>OX402549.1:22500-2522500 GCA_948098915.1 Lampropteryx suffumata
TAACCTAACCTAACCTAACCTAACCTAACCTAACCTAACCTAACCTAACCTAACCTAACCTAACCTAACCTAACCTAACCTAACCTAACCTAACCTAACCTAACCTAACCTAACCTAACCTAACCTAACCTAACCTAACCTAACCTAACCTAACCTAACCTAACCTAACCTAACCTAACCTAACCTAACCTAACCTAACCTAACCTAACCTAACCTAACCTAACCTAACCTAACCTAACCTAACCTAACCTAACCTAACCTAACCTAACCTAACCTAACCTAACCTAACCTAACCTAACCTAACCTAACCTAACCTAACCTAACCTAACCTAACCTAACCTAACCTAACCTAACCTAACCTAACCTAACCTAACCTAACCTAACCTAACCTAACCTAACCTAACCTAACCTAACCTAACCTAACCTAACCTAACCTAACCTAACCTAACCTAACCTAACCTAACCTAACCTAACCTAACCTAACCTAACCTAACCTAACCTAACCTAACCTAACCTAACCTAACCTAACCTAACCTAACCTAACCTAACCTAACCTAACCTAACCTAACCTAACCTAACCTAACCTAACCTAACCTAACCTAACCTAACCTAACCTAACCTAACCTAACCTAACCTAACCTAACCTAACCTAACCTAACCTAACCTAACCTAACCTAACCTAACCTAACCTAACCTAACCTAACCTAACCTAACCTAACCTAACCTAACCTAACCTAACCTAACCTAACCTAACCTAACCTAACCTAACCTAACCTAACCTAACCTAACCTAACCTAACCTAACCTAACCTAACCTAACCTAACCTAACCTAACCTAACCTAACCTAACCTAACCTAACCTAACCTAACCTAACCTAACCTAACCTAACCTAACCTAACCTAACCTAACCTAACCTAACCTAACCTAACCTAACCTAACCTAACCTAACCTAACCTAACCTAACCTAACCTAACCTAACCTAACCTAACCTAACCTAACCTAACCTAACCTAACCTAACCTAACCTAACCTAACCTAACCTAACCTAACCTAACCTAACCTAACCTAACCTAACCTAACCTAACCTAACCTAACCTAACCTAACCTAACCTAACCTAACCTAACCTAACCTAACCTAACCTAACCTAACCTAACCTAACCTAACCTAACCTAACCTAACCTAACCTAACCTAACCTAACCTAACCTAACCTAACCTAACCTAACCTAACCTAACCTAACCTAACCTAACCTAACCTAACCTAACCTAACCTAACCTAACCTAACCTAACCTAACCTAACCTAACCTAACCTAACCTAACCTAACCTAACCTAACCTAACCTAACCTAACCTAACCTAACCTAACCTAACCTAACCTAACCTAACCTAACCTAACCTAACCTAACCTAACCTAACCTAACCTAACCTAACCTAACCTAACCTAACCTAACCTAACCTAACCTAACCTAACCTAACCTAACCTAACCTAACCTAACCTAACCTAACCTAACCTAACCTAACCTAACCTAACCTAACCTAACCTAACCTAACCTAACCTAACCTAACCTAACCTAACCTAACCTAACCTAACCTAACCTAACCTAACCTAACCTAACCTAACCTAACCTAACCTAACCTAACCTAACCTAACCTAACCTAACCTAACCTAACCTAACCTAACCTAACCTAACCTAACCTAACCTAACCTAACCTAACCTAACCTAACCTAACCTAACCTAACCTAACCTAACCTAACCTAACCTAACCTAACCTAACCTAACCTAACCTAACCTAACCTAACCTAACCTAACCTAACCTAACCTAACCTAACCTAACCTAACCTAACCTAACCTAACCTAACCTAACCTAACCTAACCTAACCTAACCTAACCTAACCTAACCTAACCTAACCTAACCTAACCTAACCTAACCTAACCTAACCTAACCTAACCTAACCTAACCTAACCTAACCTAACCTAACCTAACCTAACCTAACCTAACCTAACCTAACCTAACCTAACCTAACCTAACCTAACCTAACCTAACCTAACCTAACCTAACCTAACCTAACCTAACCTAACCTAACCTAACCTAACCTAACCTAACCTAACCTAACCTAACCTAACCTAACCTAACCTAACCTAACCTAACCTAACCTAACCTAACCTAACCTAACCTAACCTAACCTAACCTAACCTAACCTAACCTAACCTAACCTAACCTAACCTAACCTAACCTAACCTAACCTAACCTAACCTAACCTAACCTAACCTAACCTAACCTAACCTAACCTAACCTAACCTAACCTAACCTAACCTAACCTAACCTAACCTAACCTAACCTAACCTAACCTAACCTAACCTAACCTAACCTAACCTAACCTAACCTAACCTAACCTAACCTAACCTAACCTAACCTAACCTAACCTAACCTAACCTAACCTAACCTAACCTAACCTAACCTAACCTAACCTAACCTAACCTAACCTAACCTAACCTAACCTAACCTAACCTAACCTAACCTAACCTAACCTAACCTAACCTAACCTAACCTAACCTAACCTAACCTAACCTAACCTAACCTAACCTAACCTAACCTAACCTAACCTAACCTAACCTAACCTAACCTAACCTAACCTAACCTAACCTAACCTAACCTAACCTAACCTAACCTAACCTAACCTAACCTAACCTAACCTAACCTAACCTAACCTAACCTAACCTAACCTAACCTAACCTAACCTAACCTAACCTAACCTAACCTAACCTAACCTAACCTAACCTAACCTAACCTAACCTAACCTAACCTAACCTAACCTAACCTAACCTAACCTAACCTAACCTAACCTAACCTAACCTAACCTAACCTAACCTAACCTAACCTAACCTAACCTAACCTAACCTAACCTAACCTAACCTAACCTAACCTAACCTAACCTAACCTGCCGCAAAGAAGCACCGAGGACTCCCTCTACGATCTAATGATGTACATACAAGAAAAGTTAACCGCTAAAAAACTGGTAACTGTAATCTCACTAGACATAGAGGGAGCCTTCGACAGCGCGTGGTGGCCTGCTATAAGGGTACGTTTGGCAGAGGAAGGCTGTCCTATTAACATAAGGAGGGTAATTGATAGTTACTTGCGGCACAGGACGGTAAGAGTGAGGTTCGCGGGAGAAGAATACAAAAGGGAGACGAGTAAAGGATGCGTACAAGGTTCCATCGGCGGCCCAATACTCTGGAACCTCCTCTTGGACCCCCTCCTAAAGGGGCTGGTATCGCGAGGTGACTATTGCCAAGCCTTCGCTGACGATGTCATTCTTGTCTTCGACGGCGATACTGCGGCGGAAGTACAAAGACAAGCCAATGCAGCCCTTGCCCATGTTCAGGAGTGGGGAGTAAGAAATAAGTTAAAATTCGCGCCGCATAAGACCAAGGCAATGATGATAACGAGGAAACTTAAGTATGACATCCCTCTGCTGAAAATGGGCGAAATCGACATTGGTATGTCGACAGAAATAAAGATATTGGGACTGATCATAGATCATAAGTTAACATTCGATAGACACGTCGTAGAAGTGTGCAAAAAAGCTATTAACATCTATAAGCAGTTATCAAGAGCCGCTAAGGTAAGCTGGGGTCTGCACCCGGAAATCACGCGTTTAATTTACACAACTACAGTGGAACCTGTCATCTTGTACGCAGCAAGTGCCTGGGCACGGGCAACGAAGAAACAGGGGGTGCTGAAACAGCTGAACGCAGTGCAGAGAGGATTCGCCCAGAAACTGAGTAGAGCTTACCGTACCGTCTCCCTAAACTCGGCACTGGTGCTGGCTGGAATACTCCCACTCGACCTCAGAGTACAGGAGGCCGCCGCTCTGTATGAGACCAAAAGAGGGGTACCCTGGCCAACGCTGGGAGACAGGGAGGTGGAACGAATGGTACCATATACCTCTACGGTGCACCCAGCGGAACACCTGGGCCTTGGCTTCCTGAGCCTGGTGGACCAGCAACAGGTAGAAGACCACAACAACCAAGCAGTCCGAATTTTTACCGATGGTAGCAGAATTGAGGACAAAGTCGGAGCAGCGCTTTCTTTATGGGATGACATGGCAGAAACCAAAACCCACAAGCTTAAGCTACCATCATACTGCACAGTCAAGGCTGGTCCTAAAGCGTCCGGAAAAGACCTTTGGAATCTACAGTGACTCACGATCAGCACTGGAGTCCGTGATCAATCAAAGTTCCTTCCATCCCTTGGCGGTGGAAACAAGAGCCAATATTAAGAGCTGTAGGCTCCAGAATAAGGAAGTTACCTTGTTCTGGATTAAAGCCCACGCAGGTCTGGAGGGAAACGAACGAGCAGACCAGCTAGCAAAGGAAGCAGCACTGCATACTAAAAGGAAACCAGATTATGACCTGTGCCCTATCTCATACGTGAAGCGACAGATACGTGCGAAGTCGCTCAGCGAGTGGAACAAAAGGTACCAAGCGGGAGAGACAGCAGCTGTCACGAAAATGTTTTTCCCAGACGCCCTTCAGGCATACAAAATAGTAAGACAGTTAGACCCGACTAGCATCATGACACAAGTGATGACAGGACACGGTGGGTTCTCCGAATACTTGAACAGGTTCAAGTGTAAGGAGAACCCATCGTGCATCTGCGAACCGGGTATGAACGAAACGGTGGCTCACATCCTTTTGGAATGCCCGGTGTACGGTTCGGAGAGGTATGAGGTTGAACAGCTAATGGATATGACAATTAGCGCTGAAAATATCAGCGACATAATGAAGGACAAGATGAACCGCCCAATATTTATAACATACTGTACAAAAATTGCAAATCGAGTAATAAAGAGAAACAAATAAGTATAGAAAACATATTGCGCCTAGGTTTACTAAGCATGCAAACAGCATTATATACATACTAAATAAAATTTAAAGAACAAATAAATAGCCTTCAAATAGTAAGAGACATATATAAAGATAGTAAATTAGCTGTGTGAAAATGCAATAAATTAAATTGTTGTTTCAAAAAAGTAAAGGAAGTATAGAAATGTAATAAAGTTAAGTTAATGTTAGATTTAAGCTAGATTTAAGTTAGAATAAGAAATATTGCTATAGAACCCTAAATTAAATACGTAATAAAGCATTAAATGTGAAAGATTGATAATAAGGTAAAAATTGCTATGTTACATATATAAAAATGTTAAGAAATGTAATAGATTAAGTTAGAATAACCAAGATAATTATAGAACCCTGAATTAAATAAGTAAAGAAGTAAAAAGTAAGAGATTAATAAAATTAACTGTGTTACAAAATGAAAGAAATAAAGAAATGTAATAGATTTAAGTTACAATAAGAATGATAAAAAACCTGAATTAAATACATAATTAGCAGATAAGTTAGTAAGTTAAGAAATCTTATAAACAAGTATTTTGATTTGTTATAAGGTAGAAAAATTGCTGTGTAACAAAATAAAAGAACAAGAAGAACTGTAGGTTCTATAGATAGGTTTAAGTTAAAATAAGAAAGATTACTAAAAAAGCCAGCAAGTTAAGAAAAATTAGACATTAAGATATTTGTGTACTGAAGAAATTATTTGACCCTACCCTACCACTTGATTTAAGTTAGAATATGAAAGAGAATTTTATAGAACTGAATTAAATACAAAATAGGCAGATAAGAAAAATTTTCTGTGTAATAAAAGTAAAGAAAACAAAGAATTGTAGGAATTATAGATAGATTTAAGTTAGAATAAGAATGATTATTAAAGAACCCCGAGTTATAATTGGCAGTAAATAAGCCAGCAAGATAAGAAAAATTAGACATTAGGATATTTGTGTACTGAAGAAATTATTTGACCCTACCCTACCCTTTGATTTAAGTAAGAATATGAAAGAGAATTTTATAGAACTCTGAATTAAAATACTAAATAGGCAGACAAGTAAATTTTTCTGTGTAATAAAAGTAAAGAAAACAAAGAACTGTAGGAATTATATATAGATTTAAGTTAGAATAAGAATGATTATTAAAGAACCCCGAGTTATAATTAGCAGTAAATAAGCCAGCAAGATAAGAAAAATTAGATATTAGGATTTTGTGTACTGAAGAAATTATTTGACCCTACCCTATCCTTAAATAAGTAAGAGAACAAGGGCCCTTAAGAATATAAGGGGTAAACGACGTAGTGCCATTTCGAGATGGCGAGTAGGAAAAAAAAAAAAAAAAAAAAAAAAAAAAAAAAAACCTAACCTAACCTAACCTAACCTAACCTAACCTAACCTAACCTAACCTAACCTAACCTAACCTAACCTAACCTAACCTAACCTAACCTAACCTAACCTAACCTAACCTAACCTAACCTAACCTAACCTAACCTAACCTAACCTAACCTAACCTAACCTAACCTAACCTAACCTAACCTAACCTAACCTAACCTAACCTAACCTAACCTAACCTAACCTAACCTAACCTAACCTAACCTAACCTAACCTAACCTAACCTAACCTAACCTAACCTAACCTAACCTAACCTAACCTAACCTAACCTAACCTAACCTAACCTAACCTAACCTAACCTAACCTAACCTAACCTAACCTAACCTAACCTAACCTAACCTAACCTAACCTAACCTAACCTAACCTAACCTAACCTAACCTAACCTAACCTAACCTAACCTAACCTAACCTAACCTAACCTAACCTAACCTAACCTAACCTAACCTAACCTAACCTAACCTAACCTAACCTAACCTAACCTAACCTAACCTAACCTAACCTAACCTAACCTAACCTAACCTAACCTAACCTAACCTAACCTAACCTAACCTAACCTAACCTAACCTAACCTAACCTAACCTAACCTAACCTAACCTAACCTAACCTAACCTAACCTAACCTAACCTAACCTAACCTAACCTAACCTAACCTAACCTAACCTAACCTAACCTAACCTAACCTAACCTAACCTAACCTAACCTAACCTAACCTAACCTAACCTAACCTAACCTAACCTAACCTAACCTAACCTAACCTAACCTAACCTAACCTAACCTAACCTAACCTAACCTAACCTAACCTAACCTAACCTAACCTAACCTAACCTAACCTAACCTAACCTAACCTAACCTAACCTAACCTAACCTAACCTAACCTAACCTAACCTAACCTAACCTAACCTAACCTAACCTAACCTAACCTAACCTAACCTAACCTAACCTAACCTAACCTAACCTAACCTAACCTAACCTAACCTAACCTAACCTAACCTAACCTAACCTAACCTAACCTAACCTAACCTAACCTAACCTAACCTAACCTAACCTAACCTAACCTAACCTAACCTAACCTAACCTAACCTAACCTAACCTAACCTAACCTAACCTAACCTAACCTAACCTAACCTAACCTAACCTAACCTAACCTAACCTAACCTAACCTAACCTAACCTAACCTAACCTAACCTAACCTAACCTAACCTAACCTAACCTAACCTAACCTAACCTAACCTAACCTAACCTAACCTAACCTAACCTAACCTAACCTAACCTAACCTAACCTAACCTAACCTAACCTAACCTAACCTAACCTAACCTAACCTAACCTAACCTAACCTAACCTAACCTAACCTAACCTAACCTAACCTAACCTAACCTAACCTAACCTAACCTAACCTAACCTAACCTAACCTAACCTAACCTAACCTAACCTAACCTAACCTAACCTAACCTAACCTAACCTAACCTAACCTAACCTAACCTAACCTAACCTAACCTAACCTAACCTAACCTAACCTAACCTAACCTAACCTAACCTAACCTAACCTAACCTAACCTAACCTAACCTAACCTAACCTAACCTAACCTAACCTAACCTAACCTAACCTAACCTAACCTAACCTAACCTAACCTAACCTAACCTAACCTAACCTAACCTAACCTAACCTAACCTAACCTAACCTAACCTAACCTAACCTAACCTAACCTAACCTAACCTAACCTAACCTAACCTAACCTAACCTAACCTAACCTAACCTAACCTAACCTAACCTAACCTAACCTAACCTAACCTAACCTAACCTAACCTAACCTAACCTAACCTAACCTAACCTAACCTAACCTAACCTAACCTAACCTAACCTAACCTAACCTAACCTAACCTAACCTAACCTAACCTAACCTAACCTAACCTAACCTAACCTAACCTAACCTAACCTAACCTAACCTAACCTAACCTAACCTAACCTAACCTAACCTAACCTAACCTAACCTAACCTAACCTAACCTAACCTAACCTAACCTAACCTAACCTAACCTAACCTAACCTAACCTAACCTAACCTAACCTAACCTAACCTAACCTAACCTAACCTAACCTAACCTAACCTAACCTAACCTAACCTAACCTAACCTAACCTAACCTAACCTAACCTAACCTAACCTAACCTAACCTAACCTAACCTAACCTAACCTAACCTAACCTAACCTAACCTAACCTAACCTAACCTAACCTAACCTAACCTAACCTAACCTAACCTAACCTAACCTAACCTAACCTAACCTAACCTAACCTAACCTAACCTAACCTAACCTAACCTAACCTAACCTAACCTAACCTAACCTAACCTAACCTAACCTAACCTAACCTAACCTAACCTAACCTAACCTAACCTAACCTAACCTAACCTAACCTAACCTAACCTAACCTAACCTAACCTAACCTAACCTAACCTAACCTAACCTAACCTAACCTAACCTAACCTAACCTAACCTAACCTAACCTAACCTAACCTAACCTTTTTTTTTTTTTTTTTGTTGACGCTGGGAAAAATGCATTACGCATACCCCCCCATTGGGAGTGGGGGGGTTATGTGGGACTCCCCGGCTAGGCCGGTATACCCACTAAACAACCCAGCGGCCTTCCGGCATCGTCTTTGTGGGGGAGGACTGGGAAACCGGCAGAGCCTTAACAACCAGTTCTCCTCCGACGACCGCCCGCTTACGCGGGGCCCGCACACCCCTTCCAGTAGGAAGGGGCCCGGAAACGACCGCGAGTGCACGGCCATTCCCGCCCGACGGAGGTGGTGAGTACGTGCAATACGGGAGATGGCGCCCCCGCGCTTGTCTCCCGCTACTCACCACCAGGTAAGATGGACGGCTATACCGCGACCGCCTTCTCTCACCCCTTCTTCGCCACGTGGCGAGTGACCTTCTTAGGTCCCCTCACCGTGCCTCATCCACTGTGCCCTCTGCTATGCCCGCTGCTCAGAGAGATACGTGGAGAGACACGAGGGCGAAGCACCGCCCCACCCGGAATCCCGCAAGGAAACTGACCCATACAGCCGACTCGCGGAAAACCAGGCAGAACGACGCAACACTCCCTCCTTTGGTGTTTGGTCCGCGCCGGTAAACCGGTAGCTCCCATTTCTGGGAGCCGATCCCCTATCCGCCACCTGGGGACGCGCCACGTCGGGGTTCACCTCCCCGCCCACTAGGACAACCTAGCAGGTCCGTGGAACCTAACCTAACCTAACCTAACCTAACCTAACCTAACCTAACCTAACCTAACCTAACCTAACCTAACCTAACCTAACCTAACCTAACCTAACCTAACCTAACCTAACCTAACCTAACCTAACCTAACCTAACCTAACCTAACCAGTCCAGCTCCTGGCGCCTCCAAAACCGGCGAGTAAACGAGCTACCTCGCGCACGAAAAACCAAAGTGGTAGTACAAAGTGTTCCAAAATACCCGGGTCATATACCAAAAGTTGCGGAGAGAAAAGGCGCACACGCTTGTGAAAACCGCGCCGCTCCTAGTGTTGTGACCGCGGAGTTATTCGTGTAATAGTGTTTTTCGTGCAAAAGTTAATCTTCAAAGTGGATTTGTGGTGAAATTACAGCGGTGACCCAGTGTTTTTATACCACGGCTAGAAGCGCCCTGCGAAGCCCTTTCAGGCAACACCTTTTCCTGAAAATTTCCACGCAGGGCGGCTGGGTTATCGCCAAAAAAACAACTTTCACGTGGCCACAAGGTCACTCATCCAGTGACCTTTTGGCGTTTTTGGCCACGCCACTTTGAAGAGGACGCTGAGAAGACCAGGGAGGCACCTTCAGCGGATTTTTAAGATAAGTTTAGCTTAAGTTGTAGGTATTTTAGTTTTTTGCGGTTGTAGTTTAAATTGTTAGTCATTTTATAATAGATTAGCAGTGACGACCTAGGTCAAAATTTTGTGTTTAGGTCGTGCACATTTAGTACTATAGATTTATATAAATTTAAGATTTTTGTCGCATCAGCGCGCGAAAATATTTCGGTATAAACCAGTTTACCAACCGCAAAAAGCTAATAGTTTGTAAGACTTGTACCTCAGGAACTGCAAGGGTAAGGGCAATTTTGACCACGGCCATACCCTTGAAGCAGTTTCTTCTACCCGGGGAATCAAAAAAAGAAATAAAAAATTTTTGTGTACGAAAGTGTACAGGCGATAAAAAAGAAAATCCGTATATCGCGAAAAAAGAAACGACTGAGATAGGCTGTGCCTACATTACAAATTTTTTGGTTTACTGTGTGTATTTTAGGTTAATTTGACGTATTTATTTTGTGTTTGTTTGTGTTTTAAAAATTTTCTTTTGAAAATTTTTAATTTAATTAAGTTTTATCGTATATGACATATTAATTAATCTGACATTGGTCTTTTATTGTTTTAAATTGTATTCCGACAGTACTTCAATCCTACATTTTACTTGACTTTGTACACTTTTTGTACAAAGTTACAAGACTCTTATAGTCTCTTGACACTTTCTTTTTATTCTAATAACTTTGTGTATGTCCATTGAAGTCTGTCGTTTGTCATTTTAACTTGTGTTGTCTTATATGTGCTTTGTGGTGTGACTGTTTTTTATCCTGTAAATAACTTGTATTTTAGTAATTTTAAAGTTTTGTGTACTTGACCTACATTTTTATTTTACAAGTTGCAAAACCCTATGCTCTCTTTTTTAAATTTTTTCTGTATCTTTTAAATTGTTACTTTTTCGTGTTGACACATCCTCTGACCAACCACTTACACAATGGTTGCCGTTCGCACCCCAACCGTGCCAAAGAAGAGCACCAAATCCCCCGTTCAAACGGAGAGGGCCGGACCATCGGGCCCCTCCACGACATCAGCTTCGAGTAGAGTACGGCTCAGCATCGACAAACTGGAGGCAGCCGGAACACATGCGCCGCTGCGGCTTTCCACCACGCCAAAGAGGCCTGCCGATGATTTGACCAGGACGAAGCTAAAGCTGGTGCTCCCGCAAACGACCAGAGTAGAGCGGAGCCCACCTACAGCACCGGTCAAATCAAAACCAATCGACAGGAAAGCCGAAGCGGAAGCATGTGTAAAAGAGATAGGTAGACAGCTCGATAAGACTCGAAACATGAACGGGGTAATCAAGAAAGAAATCTTGATAATTACTGACCGGCTCTTCCAGCTGGTCAAAGAATCCGACCTAATTAAGAGGTCGAGACCGTCACTACCCCCAGCAGCACAGAGCACCTTGGCAGAATTAGGGACGCAGACCGACGCGACGACCACTCCAAAAGAGAACCACCAAACTCTGGTGAAGGCGGATATGGACTGCTTCTCCAAACGCCTATTTGAGCGATTGGAGGAGCAAGCCCATCTCATAGCGGAGAACACCCGGAGAATGGTGGACCTCCAAGAAACAGTGGGAAGGCAAGAGAGACCATCATACGCCAGTGTTGCGGGGCTCCCTAAAAAACTACAGACAGACCGAACGGCGCTCCACTCTGTAGTAGTCTCCGCCAAGGATGAGACGGAGACCGGGGATGAGATCATCCAGAGGATCAGGAGCGCTGTTAACGCCAAGGAAGGGGAAGTGACGGTAGAGAAAATCAGAAAGGCCAAAGACCAGAAAGTCATCGTGGGGTGCCGAACGAAGGAAGAAAGGGAAAAAGTGAAAGAAAAACTAAAGAAGGCCGAGGAATACTTAACGGTCGAAGACGCCAAAAACAAGGACCCACTCGTAGTCCTCAAAAACGTGTTTTCTTACAACACGAATGAGGACGTCCTTGGGGCACTATGGGCTCAGAACAAAACAACACTTCAGGGCATAGAGCGGAGCCAAACCAAAACTGAAGTGTTGTTTAGAAAGAAGACTCGCAACCCACAGACGGGACATGTAGTCATCAGAGTGTCCCCTTGCATATGGAAGCGCTTGATCGAGGCAGGATCTGTGATGATCGACCTGCAGCGAGTGACGGTTGCGGACCAGTCGCCACTAATCCAGTGCTCAATGTGCCTGGGTTACGGGCATGGGCGACGGTTCTGCAAGGACACCGTCGAAAAGTGCAGCCATTGCGGGGGGGCACACATGAGGGCAACATGCGAGATCTGGCGTTCGGGAAGTCCACCAGAATGCACGAACTGCAAGCACGCCAACCAGTCCAGAGCCGACCACAACGCATTCAGCGATGAATGCGCGGTCAGGAAGAAATGGGAGGCTCTGGCCCGATCCACGGTGGCGTATTGCTAAGGTGGTCCCGGGCGCAGCAATTGAGAGCAAAATGGAAAACGCCAAGGGGCAATACGTACACCGCACAGCACAAACAGACCATAGCAATGAAAACTTGGCCCCTTTTCATGAGAAAAGGGCACAGTTTCAGCGCGACAATAACACTAAACAGACACACAACTTTGACATTTCAGACACATTAAGCCACACAGTAAAATCAAACACAAAAACAGAAACACAAACGTGCGGGGTAAGTATCCCCAAAACAGAGGCACATTATAAAATCCCTAAGAAACTCGCCAAACCAGAGAAGGAGGTTGCAAAGAGCCAAGAAGAAAGAGAAGCTAGAAGAGCTAAGGAGGTAGTAGAGTACCTCACACACAAACAATTTATACAATACAATGTGCACTCTAGTCTAGCAATTAGTATAACTAGTATTTGTTTATGATAGAACATATTTGAAAATACGCTTACTAGCATAGAATAGAATTAGTTATAATAATATGTTAGATTAAGTATTAAATTGTGATAAACTGTTAGCTATTAAGTAAAATGTGATTTTCAAAACTTGCTCTTTAGAAAATGTAAAAATAACCAGTCTTAGCCCAGTTAGCCTCATGAGGCCCTGATTATGTTTAAAAAAGGCAAAGCACTACTCAGAATGACAAGGTCTCTGATTAAGTCAGAGGATATCACGCACAGGGGGTGGGTTTTAGTCGGTAAGAGTCCGACATAACCCGCAAGGGTATCCATGAGGATTTCCCCCCCCTAACGCAAAAAAAAAAAAAAAAAAAAAAAAACCTAACCTAACCTAACCTAACCTAACCTAACCTAACCTAACCTAACCTAACCTAACCTAACCTAACCTAACCTAACCTAACCTAACCTAACCTAACCTAACCTAACCTAACCTAACCTAACCTAACCTAACCTAACCTAACCTAACCTAACCTAACCTAACCTAACCTAACCACAGTCCGGCTCTTGGCGCCTCCAAAACCGGCGAGTATCGAAGCTAACTCGCGGTCGAAAAACCAAAGTTGTGGGAAAAAGTGACGAAAAATACCCGTGCGATACCTTAAAAGTTGCGGGGAGACGAGGCGCACACGATAGTGAAAACCGCGCCCCTCCCAGTGAAAAATCCGCGGAGATACAAGTGAAGAAGTGAATTTTACGACATCCTGAAAATTTAAAGTGAATTTGTGCTAAAACTACAGTGGTGACCTATAGCTTTATTAGCACGGCTAGAAGCGCCTTGCAAAGCCCTTTCTGCTGACACCTTTTTTGGACTTTTTCCGCTTACCACGGCGGAATAAAGGCCAAAAAAACAACATTCACGTGGCCACAAGGTCACTGATTCAGTGACCTTTTGGCACATTTGACCGCACCACACTGAAGAGGACGCTACCAGGACCAGGGAGGCACCTTCAGCGGATTTTTAAGATAAGTTTAGGTTAAGTTATAGGTATTTTAGTTTTTTGCGGTTGTAGTTTAATTTGTTAGTCATTTTAAAATAGATTAGCAGTGACGACCTAGGTCAAAATTTTGTGGGTAGGTCGTGCACACTTAGTACTATAGGTTTATATAACTTTTAGATTTTTGTCGCATCAGCGCGCGAAAATATTTCGGCTTAAACCAGTTTACCAACCGCAAAAAACTAATAGTTTGTAAGACGTGTATCTCAGAAACTACAAGGGTAAGGGCAATTTTGACCACGGCCATACCCTTGAAATAGTTTCTTCTATCCTGAGAAACAAAAAAAAAAGAGATAAAAAATTTTTGCGTACAAAACTGTACAGGAAACGAAAAATAAAAATCGTAAATCGCAAAAAAACCGACTGCGATAGGCTGTGCCTACATAAAACTTTACTCTTTGACTGTATTTTATTTTAGGGTTAATTTGACGGATTTATTTTGTGTTTGTTTGTGTATTAAAAATTTTCTTTTGAAAATTTTTAATTTACTTTAGTTTTATATTTTAAGTAATTTGACATTGGTTTTTTATTATTTTAGTTAAATCCCGACAGTACTTGAACTCTACACTTTTATTGATTTCGTACACTTTTTGTACAGAGTTACAAGCTTTTATGATCTTTTGTAACTTTCATTTTATATAAATATTATTGTGTATGACCATCCAAATCTGTCCTTTGTCATTTTAACTTGTGTTGTTTTACGTGTTCCTTGTAGTGTGACCGTTTTTTAGCTAGTCAGTAACTCTTATTTTAGTAATTTTACATTTTTAAAAACTTGACCTATATATCACTTTTCAGAGTTACAAGACCCTATACTCTTTCTTAAAATTTTTTTCCGTATCTTTTAAATTGTAAATTTTTTGTGTTGACACATTATCTGACCGACCACTTACACAATGGTTGCCGTTCGCACCCCAACCGTGCCAAAGAAGAGCACCAAATCCCCCGTTCAAACGGAGAGGGCCGGACCATCGGGCCCCTCCACGACATCAGCTTCGAGTAGAGTACGGCTCAGCATCGACAAACTGGAGGCAGCCGGAACACATGCGCCGCTACGGCTTTCCACCACGCCAAAGAGGCCTGCCGATGATTTGACCAGGACGAAGCTAAAGCTGGTGCTCCCGCAAACGACCAGAGTAGAGCGGAGCCCACCTACAGCACCGGTCAAGTCAAAACCCGTCGACAGGAAAGCCGAAGCGGAAGCATGTGTAAAAGAGATAAGTAGACAGCTCGATAAGACTCGAAACATGAACGGGGTGATCAAGAAAGAAATCTTAATAATAACTGACCGGCTCTTCCAGCTGGTCAAAGAATCCGACCTAATCAAGAGGTCGAGACCGTCACTACCCCCAGCAGCACAGAGCACCTTGGCAGAATTAGGGACGCAGACCGACGCGACGACCACTCCAAATGAGAACCACCAAACTCTGGTGAAGGCGGATATGGACTGCTTCTCCAAACGCCTATTTGAGCAATTGGAGGAGCAAGCCCATCTCATAGCGGAGAACACCCGGAGAATGGTGGACCTCCAAGAAACAGTGGGAAGGCAAGAGAGACCATCATACGCCAGTGTCGCGGGGCTCCCTAAAAAACTACAGACAGACCGAACGGCGCTCCACTCTGTAGTGGTCTCCGCCAAGGATGAGACGGAGACCGGGGATGAGATCATCCAGAGGATCAGGAGCGCTGTTAACGCCAAGGAAGGGGAAGTGACGGTAGAGAAAATCAGAAAGGCCAAAGACCAGAAAGTCATCGTGGGGTGCCGAACGAAGGAAGAAAGGGAAAAAGTGAAGGAAAAACTCAAGAAGGCCGAGGAACACTTAACGGTCGAAGACGCCAAAAACAAGAACCCACTCGTAGTCCTCAAAAACGTGTTCTCCTACAACACGAATGAGGACGTCCTTGTGGCACTATGGGCTCAAAATAAGCAAGCACTTCAGGGCATAGAGCGGAGCCAAACGAAAACTGAAGTGCTGTTTAGAAAGAAGACTCGCAACCCACAGACGGGACATGTAGTCATCAGGGTGTCCCCTTGCATATGGAAGCGCTTGGTCGAGGCAGGATCTGTGATGATCGACCTGCAGCGAGTGACGGTTGCGGACCAGTCGCCACTAATCCAGTGTTCAATGTGCCTGGGTTATGGGCATGGGCGACGGTTCTGCAAGGACACCGTCGAAAAGTGCAGCCATTGCGGGGGGGCTCACATGAGGGCAACATGCGAGATCTGGCGTTCGGGAAGTCCACCAGAATGCACGAACTGCAAGCACGCCAACCAGTCCAGAGCCGACCACAACGCATTCAGCGACGAATGCGCGGTCAGGAAGAAATGGGAGGCTCTGGCCCGATCCACGGTGGCGTATTGCTAAGGTGGTCCCGGGCGCAGCAATTGAGAGCAAAATGGAAAACGCCAAGGGGCAATACGTACACCGCACAGCACAAACACACCATAGCAATGAAAACTTGGCCCCTTTTCATGAGAAAAGGGCACAGTTTCAGCGCGACAATTACACTAAACAGACACACAACGTTGACACTTCAGACACATTAATCCACACAGTAAAATCAAACACAAACACAGAAACACAGACGTGCGGGGTAAGTATCCCCAAACCAGAGGCACATTACGAAATCCCTAAAAAACTCGCCAAACCAAAGAAGGAGGTTGCAACGAGCCAAAAAGAAAGAGAAGCTAGAAGAGCTAAGGAGGTAGTAGAGTACCTCACACACAAACAATTTATACAATACAATGTGCACTCTAGTCTAGCAATTAGTATAACTAGTATTTGTTTATGTTAGGATATATTTTGAAAATACGTTACTGCATAAAAATGAATTAGTTATAGTAATATGTTAGAATAAGTAGAATAAGCAATTTGTTATAAACTGTTAGATTAAGTTAATGTGATACTAGTAAGTAGGAAACAGTATTTATATTATGTGCTCTCTAGTCAATGTTAATTAAACAAATTTTTAGCCCATTTAGCCTCATGAGGCATCGAATATGTCAAAACAAGCACAAGTAAACTCAGAATGACAAAGTCTCTGATTACGTCAGAGGATCTCACGCACAGGGGTTAGGGTTTTAGTCGGTAAGAGTCCGACATAACCCGCAAGGGTATCCATGAGGATTTCCCCCCCCTAACGCAAAAAAAAAAAAAAAAAAAAAAAAAAAACCTAACCTAACCTAACCTAACCTAACCTAACCTAACCTAACCTAACCTAACCTAACCTAACCTAACCTAACCTAACCTAACCTAACCTAACCTAACCTAACCTAACCTAACCTAACCTAACCTAACCTAACCTAACCTAACCTAACCTAACCTAACCTAACCTAACCTAACCTAACCTAACCTAACCTAACCTAACCTAACCTAACCTAACCTAACCTAACCTAACCTAACCTAACCTAACCTAACCTAACCTAACCTAACCTAACCTAACCTAACCTAACCTAACCTAACCTAACCTAACCTAACCTAACCTAACCTAACCTAACCTAACCTAACCTAACCTAACCTAACCTAACCTAACCTAACCTAACCTAACCTAACCTAACCTAACCTAACCTAACCTAACCTAACCTAACCTAACCTAACCTAACCTAACCTAACCTAACCTAACCTAACCTAACCTAACCTAACCTAACCTAACCTAACCTAACCTAACCTAACCTAACCTAACCTAACCTAACCTAACCTAACCTAACCTAACCTAACCTAACCTAACCTAACCTAACCTAACCTAACCTAACCTAACCTAACCTAACCTAACCTAACCTAACCTAACCTAACCTAACCTAACCTAACCTAACCTAACCTAACCTAACCTAACCTAACCTAACCTAACCTAACCTAACCTAACCTAACCTAACCTAACCTAACCTAACCTAACCTAACCTAACCTAACCTAACCTAACCTAACCTAACCTAACCTAACCTAACCTAACCTAACCTAACCTAACCTAACCTAACCTAACCTAACCTAACCTAACCTAACCTAACCTAACCTAACCTAACCTAACCTAACCTAACCTAACCTAACCTAACCTAACCTAACCTAACCTAACCTAACCTAACCTAACCTAACCTAACCTAACCTAACCTAACCTAACCTAACCTAACCTAACCTAACCTAACCTAACCTAACCTAACCTAACCTAACCTAACCTAACCTAACCTAACCTAACCTAACCTAACCTAACCTAACCTAACCTAACCTAACCTAACCTAACCTAACCTAACCTAACCTAACCTAACCTAACCTAACCTAACCTAACCTAACCTAACCTAACCTAACCTAACCTAACCTAACCTAACCTAACCTAACCTAACCTAACCTAACCTAACCTAACCTAACCTAACCTAACCTAACCTAACCTAACCTAACCTAACCTAACCTAACCTAACCTAACCTAACCTAACCTAACCTAACCTTTTTTTTTTTTTTTTTTTTTTTTTTTTTTTTTTTTTTTTTTTTTTGACCCAGGAAAATCCTTTATGGATACCACCTGCCCGGGGGAGCAAGGTGGTTATGTGGGAGTCTCCGCCTACCTCACGGCGGCATACCCACTAAAAACCTGGGATGAGTCCCTCTTCCACCTTTGTGGGACAAGATGGGGTCGCGTTAGCATTCAACCATCTTGCCCCGGTGGTTGGCCCTAAAAAGGGCCATTTCTCCTCTATAGAGGGGTGAATTTGCTCATACCAAAAATCACCCCTCGTGCCCTCATGCAGGGGGGTCGTGCAGACCGTTAGAGAGTCCCCCGATTCTCCAACAGTAACCCCCCCTTGCGCCCTGAAAAGGGCGTCCCGCCTGCGCGAGATGCGCTGCACAAAGCACCGCACGAAGTGCCGCCCCACTCGGAATCCCGCAAGGAAACTGACCCATACAGCCGACTCGCGGAAAACCGGGCAGGACGACGCAACCCTCCCTCCTTTGGTGTTTGGTCCGCGCCGGTAAACCGGTAGCTCCCATTTCTGGGAGCCGATCCCCTATCCGCCACCTGGGGACGCGCCACGTCGGGGTTCACCTCCCCGCCCACTAGGACAACCTAGCAGGTCCGTGGAACCTAACCTAACCTAACCTAACCTAACCTAACCTAACCTAACCTAACCTAACCTAACCTAACCTAACCTAACCTTTTTTTTTTTTTTTTTTTTTTTTTTTGACGAGGAGAAATCTGCAAACAGATTTCCAATGCACTGAGGGGTGCAAATGGAATATGTGAGGTTGGCTGTCTAAAAAACGACAGACGACTCACTAAAACTCCCCGGTGACCAGCCTCATTGCATGTCAAGGGGCTCCGGGATCTCCATAGGAACGCACCGGTGCCCCTCTCGCAAAGTGCTGCGGCCGCAGCCCATCCCAGGAGTGGCAAGCCACCCCCGCACACCCACCCGGTGCTTACGGCAGAACACGTCACACATGTTAACTGCCGCCTTCCTTGAGCCCGCGAACGGATAGCCGGGAGCCCTCACTCCGACTACCCACGGACCCAGTGCGCCGCTCAGTCCCACAAGAATCTAAAAGAAACTGCGAATACCTCGCGGCGAGACGTCGGCAAAGGAGATCCCATCTCGTAAGCCTGCTGGGTGTATAGACGACACTTACTCGCAGAGTGCCGCCGCCGGTCAGAACTAGTGGTACTGCGGGGTCCCCCGCCAGAATTCTTATCCAGGCAACTACACGCCAAGCTCGTCCCCGCTTCAACCACTGCACCCTCATTGAAGAGACGCGCGGAGGAAGCCCCCATCCCTTCCGCCACTCGGTCCCACTAAGGTCTGGCGACCCAGCGAATACCGAGCGGCCGAACGCTGGCCAGGAGGAAAATCCCCCTTAGCCTACCTGGGTGCATGCGACGACACCTCCTCGCAAAGTGCCGTCACCCCTCCCAAGGGCCAATGACTTCGGACGCCCTAAATCCTACCATCAAAGGCCCCCAAGATCACTCGGCCCACGGGTCTCCCCGACCCAGTGTGGGGGATCTCCGAGCGGCCGCAAGTCAGAAAACGACATTGCGAGTGTCCCTTCCCGACAAGCGACTGGGAAATGCACACCAAGCACGTCCCCGCTTCGTTGCTTTCGGACGTGGCCCGCACAACTCTGTCTTGCAAAGCAGAGCGCCTTACAAGACAGAGCTCTGCGAGCCATGGCCACAAGCCCATCCCTGGACCGCAGATGCGGTCCTCTCCCCCTGTCTCGTCTCACTGTGCCCTCTGCTAATCAGAGGGACACGTGGAGAGATCCTCCGTGTCGGGTTATTGGCCACCGTGCGATACTTCTTTAGCGTACTAAAGAAGTATCCCACGGTGTTACCAGGGTGCACCACGAGGAGGTTACCCGACCTTGCACCCCAACCTAACCTAACCTAACCTAACCTAACCTAACCTAACCTAACCTAACCTAACCTAACCTAACCTAACCTAACCTAACCTAACCACAGTCCAACTCCGGACGGCCCGAAATCGCCAGCTCTAAGTCGCTCTTCCGCACGAGTTAATTCCAAACAAGTGGTCAAAGTGCACAAATATACCCGTGTTACATATTGGAATACGCGGAAAGACGAGGCGCACACGTTGGTGAAAACCGCGCCTCGCTACGTTAAAAAACCGCGAAGTTGTGTGTGTGTTTGTGTATTTTCAAAAATTTTAAAACTTGAAAGTGAATTTGTGCGGAATCCACAGCGGTGACCTAGTGCGTTTTAGGCACGGCTAAAAGCGCCTTGACGAGCCCTTTCCGTGGATACCTTTCCCGGATTTCTGCCGCTTACGACCGCTGAGTAATCGGCAAAAAAACAAGTCCCATGTGGTCACGAGGTCATTGAACCCGTGACCTTTCGGGACTTTTGACCATACGACCCTCAAGAGGACGCAGCGGAGACCCGGGAGGCACCTCTGGACCATTTTTAAGTTAAGTGTATACATAGATATAGAGACTCTAAGTTTAGGCGATTTTAGGTTATTTTAAAAACACTTTTACTCAAGATCTACAGTGACGACATAGGGCGTAAATTTGTAGGTAGGTTAAGCCCTTTTTGTAGTTTTAAAATATATAGTTTTTAGATTTTTGACATTTAAACTCGCGGAGATATTTAGGTTTTAGCAAAATTTAGTAAAGGTCGTTTATCTCAGAAACGATTAGTTTAAGGCCATTTTGGACCACGGTCTTAGCGTCGACATAACTTCTTTTACCGTAACAAATTAAAATATATAATAAAAATGTCAAAAATCTATTTTTAGAAAAATACATTTTTGCGTACAAAAGTGTACAGACTACGAAAAAGAAAAGTCGTAAATCGCGAAAAAATTGACTGCGATAGGCTGTGCCTATATAAAACTTTACTTGTTTAACTGTGTTTTATTTTAGGGTAAATTTGACTAATTTTTTGTGTGTTTGTTTGTGTTTTAAAAATTTTTTATTGAAAATTTTTAATTTATTTAATTTTTTATTGTGTATGACATTTTAATTTATTTGACATTGGTTTTTATTGCTTTAATTTAACTCTGACAGTCTTGAAAGTTACATTTTATTTGATATCGTACACTTTTTGTACAAAACTACAAGACTTTTATGATCTCTTGACATTTTCATTTTATTCCTATATTTTCGTGTATGACCACTGAAGTCAGTCCTTTGTCATTTTAAATTGTGTTGTTTTGTGTGTTCTTTGTAGTGTGACCGTTTTTTACCTAGTCAGTAACTCTATTTTAGTAATTTTAAACTTTTAAAAAACTTGACCTACATTTCACTTTCAGAGTTGCAATATTTATACTCTTTGGTACATTTATTTTATTAATTTGTCAATAATTTTACTGTTTGTTTTGTGTTGACACTGTACGATACTGACTGATCACTACTGTTAAAATGGTTGCCGTTCGCACCCCAACCGTGCCAAAGAAGAGCACCAAATCCCCCGTTCAAACGGAGAGGGCCGGACCATCGGGTCCCTCCACGACATCAGCCTCGAGTAGAGTAAGGCTCAGCATAGACAAACTCGAGGCAGCAGGAACACATGCGCCGCTGCGGCTTTCCACCACGCCAAAGAGGCCTGCCGATGATTTGACCAGGACGAAGCTAAAACTGGTGCTCCCGCAAACGACCAGAGTAGAGCGGAGCCCACCTACAGCACCGGTCAAATCAAAACCAATCGACAGAAAAACCGAAGCGGAAGCATGTGTAAAAGAGATAGGTAGACAGCTCGATAAGACTCGAAACATGAACGGGGTAATCAAGAAAGAAATCTTGATAATAACTGACCGGCTCTTCCAGCTGGTCAAAGAATCCGACCTAATTAAGAGGTCGAGACCGTCACTACCCCCAGCAGCACAGAGCACCTTGGCAGAATTAGGGACGCAGACCGACGCGACGACCACTCCAAAAGAGAACCACCAAACTCTGGTGAAGGCGGATATGGACTGCTTCTCCAAACGCCTATTTGAGCGATTGGAGGAGCAAGCCCATCTCATAGCGGAGAACACCCGGAGAATGGTGGACCTCCAAGAAACAGTGGGAAGGCAAGAGAGACCATCATACGCCAGTGTTGCGGGGCTCCCTAAAAAACTACAGACAGACCGAACGGCGCTCCACTCTGTAGTAGTCTCCGCCAAGGATGAGACGGAGACCGGGGATGAGATCATCCAGAGGATCAGGAGCGCTGTTAATGCCAAGGAAGGGGAAGTGACGGTAGAGAAAATCAGAAAGGCCAAAGACCAGAAAGTCATCGTGGGGTGCCGAACGAAGGAAGAAAGGGAAAAAGTGAAAGAAAAACTCAAGAAGGCCGAGGAATACTTAACGGTCGAAGACGCCAAAAACAAGGACCCACTCGTAGTCCTCAAAAACGTGTTCTCCTACAACACGAATGAGGACGTCCTTGTGGCACTATGGGCTCAAAATAAGCAAGCACTTCAGGGCATAGAGCGGAGCCAAACGAAAACTGAAGTGCTGTTTAGAAAGAAGACTCGCAACCCACAGACGGGACATGTAGTCATCAGGGTGTCCCCTTGCATATGGAAGCGCTTGGTCGAGGCAGGATCTGTGATGATCGACCTGCAGCGAGTGACGGTTGCGGACCAGTCGCCACTAATCCAGTGTTCAATGTGCCTGGGTTATGGGCATGGGCGACGGTTCTGCAAGGACACCGTCGAAAAGTGCAGCCATTGCGGGGGGGCACACATGAGGGCAACATGCGAGATCTGGCGTTCGGGAAGTCCACCAGAATGCACGAACTGCGTTCACGCCAACCAGGCCAGGGCCGACCACAACGCATTCAGCGAGGAATGTGTGGTCAGGAAGAAATGGGAGGCACTGGCCCGATCCACGGTGGCGTACTGCTAAAGTGGTCCCGGGCGCAGCATTTGAGAGCAGAATGGAAAACGCCAAGGGGCAATACGTACACCGCACAGCACAAACAGACCATAGCAATGAAAACTTGGCCCCTTTTCATGAGAAAAGGGCACAGTTTCAGCGCGACAATAACACTAAACAGACACACAACGTTGACACTTCAGACACATTAAGTTACACAGTAAAATCAAACACAAAAACAGAAACACAGACGTGCGGGGTAAGTATCCCCAAAACAGAGGCACATTACGATATCCCTAAAAAACTCGCCAAACCAATGAAGGAGGTTGAAAAGAGCCAAGAAGAAAGAGAAGCTAGAAGAGCTAAGGAGGTAGTAGAGTACCTCACACACAAACAATTTATACAATACAATGTGCACTCTAGTCTAGCAATTAGTATAACTAGTATTTGTTTATGATAGAACTTATTTTGAAAATACGCTTACTAGCATAGAATAGAATTAGTTATAATAATATGTTAGATTAAGTATTCAATTGTGATAAACTGTTAGCTATTAAGTAAATTGTGATATTAGTAATAGGTAACAGTATTTTAAACTTGCTCTTTAGTAAATGTAAAAGTAACTAGTCCTAGCCCAGTTAGCCTCATGAGGCCTGATTATGTTTTAAAAATGCACAATTAAACTCAGAATGACAAAGTCTCTGATTACGTCAGAGGATTTCACGCACAGGGGTTAGGGTTTTAGTCGGTAAGAGTCCGACATAACCCGCAAGGGTATCCATGAGGATTTCCCCCCCCTAACGCAAAAAAAAAAAAAAAAAAAAAAAACCTAACCTAACCTAACCTAACCTAACCTAACCTAACCTAACCTAACCTAACCTAACCTAACCTAACCTAACCTAACCTAACCTAACCTAACCTAACCTAACCTAACCTAACCTAACCTAACCTAACCTAACCTAACCTAACCTAACCTAACCTAACCTAACCTAACCTAACCTAACCTAACCTAACCTAACCTAACCTAACCTAACCTAACCTAACCTAACCTAACCTAACCTAACCTAACCTAACCTAACCTAACCTAACCTAACCTAACCTAACCTAACCTAACCTAACCTAACCTAACCTAACCTAACCTAACCTAACCTAACCTAACCTAACCTAACCTAACCTAACCTAACCTAACCTAACCTAACCTAACCTAACCTAACCTAACCTAACCTAACCTAACCTAACCTAACCTAACCTAACCTAACCTAACCTAACCTAACCTAACCTAACCTAACCTAACCTAACCTAACCTAACCTAACCTAACCTAACCTAACCTAACCTAACCTAACCTAACCTAACCTAACCTAACCTAACCTAACCTAACCTAACCTAACCTAACCTAACCTAACCTAACCTAACCTAACCTAACCTAACCTAACCTAACCTAACCTAACCTAACCTAACCTAACCTAACCTAACCTAACCTAACCTAACCTAACCTAACCTAACCTAACCTAACCTAACCTAACCTAACCTAACCTAACCTAACCTAACCTAACCTAACCTAACCTAACCTAACCTAACCTAACCTAACCTAACCTAACCTAACCTAACCTAACCTAACCTAACCTAACCTAACCTAACCTAACCTAACCTAACCTAACCTAACCTAACCTAACCTAACCTAACCTAACCTAACCTAACCTAACCTAACCTAACCTAACCTAACCTAACCTAACCTAACCTAACCTAACCTAACCTAACCTAACCTAACCTAACCTAACCTAACCTAACCTAACCTAACCTAACCTAACCTAACCTAACCTAACCTAACCTAACCTAACCTAACCTAACCTAACCTAACCTAACCTAACCTAACCTAACCTAACCTAACCTAACCTAACCTAACCTAACCTAACCTAACCTAACCTAACCTAACCTAACCTAACCTAACCTAACCTAACCTAACCTAACCTAACCTAACCTAACCTAACCTAACCTAACCTAACCTAACCTAACCTAACCTAACCTAACCTAACCTAACCTAACCTAACCTAACCTAACCTAACCTAACCTAACCTAACCTAACCTAACCTAACCTAACCTAACCTAACCTAACCGGTCAAGATAGGCTCGAGGTGCGTTACAGGCGGAGAACCAGAAACCCGTACTTGAACCACGTAGTAGTGAAGGTCTCCCCACAGGTATGGAACCGAATGCTAGACATAGGAGAGGTACACATCGACCTCCAAAGAGTAAAAGTAGAGGACCAATCGCCGCTAGTACAATGCTCCCTATGCCTAGCGTTCGGCCATGGCAGGCGTTTCTGCAAAGAAACAGAAGAGAAGTGCAGCCATTGTGGGGGACCGCACCTAAAAGCTAACTGCGCAGACTGGCTCGCCGACGAACAGCCTTCCTGCTGTAACTGCACCCGAGCTAAGATAGACAGAAAAGACCATAATGCCTTCAGCCTAGAATGTCCGGTAAGGAAAAAGTGGGACACCTTGGCACGGGCCTCGGTGGCTTATTGCTAAGGTGGTCCCACGGGAACAAACGCCGACCAACTCCCCTGCTGACAAAACATACTGTGTGGTGCAAGCCAACCTCCAACGCGGGCACCTAGCCACGCAAGAACTGATGCTGGAAGCAGCAGAAAGGAACGTGGCTATTGCGCTATTGCAGGAGCCATACGTGGGGGCTATAGGTAGAATGAGACAAAGCAAAGGGACCAGGATCTTCCAGTGCGCAAGTCAGGATGACAAAACCGTTAAGGCAGCAATCGTGGTGTTCGATAACGACCTTGATGTCATCATGTACCCGGACCTGACCACGCATAACATAGTTGTGGTCAAGATAAGAACGAGCGCCTGGGAGATCATGCTAATCTCATTCTACTTCGAGCCCGAGGGCTCAAGCACACCATACCAGCCGTACCTCGAACACCTGGAAAAGGTACAGCAGACCATCAAAACCACCAAGGTCATATACGGAGGAGATGCGAATGCACACAACACCTGGTGGGGTTCGCAGGGGCTGGACCAAAGAGGTATAGACTTAGCTGGAACTCTGGAGGACATGGGCATGCAAATTATCAACGACGGTGACACCCCAACCTTTGATACAATAAGAGGGAACAAAAGGTACTCCAGCTTCGTCGACATTACGGCATGCTCGGCGGAACTCCTAAGCTACGTGGAGGATTGGAGGGTGGATGAGCAGCTCATAAATTCCGACCACAACGCAATTGTTTTCCGGTTGAGGCTAAAAAGGGCAAAGGGTATGGACATTGCAAGAACAACAAGGGTCTACAATAGCAAAAAAGCGAATTGGGATCAGTTTCATGAGAAACTGACCCAATCGCAATCAGACAGAAAGCTAGATAAAGAACACATAGGCCAAATAGTAGACAAAAAAGAACTAGAAGCAGCAATAGACACATATACAAGCACCATAACCGAAGCATGCAACCACGCCATCCCAAAAAAGAAAACAAAAAGCAAATTCTCATTACCTTGGTGGTCGGACGAGCTCGCCCGCCTGAAAAAGGAAGTCCGCACGAGGAAGAGGAGGATCCGCTGCGCAGCGCCAGTCCGAAGAGAAGGAGTCATCCTGGAGTACCTGAAACAGAAAGAAGAATATGAAACAAGGGTGATACAAGCACAAACAGACAGTTGGAAGGAGTTTTGTGGGAAGCAGGACAGAGAAGGGATGTGGGAAGGGATATATAGGGTAATTGGGAGGACGACAAGAAGAGAGGAAGATTTGCCACTTGAAAAAGACGGGAAACCTCTAACACCAAGGGAATCCGCGGTGATGCTTGTCGATACCTTCTTCCCGGAAGACATGCGCGAAAACGACAACGCGGAACACCAAACTGCGAGGCAACTGGCAGACCAGGTAAACGGATCGGGTCATGCTGAGAAACATGACCCGCCGTTTACCCTTGGTGAGGTGAAAAGAGCAGTCGCCAGCTTCAACCCCAGGAAGGCCCCAGGATCGGACGGTCTTACAGCAGATATATGTCAGCACGCAGTAATGAATGACCCTGAGGCCTTCCTGGCCATTGCAAATAAATGTCTTAGTCTGGGACACTTCCCGAAGCCATGGAAGGAAGCGACAGTAGTCGTACTTAAGAAGCCAGGCAAAAATAACTATAGGGATCCAAAGTCGTATAGACCAATCGGGTTGCTTCCAGTCCTTGGGAAGATACTGGAAAAGATGTTGGTCGGCAGAATCAAGTGGCACATCATACCAAGACTCAGTACTCGCCAGTATGGATTCATGCCACAAAAAAGCACGGAAGACGCCCTCTATGATCTAATGAAGCATATTCGCCAAAAATTAGACTGCAAAAAAGTGATCACAGTGGTTTCATTAGACATAGAGGGTGCCTTCGATAGTGCATGGTGGCCAGCCATAAGAATCCGACTGGCTGAGGAAGGCTGTCCGTACAACCTGAGAAAGGTAATTGACAGTTATCTCGAGGAGAGAAGAGTCGCACTGAGATACGCCGGGGAAGAGGTCACCAAGCGAACCACGAAGGGATGTGTGCAGGGGTCGATTGGTGGGCCGCTTCTCTGGAATATACTCATAGACCCTCTTCTCAAGGAATTACAGAAAACAGGCCACTACAATCAAGCTTTTGCCGACGACATTGTGCTGGTCTTCGACGGGGACTCTGGCGCAGAGGTACAAGAACATGCTAATGTCACCCTCGCACGTGTTCGAGAGTGGGGTGTCAGAAATAAGCTGAGATTCGCTCCGCACAAAACTGTAGCGATGGTAGTAACGCGGAAGCTTAAATTTGATACCCCACGACTGAGCATGGGCGGGGTTGACATCGCTATGTCTAAACAGGTAAAGATTTTGGGGCTCACCATTGACGAAAAGCTAACTTTTAACCAGCATACCGTCAATGTGTGCAAAAAAGCCCAAAACTTTTACAAGCGCCTTTCCAGAGCCGCGAAGATAAGCTGGGGTCTCAATCCCGAAATAGTTCGCGCAATCTATACGGCGGTGGTGGAGCCGGTGGTGATGTACGCCTCCAGTGTCTGGGCTCCGGCTACCAATAAAATCTGCATACAGAAACAGCTCAACAACGTCCAGAGAGGATTCGCCCAGAAGCTATGTCGGGCATACCGAACGGTCTCCTTGAACTCGGCACTGGTGCTGGCTGGCATACTACCCCTCGACCTCAGAATACAGGAGGCAGCCGCCCTGTACGAGGCAAAGAGAGGTGCCACCCAGCTAACACTAGGAGACAGGGAGACTGAAAAAATGTCGACATACTCCGAAAAGCCTCACCCTGCAGAGCACTTGGCCATCGAGTTCGAATGCCTGGAAGACCAACAGCAGCTGGACACCCATAGCGACTACGAAATACAGGTGTTCACGGACGGTAGTAAGCTGGAGGGTAAAGTCGGAGCTGCATTATCCATATGGAGTAATGGAGCAGAGACTAAAACCCTAAAGCTGAAGCTTTCATCCCACTGCACGGTCTACCAAGCAGAACTACTGGCCATCTGCAAAGCAACAGAGGAAATCCTGGGAAATCCTGCAACTCACTGTGCAGTCTACAGCGATTCCAGGTCATCACTACAGACCATCGTAAACTACGAATCCACCCACCCACTAGCAATGCAAATACGCGAAAACCTCAAGGCGTGCAAGGATCAGAATAAGAGGGTATCCTTATTCTGGATAAGAGCACACGCGGGGTTGCCGGGCAACGAACGTGCAGATGCCCTAGCCAAAGACGCGGCACTTAAAATAAAAACAAAGCCTAAGTATGACGCCTGTCCGGTTTCGTTCATAAAGCGACAGATCCGCGAAGGTACTCTTGATGAATGGAACCGGAGGTACAAGGAAAGTGATAGGGCAAAAATTACGAAAATATTCTTCCCCGACGCCGTAAAAGCCTACAAAATAGTCAGAAAAATTATCCCAACCGGCATCATGACACAGGTCATGACAGGGCACGGCGGATTCTCAGAGTACCTGAACCGCTTTAAGTGCAAGGAGAATCCGTCCTGCCCATGTGACCCAGACGTAGACGAAACCGTCCCCCACATACTCTTTGAGTGCCCAATGTACGGTGTAGAGAGATACGAGGCCGAAATAAAATACGATATCAATATCAAGGTAGAAAATATCAAGGTAGAAAATGTAAGTAGTTATATACAAGATAAAAACACCAGAGACAAATTCATAGCATATTGTATAAGCATAGCAAATAAGGTAATAAATAGAAATAAGGAAAAGTAAATGTTGATAAATATAATATTGTTATATTATAGTTTAGCAATAGCAATATAAGATAAAAATAAATAGGTAAATATACGATATAATATGTTAATATTAAGAAAATATGTAGATGTAATAGACGTAACTAGATATAATAGTTCATAAATATTGTACAGAGATAAAACAGAAAGAAAAGAATAGAAATAATCAGATGTATAAAGTATGATGAATATATATCTTAGAATATATATAACCAGCATATAATAAACCATGTTAAACAAATAGTGTAAGAAGAAATGTACAATATATATCAGAATAAACACTAATGATAAGAGACATGATAAAAACCCCCACACGATCAAATCCCACGTGTAAAATCCCATCCTTCCCATTAGGGAAAATGAGAATGAATGCAATTGAGACCAGCAATGCAAAAGATGACGGATGCAAAAAGACTCTGATTACCATGTCAGAGGGTCACCTAGTACCGTTTCGAGACGGAAAAAAAAAAAAAAAAAAAAAAAAAAAAAAAAAAAAAACCTAACCTAACCTAACCTAACCTAACCTAACCTAACCTAACCTAACCTAACCTAACCTAACCTAACCTAACCTAACCTAACCTAACCTAACCTAACCTAACCTAACCTAACCTAACCTAACCTAACCTAACCTAACCTAACCTAACCTAACCTAACCTAACCTAACCTAACCTAACCTAACCTAACCTAACCTAACCTAACCTAACCTAACCTAACCTAACCTAACCTAACCTAACCTAACCTAACCTAACCTAACCTAACCTAACCTAACCTAACCTAACCTAACCTAACCTAACCTAACCTAACCTAACCTAACCTAACCTAACCTAACCTAACCTAACCTAACCTAACCTAACCTAACCTAACCTAACCTAACCTAACCTAACCTAACCTAACCTAACCTAACCTAACCTAACCTAACCTAACCTAACCTAACCTAACCTAACCTAACCTAACCTAACCTAACCTAACCTAACCTAACCTAACCTAACCTAACCTAACCTAACCTAACCTAACCTAACCTAACCTAACCTAACCTAACCTAACCTAACCTAACCTAACCTAACCTAACCTAACCTAACCTAACCTAACCTAACCTAACCTAACCTAACCTAACCTAACCTAACCTAACCTAACCTAACCTAACCTAACCTAACCTAACCTAACCTAACCTAACCTAACCTAACCTAACCTAACCTAACCTAACCTAACCTAACCTAACCTAACCTAACCTAACCTAACCTAACCTAACCTAACCTAACCTAACCTAACCTAACCTAACCTAACCTAACCTAACCTAACCTAACCTAACCTAACCTAACCTAACCTAACCTAACCTAACCTAACCTAACCTAACCAGTCCAGCTCCTGGCGCCTCCAAAACCGGCGAGTAAAAGAGCTACCTCGCGCCTCGAAAACCAAAGTTGTGGGATAAAGTGTTCCAAATAGCCCGGGTCATATACCAAAAGTTGCGGAGAGAGAAGGCGCACACGCTTGTGAAAACCGCGCCGCTCCTAGTGTTGTGACCGCGGAGTTATTCGCGAAACAGTGGTTTTTGTGATATCGTCAAACTTCAAAGTGGATTTGTGGTGAAACTACAGCGGTGACCCAGTGTTTTTATACCACGGCTAGAAGCGCCCTGCGAAGCCCTTTCAGGCAACACCTTTTCCTGAAAATTTCCACGCAGGGCGGCTGGGTTATCGCCAAAAAAACAACTTTCACGTGGCCACAAGGTCACTCATCCAGTGACCTTTTGGCATTTTTGGCCACGCCACTTTGAGGAGGACGCTGAGAAGACCAGGGAGGCACCTTCAGCGGATTTTTAAGATAAGTTTAGGTTAAGTTATAGGTATTTTAGTTTTTTGCGGTTGTAGTTTGATTTGTTAGTCATTTTAAAATAGATTAGCAGTGACGACCTAGGTCAAAATTTTGCGGGTAGGTCGTGCACACTTAGTACTATAGGTTTATATAAATTTAAGATTTTTGTTGCATCAGCGCGCGAAAATATTTCGGTCTAAACCAGTTTACCAACCGCAAAAAGCTAATAATTTGTAAGACGTGTACCTCAAAAACTGTAAGGGTAAGGGCAATTTTGACCACGGCCAAACCCTTAAAACAGTTTCCTCTACCCTGAGAAGCAAAAAACGAAACAAAAAATTTTTCTGTACGAAATTGTACAGGTGACAAAAAATAAAGTCGCACAAATCGCGAAAAAATCGACTGCGATAGGCTGTGCCTACATCAAATTTACTTTTTAACTTTATTTTACATTAGGGTAAACTTGACTTGAATTTATTTTGTGTTTGTGTATGTATTAAAAATTTTCTATTGAAAATTTTTAATTTAGTTAAGTTTTATCGCATGTGACTTTTTAATTAATTTGACATTGTTCTTTTATTGTTTTAATTTAATTCCGACAGATCTTCAATCGTACACTTTACTTAACTTTGTACACTTTTTGTACAAAGTTACAAGACTCTTATAGTCTCTTGACACTTTTTTGTTTTATCAATATTTTCGTTTATGTTCATTGAAGTCTGTCGTTTGTCATTTTAACTTGTGTTGTTTTATATGTGCTTTGTGGTGTGACTGTTTTTTATCCTCTCAGTAACTTGTATTTTTGTAACTTTAAACTTTTGTGTACCTGACCTATATTTTTATTTTACAAGTTACAAGACCCTATACTCTTTCTAAAAATTTTTTCCGTATATTTTAAATTGTAACTTTTTCGTGTTGACACATCTTCTGACCGACCACTTACACAATGGTTGCCGTTCGCACCCCAACCGTGCCAAAGAAGAGCACCAAATCCCCCGTTCAAACGGAGAGGGCCGGACCATCGGGTCCCTCCACGACATCAGCCTCGAGTAGAGTAAGGCTCAGCATTGACAAACTCGAGGCAGCAGGAACACATGCGCCGCTGCGGCTTTCTACCACGCCAAAGAGGCCTGCCGATGATTTGACCAGGACGAAGCTAAAGCTGGTGCTCCCGCAAACGACCAGAGTAGAGCGGAGCCCACCTACAGCACCGGTCAAATCAAAACCAATCGACAGAAAAACCGAGGCGGAAGCATGTGTTAAAGAGATAGGCAGACAGCTCGATAAGACTCGAAACATGAACGGGATGATCAAGAAGGAAATCTTGATAATAACTGACCGGCTCTTCCAGCTGGTCAAAGAATCCGACCTAATCAAGAGGTCGAGACCGTCACTACCCCCAGCAGCACAGAGCACCTTGGCAGAAATAGGGACGCAGACCGACGCGACGACCACTCCAAAAGAGAACCACCAAACTCTGGTGAAGGCGGATATGGACTGCTTCTCCAAACGTCTATTTGAGCGATTGGAGGAGCAAGCCCATCTCATAGCGGAGAACACCCAGAGAATGGTGGACCTCCAAGAAACAGTGGAAAGGCAAGACAGACCATCGTACGCCAGTGTCGCGGGGCTCCCTAAGAAGTCACAGATAGACAGAACGGCGCTCCACTCTGTTGTGGTCTCCGCCAAGGATGAGACGGAGACCGGGGATGAGATCATCCAGAGGATCAGGAGCGCTGTTAACGCCAAGGAAGGGGAAGTGACAGTAGAGAAAATCAGAAAGGCCAAAGACCAGAAAGTCATCGTGGGGTGCCGAACGAAGGAAGAAAGGGAGAAAGTGAAAGAAAAACTAAAAAAGGCCGAGGAATACTTAACGGTCGAAGACGCCAAAAACAAGGACCCGCTAGTAGTCCTCAAAAACGTGTTTTCCTACAACACGAATGAGGACGTCCTTGGGGCACTATGGGCTCAAAATAAGCAAGCACTTCAGGGCATAGAGCGGAGCCAAACGAAAACTGAAGTGCTGTTTAGAAAGAAGACTCGCAACCCACAGACGGGACACGTAGTCATCAGGGTGTCCCCTTGCATATGGAAGCGCTTGGTCGAGGCAGGATCTGTGATGATCGACCTGCAGCGAGTGACGGTTGCGGACCAGTCGCCACTAATCCAGTGTTCAATGTGCCTGGGTTACGGGCATGGGCGACGGTTCTGCAAAGACACCGTCGAAAAGTGCAGCCATTGCGGGGGGGCACACATGAGGGCAACATGCGAGATCTGGCGTTCGGGAAGTCCACCAGAATGCACGAACTGCAAGCACGCCAACCAGTCCAGAGCCGACCACAACGCATTCAGCGATGAATGCGCGGTCAGGAAGAAATGGGAGGCTCTGGCCCGATCCACGGTGGCGTATTGCTAAGGTGGTCCCGGGCGCAGCAATTGAGAGAAAAATGGAAAACGCCAAGGGGCAATACGTACACCGCACAGCACAAACATACCATAGCAATGTAAACTTGGCCCCTTTTCATGAGAAAAGGGCACAGTTTCAGCGCGACAATAACACTAAACAGACACACAACTTTGACATTTCAGACACATTAAGCAACACAGTAAAATCAAACACAAAAACAGAAACACAAACGTGCGGGGTAAGTATCCCCAAAACAGAGGCACATTACGATATCCCTAAAAAACTCGCCAAACCAATGAAGGAGGTTGAAAAGAGCCAAGAAGAAAGAGAAGCTAGAAGAGCTAAGGAGGTAGAATACCTCAGACACAAACAATTTACACAGTTCAATCTGCATTCTAGTCTGGCAATTAATATAACTGGTATTTATTTATGTTACAATATATTTTGAAAATACATTTAGTGCATAAAAATGAATTAGTTATAGTAATATGTTAGAATAAGTAGAATAAGCAATTTGTTATAAACTGTTAGATTAAGTAAATGTGATATTAGTAAGTAGGAAACTGTATTAATATATTGTGCTCTCTAGTCAATGTTAAACTAAAACAAATTTTAGCCCATTAGCCTCATGAGGCCTCGTATATGTCAAAACAAGCACAATTAAACTCGAATGACAAAGTCTCTGATTACGTCAGAGGATCTCACGCACAGGGGTTAGGGTTTTAGTCGGTAAGAGTCCGACATAACCCGCAAGGGTATCCATGAGGATTTCCCCCCCCTAAAGCAAAAAAAAAAAAAAAAAAAAAAAAAAAAAAAACCTAACCTAACCTAACCTAACCTAACCTAACCTAACCTAACCTAACCTAACCTAACCTAACCTAACCTAACCTAACCTAACCTAACCTAACCTAACCTAACCTAACCTAACCTAACCTAACCTAACCTAACCTAACCTAACCTAACCTAACCTAACCTAACCTAACCTAACCTAACCTAACCTAACCTAACCTAACCTAACCTAACCTAACCTAACCTAACCTAACCTAACCTAACCTAACCTAACCTAACCTAACCTAACCTAACCTAACCTAACCTAACCTAACCTAACCTAACCTAACCTAACCTAACCTAACCTAACCTAACCTAACCTAACCTAACCTAACCTAACCTAACCTAACCTAACCTAACCTAACCTAACCTAACCTAACCTAACCTAACCTAACCTAACCTAACCTAACCTAACCTAACCTAACCTAACCTAACCTAACCTAACCTAACCTAACCTAACCTAACCTAACCTAACCTAACCTAACCTAACCTAACCTAACCTAACCTAACCTAACCTAACCTAACCTAACCTAACCTAACCTAACCTAACCTAACCTAACCTAACCTAACCTAACCTAACCTAACCTAACCTAACCTAACCTAACCTAACCTAACCTAACCTAACCTAACCTAACCTAACCTAACCTAACCTAACCTAACCTAACCTAACCTAACCTAACCTAACCTAACCTAACCTAACCTAACCTAACCTAACCTAACCTAACCTAACCTAACCTAACCTAACCTAACCTAACCTAACCTAACCTAACCTAACCTAACCTAACCTAACCTAACCTAACCTAACCTAACCTAACCTAACCTAACCTAACCTAACCTAACCTAACCTAACCTAACCTAACCTAACCTAACCTAACCTAACCTAACCTAACCTAACCTAACCTAACCTAACCTAACCTAACCTAACCTAACCTAACCTAACCTAACCTAACCTAACCTAACCTAACCTAACCTAACCTAACCTAACCTAACCTAACCTAACCTAACCTAACCTAACCTAACCTAACCTAACCTAACCTAACCTAACCTAACCTAACCTAACCTAACCTAACCTAACCTAACCTAACCTAACCTAACCTAACCTAACCTAACCTAACCTAACCTAACCTAACCTAACCTAACCTAACCTAACCTAACCTAACCTAACCTAACCTAACCTAACCTAACCTAACCTAACCTAACCTAACCTAACCTAACCTAACCTAACCTAACCTAACCTAACCTAACCTAACCTAACCTAACCTAACCTAACCTAACCTAACCTAACCTAACCTAACCTAACCTAACCTAACCTAACCTAACCTAACCTAACCTAACCTAACCTAACCTAACCTAACCTAACCTAACCTAACCTAACCTAACCTAACCTAACCTAACCTAACCTAACCTAACCTAACCTAACCTAACCTAACCTAACCTAACCTAACCTAACCTAACCTAACCTAACCTAACCTAACCTAACCTAACCTAACCTAACCTAACCTAACCTAACCTAACCTAACCTAACCTAACCTAACCTAACCTAACCTAACCTAACCTAACCTAACCTAACCTAACCTAACCTAACCTAACCTAACCTAACCTAACCTAACCTAACCTAACCTAACCTAACCTAACCTAACCTAACCTAACCTAACCTAACCTAACCTAACCTAACCTAACCTAACCTAACCTAACCTAACCTAACCTAACCTAACCTAACCTAACCTAACCTAACCTAACCTAACCTAACCTAACCTAACCTAACCTAACCTAACCTAACCTAACCTAACCTAACCTAACCTAACCTAACCTAACCTAACCTAACCTAACCTAACCTAACCTAACCTAACCTAACCTAACCTAACCTAACCTAACCTAACCTAACCTAACCTAACCTAACCTAACCTAACCTTTTCTTTTTTGACGAGGAGAAATCTGCAAACAGATTTCCAATGCACTGAGGGGTGCAAATGGAATATGTGAGGTTGGCTGTCTAAAAAACGACAGACGACTCACTAAAACTCCCCGGTGACCAGCCTCGTTGCATGTCAAGGGGCTCCGGGATCTCCATAGGAACGCACCGGTGCCCCTCTCGCAAAGTGCTGCGGCCGCAGCCCATCCCAGGAGTGGCAAGCCACCCCCGAACACCCACCCGGTGCTTACGGCAGAACACGTCACACATGTTGACTGCCGCCTTCCCCGAGCCCGCGAACGGATAGCCGGGAGCCCTCACTCCAACTACCCACGGACCCAGTGCGCCGCTCAGTCCCACAAGAATCTAAAAGAAACTGCGAATACCTCACGGCGAGACGTCGGCAAAGGAGATCCCATCTCATAAGCCTGCTGGGTGTAATAGCGACATTTACTCGCAGAATGCCGCCGCTGGTCAGAAGTAGGGGTAATGCGGGGTCCCCCGCCAACTTCACATACCAACACATACACGCCAAGCTCGTCCCCGCTTGAACCACTGCACCCTCATTGAAGAGACGCGCGGAGGAAGCCCCCATCCCTTCCGCCACTCGGTCCCACTAAGGTCTGGCGACCCAGCGAATACCGAGCGGCCGAACGCTGGCCAGGAGGAAAATCCCCCTTAGCCTACCTGGGTGCATGCGACGACACCTCCTCGCAAAGTGCCGTCACCCCTCCCAAGGGCCAATGACTTCGGACGCCCTAAATCCTACCATCAAAGGCCCCCAAGATCACTCGGCCCACGGGTCTCCCCGACCCAGTGTGGGGGATCTCCGAGCGGCCGCAAGTCAGAAAACGACATTGCGAGTGTCCCTTCCCGACAAGCGACTGGGAAATGCACACCAAGCACGTCCCCGCTTCGTTGCTTTCGGACGTGGCCCGCACAACTCTGTCTTGCAAAGCAGAGCGCCTTACAAGACAGAGCTCGGCGAGCCATGGCCACAAGCCCATCCCTGGACCGCAGGTGCGGTCCTCTCCTCCTGCCTCGTCTCACTGTGCCCTCTGCTAATCAGAGGGACACGTGGAGAGATCCTCCATGTCGGGTTATTGGCCACCGTGCGATACTTCTTTAGCGAACTAAAGAAGTATCCCACGGTGTTACCAGGGTGCACCACGAGGAGGTTACCCGACCTTGCACCCCAACCTAACCTAACCTAACCTAACCTAACCTAACCTAACCTAACCTAACCTAACCTAACCTAACCTAACCTAACCTAACCTAACCTAACCTAACCTAACCTAACCTAACCTAACCTAACCTAACCTAACCTAACCTAACCTAACCTAACCTAACCTAACCTAACCTAACCTAACCTAACCTAACCTAACCTAACCTAACCTAACCTAACCTAACCTAACCTAACCTAACCTAACCTAACCTAACCTAACCTAACCTAACCTAACCTAACCTAACCTAACCTAACCTAACCTAACCTAACCTAACCTAACCTAACCTAACCTAACCTAACCTAACCTAACCTAACCTAACCTAACCTAACCTAACCTAACCTAACCTAACCTAACCTAACCTAACCTAACCTAACCTAACCTAACCTAACCTAACCTAACCTAACCTAACCTAACCTAACCTAACCTAACCTAACCTAACCTAACCTAACCTAACCTAACCTAACCTAACCTAACCTAACCTAACCTAACCTAACCTAACCTAACCTAACCTAACCTAACCTAACCTAACCTAACCTAACCTAACCTAACCTAACCTAACCTAACCTAACCTAACCTAACCTAACCTAACCTAACCTAACCTAACCTAACCTAACCTAACCTAACCTAACCTAACCTAACCTAACCTAACCTAACCTAACCTAACCTAACCTAACCTAACCTAACCTAACCTAACCTAACCTAACCTAACCTAACCTAACCTAACCTAACCTAACCTAACCTAACCTAACCTAACCGGTCGTAGGTCTATCACCAAAGGCGTCACCACCACCAGCTCGCCACAAATGACAACGTCCCCTCTCAGCACATGCGTGCCGGTAACCAAACCGAGTCCGAGGAAGGCCATTGCACCCCCTCTAAACACCACCTTTGACTTGAACCCTGCGACATCGGCAGTACGCAGGTTGAGCGGAAATTACGAGAGGAAGACCGTGGCGAAACCACCATCGCAGACAGCTAAAGCCACCACCGGGACTGTCATGGTGCATCAGATCTCAAACGTCACAAAGACCTCGACCGGGGCCGTGTCCAAGGTAAAACCAAAACCGCCAACCAACACCCCAGAGTTGACGGCGAGTGATGTCATCGCGAGTAACCGTAGTAAGCCGTTGTTAGTCGGGCTGCTCGAGCTGATATCATTCGCCAGCAACAGACTGGGAGACACAAGAAACATGAAGGGAGAAATCAAACGAGACCTGACTGAGACCTTTAAACATCTTCGGTTGACCTTGGAGGACATGAATAAGAGCGGCAAAACTGTAGCAGACAAAACAGAGTCTTTTGAACTAGCTGAGGGAAGTGCGAAAGAGGATTCGAATGTAAACGCCAAACTAGACTCCATACTTGACGAGATCCGCTCGTTGAAGGAACAGCACCAGAACACAATGCAAGCAGCAACCCCCCGGAAGGCCATCGATGCACGCCCTACACTGCATTCCGTAATCGTAACCTCCAAGAACGAGGCAGATACAGGAGATACCGTACTGGAGAGGATAAGGGAAGCAGTAGACGCGAAGGAAGGATGGGTGACCGTATCGAGGATACGGAAGGCCAAGGGAGGGAAGGTAATAATGTCATGCGACACTAAGGAAGAAAGGGAAAAAGTGAAGAAGAGGCTGGACAACGCTAGCAAAGACTTGGTAGCAGAGATTGCAAAGAATAAAGACCCCCTTATCGTCGCCAAGAGTGTCCTCAGAGCACGCTCTGACGCCGAGGTACTCGAGGCGATGCGCAAGCAAAATAAGGCAGTATTCCAAGACCTGAGTGATGAAGACAATTGCGTCGCAATTAAATATAAAAAGAAGACCCGCAACCCCCACACGCACCACATCGTATTACAGGTGTCCCCCAAGATCTGGGGCAGACTGACCAACATGGGCTTTATGCACATCGACCTGCAGAGGATTCAGGTGGAGGATCAGTCACCGCTGGTACAGTGCTCCCAATGCCTAGGCTATGGTCATAGCAGGGGTTTCTGCGGGGAGAAGGAGGTCTGGTGCAGCCATTGCGGAAATGCAGGCCATATTTTAACGGACTGCCCTACATGGACTGACGCGGGAGCCCCTCCTTCCTGCAGGAACTGCTGCCGGGCCCAGCTAACGCAAAAGGAACACAACGCCTTTAGCATGGACTGCCCTATCCGTAGGAAATGGGACCGGATGGCGCGGTCAGCAGTTCAGTATTGTTAAGGGCGCCCCAAGCAAAAACTATAGCAACTCTCCCTACCACGTAATCCAGGCGAATCTCCAAAGAAAAAGGCTCGCAACAGAGGAAGTACTACTCGAGGCTAGCAAACGACACACAGCCATTGCCCTCTTACAAGAACCGTACGTGGGCGCCGGGCATCAGATGAAGACGCAAGGAGGAGTCCGCTTATACCAAAGTGCTGGTCCAGAAAACGTCAAGGCAGTCATTGCCATCTTCGACTCGAGCCTAGACGTAACCCAACACCCGGAACTCACTACCAACAACATCGTGGTGGTAGAGGTTAAGACTAGTGCTTGGCACATAACCCTTGTTTCGTTTTACTTTGAGCCCGATCAACCCATAGAGCCTTACTTAGAACATCTAAAGAAAATAGAAGGCACATCTTTTGGTAAGAAGATGATCATAGGAGGCGATGCCAACGCCAAGAGTACGTGGTGGGGGAGCACCCAGATAGACAACCGGGGAGAGGAGATGGCGGGATTGTTGCATGAGAGTAACCTGCACATTTTGAACAGCGGCAACATACCAACCTTTGACACTATCAGAGGGAATAAGCGGTACTCCAGCTACGTCGACATAACAGCATGCTCAGAGGACTTGCTAGACTTCGTGGAAAGGTGGCGAGTAGAGGAAGGATTGACTAGTTCGGATCACAATGCTATGACCTTCCTCATATCCTTAAAAAGATCCAAGGGTATGAAAGTAGAACGCACCACCAGGCTATTTAACACCAAAAAGGCAGATTGGCAGAAATTTAGGGAAAATTTAATTAGACTAAACACAGAAAATCATATAGATACAGAAACAATAAAATTAGCAAATAGTAAAATAGAAATTGATCAATTAGCATGTAAATTTAATAATATCATAGTAGAAGCATCTAAATTATCCATACCCACTAAAAAGAAAAAAGACATACTTTCATTACCATGGTGGTCTGAAGACCTCGCGAAAATGAAGAAGAACGTTGCCACGATGAAACGCAGAGTCCGATGGGCGGCGCCTCGTCGCAGAGCTGTTGTTGTTGAAGACTATCTGAAACACAAAAGGGAGTATGAAGCCGCTGTTTCTGATGCGCAAACGAAATCGTGGAAAAATTTCTGCACACAGCAAGACCGTGAAACGGTCTGGGACAGTATTTATAGGGTTCTCAAGCGCACCACCGCCAGAGAGGAAGACCAGTTGTTGAAGCACAGAGGAACACAGCTAGACGCAGCGATGTCCGCAAAACATCTCGCGGAGACCTTCTTCCCAGAGGACCTTGAGAGCACCGATAACGACATCCATACGCACGTACGCAATCAAGCGAAAATTGCAAATGGGGAATCAGATACTGATGTATCGGACCCCCCTTTCACTAGCACTGAACTACGTATGGCTGTCAATGCTTTCAATCCCAAAAAGGCTCCAGGTGGAGACGGACTGACATCTGACATTTGCCGCATGGCTATTAACAGTGACCCCGAATTGTTTCTGTGCATTGTTAATAAATGTTTACAAAAAGGCTCTTTCCCTAGTGACTGGAAGCGGGCCACAGTAGTTATCCTAAAGAAGCCCGGTAAAGACGACTACACAGCGGCAAAGTCCTACCGCCCCATTGGTTTGCTTCCGGTACTAGGAAAAATTTATGAGAAAATGTTAGTGGGACGGATGAAATTCCATTTGTTGCCGAACATGAGCGTACACCAGTACGGCTTTATGCCGCAGAGAAGTACTGAAGACTCCTTACACACGCTGGTAAATAACATCCGATCGCAGCTCAAAGACAGGAAGATAATCACACTAGTCTCACTTGATATTGAAGGTGCGTTTGACAGTGCCTGGTGGCCGGCAATAAAGGTTAGACTTAAAGAAGAAGGGTGTCCGCTAAACCTACGAAGAGTGCTGGATGACTACATGTCAAATAGAGAGGTGACCGTTCGCTACGCAGGTGAGGAAATTCGCAAGTGCACCACAAAGGGATGTGTACAGGGCTCGATTGCCGGACCCATCTTGTGGAATCTCCTGTTGGACCCACTCCTAAAAGACCTAGAGCATAAGGGCATCACAGTGCAGGCTTTTGCTGACGATGTGGTGCTGTCGTTCGTAGGAAACACGGCCCAAGAGATTCAAGCCCAGGCTAATCCTGTTCTCGCACATGTTGAGGCGTGGGGTGTCCAGAATAAACTTAAATTTGCTGCGCATAAGACCAATTGTCTTACGATAACAAACAAGCTCAAATATGACAACCCTCGACTCAGCATGGGCGGAATAGCGATCGATCACAAGCCGGAGATCAAACTCTTGGGCCTCACAATAGATAACAAGCTCACCTTTAACTCACATGTAGCCAATATTTGTAAGAAATCAGCGGGCTTCTACAGGCAGCTCACAAAAGCGGCCAGAGTTAACTGGGGCCTCAACCACGAAATTGTAAAAACCATCTACATGGCGGCGGTAGAACCCGTTATAACGTATGCAGCTGGCGCATGGGCCTCGGCTGCGGACAAGATCTCCACGCGCAAGCAGCTGGATATGTTGCAACGGGGATTTGCGCAAAAAATGTGCAAAGCATACCGCACAGTTTCCCTCAATTCGGCCCTGGTTCTGACTGGGACACTTCCACTGGACCTCCGTATAAAAGAGGCAGCCGCCCTTTATAAGGCCAGGAGGGGGATGCCCAGGCCTGATCTATGTGGCCGAGACATTGAAACTCCACACTCATTTCTACACACACCACACCCAGCAGAACACATAGACATCGACATAACACACATCACCGAAGACACACAGATACACACACACGCACACGACATTTTCATTTACACAGACGGAAGTAAGATTGACGGTAAGGTGGGGGCGGCACTATCCTTATGGAATGGAGCCGCCGAAACCAAAGCCGTGAAGCTTACATTGCCGTCATATGCCACAGTATATCAAGCAGAGATACTAGCACTCAAAAAAGCCTCGGAAGTGATACTGAGTAGGAAGGAAGTTTCTTTTGGAGTGTACAGCGACTCGATGGCAGCCCTACTAACTGTCGTTAATGTCTCTGCCCTCCACCCCTTAGCTGTAGAATCGCGTGAAAACCTTAAGCGAGTTTTTGGACAGGGCAAGTCTGTAGACTTGTACTGGATAAAGGCACACGCGGGGTTGGAGGGAAATGAAAGGGCCGATCAGCTTGCCAAGGAAGCCGCCTTGTACTCCAAGAGAAAACCGGATTACGATAGGTGCCCTGTTTCGTTCGTAAAGCGGCTCATCAGGGATGAAACGCTTGACGAGTGGAATAGGCGTTACCAGTCTGGTACCACGGCCGAGGTGACAAAATTATTCTTTCCTGACATCACCGCCGCTTACAAAATCACGCGCAAAATCACATCCACACAATACACTACACAGGTGCTCACGGGTCATGGCGGGTTCTCAGCGTACTTGAATCGCTTCAAGTGCAAGGACAGCCCGTCGTGCGCCTGCGACCCAGACACTGACGAAACTCTGGTACACATCCTCTCTGAGTGCCCTATACACACTTTGGAGAGGTACAACATTGAGGCATACCTGGGCACCCAAGTAGTTCCCAAGAATTACGCAGAGATAGTGGCTGGTGACGACAGGGACAAGTTCCTGACGTATTGCATCAAAGTGACAGAAGTAGTAAGAAAGAGAAATAAAACATAATAAAACATAGCTGTGTATAGATATATGATGATGATGATATGCTCTGATGTGAATGTAGATTAGATGTAGATATAAAAAAAAAAAAAAAAAAAAAAAAAAAAAAAAAAAAAAAAAAAAAAAAAAAAAAAATGGGGAATGTAGAAAGCTAGGATCTTAAGATTCTATGTCAGAGTACACATTCCACCAACAAAAAAAAAAAAAAAAAAAAAAAAAAAAAAAAAAAAAAAAAAAAAAAAAAAAAAAAAAAAAAAAAAAAAAAAAAAAAAAAAAAAAAAAAAAAAAAAAAAAAAAAAAAAAAAAAAAAAAAAAAAAAAAAAAAAAAAAAAAAGGGAAAAGTAAAAGTAAAAGTAGTAAATAGTATGATAAATGTAAAAAATGTATAAAGTGTATAGTATGATAAATGTAAGATATATAATGTTGCAGTAAAATTTGTAAATTAGTTATAAGTATTTTAGTTAAGCCATATAGCCCCACGAGGGCATAGCAAATGTAAATAAAACAGCAGTTAAAATATTCCAGCTTAGTAAATACAGTCTCTGATCATGTCAGAGGGAAACACGCAAAGGGTGGTGGGTTTTAGTCGGTAGGTCGCCTACAAGGCGGAGTCCGACATAACCCGCAAGGGTATCCATGAGGATTTCCCACCCCCTACAGCAAAAAAAAAAAAAAAAAAAAAAAAAAAAAAAAAAACCTAACCTAACCTAACCTAACCTAACCTAACCTAACCTAACCTAACCTAACCTAACCTAACCTAACCTAACCTAACCTAACCTAACCTAACCTAACCTAACCTAACCTAACCTAACCTAACCTAACCTAACCTAACCTAACCTAACCTAACCTAACCTAACCTAACCTAACCTAACCACACAGTCTAACTCCAGACGCCACCCGGAGTACCACGAATTGAAGCCGCTACGCAGCAAAAAATTGTTAAAAGTGGTAAAAAGTGCGATTTTAGCCCTGTGCTATATACCAAAAGTTGCGGAAAGTGAAGGCGCACCTGCCAGTGAAAATTTTGTGTCGCTAAGTGCAGTGGTTGCTAAGTTATAACAACAAAAGTGGTTTTTCGAAAAATTTCGAAACTTCAAAGTGATTTTACTCAAAATCTACAGCGACGACGTACAGTTTTTATACTGCCATAAGAAAGGCCTTTAGGCCCCCTTTCTTGTGACTCCTCATTTGGATTTTTCTCGTGCTCCAGAGCCGAGAAAACAGCAAAAAAAAAACAAAAAGCACGTGGCCACGAGGTCAGTGACCCAGGGCCGATCGGCAGCAGCTGACCCCACAACATTCAAGAGGACACGGAGCAGACCAGGGAGGCACTTCAAGCAGATTTTTAGGTTGAGTTTTGACCCAGATATAGGGGTTTTAAGTTTTGTGCGGTTGCAGGTTAGATAAAAAATTTTCTAAATTCATTTCTTCAGCGACAACCTACTTCGAAATTTTGTGTATATTTAGAGTCCGTGTTGTAGATCTTTTATAGTTAGTTTCAGATTTTTAGGCAATAAACTCGTGGATTCGCATAACTTTTAGTCAAATTACCAACCGCATTAAGATTGAACCCCTTGTATCTCGGAAACGGTAGGACTTAGACAATTTTTGACCATAGCTTGAATATATTACTGTAAGTAATATATTTAAGAATACTCCCCCGCCAATACTGTATGTGACCCCCCCCTTAACTTTTTCCCCCCCCTCAAATTTGAAATCTTAATTTAAAAATTTTGTTAGACATAAGTATTAGAATAGATAAATAGAACATAGTATAGGATTACTCTAATTAGTACCTTGTATAAATTTATAAAACGAACCCCCCTTTCCCCCCCCCTATTAGTTTGAAGTTCCGTATCTCCGTGACCAAGGCTTCAATTTGAACGTGGATTTTAGTTTATGACATAGGGTATTATATAGTACCCGACTGCACATCTGAAAAGACTCTACATAGAGACTCACTATTTTATTAAAAATTTTTAAAAAACTTATTTACAACTTTTACAAACTTTTATGCTAATTGACACGACCCTCTGACCATTCAAAATGTTTGGATACCGGACCCCTGTCAAGACAGGAGACAGCGAGATAGAGGCACTATCGGTAGCCGAAATGACTGTTAAGCAAGTAGAGCCAACAATAGAGACAGACGGAGCGGGCCAGTCCAGCGTAAGAAAGAGCATCGGAGAGTGGGAAACGGGGAAACCCGAAAAAGCCACGAAGCCCTCTCCGAAAAAGACAATGCCAACAGAAGCTCAAAAGACTAAGACGAAGCCACTGCAGAGCTCCGGACAAAGTAAAACACCTGTTGAGCCATGGAAGAGCCCCAAGATAAAAGATAACACAAAATATGTGGACAGGCTAACGGAAGCAAAAGCCTGCGTAGTAAAGGCCAAACTGAATCTAGGCAACTCAAGGAACCTCAAAACAGACATAAAAGCAGAGGTCATACAAGCAATTGAGAGACTATATACACTAGTGAAAGAGTCCGAAGCCGTGAAAGTAAGAAAACCAGTGAAGGAACTAGAAGAAAAACGGGAGTCTTTGACCGAAAACCGGCCAGAGAAAGAGAAAGAAGAAAGTCAGCTAATCCTAAAAATGGAAGAACATGCACGACTTATGAAAGAAAATACTGAAAAGATGGAAAGACTCCAAGAAACCCTGGAGAAGAGTACCTACGCGAGTGCGGCAGCGGCGTTAACAAAGAGGCAGCCCCTCAAACAGACCGCGCTCCACTCGGTAGTCGTCACCGCCAAAGACGAATCTGAAACAGGAGAAGAAGTTTTAAATAGAATCAGGAAAGCAGTAGACGCCAAAGAAGGATGGGTAACTGTAGAAAGGATCAGGAAAGCAAAAGATAGAAAAGTGATTGTTGGATGTAAAACAGAGGAAGAAAGAAAAATCTTAAAGGCAAGGCTGAAGCAAACAGAAGAACACCTCAATGTCGAGGAAATTAAAAACAAAGATCCCCTCGTCATCCTCAAGGACGTAATGCTATACAATAGCGACGAGGATATTCTTACCGCCTTGAAAAACCAAAATAAGAACCTCTTTAAAGACCTCACGGAAAGCGAGAGTAAAGCAGAGATTGCATACAAAAAACGCACGAGGAACCCGCATACCGGTCACATTATTATGAGGGTATCCCCAAAACTTTGGCAGCGGATGGTCGACGAAGAATCAGTGCATGTGGATCTCCAGAGAGTGCGAGTGGCAGACCAGTCGCCACTTGTACAATGTTCGCTCTGCCTGGGATACGGACACGGCAGACGATTTTGTAAAGAGACATTGGAGAAGTGCAGCCATTGTGGTGGTTCGCACATGAGAACCGAATGTGCTGACTGGCTTGCGGGGGAGGCCCCATCATGTTGCAATTGTATGCATGCCAAACTAGATAGAACCAACCACAATGCCTTCAGCCAGGAGTGCCCAATCAGAAGGAAGTGGGAAGCATTGGCTAGAGCGACTATAGCATATTGCTAAGGTGGCTCATGGCAAAAACCAGCAATCATCCTCAAGCACTAGACCATACACTGTAGCCCAAGCAAATTTGCAAAGAAAGGCACTGGCAACCCAAGAATTAATGCTTGAGGCAAACAGCAGGAATATGGCTTTTGCTTTGCTCCAGGAGCCATATGTAGGAGCAATAGGAAGAGTAAAAGATTACCAGGGAGTAAGGATATACCAACACACAAACCCAACGACAGACACCATAAAAGCAGCCATTGCTGTGTTTGACAATGAAATGGATGTCATCCCCTGCCCGGAATTTACCACTACCAACATCGTTGTGGTGAAAATACGATCAAAAACCTGGGAAATAGTGGTGGTATCCTTTTACTTTGAGCCACACCCTGAACCTATTGAGCCATACTTGGAGCAACTGAAGAGGATCAAGCAAGCCTTTGGACAAAAGCTCCTCGTAGGAGGAGACGCCAATGCAAAGAGCACATGGTGGGGTAGCACGAAAGTGGATCTAAGAGGGGATGAACTGGCCGGAACCCTTAATGAAATGGATATGCAGGTACTAAACGAAGGCGACACCCCAACATTCGAGACAGTAAGGGGTAATAAAGCGTACAGCAGCTTTGTGGATGTCACGGCCTGCGCAACGGAGATGCTGAGCCTAGTAGAAGACTGGGGAGTAGACGACAGCATGACGAGTTCAGACCACAATACAATAGTATTTAAAATTAGAGTAACAAAAGCCGAAAGTATGAGGGTAAGTCGTACAACAAGAATATATAACAGCAAAAAAGCAGACTGGAGCCAATTTCATGAGAAATTGGCCCAGTTGCTCGAAGAACACATAATCACAAAAGCAGAAATTGATAAAATAGATAGTATAACTAAATTAGAGAACACAACACAAACGTATATAAACATAATAACTTCAGTATGTAAAAACACAATTCCTAAAAAGAAACCTAATAGTACACTTACCTCGCCTTGGTGGAATGAAGAACTCGCCATGCTGAAGAAGGAAGTCGCCACAAGGAAGCGTAGAATCCGATGCGCAGCGCCGATCCGAAGAGCCCACGTAGTCGAAGAGTACCTGCAAAAGAAAGAACAATATGAATTAGAAGCAAAGAGGGCACAGACCGAAAGCTGGAAAGGGTTCTGTGAAAAGCAAGATAAGGAAGGGGTCTGGGAGGGAATTTACAGAGTTATAGGAAGAACGGTTAAAAGGCAGGAAGATGAGTTGTTGATTGAGGATGGAAAAGCACTAAAACCCAGAGAATCCGCAAGAAAGATAACAGAGACCTTCTACCCAGAGGATAAAACGGAAGAAGATAAGGAGATTCACAGGCGCACGAGACAGTTAGCTGAACAAGTAAATGAGTCGGATCATAATGAACCATATGATCCACCATTTACCATTGAAGAACTGAAGGCTGCCGTGACCAGCTTCAATCCGAAAAAAGCCCCGGGATCAGATGGCCTGACGGCAGACATCTGCGAGCACGCAATAAACAAAGACCCTGAAATCTTCCTAGCACTGGCAAACAAGTGCTTAGAACTGGGTCACTTTCCAAAGATCTGGAAAGAAGCAACAGTGGTGGTGCTGAGAAAACCAGGAAAGGAGAGCTATACGGACCCAAAATCCTATAGACCGATCGGACTTTTGCCAGTGATGGGAAAGATGTTAGAAAAAATGCTTGTAAACAGGATAAAGTGGCACATACTCCCGAGAATGAGTACTCGCCAGTACGGCTTCGTGCCCCAAAGAAGCACCGAAGACTCCCTCTATGATCTGACTGCATACATACGCGAAAAGCTGATACAGAAAAAACTAGTTACCATGATTTCCTTAGACATAGAGGGAGCTTTTGACAGTGCCTGGTGGCCAGCGATAAGAGTACGACTGGCTGAGGAAAAGTGTCCAATAAACGTAAGGAGAGTAGTAGATAGCTACCTGAAGAACAGAAAGGTAAGGGTGAGATATGCGGGAGAAGAAATCACGAAGACAACATCAAAGGGTTGCGTCCAGGGATCGATCGGGGGACCAATTCTCTGGAACCTTCTGCTCGACCCGCTGCTTCATGGGCTGGAGAGCCGTGGAGATTATTGCCAGGCGTTCGCTGATGATGTGGTCCTGGTCTTTCATGGAGACACTGCGCTAGAGATCCAGCAACGTGCGAATGCTGCTCTGGCCTATGTCCGGGAATGGGGAGTCGGAAACAAGCTAAAGTTTGCACCGCATAAGACAAATGCCATGGTCTTAACACGCAAGCTAAAGTACGACACCCCAATCCTGAACATGGGCGGGATCAGCATTGGCATGTCGCAGGAGATCAAAATTTTGGGTCTAACAATAGACAACAAGCTGACGTTTAACAGCCACGTAGCGAACGTATCCAAAAAAGCGCTGAACATCTATAAGCAGCTATCAAGAGCAGCCAAGATAAGCTGGGGCCTGCATCCGGATGTCATACGTGTAATCTACACGGCAGTGGTAGAGCCCGTGATCATGTACGCAGCCAGCGTTTGGGCTTCGTCAACGAAAAAACTGGGCACTCAAAAAGCACTGAATGCAGTCCAGAGAGGGTTTTCGCAAAAGCTCTGCAAATCGTATCGAACCGCCTCCCTGAACTCGGCACTGGTGTTGGCCGGAATACTGCCCCTGGACCTTAGGATACAAGAGGCCGCCGCCCTGTATGAGGCAAAGAGGGGCATGTCCCGACTAGTACCGGGAGACGGGGAAGTGGAACGAATGGCTGCATATGCTACAACACCTCACCCAGCCGAACATATGGACCTGCAATTTTGGTGTCTGGTAGACCAGGAGCAAGTAGATCAACACACTACCCAAGCAGTTCGAATATACACGGACGGTAGCAAAATTGATGGTAAGGTTGGAGCTGCATTGTCATACTGGAACAATGAAGTGGAAATTAAAAACCAGAAATTGAAGCTACCGTCCTACTGCACGGTCTACCAGGCTGAATTGTTGGCCATATGCAAGGCCACAAGGGAGATTTTAAAGCGCCCAGAAATGAGTTTTGGTATCCTCAGCGACTCAAGGTCATCCCTGGAAACAATAACAAACCATAGCTCTTTCCATCCCTTAGCCATGGAAGCCCGCCAAAACATAAAAGAGTGCTGGCACCAGAAGAAACATGTAACACTTTACTGGATAAAAGCTCATGCAGGACTAGCAGGGAACGAAAGAGCCGACCAGCTGGCAAAAGATGCAGCGCTGAAAATTAAGACCAAGCCAGAATATGACTTGTGTCCGGTCTCATTCGTCAAGCGACAAATCCGCATTGGAACTCTTGACGAATGGAACCGGAGATACAAAACAAGTGAACGAGCAGCGACAACAAAACTATTCTTCCCAGACGCAATAAGAGCTTTTAAAATTATCCAAAAATTAAGGCCTGAAGGTGTTCTAACTCAAATCATGACAGGACATGGTGGGTTTTCCGAATACTTGAATAGATTCAAGTGTAAGGAAAGCCCATCATGCATATGCGATCCTAATAAAACCGAAACAGTCGAACATATACTGTTGGATTGTCCCACCTATGGTCTAGCGAGATACGAAACAGAACAACTGATAGGAGTAAAAATAACAACAGAAAAAATTAGCGAAATTGTAGAAAATAAATATATTTGTAACCTATTTTTAAAATACTGCACAAATGTTGCTAAGAAAGTAATAACTAGGAATAAATAGATACATAAGTTATGTTGATATATATATTGATATATATATAAACAGCATAGTAAGAAAAACAGTAATAAAATGTAAAATAGTAATAGTATTAGAAATGTACAAATGTAAGTAATATTAAGTAGTAAAAAGTAGTATAATATAGTAAAGTATGTATGTAATAAAAGTAATAAAATGTAATAGAAATAAGAAGCCAAAACATGTAATGCACGCATGAAATATGTAAAGTTATTGGATAAAAAGAAGTGTCTCAAATGTGGCTAGGAAATAAATATAAAATCCCTGTTTTTCAATACCGATCCCACAAAGAATAAAAATGAATAAGTCAATACACAGCTTAGTATCTAAGGACTCTGATCACGTCAGAGGGCTACGCATCTAGTGCCATTTCGAGATGGCAAAAAAAAAAAAAAAAAAAAAAAAAAAAAAAAAAAAAAAAAAAAAAAAAAAAAAAAAAAAAACCTAACCTAACCTAACCTAACCTAACCTAACCTAACCTAACCTAACCTAACCTAACCTAACCTAACCTAACCTTTTTTTTTTTTTTTTTTTTTTTTTTTTTTTTTTTTTTTTTTTTTTTTTTTTTTTTTTTAAAAGTGAGGAAAATGCGTTACGCATCCCCGCCGCGCCGGGGGGCATCGACGGGGTATGTGGGACTCCCCTTTCGGGTATACCCACTAAAAACCTCACTACTTCCGCCTTTGTTGGCAAAGGCGAAGCCGGCGGTGACTCAACAGTCCGCCTGGCCTCGCCTGTAGCCCGCGTCCGCCCGATGACATGGGCGGACCTCCTCAGGGGTGGCCCCCTCATACCTTCTCTGGCCGGTCTCGTTTAATGGGCAGCTGGTGCCCCCGCACCTACTACCCGAGACCCTCCTGGCGGGTCGTGTTGCAAGCGCTCAGCTCGCCTGCCCCGCCCACGATGGAGCCGTTGCGAGAGCGAATCTCGCTCTCTCTCCCGCTCCGCGGCCTCCTTCTGCGACATCACGTCCTCACAGAAGGAGACCATTGCCTCCCATACCCTTTCACTGCCGACCATCTTTTCCATGACAGTCGGTAGTGAAAGGTCCCCTCCTTCTAGGGCCGCAGTGAGCACTACCCGCGGCTCCGCCCATGCAGGGCATGCCTCCATCGTGTGCTGTGCGGTATCCTCCACATTGCCACAATGGTGGCATTCTCGGGTCGACTCCTTTCCGGCTACATTACAAAGGTACCTCCCGAAGCAGCCATGCCCCGAGAGAACCTGTGTAAGTCGGAAAGTCATCTGACCCCCTTCCCTTCCGGCCCATTCCTCCAGAATAGGCAGGACCCCCTCCAACGCTCGGCGTCGGGATTCCGCACCTGTAGCGGTCAGGCCTTCGAGCCATTGCCGCCACTCGCCCAGAGCTGCTTCCTGGGCATCTATACGCCACCGCACCACTTCGTCGGGTGCGGGACGGTTTCCCAGGCTACGGGCGTGCGCACGTTGCCAGTAGACCGAGGATTGAACCTCGGCCTCAAGGTCCCACGGGAGGGACCCGGCAAGGGCGCATGCCACATCATGCGATATGGTGCGGTAGCCCCTTATCACCCGAACTGCCATGACCCTCTGCGCACGGTGCAGAAGGGCTTTGTGGCGGTTCTTTAGAGACTCCGCCCAGATCGGGGCCCCATAAAGAGCCATCGATTTGACCACCCCCATGTACAGGCGGCGGCAGCTCCCATTTCCTCCACCTAGGTTGGGAAGCAGGCGACTAAGGGCGCCTGCCGTACTCACCAACCTATGGGCAAGTCTCTCGAGGTGTACCCCGAAATCCCACCTGCTGTCGAGGACGACGCCTAGGTACTTCAGCGTCGTCCCGACTGGGATGGGTGTCCCTCCGACCACTATGGTGGTGCCTGCTGGTAGTCTCCGCCGTGGCCCGTAGAAGCAGATGGCCTCGGATTTATGGAGGGCCACCTCCAGCCCCAGTCGCCGAATCCTCGACACTACTGCCGCGACACCGGCAGTGGCCAACAACGTAGCGGATCGAAGATCGGAACCCCGGGCCGTTACAAGGGTGTCGTCGGCGTAACAGATCACGTCCACGCCGCGCAGGTTAGCGCAGCGAAGGACATGATCGTATCCAATGTTCCATAGTAGGGGCCCAAGAACAGACCCCTGGGGAACACCGCGCGACATCCGCCGACGACCACCTACACCATCACTGGTGGGGAAAACTACCGCCCTGTCCGATAGATAGTTCCCCACAAGTTTCTTTAAGTATAGGGGCACTCCATGATAACGGAGTGCCTCCATAATTGTCACCCAGGGAAGACTGTTGAAGGCATTTTTTATGTCGAGTGACACAGCCAACAACAGCCCACCTTCTGACACCGCCTCTTTCGCCATGTCTCGCAGGCGACCGATCGCGTCAATGGTTGACCGGCCGCAGCGGAACCCGAATTGGGCGTCCGAAAGTTTCGGACCCACAACCTCCATATGCTCGATGAGGCGGTTGGCTATCACCCTCTCCAGTAGCTTCCCCGCCTCATCGAGCAAAACTATAGGCCGATACCCCGATGGGTCATCAGCCGGCCGTCCCTCCTTACGGAGGAGGACCAGGCGGCCCTCTTTCCATCTGTGCGGGAAAATACTTTCCCGCATGCACCTATTAAACAGAGCCCTTAGTCGGGGCTCCAGAACTTCGAGCTCCCCGCTAAGGGTCAGGACCCAGGCACGGCAAGGAATACCATCGGGTCCTGGGGCCGTGTTTTTGCCCTTGACGCGTAACACGGCCACACCCATCTCCTCTTTCGAGACTTCGGGGACGTCTTCATTTCCCGAGTCTCCCCCATCCGGAGCTGGCGGTGCCATGGTGGGAGGCACAAAGTCCGTTTCAATGGTCGGGAACAGTGCCTCGACCACCCTCTCAAGGACCGCTGGCTCAAGCCCGCTGGAAATAGGAGGAGTCCAAGGGCGTAGCTTTTGCCGTACTAATTTGTACGGCCTACCCCAGGGATCCCTCTTCAGCGTCTCCAGTAGTTCCTCCCACATCGCGGCCTTTGACCGGTTTATGGCCAGGCGGAGCGCCACCGCCACCTCCCTGTACACAGCGTATAACCGGTCCTCCTCGCCTTCTTCGCGGATTCGGCGCCTCCGATACCGCTGGAAGGCGCGGCGCTCCTCTACGCATGAGCGGCGGAGCCTTGCAATCTCCTCAGTCCACCAGTAGACTGTCTTTTTGGACGGAGGGGCCCTAATGCGAGGCATGCTTGCATCGCAAGCCTGCGTCATGGCCTCGCAGAGTCGGGCCACATCCCCGTCTACATCTACCGGTGGTGGTTCCGGGAGCCACGCCTGAATAAGGGCCGCCTCCAGCAGCAGCTCCTTGTTCAAGCGCTTTATCGCCCAGCGCGGGCCATCAAGTCGTTGCTGGCTCGAGGAGCTCGGGGTGACTGGAGTCGGTGAGGAAACACTGAAGGCTATGTATCTGTGATCCGACAGCGTTTCCTCATTCTCCATAACCTCCCACCCTTGGACACGGCCTGCCATGGGCGGGTTCGCGAATGTCACATCCACGACTGACCCCCCATTACGACGTACGCACGTGTTCACTGTGCCGCGGTTTAGGATGCACAAATCGCACTCCACCAGCCATTCCTCCAACACTCTCCCCCTAAGGTCCGTCGTCGCTGAACCCCAAGCCGCAGATTTGGCATTGAGGTCTCCAAGGACAACGACGGGACGGGAAGAGCACTGACCAACGGCAGCTCCCAACAACACGAGGTAGCCCTCAAAGTCGGTAAGCGGTCGATTAGGGGAGAAATAAACCCCTATCACGACCAGCTCACCGACTTTGGCCACCACGAAGCCCTCACCTCTGTTGATGGTGGTAAGAGGGGGGCATCCCAACGCGCAGCGCTGTATTATCGCCACCAAGCCGTCACGATCCCCGACCCAGTCTGAACGGGTCGGGACGCGATACGGCTCGGCGACAACAGCAATATGAACCTGCCTCTCTGCCATGGCCTGGACCAACAGGTCTTGAGCCGCGGCGGAGTGGTTGAGGTTCCCCTGCAGGAATTGGAGGTCCATAATTAATGAACCTCCATTGGATCCTCCGAGCCACCCGCTGGAGGCGGATTGGCAGGCTGCGGCTTAGCTGTTTTGGCTTTTGCCGCGGCCTTCTTCGCTGCCTTCTTTGTTGGGGGCTTGGCACAAGCCTTGCCCCCAGCAAGGTGGTCCGCCTTTTTTCCAGCTGCCTCACATACGGGGCAGTGGGGCTTGGAGGAGCACTCTCGGGCTTTGTGGCCCGCTTGACCACAACGCAGACAGTTCTGACTGCGGTCGACCTCTGACAAACACTGGGCCCAAATATGACCCTGCGCAAAGCACCGGAAACACCGGAGTGGAGTGGTGTCGAGGATCTTCACCCCGACCGCCACCCATCCGACCCGGAGGCGACCGAATACCACTTTTTTGGCGGCTGCAACGGGGCACTTTACTAGTGCTGTCCCCGCGCCGGAGGGTCCCTTCTTTATTTCGCCACACTTTACGTTGTCCGGCGAACACCCTCCAGCTTTAGCGACCGCAGTCGCCAGCTCCTCCGAGGTAACCGAGTCATCCAGACCGGTTACCCTAAGGTCGACTGTAGTCACCGGCCTGGAGACCTTCACGTCCTCCGAGGCAAACAACCCCCGGAGCTTTTCGGCCAATAGATCGGCCTTGTCCCCACTTGCTGCTCCTGGGACCTCTAAAATTCGTGCCCCAGTCGCCGCTTGCCGAAAGCGTACTGATGGGATCCCGAGATCTGCCAAGTCCAGTTTGGACTTGGCCTCGGCGATCAGGTTCCCGTACGTCCGCCCTCTCTCTTCAGCCCCCTGTTGCAGCGCGATCACAACCGCAGTGGAACGGCGGGTCCGGAGTTTTTTAGTACCCGGTTGGGATGCTACTGGCTTGATGGGCGCCGATGTCCTTGGCGCCTTGTCTGCCGGGGCCTTGCGCTGCTTATTGCGCCGGGGGCCTACCGTCTGCCACCCTTCCTCATCCTGAGTCCGACCAGCCTTGCTTGTCGGAGCAGGGTCAGCCGAAGGAGAGGGAGCTGGGGAGGGTGCAGTACCACTGCCCTCTTTCCCCTTCTTCTTGCCAGGTCTGGCGGCAACTTTTGGAGCCACTGGCGTCTTCTTATTCGCCGTTGCAGCCAGAGTTGGGGCAAGCTTTTGAGCCGGTCCTAGGGGCCTAGCCTTCTTAGGGGCCGGGGCCGGGGCCGGTGGCTCAGGTGCCGCCACTTCCTTCTCTCTTTCGATCGATCGATCTACCGCCAAAGGTGGACGGTGGCGTTTAGCTGGCAAAAGCCGCCCGTCTAGCTCCAGGCTCTCAAGCCGAGCATCGACTCTTGCCAAAGAAGCTCGGAGATCCTGCCCTAAGGCTTCAAGCTCAACCACCGGAGTGGGAGCAGCGCGCTCTCTGTTGCTCCGCACCTCGGCTCTGAGAGCTGCCAACTCTTCACCGAGCCGGTCCAACTGGCCCTTCAGGAGGTGGTTCTCCGCTTGGAGCCGACTCACCTCATCCGCAGGCGTTCGAGAGGCCAACTCCTCAAACACCTCTCGCAGCACCTCCACCGACTTTTTTAAGGCACTTTGAAAAGTGCCTTTAAGGTGGCCCGATTTGCTACCGACCAATTCGATCGCCGTCAGGCTCTCCTTTACCCGGGTGGACAAGGCGACGGCTGGGGCCTCTCTCGTCGGGCCCCAGGACGTCACTGTACTCAGGTACTTATTTGCGGCGTCAGAACGCGATGCGGGCGTTGCTGCCGCCACCGCTTTCTCCGCCTCCAATTCTATCGCCTGACGCTCGGCGGCTACGTATGCGGCCTTGGCTTTGGCCAAGCCGACATACTGACCCGTTGTTGGGGGCCTACCGCGACCGCGTTTTGTGGCCGACGTGGCCGTCCTTGCGGGGAGAGGGTTTTGGTCTGACTCGGACCCACTGCTCCCACTATTCCTCCTAGAGGCGTTGGGCCTCTTTCGCCAGAACCTAGTCCGGCTGTCGGAAACGACCGACATAACAGAGTTCAGGGACTCCGCACTCCCGAAGCTACTGACCAGGGATGGACATCTGGTCTTGTGTAGCATTTCTGCCACCGGGGTCACCACGGTGTCCACTCTCTTCAGGACCACCACAGCTTCCTTGGCGACGAAATTCGCATTCGCAGGTATGCCTGCCACCAACATCGACGAAGAACCCATAGGGTTTAAGCGTTTGTTGCCCCCCCCAGAATACGAGGGGCAGAGTGCCGGAGCACTGCGGGATTCTCCATCCTCTGAGAGGACAGGACCCGCCTGGGGTAGTTTTTCCACATTCGCTTGTTCCATAGTTGTTTTTTCCTTTTTTAACGAGGTGAGGTCCTCTTTGTGGCGCCCTAGCGGCCGGGTTCCCCCCGACCATACCGGTATGTGAATCCAGACCTGTACCAAAATAGCACAGTTCTCGATTCACATATCAGTACTCCCCTCGGCGAGCGCCAGACCTTGAGATTTGGACTCCTGCTTCCTAGCCTCCCTGCTAGTCGCGCCCATAAATGAGCCCTTCCCCCCCTAGTGCCCCCGAATCCGCAAGAAAAGCGCCGCTCCACCCGAGATCCCGCGAGGAAACTGACCCATACAGCCGACCCGCGGGATATCGAGCAGAACGACGCAAAACCAACAGATCCAGGAGCACATTTTTGTGTTTGGTCCGCGCCGGTATACCGGTAGCTCCCATATCTGGGAGCCGATCCCCTATCCGCCACCTGGGGACGCGCCACGTCGGGGTACACCTCCCCGCCCACTAGGACAGAACCTAGCAGGTCCGTGGAACCTAACCTAACCTAACCTAACCTAACCTAACCTAACCTAACCTAACCTAACCTAACCTAACCTAACCTAACCTTTTTTTTTTTTTTTTTTTTTTTTTTTGACGAGGAGAAATCTGCAAACAGATTTCCAATGCACTGAGGGGTGCAAATGGAATATGTGAGGTTGGCTGTCTAAAAAACGACAGACGACTCACTAAAACTCCCCGGTGACCAGCCTCGTTGCATGTCAAGGGGCTCCGGGATCTCCATAGGAACGCACCGGTGCCCCTCTCGCAAAGTGCTGCGGCCGCAGCCCATCCCAGGAGTGGCAAGCCACCCCCGAACACCCACCCGGTGCTTACGGCAGAACACGTCACACATGTTTACTGCCGCCTTCCCCGAGCCCGCGAAGGGATAGCCGGGAGCCCTCACTCCGACTACCCACGGACCCAGTGCGCCGCTCAGTCCCACAAGAATCTAAAGAAACTGCGAATACCGTGCGGCGAGACGTCGGCCAAGGAGATCCCATCTCGTAAGCCTGCTGGGTGTATCGACGACACTTACTCGCAGAGTGCCGCCCCCCGGTTAGAAGAAGGTGGGTTGCAGATTTCTCTGCCAACTTCCATCCAGGGTAAATACACACCAAGCCCGTCCCCGCTTCAACCACTGCACCCTCATTGAAGAGACGCGCGGAGGAAGCCCCCATTCCTTCCGCCACTCGGTCCCACAAAAGTCTGACGACCCAGCGGATACCGAGCGGCCGGACTACCTGAGTGCATGCGACGACACTCCCTCGCAGAGTGCCGCCGCCCCTCAAGGGGGCCAAATAACGAGCCCCGCCCGTCAAATGGCTCCCAAGATTACTCGGTCCCACTGGTCTCCCCGACCCTAATGTGGATACCAAGCGGCCGCGAGTCAGAAAAAGACACTGCGAGTATCCTTCTCCAACACGCGAATGCACCAAGTACGTCCCCTTGCTTTCGGACGTGGCCCGCACAGCTCTGTCTTACAAGGCAGAGCGCCTTACAAGACAGAGCTCCGCGAGCCATGGCCACAAGCTCTTCCCTGGACCGCTAGTGCGGTCCTCTCCTCCTGCCTCGTCTCACTGTGCCCTCTGCTAATCAGAGGGACACGTGGAGAGATCCTCCGTGTCGGGTTATTGGCCACCGTGCGATACTTCTTTAGCGAACTAAAGGAGTATCCCACGGTGTTACCAGGGTGCACCACGAGGAGGTTACCCGACCTTGCACCCCAACCTAACCTAACCTTTTTTTTTTTTTTTTTTTTTTTGACGAGGAGAAATCTGCAAACAGATTTCCAATGCACTGAGGGGTGCAAATGGAATATGTGAGGTTGGCTGTCTAAAAAACGACAGACGACTCACTAAAACTCCCCGGTGACCAGCCTCATTGCATGTCAAGGGGCTCCGGGATCTCCATAGGAACGCACCGGTGCCCCTCTCGCAAAGTGCTGCGGCCGCAGCCCATCCCAGGAGTGGCAAGCCACCCCCGCACACCCACCCGGTGCTTACGGCAGAACACGTCACACATGTTAACTGCCGCCTTCCCCGAGCCCGCGAACGGATAGCCGGGAGCCCTCACTCCGACTACCCACGGACCCAGTGCGCCGCTCAGTCCCAAAAGAATCTAAAAGAAACTGCGAATACCTCGCGGCGAGACGTCGGCAAAGGAGATCCCATCTCGTAAGCCTGCTGGGTGTATAGACGACACTTACTCGCAGAGTGCCGCCGCCGGTCAGAACTAGTGGTACTGCGGGGTCCCCCGCCAGAATTCTTATCCAGGCAACTACACGCCAAGCTCGTCCCCGCTTCAACCACTGCACTCTCATTGAAGAGACGCGCGGAGGAAGCCCCCATCCCTTCCGCCACTCGGTCCCACTAAGGTCTGGCGACCCAGCGAATACCGAGCGGCCGAACGCTGGCCAGGAGGGAAATCCCCCTTAGCCTACCTGGGTGCATGCGACGACACCTCCTCGCAAAGTACCGTCACCCCTCCCAAGGGCCAATGACTTCGGACGCCCTAAATCCTACCATCAAAGGCCCCCAAGATCACTCGGCCCACGGGTCTCCCCGACCCAGTGTGGGGGATCTCCGAGCGGCCGCAAGTCAGAAAACGACATTGCGAGTGTCCCTTCCCGACAAGCGACTGGGAAATGCACACCAAGCACGTCCCCGCTTCGTTGCTTTCGGACGTGGCCCGCACAACTCTGTCTTACAAGGCAGCACGCCTTCCAAGACAGAGCTCTGCGAGCCATGGCCACAAGCCCTTCCCTGGACCGCAGGTGCGGTCCTCTCCCCCTGTCTCGTCTCACTGTGCCCTCTGCTAATCAGAGGGACACGTGGAGAGATCCTCCGTGTCGGGTTATTGGCCACCGTGCGATACTTCTTTATCGAACTAAAGAAGTATCCCACGGTGTTACCAGGGTGCACCACGAGGAGGTTACCCGACCTTGCACCCCAACCTAACCTAACCTAACCTAACCTAACCTAACCTAACCTAACCTAACCGAGTGTAAAAATAACATCTTCCTGCACAAATAAAGAGTTGTAAGTGTTTCATCAAGGGTAAATAACAGCTAACGGTGCCTACTAGTGCTTCTAATCAACAGTCTTAAACATTTTGGACCACATTTACAAAATTAATTTTACAATATTTTCGGCTTTAAAATTTTAAAAAATTCATTTTCGGCTATTTTAAGAAGTTTTAGAGGTTTAAAACAGATTGCATCGGCTTAAGAACGTGCGCCAGCAGGTGGAGACCTAAATTAGGGGACTATTAAGTACAGTTCTGCCTGTTAAAATCACATTTTGCCAGTTTTAAAGTACCGTTTCATAGAAAAATAGGTCTTCGCTACAGTCGATTCCGGTCGATTCTTTCTTCAGCCACACCTAATACGCCGCTATCCAACACTCCCGCGAGCACCTGAAACGATAAAAGAAAGAATTAGCACAGGAAAAATAAAAAACGCGCCCGCCCACCCTCCCATCTTGGCTCACTTAAGTGGATTTTGGCCCAATATTCTGTATGAGGATATTAAAAATTTATTTTTAATCTTAAAACTTTATATTTTTTCGTGCGCAATATCGTTATTAGGTTTAATCTAGATTAATTAAATAGTTTACATCACTTGTTGACGCATCCCCGGACGAAAATGTTACGGACACCAAACGCGAACTCGACCGGTCGTAGGTCTATCACCAAAGGCGTCACCAATACCAGCTCGCCACAAATGACAACGTCCCCTCTCAGCACATGCGTGCCGGTAACCAAACCGAGTCCGAGGAAAGCCATTGCACCCCCTCTAAACACCACCTTTGACTTGAACCCTGCGACATCGGCAGTACGCAGGTTGAGCGGAAATTACGAGAGGAAGACCGTGGCGAAACCACCATCGCAGACAGCTAAAGCCACCACCGGGACTGTCATGGTGCATCAGATCTCAAACGTCACAAAGACCTCGACCGGGGCCGTGTCCAAGGTAAAACCAAAACCGCCAACCAACACCCCAGAGTTGACGGCGAGTGATGTCATCGCAAGTAACCGTAGTAAGCCGTTGTTAGTCGGGCTGCTCGAGCTGATATCATTCGCCAGCAACAGACTGGGAGACACAAGAAACATGAAGGGAGAAATCAAACGAGACCTGACTGAGACCTTTAAACATCTTCGGTTGACCTTGGAGGACATGAATAAGAGCGGCAAAACTGTAGCAGACAAAACAGAGTCTTTTGAACTAGCTGAGGGAAGTGCGAAAGAGGATTCGAATGTAAACGCCAAACTAGACTCCATACTTGACGAGATCCGCTCGTTGAAGGAACAGCACCAGAACACAATGCAAGCAGCAACCCCCCGGAAGGCCATCGATGCACGCCCTACACTGCATTCCGTAATCGTAAACTCCAAGAACGAGGCAGATACAGGAGATACCGTACTGGAGAGGATAAGGGAAGCAGTAGACGCGAAGGAAGGATGGGTGACCGTATCGAGGATACGGAAGGCCAAGGGAGGGAAGGTAATAATGTCATGCGACACTAAGGAAGAAAGGGAAAAAGTGAAGAAGAGGCTGGACAACGCTAGCAAAGACTTGGTAGCAGAGATTGCAAAGAATAAAGACCCCCTTATCGTCGCCAAGAGTGTCCTCAGAGCACGCTCTGACGCCGAGGTACTCGAGGCGATGCGCAAGCAAAATAAGGCAGTATTCCAAGACCTGAGTGATGAAGACAATTGCGTCGCAATTAAATATAAAAAGAAGACCCGCAACCCCCACACGCACCACATCGTATTACAGGTGTCCCCCAAGATCTGGGGCAGACTGACCAACATGGGCTTTATGCACATCGACCTGCAGAGGATTCAGGTGGAGGATCAGTCACCGCTGGTACAGTGCTCCCAATGCCTAGGCTATGGTCATAGCAGGGGTTTCTGCGGGGAGAAGGAGGTCTGGTGCAGCCATTGCGGAAATGCAGGCCATATTTTAACGGACTGCCCTACATGGACTGACGCGGGAGCCCCTCCTTCCTGCAGGAACTGCTGCCGGGCCCAGCTAACGCAAAAGGAACACAACGCCTTTAGCATGGACTGCCCTATCCGTAGGAAATGGGACCGGATGGCGCGGTCAGCAGTTCAGTATTGTTAAGGGCGCCACAAGCAAAAACTATAGCAACTCTCCCTACCACGTAATCCAGGCGAATCTCCAAAGAAAAAGGCTCGCAACAGAGGAAGTACTACTCGAGGCTAGCAAACGACACACAGCCATTGCCCTCTTACAAGAACCGTACGTGGGCGCCGGGCATCAGATGAAGACGCAAGGAGGAGTCCGCTTATACCAAAGTGCTGGTCCAGAAAACGTCAAGGCAGTCATTGCCATCTTCGACTCGAGCCTAGACGTAACCCAACACCCGGAACTCACTACCAACAACATCGTGGTGGTAGAGGTTAAGACTAGTGCTTGGCACATAACCCTTGTTTCGTTTTACTTTGAGCCCGATCAACCCATAGAGCCTTACTTAGAACATCTAAAGAAAATAGAAGGCACATCTTTTGGTAAGAAGATGATCATAGGAGGCGATGCCAACGCCAAGAGTACGTGGTGGGGGAGCACCCAGATAGACAACCGGGGAGAGGAGATGGCGGGATTGTTGCATGAGAGTAACCTGCACATTTTGAACAGCGGCAACATACCAACCTTTGACACTATCAGAGGGAATAAGCGGTACTCCAGCTACGTCGACATAACAGCATGCTCAGAGGACTTGCTAGACTTCGTGGAAAGGTGGCGAGTAGAGGAAGGATTGACTAGTTCGGATCACAATGCTATGACCTTCCTCATATCCTTAAAAAGATCCAAGGGTATGAAAGTAGAACGCACCACCAGGCTATTTAACACCAAAAAGGCAGATTGGCAGAAATTTAGGGAAAATTTAATTAGACTAAACACAGAAAATCATATAGATACAGAAACAATAAAATTAGCAAATAGTAAAATAGAAATTGATCAATTAGCATGTAAATTTAATAATATCATAGTAGAAGCATCTAAATTATCCATACCCACTAAAAAGAAAAAAGACATACTTTCATTACCATGGTGGTCTGAAGACCTCGCGAAAATGAAGAAGAACGTTGCCACGATGAAACGCAGAGTCCGATGGGCGGCGCCTCGTCGCAGAGCTGTTGTTGTTGAAGACTATCTGAAACACAAAAGGGAGTATGAAGCCGCTGTTTCGGATGCGCAAACGAAATCGTGGAAAAATTTCTGCACACAGCAAGACCGTGAAACGGTCTGGGACAGTATTTATAGGGTTCTCAAGCGCACCACCGCCAGAGAGGAAGACCAGTTGTTGAAGCACAGAGGAACACAGCTAGACGCAGCGATGTCCGCAAAACATCTCGCGGAGACCTTCTTCCCGGAGGACCTTGAGAGCACCGATAACGACATCCATACGCACGTACGCAATCAAGCGAAAATTGCAAATGGGGAATCAGATACTGATGTATCGGACCCCCCTTTCACTAGCACTGAACTACGTATGGCTGTCAATGCTTTCAATCCCAAAAAGGCTCCAGGTGGAGACGGACTGACATCTGACATTTGCCGCATGGCTATTAACAGTGACCCCGAATTGTTTCTGTGCATTGTTAATAAATGTTTACAAAGCGGCTCTTTCCCTAGTGACTGGAAGCGGGCCACAGTAGTTATCCTAAAGAAGCCCGGTAAAGACGACTACACAGCGGCAAAGTCCTACCGCCCCATTGGTTTGCTTCCGGTACTAGGAAAAATTTATGAGAAAATGTTAGTGGGACGGATGAAATTCCATTTGTTGCCGAACATGAGCGTACACCAGTACGGCTTTATGCCGCAGAGAAGTACTGAAGACTCCTTATACACGCTGGTAAATAACATCCGATCGCAGCTCAAAGACAGGAAGATAATCACACTAGTCTCACTTGATATTGAAGGTGCGTTTGACAGTGCCTGGTGGCCGGCAATAAAGGTTAGACTTAAAGAAGAAGGGTGTCCGCTAAACCTACGAAGAGTGCTGGATGACTACATGTCAAATAGAGAGGTGACCGTTCGCTACGCAGGTGAGGAAATTCGCAAGTGCACCACAAAGGGATGTGTACAGGGCTCGATTGCCGGACCCATCTTGTGGAATCTCCTGTTGGACCCACTCCTAAAAGACCTAGAGCATAAGGGCATCACAGTGCAGGCTTTTGCTGACGATGTGGTGCTGTCGTTCGTAGGAAACACGGCCCAAGAGATTCAAGCCCAGGCTAATCCTGTTCTCGCACATGTTGAGGCGTGGGGTGTCCAGAATAAACTTAAATTTGCTGCGCATAAGACCAATTGTCTTACGATAACAAACAAGCTTAAATATGACAACCCTCGACTCAGCATGGGCGGAATAGCGATCGATCACAAGCCGGAGATCAAACTCTTGGGCCTCACAATAGATAACAAGCTCACCTTTAACTCACATGTAGCCAATATTTGTAAGAAATCAGCGGGCTTCTACAGGCAGCTCACAAAAGCGGCCAGAGTTAACTGGGGCCTCAACCACGAAATTGTAAAAACCATCTACATGGCGGCGGTAGAACCCGTTATAACGTATGCAGCTGGCGCATGGGCCTCGGCTGCGGACAAGATCTCCACGCGCAAGCAGCTGGATATGTTGCAACGGGGATTTGCGCAAAAAATGTGCAAAGCATACCGCACAGTTTCCCTCAATTCGGCCCTGGTTCTGACTGGGACACTTCCACTGGACCTCCGTATAAAAGAGGCAGCCGCCCTTTATAAGGCCAGGAGGGGGATGCCCAGGCCTGATCTATGTGGCCGAGACATTGAAACTCCACACTCATTTCTACACACACCACACCCAGCAGAACACATAGACATCGACATAACACACATCACTGAAGACACACAGATACACACACACGCACACGACATTTTCATTTACACAGACGGAAGTAAGATTGACGGTAAGGTGGGGGCGGCACTATCCTTATGGAATGGAGCCGCCGAAACCAAAGCCGTGAAGCTTACATTGCCGTCATATGCCACAGTATATCAAGCAGAGATACTAGCACTCAAAAAAGCCTCGGAAGTGATACTGAGTAGGAAGGAAGTTTCTTTTGGAGTGTACAGCGACTCGATGGCAGCCCTACTAACTGTCGTTAATGTCTCTGCCCTCCACCCCTTAGCTGTAGAATCGCGTGAAAACCTTAAGCGAGCTTTTGGACAGGGCAAGTCTGTAGACTTGTACTGGATAAAGGCACACGCGGGGTTGGAGGGAAATGAAAGGGCCGATCAGCTTGCCAAGGAAGCCGCCTTGTACTCCAAGAGAAAACCGGATTACGATAGGTGCCCTGTTTCGTTCGTGAAGCGGCTCATCAGGGATGAAACGCTTGACGAGTGGAATAGGCGTTACCAGTCTGGTACCACGGCCGAGGTGACAAAATTATTCTTTCCTGACATCACCGCCGCTTACAAAATCACGCGCAAAATCACATCCACACAATACACTACACAGGTGCTCACGGGTCATGGCGGGTTCTCAGCGTACTTGAATCGCTTCAAGTGCAAGGACAGCCCGTCGTGCGCCTGCGACCCAGACACTGACGAAACTCTGGTACACATCCTCTCTGAGTGCCCTATACACACTTTGGAGAGGTACAACATTGAGGCATACCTGGGCACCCAAGTAGTTCCCAAGAATTACGCAGAGATAGTGGCTGGTGACGACAGGGACAAGTTCCTGACGTATTGCATCAAAGTGACAGAAGTAGTAAGAAAGAGAAATAAAACATAGCTGTGTATAGATATATGATGATGATGATATGCTCTGATGTGAATGTAGATTAGATGTAGATATAAAAAAAAAAAAAAAAAAAAAAAAAAAAATGGGGAATGTAGAAAGCTAGGATCTTAAGATTCTATGTCAGAGTACACATTCCACCAACAAAAAAAAAAAAAAAAAAAAAAAAAAAAAAAAAGTAAAAGTAAAAGTAAAAGTAGTATAGTATGATAAATGTAATAGTATGTATAAAGTGTATAGTATGATAAATGTAAGATATATAATGTTGCAGTAAAATTTGTAAATTAGTTATAAGTATTTTAGTTAAGCCATATAGCCCCACGAGGGCATAGCAAATGTAAATAAAACAGCAGTTAAAATATTCCAGCTTAGTAAATACAGTCTCTGATCATGTCAGAGGGAAACACGCAAAGGGTGGTGGGTTTTAGTCGGTAGGTCGCCTACAAGGCGGAGTCCGACATAACCCGCAAGGGTATCCATGAGGATTTCCCACCCCCTAAAGCAAAAAAAAAAAAAAAAAAAAAAAAAAAAAACCTAACCTAACCTAACCTAACCTAACCTTTTTTTTTTTTTTTTTTTTTTTTTTTTTTGACGAGGAGAAATCTGCAAACAGATTTCCAATGCACTGAGGGGTGCAAATGGAATATGTGAGGTTGGCTGTCTAAAAAACGACAGACGACTCACTAAAACTCCCCGGTGACCAGCCTCATTGCATGTCAAGGGGCTCCGGGATCTCCATAGGAACGCACCGGTGCCCCTCTCGCAAAGTGCTGCGGCCGCAGCCCATCCCAGGAGTGGCAAGCCACCCCCGCACACCCACCCGGTGCTTACGGCAGAACACGTCACACATGTTAACTGCCGCCTTCCCCGAGCCCGCGAACGGATAGCCGGGAGCCCTCACTCCGACTACCCACCGACCCAGTGCGCCGCTCAGTCCCACAAGAATCTAAAAGAAACTGCGAATACCTCGCGGCGAGACGTCGGCAAAGGAGATCCCATCTCATAAGCCTGCTGGGTGTAATAGCGACATTTACTCGCAGAATGCCGCCGCTGGTCAGAAGTAGGGGTAATGCGGGGTCCCCCGCCAACTTCACATACCAACACATACACGCCAAGCTCGTCCCCGCTTCAACCACTGCACCCTCATTGAAGAGACGCGCGGAGGAAGCCCCCATCCCTTCCGCCACTCGGTCCCACTAAGGTCTGGCGACCCAGCGAATACCGAGCGGCCGAACGCTGGCCAGGAGGAAAATCCCCCTTAGCCTACCTGGGTGCATGCGACGACACCTCCTCGCAAAGTGCCGTCACCCCTCCCAAGGGCCAATGACTTCGGACGCCCTAAATCCTACCATCAAAGGCCCCCAAGATCACTCGGCCCACGGGTCTCCCCGACCCAGTGTGGGGGATCTCCGAGCGGCCGCAAGTCAGAAAACGACATTGCGAGTGTCCCTTCCCGACAAGCGACTGGGAAATGCACACCAAGCACGTCCCCGCTTCGTTGCTTTCGGACGTGGCCCGCACAACTCTGTCTTGCAAAGCAGAGCGCCTTACAAGACAGAGCTCTGCGAGCCATGGCCACAAGCCCATCCCTGGACCGCAGATGCGGTCCTCTCCTCCTGTCTCGTCTCACTGTGCCCTCTGCTAATCAGAGGGACACGTGGAGAGATCCTCCGTGTCGGGTTATTGGCCACCGTGCGATACTTCTTTAGCGTACTAAAGAAGTATCCCACGATGTTACCAGGGTGCACCACGAGGAGGTTACCCGACCTAGCACCCCAACCTAACCTAACCTAACCTAACCTAACCTAACCTAACCTAACCTAACCTAACCTAACCTAACCAAAAAGCCAATGAGCTACTGCAGACGGGCAAGGAAGCACTGGAGAGGGCCGGAAATATGAAGCGGGAGTGCAAGGTGGAGGCATTGGAGAGTCTGCAGGAGATGTATGCGATTGTGCTCTCCGTGTCGGATTCACGATCTCGTCATAGGGTGTCACTGGAGCTGGAGCGAGCTAGAGCTGGGCGGGAGCTCGTAAGAGTTGAACGGGCCCACTCGAAGCAATTAGCTGAAATAAGCCAATCCCATGCTGCCAAGCTTCGTGAAGCCCATGAGGCAATACTGGTCACAAACCAAACCACTGAGGCGATCCGAGGTTGGTTAAACTTCGAGATGGACGCTCCCATAAGGAACATCGCAACTATCCAAAGTGAACTTCGAGATCTGGCCAATCTGATATTAAAGCGGGGAGAAAGCCCAAAGGAACCTAATCTAGCAAACCATCTAGTGGAGGTGGTTGAGAGCCTAGCCCCAAAATTTGGAACAGTTACCGACCAACTCTGCACTGTTAGGCAGGCGATCGACGACCTTGCTAACCTCCTCGATAAGGCGGAGCGACTGCGACCGTCAGCTACTACCATGGGTCCTGCTACCGCATTGGATATTGAGAGTCTTCTGACTCACATTAAAGAGGAGATGGCCGACATAAAGTCACTCCAGAAAGGGCTTAAAGTCTCAGCACCCAACACAGAGGGTGACAAGTCCCATCTGGAGGTATTATCGGCCATCCAAGCTCTCAAAGAAGACATCACTGTCCTCCGCGGTGAGTCCTCTGAAGCCAAGCAGACAGGAAAGTTGATTGCTCAGGGGATATCTCAGATAAGGTCGGAGGTTGGGAAGTCCCTTGACTCTATGGTGGAGACAGTTGGTCCAGTCCGAACTGCTGTGGAATCGCTTCGAAATGAGATGAAAGAACTCTCTCTTCCAGTAGGAGAAGCTCCCGAACAACTGGTCGCACCTCCAGCCGCAAAACGAAGAGCCACAAATGCCTATGCATCTGGCATCACGGCGCGTCGTGCTGTGGTGGTAGAGTCCGGGGATCCTCTAAAATCAAGCGAGGACATCCTAGTCGATATAAAAAAGAGAGTGGATGTGTCAGAGTTGGGTATCGCTGTGCATGGTCTCAGGAAAGGGCGCAACAGCAAGGTGGTAATCTCGGTTGAAACAGACGAGGATAGTAAAGCCATGAAGTCGGCCATACAACAGCTGAGTGAGGAGTACACTGTCACGGAGCCTCCGCCAAAGCTGCCACAGCTCAGGCTCTTAGGTGTCACAAATGACATGGTTAACCAAAAAGTGGCTGAAGCAGTTAGGCGTCAGAATAGGGGAACCTTGGGTGCTAGCGTGGACGAGCACATAAAAGTACTCCGAAGAACAAAGCACCGTACCGACTGCCTGAGCAATATCGTGATAGAGGTAAGCCCTGCAATCTGGAAAAGCCTAAAAGACCAAAGAGTTAAAGTCGGATACCAAGTGGTCCAAGCTTTAGACCAGTCTCCAATAAAGCAGTGTTTCAGGTGTCTTGGATTTGGTCATGAGGCTCGAAACTGTACCAATGCCCAGAGCTGCGGTCACTGTGCGGAAGACCACGACACTAGAGCTTGTAAACGTAGCGGACCTCCATGTTGCACAAATTGCAAACCTGGAACAAACAGGTCTCATCCCGCCTACAGCGACCAGTGCCCGGAGTGGCGCAAGTTTGATCGCCTAGCGCGATCACTGGTCAGCTACTGTTGACATTGGCACTCTGGCTAACACTAAGTCCGCAAACGTGGAAGTCTCCTTGTCTTTTATACAGGCTAACCTTGGTAGAGGGGTCTCTGCGACCCAGGAATGTCTGAAGGCTGCTCTTGATAGGAAAATTTCCATTCTGGTCCTACAGGAGCCGTACGTGGGGAGCAGTGGATACACAAAATGGGGCACGCACAGAGTAGTTCAGCGCTACCGAGGCGATAAACCGGTTAAATCTGCGATCGTCATTGTCGACAACAAACTTGCAATTACCGAATATTCCGATATGTGCACAGAAAATATAACATGTTTAGTTTTAACCATAGGTAACAGGAGGATAGGCGTAGTCTCGGTGTATCTGGAGGGGAACGAGGACATCGAGCCTTATTTGCTGCACATCCAGCGGGTTCAACAACGCTTGGCCACACCTTACATCATTTTGGCGGGTGACGTAAACGCTAAGAGTTACTGGTGGGGGGCGGACGAGGAGGATTCGCGGGGTACTGCGTATACAGAACTGCTGGCTCATCTTGACATGGCTGTGCTCAACTGCGGGTCAACACCAACCTTCAGTGTCTTCCGCAACGATAGGGCTTACGAAAGTATCGTCGACGTCACAGCATGTACCGGTGCCACCTTGGGGTGGGTGAACGATTGGAAAGTGGATATGGATCTGGTGACAACCTCAGACCACAGAGCAATCTCATTTGGTTTGAGACTGGGGGGCCAATTCGATCTGGCCAAGCGGCAAACTACTCGAAAGTACAATACCACGAAGGCCAAATGGGAAATATTTGGAGACTGCTTGAGACAAGAACTGCTCAGCCAAGGATTGACTGAGGAGACTGTGAAAACTGCGCACTCACCGGAGAACCTGGAATGCATAGTTGACGCCTTTTCAGATTGCGTTGATACTGCATGTAAAAAATGCATACCCGCTATGGCTGAAACAAAGCATGCTAAAATCAGCTGGTGGACCAAAAGCCTGTCGAACCAGAAAGCTGAAGTTATAAGGCTCCGCAATAGAGTCAGAAGGGCAAACACCAGACGAAAACCCGTCCTAATAGATGAATACCGAGAGGCTCTAAGCAAATATAAAGAAGATATAATGTGCGCTAAGGTGACCAGTTGGAAGGAGTATTGTACCGGACAAGACAAATCCACTATGTGGCAGAACATATACAAGGCTCTAACTATGACGGGCCATCGGAGCGACTGCCTCTTAAGGGACCATTCTGGAGCACCATTAAATCCAGAGGAGTCGGCAACTCTATTGGCCAATACGTTCTTTCCGGAGGATGACCCAGCCACCGACTCGCCGGACCAGGCGACATTGAGGGAGGATTCGATCAGCCTTGGTGCATCCCTGAGGCAACAGCTGAACTCTGGAAACATCATCTCTACTGCGTTTGGGAGGGATGAGCTTCTAAACGTCATCAGGAAAATCAATCCTTCGAAGGCACCTGGGGAGGATGGCCTCACGGCCGACATTTGCTTAAGAGCAATTACGTACACCGGCGACCTCTTCTTGACTATTCTCAACAGGTGCTTGTCGCTGGGATACTTCCCAGGGAGGTGGAAAAGAGCCGTCATCCGAGTCATCCCTAAACCACTGAAGGAAGACTACTCAGCACCCAAGTCATATAGGCCTATTGGACTCCTGCCGGTATTTGGCAAAGTGCTGGAAAAACTTTTCACTTCCCGATTGATTTGGCACTTGGGTAGTCTGGGGCACTTGAGTAGACGCCAGTATGGATTTACACCTCAGGTGAGCACTGAGGATGCGCTTTACGATGCCGTCGGCTTGGTGAGGAGAGAGGTGGAGGCCAAGAAATTGGTGGCTGTAATATCCCTGGATATTGAAGGGGCTTTTGATGGAGCTTGGTGGCCTTTAATCCTAAAACAGTTAGCCTTGAAAGAGTGTCCATCTGATATACTTCTTCTGGTTAGCAGCTATCTGTCGAACAGATCAGTGCGAGTGCAGTATGCTGGAGTACAAAAAGACAAGAACACAAATAGAGGATGCATACAGGGTTCTACATGTGGCCCAATAATGTGGAATGTTCAACTAGACCCATTATTACAGCAAGCAGAAGAACTTCAAGCCCATGTGCAAGCTTTTGCGGACGACATTTTAATCGTGGCCGCTGCTAAAACGATCACCGAGCTAAACGACAAGATAAATGCTGCCTTAGCAACTGTAGCTGAATGGGGGGAAAGGAGCAAGATGAGGTTTGCCGCGCACAAGACACAGGCTATCGTTGTCACCAGGAAGCTGAAGTACGACAGTCCCCACTTTGTACTGAATGGAGAGAACATAGAAATTAGAAAAGAACTAAAGGTGCTGGGGCTCACCATCGACTCAGGACTAATATTCAGAAGCCACCTCCAAAACGTCTGCAAAAAAGCTGTTAATATATATCAAAAACTGTCAACAGCGTCCAGAGCAAACTGGGGTCTAAACACAAGCATCACCAAACTGTTGTACACCTCAGTCGTGGAACCTATTGTCTTGTACGCGGCAAGTGTCTGGGCCCCGATAACAAACAGGAAGTACGCGACGGCCCGCTTGAACCAAATCTCCAGAAAGTTTGGGATTATGGTGGCAAGAACACATAGAACCGCCTCTCTGCATTCGGTCTTGGTTCTGGCTGGGCTCTTACCCTTAGATCTAAGGATAACGGAGGCTGCAGAGTTATATGAAATCAAGCGAGGAAAACCCTACCCTGAGCTGCCTGGACGCGAGGTTGAGCAAAGAATTGGAGTCTTTCAATTACCGCATCCAGCGAAACGATGCCCCATAAGCTACGAGCTGTTAAACACAGAGCAGGAGGTCATCGACGTTAACTCTTACCCAAAACTATACACTGATGGCAGTAAAATAGAGGGCAAAGTTGGAGCAGCAGTGACATGGTGGGAACAAGGAGAGGAGGTTAAACATTCCAAGTTCACCCTCGCATCATACTGTACGGTGTATCAGGCGGAGCTTGCAGCCATCCTAAAAGCTATTGATATGTTCATAAAATCCAAAGCATCAAGAGTGAATATTATAAGTGACTCAAGGTCCTCCCTAGATGCAATAGCTGATCCCGGTAGTACCCATCCCATTGTGGCTGAGATCCAGGTGAGGATTCATGAGTTACAACAAGGAAGGAGACACGTTAGCCTCTATTGGATTAAGGCCCATGAAGGTTTTGCAGGAAATGAGAGAGCAGACGAGTTGGCAAAATCAGCCGCACTAACTAAAAAGACCAGTCCTGTTTACGACAAGATCCCGGTATCCTTCATCAAGTACTCCCTCCGCCAGAAAACAATCGCAGCGTGGAACAAGCGTTACACTGAAGCAAACACTAGCAAGATCACGAAGCTATTCATTCCCAATGCCCGAGATGGACACAAGATAATACTAAAGCTCCAAATGACAAACGTCTTGGCACAGCTACTTACAGGGCATGGGGGTTTCAAAGAATACCTACACCGCTTCAAGTTGTCAACCACTCCAAACTGTATCTGCGACTCGGATACACCGGAGACTGTGCCTCACCTTCTCGATGATTGTCCTAGGTTTGGTGTATGGCGCCAAGATATTGAATCTAGGCTTCAGATTAGGGTAACATGTAAGGATTATAGCAAGTTTGTTGGAGACAGTGACTATCGTAGCGCATTTTTGCGTTATGCGGAGCGTGTTGTGAGATCTGCGGGGAAAGCAAACGGGAGCACCGTTTGTTGACGGCAAATTGCCAAAACATCACGGTGCCTTTAAATTGCCCAAACTCTAGCTTTAAATTAACTCTAGGATAACTTTAGAAAATTAGGATAGGCCAACATAAATAAAGCATTTTAATTAGATTAGCAACTAAGCTTAGAATTAAGTAAATTATAAGTAGAATAAGGAATAGGCTAATTAATTATACAAATGAATAAAATCGAATAAACAGATAAGGGTAAATAACAGAATATAGCAAACTATATAAGCGACAAATAAATGTATATAATGTAATAAGCATTGTGGAAATGAAATATATATGAATTATTCATTGTGTGTTGAATTAAGTATAACGTATATTAACTCTCTAGATAGATTAAATAAACTTGTAATATTCCATAGATAAATGGAAATATAATAAATGTAACTGAATTTAATTGTAATAATATGTATACAAATTAAATGTAATAGATATATACATCCTATAGATAAATGGAAATAAAATAAATGTTACTAAATTGAATTAAACTAATATATATATATATATATAAATTAAATGCAATAGTTATATTTGCTTAGACATAAGATAAGAAACATTGTAAGAACAAAAGTAATTGATTATTAGAATAAAGTAATAAAAAATGTTTTTTAGATATGGGGTTTTTCTGGGGGGCAGACTGCATAGTTTTAGAATTATTGTGTTTTATTAAAAATAAAGAATAAACCGCCACAAAATAAACAGTGGCGAGAACAACTTAGTGACGTTTCGAGACGTCGAGTAGGAAAAAAAAAAAAAAAAAAACCTAACCTAACCTAACCTAACCTAACCTAACCTAACCTAACCTAACCTAACCTAACCTAACCTAACCTAACCTAACCTAACCTTGACATTTGTAAACACGTTATTCTTGGCGACCCAGAACTGAACCTCGCACTGGCTAACAAATGTCTGGAACTAGGCCACTTCCCGAACGTGTGGAAGGAGGCCACTGTAATAGCCCTCAGAAAACCAGGGAAAGACAAATACACCGACCCGAAGTCGTATAGACCCATAGGCCTCTTACCGATAATGGGCAAAATCTTCGAAAAGATGACAATGACAAGGTTGAAATGGCATCTGCTCCCAAGGACAAGTCCGCGCCAGTACGGTTTTATGCCCCAAAGAAGCACCGAAGACTCCCTCTATGACCTGATGAAGTACATACAGGGAAAACTGACCGCGAAAAAACTGGTCACGTTAATCTCACTGGACATAGAGGGAGCCTTCGACAGCGCTTGGTGGCCCGCCATAAGGGTACGGTTGGCGGAGGAAAGCTGTCCAGTCAATTTAAGGAGAGTTGTTGACAGTTACCTGCAAAATAGAACGGTAAGGGTGAGATTTGCAGGAGAGGAGCACAAAAGAGGCACAAATAAAGGATGCGTGCAAGGTTCCATAGGCGGCCCAGTTCTCTGGAATCTGCTCCTGGACCCCCTACTGAAGGGACTGGAAGCAAGAGGTATCTACTGCCAAGCCTTCGCCGACGACGTCATTCTCGTTTTCGACGGCGATACTGCAATGGAAGTGCAAGGACATGCCAATGCCGCCCTCGACCATGTTCGGGAATGGGGTGTCAGAAATAAGCTGAAATTCGCGCCACATAAGACCAAGGCAATGCTTATAACGAAGAAGCTAAAGTATGACACTCCCTTGCTGAGGATGGGTGGGGTCGACATTGGTATGTCTACAGAAATCAAGATCTTGGGGCTAACAGTTGATCATAAGTTAACTTTTAATAGCCACGTGGCAGAGGTGTGCAAGAAGGCGATTAACATCTACAAACAGCTTTCTAGAGCCGCCAAGGTGAGCTGGGGCCTTCACCCGGAAGTAACACGTCTGATCTACACGGCCACAGTAGAACCTGTCATCTTATATGCCGCAAGTGCCTGGGTACAGGCAACAAGAAAACAGGGGGTGCTGAAACATCTAAACGCCGTGCAAAGAGGCTTCGCTCAGAAACTTAGTAGAGCGTACCGTACCGTCTCCCTTAACTCGGCACTGGTGCTGGCCGGGATTCTCCCACTCGACATCAGGATACAGGAGGCAGCCGCTCTGTACGAGGTCAAACGAGGGGTACCCTGGCCATCTCTAGGAGACAGGGAGGTGGAACGTGTTGTGCCATATTCCTCCACAGCCCACCCAGCGGAACATGAGAACCTTGAGTTCCAGAGCTTGGTAGACCAACGGCAGGTGGAAGACCACAACAGCCAAGCAGTCCGTATTTTCACCGATGGTAGCAAGATTGAGGACAAGGTTGGAGCGGCGCTCTCCCTATGGGACGGAGTGGCCGAAACAAAAACCCTCAAGCTTAAGCTGCCATCATACTGCACGGTGTACCAAGCGGAACTACTGGCTATATGTCGGGCCACAAGACTGGTCCTGAAAAGATCGGAAAGGACCTACGGAATCTACAGCGACTCACGATCTGCGCTGGAGTCCGTGGTCAATCAGAGTTCCCTCCACCCCTTGGCAGTGGAAACCAGAGCTAATATCAAAAACTGTCGGCTCCAGAATAAGGAAGTCACCTTGTTCTGGATTAAAGCCCACGCAGGGTTGGAGGGTAACGAACGAGCAGACCAGTTAGCAAAAAATGCGGCTTTGCACATTAAAAGGAGCCCGGATTACGACCTATGCCCTGTTTCATTCGTCAAGCGACAGATCCGTGCGAGGTCGCTTGACGAATGGAACAAAAGGTACCTGGCAGGAGAGACAGCAGCCGTCACAAAAATGTTCTTCCCGGACGCCCTTCAGGCATACAAAATAGTCAAACAATTCGAGCCAACCAGCGTTATAACACAGGTGATGACGGGGCACGGCGGATTCTCCGAATACTTGAACCGATTCAAGTGTAAGGAGAACCCATCGTGCATCTGCGAACCAGGTAGGGACGAGACAGTAGCACACATCCTTTTAGAATGCCCGGTGTACGGTTCGGAGAGATATGAAGTTGAACATCAAATGGATACGACAGTAAGCGCCGAAAATATCAGTAACATTATGAAGGACAAGACGAACCGTCCGAAATTTATAACCTACTGTACCAAAATAGCAATAAGTGTAATAAATAGAAACAAATAGGTAAAGGAAATATATTGTGTTAATGTATAGTGAATATATGTATAGCATAGATATGTAATAAAAACGGTAACAATAAAATAAATTGTGTACATTAGAAATAGATAGATATTAAGGCATAAAAATAGCTGTGTAACAAAGTAAAAGGAATAAAAATGTAACAGATAGATAGAGAAAAGGTAACTACAGATTCATAGAAGAAAATTTGCAATAGGAAGTTAAATTTAGCATTTAGTTTTTGAGTATTGAAAAACTTATTTTACACTACCCTCCCTCAAGAAGAACAAAAGCCAGACAGTTACGGGCTTCTTAGAAATGTAAAAGAAAGAATTAAAAGAAATAGACCTAAGGTAGAAAAAGATTGTAACATAAATCCTAGATATATTTTGTAATTAGGCAGTTCAATTTAGTAATCAAGATTTTTGAGTTATGAAAAACTTAATTGACCCTATCCTATCCTTAACAAAGTAAGAGAGCAAGGTCCCTAAAGAAAATTAGGGGGAAACGACGTAGTGCCATTTCGAGATGGCAAAAAACAAAAAAAAAAAAAAAAAAAAAAAAAAAAAACCTAACCTTTTTTTTTTTTTTTTTTTTTTTTTTTTTTTGACCCAGGAAAATCCTTTATGGATACCACCTGCCCGGGGGAGCAAGGTGGTTATGTGGGAGTCTCCGCCTACCTCACGGCGGCATACCCACTAAAAACCTGGGATGAGTCCCTCTTCCACCTTTCTGGGACAAGATGGGGTCGCGTTAGCATTCAACCATCTTGCCCCGGTGGTTGGCCCTAAAAAGGGCCCTTTCTCCTCTATGGAGGGGTGAATTTGCTCATACCAAAATCACCCCTCGTGCCCTCACACAGGGGGGTCGTGCAGACCGTTAGAGTGTCCCCCGATTCTCCAACAGTAACCCCCCCTTGCGCCCTGAAAAGGGCGTCCCGCCTGCGCGAGATGCGCTGCACAAAGCACCGCACGAAGTGCCGCCCCACTCGGAATCCCGCAAGGAAACTGACCCATACAGCCGACTCGCGGAAAACCGGGCAGGACGACGCAACCCTCCCTCCTTTGGTGTTTGGTCCGCGCCGGTAAACCGGTAGCTCCCATTTCTGGGAGCCGATCCCCTATCCGCCACCTGGGGACGCGCCACGTCGGGGTTCACCTCCCCAACCTAACCTAACCTAACCTTTTTTTTTTTTTTTTTTTTTTTTTTTGACCCAGGAAAATCCTTTATGGATACCACCTGCCCGGGGGAGCAAGGTGGTTATGTGGGAGTCTCCGCCTACCTCACGGCGGCATACCCACTAAAAACCTGGGATGAGTCCCTCTTCCACCTTTTTGGGACAAGATGGGGTCGCGTTAGCATTCAACCATCTTGCCCCGGTGGTTGGCCCTAAAAAGGGCCCTTTCTCCTCTATGGAGGGGTGAATTTGCTCATACCAAAAATCACCCCTCGTGCCCTCACACAGGGGGGTCGTGCAGACCGTTAGAGAGTCCCCCGATTCTCCAACAGTAACCCCCCCTTGCGCCCTGAAAAGGGCGTCCCGCCTGCGCGAGATGCGCTGCACAAAGCACCGCACGAAGTGCCGCCCCACTCGGAATCCCGCAAGGAAACTGACCCATACAGCCGACTCGCGGAAAACCGGGCAGGACGACGCAACCCTCCCTCCTTTGGTGTTTGGTCCGCGCCGGTAAACCGGTAGCTCCCATTTCTGGGAGCCGATCCCCTATCCGCCACCTGGGGACGCGCCACGTCGGGGTTCACCTCCCCGCCCACTAGGACAACCTAGCAGGTCCGTGGAACCTAACCTTTTTTTTTTTTTTTTTTTTTAACGTGAGGAAAATGCGTTACGCATCCCCGCCGTGCCGGGGGGCATCGACGGGGTATGTGGGACTCCCCTTTCGGGTATACCCACTAAAAACCTCACTACAGACGACTCTGTTGGCAAAGGCGAAGCCGGCGGTGACTCAACAGTCCGCCTGGCCTCGCCGCGCCGACGCGCCGACGCGCCGTACCCGGCCCTGGCCCGCGCAGTTCGCGCCTGCTGCTCCTTGGCAGCGACCTGCTCCTCTAGGTCCTGCTGGACCTGTGCCCGCCTTGCCAGGCTCAGCTGGCACTCCGCCTCTGCCAGACCAACGTCGTGGGTGTCGACAATGGCGATGGCGGAGCGCCTTTTGGCCTTGACCTTCTTTTTGGCCTTCCCCTTAGACGAGTCCGAGTTGGACACATCTTCGAGGAAAGCCCTCTTCCGCGATTGCGCCGTTGGACCGGCGTCCGACTCAAAGTCGGCCGACATTTCAGAGTCCGAAGACTCGTCCGCTCTGCCATGCAGGCAGACCGCCGAAACGGGCACCTCTGCCAACGCCGATGCGTCGGTTTGGCCCCGAGAAGGGCCTTTGGGTTGGCCCTGAGAAGAGCCGATGGGTTGGCCCTGAGAAGGGCCGATGGGTTGGCCCTGAGAAGGGCCTTTAAGGAAACGCCCGAAGGCATCCCGCGCTTGTTTTGAAGGCTTAGCCTTCATCGTTGCCGAAGCAACCACCTCCATTTGTGACGCCGAAGCGTCCGCACCAGACACCTTTGCAGGCTCTGCAGCAGCTCCCTCAGTGCGGCATTCAAGGCGACCGCCCTCCTTTTGGGTTTTAGCGATTAAATCCATCAAATTCCCACGAGTACCGGGGAAAGGTACTACGACCCGGACAGTGCCCACGTGTATCCGGGAAGGGTTAGGTGGACCTAACCAAGGCCTACGCCTAGGTAGCAGTAGCGACTGACTTTACCGGCCAGCCATCCTCGTAAGAGAAAGGACCTCGTGCTGCCACCACCACTTGTCCGACGGGATTTTTTATAGAGGTTAACTCCTCGCAGCCCGGGCGACCAAGCCAAGACCATCGGTCCTGTTCAGGTAACGAGACATGACCGCTACCGTTGCAGGATTACGATTTCGAGCTGGTGGCAGGAAAGACTAGTCTCCCACTGCCTGCCCGACGGCGGGGTAAGCGCACGCCGAGCCCAACTCTGCCCTCCCCAAAGCGAAGCACCGCCCCACTCGGAATCCCGCAAGGAAACTGACCCATACAGCCGACTCGCGGGAAACCGGGCAGGACGACGCCGCACTTCCCCCATTGGTGTTTGGTCCGCGCCGGTAAACCGGTAGCTCCCATTACTGGGAGCCGATCCCCTATCCGCCACCTGGGGACGCGCCACGTCGGGGTTCACCTCCCCGCCCACTAGGACAACCTAGCAGGTCCGTGGAACCTTTTTTTTTTTTTTTTTTTTTTTTTTTTGACGAGGAGAAATCTGCAAACAGATTTCCAATGCACTGAGGGGTGCAAATGGAATATGTGAGGTTGGCTGTCTAAAAAACGACAGACGACTCACTAAAACTCCCCGGTGACCAGCCTCATTGCATGTCAAGGGGCTCCGGGATCTCCATAGGAACGCACCGGTGCCCCTCTCGCAAAGTGCTGCGGCCGCAGCCCATCCCAGGAGTGGCAAGCCACCCCCGCACACCCACCCGGTGCTTACGGCAGAACACGTCACACATGTTAACTGCCGCCTTCCCCGAGCCCGCGAACGGATAGCCGGGAGCCCTCACTCCGACTACCCACGGACCCAGTGCGCCGCTCAGTCCCACAAGAATCTAAAAGAAACTGCGAATACCTCGCGGCGAGACGTCGGCAAAGGAGATCCCATCTCGTAAGCCTGCTGGGTGTATAGACGACACTTACTCGCAGAGTGCCGCCGCCGGTCAGAACTAGTGGTACTGCGGGGTCCCCCGCCAGAATTCTTATCCAGGCAACTACACGCCAAGCTCGTCCCCGCTTCAACCACTGCACTCTCATTGAAGAGACGCGCGGAGGAAGCCCCCATCCCTTCCGCCACTCGGTCCCACTAAGGTCTGGCGACCCAGCGAATACCGAGCGGCCGAACGCTGGCCAGGAGGGAAATCCCCCTTAGCCTACCTGGGTGCATGCGACGACACCTCCTCGCAAAGTACCGTCACCCCTCCCAAGGGCCAATGACTTCGGACGCCCTAAATCCTACCATCAAAGGCCCCCAAGATCACTCGGCCCACGGGTCTCCCCGACCCAGTGTGGGGGATCTCCGAGCGGCCGCAAGTCAGAAAACGACATTGCGAGTGTCCCTTCCCGACAAGCGACTGGGAAATGCACACCAAGCACGTCCCCGCTTCGTTGCTTTCGGACGTGGCCCGCACAACTCTGTCTTACAAGGCAGCACGCCTTCCAAGACAGAGCTCTGCGAGCCATGGCCACAAGCCCTTCCCTGGACCGCAGGTGCGGTCCTCTCCCCCTGTCTCGTCTCGAAACTGACCCATACAGCCGACTCGCGGAAAACCGGGCAGGACGACGCAACCCTCCCTCCTTTGGTGTTTGGTCCGCGCCGGTAAACCGGTAGCTCCCATTTCTGGGAGCCGATCCCCTATCCGCCACCTGGGGACGCGCCACGTCGGGGTTCACCTCCCCGCCCACTAGGACAACCTAGCAGGTCCGTGGTCCAAAAGATACTTCGTCTCTAGAATTGAACTCGGTGTTAAATCTTTCGATTTGCCCAGGCGCACCTTGCAACCGCTACACCGAGCGGCTATTAACCTTTTTTTTTTTTTTTTTTTTTTTTTTTTTTTTTGACCCGGGAAAATCCTTTATGGATACCACTCTCGCCCGGGGGGGTGAGAGGGTTATGTGGGAGTCTCCACCCGAAGGGTGGCATACCCACTAAAAACCCGGGATGAGTCCGTCCTCCACCTATGTGGGGCAAGATGGGGTCGCGCTAGCATTCACCATCTTGCCCCGGTGGGTGGCCCTTAGTAGGGCCACTGCGCCTATGGTGGGGTGACCTTGCTCATATCAGGTCACCCCACAGACAACGAGTGGGGTCGTGCAGACCGCTGGAGAGTCCCCCGACTCTCCAACAGTAACCCCACTACGGAGGAGGGAGGAGGTGGGCGAAACGCCTCCTCCTACCTCCTGTACGTCTGCGCCGGAGCGGGTCAGCTCGGGCGTCGTTCTCTCTGACCCGCTCTGCGGTCTCCTTCTGCGATATGACTGCTTCGCAGAAAGAGACCACCGCCTGCCACGATCTTTCGCTGCCGAGCATGGCATTAACCACGCTCGGCAGAGAGAGATCGCGACCCACGAGTGCCGAAAGTGTGTGTCGCTGGGGTCCCCATGCGGCACACACCTCCAGCGTGTGGAGCGCCGTGTCTTCCGGCGCCCCACACTCTTGGCAGGCCGGGTTGGCCTCCCGTCTCGCGATCTGGTGCAAGTACTTTCCGAAACAACCGTGTCCGGAGAGCACCTGCACCAGTCGGAAGGTCAGCGACCCAAAACGCCGGCCCACCCACTTCTGGAGGACCGGGCGGATCGCCTCCACCGTCCACTGCCCAGGGACCGGTGGCGCTAGGTCCTCCGTCCACCGCCGCAACAGAGCGGCCCGTGCCTGCCGCCGCATGCTGGCGACTTCATCCCACGCTGGGGGGTCTCCACCGGATCTCCTCGCCGCCACGAAGTGGTAAACTTCGGCGAGGATCTCCGCTTGGAGCTCCCAGGGGGGATCTCCGGCCAGCACGCACGCCGCCGTCCAGGACACCGTCCGGTACGCGCGTATTGCCCTCGTCGCAATGACCCGCTGCGGACGTCGCAGCAGGGTCCTATTGCTGCGGACGAGGGCGTCCGCCCAGACCGGTGCCCCATATAAGGCCATACTCCGGATTACTCCGGAGTATAGTCGGCGGCATGTGGCGTTCGGGCCACCCACGTTGGGCAGCAGCCGCCCTAAGGCGGCCGCGGCTCCCACGACTTTTGGGGCCAACTGTGTAAAGTGGGCCCCAAAAGCCCACCTCCCATCCAGGATGAGACCCAGATACCTCATCTGGGTCCCAACCCGGACAGAGACCCCGTCCAGTAACACCCGCGTGCCTGGAGGGGGTCCCCCCCGAGGCCCATGGAACAATAGGGCCTCGGTCTTGGAGAGGGCTACCTCCAGCCCCAGGGAGCGTATGCGGTCGACCACGAGCGTTGTACCGACCGTGGCCAACCGCACCGCTTCCCTGAGGTCCCTCCCCTTAACTACGACTAGGGTGTCATCCGCGTAGCACGCAACCTGCATACTTGCAGGAAGCGTGCCGCGGAGCACCCAGTCGTAGCCAATGTTCCACAGAAGTGGTCCCAGGACCGACCCCTGTGGAACCCCGCAGGCGACGCGACGGCGCCTCAGACCGTCGCGTCCTTCCACCAGGACCTCGCGGTCCTGGAGGTAGTCAGCCAACAGCCTCCGCAGATACAGGGGCACTCCGTGATACCGGAGCGCCTCCTGTATTGTTCCGTGCGGGAGGCTGTTGAAGGCGTTGGCTATGTCAAGTGACACAGCCAACGCCTTGTTGCCCTCGCTGACCGCCTGCTGCGTCCACCCTTTGAGCCAGAGCAGGGCATCTATAGTAGACCGCCCCGCTCTGAACCCATACTGGGCCTCGGATAATCCTGGCCCAGTCCCCTCCAGGTGCCGGATGACACGGGCCGCTATCACTCTTTCGAGCAGCTTACCCATGTCATCCAACAACACAATTGGCCTGTATCCAGAAGGAGAGTCGGCGGGTCGACCCTCCTTCCTTAACAGGCACAATCGGCCATCCTTCCACGGCTTCGGGAACCGCCCCGACGCGAGGCACACGTCGAAGAGTTCCCGAAGCTGATCGCCCATCTCCCTTAGGGCGATCCCGAGGACTCGCCCCGGAATTCCGTCAGGACCCGGGGCAGTCCTCTTGCCCCGGAGGCGGCCAACCGCCACCGCCATCTCCACCTCGGACAATGTCGGGACGGAAGCCGGTTCAACCGGGTCCTCCGGGAAGGACGGCACCATCGTCGGAGGGTGGTGATTGGGGCTACTATTAGGGAATAGCCCCCCCAACACCCTGACCATCACCTCCGGGTCAAGGGACTCCGCTACCGGGGACGTCTGGCCCCGGAAATTCTTCCGGGCGGCCTTATATGGACGCCCCCAGGGGTCCCTATCGAGGCCCTCCAGGACCTCACCCCAAGCCTGGGACTTGGCCCTGGAGATCGCCAGCTGCAGCTCCCGCTTCGCTTCGCGGTAAGCGCTGTACAGCTGGCGCTCAACCTCAAGCTCCTCTGCTGACATCTGCTCATCAGTGCGGCCGTTACGCCGCCCCCTACAGCGGGCGTAAGGCCGACGCACCTCTGAGCAGACAGCTCGGAGACCCGCTATCTCCGAGCACCACCAGTAGACCTGGCGGCGGTCGGGACGGCCACGGGACCTCGGCATTGCAGCGTCACACACTGCCGTCACCGCCTCGCGGAAGTGGATCGCTGCAACGTCCACTTCCGGGTGCGTGGCCGTGGCAGACCACGACTGGACAATAGCCGCCTCTTTTGCCAGTTCGGCATCAAGGCGACTAATCGTCCAGCGCGGGAAATTTGCCCGCACCACGCGCTGCGATCCTCCTGGGTTGTCGGAGTGGAGAAGCTCGAACCTAATATACTTATGGTTCGAGAGATTCTCCACCTCCGACATTACCCTCCAGGACTGCACACGTGCTGCAGCAACCGGGGAGGCGAACGATAGGTCCACCACAGACCCCCCGTTATACTGCACGCACGTGTGGGCCGACCCTCTGTTCAGCAGGGTCAGTCCTGTGGCAACCGCCCACTCCCTGACAATCTCCCCACGAGAGTCAGTATGGCGGTTGCCCCAGTCCCGGGCCTTGGCGTTCAGGTCCCCCATTAGGAGGACCTGACGTGGCGCCTGTCTTTGAACCGCCGCGGCTAAGAGGTCCATAAAGACCTCCAGTGCTGCAGCGGTTTTGTTGGGGGAGAAGTATACGCCGATGATGGCGTACTCCCCCCACTTGGCCACCACGTACCCAGGGCCCCTCTCTTCTACTAAGAGAGGGAGGGCTGATCCCGACCGTCCAATAATGGCAACAGAGCCGTCTAGATCCCCTGCCCAACAGGAATGGGGGGGGATGTAGTACGGCTCCGCGGCAACCGCTAGGTCAATCTGCCACTGCGCTAGGGTCTGCATTAGCAGATCTTGGGCCCCAGCGCAGTGGTTTAGGTTCGTCTGGAGAAGGTTGTGATGTCGGACTTGATCCATTAATCCGACATCACAACTTCTTCGCTTGCCGCTTGGCGTCCGGCTTCAGGGGCGGGCGGAACTGTGGCCCCAGGGGTAGCCCGGGTCCTGTTGGCCGGCCCCTTTGTCTTTGGAGGGACACACTTGTGTCCCCCCATCACGTGCCCGGAAGGCCTCTTCGACTCTGCGCAAATTGCGCAGCGAGGTTCGGCCTTCCCGCAGGCGGCCGCCTTATGACCTGTGTCTCCACACCGGAAACACAGGTCCCCTCTGTCGGCTGACGCGGTACACAGGGCACGTGTGTGCCCTAGTCCCATGCACTTATAGCAGCGCATGGGTCGCGCCCCTAGGGCCACCACACGCACTGAGCTCCATCCTATCAGTACTCTGCCCTTATCCGACAGCACTTTGGCTGCCGAAACCGGGCAGGACACCAGAATGGAGCCAGTGCCGTAGGGACCGGGGTGGATCTCCCGGGCCACAACTAGCCGGACGTCACAGCTTCCGGCCTCTGCTACCGCCTTAGCCACTTTCTCTTTGGTGGCCGCATCATCCAGGCCCGTGATCCTTATATCGGCGGTCTTAGTTGGCCTGCCGATGTTGGCCACCTCCCCAAGGACACCGCGGAGCTTCTCCGCGAGTCTGTCTGCCTTCTCGGAGTTTTGGGGGCCAGGAACTTCCAGTATCCTTGCCCCCGTGGCTGTCTGGCGGAAGCGGAGCTGGTCAATACCCAGCTCCTTGAGGTCCACCTTCTCCTGCGCCATTTGGAGGACGGCGCTGTACGTCACTCCCTTCTCCACGGCTTCCGGCTGCAAAGCCAGCACGACTGCCGCGGACTTGTGGGGTTTCAGTGCCGTCTTCTTGGCCTTGTCGGCCATGTTTGCTGCCTGCTTCTTAGCAGGAGCCCGGGCCGCGGGGGCAGCAGGTGCAGAAGAGGGAAGGGAAGATTTTCCCTTTCCTTTTCCCCTTCCCACCACTTTGGCCCAGGTTTGCTCCTGTGGAGCAGCCTGCCTTGGGCCCTGGGTGGAGGGTCCCACATTGTCAGCCGCCCCTTTAGGGGCGAAGTCGGGAGCCGGCTTGGTTGCCGGCTTTGGTGGTTTGGTGGCAGCCGCTGCCGCTGCTGCCGGTGCCGTTCTCTTGACCCCTAAAGGAGGGCGGACCGGCGGTGCTGGCACAGACCGATCCTTGAGTCCCGATATCCGGGCGTCCAGCATGTTCCCTAACCTTATTGTTAGGGACCGCTCCAGCTTCTCGAAGAGATCGGCCGTCCCCAAAGGAGTTGCGGGGAGAGCCTCCGTCTCTGTAGCTGCCGTGGTGGCGGCGGCGGTTGCGGCCGTCCTGGCTTCAGTGAAGCCACGACGTAGAGCTTTCAGCTCCAACTTCATGGCTTCCACTTCCAGCTTTAGGCGGCTATTTGTTGCCCTCAGCTGTCGCGTTTCCTCCGCTTCGCTCCTGCACGCCAGGGCATCCACGACCTCCCTCAGGGTTGACGCGGAACTTTTGAGGCGGCCAACAAACTCGCCTTTGAGGTTCCCAGACTTTCTGGCAACCTCCAAAATACAGGCGAGCTTCTCACCTGCCTGGGCCCTCAACTCCTGCGCGTTTAATTGCGTGAGGTCGCCTACCATCGGCACGGCATCTGACTCAGCGCCGGTGTCGGTTGCCGAGCAAGAAGCCTCCGTCGCTGTACCCTTATACTGCCTGCGTCGAAGGATTTCGTCCAGGTCTCCATCCGACGACACAGGCTTTGCGAAGTCTTTACGGGTCGAAGGACCCGCCACCGTGGTTTTTCCCCTCCCTCTCCGGGCAGTACTGACCTTAGCGGTCGCCGTTCCCTCGGTCTCCGTGTCCGAGTCAAAACACCCGGGCGCAAAGAACAAGGACGACGGCCGCTTCCGTCGAATCGAAGCCTCTGCTTCTGAAACCTCCACGTCTTCATATTGGACCTCGTCCACATGCGATACGTCGCCTCCAGTTGGTTGGCCCTGAGAAGGGCCTTTTGGTTGGCCCTGAGAAGGGCCTTTGGGTTGGCCCTGAGAAGGGCCTTTTGGTTGGCCCTGAGAAGGGCCTGTTGGTTGGCCCTGAGAAGGGCCTTTTTGGAAACGCCCGAGGGCGTCCCGCGCAGGTTTAATAGGCATAGCCTCAGACATTGTTATAGTTAACCGCCAGCGGCTATTAACCTAACCTAACCTAACCTAACCTTTTTTTTTTTTTTTTTTTTGACCCAGGAAAATCCTTTATGGATACCACCTGCCCGGGGGAGCAAGGTGGTTATGTGGGAGTCTCCGCCTACCTCACAGCGGCATACCCACTAAAAACCTGGGATGAGTCCCTCTTCCACCTTTCTGGGACAAGATGGGGTCGCGTTAGCATTCAACCATCTTGCCCCGGTGGTTGGCCCTAAAAAGGGCCCTTTCTCCTCTATGGAGGGGTGAATTTGCTCATACCAAAAATCACCCCTCGTGCCCTCACACAGGGGGGTCGTGCAGACCGTTAGAGAGTCCCCCGATTCTCCAACAGTAACCCCCCCTTGCGCCCTGAAAAGGGCGTCCCGCCTGCGCGAGATGCGCTGCACAAAGCACCGCACGAAGTGCCGCCCCACTCGGAATCCCGCAAGGAAACTGACCCATACAGCCGACTCGCGGAAAACCGGGCAGGACGACGCAACCCTCCCTCCTTTGGTGTTTGGTCCGCGCCGGTAAACCGGTAGCTCCCATTTCTGGGAGCCGATCCCCTATCCGCCACCTGGGGACGCGCCACGTCGGGGTTCACCTCCCCGCCCACTAGGACAACCTAGCAGGTCCGTGGAACCTTTTTTTTTTTTTTTTTTTTTTTTTTTTTTTTTTTTTTTTTTTTTTAAGTGAGGAAAATGCTTTACGCATCCCCGCCGATTGCCGGGGGGCATCGACAGGGTATGTGGGACTCCCCTTTCGGGTATACCCACTAAAAACCTCACTATTTCCACCTCTGTTGGCAAAGGCGAAGCCGGCGGTGACTCAACAGTCCGCCTGGCCTCGCCTGTAGCCCGCATCCGCCCGATGAGATGAGCGGACCTCCTCAGAGGGGTAAACCCCTCCTACCTTCTCCGGAAGGTCTCGTTAATGGGCAGCAGGTGCCCCCGCACCTACTACCCGAGACCCTCCTGGCGGGTCGTGTTGCGAGCGCGTAGCTCGCCTACCCCGCCCATGATGGAGTCTTTGAGAGAGCGGATCTCGCTCTCTTTCACGCTCCGCGGCCTCCTTCTGCGACATCACGTCCTCACAGAAGGAGACCATTGCTTCCCATACTCTTTCACTGCCGACCATCTTCTCCATGACAATCGGTAGTGTAGGGTCCCCTCCTTCTAGGGCCGCAGTGAGCACTACCCGCGGCCCCGCCCATGCAGGGCATGCCTCCATCGTGTGCTGTGCAGTATCCTCCGCATAGCCACAATGGTGGCATTCTCTGGTCGATTCCTTTCCGGCTACATTACAAAGGTACCTCCCGAAGCAGCCATGCCCCGAGAGAACCTGTGTAAGTCGGAAAGTCATCTGACCCCCTTCCCTTCCGGCCCATTCCTCCAGAATAGGCAGGACCCCCTCCAACGCTCGGCGTCGGGATTCCGCACCTGTAGCGGTCAGGCCTTCGAGCCATTGCCGCCACTCGCCCAGAGCTGCTTCCTGGGCATCTATACGCCACCGCACCACTTCGTCGGGTGCGGGACGGTTTCCCAGGCTACGGGCGTGCGCACGTTGCCAGTAGACCGAGGATTGAACCTCGGCCTCAAGGTCCCACGGGAGGGACCCGGCAAGGGCGCATGCCACATCATGCGATATGGTGCGGTAGCCCCTTATCACCCGAACTGCCATGACCCTCTGCGCACGGTGCAGAAGGGCTTTGTGGCGGTTCTTTAGAGACTCCGCCCAGATCGGGGCCCCATAAAGAGCCATCGATTTGACCACCCCCATGTACAGGCGGCGGCAGCTCCCATTTCCTCCACCTAGGTTGGGAAGCAGGCGACTAAGGGCGCCTGCCGTACTCACCAACCTATGGGCAAGTCTCTCGAGGTGTACCCCGAAATCCCACCTGCTGTCGAGGACGACGCCTAGGTACTTCAGCGTCGTCCCGACTGGGATGGGTGTCCCTCCGACCACTATGGTGGTGCCTGCTGGTAGTCTCCGCCGTGGCCCGTAGAAGCAGATGGCCTCGGATTTATGGAGGGCCACCTCCAGCCCCAGTCGCCGAATCCTCGACACTACTGCCGCGACACCGGCAGTGGCCAACAACGTAGCGGCCCGAAGATCGGAACCCCGGGCCGTTACAAGGGTGTCGTCGGCGTAACAGATCACGTCCACGCCGCGCAGGTTAGCGCAGCGAAGGACATGATCGTATCCAATGTTCCATAGTAGGGGCCCAAGAACAGACCCCTGGGGAACACCGCGCGACATCCGCCGACGACCACCTACACCATCACTGGTGGGGAAAACTACCGCCCTGTCCGATAGATAGTTCCCCACAAGTTTCTTTAAGTATAGGGGCACTCCATGATAACGGAGTGCCTCCATAATTGTCACCCAGGGAAGACTGTTGAAGGCATTTTTTATGTCGAGTGACACAGCCAACAACAGCCCACCTTCTGACACCGCCTCTTTCGCCATGTCTCGCAGGCGACCGATCGCGTCAATGGTTGACCGGCCGCAGCGGAATCCGAATTGGGCGTCCGAAAGTTTCGGACCCACAACCTCCATATGCTCGATGAGGCGGTTGGCTATCACCCTCTCCAGTAGCTTCCCCGCCTCATCGAGCAAAACTATAGGCCGATACCCCGATGGGTCATCAGCCGGCCGTCCCTCCTTACGGAGGAGGACCAGGCGGCCCTCTTTCCATCTGTGCGGGAAAATACTTTCCCGCATGCACCTATTAAACAGAGCCCTTAGTCGGGGCTCCAGAACTTCGAGCTCCCCGCTAAGGGTCAGGACCCAGGCACGGCAAGGAATACCATCGGGTCCTGGGGCCGTGTTTTTGCCCTTGACGCGTAACACGGCCACACCCATCTCCTCTTTCGAGACTTCGGGGACGTCTTCATTTCCCGAGTCTCCCCCATCCGGAGCTGGCGGTGCCATGGTGGGAGGCACAAAGTCCGTTTCAATGGTCGGGAACAGTGCCTCGACCACCCTCTCAAGGACCGCTGGCTCAAGCCCGCTGGAAATAGGAGGAGTCCAAGGGCGTAGCTTTTGCCGTACTAATTTGTACGGCCTACCCCAGGGATCCCTCTTCAGCGTCTCCAGTAGTTCCTCCCACATCGCGGCCTTCGACCGGTTTATGGCCAGGCGGAGCGCCACCGCCACCTCCCTGTACACAGCGTACAACCGGTCCTCCTCGCCTTCTTCGCGGATTCGGCGCCTCCGATACCGCTGGAAGGCGCGGCGCTCCTCTACGCATGAGCGGCGGAGCCTTGCAATCTCCTCAGTCCACCAGTAGACTGTCTTTTTGGACGGAGGGTCCCTAATGCGAGGCATGCTTGCATCGCAAGCCTGCGTCATGGCCTCGCAGAGTCTGGCCACATCCCCGTCTACATCTACCGGTGGTGGTTCCGGGAGCCACGCCTGAATAAGGGCCGCCTCCAGCAGCAGCTCCTTGTTCAAGCGCTTTATCGCCCAGCGCGGGCCATCAAGTCGTGGCTGGATCGAGGAGCTCGGGGTGACTGGAGTCGGTGAGGAAACACTGAAGGCTATGTATCTGTGATCCGACAGTGTTTCCTCATTCTCCATAACCTCCCACCCTTGGACACGGCCTGCCATGGGCGGGTTCGCGAATGTCACATCCACGACTGACCCCCCATTGCGACGTACGCACGTGTTCACTGTGCCGCGGTTTAGGATGCACAAATCGCACTCCACCAGCCATTCCTCCAACACTCTCCCCCTAAGGTCCGTCGTCGCTGAACCCCAAGCCGCAGATTTGGCATTGAGGTCTCCAAGGACAACGACGGGACGGGAAGAGCACTGACCAACGGCAGCTCCCAACAACACGAGGTAGCCCTCAAAGTCGGTAAGCGGTCGATTAGGGGAGAAATAAACCCCTATCACGACCAGCTCACCGACTTTGGCCACCACGAAGCCCTCACCTCTGTTGATGGTGGTAAGAGGGGGGCATCCCAACGTGCAGCGCTGTATTATCGCCACCAAGCCGTCACGATCCCCGACCCAGTCTGAACGGGTCGGGACGCGATACGGCTCGGCGACAACAGCAATATGAACCTGCCTCTCTGCCATGGCCTGGACCAACAGGTCTTGAGCCGCGGCGGAGTGGTTTAGGTTCCCCTGCAGGAATTGGAGGTCCATAATTAATGAACCTCCATTGGATCCTCCGAGCCACCCGCTGGAGGCGGGTTTGCAGGCTGCGGCTTAGCTGTTTTGGCTTTTGCCGCGGCCTTCTTCGCTGCCTTCTTTGTTGGGGGCTTGGCACAAGCCTTGCCCCCAGCAAGGTGGTCCGCCTTTTTCCCAGCTGCCTCACATACAGGGCAGTGGGGCTTGGAGGAGCACTCTCGGGCTTTGTGGCCCGCTTGACCACAACGCAGACAATTCTGACTGCGGTCGACCTCTGACAAACACTGGGCCCAAATATGACCCTGCGCAAAGCACCGGAAACACCGGAGTGGAGTGGTGTCGAGGATCTTCACCCCGACCGCCACCCATCCGACCCGGAGGCGACCGACTACCACTTTTTTGGCGGCTGCAACGGGGCACTTTACTAGTGCTGTCCCCGCGCCGGAGGGTCCCTTCTTTATTTCGCCACACTTTACGTTGTCCGGCGAACACCCTCCAGCTTTAGCGACCGCAGTCGCCAGCTCCTCCGAGGTAACCGAGTCATCCAGACCGGTTACCCTAAGGTCGACTGTAGTCACCGGCCTGGAGACCTTCACGTCCTCCGAGGCAAACAGCCCCCGGAGCTTTTCGGCCAATAGATCGGCCTTGTCCCCACTTGCTGCTCCTGGGACCTCTAAAATTCGTGCCCCAGTCGCCGCTTGCCGAAAGCGTACTGATGGGATCCCGAGATCTGCCAAGTCCAGTTTGGACTTGGCCTCGGCGATCAGGTTCCCGTACGTCCGCCCTCTCTCTTCAGCCCCCTGTTGCAGCGCGATCACAACCGCAGTGGAACGGCGGGTCCGGAGTTTTTTAGTACCCGGTTGGGATGCTACTGGCTTGACGGGCGCCGATGTCCTTGGCGCCTTGTCTGCCGGGGCCTTGCGCTGCTTATTGCGCCGAGGGCCTACCGTCTGCCACCCTTCCTCATCCTGAGTCCGACCAGCCTTGCTTGTCGGAGCAGGGTCAGCCGAAGGAGAGGGAGCTGGGGAGGGTGCAGTACCACTGCCCTCTTTCCCCTTCTTCTTGCCAGGTCTGGCGGCAACTTTTGGAGCCACTGGCGTCTTCTTATTCGCCGTTGCAGCCAGAGTTGGGGCAAGCTTTTGAGCCGGTCCTAGGGGCCTAGCCTTCTTAGGGGCCGGGGCCGGGGCCGGTGGCTCAGGTGCCGCCACTTCTTTCTCTCTTTCGATCGATCGATCTACCGCCAAAGGTGGACGGTGGCGTTTAGCTGGCAAAAGCCGCCCGTCTAGCTCTAGGCTCTCAAGCCGAGCATCGACTCTTGCCAGAGAAGCTCGGAGATCCTGCCCTAAGGCTTCAAACTCAACCACCGGAGTGGGAGCAGCGCGCTCTCTGTTGCTCCGCACCTCGGCTCTGAGAGCTACCAACTCTTCACCGAGCCGGTCCAACTGGCCCTTCAGGAGGTGGTTCTCCGCTTGGAGCCGACTCACCTCATCCGCAGGCGTTCGAGAGGCCAACTCCTCAAACACCTCTCGCAGCACCTCCACCGACTTTTTTAAGGCACTTTGAAAAGTGCCTTTAAGGTGGCCCGATTTGCTACCGACCAATTCGATCGCCGTCAGGCTCTCCTTTACCCGGGTGGACAAGGCGACGGCTGGGGCCTCTCTCGTCGGGCCCCAGGACGTCACTGTACTCAGGTACTTATTTGCGGCGTCAGAACGCGATGCGGGCGTTGCTGCCGCCACCGCTTTCTCCGCCTCCAATTCTATCGCCTGACGCTCGGCGGCTATGTATGCGGCCTTGGCTTTGGCCAAGCCGACATACTGACCCGTTGTTGGGGGCCTACCGCGACCGCGTTTTGTGGCCGACGTGGCCGTCCTTGCGGGGAGAGGGTTTTGGTCTGACTCGGACCCACTGCTCCCACTATTCCTCCTAGAGGCGTTGGGCCTCTTTCGCCAGAACCTAGTCCGGCTGTCGGAAACGACCGACATAACAGAGTTCAGGGACTCCGCACTCCCGAAGCTACTGACCAGGGATGGACATCTGGTCTTGTGTAGCATTTCTGCCACCGGGGTCACCACGGTGTCCACTCTCTTCAGGACCACCACAGCTTCCTTGGCGACGAAATTCGCATTCGCAGGTATGCCTGCCACCAACATCGACGAAGAACCCATAGGGTTTAAGCGTTTGTTGCCCCCCCCAGAATACGAGGGGCAGAGTGCCGGAGCACTGCGGGATTCTCCATCCTCTGAGAGGACAGGACCCGCCTGGGGTAGTTTTTCCACATTCGCTTGTTCCATAGTTGTTTTTTCCTTTTTTAACGAGGTGAGGTCCTCTTTGTGGCGCCCTAGCGGCCGGGTTCCCCCCGACCATACCGGTATGTGAATCCAGACCTGTACCAAAATAGCACAGTTCTCGATTCACATATCAGTACTCCCCTCGGCGAGCGCCAGACCTTGAGATTTGGACTCCTGCTTCCCAGCCCATAAATGAGCCCTTCCCCCCCTAGTGCCCCCGAATCCGCAAGAAAAGCGCCGCTCCACCCGAGATCCCGCGAGGAAACTGACCCATACAGCCGACCCGCGGGATATCGAGCAGAACGACGCAAAACCAACAGATCCAGGAGCACATTTTTGTGTTTGGTCCGCGCCGGTATACCGGTAGCTCCCATATCTGGGAGCCGATCCCCTATCCGCCACCTGGGGACGCGCCACGTCGGGGTACACCTCCCCGCCCACTAGGACAGAACCTAGCAGGTCCGTGGAACCTAACCTTTTTTTTTTTTTTTTTTTTTTTTGACGAGGAGAAATCTGCAAAACAGATTTCCAATGCACTGAGGGGTGCAAATGGAATATGTGAGGTTGGCTGTCTAAAAAACGACAGACGACTCACTAAAACTCCCCGGTGACCAGCCTCATTGCATGTCAAGGGGCTCCGGGATCTCCATAGGAACGCACCGGTGCCCCTCTCGCAAAGTGCTGCGGCCGCAGCCCATCCCAGGAGTGGCAAGCCACCCCCGCACACCCTCCCGGTGCTTACGGCAGAACACGTCACACATGTTAACTGCCGCCTTCCCCGAGCCCGCGAATGGATAGCCGGGAGCCCTCACTCCGACTACCCACGGACCCAGTGCGCCGCTCAGTCCCACAAGAATCTAAAAGAAACTGCGAATACCTCGCGGCGAGACGTCGGCAAAGGAGATCCCATCTCATAAGCCTGCTGGGTGTAATAGCGACATTTACTCGCAGAATGCCGCCGCTGGACAGAAGTAGGGGTAATGCGGGGTCCCCCGCCAACTTCACATACCAACACATACACGCCAAGCCCGTCCCCGCTTCAACCACTGCACCCTCATTGAAGAGACGCGCGGAGGAAGCCCCCATCCCTTCCGCCACTCGGTCCCACTAAGGTCTGGCGACCCAGCGAATACCGAGCGGCCGAACGCTGGCCAGGAGGAAAATCCCCCTTAGCCTACCTGTGTGCATGCGACGACACCTCCTCGCAAAGTGCCGTCACCCCTCCGGAGGGCCAATGACTTCGGACGCCCTAAATCCTACCATCAAAGGCCCCCAAGATCACTCGGCCCACGGGTCTCCCCGACCCAGTGTGGGGGATCTCCGAGCGGCCGCAAGTCAGAAAACGACATTGCGAGTGTCCCTTCCCGACAAGCGACTGGGAAATGCACACCAAGCACGTCCCCGCTTCGTTGCTTTCGGACGTGGCCCGCACAACTCTGTCTTGCAAAGCAGAGCGCCTTACAAGACAGAGCTCTGCGAGCCATGGCCACAAGCCCATCCCTGGACCGCTGATACGGTCCTCTCCTCCTGCCTCGTCTCACAGTGCCCTCTGCTAATCAGAGGGACACGTGGAGAGATCCTCCGTGTCGGGTTATTGGCCACCGTGCGATACTTCTTTAGCGAACTAAAGAAGTATCCCACGGTGTTACCAGGGTGCACCACGAGGAGGTTACCCGACCTTGCACCCCAACCTAACCTTTTTTTTTTTTTTTTTTTTTTTTGACGCTGGGAAAAATGCATTACGCATCCCCCCCCCATGGGGATGGGGTGGGGCCTCCACGCCCCTCATCACAGAGAGGGGCCCGGGAACGACCGCAGTGCTCGGCCGTTCCCGCTCGACGGGGGTGGTGAACGGTGCAATGCGGGAGAAGGCGTCCCCACGCCTATCTCCCGCTGTTCGCCACCACAGAGATAGGGAAAACGACTATTGTCGCCTTCTCCTACCCCTTCTCCGCCTACGCAGAGGCGCTGCGAGAGGATCTTCCTCCCGCGCGCGCTCTGCCGCCTCCTTCTGGGACATGACGTCTTCGCAGAAGGAGGCCACCGCCACCCAGGCCCCCTCGCTCTCCAGCATGGCGTTGACCACGCTAGGAAGCGAGAGGTTCGGCCCCACTGCCGCCACCAGGGCGCGGCGTGGCTCGAACCACGACGGGCACACCTCGAGGGTGTGTTCCGCCGTGTCCTCCGTCGCACCACATTCGTGGCACGACGGCGCCGCCTCTCTTCCGATCTGATGCAGGTATTTTCCGAAGCATCCATGCCCGGAAAGCACCTGCACCAGACGGAACGACAGGAAGCCGTGCGGCCTCTCGAGCCAATCCTTTAGGACTGGCCCGAGAGCGTCCAGCGTCCGGCGCCCGAATACGGCGGAGGCGAGGTTCTCCGTCCAATGCTGGACGACGGCATCCCTCGCCTCTCGCCGAACGGCTTCCCGCTCTTCCGGGGCGGGGCACTCCCCGAGCGCCCTACGCCCCGCCGTCCACTCATACACTCTGGCTAGCACCCCCGCCTCGAGTTCCCAAGGAGGGGTGCCCGCCAGAGCGCATGCCGCCGAGAAACCTACTGAGCGGTAGGTTCTCGCCACTCGCTGCGCGATGGCCCTTTGGGGCCTGCGCAGTGCGGTGGCATTCTCCCTCCTATGGAGGGAGTCCGCCCAGATGGGGGCCCCGTAAAGGGCCATACTCTTCAGGATGCCGGCATAAAGTTGCCGGCATCGCGCTTTGGGCCCTCCCAGATTTGGGAGGAGCCACGAAAGCGCCCCTGCGGTCTTCAGCAGGCGCGTCGACAGCCCGCTAAAGTGCGGGCCGAAGCGCCACCTGCTATCAAGCACAAGGCCTAGATACTTCATCTGGGCCTTCACTTCGACCCTGACGCCCTCAACTACGATGTGGGCGTCAGGTGGGGTGCGCTGCCGAGGCCCGTGAAAATACACGGCCTCGGTTTTATGCAGCGCAACCCCCAAACCAAGCCGGCGGATCCTGCCTGCGACCAGCGATCCGCCGGCCGAGGCCAGGCTCGCCGCCTCCCTCCAGTCTCTCCCCCGGGCAGTAAGGAGAGTGTCATCTGCGTAGCAGATGACACTCGTGCCTCGGAGAAGAGCTCCCCGCAGGAGCCAATCGAAGCCGATGTTCCACAGGAGGGGTCCTAGGACAGACCCCTGTGGAACACCGGCCTCGGCCCCGTACCGCCGCAGCTGGCCAGCTTTATCTACCAAGAGGACCGCTCGGTCCTCCAGGTAGCTGGCCAGCAGCCTCCGCAGATACTGAGGCACTCCATGATAACGGAGTGCCTCAAGTATCGTGGAGTGGGGAACGGAATTGAAGGCGTTGGCTATGTCAAACGACACAGCCAACACCCCGTCCCCCACCTCCACTGCCTCCCGCACCTGGCCCTTTAGGCGGGCCAGCGCGTCGATCGTCGAACGCCCCCTTCGGAAACCGAACTGGGCGTCCGACAGATCCGGCCCCACCTCCCGGAGGAGGCCTTTTAGCCGCCCGGCGACTATCCCCTCGAACAGTTTACCGACCTCATCGAGCAGTACGATGGGTCGGTAAGCCGAGGGGGAGTCCGCCGGGCGTCCCTCCTTCCGGAGGAGGCACAGCTGCCCCTCCTTCCAAGGCTTCGGGAACCTCTCCGACGCGAAACAAGCGCCGAAAAGGTCCCGAAACCTCCTCTCCATCTGGGAGGCAGCGATGGCCACCACCCGTGCCGGGACGCCGTCCGGCCCCGGAGCCGTCTTCTTACCGCGAAGGCGAAGAACCTCCGCGGCAAGCTCTTCCGCCGCGACCGGAGGGACGTCCTCCTCCGGCGGAGCCACCCCCCGTGGGGGGTCCATTGCTGGTGGGCTGAAATCGTCGGTCCCAGATGGAAATAGGGACCGAACCACCCCATCCAGCAATGCCGGCTCCAGGGACTCCGTGAGCGGGGGACCAAAGGGGCGCAGTTTGTTCCGCGCCGCCTTGTATGGCCTCCCGTACGGGTCCCTGTCGAGACCCTCGAGCATCTCGGCTCGCGCCGCATCTTTGGCGGCGCTCACCGCCACCTTAAGGACCCTCTTTGCCTCCACGTAGGAGGCGTAAAGAAGGTCCTCATGCTCGAGGTCTCTCTGGCTCCGCCGTCGGCTCCGCGCGAACGCCCTCCTTGCCACCACGCAGGCGGCTCGGAGTCCCGCCAATTCCCCCGACCACCAATACACGGCGCGTCGGGGGGGCGGGCGGCGTGACCGAGGCATGCTTAAGTTGCACACCTCAGTCAGGGACCTCCGGAGCTCGACCGCTGCGCCGTCGACGTCTAGGACGTCGATGGGAGGGTCGAGCCAGTCCCGGAGGAAGGCCGCCTCCTTGGCCGCCTCGCGGTCGAGGTGGGTGAGAGCCCACCGTGGAAAGGGAGAACGGCCCAATGGGGCCGTCCTCGGTGGGCTCTGGTTGGTGGAGATGTCGAACCGCACGTATCTGTGGTCCGACATCGTTTCCACCATTTCTACCCGCCAGTCCACGACGCGGGCAGCCAGGACGGGGGTGGCGAACGAAACGTCCACCACTGACCCTCCCCGTCGCCGCACACACGTCTGGACTGTCCCTCTGTTGAGGAGGGACACACCGGAGGAGGCCGCCCAGAATTCGACGGCCCTCCCCCGGACGTTGCAAGTGGCGGCCGGGTTTCCCCAGGCCGCCGACTTGGCGTTCAGGTCACCCACAACGGCGACCTGGCGCGGCGCCGCCCGGCCGATAACGGCGGTCAGGACTTCGAGAAAATTCTCAAAGTCCTGAAGAGGGCGGTTAGGGGAGAAATACACCCCTACCCCTACCCCTACATGTCGCAGCGACAGGCGGGCTCGGCTCCTCCTGGGCATGCCTCCAGCGCGTGCTGGGCAGTATCCTCTACATAGCCGCACTGGTGGCAGGCCGGGGAGGCTTCCCTTTGTGCAAGGCGACACAAGTATCTCCCGAAACATCCGTGTCCCGTGAGAACCTGCGTCAGCCGAAAGGAAAGTCTCCCGTGTCTCCTCTGTACCCATTCCACAAGAACGGGCTGGATCGCTTGGAGGAATTTTTGGGCGCTAGTCCCTCTCTGTTCGACTCTTGTGAGGAGCCGTCCCTTCCACTTAGCAAGAGCTGATGCCTTGGCATTGATACGCCATTGCACCACCTCCTGCGGCGCCATTTGCTCGTTTCGCCAGTAGACTGAGGCCAAGACTTCGGCCTCAAGGTCCCATGGGAGCAATCCAGCAAGGGCACATGCCACTTCATGGGAGATTGTACGGTAACCTCGGCACACTCTAACCGCCATCACCCTTTGGGCTGCGATCAACAGGGCAGTGGTCTGCCGGTCAAGCCTACCAACCCATATGGGAGCTCCATATAGAGCCATAGAGCTGATCACCGCTGTATAGAGGCGGCGGCAGCTCCCTCCTCCTCCTCCGATGTTCGGAAGGAGACGACTCAGTGAGCCAGCTGTTCCCAGGACTCTTGGGGACATCTGTCGCATATGCGCCTTAAACTGCCATCTACTGTCCAGGACGACGCCGAGGTACTTTAGCGTCGACCGGACAGGGATGGAGTGTCCACCTACTACTATGATGGAGTCTGCAGGTGGCGCTCGTCTCGGGCCATGAAAGCATATAGCCTCGGACTTGTGAAGCGCCACCTCCAGACCCAGCATTCGGATCCTGGATACGGTCGTGGCAACTGCGGCCGTCGCCAGGATTTTCGCCTCCTTATATGTGTCCCCCCGCGCGGTAACCAGCGTATCGTCAGCGTAGCAAATGACGCTGACGTTTTGGAGGTTAACACACCGGAGGACCCAATCATACCCGACGTTCCACAGGAGTGGTCCAAGGACAGACCCCTGCGGAACACCACGCGTCATAGGGCTTCGCCCCTCACCATGAATCGTCGGGAAGACTACCTCTCTGTCGGAGAGATAGTCCCCAACGAGTCTTCGGAGGTATTGGGGTACCTTGTGGTACTCCAATCCTCCGAGGATCGTGCTCCAAGGCAACGTGTTAAAGGCGTTGGCGATGTCTAGCGAGACAGCCATCAACACACCACCATTGGAACACGCCTCCTCTGAGAGGTCACGGACGTAGGCTATTGCACCTATCGTGGAGCGACCCCTCCGGAACCCGAATTGGATAGGTGCTAGGTCGGGTCCCACCATCTCAAGGTGCTTGACGAGGCGGGCAGCGACCACACGCTCCAGTAACTTGCCAGCCTCATCAAGCAGCACGATCGGGCGATAGCCAGATGGCTCATCTGCAGGACGACCCTCCTTTCTGAGCAGGACGAGTTTGCCGCTTCTCCACCGTTTTGGAAACCTTCCCTCTCTGAGGCACCTGTCAATCAGGGCCATTAGGGCGGGTCCAAGGTGCTCCAAGGAAAGGGCCCACGCGCGGCCCGGTATGCCATCAGGCCCGGGCGCTGTGTTTTTGGCCTTCATCCTGAGCACTGCCATACCCAGTTCACCCTCGGAGACAGAGACAGGTTCGTCCTGTTCCTCCTCCTCATCGACAGCGGTGGATGACGGGCCTTCAACAGTGGGAGGCGAGAAATCGTTCCCCGGGGCTCCGGGGAACAAGCCATTAACCACCCTTTGCAACACTGCCGGCGAGAGCAATGCAGTAGTGGGGGGCGCCCAGGGGCGGAGTTTCTGTCTCGCCCATTTGTACGGGCGGCCCCATGGGTCACGCTCCAGCCCCGCAAGCAATTCCTCCCAAGCATGACTCTTGGCCTCATCTATCGCAACTCGAAGGGCCCTGGAAGCCTCCCTGTAGGCGGCATAATACGACTCGGCTGTTTCTGTCTCTTGCCGCCTTCGCCTTCGATAGCGCTGGTGTCGGCGGCGTTCCATGACACATTGCCGGCGGAGTTCGGCAATCTCCTCCGACCACCAGTAGACTTGGCGTCTGGGCTGTGAGGCTCGCGCACGTGGCATCGCCGCATCACACACGCGCGTTAGCGCCTCACACAGTCTATCCGCCATCTCATCCACATCTACCGGTTCTGGTTCCAGAGCAGTGCCACTCCATGTTTCGACAATGGCCGCCTCCTTCAGCACTTCGACATTGAGGCGCTTCAGGGCCCATCGTGGCCCAATCTCTATCGGCTCCTCCCTCACCGCGTCCGACAGAGACGAGGATACACTGAACCGGATGTACCGGTGATCAGAGAGAGTCTCCTCGTCGACCAGCACCTGCCAGTCGTGTATGCGACAGGCAAGGTCTGGGGTGGCAAATGTCAAATCGACGATCGAGCCACCCCACTGACGTACGCAGGTGTTTTCGGACCCACGATTTAAAAGGCAGAGACCTACCTCAGCCATCCATTCCATCACGGTCTCACCCCGCGGATCCGTCGTCGGGGAACCCCAAACCACTGATTTGGCGTTGAAGTCCCCAAGAACGAGCACCGAGAGCGGGCGGCTCTGACCAATAAAGACACCCACCTCGCCGAGGAGAGTCTCAAGCTCGTGGCGGGGTCTATTACCGGAGTGATAGATCCCTACAATTATCACTCTGCCCACCCTGGCAGCAACGAAACCCTTTCCCCTCAATCTGCATTCAAGGGGAGGAGATCGCACCGGCGATTGGGTACTGATTGCTACCAAGCCGTCCAGATCTCCCACCCAGTCAGGTCTAGGTGGGATTACGTACGGCTCGGCAATCACCCCCACGTTGATCGACCTCTCTGCAAGGCACTGCAGGAGAAGATCCTGAGCGCGAGCGGAGTGGTTGATGTTTGCCTGGAGTAGAGCTAGGGCCATCACTAACTTTCGTCCATGCAATTCGCCTGCCCTGTATCAGGGGGAGGCGGCTGCGACTGGGCCTTAGCTCCCGCCGCAGTGGCCTTCCGTCTGGCCTCTGACTTTGACGGGGGCTTGGCGCATGCCTTGCCCCCGGAGAGGTGATCTGCAACTTTTCCCGCTGCTGCACAAAGGGAGCAGTGAGGAGAGGCTGAGCATTCTCGGACCTTGTGGCCCTTTTGACCGCAGCGATAACACTCTTCGCTACGGTCGACTTCAGACTTGCATTGGGCCCCTACATGGCCCTGCATCAGGCATCTATAGCATCGCCGAGGTCTGGCGTCCAGAATCCGGACCTGCGCTGCCACCCATCCAACTAGGACGCGTCCACCCTTGCCGACAATCCTTTTAGCAATTGCTACGGGGCAGCGTACAAACGAGGTGCCCATCCCTGATGGGCCTCTGCGAATGGTGCCGATCGTCACTGCCGACGCATCGCACTCACCCACCTTTGCTAGGGCTTCCGCCAACTCCTCCGGCACGACTGAGTCGTCAAGACCGCTGATTCTAAGCTCGGCGGTGACAGTCGGCCTAGCGATGCGCACCTCCTCTTCCTCAAAGATTTCCTTAAGCTTACCGGCAAGGACATCTGCTTTAGCTGCATTGTCCAAACCGGGAACCACAAGGATTCTCGCTCCGGTTGCCGCTGTTCTAATCTTGAGGGGTGGCACCCCCAACTCGTCCAACTTGATGCGGCCCTTGGCCACCTCCAGCACCTTGGCGTATGTAATGCCTTTCTCCGCTGCCCCCGACTGCAGTGTTATGGTTACTGCTGCTGTGCGCGGGGGGTGAAGTTTGGCCGTCCTCGCTTTAGGCTTAGGCGGCAACTTTGGCGCTCCTTGCGGCCTGTGAGGACCCCGGCCTGGGGATGCGGGCCTCGGCCTTGCCTTTGCCGGTGCTGCATTCTCCCTTCTGCGTGTCTTGCCACGTCTCGTCACTTGGGTCCACTCTTCTGAGGAGGGAGCTGCATCCGAAGCCGGTGTTTGGCCTGGGGGCGCTGCCTCAGTCTCAAGGGCACCTCTCCCTTTCTTTGGTAAAGTCCGCTTGTCGCCTGTTTGGGCCTTCACCGGAGCGTTTGTTGGCGCAACACCTCTGCTGACGCTCTCCGCAGGACGGACCTGAGCCTCCTTTCGACGATCTGCGGCCAGAGGAGGTCTGTGGGTTTTCGCAGGCAGCAGCCTCTCCTCCAGGCCCTCGAAGCGGGCGCTGATCATAGTGCCGACTTGCACCATGATCTGCCGCACCACGACCTCCGTGGAAGGGGCTTCAGCCGAGGTCTGGGCCGGCAACGGATTCGGTGTCGGTCGGACTGCGGACGCCCTCATCTGCGCTAACTCGCGTCGGAGTTCGTTTACATCTGACGCGAGTTGTTTATTGGCCCTTACAAGCAGGGCCATTTCCTCCGTCATAGTACGGGCACGTGTCTCCTCAAAGGAGGCCTTGATCGTGACCGCAGCTTCCTTCAGGGATCTGATGGAGGTGCCCTTCAGGTTCTTGGACTTGGTGGCCACTGATATTATTGTGTCCACCGAGTCAAGGAGCATTGTCTCTAGCTGGGCGGCATCGCAGTCGCTCAGCCTAGGCGGAGCAGCCGCGGCTGCAGGTACCTTCCTATATAAGGCGGCTTTCGGTGTCGCCTTATTTTTCTGCTGGTCCTCCGCCAGCGTTTCTTCCTGGGCTCGAATAAAATCGGCCCTAGCTCTTGCTAAGCCGACATTTGCCTTAAGAGAGCACTTTCTCCCACGCCGCGAGGGGGTGTGATCTTGAGTGGGCTCCTCTTCCTCGCTTTTACGGCGCTTTCTCCTCTGAACACTAGTTCCGCGGGACGAAACAGTGTCCCAAGTCATCGCGTCTGAGTCCGATTCCGATAAATCCATAACCGGATTAGAGCTCTCTGTGGCCTGTGGGGTCCCTTCCTCATCCACAATGGGTGCTGAGGAGACGCCAAAGGCCTCTCTTTTCTCCTCGTTATGTTTTGCCGGTTTGGCGCAATCAGTGCGTTCCAGCACAACACGGGCCTCCCGTAAGAGATAGGGGGCCACTTTTTCTTCCCTCTCGTCGTCGCTTGCCGATTCCGGCACACCAGGTTTTCGAAAAACCCCGTTATCCTCCCTTGTTTTTATTAAAACATGTTCTAAGCGATTAGTGCCCCCCCCAGAGTACGAGGGGCAGAGTGCCGGAGCACTGCGGGATTCCCCGACCTCTAAGAGGCCGGGACCCGCCTGGGGTCGTTTTTCCTTAATAGCTTTTTCCATATTTGTTTTTCCTTTTTTACCGAGGTGAGGTCCTCTTTGTGGCGCCCTAGCGGCCGGGTTCCCCCCGACCATACCGGTATGTGAATCCAGACCTGTACCAAAAAAGCACAGTTCTCGATTCACACATCAGTACTCCCCTCGGCGAGCGCCAGACCTTGAGATTTGGACTCCTACTAGCTAGCCCTTCTGCTAGCCCACTCCCGGCAGAGTTGGGACTCCTTTCCTCTACCAGCTCCATCCTCAACGCCATTTGCTAAAGCAGACGGACGCAAGGAGAAACTTTCACCTTCGCGCCCGTAAACGGGCCCTTCCTCCCCCTAATGCCCCCGAATCCGCCAGAAAAGTGCCGCCCCACCCGAGATCCCGCGAGGAAACTGACCCATACAGCCGACCCGCGAGATATCGAGCAGAACGACGCAAAACCAACAGATCCAGGAGCACATTTTTGTGTTTGGTCCGCGCCGGTATACCGGTAGCTCCCATATCTGGGAGCCGATCCCCTATCCGCCACCTGGGGACGCGCCACGTCGGGGTACACCTCCCCGCCCACTAGGACAGAACCTAGCAGGTCCGTGGAGGGGTACCCCAACCTAACCTAACCTTTTTTTTTTTTTTTTTTTTTTTTTTCCCAGGGAAATCCTTTATGGATACCATCTAGCTAGGGGAGGCTAGAAGGTTATGTTGGACTCCGTATACCAACTAAAACCACTGGGGTGTTCCTCTTCTTCGCCGTCGACGAGGTCTCGGGTTCGGTTTGCACCGCTACCTCATCAGCGATTGTCCTTACGGACCCATCTTTGCAAGAACTCTGCTTAGCTGCTGGCTACTGAAGGCACCCTGAACACTGGGGCGCCTTCCCGCTCTTGACCCTTATAGTGCAGGCGACAGACCCCCCCAGATCTATCGCCCGCGAGTCTTTGTTATGGCGGCATTCGAGCAAGGTAAGCTCGACGCTGCCGGCCGAGCCTCTTGCGGCGACTCGGGAGTGAGTTAAGATCTTGCTCACGCTCCCGCTCTGCCGCTTCCTTCTGTGTCATGATGGTCTCACAGAAGATCTTGACCGCATTCCAGGCCTCCTCACTGCCGACCATGGCGTTGACCAGGGCCGGGAGGGACAGGTCCTGCCCAATAATGGCAGACAAGGCTGCGCGAGGCTCCGCCCAGGCTGGGCACGCCTCACGCGTGTGCTGAGCCGTATCTGCTATGCCACTACAGTGGTGGCACTCCTCTGTTGGCTCTCGTCCAACCACCCGACACAGGTACTCACCAAAGCACCCGTGGCCAGTCAGCACCTGTGTCAGGTGAAATGTGAGCACGCCATGTTTTCGTTCGACCCACTGCCTGAGAGTAGGCCGAATTGCCTCCACTAGTTCCCGGCTAGCTCCCGGGACCTCTAACCGTTCTTTCCATTTCCCGAAGAGTTCATCGCGAGCCTCTTCCCTCCATTCAGCAACCTCCCGCGGGTGAGGATGCAGGCCCTCCTGCGCCACCACACCTTTCCAGTAGCGCTCCGCCAGGACCTCCGCATCTAGGTCCCACGGTGGGCTGCTAGCCAGCAGACACGCCCCGGAATGGGAAACCGTTCGGTAGGCTCGAGCGACCCTGAGTGCCATGGCTCGCTGCGGGCGCCGCAGCAGTGGCACGTTGCGAGCGCTCAAAGCATCCGCCCATATTGGCGCTCCATAAAGCGCCATTGAGCGCACCACGTCGGTATATAGGCGTCGACACGCTCCTCCCGGACCTCCCAGATTTGGGAGCAATCTTGCTAAAGCTCCAGCTTCAGCCACCAGCCTCGGAGTCAATCGTTTAAAATGTTCATCGAACCTCCATCTGCCGTCGAGAACAATTCCAAGGTACTTCATCGTCGACCCGACGGTGATGGAGGTTCCGCCCACCATTATTGCTGCTCCGGGCGGTGGCGCATTCCTAGGCCCATGAAACACAAGGGCTTCTGATTTATTCAGGGCCACTTCCAGCCCCAGAGCCCTAATCCTGCGGACTATTTGCGCGACGCCCGCAGTAGCAATTCGAGCCGCTTCTTTATGGCTATTGCTGCAAGCCGACACGAGGGTGTCATCAGCGTAGCACGTCACACCTACTCCTGGCAGAGTGGCACCACGCAGCACCCAGTCGTACCCGATGTTCCACAGGAGCGGTCCGAGGACCGAACCCTGTGGAACACCGCACGACATCGCTTTCCTCCCCCAACCATCTCTCGTCGGATATTCAACCACTCTGCCATTAAAATAGTCGGCCACGACCGCTTGTAGGTAGCGAGGAACACAATGGTACTTCAGTGCTGCCTTCACCGTTTCCCAGGGCAGAGCATTGAAGGCATTGGAGATGTCCAGGGACACTGCCCACATTACTCCACCCCGAGAGACCGCTTCTACAGCGAGGGTTCTCACTCGCGCGATGGCACTTATCGTCGACAGGCCTCTGCGGAAGCCAAACTGCGCTTCGTGTAGCCCCGGCTTCATGCACTTGACGAGACGAGTAGCGAGCACTCGCTCAAAGAGCTTGCTCATCTCGCCAAGTAGCACAATGGGGCGATAGGCCGAAGGCATATCGGCTGGGCGCCCATCTTTTCGAAGGAGGACAAGTTTTCCAGTTTTCCACGCCTGCGGAAACTGGCCGCGCTCAAGGCATGCTGTGAACAGAGCCTTCACACACTTTTCCATTTCCCCCACCGCGACCACTAAGGCACGTCCTGGCACGCCATCTGGTCCAGGAGCAGTGTTTTTCGACCGAAGTTTTAAAACAGCTACTCCTAGCTCAGCCTCAGTCACCGAGGGAACCACTTCCTCGTCATTTTCCCTTGCTGGTCCTGATACGACCATCGGTGGTGGCACCCACTCATCCCGTTGGGGAAAAAGTGTGTCGACAACTCGCTCCAGTAGCTGTGGTTGGAGACTACTCGTCAGTGGGGGAGCCCAGGGTCGAAGTTTTTGTCGTACGACGCGATACGGTCTTCCCCATGGGTCTCTGTCCAACGTTGCCAACCACTCCTCCCATGCCTTCTCTTTGGCCTGTGCAATGGCCACCTGTAGGGCTATGCAAGCAGACCTGTAGGTATCGTACAGGCTATCCTCTACGCTCTGGTCGCGGACCCTTCTCCTCCTGTGTCGAGTGTAGCGGCGGCGCGTAACTACGCAGGCTCTACGCATGTCGCGGAGCTGCGAGTGCCACCAATGCACTCGGCACCGTGGTGGAAACGACTTAGCTCTTGGCATCGATGCATCGCACACGCGAGTTAAGGCAGCTGCAAGCCATTCTGCCCTCTCTTCCACCTCTTCAACCAGTTCGGAGTCTGCTACCCAGGCCTCCAATATAGCCGCCTCCTTGGCAACTTCCCGCTCAAGTTGTCCCAGCACCCATCGTGGACCACCTCTAGTCGGGGAACGGGTTTCACTAACAGATGCAGTAGGCGTCGAGACACTGTAAAGGATATATCTGTGGTCCGATAGGGTCTCCACGTCCACCAATACTCTCCAATCTTGTATACGGTTGGCCAGGTGAGGGGACGCAATTGTGATGTCCACAATCGAGCCCCCTAGACGTCGCACACACGTGTTCTCGGATCCCCGGTTGAGTATCACTAAACCCAAAGACACCGCCCACTCTTCAAGCACCTCCCCCCGCACGTCTGTTGCTGGGGATCCCCACGCTATTGATTTGGCGTTGAAATCTCCAGCAACTAGCACAGGGTAGGGGGACGCTTGCCTCACCAGATCCCCAACATCCACGAGCATTTGCTCGAAATCGGCGAGGCTTCGATTCGGTGAGAAGTAAACGCCTATTACTGCAATTCGGCCTACGACGGCCAGCACGCATCCCCTACCTTTTGCTACTCTATCAAAAGGAGGGGAGCCAGCAGCGGATGGAGCTATGATAGCCACCAGGTCGTCACAGTCACCTACCCAGTCATCCCGGACAGGAACCACGTACGGCTCGGCGACTACGGCTACTTTGATCATGTACTGCGCCATGCTCTGGACCAACAGGTCCTGAGCCCTGGCGCAATGCATGATGTTCGCTTGCATAAATGGAGTAGCCATCTAAATTGCGGTGTCCATCGAGTCCTCTTCCGCAGTTGTGCGCTGAGACAACTGTGAGGCCTTGGGGCCCTCCTGAGTCTGCGTCCTCTTTCCACGACCTCTATGGCTCCGTCTAGGCCCTTTGGCATCAGGACATTCTTTACTACCGACCTGATGTGATGCCGACTTGCCAGCCGCCGCACATACAGCGCAATGCAGTTCAGCATCACAATCCCGAGCCTTGTGGCCAGGTTTACCGCAACGGAAACAGAGGCCGTCAGGGCTTCCCTCAGCTGTGCATTTGCTGCCGACGTGGCCAGCTTCGAGGCATCGGAAGCATCTCAAAGGTTTAGGGTCAAGCAGTGTTACCCTCGCTGAAATCCAGCCCACCTTAAGCCGGCCAGCATTAATCACCTTATTAACGGCCTCAACAGGGCAACTCAGCAAAATTGAGCCACGTGCCGATATTGCGCCGGCTTTAACGGCCTCTACGGCGCAGTCACCTTGCTCGGCCATGGCAGCCGTGACCTCTACTGCTGTTACAGAGTCATCAAGCCCAGTGACACGTATATCGGCACGCTTTATCGGCCGTTGCACTCGTACCGCATCGGGGCTCAAGACCTCCTTAAGTTTCTCCGCCAAAGAGTCGGCCTTTTTGGCACCCGTTTCACCCGAGACCTCCAGCATCCGGCCTCCAGTTGCCGTCGTTCGGATGCGTAGATCATCAATGCCCAGGCTCTTGATGTCTATACGCTTTCTAGCCTCTGTGAGTAAGGTAGCGTAGCTAGCTTTCCAGCAGCTGTCGTCCACGCCCCATCCTTCGGAGGGGTTGAGGAAGGCTTTGAGAGTGTTTCCTTTGCCGTCTCCTTGGCTGCCTCTTTAGCCGCCAAGCTTTCCTTTCCTTTCTTTCTCTTGGGTGCAGAGCTGGTTGGGTTCTCAGATGACGTAGACGCTTTCGGTAAAGGCATATTTGCCGGGCTCGCCCTGGTTTCCACGTGTACAGACTCAGCGTCTGCCTTCCGTTCTCGGTGTTTATCCGCAGCCAACGGAGGGCGCAGACGAACCTCCGGAAGAAGCCTCTCTTCAATGGCCCCCAACCGGGCATTTACTTGCGCGGGACTTGCGCGATACCGTTTTTATCACCTCTACACAGTCTAACACCTGCTTGTTGAGTGATGACGCCAGCTGGTCGTCAACTTCACCTGCCAGAAGCCCAGCCATGCATGCCGGGCGCGTCACTCTCGTGCGCCGCGTCTTCTCCATCGCTTGCGTCACCTCCTCAGTTGCATCATGGAGAAACTCCTCTCGCCTGGTGGTGTTCAAAGACTCCTTCGCCTGCCATGGCGGGCGGCCTCTACCACTTCCCTTCACAGACTTTGTCACCTTCGGTAACGATGTCCCTCCTGTCTCCGTGACATCTGAGTCCGACTCGGAGTCCCTCGGAACTGACGGTCCAGGTCTCTTCCGCCAAAATCGAGAGGTTGCATCGGACGCCACCGTCTCCAAGCTTCTGTCGGTGTCTGACTCCGACATGCGCTCCATTATTACTCGGGGTTCCATAGGAAAGCCAGGGTCTTTGGTGTTGGCGCACGCCTTCGGGGCGAGCGCTTTCACCTCCAGTTCGTCTTTATCCATATCGTTTGCAATTTCAGATTCCGCTTTGTTCATGCTAGTGTCGTGTTTACGAAGGCGGGCAGAACGCCGACCTACGGAGCAGTTGTTGCCCCCCCCAGAGTACGAGGGGCTGCCCTCCACCGAAGCGGAAGGGTGGGATTCCCCCTTTCGGGGACCCACCTGGGGATAATTTTTGCAACTACTTGTTAGATCCATTTTCCTTTACTCCAATGCTCCACATCGTCGTCTCTTTTTTCAGGGGTGAGCTCCCCTGTCAGTGCGCCCTAAAAAGGGCACACCCGTCCCGCCTGACAGGCCCATACTGGGCCCCGCCGAGATGCGCTGCACGAAGCACCGCCCCACCCGGAATCCCGCAAGGAAACTGACCCATACAGCCGACTCGCGGAAAACCGAGCAGGACGACGCAACCCTCCCTCCTTTTGTGTTTGGTCCGCGCCGGTATACCGGTAGCTCCCATATCTGGGAGCCGATCCCCTATCCGCCACCCGGGGACGCGCCACGTCGGGGTTCACCTCCCCGCCCACTAGGACAACCTAGCAGGTCCGTGGTAACCTTTTTTTTTTTTTTTTTTTGACCCGGGAAAATCCTTTATGGATACCACACTCGCCCGGGGGGGCGAGGTGGTTATGTGGGAGTCTCCACCCAAAAGGGTGGCATACCCACTAAAAACCCGGGATGAGTCCGTCCTCCACCTATGTGGGGCAAGATGGGGTCGCGTGAGCATTCACCATCTTGCCCCGGTGGGTGGCCCTTGGTAGGGCCACTGCGCCTATGGTGGGGTGACCTGGCTCATATCAGGTCACCCCACAGACAACGAGTGGGGTCGTGCAGACCGCTGGTGAGTCCCCCGACTCTCCAACAGTAACCCCACTACGGAGGAGGGAGGAGGTGGGCGAAACGCCTCCTCCTACCTCCTGTACGTCTGCGCCGGAGCGGGTCAGCTTGTGCGTCGTTCTCTCTTACCCGCTCCGCGGTCTCCTTCTGCGAAATTACGGCTTCGCAGAAGGAGACCACAGCCTGCCACGACCTCTCGCTCCCAAGCATGGCTTTAACCACGCTCGGTAAAGAGAGGTCAGGGCCCACTAATGCTGTAACCGTGTGCCGCTGGGGACCCCACGCAGTACACACCTCCAGCGTGTGTAGCGCCGTATCCTCTGGCGCTCCACATTCTTGGCAGGTCGGGGTGACCTCCCGTCTCGCAATCTGGTGCAGGTACTTACCGAAGCATCCGTGTCCGGAAAGCACCTGCACCAGTCGGAAGGTCAGCGATCCAAATCGCCGACCAACCCAACTTTGGAGGACCGGGCGGATCGCCTCCACCGTCCACTGCCCAGGGACCGGTGGAGCCAGGTCCTCCTTCCACCGCCGCAAAAGAGCGGCCCGCGCCTGCCGCCGCATACTGGCGACTTCGTCCCACGCTGGGGGGTCTCCACCGGATCTCCTCGCCGCCACGAAGTGGTAAATTTCGGCGAGGATCTCCGCTTGGAGCTCCCAGGGGGGATCTCCGGCCAGCACGCATGCCGCCGTCCAGGACACTGTCCGGTACCCGCGTATCGCCCTCGTTGCAATGACCCGCTGCGGACGTCGCAGCAGGGTCTTATTGCTGCGGACGAGGGCGTCCACCCAGACAGGTGCCCCATACAAGGCCATACTCCGGATCACTCCGGAGTATAGTCGGCGGCATGTGGTGTTCGGGCATCGCGCTTTGGGCCCTCCCAGATTTGGGAGGAGCCACGAAAGCGCCCCTGCGGTCTTCAGCAGGCGCGTCGACAGCCCGCTAAAGTGCGGGCCGAAGCGCCACCTGCTATCAAGCACAAGGCCCAGATACTTCATCTGGGCCTTCACTTCGACCCTGACGCCCTCAACTACGATGTGGGCGTCAGGTGGGGTGCGCTGCCGTGGCCCGTGAAAATACACGGCCTCGGTTTTATGCAGCGCAACCCCCAAACCAAGCCGGCGGATCCTGCCTGCGACCAGCGATCCGCCGGCCGAGGCCAGGCTCGCCGCTTCCCTCCAGTCTCTCCCCCGGGCAGTAAGGAGAGTGTCATCTGCGTAGCAGATGACACTCGTGCCTCGGAGAAGAGCTCCCCGCAGGAGCCAATCGAAGCCGATGTTCCACAGGAGGGGTCCTAGGACAGACCCCTGTGGAACACCGGCCTCGGCCCCGTACCGCCGCAGCTGGCCAGCTTTATCTACCAAGAGGACCGCTCGGTCCTCCAGGTAGCTGGCCAGCAGCCTCCGCAGATACTGAGGCACTCCATGATAACGGAGTGCCTCAAGTATCGTGGAGTGGGGAACGGAATTGAAGGCGTTGGCTATGTCAAACGACACAGCCAACACCCCGTCCCCCACCTCCACTGCCTCCCGCACCTGGCCCTTTAGGCGGGCCAGCGCGTCGATCGTCGAACGCCCCCTTCGGAAACCGAACTGGGCGTCCGACAGATCCGGCCCCACCTCCCGGAGGAGGCCTTTTAGCCGCCCGGCGACTATCCCCTCGAACAGTTTACCGACCTCATCGAGCAGTACGATGGGTCGGTAAGCCGAGGGGGAGTCCGCCGGGCGTCCCTCCTTCCGGAGGAGGCACAGCTGCCCCTCCTTCCAAGGCTTCGGGAACCTCTCCGACGCGAAACAAGCGCCGAAAAGGTCCCGAAACCTCCTCTCCATCTGGGAGGCAGCGATGGCCACCACCCGTGCCGGGACGCCGTCCGGCCCCGGAGCCGTCTTCTTACCGCGAAGGCGAAGAACCTCCGCGGCAAGCTCTTCCGCCGCGACCGGAGGGACGTCCTCCTCCGGCGGAGCCACCCCCCGTGGGGGGTCCATTGCTGGTGGGCTGAAATCGTCGGTCCCAGATGGAAATAGGGACCGAACCACCCCATCCAGCAATGCCGGCTCCAGGGACTCCGTGAGCGGGGGACCAAAGGGGCGCAGTTTGTTCCGCGCCGCCTTGTATGGCCTCCCGTACGGGTCCCTGTCGAGACCCTCGAGCATCTCGGCTCGCGCCGCATCTTTGGCGGCGCTCACCGCCACCTTAAGGACCCTCTTTGCCTCCACGTAGGAGGCGTAAAGAAGGTCCTCATGCTCGAGGTCTCTCTGGCTCCGCCGTCGGCTCCGCGCGAACGCCCTCCTTGCCACCACGCAGGCGGCTCGGAGTCCCGCCAATTCCCCCGACCACCAATACACGGCGCGTCGGGGGGGCGGGCGGCGTGACCGAGGCATGCTTAAGTTGCACACCTCAGTCAGGGACCTCCGGAGCTCGACCGCTGCGCCGTCGACGTCTAGGACGTCGATGGGAGGGTCGAGCCAGTCCCGGAGGAAGGCCGCCTCCTTGGCCGCCTCGCGGTCGAGGTGGGTGAGAGCCCACCGTGGAAAGGGAGAACGGCCCAATGGGGCCGTCCTCGGTGGGCTCTGGTTGGTGGAGATGTCGAACCGCACGTATCTGTGGTCCGACATCGTTTCCACCATTTCTACCCGCCAGTCCACGACGCGGGCAGCCAGGACGGGGGTGGCGAACGAAACGTCCACCACTGACCCTCCCCGTCGAATATCCCCGAGGATATTATCCCCTCCCCGATAATATCCTCAAGGTTGGAGGAGGAGGAGGAGGGGCCCGCTGCCGCCGATTTGGGCTCAGCCTGGGTAGGCCGGGCCGTAACTTCAGCCAGCTTTTGGTGCAGCTGGCTGACCTCCGACCTTCGAGCCAATCGAAGCCGATGTTCCACAGGAGGGGTCCTAGGACAGACCCCTGTGGAACACCGGCCTCGGCCCCGTACCGCCGCAGCTGGCCAGCTTTAACCTAACCTAACCTAACCTTTTTTTTTTTTTTTTTTTTTTTTTTTTTTTTGACCCAGGAAAATCCTTTATGGATACCACCTGCCCGGGGGAGCAAGGTGGTTATGTGGGAGTCTCCGCCTACCTCACGGCGGCATACCCACTAAAAACCTGGGATGAGTCCCTCTTCCACCTTTGTGGGACAAGATGGGGTCGCGTTAGCATTCAACCATCTTGCCCCGGTGGTTGGCCCTAAAAAGGGCCCTTTCTCCTCTATAGAGGGGTGAATTTGCTCATACCAAAAATCACCCCTCGTGCCCTCATGCAGGGGGGTCGTGCAGACCGTTAGAGAGTCCCCCGATTCTCCAACGGTAACCCCCCCTTGCGCCCTGAAAAGGGCGTCCCGCCTGCGCGAGATGCGCTGCACGAAGCACCGCACGAAGCACCGCCCCACTCGGAATCCCGCAAGGAAACTGACCCATACAGCCGACTCGCGGAAAACCGGGCAGGACGACGCAACACTCCCTCCTTTGGTGTTTGGTCCGCGCCGGTAAACCGGTAGCTCCCATTTCTGGGAGCCGATCCCCTATCCGCCACCTGGGGACGCGCCACGTCGGGGTTCACCTCCCCGCCCACTAGGACAACCTAGCAGGTCCGTGGAACCTAACCTAACCTTTTTTTTTTTTTTTTTTTTTTTTTTTTTGACCCAGGAAAATCCTTTATGGATACCACCTGCCCGGGGGAGCAAGGTGGTTATGTGGGAGTCTCCGCCTACCTCACGGCAGCATACCCACTAAAAACCTGGGATGAGTCCCTCTTCCACCTTTGTGGGACAAGTTGGGGTCGCGTTAGCATTCAACCATCTTGCCCCGGTGGTTGGCCCTAAAAAGGGCCCTTTCTCCTGTATAGAGGGGTGAATTTGCTCATACCAAAAATCACCCCTCGTGCCCTCATGCAGGGGGGTCGTGCAGACCGTTAGAGAGTCCCCCGATTCTCCAACAGTAACCCCCCCTTGCGCCCTGAAAAGGGCGTCCCGCCTGCGCGAGATGCGCTGCACGTAGCACCGCACGAAGCACCGCCCCACTCGGAATCCCGCAAGGAAACTGACCCATACAGCCGACTCGCGGAAAACCGGGCAGGACGACGCAACACTCCCTCCTTTGGTGTTTGGTCCGCGCCGGTAAACCGGTAGCTCCCATTTCTGGGAGCCGATCCCCTATCCGCCACCTGGGGACGCGCCACGTCGGGGTTCACCTCCCCGCCCACTAGGACAACCTAGCAGGTCCGTGGAACCTTTTTTTTTTTTTTTTTTTTTGACCCAGGAAAATCCTTTATGGATACCACCTGCCCGGGGGAGCAAGGTGGTTATGTGGGAGTCTCCGCCTACCTCACGGCAGCATACCCACTAAAAACCTGGGATGAGTCCCTCTTCCACCTTTGTGGGACAAGTTGGGGTCGCGTTAGCATTCAACCATCTTGCCCCGGTGGTTGGCCCTAAAAAGGGCCCTTTCTCCTCTATGGAGGGGTAAATTTGCTCATACCAAAAATCACCCCTCGTGCCCTCACACAGGGGGGTCGTGCAGACCGTTAGAGAGTCCCCCGATTCTCCAACAGTAACCCCCCCTTGCGCCCTGAAAAGGGCGTCCCGCCTGCGCGAGATGCGCTGCATAAAGCACCGCACGAAGTGCCGCCCCACTCGGAATCCCGCAAGGAAACTGACCCATACAGCCGACTCGCGGAAAACCGGGCAGGACGACGCAACCCTCCCTCCTTTGGTGTTTGGTCCGCGCCGGTAAACCGGTAGCTCCCATTTCTGGGAGCCGATCCCCTATCCGCCACCTGGGGACGCGCCACGTCGGGGTTCACCTCCCCGCCCACTAGGACAACCTAGCAGGTCCGTGGAGGTCCGTGGAACCTTTTTTTTTTTTTTTTTTTTTTTTACCCAGGAAAATCCTTTATGGATACCACCTGCCCAGGGGAGCAAGGTGGTTATGTGGGAGTCTCCGCCTACCTCACGGCGGCATACCCACTAAAAACCTGGGATGAGTCCCTCTTCCACCTTTCTGGGACAAGATGGGGTCGCGTTAGCATTCAACCATCTTGCCCCGGTGGTTGGCCCTAAAAAGGGCCCTTTCTCCTCTATGGAGGGGTAAATTTGCTCATACCAAAAATCACCCCTCGTGCCCTCACACAGGGGGGTCGTGCAGACCGTTACAGAGTCCCCCGATTCTCCAACAGTAACCCCCCCTTGCGCCCTGAAAAGGGCGTCCCGCCTGCGCGAGATGCGCTGCATAAAGCACCGCACGAAGTGCCGCCCCACTCGGAATCCCGCAAGGAAACTGACCCATACAGCCGACTCGCGGAAAACCGGGCAGGACGACGCAACCCTCCCTCCTTTGGTGTTTGGTCCGCGCCGGTAAACCGGTAGCTCCCATTTCTGGGAGCCGATCCCCTATCCGCCACCTGGGGACGCGCCACGTCGGGGTTCACCTCCCCGCCCACTAGGACAACCTAGCAGGTCCGTGGAGGTCCGTGGAACCTTTTTTTTTTTTTTTTTTTTTTGACCCGGGAAAATCCTTTATGGATACCACACTCGCCCGGGGGGGCGAGGTGGTTATGTGGGAGTCTCCACCCGAAGGGTGGCATACCCACTAAAAACCCGGGATGAGTCCGTCCTCCACCTATGTGGGGCAGGATGGGGTCGCGCTAGCATTCACCATCTTGCCCCGGTGGGTGGCCCTTAGTAGGGCCACTGCGCCTATGGTGGGGTGACCTTGCTCATATCAGGTCACCCCACAGACAATGAGTGGGGTCGTGCAGACCGCTGGAGAGTCCCCCGACTCTCCAACAGTAACCCCACTACGGAGGAGGGAGTAGGTGGGCAAAACGCCTCCTCCTACCTCCTGTACGTCTGCGCCGGAGCAGGTCAGCTCGGGCGTCGCTCTCTCTGACCCGCTCCGCGGTCTCCTTCTGCGATATTACGGCTTCGCAGAAAGAGACCACCGCCTGCCACGATCTTTCGCTGTCGAGCATGGCATTAACCACGCTCGGCAGAGAGAGATCGCGACCCACGAGTGCCGAAAGTGTGTGTCGCTGGGGGCCCCATGCGGAGCACACCTCCAGCGTGTGGAGCGCCGTGTCTTCCGGCGCCCCACACTCTTGACAGGCCGGGTCGGCCTCCCGTCTCGCGATCTGGTGCAAGTACTTTCCGAAACATCCGTGTCCGGAAAGCACCTGCACCAGTCGGAAGGTCAGCGAACCAAATCGCCGACCAACCCACCTCTGGAGGACCGGGCGGATCGCCTCAACCGTCCACTGCCCAGGGACCGGTGGAGCCAGGTCCTCCGTCCACCGCCGCAATAGGGCGGCCCGCGCCCGCCGCCGCATGCCGGCAACCTCGTCCCACGCTGGGGGGTCTCCACCGGATCTCCTCGCCGCCACGAAGTGGTATATTTCGGCGAGGATCTCCGCTTGGAGCTCCCAGGGGGGATCTCCGGCCAGCACGCACGCCGCTGTCCAGGACACCGTCCGGTACGCGCGTATTGCCCTCGTCGCAATGACCCGCTGCGGACGTCGCAGCAGGGTCCTATTGCTGCGAACGAGGGCGTCCGCCCAGACCGGTGCCCCATACAAGGCCATACTCCGGATCACTCCGGAGTATAGTCGGCGGCATGTGGCATTCGGGCCACCCACGTTGGGCAGCAGCCGCCCTAAGGCGGCCGCGGCTCCTACGACTTTTGGGGCCAACTGTGTAAAGTGGGCCCCAAAAGCCCACCTCCCATCCAGGATGAGACCCAGGTACCTCATCTGGGTCCCAACCCGAACGGAGACCCCGTCCAGTAATACCCGCGTACCTGGAGGGGGTCCCCCTCGAGGCCCATGGAACAATAGGGCCTCGGTCTTGGAGAGGGCTACCTCCAGCCCCAGGGAGCGTATGCGGTCGACCACGAGCGTTGTGCCGACAGTGGCCAACCGCACCGCTTCCCTGAGGTCCCTCCCCTTAACTACGACTAGAGTGTCATCCGCGTAGCACGCAACCTGCATACTTGCAGGAAGCGTGCCGCGGAGCACCCAGTCGTAGCCAATGTTCCACAGAAGTGGTCCCAGGACCGACCCCTGAGGAACCCCGCAGGCGACGCGACGGCGCCTCAGACCGTCGCGTCCTTCCACCAGGACCTCGCGGTCCTGGAGGTAGTCAGCCAACAACCTCCGCAAATACAGGGGCACTCCGTGGTACCGGAGCGCCTCCTGGATTGTTCCGTGCGGGAGGCTGTTGAAGGCGTTGGCTATGTCAAGAGACACCGCCAACGCCTTGTTGCCCTCGCTTACCGCCTGCTGCGTCCACCCTTTGAGCCAGAGCAAGGCGTCTATTGTAGACCGCCCCGCTCTGAACCCATACTGGGCCTCGGAGAGTCCTGGCCCAGTCCCCTCCAGGTGCCGGATGACACGGGAAGCTATCACTCTTTCAAGCAGCTTGCCCGTGTCATCCAGCAACACGATTGGCCTGTATCCAGAAGGAGAGTCTGCGGGTCGACCCTCCTTCCTTAACAGGCACAATCGGCCGTCCTTCCACAGCTTCGGGAACCGCCCCGACGCGAGGCACACGTCAAAGAGTTCCCGAAGCTGATCGCTCATCTCCTTTAGAGCGATCCCGAGGACTCGACCCGGAACCCCGTCTGGACCCGGGGCAGTCCTCTTGCCCCGGAGGTGGCCAACCGCCACCGCCATCTCCGTCTCGGATACAGTCGGGACGGAGGCCGGTTCCTCCGGGTCCTCCGGGAAGGACGGCACCATCGTTGGAGGGGTATGATTAGGGCTACTGTCAGGGAATAGCCCCCCCAACACCCTAACTAACACCTCCGGATCAAGCGACCCCGCGACTGGGGACGTCTGGCCCCGGAACTTTTTCCGGGCAGCCCTATATGGACGCCCCCAGGGGTCCCTGTCGAGGCCCTCCAGGACCTCACCCCAGGCTTGAGACTTAGCCCGGGAGATCGCCAGCTGCAGCTCCCGCTTTGCCTCGCGGTAAGCGCTGTACAGCTGGCGCTCGGCCTCTAGCTCCTCGGCTAGCATCTGCTCATCGGTGCGACCGTTACGCCGCCCCCTGCAGCGGGCGTAAGGACGACGCACCTCTGAGCAGACAGCTCGGAGATCCGCAATCTCCGAGCACCACCAGTAGACCTGGCGGCGGTCGGGACGGCCACGGGATCTCGGCATTGCAGCGTCGCACACTGCCGTCACCGCCTCGCGGAAGTGGATCGCTGCAACGTCCACTTCCGGGTGCGTGGCTGTAGTAGACCACGACTGGACGATAGCCGCCTCTTTTGCCAGTTCGGCATCAAGGCGACCAATCGTCCAGCGCGGGAAATTCGCCCGCACCACGCGCCGAGATCCTGGGTTGTCAGAGTGGAGAAGCTCGAACCGGATGTATTTATGATCCGAGAGATTCTCCACTTCCGACATTACCCTCCAGGACTGAACACGTGCTGCAGCAGCCGGGGAGGCGAACGATAGGTCCACCACGGACCCCCCGTTATGCTGCACGCACGTGTGGGCCGACCCTCTGTTTAGCAGGGTCAGTCCTGTGGCAACCGCCCACTCCCTGACAATCTCCCCGCGAGAGTCAGTGAGGCGGTTGCCCCAGTCTCGGGCCTTGGCGTTCAGGTCCCCCATTAGAAGGACCTGACGCGGCGCCTGTCTTTGCACCGCCGCAGCAAGGAGATCCATAAAGACCTCCAGTGCTGCAGCGGTTTTGTTGGGGGAGAAGTATACGCCGACGACGGCGTACTCTCCCCACTTAGCCACCACGTACCCAGAGCCCCTCTCTTCAACTAAGAGAGGGACGGATGATCCCGACCGTCCTATAATGGCCACGGAGCCGTCCAGATCCCCCACCCAACAGGAATGGGGGGGGACGTAGTACGGCTCTGCAGCAACCGCCAGGTCTATCTGCCACTGCGCTAGGGTCTGCATCAGAAGATCCTGAGCCCCAGCGCAGTGATTGAGGTTCGTCTGGAGAAGGTTGTGATGTCGGACTTGATCCATTAATCAGACATCACAACCTCCTCGTTTGCCGCTTGGCGTCCGCTGGCAGGGGACGGCCGGGTCCTGTTGGCCATCCCCTTTGTCTTTGGAGGGACACAGTTACGTCCCCCCATTACGTGCCCGCAAGGCCTCTTCGATTCTGCGCATATTGCGCATCTCGGTTCGGCCTTTTCGCAGGCGGCCGCCCAATGACCAGTGTCTCCACACCGAAAACACTGGTCCCTCCTGTCGGCCGGCTCGGTGCACAGAGCACGTGTGTGCCCTAGTCCCATGCACTTATAGCAGCGCATGGGACGCGCCTCTAACGCCACCACACGCACTGAGCTCCAGCCTATTAATATACGGCCCTTATCCGACAGCACTTTGGCTGCCGAAACCGGGCAGGACACCAGGATGGAGCCAGTGCCGTAGGGGCCGGGGTGGATCTCCCGCGCCACAACATGCTGTATGTCGCAGGATCCGGCCTCTGCTACCGCCTTCGCCACCTTCTCCTTCGTGGCGGCATCGTCCAGGCCCGTGATCTTAAGATCGGCGGTCTTAGTAGGCCTGGCGATGTTTGCCACCTCCGACAGGACACCGCGGAGCTTCTCCGCGAGTCGATCCGCCTTCTCGGAGTTTTGGGGGCCAGGAACTTCAAGCATCCTTGCCCCCGTAGCCGTCTGACGGAAACGGAGCTGGTCGATACCCAGCTCCTTAAGGTCTACCTTTTCCTGCGCCATTTGGAGAACGGCGCTGTATGTCACCCCCTTCTCCACAGCTGCCGGCTGAAGAGCCAGCACAACCGCCGCGGATTTAGGGGGTTTCAAGGCCGTCTTTTTTGCCTTGGCCGTGTTGGCTGCCTGCTTCTTGGCAGGAGCCGGGGCCGCGGGGGCAGCAGGTGCAGAGGAAGAGGGAATGGAAGACTTCCCCTTTCCCTTTCCTTTCCCTTTACCAACCACTGTGGCCCAGGTTTGCTCCTGTGGAGCAGCCTGGTTTGGGCCATGAGTGGAGGTAGAGGGTCCGTCATTGCCGGCGGGAGTCCTGGCCGCTTTAGAGGCGGGATTTCGAGCCGGTTTAGGTTTTGGTGGCGCGGTGGTAGCCGCTGCCGCTGCCACCGCTGCCGCCGCAGTCGCCCTCTTCTTATCCGCACTCAAAGGAGGGCGGACCGGTGATGCTGGCACAGACCGATCCATTAGTCCCGCGAGTCGGGCGTCCAGCATATTCCCTAACCTTATTGTTAGGGACCTCTCCAGTTTTTCGAGGATATCGGCCGTCCCCAAAGGAGTAGCCTCCGTCTCGGCAGCAGTGGTGGTAGTAGCAGCTGCGGCCGTCTTGGCTTCTGTGAAGCCACGACGTAGCGCCTTTACCTCGGCCTTCATGGCCTCCACTTCCAGCTTCAGGCGGCTATTGGTCGCCCTCAGCTGTCGCGTCTCCTCAGCTTCGCTCCTGGATGCAAGAGCATCCACGACTTCCCTCAAAGTCGACGCAGAGCTCTTGAGGCGACCAATAAACTCTCCTTTGAGGTTCCCAGATTTCCTGGCAACCTCCAAGATGCTGGCGAGTTTCTCGCCCGCATGTGCCCTCAACTCCTGCGCGTTCAGTTCCGTCACGTCAATCCCCATTGTCACGGCATCCGAATCAGCGCCGGTATCTATAGCGGAGCAAGAAGCCTCCATAATAGAACCCTTCTTAAACTGCCTACGTTGGAGGATCTCCTCTAACTCGCCATCCGACGACACAGGCCTAGGGAAGTCTTTACGGAAGGATAGTCCCGCCGCAGTGGTCTTCCCCCTCCCTCTCCGAGCCGTGCTGACTTTAACGGCTGCCGTAGCCTCAGTCTCCGTGTCCGAGTCAAAACACCCGGGTGCGAAGAACAAGGACGAAGACGGCCGCTTCCGTCGACTGCCCTCGGCGATCTCAATATCGCGGAACGAAATCGGAGTTTCTGCACCCGAAACTTCCGAGTCTCCTCCATAATGCGATACTTCGCCACCTCTTGCTTGGCCCTGAGAAGGGCCTTTGGTTTGGCCCTGAGAAGGGCCTTTAAGGAAACGCCCGGAGGCGTCCCGCGCTTGTTTTGAAGGCTTAGCCTTCACCATTGCCGAAGCAACCACCTCCATTAGTGACGCCGAAGCGTCCGCACCAGACACCTTTGCAGGCTCTGCAGCAGCTCCCTCAGTGCGGCATTCCAGGCGACCGCCCTCCTTTTGGGTTTTAGCGAATAAATCCATCAAAATTCCCACGAGTACCGGGGAAAGGTACTACGACCCGGACAGTGCCCACGTGTATCCGGGAAGGGTTAGGTGGACCTAACCAAGGCCTACGCCTAGGTAGCAGTAGCGACTGACTTTACCGGCCAGCCATCCTCGTAAGAGAAAGGACCTCGTGCTGCCACCACCACTTGTCCGACGGGATTTTTTATAGAGGTTTACTCCTCGCAGCCCGGGCGACCAAGCCAAGACCATCGGTCCTGTTCAGGTTACGAGACATGACCGCAACCGTCGCAGGATTACGACTTCGAGCTGGTGGCAGGGAAGACTAGTCTCCCACTGCCTGCCCGACGGCGGGGTAAGCGCACGCCGAGCCCAACTCTGCCCTCCCCGAAGCGAAGCAACGCCCCACTCGGAATCCCGCAAGGAAACTGACCCATACAGCCGACTCGCGGGAAACCGGGCAGGACGACGCCGCACTCCCCCCATTGGTGTTTGGTCCGCGCCGGTATACCGGTAGCTCCCATATCTGGGAGCCGATCCCCTATCCGCCACCCGGGGACGCGCCACGTCGGGGTTCACCTCCCCGCCCACTAGGACAACCTAGCAGGTCCGTGGAGGTCCGTGGAACCTAACCTAACCTTTTTTTTTTTTTTTTTTTTTTTTTTTTTTTTGACCCAGGAAAATCCTTTATGGATACCACCTGCCCGGGGGAGCAAGGTGGTTATGTGGGAGTCTCCGCCTACCTCACGGCAGCATACCCACTAAAAACCTGGGATGAGTCCCTCTTCCACCTTTGTGGGACAAGTTGGGGTCGCGTTAGCATTCAACCATCTTGCCCCGGTGGTTGGCCCTAAAAAGGGCCCTTTCTCCTGTATAGAGGGGTGAATTTGCTCATACCAAAAATCACCCCTCGTGCCCTCATGCAGGGGGGTCGTGCAGACCGTTAGAGAGTCCCCCGATTCTCCAACAGTAACCCCCCCTTGCGCCCTGAAAAGGGCGTCCCGCCTGCGCGAGATGCGCTGCACGTAGCACCGCACGAAGCACCGCCCCACTCGGAATCCCGCAAGGAAACTGACCCATACAGCCGACTCGCGGAAAACCGGGCAGGACGACGCAACACTCCCTCCTTTGGTGTTTGGTCCGCGCCGGTAAACCGGTAGCTCCCATTTCTGGGAGCCGATCCCCTATCCGCCACCTGGGGACGCGCCACGTCGGGGTTCACCTCCCCGCCCACTAGGACAACCTAGCAGGTCCGTGGAACCTAACCTAACCTAACCTAACCTAACCTAACCCACTTTTTTTTTTTTTTTTTTTTTTTTTTCCACCTGGTAGGTTTTGTACTAGAAACTTGTGGGAGGGTTAGGCCGTGGTCAGAATTGTCCTAACCCTTACCGTTCCCAAGTTATGGGAGTTTTAGTCTGCGGTTTTTTTTTTTATTTCTTCTTCTTCTTCTTTTTCTTTCCGGGCTAGGTTGGGATAGAAACTTTTCTAAGATTATTTTAGCTCTACTCAAATTTGCCTGACCCTTACCGTTTAGGAAATACAAGCTAAGAGAGGTAGAAAAACGGTAATTAGGTCAATCTATAAATAGATTTTTTTATATTTTTCTTCTTTTTTGTATTTTTTTTTGTTGAATCGGGTAATAGAAGTTGTTTTAAGATTGAAGCTATGTTCAGAATTGGCCTGTGACTTACCAGTTCCAAAATACAGGTGTTTTTGTAAAATTTCCCTAAAGTTTAAATATTACCGCGCGCTTTAGTGCTAAAAATCTAAAAATTTAATATAATTGTTCTACTAAATAGGCTCTATCAACACACAAAATTTTAGCCTAGGTCATCACAGTAAAAATTGAATAAAAGTGTTTCTAAAATAACCTAAAACTGCACAAAACTTAAAGTCTTTAATCTATGTCTAAACTTAACTTAAAAATTTGTCCGAAGGTGCCTCCTGAGTCTCCGTTGCGTCCTCTTGAGGGTGGTGTGGTCCAAAGTCCCGAAAGGTCACTGGGTCACTGACCTCGTGACCACGTGGGACTTGTTTTTTTGGCCTTTATTCCGCCGTGGTAAGCGGAAAAAACCCAAAATTGGTATCACCAGAAAGGGCTTTAGAAGGCGCTTCTAGCCGTGCCTAAATAAGACTAGGTCACCGCTGTAGATGTTACACAAAATCACTTTGAAGTTTGAATATTCCCAAAAAAACACTGTTTCACCGATAACTCCGCGGATTTTTGACTGGGAGGGGCGCGGTTTTCACTATTGTGTGCGCCTCGTCTCCCCGCAACTTTTAACGTATCACACGGGTACCTTTCGTCACTTTATCCTACAACTTCGAATTTTCGAGCGCGAGGTAGCCTGTTTACTCGCCGGTTTTGGAGGCGCCAAGAGCCGGACTCCAACCAATCCCTTTGATCTTTGCCGCAGACGGTTACATCGTCTAAGTAGGCGAACGTTCCTTCTAGTCTCTCTTCCGTTATGATGAAGTCCAGGCTTCGTTGAAAAGCTGCAACTCCATTATTGTCGCCAAATGGGATGCGTGTAAACTGGTACAATTTGCCGCATGCTTCGAAAGTTGTATATATATATCTTTTCATTTTCTAAGATAGGTATTTGATGATATGCGCTCTTTAGGTCGATTTGGCTGAACACTTTGAATCTCGTACGTTGTTCAAGACTGATTCTATGTTTGGCAAGGGGAATGCATCCAGATCGGTGAATTTGTTTATGGTCATGGAGTAATCAATGACAAGTCGTTTTCGATGAGCTCCTCCTCCCGCTACGAGGACTTGGGCGTTCCAGGGGGAAATACTTGTTTCAACGACCCCGTCTTCAAATAATTTGGACACTTCTTCTTTTATGAAGTCCTCATCTTCCTTACTGTAGCGCCGGCTTCTCACGGCGATCGGTTGAATGTTCGGCGACAGATTTGTAAATACGGAGCCTGGCGGCACCGAAGCTTCGCCAGGCCCACCAAGATTGAAATGAATGCTCGAGTGATGTTTGAGTAAGTCATGGCCGACGATTACGTCGGCACAGAGTTTGTCGACAACTAGAAGAGGTGTTTGTTTGTAAATATGCTTATTCATTGTAATGGTAGCAAAACAGACACCTTCGACAAAAGAAACTTGATTAAGAGAAGCGAGATTGACTGTCTGCTTGCAGGGTTTTTTACGTAGTTTCATTATGCGAGCTACTTTACCGTTAATAAAGCTGACCGAACTTCCTGTATCAACGAGAGCTTCAGCCTTGTATTCATTGACCATGATTGGAATTGTCGCACTCCTAAGGCTCGAAGGAGAGGTAGCAGAAATAGCTCCACTGTAGAATTGGTCGTTGTTAGGAGTCGTAGGATCTTCAACCGTCGTGGAGTTCAAGTTAATATTGCCCGATCTACAGACGCTTGCGAAGTGTCCTTTCTTTGAGCACTTTTTGCAGATGGCTTTGTTGGCTGGACATCTGAACCTTGGATGAAGACTCCCGCCGCAAAAAATGCAGGATTTAGCCGGAGGTGGCGTGGTCGGAGCGGCTTGAAAAGTTCGTGACGATGGAGCTGCCGCTTGATTTTCGGATTCCTTGTCCCGTGAACTGCCTTGCGATATGGCGGTAAGTTGTGGAGAGTTGATACCAATAGCAACTACATCCTTCTCTGCTGTTTCCATAGCTACGGCTTGAATAAGTGCTTCTGAGAGAGTGAGTTTAGAGTTTTCTAGTAACCGCTCGCGAATCCTTCGTGATAGTAAGCCGGATATGAGAGCACTACGAACCGCTTGGTCTTCATGCTCTTGGGCTTTGACGTCTTCGAATTTACAATCTTTCGCGGAAAGTCGGAGAGCTCTAGCATAGTCAGAGATCGTTTCGTCGGCTCATTGCTTGCAATTGAAGAGAATGTGTCGGTCGAGCTAGGATAGTATTTTTCGGTTTGACATAGATGTCTTCTAGAACTTTCATCGAATCTTTATAAGTGGAGCATGTTTTGATATGCTTGTAAGTCGATGCCGATAAATGGTTTACTAACAGCTTACACTTAAGTGAGTCTGGTACATCTTCGGTAATCTCTTCTGCTAAGAAGCTTTCGAATGTCGATTTCCAATGTAGCCATTTTGCATCGGCGTCCGCGACATCAGGCTCGATGTCAAACTTATCGGGTCGTAGATATCTTGATAGTGAAGGCTTGCTTAGTTTTTCGTCAGGCATTTTTCAGTTAAATAAATTGTGGCGAAATAAACGAGAAACCAAGAGAAACATTGGTTTTATTTAACTGAAAGAATTCCACTAGACAAACCTAATGATCATTCATAACAAAGTATGACAGTTGACACCTTTGGTATTGACAGCACTATGGAGATCGTATACGGTGCGGAGGTCGCATATCACCTCAGGGGTCCAACCTCGGGCATCATCCCTTGGACCGCCTACCTACTACTTCGACGGCAGACATCACCGGCCTCTTTTGCCATCCACCGTCGAAAATCCACCCGCAGCTATCAGGAGAGTACCGGACCGCGAAGCCAAACCAGACCGGCATAGTTAACCCTGACCTTATCTTATTTTTTTTTATATATTCATGTTTGTTGACGTTTTCGTTTCATTTTAGTCATATTTTATATCACTAAAAAACTTAAACGCCACACACCCTATCGCACATATGAGCAAATCACTATCGGCTCAAGAAAGAAACTACAGTATAACGGAAAGGGAGGCCCTAGCGGTACTTTTAGCTCTCGAACACTGGAGGTGTTACTCGGATAATGGTCTGAAATGTATTGTTTATACGGACCATTTGCATTAAAATGGTTTTTAAATCTTAATAATCCTACAGGTCGTCTCGCTCGCTGGGGTGTGCGACTATCTGCTTTTAATTTTGCTAGCTTATGTATTAGTTGCGCTAGCACGTAAGAAGACACCTTTTAACATTAGTGAACGCACTAGCCAGCACACGTCCGATGCGAGTCGGATGAGAAGCCGTGATTCGAGCCCGCGGAAACAAAGGAGCGGATTAGCCAATCAGAGCGTCGTTGGAATATCACACCACCTTGCCTTCTAGGTACTGTCGCGATAAAAAGTGCTAGCATTATGTTGTTGCTATGCAGATTATCCTTTTAATGATTTAATTTTATGTTAAGCATTTAGATAGGTACAAAGTTAATGTTAATGTAATATGTTTATGTTTTTATTTTAGAATATATATATATATATATATATTATATATTTTAGAAGACTATGAAGTAAACAAAATCTATCGTATTGGAAATATAAATAAAAATGGAAAGCTGAGGCCAACACTCCTTTCCTTAGTTAGTGGGTTGAAAAAGAATGAAATTATGAGGAACAAAAATAAACATAAGGCGATATATATTACGGAAGACTACTCAAAGGAAACTTTAGACAAGAAAAAGGCACTACTATCCAAATTAATGGAAGAAAGAAGGAAAGGAACGTTTGCCTTCATAAATTATGAGAAACTTATAGTAAAGGAAAACGTGAACATGAAAGATAAAAGGAAGAGAAAAATATCTATCTCCTCGCAAACTGATTCGCAGCTAAGGAAACAACAAATATTAACATCATCTAAAAACAGCAGAGTAAATGCATTTGATATGATGAGGAGTCGATCTCATTCTCTTTCTGGCAGCCCAACTACAAAGAAACAATAGCAATTAGACGCTGGTGATCGGAAACAACAACCAAGTATTATACAAAACATTCAAAAAACAAAGATGAAACACCCTCCCCCAAGCCGACTGTTCCTCGTGGGGGAAAAAGACCACAACCCTCTAAAGATAGTTAAAAACACATCGGATATATATATTGCTACTTTTAATGTCAGATCATTACGAACGTCTGAAAAACGTCTTGAACTCGAACTAGCTATAGCAGAAATAAAGTAGGATATAATAGGAATTAGTGAGATGAGAAGATATGGTGAGGGAATAGAAGACTATGGAGACTACATCCTACACTACAAAGGCGAGACACCAGGATTGTATGGTGTGGGCTTCTTAATAAAAAAAAGACTTGCACAGGGAATCGAAGAAATTAAAGGGGTATCTGAAAGAATAACGATCTTGAACATAACATTGCCCTTAAATAAAGAAGAAAAGTGGTCTATCATACAAGCATACTCACCAACTGAATCGGATAAGAAAGAACATAAAACAAAAATTGAAAAATTATATGAAGACTTAAGAATAAACATTCAAAATTCCTACAAAATATTATAGTAATGGGCGATTTTAATGGGAAAATAGGAACATGTGATAGTAGTGGGGAAAAATATACAGTGGGCAAGCATGGACATGGTAAAAGAAGCAAAAATGAGCCAGATTAGTCTCCTTTGCTCTAGAAATTAAACTTAAGATCCTTTACAAGAAAAAGAAAACAAAACAGTGGACATGGAGTTCACCAAACGGACTATATAAAACGAAATAGATTTTAAATTGACTAATAATGCCAAAACGTATGATGTGTGTATCATACACAATCTAAATTTTTATTCGGATCATAAAATGGTTTGCGCTAAATTAACAGGCTTGCCCATAAAGAGAAAAATAATATTTCAAAATGATAGCTTTGCTCTTTCATGCACCCGCAATAGCGATCAACTTATGAATAACTTACAAGCATTAATAGGAAAAGATAAAGGAAAACCCATACCAATGCAAGCAAAATATGAAAATTTTATAAACATTCTACAAATAGAAATCAAGAAAGTTAATACAGAAAGCAAAAAAATAATTTCTAATGAGACACAACAATTGCTACAAGAAAGAAAGGAACTATTTAAAAATAAAATAAATAAAAGTAACCGCTCCAAAATAACAGAAATTAGCAAAAAAAATAATGAAAGCATAAGAAAAGATAAAAAACTGAAAAGGCAAATCACATTAGAGAAACATATTGAAAAAACTGGTGGAATAAAAAAGGCTATCAAAGAACTAAACTCCAAAAAAGATTGGATGCTCAAAATTTAAACAACTAACGGAAACTATGCAAACAAAAGACCGGAAATAATTAAAATAGCTACAGAATACTATCGAAACTTGTATCAAAATAAGAACCCAAAAATAGAAATAAATGAAAGGAATGTAACAGACTCTGAACCAGTACCAAAAATATTAGAGGAGGAAACAATAAGAGCAATTAATACACAAAAAAAGACAAGACTCCTGGAACTGATCAAATAACGAACGAACTACTAAAAGCTACTATGCCGGTCTTTGCTCCTGCACTAACAGATTTATTTAATTAAATTATAGAAACTGAAATTCCCATAGATTGGACAAAACCAACCATAATACTGCTACATAAGAAAGGAGATAGAGAAGAAATAGAGAACTATAGACCAATCAGTTTAATGTCTAACATCTATAAAGTTTTTTCGAAAATAATCCCTTTCCGAACCACCTCTATACTCGACGAAAACCAACCAAAAGAACAGGCTGGCTTTCGCAGCAAATATTCAACCATAGACATATACATGTTCTAAGACAAGTTCTACAGAAATATAAGGAATACAATAAAACTTACCATCTTGGATTTGTTGATTATAATAAAGCCTTCGACTCCCTAGACCACGAATACATTTGGGAAGCACTGCATATTCAAGGAATACAAGGAAAATACTTAAGAATACTTAAAAGCATATACTCAAAAAGCACAGCCCAAATCAGGCTAGAAACAACGGGAGAGGAGTTTCCTATAGAAAGAGGCGTCCGACAGGGTGACCCAATCTCACCCAAGTTGTTCTCAGCGGCTCTGGAGGGGATATTTAGAAATCAAGAATGGCATAAAAACGGACTTAACAACATATAACATACACATAAATACGGAGAAATTAGAGTATGTAGACGAATATGTATACCTAGGACAGCTAATGGCCACAAGCGATACAATGCACAAAGAAATCGACAGAAGGATTGCCAACACATGGAAAGATTTTGGTCTCTTAGTGAAGTGATGAAAAACAAAGACATGCCAATCAAAGAAAAAAGGAAAGTTTACAACATGTGCATTATGCCATGTTTAACATATGATTGCCACACATGGGCGTTAACAGAAAAGTCTATGAACAAAATAAATTTATGCCAAAATGGAATAGAGAGAAGTGTAATCGGAGTAAAAAGAACTAATAAAATAAGTTTAAACAAAATAAAAAATGTAACAGAATTCAAAGATGTGAGTAAAGTATACAAAACACTGAAATAGAAATGGGCAGGTCATATGTTGAGAGAGGAAAATGAGAAATGGACAAAAATATTTTATCAGAGTGGTACCCCAGATGTGGCAAATGAAGTAAAGGCCGACCAACAAAACGCTGGGAAGACGACCTAAAAAGAGTAGCCGGCCAAGAATTCACTAGAGTAGCAAAGGACAGAGAAAGATGGAAGACTTTAGGAGAGGCCATTGTCGAAGCTGTTCTTCAACCGATCGTCAGTGTAACATTTTAGTTAGTAACATTATTGTAAACAGTAACAAAGGCTTATATTAAAAAGCTCTAGTAACAAGAAATAAGTAGTATGTACGTGCAACGTTACAGGTGTTCAACTCCATTTATGGTTTGTGTTAGTAAACCACCTACTCCGTAATCACTGGCATCAGTATGAACTTGAAATGGTAATTCAAAGTTAGGACATGAGAGAATAGGGGCAGATATTAAAGAGTCCTTTAACAGTTTATTAAAAGCATCATCCGCTGCTTCAGTCCAAGTGAAAGATTTTGTCTTTTTGCTAGTAGAAGTCAGACTATTCAAGGGCCCAGCTATAGCGCCATCCGTCCGTCCGTCCATCCGTCCGTCTGTCTGTCAAGACACTTTTTCTCAGGAACGCGTAGAGGTATCAAGCTGAAATTTATATCAAATACTCAGGTCTACTGTCCCTTAAAGCTGTGAAAAAATCAAACTTCTAAGCCAACGCAATCAAAAGATACAGACGTTTATGCCGCAAATTTTCGACACTCGCAAGGGAATAACCTTACAGGGTACTTCCCGTGAACTCAGAATTATGAAACTTGGTACGAAGCAACGTCTTATAGCACAGATAAAGGATAAATTGCGATAACCGTACATTTTTAGTTATATCATATAAAAAAATTCAAATTCAACTTACTACACCTTTTCTCATGAACGTGACAGTATAATTGAAATTTTACTCGTAAGAATTCAATAAAAATCCACCTGTCATTCAATTAGTTCACAGCTAAAAACACAGATGGTGTTTTGATAAAACACTTAGACAGTTTTATACTTATATTATTATTTTATAGTTGGTTTTAATTAACATTTGCTTTAATAAATATTATTGTAATAAAAATGATTATACCATCACACACATTTGTGAACGAAATTATGATTTCAGAACGAAAGTATCCAATGATTGTTATATATTGTAAATTTAATTGTTCGATACATACTTTCTTACTATTTTTTAGTTATTAATTAGTTTGGAGTTATTAACGAATGTTTCACTTTATTATTTTCAATCATTATTCTGATATTTACAAGTCCTTCATTTGATTGTTTACTAAATCGGTAAATTCGTTATAATTCTTTTATTAAGACATATATAGCAAAACTATGAATCCATTGTTTCTTGAATTATATTTTAACATCTTTTTATTGTTATTAAGTAAATAATTTTCATTATTATACTTAGATTCTTAATAGGCTTCTGTGCTTGGTTGAATAATGAAAATGGTGTGATGTTTGGTATATATTTCAAAAAAATGTATAAAAGGCGAGGTTAAAGTCTAAGACGGGTAGATTGAAAGTGACCACCGAACTAGAAAGATAAGTGCCTTGCAATAATATTGTACTAAAATATATTTGTGTGTATTTAATATTTGTACCGATAACTTTTTGTGTTGTTCTCAGTTTGGTTATTTGGTAACTTTAAAACTATATTGTCTTTGTGAACTACATACATTTGTATCACTTACTTATTCTGTCGTTGTTTCGTTATATTCCTTATGGTGTTTATTTTGTAGGAGGGTACTTGTTTTGTGTAAAATTGTAAAGGATCATACAAAAAAGTGTTTGGACCAGACAAGTTTCTTGCCGGATTCTTCTTGAACTGGGGTTAGGAGGAACCGGCACCTAGATTCACTAGCATGTAAGAAGACGATTCTAAGTGGTCCTTGTGATTTTATTGAATAAAGAATTGAATGAAAAATTTAATATAGGGGATGGGGGGGGACACTTGATCCCCCCTTTTGATTTTTGTACATAACTCATAGAATAATATATATTCTCATAATTTTTTTTCACCATTATATGAATAAATTATATTTCTACCATATTGCATAATTGAATTTGGCAAAAAGATGAAATAAATGTAATTTATAGCATATTTTCTAAAACATTCCAAAAGAAACAAGTGTCCCCTGTTGAGGGAGACTTGATCCTGGTATAGTGTAGACTTGATCCGGGGGGATCAAATGCACCCTACTGTATGTAAAATGAAGTAATTAAACCAATTTAATTATTATTAGCTTAGTTTTATTCAGTCTCAAATCAACCTTATAATGCCATCATCTTCTTATAAATTTTCCTCATTGAAAATGGTATTATAACGAGAGCTATTTTAAATCACAATCATTTAATGTAAGAGTAAGTCTAAGACTTACTTTATATTACTTATTTACTATATGTATGTTACGATTATCACATTAGTATAGCACTTTTAATCAACCTTATAACTATTGATTAGTTATCTTAGATAGGAACTTTGGCTTTTTTGGCTTATGTACCGTCGTCGTGAGACCAGTTTCGTCAATATTCCAAATGCATTCGGGACCAAAGTTATGTTTGTCATTTCAGATTTGCAAAGAACTTTGAAATATTGGGTCGATTAAAACTTTTGACCGGCTTAAACTAGTGGCTTCGGGTGTCCGGGGGGATAGTTGTTGGTTTCTTCGCATAAAACCGTAAAACCAGTCATATTTTGCTGTTTCATTTGTCCACTTACTTATTTTCTCTAAACGTTTTTCATTTCATTTTCAAAGGTTTCATATTCGTAAGCAAGTTTTTGCACACATTAAGATGTTAAGCCGTGGTGCAACTTGCTTACTTTTTCTATATAATTCACGAGTAATAACTCTTCTTCTTTTGTAAAGACTTTGGATTGCGTGTAATCAGGAGCATAAGCAATTTCGGTGTCTATATTTTGTTGCTTCTTACGGCAATATCTTTTCAAAGTCATGAGAGGAACGTCATAAGCTTTGGATGTCCTAAAAAGTATTGCCTTTTAAGACATGCTGGCCGCTTCTTTGAGCTTTTTTTCGTCGACAGGTTTTCGCTTTTTTACTCTCTCCTTTGCTCGATATACCCTTGGCATTATCTACAACAAGAAACAATATAATAGTAAGTAATTTTAATACATAAGCATTGGGGGAGACATGATCCCCCTTGATCAAGTCTACCCTATTGAGCGGGGATCAAGTCTACCCTGGTCTCATTTTCTAAATAAGTTTATTTTACGTGAAAAACATATTATTTTATTGAAAAGTAATCTACTCAAATTTATCTTAGGTCGACCAATTATCAACTGAATTACTTGTTTTTAGAAATTATTATATAACATAGCACTAAAATACGAATAAAATACTCACGAATAAATATTGCGACCCACTCAAAACAACACACCACTGCTCTGAAGTTGTCTTTTTGTCACTGTCAAAATGACATTTGGTGAATCCGGATGACGGCAAAAAACAGTATTACCAGTATTAAATTTAAAAAACTCCTATAGTTTTCAAAATAAGATTGGATGGAGGGATCAAGTGTCCCAAGTGATCAAGTGTCCCCTCCTTCCCCTACTATGGTAAAATTGTGATTCTCTCTTCTTATTGAATTTATCCTTGCTTACATTTAGCTTCAAATCCTCATGTGAAAAGTAGGTATTTAACCTCAGTAATTTTACTAACTTTCATTATAAACTTATAAATCTTGATATTAGGTGTAATATATTATTGTAATTAGAGCAGGTATCTATCAATTTCTGACAAACGCGTAGAGGTATTAAATTGAAATTCATATAAAATACTCAGGTCTATAATACCTTTGAGCTGTAACAAAATCAAACTTCTATGTCAACGCAATTTAAGTCGCATATATTCAAACTCGCCACTCGCAAGGGAATCAAAACCTACAGGGTACTTCCCGTAAACTCAGAATCTTGAAATTTGGTACGAAGCAACGTCTTATTGCACAGATAAAGGGTAAATTGCGATAACCGTACATTAGTTACATCATACTGTTGCGCCCGATACATAGCTCCATCTATTGGCAGGCCGACGCGTTAAATATTCACCTACAACGCCATCTGGTATCGAGTAGATGCAAACTACAAAGTACACGTACATCGAATGCATAAGAGTAAACGAGATAGCAATATCTCTCTATTGCAAGCGAACATTTGAGCGCGTTCCGGTTCGTTCTCGAACGTTCGAGTTGCGTCGCGGTTTTGCGCGACGCACTCGACGCTCGTATAAATACGGCGGTTATTATTTCGTAAAATTAAGCGGTTTCATAATTTATCAGTACCCGGCTCGTAACAAATTGGTGTCAAAAGCGGAGATAAAGAAATGCCGGTTTTACTAAAGGACGACACAGACGGTATCCGGACAAGGAGTCAGCGTCAACAGGAAATGGATGAGAGACGGTTTGGGGGTTCTCCATCACAAGAATCTCATCTCAGGTTCTTCAGCCAACAATGGAATCAACTGGTGAGTTATCGGGAGTTCCATCATTATCTGTGGCTCAGGCTCCTGCTGCAGGGGACCTTGCTGCCTTAATGGCGATGCTTCAGGAACAGGCTCGCCAGCAACGGGAATAACAGAAACGCTGGCAGGAGGAACTGGTTCACCGGCAGGATGAACAGGCTCGCCAACGGGAAGAAGAGGCCCGTCGTCAGGAGGAACAGGCTCGTCGTCAGGAGGACTAAGCTCACCAGCAACAGGAGGAACTGTTTCGCCGGCAAGAAGAACAGACTCGCCTTATAAAGGACCTGCATGGAGTCTTTGGCAAGGAGCTTCAGGATGTTAAGGAGCAAATCCAGCACCATGATAGCCGAATTTCTGAAGCAGAAACCCAGATTGCAAGTGTAAAAAAAGCTGTGGATCTGCTGAAATCTGAAGAAAGAGATATTGCTCCTGTGGTCTCTTCATCGTCAGCGCGAGGATTTAAGGTGCCACCATTTGATGGAGGTTCTTCGTCGTCCGCCTATAAAATTCAGTTCGAAGCTGTTCTAAACGCAAACGGATGGACGAAGTCGCAGGCTATGACTGCACTAACATTAGCCTTGCGTACCAAGCACTCACTGTTTTGGAGGCCCTGGGAAGTAACGTCAGTTATGAGCAGCTGCTGGAGGCACTAGAATCTCGATATGGTGACGCACATCTAGAACATGTTTTCCGCGCCCAATTAAAGGACAGGACTCAGCGCAATTCGGAGAACCTGCAGCAGTGGGCCCTGGAAATAGAAAAGCTGGTTCGGAAGGCTTTCCAATCTTCACCTGCCCTTATCGATGGGAACTTGGTTCAGGCATTCGTCGATGAGATACGTGACTTGGAAGTCAGAGCTACGGTGAGACTTGGCCATCACGAGACTTTAAAGAACGCCTTGGCCCATGCTTTGGAGGTGGAAGCTGTACGGATGGACACTCGAAATCAAAGGCCAAACTAATGGAACGACCTGTGAAATGACTTTGGATACTGGTGCTTCTCGTACAGTAGTGAGTTCCCAACTTGCGAATCGCTTTCTTGGGGACTTTTCCCGCAAATATAACAGAGTTCAGCTCGTGACAGCAACCGGCCAGCACATATCCGTTGAAGGCGAGAAGCAAGTGGAGATGAAAATAGGGGAGACAACTTACCATCACAACGTCATCATTGCCAACATAGTTGATGAGTGCATTCTGGGTTTGTATTTCTTGCGAGAACACCACGCGGAGATCTACGTAAATCAAGGGATTCCAAAATGTGGCACAGAAGAAGTCTTTATGGAAGGAGGATCCTCAGGAAAAGTCTACTGCCTAAAAGAAATTGTGCTTCCTCCAAGGTCAGAAATCATGGTACAAGTACGCCTATTGCAAACATCAGAGAGAAATCGATGTGTATTGATAGAAAGGTTGGACAATGACCTACCATGGATTATGGCCCGGACTCTAGTAAAAGCATCTACCATCTCAGCAGTGCGAATACTGAACCCAAGTAATGAGGAACATCTCATTAAGAAGGGACTGTTAATGGGCAATTGCGAAGAAGTAACCTGGATGATGTCAAGAATTATCCAGTGTCAATAAATTAGACGTCAATTACAAAGTGTCATCATTGCTGAAAGATTGTCGCAAAGATCTTTCTGAAGAGGAGGTTGCAATGGCTGAGAAGATGTTACATCGATATTGCCGATATTTTCTCTTCAAATGATGCTGACATTGGAAAGACAGGGCTGGTTTAGCACACCATAAACACCGGTAACGAGTCACCGATTCGTCAACGACCAAGAAGATTACCTGTCGCAAGAGAAAAGGAAGTGGAGACTATGATTGAAGGAATGGTAAAAGACGGAGTGAAAGAACCTTCTTCCAGCCCCTGGTGCTCTCCTGTGGTATTAGCCAAGAAGAAGGACGGTAGCTTGCGTTTTTGTGTGGATTATCGTCGACTTAATGACGTAACGAAGAAAGATAGTTATCCACTTCCAAGGATTGACGACACACTGGACACATTTATTTTATTTTATTTTATTTTATTTAATAAACAAAATCCACAGCTCTTAATAAACAATATTACTTAATCTAACGCATTTATCCTAAAGCCAATAACGGATTTACATTTTATGTTTATCTCCTATAATTTAGAAGACAGTCACTAACCAAACATGAATGTTATTAGTTAATAGAAAATACCTATTAACATTTATACATTATAATTATGTGAGTGTATGAGAGTTGTGTAAAAATGTGTGTGTGTGTGTGTGTGTGTGTGTGTGTGTGTGTGTGTGTGTGTGTGTGTGTGTGTGAGTGTGAGAGAGAGAGAGAGAAATAGATTGCTTGGTATGCATAATATGATAATTACAAATAAAACTGACACAAACATCTGAACTGAAATTCATAGTGAAGAAATGGCTGTTGTCATTATCGTATTCTGAAACTGAGGACATTCTCGCTCGTATTGTATAGTTTGTTTTTATTATTATTATTATTTTATGTGTTTTTAGCTGTATTTTCATTTTGTAATATTTTTTGTATTATTATTGTTTTTCTTTTCATTTCAATCTTTTTTACTACTCATTATGGTAATCAGACGATTAATTATATAGTTTTGTATAATCGTAAATTAGATCTCCACGATACAGGCGTGCCTAGTGTGGAGATCAGTAGATATAAATTTAACTGTAAAACCATAGCCCCTTTATAACACTTGAACAAATATTCTATTCTTTTTATGCTTATTTAGTTATAGTCTGTTTTGTGTTTGTTCCTTTTGATCCCTACAGTGTTGATACAGAAAATAAACATTTTTTCATTTTTTTTTTTCACTTATTGACAAAATATTTTTATACAAAAACTTATCGTTAATTTCTGAATGGGCCGAGAAATAAAAGGGACGTCAGGTAGGAAAATAGGGGTCACCTCTCAAGAGGATATGAAAAGAGCCGTAGATCTCCATATCAAAAATGGAGTCAGCATTCGAAAAGCAGCGAAAGAATGCCAAATAGCGTACCCGACATGACGCAGATACGTAAAAATGTATTTACAGGATAGCTCATCAACATTGGACCAACACCAACATAAGGTTATAAATATATATGGACAGGACCTTCAAATACATAGGTCTGATTTTTTATAGTATAGGTTAATTAATGTTCTTAGAGTACCTACGTGAATGAATCGTAAATATAAGAACATAATTACAATAAAGTTGCATTTTCATTTCATATTCCTCGACTCGCTGAGCAGATATTATTCTTTTTCATGAAGTGGTTCACTGAGTACACTATGGTTTGTGTACCACCCCCTATGTTCACTGTGTACCAGGGGGTGTACACAGTGAACCAAATCTCATTTCTTAAAAAAACTTAAGTTATCCTAAATCTATTATAATTATGATTGATTTATAATGCAGTTTTAAAGCCAGTTAGATAACCTATCGTTTGAGATATAAAACGTAGTTCTTCGACTTATAGGGTTGACACAAATCTTGCTCAAATTTTAGGAGGTTCACTGTCACCAACCCGACCCTATTGTGGTGCAATGTGATTTGAACGACAAGGAATCCCATGAAAATTCTAGAAGCCATTCCGCGTGACGTCTAGAATTGACAATTGACCATCGACTAAGACTCTAATAACAAACAATCTGACTATAAACTATAAACACTTGACATTGGCAGAATTGACATTGGTATGTCACAGGCCTTAACGAAGAAGAAGATTCTGGTCCCATCACATCATCCACAAATCTATTATTAATTAAGGTTTTCATTGTTTTGTCCACAACACAAACAAAGACTGTTAAATTTAAAGCTTTGTTGTTTTGTTGCTTTGTTTATTTATGTGAAAAAAATCAATCCATAGAAGAACTGGTACACTTAAAATTACCATGGGAATATTTGGAAATTCTTCACCATTTGATCAAGATGTTGGTACGTAACAATACAGTTTATTTAGGTGTACTAATACTACTGTTTATTTCATCGTTTTATATATCATTGAACCTGAAAAAGTTTTCATCCAGTAAGTATCTAGTTCATCGTTACATTGTTCCATGGAACCTAAGTAGTAGTAAGTCACACGATAACTACCTAGGTAGGTACTTAAGTGTGACTAATCAAAAAAATAAACTAAAACACTACAAGAAAGCATTTTTACTTTTTCTCTAGCATTTTGGCCTAGTAGTCTGTGCTTGATGTGTTTCATCAAATGAACTAAATAGGTACCTAATGATTGGTGTGCTGTTCTGATAGACCACAATCACATATTCAGAATGGAATATAAATTGTTTGTTTGACACACAATACACAGAGATCACAAAACACTAGATACAACAAAAATAATATTAAAGATCATGGCAAACAGTAAAATAAAAGCAGAACAGGAAGAAAAAAAAACAGTAGTTAATAAATTGGTATAGTTATGGTAACCACTATGGTTATTGATTGAGAGAGGATGATCAATCCTCTCTGTAAATTCCTACTTAGATAAAGTGCCATACTAGACTGTACATATTAGTAAACCGCAAACATTATTTTTTCAGTAGACAGGTTTGGTTAGTAAACATTATTAGTCAAGTTAGCAAACATTAACTTTTCAGCATTAAACATTTTTACCATACTTACTAAACTTTTTGTTGAGTATTGCACAAGAGATTGTTATAGATAATCAGTCTCCTGATTCTCTTAGCGGAACCGTGCCAGAATTAATTGTTTTTCTGAAAAAGTAGGATAAGACTTTTCTAAAACCACTTAAAGATCAACCTTATAAAATAGAAAAACTGGTCTTACCCAAAAAAATATAAATATCGGGCTATTACAATATTGTTTACATCACAAAGATAAGAACCAAAATATTGGGATGATATTGGCACAACAAAATTGTGTTGAAGGCTATGTTGGCAGCAATTAAAAACTACCCTAGATTAGGCAATTATTAAATGTATCCGATTTTAACCCAGATATGGTCTTACACAGTTCACCTTACCTTATTGAAAGCTATAAAGTTTTTGACGACCTCTGTGTCGCAGTGGGCTTAGGTCCAACCGAAACGTAGAAGGTTGCAGGTTCAATTCCTGCTGTGGGAAAAATGTTTGTATGATCTCAAGTATTTGTCTCGGGCCGTGAGTTTTTCTATATATAATATGCATGTATTTAAAAAAAGTATATAAGTATGTGGCACCCATAACACAAGCTCTGTTTACTTTGCGGCCAGATGATTTATAAAGTCAATCATATAAGTATGGTACTATGGCCAGTAGGTCTATTGGTATGTTATATTGATTGATAGCTATATAATTATTTATTTATTTGGAAAACTAGCAGCTACACAAAGCAAGGTAAAGTAACAGGAAGTAAATTATTGGTTTTCGTATGTAGAACATTGCACATATACCTAATATGTGTAGTCACTTTAATTTAATTAATTACTTAGTTATACTAAGTACTGGTAAATCCACCTAATCACATCAATATAAATTACTGGATGCCTTCTCACTCCACTATATAAAGATAACAAAGTTAAAACACACTTATTTTTACAAAACAGGTTAACCAAGCTCAGTTGGCAAAAGCAAAATGTACCTACTTACATCTACTACCAACTAACAACTCGCACTAAACTTCTTCCGTCCACTTCTGACTGTGGCAAATTTTTTAGTCTCACTCCTAAATTTATTATTTTATATTTATGTTATTAAGTAACGTATGTTTAAGTAAGTATGTTCCAATTCAATTCAATTCCTGGATAATCGCTGTCTGTACACCCAATCAAATAAATCAAAGCTCTAGCTTGCAGACTATTTGAAAAAATCACGGCTACATGAATATGAGTAACAGCTTGATTTCAAATTATGTAAACCATAAAAAAAACGATGAAAACCCCCATACTAATTCTTATTTTGCAAACTGGATGGTGTTAAATTGTTATGAACCCTGATCACTTGTTATTCTTTTTCCTTACTAACTCCGGAGCTTTCCGAACGCTAATAATGCAAGAACATAGTAATCTTGACTGCAGCATCACCTTCAATCTGCACAAAGCCCAACTCCTCAACAACTTACATCAAGGTATCCTGTTTGGGCTCCTCGGAATGTCTTTAATTTAATAGTTTATGAATTACGTTTTACTACGTTTTATTTTGGATGTCATGGCTTTATTATGTTTGTAATGTATACTCGTTGTCATCTTAGTTTTATCTCAGTCGTATCACACACAGCTACTTGCGGTAGAAAGATAGATAGTGATAACCCGAACCACCTTCACCGCGGCGTCCCCACCGCTACCGGCTTCGACCTTCGCACGGTGGGAAAACTACATAAAAACATGGTATCTAGGTATATAATATCAAGAGGGTATAGTCAAATAACTCACGCTTACATGAAAATGTCAAAATGTATGGAAATTACAGCAGAAGGCACGCTTCGGTCACGTGACTTATCACAAACTAGTGTCATTAAATTTAATCTTCGATCCATAGAATAGGCGTGACGAAAGAAAGAAAGAAAGAAAGATTTTGAAATCCTTTTCTGTAATGTGGGTAGCTTCACATTTTCTATTTACGAAAAAACTTTTACCCCCCCTCCCCCCTGGTACCACCCCCATAATAGGTATTGCCCCGGTCTCGAGATATTTGAATAAATGTAAAATCCGGTAGGGTTTTGCTTCCTGATTACATATATTTTTAACTTTTAACTTTAGGTAATCCTTGGTTTTCGAGAAAATAATAAAACATTTCTAACCTCAAATCAGATAAAACATGAAACAAAACGTAAAAATTTACTTTGACTTTGAATTAGGCCTTTTCACCCTCCAATTCGTGCGACGCGAAACTAAAGTCAAGCCTCAATAAGAATACTTACAGAACAAAGTGTTTGTACATATGAATAAATACATACACATTGACTTGGTGATTATCAGATTAAAGATGTTTACTATGAGGAACAATACTTATACTTAGTACTAGTAGGTGTTTTTTAATTACAGAAAATTACTCTTTTATCGGGTATTAATCCCTAACTAATATTAACTAATATTATAAATGCGAAAGTAACTCTGTCTGTCATATTTTCACGCCTAATCAGCTGAACCGATTTTGATGAATTTTGCTATAGAGATAGATGGGACCTTGGAGAAGGACATAGACTTTTTATGTAGGTACCACGCGCGCGAAGCCGCGGGCAGCATCTTATAATAATAATAATGCCGGATATTTCACAGCAGCATGTGGCCCCAAAGTAAGCAGAGCTTGTGTTATTGGTACCACATGACTGATATACTACTTAAATACATTTTTTGTTTACAAAAAGGTGTTTCTATGGTTAAAATATGTGTGTACCTATTTACAAATACATACATATTATAAATAGAAACACCCAGATCTGAGTGTTACGTCGATCAGGAAAACTGCATAGATTTCAATCATTGCATTTATTTGATATTTAGTAGACCTTGCTTTATAAACTTAAACTCTATCACAGCAATAGCTAGATATATACAGTAGTTCACTATATTTCACGACTTCTCAGGACCAGCGACGACGATCGAATGCCAAAGTAGATCGCTCTCCCAAAAAAGAAAATGAACATGGTTCTTAAAAATAAAGCCATCTGGAGGGTAGTCTAAAATTGTTGCCAGTCGTTTAAAAATACCAACGATTAATAACGTGAAACTGAATAGGGGTTACAACAATAAGTACCTACCTAACAGTAATTTAGCATTAATATTAACGTGAATTATACAATTTGTAACACGAGACAAATACTTGCAGACAATTACTTGTATTGACATGGTATTAACTCTCAAATAACAACTTACAAGCTGTCAGGGAGCTAACCTCAAAAATAAACAATGACAAGTTTATTGTAAAAATAACCTATGAAAGTAAAATAAAATAAACTCGCCTGAGTTCAAAACGAGTTTGATTATATCCAAGTTGGTTGTAGAGAAAAGTAAAGAAAATACAAGTAGGGTAAATACAAAATCAACTTACAAGGAAGTTTTCACGTTTCTAAACTCAGAAAACTAAAAATTCTTTGTGTTGCGAGGACATCGCTTAACAATCATATATCAATTCTAGGCAAATTTGAGCTGTTTGCCTTAACAAAGCTTGGTTCCATTGTTAGAATAGAGTGGAGTCGATACATCACACGTAAAAGAATAAAAAATCCATTCACGTCAATCAATTTATTCTGCGTATTCACAACAACAAAACACAGTAAATGACAGTAATGATAGCGGAGTTTACCTAAGCGTGACGTCATGCGCTGCGATTGGTGTTTTAGTTAAAATGGCCGATTGCAGTATTTTAATGTTTTATTTGATTGAAAATCTTAATAATTTGGATTTTTTCAATAAACTACACCAGGGTTTTAAATTTCTATAAGATAACATTTCCTTTAAAAACATTAAATCGACCATTTTACGATACGTAGATCTCGAGTAGGCCCCCATGTCAGGTAGGGATCCGCGCGCGAGGGGTCTCTCATACAAACGGCGGATGCGCTTCGCAGAGCGCGCCACCAGCGAGAACAACACGTCCGAGGAGTGGGGGCTCATAATGGAGATCTGCGACCGCGCGGGGGGCAGCGCGGGGGCGGGGCGCGAGGCCTTGCGGGCCGTGCTGCGGCGTCTGGCGCATCCCGACCCGCACGTGCAAGTGCACGCCGCAACGCTACTCGACGCGCTCGTCGCCAACGCGGGCCGCGCCTTCCGTCTCGAGGTGGCCTCGCGCGACTTCGAGCACGAGTTCCGTCGTCTGCTGGCGCGCGCGCAGCCGCCCGTGCGCGCCCGGCTGCGCGCGCTGCTGCGCAAGTGGGCCGAGGGCGAGTTCCGGGACGACCCGCAGCTCGACCTGATCCCCTCGCTGCACGCCAAGCTGCAGGCGGAGGGGCCCTCGCCCTCGGCCGCGCCGCACGGGACCGCCGCGCCCGCGCCCTCCGCCGCCGCCGCCGCCGCCGCCGCGCGCGAGCAGGACGACCTGGCGCGCGCCATCGCACTCTCGCTGAGCGAGCCCGCGCCCGCCGCCGGCTCCGCCCCCGCCCCCGCCCCCGCGCCCGCCGCCGCCCCCGCTCCCGAGCCGCTGTACCCGCGCGTGGAGAGCGCGGCGGCGGAGCCGGCGCCGACGCGGCGCGTGCGCGCGCTCTACGACTTCGAGGCCGCCGAGGACAACGAGCTGACCTTCGCGGCCGGCGAGATCGGTACGTCCCCGTCGATCTCCGTCCCGAATGCGAAACCGCGAACGATCCGCGGTGAACTTCAAACCTCTCGTTCGAACGAGACGTTTAGAGTTCACCGTGGATCGTTACATAGATCGAACCGCACGCGGGGGACGCAGTATTAAAGTATAAGAAGAACAGATAAAACTAGCCGGTTATCCGTTATTTTCGATAAGATCGTGTCGATATATATTTATTATTATTATTATTATGTTATTAAACGACCCGGTTCGAGCGCGTCATCGATCGTTACCCTCTCGCGATCTCCGAGACGAGGTTCGGGGGTCGGCGATGGCGCGCACCGAAACGTAACGCTCTCCCGCAGTGATCGTGACCGACGCGAGCGACCCCAACTGGTGGAAGGGGCGCAACTCGCGCGGCGAGGGCCTGTTCCCGGCCAACTTCGTGACCGCGGAGGTGGAGCGGGCGGCGGAGCGGGGGGCCGAGCCGGAGCCGGGCGCGGAGTCGGCGGAGGCGCACAGTCCGGCGCGCGCCGACAGTCCGCCGCTGGTGCTGGACGAGGCGTATCTGGACGGCGTGGTGGCGGCGTTGCACGAGGCGGACCCGGCGCGCGCGGACTCGGCGGCGGCCGAGGCGGCGTTGGCGGCGCGAGAGACGCGCGCGCACGGGATGGGTGCGCTGGTGGACGCGGCGCTGGAACGCGCCGACACGCGACACGCGCGCCTCACGCAGCTGTCGGCGGAGCTGGTGGACGCGTTGAACTTGTACCACGAGCTGATGCGCGCGGCGCCGCAGCCGACCCACGCGCCCCACCCGGCCCAACACCCGCCCCACCCGCCCCACCAGCCCGCGCTCTCGCCCTACCAGATGCAGCGCTGATTATATTATTTATATTGAAGTTCGTTATTGTTGCGACCCGATTCGTGACGCACCTCCCTAAAAATAAAAACTGTTTTAGCGCTCGCTTTTTAGAGTTCGTAACGCGCGTTACCTTTCGATTATTCCCGGCGTTTCTGCGGTATTGCAACATATTAAATACTCGTTTGTTCGCGAATCGCTCCGTTGATATTTTTAATGTTACCTGAGTAAATTATTTATCACGACCGCACCTGCTTTTTAATGATCGTGCGGGACCTGCGTCTCTGCCCGGTCTCTGCCACTTGTTGCGAGACCTGCGTCTCTGCCCGGTCTCTGCCACTTGTTGCGGGCCCTGCGTCTCTGCCCGGTCTCTGCCACTTGTTGCGGGACCTGCGTCTCTGCCCGGTCTCTGCCACTTGTTGCGGGACCTGCGTCTCTGCCCGGTCTCTGCCACTTGTTGCGAGACCTGCGTCTCTGCCCGGTCTCTGCCACTTGTTGCGGGACCTGCGTCTCTGCCCGGTCTCTGCCACTTGTTGCGAGACCTGCGTCTCTGCCCGGTCTCTGCCACTTGTTGCGGGCCCTGCGTCTCTGCCCGGTCTCTGCCACTTGTTGCGGGCCCTGCGTCTCTGCCCGGTCTCTGCCACTTGTTGCGGGACCTGCGTCTCTGCCCGGTCTCTGCCACTTGTTGCGGGCCCTGCGTCTCTGCCCGGTCTCTGCCACTTGTTGCGGGCCCTGCGTCTCTGCCCGGTCTCTGCCACTTGTTGCGGGCCCTGCGTCTCTGCCCGGTCTCTGCCACTTGTTGCGGGCCCTGCGTCTCTGCCCGGTCTCTGCCACTTGTTGCGGGCCCTGCGTCTCTGCCCGGTCTCTGCCACTTGTTGCGGCCCCGCGTGCGCGCATCCTCGATTCAATTTATGCTCATCACCGATTTCAACTTGATTTCAACTTTAATTTACTTCCTGTGAATTGTGCGAAGACGATCCTGCTGGTCGTGAAAACAAAAATGTGTCGAACCGCGCCGCTGATGGCTTCCGGAGTCGGTATGATGTAGACATTATCTAGTTACTAAATCTTGAAAACATGATAATGAAGCTTTTAAATGATGCTATTATTTTAAAAATTAGTTTTGGATAAATCTATAATATAAATTTAACTTTACGAAATTTAACAATACGAAAATAATGCTTTACAATTTGACATGTCGTATTAGTGCCGTTTTATATTTATACACTATTAATTTTATTAGTAATTTTTATTTGACTAAAAGTAATGTACCTATATAATGTACCTTAGTAGGCGTAGTAAATTGATTATTGCTAAATTGTTAGCATATTAGGTTGGGGAAATAGTCTTTTCGCATTATAGTATGTATGAACTTGTAATAAAATCTCTTTGGCTATACTATTTGTATCTGGCTGGTTTTGGTATCATTAAAAGTTTAAATTTTAAAAATCATAATTCCAAATTCAAATTAGGAAAATGTGTGATTTTATTTGTTTTTCGTACTGTCAAGATGAGTGAATCTAATGAAGAAATTCGATACATTTTAAAATTTTGCTACAAAAAAGGTAAAAACGCAACGCAAGTCCCAACGAACTGGGAATTGACCACAAAACAGTTTTAGCGCATTTGAAAAAAACATGGTACACAAAAAAGCACAATATTTGGGTACCTCACAACCTCACTGAAAGAAACCTAATGAACTCATTGTACTCATTTGTGATTCTTTATTACGACGTAATGAAACCGAACCATTTTTGAAGAAGCTGATAACTGGTGATGAAAAGTGGATCACGTACGACAAGAACGTGCGAAAAAGGTCGTGGTCAAAGGCCGGTCAGGCTTCACAGAATGTGGCGAAACCCGGGTTAACTCGCAACAAGGTGACGCTGTGTGTGTGGTGGGATTGGAAGGGCATTATTCATTATGAGCTGCTACCACCAGGCAGGACCATCGATTCTGAACTCTACTGCGAACAACTGATGAGATTAAACCAAAAAGTTGAGAGAAAGCGGCCGGAATTAATCAACAGAAGGGGTGTGGTTTTTCATCATGATAACGCTAGACCTCGCACATCTTTAGCCACTCAGCAAAAATTAAGAGAGTTTGGCTGAGAGGTGTTAATGCATCCGCCGTATAGTCCTGACCTTGCACCTTCAGATTTTTACCTGTTTCGGTCTCTTCAGAATTCTTTAGACAGTGTCAGGTTAACATCACGAGAGGACTGCCAAAACCACTTGTCGCGGTATTTTGATGAGAAGTCCTAAAATTTCTATAGCAATGGGATCATGTCCCTACCTACAAGATGGCAAAAAGTTATCGAACAAAATGGTACCTACTTACTTTAGTTAAATGTAAATAAACTATACTTATTAAAAAATATTTTGAATTTTCTTAAGAAATGCGAAGAAACTTTTTCCCCAACCTATTATAATATATTTGATCCTGTTATAAGAATTATAACACAGTTTAATGACGACCCCGTGGTTAGTAATAGTACCTACTAATGAGGGAAAAAAGTAGTAGAGCCAACTGACAGTCGACAATGGGGAAACAAGTAGTTCACCAAAATATGCAAGGCCTGCCCAGCAAAGTATTAGAATGTGAACTATTTTTAAATCAATTCAAAGTAGATATTATGTGTATCACTGAACACTGGATGGTACAATCTGAGGTGCTTCCTTTCTACAAAAATTATAAAATTGCTAGTATCTATAAACGCAGCAGCGCCATACGTGGTGGTTCGTTAATTATTGTAAGAAAAAACTTAAAATGCAAGGAGCGTAAAGATATTACTAGTCTTTCTATTGAAAGAACTATTGAGGTGTCGTGTGTCGAGCTAAAGCGGCATGTCGTCGTAAGCGTTTACCGTCCCCTTGATGCTGATTCTGCGTTATATGAGTGCACTATGAAAGAAGTATTGCAAAAAATAGCTTGTGATAAAATCATAATAGTTTGTGGTGATTTTAATATAAATATTCCGATTCATCCATTCTCTGAAAGACTTGTAACTTATTTAAATGTTTCAATTTAAGCCCTCTTTTTGATGAATCGACAAGAGTAACGCTAACAACAGCCACTTGTCTAGATAACATCTATTGCAGTTGCATACCACTTCATATCGTTGGTCCAATACTAAACTCGCCAAACTGAAAATTCAAGCTTTTTCAGGAGAGCGAAAACAAAGTTCAAGTCGTAAATCAGGATTTATAGATAGGTTTTTAAATTGTGATAATATATTAGATATTGGTAAATGTCTATAAGGTAGTATTTGTCAAATTGTTAGAATAGACAATTGATTCAGGCGTGGCTTTGCGGAAATCCAGTACAAAATATTGAATAGATGGACAAATATTTAGTACTATTCCGCCAATCTATTCTCAAAGAGTTAGACACGATGCAGACGCATGCACCTCTCTCCCGCCCGCAATTGAAAATACATGCAAAGCGTTAGTAAAAGGCAAGCACACACAATCCACACATGCAACCTCCAAAAGAAATTCGACACGTGTTTCACCTCTCCACGAGGCATCCTCAGGAACACTTGACTCACTCCGCACCCCGACGAAAAAACACTCTGCTCTGCAGACTTGTTTAACATTGTAAAACGCTTGTTTTCGATGGTAGCCATTGTGGATTAATTCAACAGTTTCTTATAGCAGTGATTCATTTTATGTTTCACTGCAGCTTGAGAACTTAAAACTTTGGGAATATTATTTTATATCAAAATAATCTATACCTATAAAAGAGCTTAACCTGACTGACTGACTGACTGACTGACTGATTGATTCATCATTGCCGAGCCGAAAGCGCTGAAGCTAGAAAGCTGAAATTTGGAAGGTAGCTTCCTTTTACAGCAAAACCACCCACTAAGGCGGGGTTTTTTTGGAAATTCAATCCCTAAGAGGGTGAAAAGGGGTGAAAACGAATGTTTGAAACTTTGTAACGCGTGGTGCGATTTGCTTGAAAATTGATATGAATAAATAAAATGCAAAATAAATGGACACCGTGTTTCATGATTTTCCAAAATAACCTTAAGAAAGAGGTAAAATGGAGTGTCAAAGTTTGTATGTTTTTACTGGGTGGTCAGGTGATTGGTTTGAAACTTATCAATAAAATTTGGCTACAATTCATTAAAAAAATGCAGAGCAACAGCTAGTACAAGATAAATCATTGACTAGGGAAATTTTAAAATATATTCTGGCAAGCATCGCGCTTTATGCCAAGTGTGTCAATGAGGATTTGTGTTACAAATAATCTTAAAGCTTATAAAGTATATTTAATAAAAAGGTGTTATTATAAGTACTTACAAGTGAAAGGTGATACCGTGGCACTATTTTTTATTTTTCACTATACTTATTGTCGTAGTGTTTTTATTGCTATTTATAGCATGGCGCGCGGTTTGGTTGTCTGACTGTGCGTGCGTTCTTGTATTAACATAAAGTAGCACGGTTTTATGGCTTTACTATGGTTGATAGCGGCGAAGCGTCTATATAATATTTCCCTCGGTCTGAGATTATCAAATAAAGAATTGATGAACCAACAAATTTGCAAAATTGGCTTTGTAGACACGTCGTCTTCCAAATTACTGATTTGATCGGTAAAATTGTTAATTCCAAACAGATACGAAAGTACGAACTAATAAGTAGCTTTACTACGAGTACCTTGAACTGTTTTACTACCTACCTTAGTATATTTTACTGTATTATTTCAGAAAAAATATTTTATTTGTTTAGTTTTTAATGGCATTTAACCATGACTAGTGCTATTTAGATTCAGACTTGATTTTTATGTATAAATTTGTAGTTTAATTGAAATAAATCCATATTATCGAAAAAATAATTATTTTAATTCAATAATAAAAGAAGTAAAATGTTCTTGTATACTATGGATATGGACAACAAAGCAATTTACGAGACAGTTATTTTTCTTATATAAATCGGTTTTTATCGAAAAAAATCCCGATAAAAGTTTCGATAATTGCATGCCCTAGTATTGACCGATCTTTTAATGCGGAAGCCTTGTTATGCATTGCATATAAATTTATCCACCTGCAGGAAAACGAGCCCATGCAGTACGTTCTCAAATATTTTAGCAGGCAATAGGACGGTATTTTTCCATCATTTGTTTTTTCAAGGTCTTAGGTATAGGGGTCACTCTCGAGACCTTCCACTGAGCAGGGTACACGCCCGACCCTAAAGCTAAATTAAAAATATGACATAATGGAATAACAATGTTCTTCTTTAACCATTTAATAATTACAGAAGGTATACCATCAGGGCCAATGGCTTTGCCATGCTTTAGTTTGTTAATCCCCCTAGTTACATCCGCGAGCGTAAATTTTAAGATTAATATAGTTACTGTTGTAGCTTTTGTCAAGACTATTAATAGATCTAGCGCTAAGTATAGGTACCTACTTCGGGAAGAAATACGCTTGCAAAAAAGTTAGCCAAGGCTTCTGCTACTGTTTATGGATAGGTACCTACTGTACTCAGTTCTTTCACTAACATTTGGCTTCATTCTTTATCGGAGTGAATTTGAAAGTGATACAATTAGTCGTACTGTATTCATCTATTTATCTCTATTACATCTTTTGATTTTTTTGCTTTTCTAATTATTATTATTATTTTTATTAATTATAAATAATAATAATCCATGTATTCATTCAGATAGCTCGATCCATAATGGATTAGTAAATCTTAGGTAAAATGTTGTCAGTCAACAGTCAGATTCACTTTAATATAAATAATTTAATTTAAAGTGCACGAAAGAAGCCTCTGAGGCGTACTTTAATACTTTCACCACACTTGTTAGAAATAACTAGTGACACGGTAATAAAAAGAAAATTAAATTTATATACATAGGTACATTATTAATTAATCATTACCCCAATACAGCGCCTGAATAGAGGGCCATCGCTCTTGTTCGCTTTTTACCCCTTTTGAGCAGCGAGCGAACCTGCGGAACAACATATTAGCTCTCATCATCAACGCCATTCGCTCCCTCTCTTTATCCGGCTCATCTCTTAACCGATGACACCGTGTCAAAAGCTTTTGACGGATCGAGGAAGCATGCATAGACCGGCATCCTTCTATCCACATAGTACTGAACCGTGTACTTGAAGCTAAGTATTGCACTCTCAGTGGATAATCCAGGCCTAAACCCAAACTGTCCATTATGCAGTTGAAAGTGTCGGTCCAGGTGTTTATTCAGAATTCAGCCCAGCACTTTGGCAACTATAGTGGCGAGAGATATTGGTCTATAGTTATTTATATCTGCTACGTCCCCTGTTCTGTTTATGACTATTGGCATGGCAATAGTTTACATACAGTCGAGTGGCAAGTACGTGTGGCTAATTACATAGGGAGTAAAACAAAGCTAGTACTCTAGGCAGGTGCACCCCCGCATACCGCAGATTCTTGATACCAAGATCGTCATGTCACGGTGATTTACCCGTAGGTACTCATAGTTTGAATGACTGTTCTCACTTCTTTAGCAGTATCTCTTACTATGGTATCGGAACAATGTTCGGTCTCAACGTCAATCAGCTGTGCCTTACACTGAATTGATATTTGAACAAATTTGCTATCTGTATAGGTTTAGAGATAGCTCCTACGCTCGCAGGGAGGCCCGTGAACCCCAACCCTTCGAAAAGCTTGAAAAGCTGAAGTTTGTCAGCGCATGCTCCCAACACAGGTAAGAACGATGGACCATTATGAAGTTTGGGTTACAGTGGCTTTGGCAGGTACCGGTACTAAAGGTTTGTAAAATACCGTTCTAAATGAATCAAATAAGAAAGTGTGATTTTTTGGTATTACCTTCAGAATATTAATTAAAATCACGTTATGCATTGCCAGGCATAATTGTTCATGAAATTATAATTCTACTTACGTTATGGTATAAATGCTGGTTTATTAGATTTACTAGGGTAACAATTAGATGATGTTTCCTCATTAGCCAGACATTTTTGATAGTTCCAACCTCTTGCCAGACAAGCATGTAGGGTAGTTGAAGGAGCGAGCGCGAGGCAGTATACCGCGTGTCCCGAAGCTAGTATGTTATGCCGAGGTGGGCCGATTCTCAATACTTATAACATGTTCACAACACTTTATTAAACCAACTTGATTTGGATCTTCATAGAAATTGAATGTATTGGGTAGGTAGGTATCTAACCAACATTTTTCGTAAGCAGGTACATTACATAGGTAGGTAGATCTTCATAGAAATTCAAAGCATTAGGTACCTAACCTACAACATTTTACTTAGGTAGGTAGATAGCTTTTATTTTTTTTCTTATTAAAGTGTTAACATTTCTAGGTTAGGTATCTAATTTTTTGAATTTCTATGAAAAATCTTGTCTATCCCATATTTTCCCATAGTTTTATCTTTCCACCTCATTGTGCGACTGTGTGACTTCGCGGCTTTTTATCAAAGGTGTCAAACAAAACCGACAACCAATCAGAAGAGTTCAATCCACATAATAAATAATAAATCTCGGCTAATTCCAAAGGTTCCTACTCTACCCTTGTAATTAGTCGACATTTATTGTTATTACAGAAATTGGTTCCATATTTATAATAATTTATTTATTAATTCTGTCATTGGTTTTTCTTGGTCGCTCTTGGTTTTATTTCTGTAGGTAGCCTTAAAAAGAGTCTAGTGATTAATGGTGACAGAACTAGAGTGCTTTAACCACTCTAGTTCTGTCACTATTAATCACTAGAATTCAGTGACCAAGAATGAAGCAGTGACATGACTACAGAATAAACTAAGCAAAATAACTTCCCTAAGAACCAAAGTAGTATTTACCAACATGATTGTCATCATTGTGATAGGTTTGAATTTTCACATCAAAAATGAACCCTAAAAAATTGTCGGCAATTTTAAAGGATTTTATTTTGCTTTGAATGAATTGATTTTTGCTCAATGATTTGTTGTACGTCGTGCTATCAACTTCCTAGTTCCTGTTAAGAGTTCCGTTTCGAGTGATCATCAGGACGTCCTACCCTACAGTAATGTGGAATACGACGGACGATATGATTTTTGTGTGTTGGTGCCGCGCCGAACTATGAACAATGGGTTTGCACATTGAACCATTCTTGTGACCATTGTGAGTGTGATTTTTACAAGTAACCATGTGTGTTTTTAACTTAATCATTAGTGCTTTGTGTTGGAAACCTTAGAATAGTACCTAGAATAATAAATAAATAAATTAAATCATTATTTCAGACTACATTATGTCCATAATATACATGAAATTATCATAAACATTAAAAATAATCTACAGACCTCTTAATCTACATAATAATAATCAATTACAAAATAATAAGTCAATAGTCAAAACAAAGAAATACATTAAAAGACTTTTATTTAGAATAATTAAACTTTATGTTATTATTATTAGTGAAAACGTGCATCCTCGAGTAGTGATACATATAAATGCAGTCGAACCTATTTGCGAACACGCTGAGAATGCTATTAACTGTTTGACTGTCTGTTTGATTTGTAACAGTTTACCTAGACCGCACGTGGATGCGCTCAACAGCACCATGTCGTCTGCGTAGCTAATGTTGTTGATGCAGACACCGTCAATGTGACAACCGACACGCGTGCTGCTGAGCTCACACATGAGCGCGTCCACATACAAGTTGAAGAGTTTTGGAGATGTCAGCTCCCCTTGCCTCACTCCACACTCCAATCTGTATGCCTCCGAGTAAACGCCTGACCATCTCACCACATTGACTTGGTTTTGATACCAGAACATAAATATGCCATTAAGTTCTGGTGGCATTTCCAGTTCATCTAGCTTCTGCCACAGTAATTCATAGCTAACCAGGTCGAATGCTTTAGATAGCTGCTTCAAACTCAAAATAGCCGTATCTGTGGACAAACCTGGTCTGAAACCAAATTGATTATCATTAAGTTTCAGATAACGACCAAGTTGAGCATCAAGCAGACTGTCCAGCACCTTTGCTACAATAGTGGCTAACGAGATCGGTCTATAATAATTGTTCTTATCACTAATGTTAACGGTCTTATTCTTCAAGATAGGTACTACCACAGTTTTCATAATTTCAGCTGGTAGATATGAGTGTCCCATACATAAGGTATAGAACATGCCTAGAACTCTGGGCATATGAGGGTAATGGTAGGAATAGGTACCTACTAATCGGCTAAAGTGGTATAATGTTATTGTTAATTTTCAAAATTTACGGATCTGCCTACTCAACTCAGACAAGACATTAAACGGTATGTAATCTACCTAAGTTGTTGCTTCTTTTACAATAAAATTAAAAATATTGTTTTGTAACAGACGAATAGGTAATTTGGATTAGCCGCTGGATAAATAGGTAGGTAGTTACTAAATAAATATCTACTTAGTTTTGTGCTACAAAGTACAAACGAAACACTGTATGTAATGTAAGTAGGTACATCAAAAGATACCTACATACCTAGGTACCTATCTAGCCTAGCTTAGCAAGCAATTTGAACTCCCGCGAAACGATGTAGGTACGTAACGCACTTAGAAACATTGTTGACAAAATAATAAGGGTTGTCAGTTCTATTTCTTGAATGTTAATGAATATAAAACAATATAAACTAAATTTATTTATTTAAAACAAAATAAATGAATATAAAACAACTTTACATTTACTACACCTGTATACTTATAAAAAAGATATTAAATAAAACAATACATACAAACATCACATTTATTAAGGTCCACCAGTTACACACTCGAAGTAGTCGTAGAAAGGATCATATTGTGCTTCCAATAGTACGTACAGCTCTTGGTGCTAGAAAAATAAGTTTTAAAGGAGTACAAATCTACAATAAACTCCCGAAAGAAGTGAAGAATGCAGATTCATTTAAAATCTTTAAAATTAAATTAAAAAAACACATACTTCACGATCAAACATTATTTAAATAAACGAACTTACCTATCTGCATATACTTACACTGTGACGCGTGAATGAATCTGCACACTACACTGCGACTGTTCGGCGCATGCGATTACGCGATTACGATTTGCGGGTAGTTGTTTTGTTTTGTTTGTTAGTTGTTGCCGAAGCATGTTTTAAAATTTAAATATGTTTAAAATTATTTCTCATGTAAGTGAAGTTTATAATTTCTATTTGAGAAAATAAATTTTCTATAAACGGAATGGTTTTGTATGAAAATCTGAAAATAATAATTCATAGGAGTTGTACCCCCACAACTGTTAATTTTCATGGTCGGAATCTGCTCGTTCAGGTTAAAATACTAGTTCCTGGACACCCCGTAGGTAAGTATACATGGGTGGGTGCGAGTGAGATGGCGAGTTAGGTCTATCATGATCCCTCACTGCGCAGTTTACATTGGGCTAGTGATTAAATAATACCTTTTATTGGAAAGAAAACTATTCACATAAATTCTAAACAGTGCCATTCTTTTGTTGTTAATGCTTCTAACGATATAGTAACAAGGGTTGTAGAAGAGTTATCATGTCCAGAACATAAAAAGGCTGACTAACAAAATAGTCTATCATGCGTGTAGTATTCCAAATCAAGTGAATATTGTGATCAGAAGTGTCGACACTAAAATTGCAGCTATCTTGCTTGGTCATATGCACCATCTACAAAATTATTCACTTATTTGGAAGCAGCTGGGCACTGGGAACAACTTGAAATACGAAGAGCCTTACAAATATTTATACTGCCTTGCGCTCGCTCCTACAGCTACCCTACATGCTTGTCTGGCAAGGGGTTGGAACTATCAAAAATGTCTAGCTAATAAGGAAACATCATCTAATTATTACCCAAGTATTATATATAAAAATCAGCTTTTATACTATAACATAAGAAGAATTATAATTTCATGAACATCAAGTGTGTCTGACAAGGGGTTGCTACGATGTTAAGTGTCTGGCAATTCATAACGTGATTTTTAATAATATTCTGAAGGCAATACCAAAAAATCACACTTTATTATTTGATGAATTTAGATCGGTATTTTACAAACCTTTAGTACCGGTTACCTGCCAAAGCCACTGCAACCCAACTTCATAATGTTCCATCGTTCTTATCTGTGTTGGGAGCATGCGCCGACAAACTTTCAGCTTTTATAAAATAACGAAGGTCTGGGGTTCACGGGCTCTTGGTTTAATGGTTTAGTGTCTAATTTTTTTATATTTTACCAAAACTTAGGGAAATTTTTACCCTCCTTATGGCTAGAAATTATGTCCATTTTTATTTGCTCCTGGTTATTTTGACACCACTTAAATTTTGCCTTAAATACCTTGCGTCTCTTACACATATGATCATATACTACCCCATTTTTCGGCTTTCCATATAAAAACCATAAATTTAATTTGAGCCTAGCCTCTTGGTGTGCCGCACTAACATGTTTATTCAATCCAGGCACATTTTTCCCTTCTTATTATTTCCTAATTTACATGTCAAAATAGCTCCTTCCCTCAAGACTTTAATAATGTTGTGATACATATTATCGATAATAGATTTGTGTGAAATGTCATTGCAGTGGTTATCGGCACATAATACAAACTCATTTGGAAAATTAATTAGCTCTAAATTGTCATTACAAATTTCAGAATAAATATTAATTTGTTATAATTTTCGATCGCCCCAGATAATTTTACTAAAATTTTTTTATTATTAAATGGACAAATATAAGTCACAACATATAGTTACAGGAAAGTGGTCTGTAACGGTCCACATAACGTCATAACAAACCTTAATGTCTTTAACGGTCGCCCAGGCAGACTGCGTCACGACGCAGTGATCCAACCAACGTTGCGAACCATGAGCATCACTTACAAACGTATATTCATTGGAGTCAATAACTAGTTTTATAACATCCACACAGCACCACGATTGTTAGGCACAAAAGCTATTTAATTAATTACTGAGTAGTTCTGTCGGATTCGCATTGAAATCGCCAAGAATATAAACGGATTCCAAATCACTGCTCTCAACTATAGCTGTTATCTCACTTAAACACTCCGTAAACTGAGGAAGATTGTCTAAGCACTGCGTAGGCATGAAGACGCTGAACACAATGAAGAAGGAATTTGCCAACTCAAATTGCACAGCTGATATGCGCGTACTCGCGCAGTTAATTATTTTTATGGAATCAAACACGTTCTTTCTCCATAATAACGCCACTCCTCTATAAAGTCGGCCGCGTAATAAGTATTTCCTTTGAGGTATCGACTACCGATTTTCCGGTGTATTCGTAGTTTTCATGAATTGTTCCAAGAAACGCGATATCATGAGGCAGCAACTTCACACTTTTGCAATTGAAAGTTAGCTCCATGTTAGCTTGCAGTCCATTATTTATCCATTATTTATTTTGTAAGGTCACTTGTTATATCTTCGTCTCGCTTGTAAAAGCTGACGAAGCGTCTAAAAGAATTGCCGTCGGGCCATAGCTTAGCATCCATGAACATAGACAGTTTACTTTTAGGTACTTACCATTATTTTATTTTATATTATTTTATGCATCATATTCTCGTTCCATCTTTGGTTTAATTTTTTCTAATGACACTTCTAATGATATTTTCTTTAAAATATAGCTAGATATATCGTCGCAGACGTACATTTATCAACGTTGTTTATAAATAACGGTATTTAATGTTTCCTGCTATAATCTAAACTTCATGTCTGGCTCAGTTTTTGCTTCACCCCTTGTAGTTTCTAATCAATTTCTGTATCTTTTTCTCTGCACCATTTTCCATTCTTCGTTTGACTGTCTATCTCTCCATTCCCTTTCTTAACTGGCCATCTGGACAAATTATTTTTGGTGCTTAGGCATATGAACGATTGCGATCCCTGGCGACGTTTTTGTACTGGAGGGCTTCGAAAGGCAAGTCTCGGGCGATGTTTTGGATCTATTAAGATTGTGTGCAGTCTCAGGAATATGCAGTAACCCTATTGGTCCGCTATCATAACAGGTGTCTATTATATTCAACTTTGAGTTACCTCGTAACGTGTTGACGTTAGTCATATCAAACTTATTCACAATCGATGCTGTTTTTATATTTACTATGCCATATCTCAGTGCATTTAGTTCTTCTTTTAAAGCATAATTCTGCTTTAGATTCGTAGTTTACTTTTGCATAATTATAATATCTTTTAATAGCCTTGTTACATCTACATGATCAAATGTAACCGGGGGTAGTTTATTAAGATCTTTCACAACAAAGACAGGAAAATCATCCGGATCCAAACTCCCGGAACAGCCTAATCATATCTTCTAAGTCTTCCTGGGACTTGCCATCTCTTTTATGTTGAGATTTCGTTTTCGATGACTTCATGCAGGCAAAAAGAAGATTTTTTGCTATATCCTCCGCAGTGAACGCAGACGAACAGATCTGTATCAGGCTAATTTGATCCATTACTTGTAGTTTATTTTGATTAAACGCCAATATTTCACGAATTACTACATTGCAGCAACACTTTAGCACTGGACATGTTTTTGTCTCCAAAACAACAGCTGGTAAGCGCTCTGTCTGAATGCAACAAGTGATGCGTAGCAGGTAGTTGTTCGCTGTGAGTACTAGTCTTTTTGTAGCACTGTAGCGGTTCGTTGCGTAGCTCGGCTCGTAGCACTAACACAAGGCTTAAGAATTTCGTCTCACACGGCTGCGACGCAGACGACCCAAGTTCGAATCCGTTGGAAAACGAATATCAAAGGCACTCACTAGCCGCCTCGAAGCAGAGTAGGCCCTCACGGAGAGACTCCGGGGCGCAGCACCAGTCCGTTCAGCCAAGGGGCAAAGTCCCGCCCGGCGCTCTATCATTACAATTCTATTCACGATGCAACACGACACACGACCACTTAGTTTGAAAGTCGAAGGCGGACTCTACGGTTGGATGGTTCCGTACGAACGATTATCGATCGAAGTTAGGATAGACAATATAAATACGAGCTGGGCTCGGCGACGAGATCATCTCTCGAGCTCGCGATGAGAGGGGAATATCGGCGAGAATCTCATCTCTAGGACCAATCGCGGTCATCTTCAGGCTCGTCGTCCGGATCCGGATCCGGGTCCGGCTGCGGACGCGGCGCCAGCGCGGCTGGATGCGCCGCCAGCCACTCCGCCAGCGCACGTGCAGTCGGGCGCGCGCTCGCCTCGCGCTGCCAGCACGCGCGCGCCAGCGTCCGCGTCTCCGCCGAGCTGCACGCCGGCAGCCGCGCGTGTCCGCCCGCCTTCACCAGCTCCACCGCCCGCGCCGCTCCAAGCGCGCCGAACGGACGTGCGCCCAGCGACACCAGCTCCAGCACCAGGGCGCCCAGCGCCCACACGTCCGACGCGGGCGAGAACGCACCGCGCGCCAGCGACTCGGGCGCCATCCACAGCACCGGGAACAGGGCGCGGCGCCGGCAGCGGTAGTAGCCGTCCGCGGGCTCCGGGTCCTCCGCGCCCGCGCCCCCGTCCAGCGAGCGCGCCATGCCGAAGTCGGCGAGCTTCAGCTCGCGCCGCTCGTCCACCAGGCAGTTGGCGGCGCGCACGTCGCGGTGCACCACGCGGCGCGACGCGAGGTACGCGAGCGCGAGCGCCGCCTCGCGAGCCAGCCGCGTGAGCGCCTCGGCCGACACGTGCGCCGCCTCGCGCGCCTCCCCGCCCGGCGGCCGGCGCGCGCGCAGGTAGCCCAGCAGGTCCCCGTGCGCCGCCACCGCCGTCAGCAGCAGCGGCGGGCCCGGGCCCACGCACACCCCGAGCAGGCGCACCACGCGCTCGTGCCGCAGCGGGGCCAGCACGCACGCCTCGCGCAGCAGTTCCCCCTCCTCGGCCGGCGCGGCGCCCGCGTGCGGCGCCTTGGCGGCCAGCGCCATCCCGCCCGGCGCCAGCTCCGCGAGCCACACGCGCCCGTGCCGGCCGGCGCCCAGCGCGCGCAGCAGCGTCACGCGCTCGCGCTCCACCAGCAGCGCGGTCAGCTCGGTGCCCGCGTCCGGCTGGCGCGCCAGCAGCTCGGCGCCGACCTGCGCGCGCAGACGCCGGCGCTGGGCCAGCGCGCGCGCGGCTCGGCGCCGGCTAAGCGCGCGGGCCCCGTAGCCGGCCAGCATCGCGGCCAGCAGAAGCGCGGGCGCGCCCACGGCCGCCAGTGCGTCCAGACAGCCGGAATGCGCGAAGGCGTCGCCGCCGACCGGCAGGCGGCAGGAGTGCGGTGCGTCACGCACGGGCGGCGCGGGGCAGGCGGCGGCCGAGCCTGGCGCGTGCAGCTCGGGCTCGGCGCGGCCGGGGTGCCACACCTCGAGCCGCACGCTGGACTGCCGCGCTCCTTCCTCGTCGAAGGTGAGTTCGCCGGCGACGCCCGGCAGCGGCGATCCGTTCGCGAGGCTCTCCCGGAATATTCTGCGCGCGCAAATTCATCAACGTCAGAAACGTATCTCCTCACTGACTACTATCGTTTCGTCGCTATTTGATAAGATACAATGGGCTATCTGTTAATTCTGTTACGAGTGTTTATGAGTTTATGCGATGCCTGCAAAATAACTTATTGAGAATGTAACTAATTAAAGGATTAATAGGATTAGCACAACGGGTTGTACTTAGCGGTTGGTGAAGTTAGGTCGTTGATAATAATTTTGGTAAGAAAGTAAAACGAGCAAGCAAGCTTTACTGTTGCCGCATATAGGGTGGGTGCACCAGTGCCACACCAGAAACCAGTAGTAGCTACACCATTTCTAACTTCACATCAAAATAATAACCTTCTGTCGAATTTCCCGCCACGTTTTTTACGTTTGGTAGCACTGCCGTAGTTTTATCAATAATTTAATCATAAATAAAAACAATAAACACGTCATCTACATCAATAAAAACACATGATTCGAAACGACAATCGTTCACTTCGTTCCGGGCGGCTATGTTAGTAAGCGACACATCGACGGTAAGTTTTGGAAGCTTGTTAAATCTTTGTTTTAAACAATCGTTTAACTTATTTTCCAATTAACTGCGTATTATGATGTGTGTACGAGCTAACGCACACATTTACAATGAACTTTTAGCAATAGATATGTTATATATAAATTAGCCTAGCTTGCATTGCCTTACGCTGCAATTATTAATCGATCTTTGGTGGAAACAATAAAGTAGTTGTACTACTACGCCCAACGAGTTTGGTCATTTAACTCTCTTCGGAGTCACTGTAACGTTGCGTCTAGCGCAGTTACTGTAAATTAACATTTAAACCAAAACTTAATCTACCGCTAATTCAATAGTACCTACTTATGAAAATCTAACATAACAGCACCGCGTAGATACTATGCCCTATTCTGTGTCGCCGAGCCACGGCAATTAAAAACGTTCCCCCCTCGCCTCGCTCGTCAGAAGCCAGCAAACTCTTGCGACGAACGCACGTACATATAACAACTATCTACTATCCCAAATTGTGATTGGAATTGGAACCCCTCTAGATTGAGTTTACAGTATTACCATACCCACTGTTGTCTGTTAGCGCTTAGCATTTTCTATCCCCTTGTAAAGCTGTCTGCATTGTCTAAAGCTAACTGCCGTTATTTTAAATGGTCACAACGGTCATTGGACCTTGCACCCAAGCTTGCGCGAGCCGTGACCTCTAACACGTCATGGCGGTCAACTGTCTTTCTGGAATGAATCCTCAGACATCCCACTCTCATTCCAGGATTCCACTACGGGAGTTATCTTCTACCGTTGCGCTTAACCTGCGACCGCTTGCCGCTACCCTGCAAGCCGCCGCTTCTCTTACTCGCGCAGTCCAACCTACCGCTGATACTGATACCTTCGGGGAAGGAGGACACACCTGACAACTGGACCTGGAACGGAGGGATCGGTCGCGCAGACCAGTGTTCGCGAGTGTTCAGGCCAGTGACTATTTTGTGACCCCTAGTGCGGAACTGTGCGGCTGTATAATATTATGGACAATAAAAGCCTGAGGCTATAAAAACCAGCTTTTATTCCCACGACCCTAAACATCTACCTACCTGCGGACTGAAAGGGAGAACCTACTATCCCGGAACATCGCATCACCACCCCTCAGCTAGCTTCCCTTAGCAGTTTAACCACAGCTGTACGTATTGTGGGGCTCAAGCACTAATATTAGGTACGTCTTTTTTCACCAGAAAATGCTAATTTAAATCAATAGTTGTCATGGGTAAACTAATGGAACACGAATTCAATGTTAAATATTTCCAGTAATTGGTTTACAACTGGTGATTTAACTTTTTGATAATTTGTTTATTTTAACCGACTTTATCAAAAAGGTGGAGGTTCTCAATTCATCGGAATCTTTTTTTTTTTTATGTCTGTTTACCGATTACTCGAAAACGGCTGAGCCGATTTGAAATGATCTTTTTTTGTTTGAAGGGTATACTTCACAAGTGGTCCCATACAAATTTTATTAAAATCGGTCGAGCTAAAAAATCAACAAAAATCTAAAAATTTTATACATCGATGATGTTTTTATGTGCTTCGATACCTCGCTGTCTCATTGGAGCGGTGCGTTTATTTGGCGCACCCATTTTATATATATACATATACAAAATACATCTACTTTCCACTAAAAATGTATTATAGGCTCAAATTTCATTCAGTGAAGTCGGTTTCTTTTTAGTTTTTAAAACGTAATTATTTCTTTTACATTTATATTTACTTACTTCATATACCTATTGCAATTAATTATTATAAGTTTCAGTCTCATGTGAACACTCGCTTAGCTTGCACGCCTCCGTCCGCTGCACCGTCGCGTCGGAATTCATAATATCACCAACTTTGGGCTCAAGTTTTGCGTGTTGCGCTACTCAGTTTTTTTTACTTTTTCTTTATCCGATATCTTCAATAATACTACCAACTACTATAATGAAGTGTAAATTTTGTAAGGTAGAGTTTAGCGATGGAGTGCAATGTTCTAGTTGCAAAAACCACCTTGATTGCGCCTTGGTTGCGCGAACATCTCTGAGGCCTCATGGAGGAAGTATGCAGCTGAGAGAAGAGCCTAATGGAGATGTCCTTCGTGTCGAGCACCATCACCAGCTACGCTAGCTCCAGTTCAGTCAGCTGCTCTTGACTCTATTATGAAGGAATTGCGGGACATGAAACGCCAGCTGTCCGGTTCATCAGTGCTTAAGGACGATATGCATTTGATTGAACAGGAGCTCTCAGAGCTTAGAATCACATGCGTTTATGCAACTGAGAAGCTTGATGAACTTGGTCGAAAACTCACAGGTGTTGAGACCAGGGTAACCGACCTTGAAAAATTCCATGACACTGTTAAATATCTGAAGAATGACTTAGGTAAATCAAGACTGGAGTTGTCCGCCCAGGAACAGAGATCGAGGTTAAATAACGTTGAGATGATGATGAGTAGTGCGGATGATTATATATTAACTGATGAAATGAGTGCGTTGAATCTTAATCAGTTTAACGGTATATCGAATAGGAATGGAAGAATGCTTTTTTTAATAAAGTCTTATAAGAGGTTCATAATCAGTTTATTCCAACTAAAACCTCTAACCATTCCTATCCTATATGGTAACTCGGGTCTGATAAGGGCAATCAAAGAAATATATAAGTTTTATGTAAATTAAAAAAAATAATGTGCTTACTTATAAACTTTAACGCGAGAGAGTGAACCAACTGGAATCAACTTGTTACAAAACCTTTATTAATACGACTGAAGAATCTATTTAAAAAAATCCTAAACATTTTTGGTCTTATGTTAAAAATATATCCAATTCCCATTCCATTCCTAGTTCTATGAATTTTAATACTTCAAACATTACTGGTGGTCAAATCTATTTGTAATGCTTTTTCAACTTATTTCCAATTAACTTTTCTTAACCCTGCGCTCGTTAGTACTGCAACCACTCAAAATAAACCTCTTGTAAGCTATCAGTCACCTCCTAATATTTCATCTAACATCAAAAGTATTGAACCTAATCCTACTGATATTAAAACTATTATAAGTAAGTATACATCCAAAGCACCTGGACCTGATAATATTTCGTCTAAATTTCTTATTAAATGTGTTAATACTATTGTTTATCCTATAGCAACCTTATTCAACTTATATACTTAGAGGAAAGTCCTCTAAAACTGTTCCTATGATATGGAAGTCTGCATTTATTACTCCAGTCCATAAGAACCATTCTATATACATCCTTTGGGTCTATAGACCCATCTCTAAATTTTGTATAATTGCCAAAATCTTTGAGAGGATAGTATTTAACCAACTGTATTCTAGTTTAATGAACACTTAAAGTCATTTCCATGGGGTTTTTTGAGGCAAATCCAAAGTTTCTAATCTTATTCTACTTTATGACTATATTACAGAAGATAATGGTCAGCAAGTGGACGTAATTTACACAGATTACAGTAAAGCGTTTGATAAAATTGATCACAACACTCTAATTCAGAAGTTAAGCCAACCCGGAATAGGAGGAGATCTTTTGAGGTGGTTCGCTTCTTACATTGCTAACAGAAGTCAGGCTGTTGTTCTTAATAATTATATTTCTTTTTGGGTTAATGTTCCCAGTGGAGTCCCCTAGGGATCCTTGCTTGGGCCTCTTGCATTTTATAATTTATGTTGGGAATATCGACTTGTGTCGATATCGTGTTGTGTTGTGTTTAAGTCTTCTAATTAAATTTGTTTCGCTGATGACATGAAAATCTACTCTACTGTGTCATCTAATCAGGATATGATTGGCCTTCAAGCTGATCTATCTCGTTTCATCAATAAATTTGAGCTCAATCCAAATCAGGTCAATTTACTCAAAAATATAATATTATGACTACATTCTATACCTTGCTAGGTCAACTACTTCTTAAAAGTAATAATATACGTAATCTTGGAGTTCATCATGACTCCAAATAACTTTTTGATACTCATGTCGACAAAATAGTCAGTAAAGCTACAAAATCCTTAGGATTTGTTATGCGTCTAAAAATTTCAATAATGATAAAACTTAAAATATTATACCTATTACTCGTTTGTTAGAAGCCATCTGGAATATGCGTCTCAGGTATGGAACCAGGTATGGTGCTATGGCACTTACATAGATCGTATTGATTGAAGTAATTCAAAAACAATTTTTAAGATGCCTATGCTACAGAGTTCATCCCCCTTACGATTCTAGTAAGTATATTAACCTCTGCAAAAAATGACACTTCTTGCCTTTATCAATTCGTCGTGGCATATCTGATTATTTATTTATGCTAAAAATATTATAATGATAAAATATTTCTAATGATATTGACTGCCCTAACCTTCTCTTTAAAATTAATTTTAATATCCCGCATAAAACGTTCAGATTCAACCCCCCTCTTTATGTACCTGGAGCTTCTACTAATTACAGACAAAATTCGTTTATAATGCGAGCGAGTTCAACCGTCAACGGTTTTTGTAAGTTATTAGACATTGATCCATTCAATATTAGTATTGGCAATGCAAGGCGTTGCATTAAGCAACCCAATTGTTATATTAATACTTTTTAATGTTTGTATTTTTTTTTTATATTCTTTTCTTTTTATTGAGTAAAAAACTCTGATGGTTGTAATTATCAGCATGTGCCACAATACTACCACAACACACTAGATCTGTTCTGCACTAGTGTAGGCTCAGCTAGACAGCGGCTGAATAGGGAATTCTTTTGCGACAAGTCGAGTTCACAAGGGTATGTTACTTACTTAGTTACTTTCGTTATTTTACTTTATACTTAAACACTTATAGGAAAATACTTCTTTAATTCTATTAATTTTACATTATACTTAGATAATTTTACTTTATACTTTCTATTTGTTTTTGTATGTATATTCTTTCAAACTGAAAACCCAATAATAACAATTGTGCTAGTGGGATAATTTTATAAAACCGCATTTAAGTTTCGTTTTTTTATTGTAAATGCATGTATTGCGGAGTTCAATTCGTAGCGATTTTTTTGCGCGAACTAGCGCGTACGCATTCAAAATAACATACTACAGAATAGCGCGGTTTAAATCAAGCGGATTCATTCGATAGTTATTGCTCGGCCTAACAGGATAATCGCTATATACTTACGACAATCGCGTCATTAAGGTCTCTAATATCGTGGCGTCTGACTGTTTCACGGACATAATTGACGGTAGACATTTTTGGAAAGCTTGACAGATTATTTTCGATGAGTAATAGGTTAACTCTCCTAAGTGTGAGTTATTAGCCTCAATGATATGATGATTTTTTGTGTAATAATGTTTGATTTCTCGCTTCAAAATGAATCTTAAAACGGTTTGTGTAACTTTTTATATTTTGTTTTTTATACGTGAAAACTTGTAATTGGCTTTCTTATTCTATGTGATTGTTATATTCTGTCTAAAAAAGCTGTTGGTTTTCCAATAAATAAATAAAAAAAAAAAAACAATCCCGCAGACCTCCGTAGTGCCTGGTGCACTACGGAGGTCTGCGGGATGTGTTTTTTTTTTTTTTTTAAAGACGCTAATTTAGTTCTCACATACTCAATATGAGGTCGCCAGGTTAGGCCGTCGTCAAGTAGTAAGTAGAAAGGGCCGGGAATTGTGGTATTTTTTTATTTTTCGCTGTGAAAATCATAAAGGAGGTTTTCTTGGCGTTGACTGTCATTAAATTGCTCTGGCATCAGATGTCAAATTTAAATAAGTCCGCCTGCGCATCTTTTACCAGTTCGCCGAGATAGGCAGGTATCGTCGGCGTATAAAGTTATGTGCCCTTTTAGCCCTATTTGCTAATATTATTAATATAAATTAGGAAAATCAATATTCCGATTATGGAACCTTGAGGAATTCCGTAGGCTATTTTCTGACGACTACTTTCACTATTTCCCATCTTCACGACTTGGTACCGATCCGCTAGGTATGATGCAAATAGTTTTATTGCTGTATTTTTGAGTCCTAAGTCGTAAAGTTTTTTTAAAAGTATATCGTGGCTGATGGTGTCCAAAGCTTTTTTGAAGTTTATAAGTATACCCAAACCATATGATTTTTCGTCTTTATTTACCTTTTTTTAGTTATCAAATCGATAGTTGCCGACAAGGTGTTCGACTTCGGTCTAAACCCGTACTGATGCTCGTATAAAAAGTTTATTTTCGTAAGGTGATGCTCGAGCCGATTGTACATACCTTTCTCAAAGATCTTCGAGATAGCAGGTAAAACTGATACGGGTCTGTAATTTCCCGGTCGGATTTACTTGACTTTTGCAATTTTTAAACTATCCGGGTGTTCACTGCGTTAAGGTTCTTGTTTGTTTCTCATTCTATACATCTTAACAATATCGCCAACTATGCATATTTTGTGCGTTCGCCAAGCCATAATAAGGCTTCGTAGATCTTGTTGCAAAACTGGCCCTACCATCATGGCATCGTTCAACGAGTTCCCGTTAGACCCTTTTGCAGACGCATCAAATACCACTCGGACCTTTGTTGTGTCTTTGTCTTCACGCACGACCGCATGATGAGGTAGATATATTGCGACTTTGTCCTCAGGTGTGTCTGATTTCTTCATATGGCCCATCTTTTTGTACTCATGAATAACCTTCGTGTATTCAGCCTTAGGTTCTGATCTCTTTGCAATTTTTTCTCTAATTGTATAATTCGATTTATTGCTTGTTGTTTTGTCTCTCCACATAAGTTGATTGTTTCTTCAATACATACCTAGTACCTAGTACCTAGTAGTACCTTCCACTATCATCCCTTTTAGTGATTTGTTTGTAAATTCTTTCACATTCTTCTTCTTCTTCTTTTGTCAGTAACTTCTTCTTCTTATATAACTCCGTCTCTATTTCCCAGAACCTTCGTAGTATGTCATTGTTTTCTGCAACTAATCTTGTGACATGTAGGGTAATAACCTTGTGTTGAGATGATTTAATATTTGATTGGTCTGCTCTTTGACCCGAAAGAATCCAACCCAAACAAGTTTTCTGAGCCACTACGCCATCGGGCATTTTCACTAATCCGTCTTCAATAATTTTGCAGAAGACTTCGGCCCCGAGTAGCATATCTATTTTATCTGGTTTAGAGTACGTAGGATCAGCCGGTGGTAACGTGTGGAGCATAGGCCACTTCATCGCGATATGTGTCGAGGGTAGTTTTGTTGAAATCGTCTTCAGTACATAAAGCCTTTACTCGAATGTCTCCAGTGTCATCAAATCGCGACGTTAATGACAGATCCACTAAATGTCTTATAGAAATTGTTGTTGCTTCTCCCACTCCAGAGACGACCCCGTTGATATTGGTTTTGGTTAAGCCCAATAGTTCTACTTCTTCTAATAGTTCTTACTTCTCGCTGATACGAAGGACGCCTCTGACCCTTGATCAATTAAAGCACGAAGTAAATGTATGTCTCCATTTTTCGTTCTGACATTTACTTGTGCTGTAGCTAATAAAACTTGATGCCTGGGCTGTTCACTAGAGAAGTGTGCGCTTGTAATTTTGTGTTCTGTTTCCAGTTCTGTAATTTGTTCCGGTTCTTGTTGTAGATTCCCTTCTTGTTTTGTTTCTAGCACCATGTGAATAAGGGAATAGTGTCTTCTCCCGCAGACTCGGCAATTCATTCTATGTTTACACTTTAATACACTATGGTTGGGTATTAGGCAGTTAAAGCAAAGATTATTGTATTTCGCGAAATCACGTCTTTGTTTGACAGATTGATTCGCGAATGCCTTACAGCCGTGAATGTAGTGCCCTTTTTCTTTGCTATAAGTACACGGCGATGTTGTTTGTGAACTTGATACGGCTGCATGTGCAGATTTAAATATATCTTCTTCAATACCTTCTTCTGATGAGATGTGAAAATATTTGTGGGTTTGTTTGGTTTGGTACTTGAATGACGGAAATTTAGGTGGATATGTAGACACTGTTTTTGGTGATCTAAAGCTCATCAGTGATAAATTTCGGCAAATTGGTTTAGAGCTAAATTATTCAAAATTCGAGCTTAACGTTTCCGACACTTGTTTGGATAAAATTTCAATTGTTTCAAAATTATATTTTCAACATTCATTCAACAGTATGGCCTCAAATATTACAGTTGTTGATAAATGTTCACTTCGCCTCCTCGGTTCACCAATTCTTGACGAGTCTTTTCCGACCTTCATAGATGAGAAAATTCAAAATTTTTGCAAAACCTCGGACAGATTGTTTAAAATTAATAGTCATATGGCTTTTACAATTATCAAGTTTTGTCTTTTTGTTCCAAAATTTACTTACGCTTTAAGATGTTGTCAACTGTGGAAACACAGCGAGCTGGTGGAAGGCTTAGACAACATAATAAAGGACACTTTATCGTCGGTTTTGAATATTAATTTGGATGAAAGGCATGGCTGCAGGCCTCCCTACCTGTCAAATTGGGAGGCTTAGGTATTCGCAAAATTTAAGTGTTGCCCTACTGGCGTTGTTGTTTTCTGTATAAATTTCAGTTTTCTAGCTTCAGCGGTTTCGGCTTGGCGATAATGAATCAGTCAGTTAGGTTAAGCTCTTTTATAGGTATAGATATGCGGCAACAGTAAAGCTTGCTTGCTTGCGCGTAACATCAGACATCTCACCTTTGTAATAAGTAATGTAAACATTACACCTTGGATTAGTTTAGCACACTTTATACATAACACTGTAGGTTAGAATAGAATAGAATAGAATAGAAAATATTTATTAAACGTCACATATCAAATACAGTGCAAATGTAATATAAACTAGTCTATGTACAGTGACGAAAAAAAGGCTACCACTCAGCATATGATACAGAACTATGAAGGCTGCTGTATCGCTGGTTTTCAGTGGCGCCATCGTGAGTAGCGCAGCAGCTATTGCCACACGCCATGAGTGTACCACATAACATAACATAACATAACATAACATAACATAACATAACATAACATACATTAACTAACTAAAATTGGCAAGTTAACAGGTAAAACTCTTAAAACTAATAAAAATATTTACATGTTTGTTAAATAGGCATTTAACGAATACAAATATAATATAAAATTAAGCAACCAGTTAAACATTGTGATAAATCCATTACTGACAAAAATAAAATAAATAAATTTAAACCAAAAACGACTTCTTAAAGAGCAGACTTTTGTGCATTTAACAGGTATTTTTTAAATGAATTTTTAAAGGACCTAATGGTAATAGAACTTCTGATGGGAGGAGGAATATTGTTCCAGCATTTTGTGGCAGCATACCGGAAACTGCCACGAAATGCAGTCGTTTTATGGCTTTGACAAATTAAACGAATTGCTAAGCGAATATTACAAGTAGAGAATTTTAGTTTTTCATACAAATATATTGGTACCTGGCTTTTTATAATTCCAAAAAGTAGAGTTGCAAAGTGAAGTATACGACGTGATGACATGTTTAAAAGACCGTTACTATTGATGTATGGAGAAATGTGAGCTCTTTTCGGTATAGGGAAACAAAATCGGACACACGCATTTGTACCCGCTGTATGAGTTTCTTTGAACGGACTAGCAAACAAACCACCAAAAACGTTATCTACGTACGTTAACTTGGATAGAATAAGCGAATCACAAGTGTGATTCGCAAGTCAGTATCAAGGTATTCGCGTACACGATACATAACAGATAATCTGTAAAAGCAGTTACGAACTGTTTGAAGAACGTACTTTTCAAAGTGCAATGAACTGTCCATTAATAGGCCTAAGTTACGAATTTCTGTAACCCGTTCTATTAACACTCCATTGGCAACAACTTTAGGATCGTTTGAAAGTATTTCATTAATTTGGTTATTCGACCCAAGAACGAGAAACTTCGTCTTTGCAGGGTTCAAAACCAAACTATTGGACTCGCACCAACTAACCAGTCTACTTATATCCTGATTTAGAGCAGTTATAGCTGCATTCAAATTACTAGGCCAAAAGATATATATAGTTGTAGATCATCGGCGTAAATATGGTATTTGCATTTTTGAATTTTGTGAATTATATCTGAGCAGTAAAGAGCAAAGAGTAATGGTCCTAGAATGGAACTCTGAGGGACTCCTCGAGTCACAGGCATTGTAGTAGATAGAGAGATTGAGCCATCTGGTTTTCGGACTTCAACTAGCTGAGAACGCCCGCTGAGATAGCTCGCAAACCATTCAACTGTAGCTTCGTCACATCCATAATATCTGAGCTTAGATAATAGGAGAGAAGTATTAATTGTATCGAAAGCACGTGTAAAGTCAAATAGTGTTAAAATAGTTCCTTCCCCTATATCTTGAGCCGCCAGAACATCGTCAACAACATCTAATAAGGCTGTAGCTGTACTATGACCTTTTCTAAATCCTGATTGTTTTTTAGGTAATATATTATTAGCTGTCAGATAACTAGTAAGCTGAATACATATAGCTTTTTCGATAATTTTGGATAAGAACGTTAAAATACTTATTGGACGCAGTTCTTTCAAATTGGTTGGATGGTTAGTTTTGGGTAACGGTTTGACTATGGCCTTTTTCCATACGGAAGGAAATTTTTGTGATTTTATTGATGTGTTAACTATTGTAGTTATCAAATGAAGTGTTTGCGGAAGTGTGAGTATGATCATATCCATAGATATACCATCAATACCTGTAGCATTAGTGGAAAAAGATTTAAATATTTCACCCACATCACACTCATTGACGGGATATAGACTAAAGACTGAAGGTCCATGTGTATGGGTTTCAAAGTACTTTATATCCGCCATATTTACATTATTGTTACCGGGCAGTGATAGAAAATGGTTATTTATAATATTAGGATCTTGGAGATGCGTAGGAAGGTCCAAAGATTTGTTTTTAAAATTTGCCACGTTTTGTTTAATGTTATTCCATAAAATACGAGGGTTTTTAATGTTTTGATTAACATTACAGTTGAAATAGGACTTCTTTTCAGTATGGAGAGCTACATTTACAATACTTTTCAAGTCTTTATAGTATTTTTTATGAGCATCATTATTAGTTAAACGACTACGGGTATGGGCTTTATCGCGAGTCTTCATCATCTCCCTAACATTGTATGTAATCCAAGGGTGAGATTTATTTCTTATTATAGTTTTCCTAATCGGCGCATGTATATCAAAAAGATTTAATACATTATTACCTAAATGTTCCACCATTTTTTCAACATCATTATCAACAAGACTGTTCCAATCAATGCTTTCAAGATTATGGTAAAAAGATTCAAAATTTATATCTTTTAGCGGACGATAGACTATCCACTGGGGTGAAGGTTTTTGTTTTTTTACACTTCGCCTGCACGATATGAAGGAGTGTCTACTTAGATCAGGGATATAATCTACCACCACATCGACAACCTGCAAATTGGAGCATATTAAATCAATCAGCTTAGCGCTGTGGTCAGTAAAGTGGGTAGGGACCGTTACATATTGCTCGAGTTTAAAGCAGTTTAAAAAGTCTAAGAGCTTTTTGGAATCTGAATCGGACTCTAACATATTAACGTTAAAATCGCCTGTCGGAAAGATGTGATCAAAGTTGGAAAGCGAGGTAATAGTGTCTGTTAACGCATCTAGAAACATTTCAAAATTTTGCCATGGTGGACGGTAAGCGGTTCCTATCGCTAACTTAAGTCCGTTAGCCGTAACACGAAGCCACATCTGGTCGACGGCCGGAGTCTCGGGGTAAGCGAGAAGACGCGCGCTCACGCCGTGCTTTATGTAAAAGCCAACGCCGCCGCCGCGCTGACGGCCACCGACGGCACCACCGTACTGACGCGGTGCGTGTCGCAGCTGATAGCCCGCCAGTGTGGGTGCGCGCGCTTCTTCTCCATTTCGCAACCACGTCTCGTTGATCGCCATTATGTCAACCGGATACCGCAGCATTGCTACAGTAAACTCATCATGCTTCGTGCCCAAAGACCCTTTATTAAGTAACCCGAATGATAGTGATTTACTCTTGATAAATTGTATAACAAAGGAATAAAGGATTTGAATATACTTGCAGTTCATCAAAAATAGTCTGAGACACGCAACGTGTCGTTCATCAGATGGATTAAAAAGCATCAACATCGTCACTCGCAAGCGTTTTAAAATGTCAAAGCAACCTCCACCTTTATAGCGATCGCGTGATTTTGTATGAAAAAGTTCACTACAACATCTGTACCACCTTTTAGTACCTAAATCAAGCCTTAAAAATAATAATACCAAGAAATTTACCATACATACATAATAAGTAAATGAAGTAGCATAAATAAATGAAATAATATTAATCTTGCACCACAGAGTCATAAACTTATAGATATAGGTAGGTATAGTACGTGAGATCAGAACAAAACGAAACAAAAAATATATATTAAAAAAAGCTAAAAACCACCCTGATAATACCTTAAAGCTGCACGAAATAAAGTTGTGATAACATATACAGCTGACTAACAGACTCCGGCACCAAAAACCTTTAGAAGATCTGCTTCCGGACGGATACGCCTCCCCGTGCTCGCGGCGTACTAGAATCACGCCATCCCTCGTCCACGCAAACCTCCAGCTCAGCCGACGAATCTCCTCCCGCACTCGTCGAAAAAGTATGCGGTTCGCGCGCGTGAGACGTTCATTCACGTAGAACCGGCGCCTGGGCCCTGGAAGGTCCAATCCTGAAGTATCGGCGCCATGACGCACGCGAGCGGCGCGCAACAATTCGTCGCGTTGGGCGCGGCGTAGCACACGCACTACTAGCAGGCGCGGCCCGTTGACGTCGCCAGTGCCGGTGGTGGCGGTCGAGGGCGCGTGCGTGGTGAAGTGCGGGGTGGGTCGGGAGGAGATGGCGCGGGTGCTGGAAGATGCGGGTTCGCGGCGGGCACCGACCCGCACTGCACTGACCACGTCACTTTCCGTGATTTTGACTCCGAGCTTGTTTCCGATGATAGTGACAGTATGAACGGGATTTTCGCCGTACGCCTCGGGAATTCCAGAAATCTCAATCTCGTTCACGAGCAATTCCTGCTCTTTATCGCTAAGATTGCACTGTAGTCGTTCGACGGTCGCCATGAGGTCATTGACCTTTTTGTCAACTTTTTCGTCTAGGCGCTTTTCGATAGAAGATATTCTCATTTCGATGTCATCGCAGCGGGAGTTGAAAGATTGAATTGAGCTACCTAGAACGTCTAATTTTGTGATCAATTGATGAGTAAACGCTGCCATTTGCTCTGCGATGTATTCTTTTAAGGCAGAGGTGATTTCAAGAGCCGTTTCACCTTTGGCGGAGCATTCATCATCAAAACAAACACTTCTGCGCTTTAGTTTTTGAGAATTTTCTCGAAGTGTAACATTATGAAAGGGGTCAACAACCTCGTCATCCTCACTTAGGTCCGAAACTGTGGCCTCCGGCTGTAGTCCGGCAGGCTTGGCACATCTTCCAGAACTTTTTAGTGCTACTGGCTTCGCAGCGGATTTTGGCGCCGATGGTGTCTGCACTGGCACCAAGAATATCCATGCATTATTGGACTTTTTCCTGATGCACAAATCGCACTGCCATTGTGATTTACGCTCGGCGTCTAACAGGTAATTTCTTTTTTATAGCCCTTACAGTCGATATGAAAGTGCAGCTTGCAGGCAACGCAAGACAAAATAGCTCTTTCCTTTATAGGTTGTTCACATTTTCCACAAGTTTTGTGGACAGGTGGTGACATCTTGTAGTAAGCGTCACAACCGCTATGAAATTTTTGTTTTGTAAACAACTTATTCAAATTCGCTTTAATACAAATTTCACAAGCACTAAAATACGATGTATACTTCCCACTTCACAATTGTGTACAGCACAACTAATAAATGTTACGTTTAGCAATAAATTTCGATTTAAATATACGGAGCAAAACTATGACGCGTGTTGACATTGAGTTGACACATTTGTTAAGCGCACAGCTCAATACGTTGTCTTTCTTTATTTCCTTTTCTCTTTCTCGTCACGCGCACATGCTGACGCGCGAGCGATGTCGCTAGCGGGTCCTCTGTATATTTATTTATATTTAGAAATCAATCTAATCTCAAACCTGCAAAGCGGATATCCGCGGAAAGGCTCACCGGAGGGTTTCGTCGACGCGGTGGTCGTAGCGGAGCTCCTCGCGCATCTCGAACAGACGCGCGAAGCCGTAAATCAGCGTCGACAGCGCTTCGGCGAGAGGAGCCGCGTGCGCGGGCCAGTCGCGAGCGCCCAGCGCCTCCGTCAGCGCGCCCGTCAGCGCGCTCGAGGTCGCGTTCCTCGTCGCCGAGCGTGGCGCCGTCCGCAGCGTCAGCAGCGGCGTCAGCGGCGGCGTCGGCGGCGTCGGCGCGGTCGGCGCGGTCGGCGCGGTCCACTCGCGCGCCAGCCACGCGCACCGCCACGGTGCCGCCTCCAGCCGCGCGGCCAGCGCCAGCACCTTCGCCGCCACCGGCCCGCGCGCGTTCAGCACCAGCACCGCCGCGCCCTCCGAGCGCAGCCGCAGCAGCATCGCGCGCAGCGCCGTCTCCTCCCGCGGCAGGACCTCGCGCCGCAGCGGGCCCGGCGCCAGCCTCGCCAGCGCGGCGCCCGTTGCCCGCGCCGCCTCGTCCTCCTCCTCCAGCAGCGCCGCGCGCCGCCAGCCGCACGCCGCCAGCGCCGCCGCCAGCGCCGCGCCCAGCGCCTCTGCCCGCGCGCCCACCCGCAGCGCTGCACCCGGCCCCTGCGCGTCGTACGCCACCGCGGCCACCGCGTGCGTCACGCCCAGTGCCGCCACCGCGCCGGCGCCGGGCCCCTCCACGCACGCGCCGAGCAGCCGGTGCAGTCCGTTCGCGGCGATCTTCCGCTCGAACAGCCGCAAGGAGTGCGCGGGGGAGGCGCAGTCGATCGGGTCGAAGAAGATCTCGACGTCGATCCCGCGCGGATGGATGTCGGGGGCGACGCGCTCGTAGATCTCGCGGATCGCGGCGGCGAGCGCCGCGATCGGGGAGTCGTCACACGCGTGCACCAGCAGACGGTACCGCTCGGTGGGCGAGGTCGCGCCGCGCAGGGTTAGGAAGCGGCTGGCGTGCGCCGGGTCGGCGGCCCAGGCCCGCGCCGCCCGCACGGCCGCGCGGCTGCGCGCGCTCGCTTCCTCGTTCGGTTGCGGCTCCTCCTGTTCGACCGAGCGGATGAATCGGTGATTCGCTCCGAACCGAAAACTACTCGATAGCCGTTCGTTTCGTTTACAATTTTTTTAGAACGAGCGATAACCGAGTACCGATTCGATAACTTAGCCCGGAGCGTTGCGGACCGCGTCCGATTGAAATTCCGAAATCGGTAGGGAAAAAAACGATTGTGGTTTAGGTTTAAAACCGAATCGATCGAAATCGAAATACCGAAGTTATACAAAGCTACATCGAAATAAAAAGAAATGTATTACAAAATAGTTTAATATGTGTACGGGGAGATAGTTAATTCCCTACACTTTACGATGATAGAGTATGCTATGATAATTGATGGGACCGGGATGATAATTAAAATGACCGCTCGTCGCCGAGGTATTATTGCAACTGATTTATTATAAACTAAAAGAATGCTGAATGTGCGGGTTTGGCCCGTACATGCTCCCCGCGAGAGTAATAAAAGAAACTATGAGCCAAAAATTGATAATGATTTGATTACCTAAATTATATAAAACTAAAACTTGATTGCTCATGATTAATTATAATTAATAGCTAGTTAACCGCAAAGTCTCATTCGTTTGATAGGGTATTGAAATCACAACGTGGGATTATAGGCGACGTTGCCTTATTGACTCGCGCACTGACACTTTGATAGAGTACACTATCACTTATACGTTGCGGAGGCAGGGGGTGGGGACAGGGGGCGCGCGGCAGCAGTGGTCTGGTCAGTGGTTTATGATTTTGCTTTTTGCATGTATTTTATTGCTTTGCTTTAAGTTGCTTATTTCCTGGGGAAATTGCTCTTGCTGTTCATACATGATAATTTTTTGCTTTGCTGATTTGATTTCGTCTAGTGTTAGGAAACCTTTTTGTTTTTTGATTGATATAAATCAGTATACCCATGCTAGGATACGCGATATTTTTGATAAAGAGCTGTGCTTGCTCAATAATTTGCTGATAATGCTTTCTTGCTTGATAACAATATGAACTTTTGTTGGCTTTTTTATTTCTTCCTATGTTACGTATTTTGCTTGATTTTCGTGTTTTGGGTTGTAGATAGGTAACCACGTAGGTCATTGCCACCACAATGTATGATTACGTAACTGAGTCACTGATAAGCCTCTGCTCGCTCTGGCAGCGGGGTTTTCTTGCGATTTAACGTACCGCCAACAGATAGGAGACATTATTTCGGTTATTTGGCGAGTCCTATTTGCTACGAAAGTGTTCCATCGGCCTGGATCGCCTTGCAACCATCCTAGCACAGCCGTGGAATCACACCACCCAAATATCTTGATATCGTATCCTGCTAAACACTTTGACCTTGTTCATAAGTTTTGATAGTAAGAGCGCACCGCATAGTTCTAGGCGGGGCAGTGATACATTTTTATGTGATGGTACTAATCTTGATTTTGCTGCAACCAATGTGATTTTTGATTCATTTTCATCATTGGCATATACTCTACAGTAGACAACGGCTGCGACCTTTTCATTCGATGATTCTATTTTTAATGCGAATGAAAATTGGTCTTCTCTAGGGTTCCATTGAAGTCCTAGAGTTTTAGATGATTCTGCTTGCTTAAAATTGATTGCTTTTTGCTGTTGATTTTCTTGATCCTGTAATAACCTGGCATCGTTAGATGACCATTTTCTTAAATTGAGGCCACCTGTCAACTTGGATGACATTACATTGCAAGGTTTTGATGCTCCCGCATAAGATCCAACCTAGGCGAGTCTGCTGTGCTACTAATGCTGTCTGCTCTGATCGGCATATACCTTCTAAAATGATGTTAGAATATATGTCTGCTCCTAACAAAATGTCGATTGGTCGACTGACATTGAAGTCCGAATCTGCTAGTTGTATGCTATCTAAATAAACCCATGGTAGCTTAGGGAATGTCTAAGTAGGTAGATGCTTTGTAAGATTTTTCATTATGTAAGCATCAGTGGTAAAATGATAAGAATTGTTTATTGATGAATAGTTGATAGTAATGATTCCTTTGCAACTGTTTTCTCTCGTTCCTATGCCGCTGATCACTCCTTTACATCTGTGACGAGGTATTGCTAGCTGCTGTGCAGCATTCTCCGTGATCAGAGAAGTTTGTGAACCCTGATCGATTAAAGCTCTCATGGTGGATAAGTACCATCTGCTTTCTGTACTTTGATAATTGCTGTTGATAATAAAACCTCTGGAGTATCATGTTGTTGCGCCACGTGCGAGTTAGAGTTTTGCTGATTTGAGTTCGTGTTACTCGTATTATTTTCTGCTTGATTCGAGTTTTGCTTGTAGGTATCATGAAGTATTGTATTATGACACCCGTTACATTCACGGCATCTCTTTGTAGAGATACATTGTCTGCCGTTATGATCATAAAGACAGTTTTGGCATAAACTGTTTTTATTTATATATTGCTTCTTGCTTGCTGGCAGCATTTCCAAGAATCTTTTGCAATGGAATATGCCATGCTCGCCTTTGCACACAGGGCATGGTTTGTGTGAAAGGAATTTATTACTCGAACTTGATTGCGAAACATCTTTGTTGCTTTGATATGATTGTTTAAAATCTGATGTATTACGATTGTAATTATTGATCGATGATTTTTGTACTTGCTGTTTTTGATTGCTATTTTCTTGCTTTCTTCTACTGGACTCCATGCTCGTGAAATGACTGAAAGATAAAAATCTTTTGCTTGCTGATAATGGTGGCTTACGAAATATTCATTGCTCTTGTCAGGAAATTGCATGAGTCTATTATGATTTGCTTGATATTCCTGCCAATAATTATCTAACGTTTCTGTACGTCTTTTGATATAATCTTGAGTTTTACGATCCGGCCCATTTTTTTTAAAGTTCAAAAGGAGCGTATTATACCCCCTGTGATTTGTTGCTGATTGCTTAACAGATCTTCCAACGTAGACATCTTGATACTTGATTGTCAGCGTTAAAAAGGAAAATCTTACTTGATTACTTGACATTGATACTGATGATCCTGGTGGCGCTTGCTGACCCCAAGATTGTTGCTAAAGGAGATTGCCTCACGATGATAGAGTATGCTATGATAATTGATGGGACCGGGATGATATTTAAAATGACCGCTCGTTTACTGAACTGATTTATTATAAAATAAAAGTGCGTGCTTATGCTAATAATGCTGAATGTGCTGGTTTGGTCCGTACAATGATGCTTCATGAATGATGCATGAAGGAAAACAAAACTGAAACTAAATTTTGAGAAACAGCCTGATTTGTAAAATATCCAAAAGCATTTTTTTGAAGTGAAAACTTCTTTAAGTGCGGGACGCATATTTTTAGATGAGGAAGGATAAAAGTCTAGAGTCTAGAGTCGCGAGTCTAGAGTCGCGACACCGTTACCGAGACGCAGGGCTACCACGCTCGCCTTATTTGATTATAAACCTTAATTCACATGTTAACAGTCTACTTTTGTAAATCAATGATGTTACTTTTGTAACGGAAAAGTTTACTGAGTTAGGTTTTGATATATTATCTACATACTGAACAAATACATAAAAGAATATTAAATGTATTTTAATGTTTCTAATAACTAATAAAATACAATCTATATAATATAAACATGTTATGTTGGTTTGTGTACGCTTCAAAAACTCAAAAAGTTGTGCACCGATCGAGCTAATATTTTAGTATGATATATAATCCGCATCCAGGATTGTTTTTATCTATTTTTTTGTACCACAGCGAAGCGTGGCGGGGTACCTACAGCTAGTTCATAAATAAAAAGCAATTCATAACCCAATAACCCTTGTACCCATCTAAAAAATTTCAAACGCGCCAAAATCTACAAACTCAAAAACGGTCGATCTTAATCTTACCGACCTTGGAAGCCTTCACTGTGCGCGGTCACATGCGCTTGGCCTATTTTTGGTGAATAATTATTCGCTTACCTGTCAGCTCAGTCGGTAGGAGCTCTGCCTTCCGCACTGTAGGTTGAGAGTTCGATGCGTCTGTTATAGGTATCACAAGGATGTATGTATTTAAAAATATATAAGTATTCTATCAGTCATCTAGACACCTTAATACGACCTGTGCTCAGTTTGGGACTAGATGATGTTGCGTGCATCGTCCAGCTATATTTATTATTATTAATTATTATTATTTATTACCGGAAAACTACTAAATCGATCGAAGGATCGTCCTCCATCGATCGGCCAGAGTGCAAGACGACGGCGGGAGCCGCGTTATCGGTTTTAGCGGAAGACGTTTCGGTCGAATCACCGCGCTCGTCGGGCTACCGGGATATCGCGGAACGGATCGGACCTCTCGCTCCAGCACGGCGCGCAGCGCGCTCGCCGACGGCGCGTACTCGCGCATCGCGTCCAGCAACCACGGCGCGTGCATCCGCAGCGGGGCCAGCTCCGCCACCAGCAGCGCGCGCACCGGGCCCGGCGCCGCTCCGGCCACCACCCGCGGCTCGTCCGACCACAGCTCGCCGTCCAGGAACAGGAAGGAGGGCGTCGCCGTCAGCGTGCGGGCGAGCAGCGCGCGTCGCGCCCGCGCCCCCGTCGGCTCCGGCTCCGGCGTCGCGGCCGGCGGCAGCTCGCACGCCGCCAGCTCCGAGGCGGTCGCGAGGCGCAGGAACCGCGGCTCCGCGACCCCCGCGCACGCCGCGCGCCCCGCCGCCGCCGGCGACAGCGCCGCGTGCACCAGCGGGGCCGACAGCGGGGACGGCGCCGCGCCCGCCGCCCGCCCGCCGACCGCGCCGAGGTCCCGCCCCGCGGTTCGGTCGCCGAGGGCCGAGGGCGGCTCGTAGCCCGCGAGGATCCTGCCGGAGAGCGGGGAGGTGAGCGTCCCGTTCGGATCGAGCGATCGTCGCTCGCGGTCGGAGGTTCGCTCACGCTGCGGGGTGGGTCTTAACGTTCGCGAGGCCGCCGGTGGCGGCGGGCGCGCGACACAGCACCAGCGCGCACCGCACGCGGGCGCAGCGCGGGTGCGCCGCCAGGACCCGCAGCAGCAGCGCCGCGGCCGCGCGGTCGGCGTCCCCGCGCCACGCCACCCACAGCTCGCGCGCCGCCCCCCGCTCGCGCAGCGCGGGCGCTGACGACCGCGCCGATGTCGAAGGATCTGCGACACAAGGGATGTGCTGGTGAGACGGGCTGGGTGCGCGAGGCAGTGGGTACATCTCGCCGTCGCTGACCTGTTACGTCCGCGCAACTCTCGGTTATGTTGAAGAACGTCTCGTCGGGCGCGAGGTTCGCTAGGGCCGCCAGGGACGCCGCTACGGCGAGCATGGCCATCCGCGCTACGAAACGCGCCATGCTGCGCTATGGTGTGCCGTGCTGCGCTGCGCTGTCAGCCGCCGCTCGTCCTGCGTCCTGCGTCTCCGCTGCGCTCGTGACGCCGCAGCAATGGCTCGGCTCGACCGCGCCCGTCCCGTTATCCCGCGTACGTTATACTTATCGACCTATTTATTTGTATTATTTTCCTTATTCCTCGATTAGGTTAGCTATTGAATTTACATAAAGGTAACTAAGTAAGTGGCGCTCTTATCGCAACGCACTTAATAGGCTCACATACCTACGTACCTTCCAGCGATGAAACAGGAAAATCAAGGATAAGCTTAGGAAGGTACCTACCTCGGCTGCGCCCATGTGCAAATTAAGCTAGGTAGGTAACTACCTACGAGTGTGTTAGATTTAATAGGCTCTACTAATTCAAAGAAGTTCTAAAAGCTCAGAAATATCTGCCCTAATTTTAACTACCTAGGTAGGTATATCTATTTTTAACCGACGAAAAGAAAGATGTTCTCAAGTCAACGCGTGTCATCGTAATTTAATTCACTTAGACATTTTCTAGTCTCCCTTTTTAGCTTGAAAAGCGATAAATCATGTAAAATAAGTCTTTTACCCAGTTCGTTATACAAGACAGGTCCTGCAACTGCAACATAAGGGTTTAACAAAAGATGTTTTGTGCGGGGTAGTCGCAAAAACCTGGTCTTTCCTTCGTTTTCTACCAGCATTACATCGTTGGTTACTATATTGCCTACGATTGTATGCGCAAGAACTAAAATTTTCATAATAAATAGCCGACGAACGGTTAATACACTAAAGTCCCTATATAGTTGAATTGTGGAGTAACGACGTGGCTTATGGAGTGTAACTTTGATGACGGCTCTCTGTGACCTTTCCAATTTTACTACAGTAGTTTTGTGGCTACCTTCCCACACAGAAACACAGTACTTATCCAATTATTGACTGGCAGAGGGCATTGTGTACTGTCTTAAGAACTGCTTAATCTCCCAGGTTTTTTTTTTGTAAATATAAGTTTCCTGACCCTGTTTGTCAACACTTAGAGTGTGGTGGTGCCAGTTAAGATGGTTATCAATCCAGACATCAAGGTATTTAATTTTTTAAAACCTTTTCTAGGATAATGCAATGTGGAAAGACGGTAGGGTTACATGTGTGATTATATGCTTTTATTTGAAGTCCATTTTGTTTAGGCATTCCTGCTTCTGTGATAGAAAATGTCACGTATTTCGTCTTATTACAATTTCTTGTAAGGATATTTTCGTTAAACCTCTTTATTAAACATTTTAGGCCATCCTCTGTATGTGCAGCCAAATCCTCCCAATTCTTGCCGTGGAACACTACGGCCGTGTCGTCTGCAAAAGTAATAATCTGGGCATTTATTAGTCTGAGCCCACATAGCTGGTTTATGTAGATTAAGAAGAGAGTAGGGCCGAGTATACTGCCTTGTACGTGTGCGCATTTACGAACCGCCCACCGTCTTCGGTCCCCATACCGTGCTCCAGCCACTACCCGGTGATTTATGGAAAACATCTCGGTAGTTGCGATCAGCATCACCGCCCGCAACCACATATGACTCCGATACTCGCCCAACTGACCGACCAACGCAGCCCTAGATGCCCAGACACGTGCCTGCTAAACACCCGAGCGGTCCGTAGTGCTACCCGAAGAAGCGCTGCGGCACCAGCTGCGGCATACAGCCAGTAGCAGTAGCTGCTCCCCATCCCCCAACGAGCCAGGGACTCGCCGACTGCGGAACTGAGATTCCGCCCCGGGCCAAAACCGGATGCTTGATGGGAGATATGTCCATCGCCACTGACCCCTGATCACACAAGCGCCGTGCGCCGTGTGCCGTGCCATGGCTGCACTCGCCTTGCGCTGAGCGCACCAAGTGCTGCGCCCTGTGCTGCGCGCGCCATGTGCTGTGTGAGCCCCAGCACCCGCACCCCTCCCCCCATTGATTACCAGGATCAAAGTCCACCCCCTTGAAGGCCACCGCTTACGCCAATATGGCAGCGCAGAACGCAACGAGATTAGTTGAGAAATTCTTTAGTAGGGAGTGCTAGTATCGTTATCAGATCCATAGTTTGCCGCGAATAGTTACGAGTTTGTGTGGAAGACTTTATGCGATAGGTATAATAATAAAAAGATTTTGATAAACAATCATTTGAACGCGCTGGTGAGCCTCAGCCCAATTCAGAAGGAATCATTCCGGGCCTTAAGGTATTTAAGTGATCAAGTTTATAAAAATATAAACGCACTCAATACCCTGGATGTTCCCACGACTGGTTGGGATCCGTTAGTCATATTCTTGGTCTCAGCAAAGTTAGATCCTAAAAGTAGAAAATGGGAGGAGCACAAAGGGCGCACATCACACTTACCTACACTGATAGAATTTAAAGAATTCATTGAAAATAGGGCTAATGTTTTAAAAACAGCCAATTGTAGCAGCTATTATAATAATTCTGAAAATAAATTAAATAATAATAATAAGAACAATCATTCACACAGTGAAAATAAACGTCATGTAAATTCACAAATATTACCTGATTATAATATTTATTGAAATAGCGTCTCCACTGCTCCTACTGGTCCCTGTTCGTACGCATGGCTTTGAGTGAATTGTTATGACATTGCGTTCAATGAACACTTAAACAAGCGACATACGTCTACATACGAGCAAATGTCATTGTAAACGGTATAATAACAATGTATAGGTATGTAGAACTGTGCTCGGACATTTTTTGAGTGAGCTATAGATTAGGACTCTATAGGATTCTAACTCGATGCGTGGTAACCGTATAACAAAGGCATATCTATGTGTTTTCGTATGTCTTGCTACTAAGGCCCTTCATTTAGAGGTGGTCAGTGACTTTACCACTGAGGCCTTCCTATCGAGCCTACGCAGGTTCGTTTCACGTCGAGGCAAACCCTATATTATCTATTGCGATAACGGCAAAAACTTTGTAGGCGCAAACAATGAGTTAAGTAGAGTTTTATGGTCCAGTCGTCTACCAGTGGCAGATTTCGCCGCCAATCAGGGAATTAAATTCATGGTCTACCTGTCTATTTACCCCATTTTGGTAGAATATGGGAGGCAGGTGTTAAATCTGCCAAATATCATTTAAAACGCGTAGCTGGCAATGCCTCTTTAACTTTTGAGGAGTTGGCTACCCTTTTCACAAAAATAGAAGCAATTCTCAATTCACGTCCTATTTCTCCCCTCTCGTCTGAACCCACTGATCTTAATCCCTTGACTCCTGGGCTCTTCTTAATCGGCCGCCCGCTGATGTCTGTACCAACACTACCTGTCACTACGGTGAGGCCTAATAAGCGTCCTAATAAGATACCAGCGCATCGAACAAATACGGCGCCACTTTTGGGAAAGATGGCGTCGAGAGTTCTTAGCGGAACTACAAAACCGCACGAAATGACAAAAGGACCAAACAGCACTTCAAGTTGGATACCTTGTCATATTAAAAGAGAACAACCTATCGCCACTTCATTGGAAAATGGGACGTGCCAGCGAACAATACGAAGGCAAGGATAAGATATGCAGAATCGCCGACGTATATACCACCCGAGGAACGGTGAAGAGAGCTGTCAACCGTATGTGTCTTGTTCCATCGTCTGACTCAGATCATGATCCCGATGAGCACCCTCCAACCGCCCATGGTCCAACAAACCTTGCGGTTATACGGACCGAAACTGCGAACGATGCACCGCACAAGTACGCTGCACCGCTCTACAAATTTGCCTATGCACATTGTCCCGCCACTCTCCCCCTTCTGGGGCTGGACATACACAAAACGGACCTCGTCACCAGGCTGCCCGAGATCCGTTCCGTTCCCTCCCGTCCCAAAAGCTACGTGATAATTATAATACATACATAAACATACGTTCCAATATACATAAAAATACACAAAGTATGATTCTATTTATATATAGACCTATTTATATATAATATACGTTACATATGTACGTTCCTATTATACCTCCTTAAGTCTCCTCCTACGGTGCCATCCACGAGCGAACCTCTTGAATACGTGGAAGTTCTCGACGCTGTTCACTAGTTCCGCGAAGTGTATCGGGCCGTGGATCACGCCCGGATGCGTAATCGCGTCCAGCATCTCTACCCTGAGGTCGTCGTAGAGCGTGCAGTCCCACAACACGTGGTCCCGGGTCTCACTGTCCTCTCCGCATCGACAGCGGCCCGAGTACGAGAGCTTCATACGCTGCAGTCGTTCCTGAAAGCAGCCGTGGCCTGATAACAGTTGCGACGTCTCGTGGTCCGGTTCCACCCAGTGCGCCTTCATGCGCTCACCCACGTCCGGGAAGAACCGAAACAGGTCCCGGCCCTTGTCCGCCTCCGCCCATCGCTCCTGCCACCTCGCATCCTCGTCGACAGTACAGACAAATCCCGTACAGTACAGACAGATCCCGATGAGCAGTGATGCCTACACTTCACATTAAAATTAACTTTTCTTCATGAAGCCTTAAACCCTAATATACCTAGTTGGAAACAAGCTTCCAACGCCGCGGAAAATGTTGACGCAGCATTGACTTAAAAAGAAAGGTGCGAGACGCAGACGGTTCCAACCCCCGCGCCCGCGCAGCCCGCGAGAAACATTGCCTTTCTGCCGGAGGCCGGTCTCGTATGTGCATAGACATAGACATAGACATAGACATAGACATTTGTTTATTTACTGAATAAGCACACAAACACATCAATAATAATAATAATAGAGTAACAAAATTAGGTAAAAAGGAAGTGACACATATCAAAAAGTAAAAGGAGAAAAGACATTTAAACAGCTTAAAATTATTCTGCGTACTTACCTACCTAACAGTGCTGTGTGCTACAGCAGCAAAAAGATCTCGACTCAGCGGTATGCTTCCCTGTCGGATGACAGGTCAGCGCTGTTATTCTGCCGAGACCTTCGATCCAGTCACTCAACCTTACGAAACGCCAGAAATAAAAGAAATAAATAAACAAATATGAACATAAACGAAATGGTTATTATGCCTGCCTTATACATATACACAAAAAAAATAAAAAATTACAATACAATACACATACGCAATATCCATTATAACTTTCCAACTAACGCGTAACATACATACATAAATGGTCATCAACAAGCAAAGGGTGCATCATAAGTGTGGGTACCAGACAACCCAGTTTTTTGCTGCTTCAATAAATAGTTTTTGTAATTCTTTTTGAAAGAATACTTAGATTTAAGCAGACGAAGTGGTGGTGGTATGTTATTCCAACACTTGGTCGCCTGGTACCGGAAACTGCCCCTAAAGGCCACAGTTTTATGTTTAGAGTAGTGCAGTAAGTCCCTCGTGGGTCTTGTGCTGTACTTACTCCGTCGACGATTGAGCTTAGCATAGAGGTACTCCGGGGTTTCAAATGTCATAACGCCATGAACCAACACTGCCAGATGCATAGCCCTCCTTGAAGCCATATTGAGGGTACAGGAATGATTTAAATAGGGTGTGATGTGGGTTCGCGGAGTTACATCATAGCAGAATCGACAACAGGCATTCTGGATTCTCTGTACAAGACGGGAAGTTCTCGCCGTCAATCGTGGCCCGTACACAAGATCTCCGTAGTTAAGCTTTGAGAGTATTAGAGCTTCACAGACTTTTATTCTAATGTCCTCATTCAAGAAAACTTTGATCCTATATAGCAGTTTTAGCTTAAAGAAACAACACTTGACTAATCCCAAAATGTGACTTTCAAAACGGAGCGAGCTGTCAAATGTTAATCCTAGGTTCCTAGCTTCGTCAAATCGTTCAATGCGCTGACCGGTAATGCTCACATCTATACTATGGGCAGAAATACCATCAACCAGGCGAGTAGAACCAAGAATCATGTTCTTAGATTTGGTTGGGTTCAATACAAGGCCATTGTTGCAAGACCAGGTAGCTATACGATCCAGATCCTCATTTAGCTTAACCAGTGCGCAAGTAACATTCTTTGGACTCATAGACAGATATAACTGCACGTCATCTGCATAAAGATGGAATTTACAATTTTGAATTTGCCAGGAAATATCTGCACTATAAATGATGAAAAGTAAAGGACCTAAGATAGAGCCCTGGGGAACTCCTCGATTCATAGTCTTGGTGGATGATGAGAGCTGAGACCCGTTTGAACGATTAATTTTCACAAGTTGGGATCGATTACTTAAATAACTATCAAACCATTTAACCGAGAGAGCATCTACACCATAATATGATAACTTAGAGAGTAACAAAGGTATGTTCAATAAGTCAAATGCTCGAGAGAAGTCAAGTAGAACCAATACAGTGCCAGATCCTTGATCCTCCTCAGTTAGTACATTGTCGACTACATCCAATAAAGCCGTAGCGGTCCCTCTTCCTTTGTGTAAAACTTTTGAAGATTTTATACTTGCTACCACAAAAGTAAACAGCACTATGGGGTATACTTTTCACCAATCGATAGGTAATGTCACTATGAACACGCTGGTAATAAATTCTCCACTAAACAGTTACTTTTTTCTCGGATTATTTAAATAATTTAAAGAACAAAGTTGTACGTGTCTGCGCTTCACAAGGTCGAACCACCGAATCGTGCCTACATACTTACACCATTTACCTGCGTCGCGAGCATTGTGCTAATATTTAATAATCATTTGCAATTATTGTAACAACCTTCTATCTAATAAATATATAAAACAATACAAAACTACTGTACACTTCTTTTAAACAGGAGTGTAAAATTCGATAGGATATTTAATTATCAAAGTACTCCATGGAATGAGGACTAATTAAAAATCACACAGGGTATGTAAGTGTTCGTGTGGTTGTTTAGTGTAGGTGCTCGTGTCAAACAATTTAATCAAAAGTCCCTCTACTTCTTTATAATCTTGGTACTGTAGCCAGTTCTTCACAATTTATTTTAGTTTGTATTGTAAGGGACAGTTACTTTGTGGTATCTACGTATACATCTACCGACGTAGAGCTTTCTAACAGAGAAAACTTGACATGTCTCGTAGAGTTCGTTGGTAGGGTGTCTGACAGGTAGAGAGAGCATGACCTTCAAAAGAGCACATTGTGCACGCTCCACTTCTAACAGATGAGTTTTGTTGGCTCCTGCTCAGGCGCATATACAGTATCCAACGATGCATTCTCCAAGGGCTTTGTATGTCTGTAGTAATAGAGTTTTGTCGGCAACTTGTCGTAGTGATTTAAACACATGTAAGAGCGTATAAACGCTTGGATACCCTTTTTATGTGGAAAGCCCAAGTAAGCTAGTCATCTTTGACCAAACCGAGGTATTTTATTGTTTCAACTGGCACAAGCTGTTCACAGGTACAGTTGCTGAATGTACCTTTTCTATTGCAGGGAAAGGTATGTGCATATTTTATATCCTGAAGTAGTTGTTTGGTTCTTTCCCGGCTTTTGTTTTTTTGAGGCACATTTATTTAGTTTTTGTCACATTCAGGGAAAGTAGGTTACTCTCCAATTATGCCATTATGCGAGATAGACCTCGTTCTGTATATTTGCGAACCTGTGTCCATCAAGAACCATAGGAGGAATAGGAGGTAGGTGTCGTCAGCAAACATCAGGACATCAGCGTGTTCTAGTTTAACTTTACAAAGTTCGTTTAGGTACAGCAAGAATAAAGTTGGCCTGATCTACTTTAACATATTGATGGAACATGTGTAGCCAGCTTTAATCATTACTTCATGAATGGTAGACAATGTTGTTATCTATGGCAAGAACATTAGCTGTCATTCCTTCTTGTCAAAACTTTATCATGGTGTAAGCACGTTTATATTTTCCTTTCGCCTATTTTATATTTAATATGATTTCCAATAATGTATTTAATGTAATTGACGATGTACTATTGTTGACAACTTGATGGTCAAGGAATACAAGAATAGTTGAACCTGAAGATTGGAGTTTATGTTCACCACGCTATGTCGTAGCGATCACCCATCCTCATACCCGTAGGAATGTAGCACAGCCACATCTTATATACGCTTCTCTCTGTACATAGTGCTCTGTTCCATAGGCAAGTACTAATACATATTAGTTTCGATTTGTTAGAAAATGAGCAAACCAAGTGTGCACACTTCCACACCAGCTTCCTCTAGACATGTCAGGAGTATGGGAATAGAAGTTGTATCAAACGCCTTCTGAAGATCTAGAAAAACACCGATACATTTTTTTCCCTGGTCTAGATAGCACGTTATATAAGATGTCAAATGAAGGACAGCGTCATCAGTAGACTGCATGTTTGAAATGGGACTGGGTAGGTCATGTGACTCGAATGCAATCAGAACGTTGGGCAAAGCTCGTCACTCAGTGGGTGCCCGGTAGTCGGAGACGACGCGGCAGACCCAGGAAAAGATGGCGAGACGATCTAGATGCATTCGAGTCAAATTGGCAAACTGTGGCCTTGGAGCGCAGAGTGGAAGGTAAAGGGGGAGACCCCATTCTTTGCGATCCAAGGCCTTTGCCCAGCAGTGGGACACTATAGGTTAAAGAAAATACTTGTTAGACATAGGTGTAAGATTTGTGCCGTTCTCTATCGCACCTTGTATAGTGGAGATCAGTTTAATGGCCGCTTCGTTAGCATTATCTTTTAGAATATATCCATTCCAGGATTGTTGAGCTAATGTATCTTTTACTTTATAGTCACTTTAGAATTATTATATGATTATTAGATAGCTGTACTTTATCTACACACAATAGAATTGGCGAATGATCTGTGAGTTCTCCAAATATTAACGTCTGTCATTTGTTATCCGTTTTAACATTGAAGTGATCGATACATGTCGCTACTCTTGTAGGAAGAGTAATACCTACTAGACCATGGGATGCCATTAAGTTCAAATATTCCGATGTATATCCTGTGAGATTTGCTGTAAATGTTTATATTGATATCGCCTGTAAATATTATATGTTTTTTTGCGTAGATTACTAAGGACCTGATCTAAACTATTGAGATAATTTGTTGGATTTGTATATGATAGACGGTATGAACATACAATTACGTAGTCATACATTTTTAAGATTAAACAATTGCCTTCTGCCACCTCTGGCTCTGATGCATTTACGGTATAGTTGTTTCGAACATATGCAACAAATCCGTCATTTTGATTTAGGCAATTATCAGTGTAGAACATATTGTAGTTAGAAATGTAAACGGGGTCGTATTTACCAGTCCAACATTCAGTTAAAACTATTCTTACCAACTCTAGAAAATAATGAACCAGATCCTAGCTGGGCAGTATAAAAAGCAGCCGCTAGCAGCGCGCGGACTTACTCTGCGCGTGGCGTTCGGTCGTGAAAGACGTATTTTGTTGAGACTAGTTGCTTAGTTACCCAGTAGTTAAGAGGCCAGCGGAGGACGAATTGGCCCTACAAACGTAATACCAAAATGATTTGTAACTCAAGCATATTTCCACTATATTGTTGTATTATTTGTATTTTAATAGTATTTATCTAGGTTCTTGGATAGTTTTTATTTCGAATTACTTATCAAAAATGAAATAAGAGCCAATCGCATTTTTACATTTTTTTTGCTAAAATTGACAAGTTTTCTTCCTATTTGTTTCGTATTAAGAACCACAATATCTTACATGTTGTTTGTCAAGGACCATAGCTTATATTGTCTAGTTACAGAATAACATTGCCATGTGAAGAATACTAAATTTTTTCAGTCATAATTTTTGGTATTAGGGAACACAACCAAATTCATACCTCTTTTGAACGGCTAATATTGCTATCGCGCACGCACGGGGCACACTTCGGTTGTGTGATAGCTTGGACAGGTACGCACGCACACACTAATGCAACGTGTATTTACACAGTACGTGTGTCTATTGGCCTGTGCCACTGACTTGGATTGAGATTTGCCTTGTTGTTTGAAAACAATAACCTACTTTTTTACATACTACTACGACTTTGCCTTTGATTACGAAAATTTTTCACTTGACCACTGTGGCGCAGTGGGATTAGGTCCGGCTGGGACGTAAAAGGTGGCGGGTTCGATTCTCGCCGCGGGACAAATTTTTGGATGAGCTGCAAGTATTTACAAAAAAAGTCATCATCATCATCGTCATCATCATCATCATCATCATCATCATCGTCATCATCATCATCATCATCATCATCATCATCATCATCATCATCATCATCATCATCATCATCATCATCATCATCATCATCATCATCATCATCATCATCATCATCATCAAACGTTATCAAACATTATATTCTCAAGCGTGGTTATATTTTTTGAAGTGAAAACACAGAAAAAGGCGTGAAACCGCAGACAGAAGCTTGTATTTTATTTACCTACCGCCTTCGAATTGTCAATGACATCAATGATCAATGACAGAAATATACCTACCTACCTACACCTACTCACACACACATAAGCTCGTCACTACAGTTGTATTTATGTATTGTAGTACCGCGTCCCGTTCCTCTCGCACGCCCCGCGCGCGCTTACATAATTTAAACAGAGATAGAGATATTCGGAGCGATTTTTGCACGGGCCTCGAATTGAAGTTGCGAGCGAGCTTCACCGGCTTCTTATTAATAGATTGGTTTGGTATTGTTGTCGTTGTTGATTAGATAGATGATTTTATAAATAAGTATTGCTGGAGTCATTTTGCTGCAAGTTTATTAAAAATTGAATTCAGATTTTTACTATTCAATAACCATGACGGGACGTTCTACTAGATCACGAGAACGTAATTCTTCTCCTAGATCGCGACGTACAGTAGGTCCCGGAATAGAACTCTGGAATGATGCGGACGCCATGGCATGTCCACGACATCTAGAGGTCAGGGTAATTTGGCTAGGGACCGAGACAGATCGTCTAGACGTCGTAAAATAACGCGCACTCCATCTGGTAGTCGGCGCAGTACCGTAACAGGTCACGTAGCTCACGCGATGAAACTTTAACTTCTATTCTAATTCAAATATAAACGTAAAATTATTTTGTGTGGGTATAAAATCAAACCATTTTTGAAAGAAAACACAATTTCTTTGTAAAACCATCTTATCTTTGTAAATCGTTGTAGCTGATGACCAATTTAGGTCCGGGAAGAAGTTACGTCGATACGAAAGCGAAAGCAGGCCACAAAAAAAGCTGTTGTTTTTCCAATAAATAAATAATAATAATAATGCCGGACATTTCGCACAACATCATCTGGCCCCAAAGTAAGCAGAGCTTGTGTTATGGGTACCACATGACTGATATACTACTTATATACTTTTTTTTTTGTAAATACATACATATTATACATAGAAACACCCAGACCCGAGATAAATACTTGCAGATCATGCAAACATTAGTCCCGCGGCGGGAATCGAACCCGCAACCTTTTGCGTCTCAGCTGGGCCTTGTCCCACTGTGTGACGCAGTGAGGTCGTAAATAAATAAAAAAAAAAATGCGACCCTCTTTCGAAATAGGTCTCGTTCACGCAGTAGACTTCACTCGCGTGTGCTGGCCAAATCGTGTGATAGGTTTTGCTCCCGTATTAAGTCGCGCTCACGAAAAACTTCTTTCTTTGGCAATCACTAACCTCGCGAGCAAGGCGTCTCGTTGCTACAAACTTTTAATACCACCCTAATACGATTAGAATCAGTCGAAAATTGACGTTTCGTTGGTCCGTATTATAGTGAGGCAGGCAGAACAAGTTTACCCGCAATTGCTTACACCCCAATTCCGCAAAGTCATTCCACCGCTATGAGAAATAGTGAGACGCAAAATGGAAAGACAAGACCAACTGACAATCTGGCAACTACTAACCCTTCTAGTTCTAGTGCTACCTTAGGCGCGCACCTAGAAGAGGGCACAGCGTTTGACTTGATAATTACCGTTTCGGGACGGATCCTAGCTGAAGCCATTATTATTCAATTATTCATTCAATAAACTATAAATAAAGCTGAATTCATTAAACTCACTTTGAACTAAATTAAACAAAATTACTTTGTTTCAAACTCCGGCCCTTAAGGTTCACGAAATTGATGTGTGGTGCGAGCAAGTCAAAAGGATCAAAGGTTTTAAACAATTGGCAGGGTTCTGAGTGTCTTTCCCGTGTGTCCTGTCTGAAGGTTGATTCACAGTTGTGGTTCCGCCAGTAGGTAACCAATAACCGTAGGTCCATGGACGAATTTCTATCGTGAGCTTAAGCTACTGTGCCCATTTAAACTTATTTACGCGAACATCTTGTACGACACAATGCATGCTAACCTATGACAAGTACGCGAGGAGACTTACTTAGTTAAGAGTTAAGGACGAGTTAAGAGTGCATATTGTCATACGAGAAATATCTCAACAGCATCAGTAGTAACTTATGCTCTCGTTAAAGGGGCATCAGCAATTGCCAACGTATGGTGTGACCTAGGTTCATTTTTGTTTATTTATGTAAAACTTACCTGCGCTAAAGAGAACAAACATGGCCCCAAGGCCATCAACTGTCCTAAAAGGTAAGCCCGATACTAACCGTCCTAATGGTTTGGTTTACGGTTATTGTAAGAACCCGGAACACAATGAAAACTCTTGCTTTGCCAAGTATTTGTCACGTAATCACAATAAGCGAAAAGTAAACTGTTCTAATGAGTCTGTAAATGAACAGTGATTGAAAACTGCGTAACTAGTCAAAGTCAGGTTAAGCCGAGCTATCGAAACTTTAGCTTGTCTTCAACATGACGTCGCAGAAAACTATGCAGACCTCAGCTTTGACACTTTTGTATGGTACTGACGCTACAACCCCGTCAAGGGTTACTAATTCATTCCTTTGCCGTGGAGATGTCTTAGATTTGCAAAGGTTGGCGCATACTGTGCAGATCGCAAGCTCACAAGCTACTCATACGAAATCAGACCAAACATGGCACCTATGTTAACCAGCAACGATGTACACCACGCACCTTGAAGGTCGATGACCTGGTAACCAGACGTGATAAACCCTATCACGTGATTCAGTTTCTGCCTAATGGACGGGACCAATTGAGACTACGCAGTGGGTTTTATGGGAAAATCCACTGTTGAGCTTTAATACTGGCAGATGATGTTGACGACTACGTTGGCGTTGGAGTCTTGTTGATGTTGAGTACTGTTGGCGTTGGAATCTTGTTGATGTTGAGTCCTGTGGGCGTTGTATCCTGTGAGCGTATGGCTCTCTCGGACAATGGGGACGCCTATTATCTGCTGCTCTGTTAACAGATCCTGTTCATATCATCTCATTTGGAGCTTTTAAATAAGACCGAAGATCTTGGTAATCGTAAAATTTGGATTCTCGATTATTATTTTTAATGTTTTATTGCTTGCCATTATTGTTGTTCATAACTTTAATTGTGGCATGTTTTAATGTGATTTTGTCACAGATACCATCATCTTTCGGTGTGGTAATATTTGGGGAACTGATAAGAACTCTTGTTTAAAAAATAAAACCATTGTTTTATGTCTGATATCTTGTGTAAATGTTTATTCCCATAACTTTATAGATTGTGACACATTCTCAGACATATTAATGTTTCAGATGTCAAGATGTGTGATCCTTGTGCAGAAACATCTAGGCCACTTCTACCAGCAGTTAAAGCGTCAGAGCCTGTGCGTCGGCTGCACTTCACGCGACGGGCGACGGGCAGAGGGTCGGGGACTACGCTGCCGTCTGAGCCTGTGCTTAGCTTCGGTGCGTCGGCTACCAAGGGCTGCACTTGATGACGTGACGACGGGCAGACGGTCGGGGACTACGCTGCCGTCTGAGCCTGTGCTGTAGGGTCGGGTTGGTGACAGTGAACCACCTAAAATTTGAGCAAGATTTGTGTCAACCTTATAAGTCGAAGAACTACGTTTTATATCTCAAACGATAGGTTATCTATCTGGCTTTAAAACTGCATTTATAAAATAATCGTAATTTTAATAGATTTAGGACAACTTAAGTTTTTTTTTAAAATGAGATTTGGTTTACTGTGTACACCCACTGGTACACAGTGAACATACGGGGTGGTACACATAGAACCATAGTATATTCAGTGAACCACTCCATAAAAAGGAATGTTATCAGCTCAGTGAGTCGAGGAATATGAATATAGTATCCGAGGCTGATTGGCATGGCGTTTTGGAAGCCCTACAAGTTGATCTTGCTTTGGACAACTTCTATAATATTATTTATGGTATATTTGATACGTGTTTACCGAGAAAGATTCGCTCCAATCATTCTAGTAGGCGGTATCCTGTATGGTTTACGGCTGACCTGATCAAGGATATAAAGTGTAAAGCTGTAAAACATCGTCTTTGGAAGGCTTCTAAGAATCAAACTTCTTATGAGGAGTTTGCTAGTCTAAGAGCGGATGTCAAGATTCGTATATCTCAGGCTTATGACAACTACCTCGATGTTATTCAAGCACAGATAAAATGTAACCCACGAGCATTTTGGCAGCATGTGGGGAGCTTAAAATCTAAGGGGGGTTTCGAATCGCGTATTTCTTTTGAAGGAAATGAATATGTTGGCAGCAATGCAGCCCAAGCTTTTTCTCATAACTTTTCGGGAGTTTTTTTGCCTAATGTCCCGTTGCTCGATCCTTATTCTGTTGAGGCTGAGAACAAGAGTAACTCTGCAAACTACGTCCATATTCATGAAATTACGCTGAAGGAGGTAGAGTTGGCCATAAACCGCATGAAACCAACCAGTTCCGCTGGGCCTGACAACATTCCAACTTTTATTTTGAAGGGCTGCAGTGACTACTTAAGACGGCCTCTTTGTTATATCCTGAACCTTGCCCTTACTACCGGTGATTATCCACGCCAGTGGAAAATTACGAGAGTTAGACCGATTCCTAAAGCTAAAGATACAACTGAGGTTGACAATTATCGACCTATTGCAGTACTTTCCGCGCTCGCCAAGCTTTTTGAATCAATATTGCATAGTCTAATATGCCCTCAGATAAAACCTTTTTTAAGCGACTCGCAACATGGATTTAGAGTTAAGCGTTCTGTAAATACGAATTTGTTGACTCTTGTTGATTTTATATCTCTGCACTTGGACAAGAGTAAGCAGGTCGATCTTATTCACTTCGATTTTAAAAAGGCTTTCGACAGAGTTGATAATGATGTTCTGCTGAAAAAACTTTGTAATATTGGTTTTTCAACAAAATTACTTAAGTTATTTGCAAGTTATATGCGTGACAGGCAGCAATTTGTGCAACATGGATGCTTTGTTTCAGCTCCCTATCATACACGGTCTGGAGTCAGTCAGGGCTCAATATTGGGCCCGCTCTTGTTTGGTATTATGATAAATGACCTTGATGCTGTTCTTAAACATACGAAATGTCTGTTGTACGCTGACGACTTGAAGTTGGTCCATAAAATTGAACAAATTAATGATTCCATACATCTGCAGGAAGACATTAATGCCGTTTTTTATTGGAGTCTTACAAACAAGCTTTTCTTCAACATGGCCAAGTGTTGTGCTATGACTTTCAGTCGCGCGCGTGTACCATTCCTAGCACAATATTTGCTAGGTATTGAACCCATAGTTAGGGTCAACTCTGTGAGAGACCTGGGCGTTCATTTTGATACACGTCTGAATTTTCATGAGCATATGAACGTACTCGCTGCCGATTGTTATCGTAGGTTAGGTTTTGTTCTGCGGAATGCCCGTGAATTTCACGATGCCGGTGCTATAAAACTGGTCTACTCGGCTCTTGTAAGGAGTAAGATTGAGGCGGCGTCTATCGTATGGCATCCACATGAGAGTACTTACGCCTTGCGATTGGAGAAGATCCAAAAGGCTTTTTTAAGATTTTTGTACAAAAAGATCTATGGATATTATCCTTTCCTTTTCCCCACAATATTTTTACTTGGTGCGCTAGGCTTCAACTCTCTGGAAGCTAGGCGTCACTACAATCTTCTGGTCACTGCTTGTCTGATACTGCGCGGTACTTCAGACTGCCCTGAATTAGTGGCTAGAGTTGTAAGACTGTCTGTTCCCGAAGTGCCTAAATACTCGCTGAGGCCCCGTAGTCACGACTTACTGGCTGCACCGTGGGCGCGGTCAGTCGCGCACGACAACGCGCCTCTTGTTCGGGCTCTAAAATTATTAAATGCGCTTCTGGCATCAACACCTTCTTGTGATCTGTTTGCTGACCGATGGACGAATGTGTGCAGAGAATGTCTGAGGTATTGTGAGACGATTGACAGTAGTAGAATTAGTTCAATCTGTTAATATATTTTTTTTTGTTATTTTTTAAGTATTTTTATTATTAATTATTTGGTAAAAATATTTTAGTGTTAAATTTTTCTGTTAAAATGTTATTTCATAGCGCCTTGGTGTACCTACTGTAATGCTATGATCTTATTGTGTAAATAAATAAATAAATAAATAAATAAATGAAATAAAAATGCAACTTTATTGTAATTATGTTCTTATATTTATTTAAAGTTTTAGGTAACATTAATCAACCTATACTATAAAAAATCAGACTTATGTATTTTTTAGGTGCCTGTCCATATATTTATAACCTTATGTTGTTGTTGGTCCAATGTTGATGAGATATCCCGTAAATGCTTTTTTACGTATCTGCGTCATGTCGGGTACGCTATTTGGCATTTTTTCGCTGCTTTTCGAATGCTGACTCCATTTTTGATATGAAGACTTACGGCTTTTTTCATATCCACTTGGGAGGTGGCCCCTATTTTCCTACCTGCCGTCCCTTTTATTTCTCGGCCCATTCTGAAATTAACGATAAGTTGTGTATAAAAATATTTTGTCAATAAGTAGGTGAGCATGAGCATCACTAATTCAAATAAACCCAAACATGGATATTTCCCTGAGGAGTTCCGTTGAACAGATCCTGACTCCATCATTAGATCAGCTCACCATATCATAAATTGTAGACGAAACATGACCGTTTTGCTAGTTAAATTAAAGCTTATAAAAATAAATACAAATAATTGACCTAGGCAGCTACTTTTACAAGTTAGTGGTATTTAATTTAATTATATAGCTAAAATAAAAAAACTATAAATTTTTCAAGCCGATGTTGTGTAAAGTACACAGTAAACTATGGTTCACTGTTGACTCTGCAAAATTGGTTCACTGAGTGCCATACCCATCCCAAAATGTTTGAGGTTAAAAAATGGCTAATAGAAAACTCCTAGCTACAAAAACGAATACTTAGAATCTAAGTGATTGAATATAGTAAAAAAATAAACTCACACGTTTCTTAATAAGTATCCTACAAAAAATGTTATAACAAAACATTACTCACCTCTTTTTGTAACTTTTCCACTATTAAAAAACAAATTCGCTCCGCACGCACGCAAAACCTACGGCAGCTCGCTGGTGACTTGGGGAGGGGAAGTTGTAGTGCGGGGCGCATCGTTTGGCGCGAATTGCACTAATCGGCACCGTTGCATTTACGCGACAGAGGGGGTGGCTCACTGTATACTCTTGGCTCACTGTTACCCTACTTACCCTACTCAGCACCAACCAACAACACCGAGATGCTTATTTAAACAATGGCCGGCGTCAACCACGTACCTTCACCGTTGGTGAATTTGTGAATCCATTGTTAGCCTGAACAATGGATTCACCGACTAAAGAAGGCAGAATAAAACTGCAAACAGAAAATGAATTTCTGTTATATAATCGTTTTAACGAAGAAAGGCAAGAGCGCGAAAAACTGCAAAGCCTTGTAGATGACTTAAAGAGTCAAATTGATATTTTGCAGCAGCAACTGAAATGTGTAATGGAGAGCACATCCAACAAACCATGCGCTACTAACAAGGAAACTTCCTCCGGCGCCGCTCCAGTAGAGTACGGCACTGACAAAGAAGAGCTAGCTAAGGAAACTGAGTGGATAAGAACAAAGTCAAGAAAGAAAAGAAAATTGAACACCTCACCTACACTCTCACCCCAAGAAAATGCTAAAAATTCTACTGATAAACCTAAGAAAGTTCCCCCCCCACCTCCTATTATAGTGGATGGGGTGAACAATTACCAAAACTTTTACGACTTCTTGTCAAGAAACCAACCTGCTGGCACCTTCACAGTCAAAATAATGAGCGGTGACTGCGTAAAAATAAATGCTTGTAATGAAGAATATTATAGATGTATAACAAAAACTCTATCTGATAACAACTGCCTCTGGCACTCATACGAAAACAAACAAGAGAGACCAATTAGAGTAATGGTCAAAAGATTACCCTCTACGTGCAAACCCGAGAGGATCATTGATGACCTTATAATTAAAGGTTACAAGGTTGAAGACGCAGTAAACAAATTGAGCTGGAAGACCAAGGAACCACTCAACATGTTTATGCTGACCTTCAGCAATCAAGAAGATATAAGTAAGGTATACGAAATTAAATATATTCTTGGGTGTATAGTTGAAATCCAACCCCTTCGATCGACAAAACTTATTCCACAGTGTAAGAGATGTCAGGTATACGGGCATACACACAAATACTGCGCCAAAGAGCCTAGATGTGTTAAATGTACAGGTAAGCACCTAACCAAAGACTGTAAAAAACCACCAGAAGAAAAACCAAAATGTGTTCACTGTGGAGAAGCTCACCCGGCCAACTATAGAGGCTGTCTGATAGCCAAAGAAATGCAGAAAATTAGAAACAAAGCTGTCAAGAAGCCATTGGTCGGGCGGCAACACCAGATAGCTGAAACATTGGTAAGTGAGAAATTGCCTTTAACTAACCAGCATATAACTAGTGCGAGGCTTATAAGAGCTATTAACAGTAAAGTGTCCTATGCTCAAGCGGCTACCAAAGATTTAACAGTAATTCAACGCAACAAACAACCAAACCACTTAAATGACAATAAGTTAGACGAAATCCTAAAACTTATGTCGTTGTTTGATGAGCGAAAAAAATAGAACATAGCACTAAAACTGCTATACCTAAGGCCAAAAAATGATTGGAAAAATTAAAATAATGGCATGGAACTGTAATGGGCTACTAAAACATCAAAATGAGTTGCAAGTAGTCTTAGATATAGAAAATGTAGATGTGTGCCTCGTATCTGAAACACATTTTACAATACAATCATACATCAAATTTAAAGGATATAAAGTTTACCATGCACTACACCCAGCTAATAAAGGAAGGGGTGGCAGTGCTGTTATTGTAAAGGACAACATCAAACATCACGAAAAATTTAAATATGAAGAGTCAGATATCCAATCAGTGGCCATTTGTATCAACACCAAGCTATATCCGCTTACGGTAGCTGCCATATACTGTCCACCGCGATATACAATTCGAAAAGACACCTACCTGAGTCTCTTACATCCACTAGGAGAAAGGTTTATTCTAGGTGGTGACTTTAATGCCAAAAACAAGTATTGGGGTTCGAGACTAACGAACACAAAAGGAAAACAACTCTTAACAGCTCTAAAAGAAGTAAAATCCGATGTTGCATCTACCAGATCACCAACTTATTGGCCAACAGATCCACTAAAAGTACCCGATCTAATAGACTTTTTTATATATAAAAACATATCACCTAACTATCTAAAAACAGAACAGAGTTACGATATGAACTCTGACCATTCTGCAATATATCTAGAAATAAGAGAGACAGTAGCACTTAAGGAAACTTTGACCCTTGTAAATAAATACACAGACTGGGAAAGTTTTAAAATAGACTTAGATATAAATATAAACCTCAGGGTGCCATTAAAAACTCCAGAGCAGCTGAATATAGAAGTAGAAACATTTATAAAACTTATACAACAGACCGCTTGGACAAACACACCCCAAATCAAAAAAAGGATCTCCAGAAATAATTACCCTGAAGAGATTACACTGCTCATAGCTAAAAAAAGAAAACACAGGAAACAATGGCATTTAACTAGGTCACCGGATGATAAAAAAACGCTTAACAACCTTACAAAACGGTTGAAAAGACAAATACAATCATTTAACGATAGCCAAACTAACTCATACCTTCAAAACCTCACCAACAGTCGCAATACTAACTACTCTCTATGGAAGGCTACTAAAAGCATGAAACAGCCCATGACTCAGATTCCTCCACTAAAAGAGAATAATGGGAAATGGGTTGTCAGTAATGAACAAAAAGCTAAAATGTTTGCAGAGCATTTAGAAAACACTTTCAAACCAAATGAAGGTCACATAAACATAGAACCCGCGACCGATCATGATAATATTTCAGACGAAGAATTTAGAATACCATCTGTCACACCCAGAGAAGTTTTAAAAGAAATCCTCAAAAACATAAATCCTAAGAAATCACCAGGATTTGACCTTATTTTCGGTGAAATATTACATAACTTACCAAGAAAAGCCTTGGTTAAGCTAACAAATCTTATCAACGCTGCTTTAAGACTGAAATATGTGCCAGACCTATGGAAAGTAGCCGAGGTAATAATGATAGCAAAACCAGGCAAACCACCTCATGATGTAACGTCATACAGACCTATTTCCCTGCTACCAATCATGTCAAAACTATTTGAAAAAATATTATTAAAAAGACTTAAACCTATAATAGAAGCCAAGAACATAATACCAGGACATCAGTTTGGATTTAGAGAAAAACATTCAACTATTGACCAGGTGCACAGAATCTCAACAATAATCGAGAAAACATTAGAAGATAACAAAGTCTGCTCTACCATATTCTTAGATGTTGCGCAGGCTTTTGATAAAGTTTGGCACAGAGGCCTTTTACTGAAACTAAAAAAAATGCTACCTCAACCCTATACAGACATCTTAGAATCCTACATAACGGATAGAGCTTTCAGAATTAAACAAGAAGATGCCTATTCTGAAATCAAAGAAATAAAAGCAGGGGTACCACAGGGAAGTGTATTAGGACCAGTCCTGTACCTTTTATACACCAGTAACATACCCCATTTAAATGATAACACAATCGCGACCTTTGCTGATGACACAGCCGTAATGGCTGCTGGAAGCACTTTTGCAGAAGCAGCAGAAAAGGTTCAAGTGGCTGTTAACCAAATCCATGACTGGACCAAAAAATGGAGAATAAAGCTTAATGAATCAAAATCTATTCATATAAACTTTACGAACAAAAAGCAGCAGTACCACCCAGTATATATCAACAATAAGCGCATACCATGTGAAAATACGGCCAAGTATCTAGGAATGACGCTTGACGCAAAGCTACGCTGGAAGGCTCACGTCAAGAAGAAAAAAGATGAATTAGAGCTCCGCTATAAACAGATGTACTGGTTGCTTGGAAAACAAGCAGCCTTGTCGGTACATAACAAAATAACAATCTACAAACAAGTCTTGAAGCCAGTATGGACTTATGGTATTCAGCTGTGGGGCTGCACCAAAAAAAGTAACATCCAAATAATACAACGGTTTCAAAACAAAGTACTAAGGAACATCGTGAATGCAACCTGGTACGTAAGAAACGAAGACCTCCATCGGGACCTTGGCATAGACTTCGTCGACACAGTTATTACAAAGTACGCAGATGCTCATGAGGAAAGACTTCATCATCACGTGAACGTCGAGGCAATCCAGCTCCTCGACAACACGGACATAGTGAGAAGACTCAAACGAACCAAGCCGTTTGAGTTAGTGCAGTGTAACAGTGAAAGAAAGTGAAAATGACAATACAATGTATTCATAAAGAACACATTAACAAAGTGTCTCCCCTTAACTAGAGACAATAAGAAAAGTGCTATTGGACACATTCTTAGGCATAGTTTACGTTATAAAAATAAGTCATAGTTAAATTACTCATTGGCCTACTTGGCTAGATTGTAATAATATTAGAGTATAATTTTTTTAAGAATTATACACTAATTAAAATAAAAAAAAAAAAAAAAAAAAAAAGTAAGATGTCACAAAGTACTGGAAAACTAGACTCTGGTATGAGTGGCCCCTACAAGGTGGTACGTGTGTTGCCTCACCACCGATATAAGCTAGAACTGCTCGCTGGATCTTATGGAAAACAGACTGAAGCAGCCACAGAGCACATGATGTTATGGCGTGGTGAATGGACACCAGACGCGTGCTCAGCATTCTTTGGGAGTAGTGAGCCAATTTGTGAATAGATATCGTTGGATATGGCACTTAACCCTACGGGTGTGCATGTTTAACGTGTTCTATGTCACCTGTGAATGGCGTAAGCTATGTGACCTGTGAATGGTGTAAGCTATGTCACCTTAACTTTATTTGTAAATAGATAGCGTTAGATAAGTCACTTCTTATTTTCATAAGAAGTGAATAGCGAACGTGTTCTATGTTACCTGTGAATAGCATATACCTACTCTATGCTATGTCACCAATGTTAATGAACGTGAATAGCACAATCTAGGTCACTGAAGTTTCATAAACAATGAATAACGCTAGTAGACATCTCACAAGAGTCACGACACACACTGTCTCGTAGACGTGAATAGTCTATGTGGGTTATGTCATAAACCACAAATTAAAATGTACTACGGGTCTTGGAAGTTCGAAATTCGATCGCTCGAAGTACATTCCAATTTCCTTTTTACTGATATTATTACAGTCATTTTAATCATAAAAGGCTTGTACATGGAAGCTTGAGTGCACGTTTGCTTTCATAATACAAGACCTAGTCTTTTAATTTTTTATTCAACTTCAGGCCATATCAAGATGATCTAACCACCGAGGCAGTTATATCAAACTAGGAAGCAAATGAGGAGGCGATCGAGGGCGTTTCGCAGACAGAAACAGCCGTCTTACCAACTCTAGAAAATAATAAACCAGATCCTAGCTGGGCAGTATAAAAAGCAGCCGCTAGCAGCACGCGGACTTACTCTGCGCGTGGCGTTCGGTCGTGACGGACGTATTTTGTTGAAACTAGCTGCTTAGTTTAGTAGCAGCCAGTAGTTAATTATAGATCGGTTTGGTATTGTTGTCGTTGTTGATTAGATGATTTTATAAAAAAGTATTTTTGGGGTCATTTTGCTGCTAGTTTTTTAAAAATTGATTTTACTTCTGATTTGTAAGACTATAATATCAATTGGTATATCAAAACTACTGAGGAAGGCTAGAAAAGATCAAAGTTTTTGTGAATACTTCTAATAAATATAACACAAGCTCTGCTTACTTTGGGGCCGGAAATGTCCGGTATTATTATTATTATTACGGTTAGCTTATATTTATGATTATCGCTACTATATTTTAGAAATTGTGAACACTTAGACGGGTCGCCAAAGTATTCACAGCAGACAGTTTCAGATTTGTCAATATCACTCGGGACCTCATTATTTATTAGGTCGAACATTTCTATTTCCTGTTTCAAAAGCTGTATCCTAATGTCAGAATTCGTGTTCTTGAATTAAGTATGTATTGCGGGTACGTGTGTGTACTCGTAGTAGGTAAAGTTGGTTTGTGTGTGCGTGTGTGTGTGTATTAATTATTTCCAGATATTATTTTTAATCATTATTTTTAGTATTTCGAGTGCGAGTGCGTTTCATGTGGAATACCTACTTATAATGGTATAATAATACCTATGTGGCGTTTACTGTAATAATTTGCTAGAGTTGCTACTGAACTAAAATAGTTTCCCAAGTGAAAAATATCAATGAAACATTATAATATAATAATAATAAACATCAAAGAGAAAACAAAAACTAAAACAAGTTGTACATAAAAAAAATAGAAGGTAAACAATACTCAAGTTATGCACAAATGAACATACACAAGACAACACACACAAGAGGTGAACTTGAGTACAGACGTGGTCATTTACTCCGTATGTTTTAATTGAAAAAGTGTGTAAAAAGTTATAAAATTTCCTTGAAAATTACATCATTTTGTGCGGAATAACGTCATGTGTGCCCAAGCATGAATACATATTAGTTTTTTTTGTGATTGATGGAACTATCAAGTAAAATCTGTTGTGTCCGCATCGTTAACTTTAAAACGCTGTCTACCCACAAGAAATATTTTTAAGTTATTTCGACTTACATCCGATCATTGCACTTGATATTTTCGCTGGTACTACCAATAGCCGCTCGGTGTAGCGGTTGCAAGGTGCGCCTGGGCAAATCGAAAGATTTAACACCGAGTTCAATTCTAGAGACGAAGTAACTTTTTGGATTTTTTTATATTTTTTTTTATCATCGTTTCTGCGAGATGGATGATGAAGTTAACAATATCACGAAGCGAAAATGCAATCGAAGAATATCTGACATATCTGACAATTCTATGGACCAATCTTTCACATCGACACAGTCAGACATGCATGCAAAGAGTTTGCCAGACCTTTCAACTGATTTTAACGAAGTTCAAGAGTTACATGAGCGTATTGCAAGCCTCAAACTGAGTCTCAAAAATGTACATCAAAGAATAGAAGCATTAGAATCGGAAAATAATACACTACTTCTTCAATTGAATTGCTCAGAAAGGCCTTGTGCTCGAAATACTAAGAAAAATATTGTGATACAGAGCCTGTCAGAGAAAACTGGTACAGAAGTAGGAGCACAACTGATCGAAAAAAGTTATATGAACCAATCGCTGCAAGATGGCGCTGTAGTGGAAGATAAATCTTTAAAAGTAAAACAAAAACCACGATTATTGATATTTGGAAGCCAGCAGCTTAGTGGACTTTCACGTAAATTAATCAATATAAGACAATGGAACAAATGCTATGAAGATTATAATATATCTTCATTTTTGAAACCTTCCGCACCATCTGAGGAGATTCTTAAACCATGTTACACTCATGAATTTCATGGAAATGATCAAATCATTTTGTGTGTCGGCGAAAATGACTCCAACCCAACCAAAATGCTTCATGAACTCTCAGGAGCTATCAAAATGTTTGAAAAATGTCATATAATAGTAGTAAGTGTTAACTATAATATGTATTTAAATGAAACAATGATAAATCATAGCATAAGAAACCTGTGTGACCAGCTAGCTAATTGCGAATTTATTACAATAGAAAACCCACATCTTTTATCTCGCACTGAGTATATTACACATCTATGTAGAAAAATCAACTTTCTAATCGATTCCCGGTACTATGATCAAACTATTCTGGCTCGCGTTCTAGAGCATAACCGCAAAAAGCCAATAACTCACAAGAATAAACAAGGTAAGGGAACCATTCCTTACTATTTCAAAAAACTAGAAATTAAGAGCTCTATTACTATCAAAAATGTTGTTTCCACCGCTTCCAGTACCTCATGTGAAAACGGTGCATCTAATGATACCGCGGGCATGAAAAGTGGCGATCGTTTTTTTCGTATCAAATCAATATAGTAAAATGCATATCTTTCATCAAAATATATCCGGGCTTTTAAATAAACTTGATGCATTGTCAATATGTTTGGATGAGTTCAAGCAAAATAATAATGCGATCGACATAGTCTGTCTTACAGAAACTTTTGTGAAGTCTGGTAGTGAGACAAATATTAAGTTAAAATCTTTTCAACTAGCTAATTTTTATTCAAGGATAAACATAAAACGTGGTGGTGTGTGTATATTGGTACGAAAGCCAATGGAATTTAAATTATTTGATGTTGATAAAAATATCCCGAGTGAAAAAACTTTTGAAATATGTGGTGTCCAAATTCCATCAATCAATTCTGTAATTTTATGTATTTATCGTACCCCTAATAGTAACATTAATATATTCTTTAATAAAATGGACATAATACTAAATAAATATCTTAATAAATCGACTAAGAAAATAATTATGGTAGGTGATCTAAACATAGATACACTAAAACATAGCACAGCAGCTTCAAGATTAAAAGAACTCGTCTTAAACTACGATCTTACATTTCATATCGTTGAGCCAACTAGGCAGAAAAGCTGTATTGACCACATCATTAGTAACGTTGAGTATGTTGAGGGTTATACGCAACAAACGTGTCTATCAGACCACAATACATGTCAAATTCTTAGCGTTCCTGTAATTCAAAAACAAATCCTTTTGGCACATTATTACTTGGAAAAAAGGAATTACGATAGAAAACATGTGGAAAAATTTATTGAACATTTGTCGGCCTTATCATGGGCCGAAGTTATTAAAGAAAATAATGTGAACAAGGCATTTAATGAGTTTCATAATACCTTTTGTCTTTTGTACTATTTATGCTTTCCAATTCAAAGATTCAAGGTTCGATGCAATCAGTCATCGCCTAAATGGTTAACAAAAGGGTTAAAGTTATGCTCTAAACACAAAAGAGAAATGAGACTTCAAATGTATAAAAATAAATCACCAGAATTAAAATCGAAATACAAGAAGTACAGTGCAATATTAAGAAATTGTATACATAAATCAAGAGCCAATATGAATTTTAAATATATGACAAATGCGAAAAATAAGTGCAAAGCTACATGGGACATTATTAAAGATAAAGTTGACAAAGACACATACGTAGATTCGATTAATGCGATTAATTATCACGGCAAAATTTTAACTGAAACATCACAGATAGCTGAAGGGTTTAATCAGTTTTTTATTGATTTAACTAATAAAAATGCTTCGATAGTGGTCCCTACAAATAATATGAAAAAAATTAAGAGTGTAGAAAGTAGCTTGTTTTTACATCCATTGACTAACATCGAAGTAATAAAGATTATCATGTCTTTAAATAACACTAGATCAGTAGGCTTTGACGGTATTTCTACACATATAATAAAACAATGTATTTTCTTAATCCATCCTATTCTCACGTATCTACTAAATCTATCACTTTCAGAAGGAGTTTTTCCAGAGAGACTTAAACTCTCAGTGGTTAGACCTCTACATAAAAAAGGTGATAAAACAAATCTCACAAATTATCGGCCAATTACACTAATACCCATTTTTGCGAAAATATTTGAGAGAGCTATGCATACTCGTATGACCGATTTCATAGAGAAATTCAATGTTCTCAAGGAGGAGCAAAATGGATTTCAGAAGGCAAAATCTACAACCCTGGCTGCGTTCACATTAATAAAATATATAATCGACAATATAGATAAGCGCATGCCGGTATCTGTGATATTTTTCGATATGAGTAAGGCCTTTGACTTTGTTGATCATAAAACCTTACTTTTAAAGTGTGAAAGGTATGGCATTAGAGGCCTAGCCCTCAATTGGTTGACTAGCTATCTTACTGGTCGGCAGCAATACGTTGAAATAAAAAACATAGAAAACTTAGTTAATACCACGTATAAATCAAATCAGAAATCAAACAATTATGGCGTACCCCAGGGCAGTATTTTAGGGCCACTCCTTTTTCTACTATATATCAACGATTTACCATTAGCTACGAAACGTCCGTGTGTACTTTTTGCAGATGACGTGTCCATAATTGTGACTGATAATGAGAGAAATATAAAATATGAGGACGCCTTAAAATCAGAAGTAGAATCAATCTTAACCTGGCTAGATGACAATAATCTTCAAGCAAATATTTCAAAGACAAAATTGATTAATTTTCACAATTATAATAATAAAAACAGTTTTAATATAAATTTGACATGTCGTAATGAATTAATTGAAAAAGTTGACGAAATGAAATTTCTAGGCCTAATATTAGATGAGCATTGTAACTGGAAGTCACATATTGACTGTTTATGTAAAAAGTTAAACCGTTTTGTTTTTGCTTTGAAACAATTACGACGCACGTCAGGACAAAAAACAGCATTGACAGCGTATCACGGATATGTTGCTTCTGTTTTGAGATACGGACTTCTCCTTTGGGGTAACTCCACGGATATTAATAGAGCTTTTATCATCCAAAAGAAATGTGTCAGAGCGGTATGTGGCGTTGAACCATTAGAATCGTGCAAACCGCTCTTTAAAAAACTAAAACTACTAACGTTGACAGGCCTTTACATACATCAAGCTGGATGTTTCGTTAGAGAAAACGAAAGGTTCTTTGACAAATATATAGATAAGGTAAACTCTAAATTCAGTTCTAGGGATCCTACTAAACTCATAATGCCATTCCGCAAAACTGCACTGGCGCATAAAAACAGTTATATTATGGCTATTAAAATATTTAATCTGATACCAAAAGCGATTAGAGAGTTGCCGACAGTTCAATTTAAAAAAAAATTGTATACATGGCTCAGCGAGAAATGTTTTTACGATGTTGATGAAATGTTTTAATAATAATTTATATTCTGGATTAATCTTATATAATATTGACGTTGACATTTTAATTTTAATTTTATGTATACTTAATTGTAATTAATAATCTCATTAATCTCATGGTTGCCATGTTGATGTTTGCATGTCGGTCAACGACGAAGTGTGTGAGACAATTATTATGTAAGAACCATATATTTACCATACTTCGAGCAAATAAATTAATTTCATTTCATTTCATTTCATTTCATTTCATTTCATTTCATTTCATTTCATTTCATAAGATGAAATGCTTTGAATTACAATTAGAAGAACCCAATCATTTATTTAATTAATTTATTTTTCTCCAATTCGCTTTCACATGTGATGCGTATTAGAGGAGAGCTAGCCTGCATAGAGTTGGAGCGGTTCCTTGTTATAAGCACCAATAGCCCACCAACCGCCTCATTTGATATTTTTGAGAATATTGTAGAGGAAATTTTGCATTAGTCTATTACAAAATCAAATAAGGAAATTGTTGTATGCGGTAATTTTATTATAAATTTGCTTGAGAAATATTAATTAAGTATAAGAATAACTAGTTTATTTAATTCATTTGGTCGTGAACTACATTTATGGAGGCAACTAGAATAACTGCCACTTCGGCCAAATGCATGTATAATATCTTTACCAATGTAAACATAATAAGTAAAAATATAATTAGTAATATTCACTCTGACCATCTCGGTCAAGTAGTGCAAAAAGAAACTAAAATTAATTAATTAATTAATTCATTCATTACGTTTATTTCTCTCCAGTCTTGTTTTTAATAATAGGTACAACTACAGTCCTTAACATATCCTCTGGCAAATGCGAATGGCTGACGCAGAGGGTGAAGAACATGGCGAGCACCCTTGGCAGATGTACACCTGCATTTTGCAGGTGTTCAATGCTCAGTGAGTCGTGGCCTCGGGATTTTCCTCGCTTCATGTCTTTCACCACCCGCGCCACCTCCTTCGCTGTGATAAGCATGGTCCTTTCCCCCCCGTGCACCCCCTCCTCACTTGGCTCTGCAGTTGCAGGTCCCAGTGGAGATTGTACCCTAGAATGGTCTTTAAACATATTGGCAATTTGGACTGGATCACTAATGCCCTCCACGCTCACTGGAACACTCAGTCTTGGGTTCAGCTTGTTGGTCTCTTTCCAAAACTTCCAAAATGTTTAGAATTATGTTGTGTAGCAATAATGTCCATTTTTATTTGGGTCTCATTATTTTGACACCATTTTAGTTTGGATTTAAAGCTACACCGCGTATCTCGTATTTTTTGGTACGTTGACAGAGGTTTTCCAACTGATCTCCACTCCTGGAACCAAAACCGAGCCTCCCTATGAGCTTCAGCTACATATTTATTCCAGCCAGTAACATGATAATTTCCTCTACGATTCCACTTATTAGCAGCAAAACCACTACATGTACTAGCCGACTCATAAAGTATAGTAACAATTTCATTATACAGACTCTTTAAAATAAGTTTATGTTCCACCATATCACAGTGATAGTCTGCACAGCTTCTGAACTCGGGAGGGAAGTTCACATTTCGAAGCTTGGATGTACATAATTCTCTATATTTGTTCTTGTCGTATAATTATACGTAGCTACTATTAGTAGGTAGTTCATTCACTATTTTATATGTGTGGGTAGAAAATAAAATAATCAGTCTTGGTCAACCCGTCTTTCAATTACCTACGACATGGTGACAGCGGTGCTAAAGAATAATTGCAATAAACGAGATAAAAGTGTTCATAAAGTGATAAAATCGGTAGAAAAACATAACTAAATTAATTGAAATACTATAAATAACTCAAACAATGGAGCATGCGCGCCCTCCATCAGAATTATGTCTGGAAGGTGGTCCGGCCAACAGGGCCGAGGCGTGGCAAAAATGGTTGCGACAGTTCAACGTGTTTCTCAAAGCTTCCGGTGTCTACAAGGAGCCAGCGGATGTAAAAGCGAGTCTACCGGTGAATTTAATTGGCTCGGAAGAGTACGATGTTTACACGATTTTTAAATACACTAAAGAAGAAAACAAGGAATGTTTTGACACGCTAGTGAAGAAATTCAACGCTCATTTTGAAACGAAACAAAATACAACAATGGCTCGTTTCAAGTTTTTTTCAAGGAATCAAGAAGAGGGCGAGTCCATCGATGAGTACGTCACTGCACTAAAACTCCTCACTCAGCGGTGTGAGTTTGAACACCTAGAAGAAGGCCTGGTGCGCGACAGAATCGTGTGCGGTGTACATGATGGCAAGCTGCGCGATAGGTTACTCAGAGCCGATGACCTCACTTTGATACGAGCGGTTAAAATATGTCAGGCTAACAAAATCTCTACGGAGGAGCAGAAGCAGATTGAGGGGACCAAGGCAGCAGGCGGTCAGGTGGATGCGGTCGACGCTATGAGTGCGCGAGCCGGCTTCCGCACTGGCGGAGGAGGCGGCGGCGGCGCGCTAGGGGACGCGTCCTGCCGCGCTCGTGGCGGCGGCAGCGGAGTGCGCCAGCCGCAGCGCGCGATGTGGCGCGGGGACCAGCAGCAGCAGAGGCGCGGCACGGAGGCAAAACTTAAGTCGTTGTGTTCCGCGTGTGGTATTTCTAATTGTAACGGGTACAAGTGTGCGGCAAAAAATGCGATGTGTTTTTGGTGTAACAGACGTGGTCATTTTAAAAATATGTGTCCACAACTGCGTAAACGTGTGCTGCAACTTGACGCTGGCGGTATCGAGAACAACTAGGACGACCACAGCGACGCCGAGGACAGCGACGGGCTGTACTATGTCTCGGCGCTAACAGGAATGGAAAGTAAAGACTCTAAATGGTATGAAACCTTGAAATTTGTTAGTACAGGTTCTAATGAACTTTTTAAATTAGATTCTGGATCGGATTTAAATGTTATTTCAATAAGTAAGTTTGAGAGTTTAGGACTTTCGATAAATAATTTATGTTCAGATAATACGAAGGCTCAATCTTTTTGCGGCAATTTTATACCTATTATTGGGCATTGTTATTTAGATCGTTTGTATAAAAATGTAAGGTATAGATTGCGCTTCATTATCGCTGATTTTGATTGCCAAAGCGACCTAGGTAAATATGCGTGTGAACAATTAGGAATGGTGAAGCGTATTCTATCTATAAATGTAGAAAAGTATACGAATTTTTTAAAGGACTAGGTAAACTTCCCGGTAAATATAGTATCGTTGTAGATAGATCAGCACAGCCGTCGGTCTGTCCGGTTAGAAAAATTCCAATAGGCGTGCGCGACAAATTATTGCATGAATTAGTACGTATGGAGAACATGGGGGTTATCAGAAAAGTATCGCACCCGACCCCGTGGGTGAACGATATCATGGTGGCGGCTAAGAAGGATGGTGCCATCCGCGTGTGTCTCGACCCGCGGCCGCTAAACCGCTGCGTGCGGCGCGCGCACTACCCGCTGCCGACGCTCACAGAGATCGCAACTAAGCTCGAAGGGGCGCACTACTTCAGCAAACTGGATGCTCGCTCAGGATTCTGGATGGTGCAGCTAGACGACGCCAGTGCTGACCTCTGTACGTTTGGGACTCCGTTTGGTAAGTATCAATTTTTACGATTACCGTACGGGATCAACTGCGCGTCTGAGGTGTTCCACTCGATGATTCGCCAGATTCTGGAAGATTTGGATGGAGTCGATTCCTTCATCGATGATGTAATTGTCTGGGGCTCTAGTAGATCCCAGCACGATGAGCGCCTGAGGAAGCTGCTCGACAGGGCCCGTGAGGTAGGAATAAAATTCAACCAGGAGAAATGTGAATTTAAAGTTAGAATGGTTAGTTATTTAGGACATAATTTTCACTCAAAACGGGATATTTACCATGATATATGAGTTTTTCTGCTTCTCGATATTTCGGCACAGTTGCATGCGCCATGATCACGAGATAAACTGAAGTCTTTGCGGGTGGATGTTATTGGCAGACAAAACGGTCTACCCTCTTTCTCAGTCTTTTACTGCGAACATTACCCCTACTACCGGTTTCACTGTCACTAACAACTCGATCACGATTACGACACACAACACTCACGGTATCTGGACGCATAACTGGTACCTCACTTTTACGATTTCCACACATCCTCACCACAGGGTTCCAGGCTCCAGACAATTGAAAACCGTCTTCTCGATTGAAATTCCTGTGTTTGGTAATCTCTATTGCTTCTTGTACCAATCTTGGGATGTAATGTTTTTCAGTTGAGATTACCTGTGGATTGTGTAACTCGATCCAGTGGTTTGAGCCAGATTCTAGTAGATGTGTAGCTATGGCCGACTTTTGTGTGTCCATATTTTTGACCGCCCGGATGTGTTCTGTCACTCGACAAGCTATGGTACGTTTTGTTTGGCCGATGTAAGAGCTCCCACAGCTGCAGTCAATCTTGTACACTCCTGGTGTTTGAAGAGGAATCTTATCTTTAGGTGAGCGCAGGTAGTGTGAGATCTTCTTTAAAGGAGTAAAAATTGTTTTTATGGACAATTTCTGCAGGGCTTTCGCAATTTTGTCCGTCACTCCTTTGATGTACGGTAGAAAAGCAGGTTTTCGTTCTACTATACATCTGTGGGGTTTAGGCCTTTGTCTAACTGGAAAAGATCGAAGCTTATATCCATTTTTACGTAGGACATGCTGAACATGAGCTAGCTCACTCTTTATGGAGTACTCATCACATAGGTCGAAAGCACGGTTCGTGAGAGACATTACAACCGAGTTAAGCTGCCGAGGGTGATGGTGTGAATCAGCATGGAGATATCGATCCGTATGGGTCGGCTTCCTATAAACCGAATAGCCTAAATTACCATCATCACGAATCTGTACCATCACGTCCAGGAAAGCCAAGCTTCGATCACTTTCCATTTCATACGTAAACCGCATCTTGGTATGTACGCCATTTAGGTATGCCAAAAGGAGTTCAATCTCATGTTTATTGCCTCTTACAATACAGAAAACATCATCAACGTACCTTTTCCACAACTTCATTGGCAAGGGGGCAGAGCATATAGCCAGGTTCTCAAAATACTCCATCCATATATTGGCCACTACGGGAGCGACGGGACTTCCCATGGCAACACCATCAATTTGTAGGTAGTAATTTTCCCTATACAAGAAATAGTTTGTGGCCAGAATATGGTATAAAAGCTTGGCATATTCTGCTGGGATACCATTTCTCTGTATTCTAGTCTCTATCACCTTCATACAGTCGGCTATAGGGACGTTTGTAAAGAGGGATTCCACATCAAAACTAACCATCACCTCACTCTCATCAACCGTTGTCTGCTGAAGAATCTGTATGAAATGACGTGAGTCTTTCACGAAAGATGATGTCAGGCCTACAGAAGGTTGCAACACACCCGCTACATGCTTCGCCAACTCGTAAGTAGGTGAGTCAATCTGACTAACGATGGGTCGCAGCGGAGCATTCTGTTTATGCACTTTAGGTAGACCATACAGTTTAGGTGGCTGGATGTTTTTAGGGCGCAACAGGTATTTTGTTAGTTCCTCTCCTATAGCGTATTGGCACTCCTTTATAATTTTCTGGGTACTACGATGTATTCTAGCCGTCGGATTGTAATTCACCAGTTTGTATGTGTTAGTGTCTTTCAACAAGTTCAGGATTTTATCCTCGTATTCTGTGACGTTCATAACTACCGTAGCGTTCCCCTTATCAGCCTTAAGGACCAACAAGTTGGTATCTTGGCGGAACTCTTTTAACGCCATCAACTCATCTTTAGTAATGTTGGGTTCTGGAGGTTTAGTATGACGTAATATAAATGCAATGTCCTGTCTTAGACACTCCGCGTCACTTCCTGGTATCCTATTATAACGAATGACCTCCTCCACGTTACCGATCACTTTCTCATAAGGGATGCGTTTCGTGGTAGGGGCAAAATTTAGACCCTTCTCTAACACTCTGAGAGCAGAATCATTCAAAACCTTGTCAGACAAATTAATAATAAAGTGCATAAACAGAATGCTCCGCTGCGACCCATCGTTAGTCAGATTGACTCACCTACTTACGAGTTGGCGAAGCATGTAGCGGGTGTGTTGCAACCTTCTGTAGGCCTGACATCATCTTTCGTGAAAGACTCACGTCACTTCATACAGATTCTTCAGCAGACAACGGTTGATGAGAGTGAGGTGATGGTTAGTTTTGATGTGGAATCCCTCTTTACAAACGTCCCTATAGCCGACTGTATGAAGGTGATAGAGACTAGAATACAGAGAAATGGTATCCCAGCAGAATATGCCAAGCTTTTATACCATATTCTGGCCACAAACTATTTCTTGTATAGGGAAAATTACTACCTACAAATTGATGGTGTTGCCATGGGAAGTCCCGTCGCTCCCGTAGTGGCCAATATATGGATGGAGTATTTTGAGAACCTGGCTATATGCTCTGCCCCCTTGCCAATGAAGTTGTGGAAAAGGTACGTTGATGATGTTTTCTGTATTGTAAGAGGCAATAAACATGAGATTGAACTCCTTTTGGCATACCTAAATGGCGTACATACCAAGATGCGGTTTACGTATGAAATGGAAAGTGATCGAAGCTTGGCTTTCCTGGACGTGATGGTACAGATTCGTGATGATGGTAATTTAGGCTATTCGGTTTATAGGAAACCGACCCATACGGATCGATATCTCCATGCTGATTCACACCATCACCCTCGGCAGCTTAACTCGGTTGTAATGTCTCTCACGAACCGTGCTTTCGACCTATGTGATGAGTACTCCATAAAGAGTGAGCTAGCTCATGTTCAGCATGTCCTACGTAAAAATGGATATAAGCTTCGATCTTTTCCAGTTAGACAAAGGCCTAAACCCCACAGATGTATAGTAGAACGAAAACCTGCTTTTCTACCGTACATCAAAGGAGTGACGGACAAAATTGCGAAAGCCCTGCAGAAATTGTCCATAAAAACAATTTTTACTCCTTTAAAGAAGATCTCACACTACCTGCGCTCACCTAAAGATAAGATTCCTCTTCAAACACCAGGAGTGTACAAGATTGACTGCAGCTGTGGGAGCTCTTACATCGGCCAAACAAAACGTACCATAGCTTGTCGAGTGACAGAACACATCCGGGCGGTCAAAAATATGGACACACAAAAGTCGGCCATAGCTACACATCTACTAGAATCTGGCTCAAACCACTGGATCGAGTTACACAATCCACAGGTAATCTCAACTGAAAAACATTACATCCCAAGATTGGTACAAGAAGCAATAGAGATTACCAAACACAGGAATTTCAATCGAGAAGACGGTTTTCAATTGTCTGGAGCCTGGAACCCTGTGGTGAGGATGTGTGGAAATCGTAAAAGTGAGGTACCAGTTATGCGTCCAGATACCGTGAGTGTTGTGTGTCGTAATCGTGATCGAGTTGTTAGTGACAGTGAAACCGGTAGTAGGGGTAATGTTCGCAGTAAAAGACTGAGAAAGAGGGTAGACCGTTTTGTCTGCCAATAACATCCACCCGCAAAGACTTCAGTTTATCTCGTGATCATGGCGCATGCAACTGTGCCGAAATATCGAGAAGCAGAAAAACTCATATATCATGGTAAATATCCCGTTTTGAGTGAAAATTATGTGCAAAACCATGATAGTTTTAAAAGTTATATATTTAGGACATGTTTTTAGCGCAGAGGGCATGTCAATAGATAGGAATAAAATCAAAGCAATTGAAGAAATGCCCGCACCGACAGATATACCGTCACTAGAAAGATTTTTGGGCATGATAAATTATTTGTCCAAATTTATACCTAATTACTCGGAAATAGCCCTACCTCTTCGCAATTTACTTAAAAAAGGTAACGAATGGGTATGGGAGTCGGCGCAGGATAGCGCGGCGCGTGAGCTGCAGCGCGCGGTCTGCTTGCGCCCGTGCTGGCGCTGTACTCGGCACGGGCTGCTGTCGGTGGACGCCAGCTCGCGCGCGCTGGGTGCCGTGCTGCTGCAGGCGGGTCGCCCGGTCGAGTACGCCAGCGCCACGCTCACTGATACACAAAGCAGGTATGCGCAAATAGAAAAGGAACTTCTAGCCATTGTTTATGGCCTGGAGCGGTTTCATCAGTACGTGTTCGGTCGTCGCTATGTCACGATTGAATCGGATCACAAACCATTAGAAGCGCTGTTCAAGAAATCGTTAGACTCTATCCCGGCGAGACTACAACGAATGATGCTGCGCATTCAGGGCTACCATTTCACCGTGATATACAAACCCGGTAAGTACATGTATGTGGCGGATGCATTATCGCGAGCGGCTTTACCGGAACTGATGACAGACAAAGTATCGGAGGAAGTAGAGGAACAGTCGTGTTTTTTAATAGAAAATGTTCGTTTCAGTGCTAGCAAAATAAATATAATAAAAGAAGCGATGATTAGTGACTTGGAGTGTCAGCTTCTTATTAAGAATATTCAGGATGGGTGGCCGAATAATAAATATGAGGTCGACGAACGTATCAGAGGGCTGTGGTCTTACAAAGATAGTTTTGAATTTGTCGATGGTATTTTATTTAAAGATAACTTAGTTTATATCCCGAAATGTGTTAGATCTGAAATGCTTAATCCGTTACACGATGGACATATGGGCATAGACAGATGCAAGCGTCACGCTCGCGAGGTAATGTTCTGGCCGGGCATATCGCGGGACGTGGAAGCCATGGTGCGCCGCTGCCGAACATGCGCTGAGCGTGCGCCACGAGCCAGGCGCGAGCCGCTCCTGCCACATCACATACCGAACCTGCCATGGGCAAAGGTAGGCTCAGACATATTTCAGTATGCTGGTAAATATTTTATAATATCTTATAGACTATTTCTCGAACTTTATTGAAGTGAATCCGTTAACCAATATAGGAACGAAAGCGGTGGTGAACGCAATGCGTGATCAGTTTGCAAGGCATGGCGTGCCACAACAATGTCACGGACAATGGACCCGCCTATGCCTCGGAGTTTGGTGAATTTAGTAGGTTGTGGGGCTTCGAGCATATAACCAGTTCACCAAACTATGCTCAGTCCAATGGACAGAGTGAGAGGAGTGTTCAAACAATTGAAAATATTTTGGTAAAATCTATTAATTCTGGCACGGATTTCTATTTAGGTCTCTTAAATTATAGGGCAACGCCTCGTAATTAAATGGGTTCACCCTCAGAGCTTTTAATGGGGTGGCGCCTTAATACGAGACTACCGGCATAAAAGCAAATTGAAACCTAGCCGAGATAATGAGAAGGACTACAATGCAATATTACATAAACAACAGGTAGATAAGACTTATTACGACAGGCGTACTAAACAGCTTCCCGAGCTATCACCAGGGCAACCGGTTCTGGTAACCGATGAAGGTAAGCGTAAGTGCGCGCGAATTTTAAGACGCGCTAATCAGCCACGTTCATACTTCGTCGCAGACAGCTCTGGCAGATTACTGAGACGAAACAGGCGACATTTACTTAAGCTACCAGTCGATGGCGGTGAATCCCGAAGTCTCTCCGATGAACAGGTAAGTGACAATGAAACGTGGGCAAGCCCTGGAGGCGAGAGTGATCTAGTAGATATTGAAGAGCATCCGCTAGTAGACGAAACCGTTCCTATGTCTCCAGACGCACTAATTCAACGCCCACGCACCCCTAGTCGCAAAACGGCGGCTGCCCTAGCACGTAAAAAAATATTAGATAAACAGAACTGATTAAGTACTCTCAGTGAAAAGGACACGTACTTATAACGTGATAGGTATAAAACCTCTATACCTCTACAATAAGTATTGCAAATGTGCTGATGATTGTTAAAAATGTTTAATTATGTTGTATACCTACCTACTCACTATTTTTAATTAAGAATAACTTTATTTATGCTTATATTTTTATTTATCTGTTAATAATGTTTAAACAACACTTAATGCAAGTACATAATGTTATAATGTTGATGAAGTGAAATTGTTAATAGAGGCAAAAAAATAAATAAAAAGAATAATAATAATAATAATAATAAATGTAATAGGAAAGATGTCGTATAATTATACGTAGTTACCTATTGTTAGTAGGTAGTTCATTCACTATTTCATATGTCAGAAAATAAAATAATCAGTCTTGGTCAACCCGTCTTTCAATTACGACAGATCTTTTATAAATGGTCTCTTTCACCCCAAATAACAAAATTTGGTATCGATTTAAGCTCTTCTAATTTTGACCTTATAACACTTAGGTCACAGATTATTTCTAAGGCAAAGTGATCCGACCATGAGAAGCTATAGTTAATCTTAATGTCCATAATCGACTTTCTGGCAGCCTCAGTAGTTACAACATGATCTAACCACGACGAAGTACCGTGCGCATCACTAATAAAAGTGTATGTGTCCGAAGACAATCCTAATACATCGATGTCCACACATATCCAGTTCATTTCACGGCAGAAATGTTTTAGTTCCTTACCAATAGGTGCCTTTGGATCCGCGTTAAAGTCACCTAACATGTACACAGAGTCCACGCTACTGTTTTCTAAAATGGCACCTATTTCACTCAAACAGCCTATAAATTCTGCAATGTTCTCAGGCTTATCTGAACTGTCAGTTGGCATATACACTGAAAACACTAGAAACTGGCGGTTCTCAAGTTTCACCTTAATAGCCGTGATACGCACACTCACACACTGCACAGTAGAAACGGAGCGCAACACATCCTTACGCCACAGTATAGCAAAGCCGCCGTAGGGCCTCCCCCGCAACATGCCTGCCGAGTTGTCCACTGCAGAGTTCCCGGTGTAGCCGAAGTCAGGATCAATTGTCCCCAGGAAAGCGAATTCTTGGGGCAGAAGCCAGGTTTCCTGTAAGGCCACTAAGTCAGCTGTTCGACAGAGCGACCTTACAAAATCTATGTTAGTTTTAACATTTTTACAATTTTAGCTCATAAAAGTGGAGGCACTTTTATTTTTTTTCTATTGTAAGATCCATTTGAAATTGGATTTTTAAAATCAATAAAACGCCTACACGTTACACCCACAGGCCATTAACTGTCTTCTAGAAACTGGGCATGTTTTGAGTGAGGTACCAACATTTTGTAGGCATTATATTTCTTCGGTAACCTACTATTAATTTTCTGCAGCGATACCTTTGTGTGTGTTCTTGCAAATATGTAATCAGCTATATCATTCTCGGTTGTAGTGCTGTCCACATTATTTATAAACAAAGGTACCTTAATTTCGGCTGCCTTAAACTTGTCGTTCGAGTTCACTATCGCATTTCCCTCCGCTGTAGCAAAGCGATTTTTATGCCTCTTACGCTGAGCCAAAATCCATTCTTCATCCGGTTTTTTATTTTTCCACTGACCCTCCGCACTAACAGTACCCGCAAAGGTCTTCGGTGGTTGCGTTGGCGTGGACGTAGGCGGATGAGTCAAATGTGGACGATCAGTATTTACTTGAGTTTGCATCATAGGTATTTTGAGGTAACACGGGTGAAGTCAGGGTTTTCGATTGTATATCCTTGCAAGTGACATCGCGCCCAACACTAGTGTTTTGAATTGGTCTATACAAATCCTCATTACAATCCCGCTGCTCGCGCGTCGATTTATTCGAAAACACCGAGCGGTTATCGCCCGGTGACGTCATCTCAGCTGATTGAATGCGCTCCAAAATATGCGGTAGGCCGGTTGGCCCGCTGTCCATATAGTAACTATTAGACAAAACACCACCACCTCCTCGTTTTTTACTCACATAGCAATCATAATTATTCAGAATTGATGTTTGTTTCAAGTTATTAAGATCATTTTTAACCTCCTCAAGCTTGTCAACTGATACGCATGTTTCTTTTAGTGTTTTTAAGTAATTCTAGAGCACAAGAATGTCCTTTAGTATTCTCGTCGCGTCTAAATGGTCCCACAGAATAGGTGGCAGTTTTTGAAGCCTCCTTGCAACGAAGATTAGAGTTTCATTCGGATCCGTTTCTTTAAAAACACTTATTACATCGTACAGAACCCGCTGTGTACGCCCGTCCCGTTTTCGAGAAATCTTCCGCTTTGTTGTTGTAAGCGAATCAAACAACAAGTTCTTTGCTCGTTCAATTTCTTCAGCCGCGAACGAAGATGTACAAATTTGAACAATAGACTCCTCACTCATAACATCTATTTTGTTTTGTATGAACGATAGAACTTCACAAATCACTATTTTGCAATTATTGCACTTTACTACGTTGGACGTCATTGTGGATTGATGAGTCACACTAACGTTCGTTCGTTCGCGTTCACGCCCGACCGCAGACGCAGAAAATGAATAATAAAGATGTACAAAAAAAATACTTATATACGATTGCGCTAATCAGTTTTATTTTTCTTTTTCCTTACCCGATATCTTTAATAATACTACCTATTAACATAGTGAAGTGTAAATCTTGTAAGGTCGAGTTTAGCGATGGAGTGCAATGCTCTAATTGCAAAGGCCACCTTGATTTTGGTTGCGCGAACATCTCTGAGACCTCATGGAGGAAGTATGCAGCTGAAAGAAGAGCCCAATGAAGATGTCCTTCGTTTCGAGCACCATCACCAGCTACGCTAGCCCCAGTTGAGCCAGCGTCATGAAACGCCAGCTGTCCGGTTTATCAGTTCTTAAGGACAATATGCAGTTGATCAAACAGGAGCTCTCAGAGCTTAAAATCGCTTGCGTTTATGCAACTGAGAAGCTGGATAAACTCGGTGGAAGACTCACAGGTGTTGAGACCAGGGTAACCAACCTCGAAAAACTCCATGACACCGTTAAATATCTGCAGAATGACTTAGATAAAGCAAGACTGGAGTTGTCCGTCCAGGAACAGAGATCGAGGTTGAATTACGTAGAGATCAAGAGGGTTCCTATCAAGAAAGTCGAAAACCTTTTTGCAATCTTGGAGCGAATTAGTAATAAGGTTAATTACACTGTACCTAAAACCCAGATCAATTATATATCTAGGGTTCGCATGCACAACTCTAATGAAAAGCTTATAATAGATACATAAAAGAGGATTTCATCGCAGCAGCACGTGCTCATAAGAAGTTATCTTCATCGGATATCGGCTGCCAGGGGGCATCGGGAAGAGTTTACATTAATGACCACCTCAGTATGGAGCACAAAAAACTCCTTACCCTAACTAAAACTACTGCCCAGAGTAAGAACTTTAACTACGTATAGATTAAGCATGGTAAAATCCATGTACGTCGTGATGATTGTTTAAAATGTTGGCTTTTCCACTTTTTTCATAATAATATTAGAACTACAATTTATGAGTTTATTACCTATTTCAGTAAAATTGTTTCATTTTTGCTTCAAATCTGTCAAATGTTTTGCTTCCCTGCGGTGCTACTGGCACGCCTGCAGTAACCGTGTGCGTATGTCTAACAGCGCGCTTGTGCCTGTGCCTGTCCCGCTCGCTAAAACTCGTTTTGCTAATTACCGCTATCAACTTCGCTCGCTCGCTATTTTTAAATGTTTGCATTTATTAATTACTACCGTTACCCAATATTTAATAATTATTACTCACATTATGATATTTTCAATTCGCATATATTTCATTGCTCCAGTACTAATACACTGTTTTTATTCTATACTACATTTACTTATTTATCAATGGTTTCGTTAAATAATCGTGATATATGCATTTATTATCAAAACACCCGCGTACTTCGAACTAAAACGGAAACTGTTTACCGCAGAGCTTGTTTGAGTTCGTATGATATACCTAATAATGTTTACTGAGACCTGGTTAGTGCACAGTATAGCTAACTCCGAGTTCTCCTGGATGATCGGTACCTAGTTTGGCGCCGTGATAGAGATTATAGTTTGACTAATCAACCAAAAGGCGGTGGTGTTTTAATTGCGACAGATAAAATATACAAGTAAAATTACTACCTCACTTTAACTCCTCGGCAGAAGATCTTTGGCTCTGTGTACGAATTAAGCGAATTAAGTAATACGAATTAAGGGTGAATTTATTACATAATCACACTAATATTATAAAGGCGAAAGTTAAGAGCGATTTTAATAAAATTTGGTATGGAGTTAGCTGACACCCTGGATTTTCACATAGGCTACGTTTTACTGCGGGAAAATATCTTTTTTTTTTGTTTTTTACCGCAGGTAACACCGCGGGGCAAAGCTAGTATGTACTATATTTGTGCGATCAAAAGAATGGTTTATCATTTAGTTCCCAGCTTACCTCCTTTCTTACAAAACTAAATCATAATGTAGCCTCGCTCGAGCCCACGGACGCATTTCTAGTGGTAGGTGACTCTAATCTGAGTAAAATTGTGTGGTTACTGTCAGATAATTTGAACTTTTACCCCTCACAGATGAGTAGTGCGGATGATTATATCCTCTCAAGCGTCGACCCGAACGCTCTCCCCCCGCGCGTGTGGTAACCATCATGGCGGGTAGTTGCAAAATAGTTGAGAAATCTGGGTAATTTCCCAGATTTCTCAATTTCATTTGTAGGAATACCTAATAACATCTATACCTATTTGGATTCTTACTAATTAGAGTATATATTAGTGTATAAATATTCTTAAGTTCCCCAAATAAACGCTGCGTCCCAGATTGGGTCGCATACCACTCAAGCGAAATTGACGCGACCCAGATTGGGACGCGTACCACTCTAGAGGATAAGTTAACTGAAAAAATGAGTGCGTTGAATCTCGATCAGTTTAACGGTATATCGAATGGGAATGGTAGAATGCTGGATCTGGTATTTTCTAATCAATCAGTATCAACCACAGAGTGTATTGATCCATTAACTAACTCCATTAGTTGACGCCCACCATCCCGTCCTACTGATAAATGTCAAATCGTTTGAAACTCCTTTACTAGATTCTGCACCTCGTACGCGTTATTTATTCGTCAAGGGTGGTTTTGAATCTATAAATGACGTTATTGATAATGTTGATTGGGATACTGAGTTTACACTTCGCTCAATTGATGACTCCGTTGGTTTTTTAATAAAACCTTGTAAGCTTTTCTTTGATAAGGGCAACCAAAGAAAAATATAAGTTTTTATGTAAATTTAAAAAATATGGTAACAAATCTGATGAGCTTACTTATAAACTTTTACGCGAGAGAGTGAACCAACTGGAATCAACTTGTTACAAAACCTTTATTAATAATAATAATAATAATAATAATAATAATGCCGGACATTTCACACAACATCATCTGGCCCCAAAGTAAGCAGAGCTTGTGTTATGGGTACCACATGAGCATGACTGATATACTACTTATATACTTTTTTTTGTAAATACATACATATTATACATAGAAACACCCAGGCCCGAGACAAATACTTGCAGATCATACAAACATTTGTCCCGTGGCGGGAATTGAACCCGCAACCTTTTGCGTCTCAGCCGGGCCTTGGCCCACTGCGTCACAGTGGTCGTCAAGAATAAGACTGAAGACTCTATCTTAAAAAATCCTAAACATTTTTGGTCTTATGTTAAGAATATATCCCATTCCCATTCCATTCCTAGTTCTATGAATTTGAATACCTACTTCAAACATTACTGGTGGTCAATCTATTTGTAATGCTTTTTCAACTTATTTCCAATCAACTTTTCTTAACCCTGCGCTTGTTAGTACTGCAACCACTCAAAATAAACCTCTTGTAAGCTATCAGCCACCTCCTAATATTTCATCTGACATTAAAAGTATTAAAGTTAACCCTACTGATATTAAAATTATTATAAATAAGCTAGATACATCCAAAGCACCTGGACCTGATAATATTTCGTCTAAATTTCTTATTAAATGTGTTAATACTATTGTTTATAAAGGTTCTAAAACAGAGGTAACGAACTATAGATCCATCTCTTTTCAACTCAACTTTGTATAATTGCCAAAATCTTTGAGAGGATAGTATTTAACCAACTGTATTCTAGTTTAATGAACACATTTAGACACATTCCTTTTCACGATGGGTTTTTGAGAGGCAAATACACAGTTTCTAATCTCATTCTTCTTAATGACTAGGTATATTACAGAAGCTATGGATAATGGTCAGCAAGTGGACATAATTTACACAGATTACAGTAAAGCGTTTGATAAAATTGATCACAACACTCTAAAGATAAGCCAAGCCGGAATAAGAGAAGATCTTTTGAAGTGGTTCGCTTCTTACATTGCTTATAGAAGTCAGGCTGTTGTTCTTAATAATTATATTTCTAGTTGGGTTCATGTTCCCAGTGGAGTCCCCCAGGGATCCTTGCTTGGGCCTCTTCTTTTTATAATTTATGTAGGGGATATCGACTTGTGTTTTAAGTTTTCTAATTTACTCCGTTTCGCTGATGACATGAAAATCTACTCTACTGTGTCATCTAATCAGGATATGATTGCCCTTCAAGCTGATCTATCTCGTTTGGAAGAGTATTGTCTGATCAATAAACTTGAGCTCCATCCAAATAAATGATCTTTTATTACATTTACTCGAAAATATAATATTGTTAGAGATCTTCTGGTGACGTAACAGCAACCACGTGGGCCAGTGTATAAAAGGAGCGAGCAGGGCAGCGCGCGCACACTTTTCGCTTGGCTTTCAGACTCGACGGACGTCTTATTGTGTTACAAACTTAGTATCTTTGCGCTGTATCGCTGTTAGGGTACTTTTGTGTTGATTTCTTGATTGCAATTATAAGTGTTGGTTAAGTTTTCGTATTAGGTGGATTGTTTGTTATTTTTTTAATAAATGTTTGTAGGAGTTGGTAACATCAGGCGTGGGATAAACGAATTGCTTCAGGCCTAGCCCTCATCATCTTGACATTAAATTCTGTTGGAGTTTTCTTAGTAGTTTTGTGTCGTTTTGAGCGATTTTCAGTGATGCATAACTTTTATGCATGTAACACTGTAACTATGTCATATTCACATATTTGATTACGAATCTAGAGCAATAAATAGATTTATAACTAATTTTAGTTAAGACGCTGTGTTGATTGTAATCTGTTTTGTGAATTTAATAAATAAATAAATATGTACCGGTACGGGTGCAACATGAGCATTTGACATGATTTTTGTCTTGCTCATGTTCATTTTGAGTCCTACCTGTTGGGAGACGATATTGAGGTCGCTGAGGATTGTGCCTAGGTCTTCCAGCGATTCTGCCATGATGACAATATCGTCAGCAAATGGAAGGCGAGTGACGCGTTCGCCATTGATGTTGATACCATGTCTATGCCAGTACAAGAGCTTGAAAACATCCTCCAATACAAACGCTAAACAAAGTGGCCGGATATACTCTTCGGTCTTCTGTATAACCTGCCGGAGCGTATGGATGGTGTTAAAGTCTTTTCGGAACCTGGCTTGTTCGGGAGGCTGGAAGTCGTCGAACCTACGAGCAAGACGATTAGTAATTTATTAGTAATTCCTAAGCAGACTGGTTGTGAAAATATATCTCGTTTCTGTATTATAATTTTGCTGTAAATGTGGGTGTATTAGGTCTTCTTCCATGTTATTATCACTAAAAAGTTACTAGAAATCCTAATAAGGTAGCTATTATTGTGGGGAGTAATGAAAATAAACACAGCTCAACAAAGGAATACATATATATTCTATACAACCTGATTTATAACAAAAGTTAAAAATACTTACGAACTTGTAAGGTTAATATTACACGACAGTAGGCTTTAAACAGAATAATTTTTACTTGTTCAGTACAACGAACCGAAAAACCGGAAAACCTGCGGGGCCAGCAAATTCCAGCTAGTGACCTACGCTCCATTTTAATATCAGCATCGTCTTTAAGGTCGTCAGCGATGAAATGTCCCAGATAGGTACTTACGTTACATTATAGGTGTTATCGGGACCTTTTCCGACGGCCTTAAATAGGTACCATGTATTCCGTTTTCTTCACATTATAGGCATATCAATGGTCTGCAGCATAACGTTCACAGACTTTTAACATCTCTTGCAGACCACCCGCCGTTGAGCAGAGCAGCACCAATAAGATTAGCTATCATCTGCGTAGCTAATATTATTAATACTTGTCATCTATTCTACATCCGATTACGCATGATGCTCAGCTCAACGATAAGATCGTTAACAAATACGTTAAAGAGCATGGGCGACGATAACCCCCCCTGATCTGACCCGACTGACCTCACTCTCCAACACATATGCTTCAGACAATGAGTTAGCCTACTTCACGAAATTAGTTTGGTTTGCATACCAATATCTAAAAATAATTAGCATTTCAGCTGGTACACTCCTGTCTCTCAACTTTCTCCACAGCACATCATATGACACTAGGTCAAATACTTTAGAGAGGTCAAGAAAACAGGCGAGAACCAACGTCTTACGGCGAGTATAATAAATAAATAAATAATCCCGGACATTTCACACAGCGTCATCTGGCCCCAAAGTAAGCAGATCTTGTGTCATGGGTACCACATGACTGATATACTACTTATATAGGTACTTTTTTTTTTAGTACATTAGTACCTAGTACTTTTTTTTTGTACATTTAGTACTACTGAGCAGTATGCTTAAGACTTACGATTGCGCTCTCAGTAGAAAGCCTGGGTCAAAATCCAAACTGGGCGTCATGTACTTAAGTATGATAATTCTTCTAGGCAAGTGGTAAGTAAACTGTCCAGTACTTTAGCAATAGTCGTAGCTAGCGAGATAGGACGGTAATTTATCTTTGCCGAGATGTCAGCTGTTCTGTCCTTCACAATGGGCACTACTACGGTTTTCATTAAGTCATGAGGCCAATAGGAGTAACTTATGCACATTGAGAAGAACAGAGCCAAGACCCTCGGTAAATGTACACCTGCATGTCTCAAATGCTCCACACTGATGCCATCATGTCCAGGAGATTTTCCACCACTCATTCTACCCACAGCTTTTCGTATACGCTTTGCGGTGAAGTACATCAGCTACGCTTCTCCATTACATGCTGACTCTTTAAAGGTGGGGAGAACAGACGAGGGGCCTAGTGGAGATTATACCTTTAAATGTTCCTTGAACAATTCACAAATGTTCTCCGGCTCACTTTTCCCATCCACACTCACCGGGCTTAATATCACACTTCTTCGTATTTTCCAAAATTTCCCAAAATTTTTAGGTGCCCTATGCTTAGCTATGATGTCCATTTTTGGTTGCTCTTGATTGTTTTGGCATCACTTCAAATGACTTTTAAAAAAATTACGTGACTCATCCATTTCGTTAAAGATATTGCCAGATGTTGGTCTATTATGCAAAACCCATTGTCTGAAATTAAGCCTGGCCACCCGATGAGCATCAGAGACATGTTTATTCCAACCACACAGATGTTTAGCTTTATTCTCCTTATTACAACTGGTTGCTGCATCACATAAAACATGTAGGTACAATATTGCCGTATAGTTCATTGAGCACCACTTTATGATCTTCTGAACCGCATGACCCCCGACCACAATCTAAGAACTCAGTACGGAAATCAATTTCGCGTAGTCTCTCGTGCGTGACATATATCGTGGTATTTCACTATTTGGACTTCGTCTCTTTCTCCCCATATCACTCGGTTCTTTTGCAAGTCACGTACCATGCGTTTCAGTTTTACAAAGCTTAAATCACACCTGATAAGTAACGGCAAGTGATCAGATATAAAAACATCATAAACGTTCACCTCGGCGACTGTTTGCCAAGCCGATGTGGACACTACACAGTGGTCTAACCATCGCCGGCAGCCGTGGACCTCGCTGACGTACGTGTATACGAGTACATTAGTTGATAAGCCTAATTTTTCTATATCCGCACAAGTCCAACATTGACGACCTCTGTGGCGCAGTGGACTAAGGTCCGACTGAGACGCAGAAGGTCGCGGGTTGGGTCCCACCGCGAGACAAATGTTTGTATGATCTGCAAGTATTTGTCTCTGGTCTGGGTGGTTCTATGTATATTTATGTATTTAAAAAAAAAAGTATGTAAGTAGTAGGTATATCAGTCATCTGGTACCCATAACACAAGCTCTGCTTACTTTGGGCCAGATTATGCTGTGTGAAATGTCCAGCTTTATTATTATTATTATATTATTGGTCAGAACAGAAGCTAGAGAGTTCATTGTGGAACATCTCTCGTGGGTGAGCATTAAAATCTACTAATAATATATTCATTATAATATACTAGCCACATCCTCACTAGCTACGATCGCACTAACTTCACCTAATACCTCAGCGAATATAGGCAGGTAGTCCTTCGAGTCTGTGGGCTTGTAAACAGAGAATATAACAATAGTAGACCCACCCATAGACGCACTAATAGCCACAAGCCGGTTACTACTGCATTTCACCAAACGAACGCTATCAAAAAGTCCCTTTCTCCAGAGAATGGCAACTCCCCCATGCAGCCTTCCCTTCAACACGCCTACAGATGTGTGCACTGCAGACTTACCAGTACTTCCTCAAAGTCACTTGAAATCGTGCCTAGCAATGGAATGGGGGAGTAGCCACGTTTCTTGGAAAGCCACCACATGAGCTATTTTACATAAGTTTTTTTTTTTACATAAGCTAAAGAGACTTACAATTAAACCAATTAATCTTAAAAACTTTAAATAGTTATCAGACTTATAATTCATAAAAAAATTATTAAGAATTTCTCGTTTTGTACAAAAAATGCACAAAACGCTTGAAAGTAATGCCACTTGGCTATAATTTATCATTCAAACATAATTCTATCTTATTTTTAGAATAGCACAATAGAAACAGCATGATGACTTTTTATTAGGAGAACCAGTGCAGCTAAACTCAGGCATGTAGAAACACACTTAGAAATAAAAGTTATAATTGGTTGAAAGAGAACGGTTCAAAACTCAATAAATTAAACAGTACTAAAATGTAAGTCTACTTACCAAGAGATGACGCTTTTACGAAAGATTTTTGTTTTAGTCTCTAACAACAAGAAATATAATTGATAATGCAATGGCTGTTATTTGATTGCCCACTAAATAGAATAGAAATAGAAATCTGTTACAATTACTGGTTATTTTTGTTAAACTATTTCTTAATTTGTTATTAATTATGGTTATAGTTCTGAGTTAATTTTTTTTTGAATAATTAATGTTTAGGAATCCGATTTCCGGATAGCGCGAAGATTTAAAATTTAAATGTTTAAATGTTTTTGCTGAAGATAAAATTCATTTGATGTCAAAAGTAGATTGTAAAACTAGCTAAATGAATTTATAAAACCTTTTTAGTTGAAAGAGAGTTAGTAAAAAAAATATATATTAGGTGTCTTTATCATTTGCAATGAGTGAGCCTAGTAATGGAAGCGGCGACGTCAGTCCCCTTCACATCACTACCGGTAGGACCCCTGATGCCTCGTTATTATTTAATAACTTATTATATTATAAAATAAAAACATAAACATAAATTAATAGTATGCCTATCTAAATACGTAACCTAAAATAAAATCATTAAAAAATAATCTGCATAACAACAACGTATTGCTAACACTTGATATCGCGACAGTACCTACCTACAAGGCAAGGTGGCGTGATATTCTAACGCTCTGATTGGCTAATAAAAAATAAATAAATAAAAATTGTTTATTTCAAGCTTTAAGCTCATATGGTGAAAAAATTTAAAATGAATACAATTAATTACACAAAAATAAAAACATGAAATAGGTACACAGAAATACAACAAAAACAATTATAGGATAAATTAGTTTTACAATTTTGGATTTTAGATTGCTGGCACCATACCACATGACCACACCTACACCACCGTCTTGTGCAGGCGTATCCAGTGCGCCAGCAACGGAGAGTCCCACCTGTCTGACAACGTGTTTAGACTAGTGTTGGTGCTCCCGCGCAGGCGCTTTAGGTTTGACGCACACCACTTTCTCATGATAGCGTGAAAGCCGTCTGTTCGAGCCTCACAAAACATTCTTGCTACTGCAGTGCGAGTAGCGCGTTAGCCCCAACATCACCCTAAACACGTTGTTATATTGTACGCGCAGTGCGTCGTATGTCTTTTTTGTATAGTTGACCCACCGGCTGCTCTTGTACAATGACTGGCAGTAGGCCTTAAAAAGAGTCACCTTCACCTGTCTGGCACAACGAGTGAATCTATGAGCCAACATATTACCTCGTACTGATAACGCCCTGCGCTCCCTCTCCATGTCAACACAGTCATTTAGGACCTCCGAAATTTAGGATTAGGTATTTAGGATTTAGGAAGTCCGAAGCATCACCGGTCTTTTTAATTATAGGTACTACTGTGGTACGCATGAGCTCCTCAGGCAGATACGAGTGACTCACACAAAGGTAAAAAGTAACGATAGTAGGTACCCTAGATAGATGGACACCCGCGTACTGCAGATGTTCGATGCTGAGGCTGTCATAGCCTGGGGATTTACCGCGGACCATGTTTTTAATTACGCCTGCAATATCTTTTGCAGAAAATCGAACACTCGGGTTATCGGTACGACACTCATCATCAAACACCGCAGACGAAGGGCCGAGGGGCGAGTCTACTCTAAAGTGACCCTGGAAAACTCCGTCTATTCCCACTAGTTCAGTTGTCCAGTTCAGTTGACTGAACTAGTGAGATTTCTTTTCTCGTTTGTTCAGTCGACTCGACTAGTGAGATTTCTTTTCTCGTTTTTTCAGTTCAGAAATAGAAAAAAATGTTGTTTTCTATACTCTAACATAACCTAACCAACTGGTTTCGATTTCTTTTATTAATAATAATAAATGTAACAAAGGTGCAAAAGCTAGTCTTATTTTCAATTGAACAAACGAAAAAAGAAATCTCACTAGTTCAGTCAACTGAACTGGACAACTGAACTAGTGGGAATAGACTGAAAACTCTAGCTATATCTACAGGATCATGCACACCCGCCACACTCACTGGAAGGCTCGGCTTAGAATTCAATCTATTTGTCGAGTTTAAAGTCCTTGCTAGAATGGTGTTGCGAGATTTTGTCCATTTTAAGTTGCTGCTGCTGGTTCTGGCACCATTTCAGCTTGGTCTTAAAAACTCTCTTGGACTCAACCATTTCAATATATGCCAGCCCCATTCTGGGCCTGCCACAATTTTGCCATGTCTGAAAGCAACTCCCATGTGCGTCCCTGACGTGCTTATTCCACCCATCTACTGTTTTACCCTTCTTGAGCCTCTTTTTATAACTATTTATTGCATTGGTCAATATTTTCACTATGTCATTATAATATAATTTATTTATAACTAATTTGTGCCCATCATCAGCACCAGAACAATTTCAGTCTCCACAATCATTCAACAATCAACAGGAAAATTAATTTCTCTTATATATAAATGGCAATAATTAGAACAATTAACTATTTGTGGTTCGTCTCTCTCTCCCCATAGAATATTATTACTATTACAATTATTATTATACAATATGTCAGAATAAGTATTTTTTGGCTATTCCACTCCATTGTTTCTGCGGGCTCGCATGTTTAGACCGGCGCCGGTCCAACCTGGACAGCTCGACGGCTGGACGGCTTCTCGCCCGACTTGCATCGGACGTGTGCTGGCTAGTGCGTTCACTAACATTAAAAGTGTCTTCTTACGCGCTAGCGCTACTAAAACATAAGCCTGTTTATTTATTTAAAAAACTGTATCTTTGAATACCTACCTACATACCACATCGGTAGGTATAATTGTAGTAGGTACATACCTAAATTAAATTCAAGTGTAATGCTGAAACCCGATAGGGGTCCTACACTAGGGGTCCAACCTCGGATAGTATCATCCCTTGGATCACCAACCTACTACTTCGACGGCTGAACGTACTTCCTCGACGGCTGACATCGGGCCTCTTTTGCCCTCCGCCAGCGAGACTCCACCCGCGACTATCAGGAGAGTACCGGACCGCGAAGCCAAACTAGACCGGCATAGTTAACCCCGATCCCGACCTTGTCGTTTTAATATAAATATTATTTTTGTTGTTGACGTTTTCGTTTCATTTAGTCATATACCACTAAAAACTAAAACGCTACACTGGCGCCCTAAAAATAAGGTCTGGTTTTGCTTCGTAAGTAGTTGTGTGTTATTTGTTATATTTTTTATTTTTGTGAAACGTTATATATATTTTTTTTGATGCCCGTAACTAAGCTTTACCCTATACTTAAAAAACTAAGTACCTCATTGTTTTGTCCAAATTTATATTATTATATTTTTTTGTTGTCGTGGTTTTTTTAAGTTTTTGTAGAGCACCTGTATGCGCAAATTGCAACTCTTACAAAATTGTTCACTAAAGTACTATCAAATTTTTTCAGAAAAAGTTGAAAACCATTTTAGAAGCAAAATGTTATTTATTCAGTAGATGACTTCCTCAATGAAAAAAAAAATTGATAACTTTTTTAATTGACTTTGTTTTAATTTTGAATGGTGAACTGACATTTTAAATTTTATGTAGGTATTAATTAATTAAATGGCACTTAAATAAAAGATACCTATTTACTCGAGACTTGAAAATATCTAAATTGTAGTTTTCAGGAAAGACAGTCGACGGCAAAGCTTTCCATTCCAATCCTTGGCTGTACCTTCCATACATACAGAATACATTGTAACTTGACCAAGTGCACTATAGAATACCACCACTATAGGTACCTACTTTAGTAATAACATAAAAAATGTCACAAAAATAAGTATTTACCTAACTGAGTGCGGCACGGCCGCTCTGACTGCACTAGGGCAGATGTGCCTTCTACTTGCCGAGGTTACCCTCTACTCAACTCTACCTGTCACGGGTCCAATACGCCGTGAAAGCCGAGGGGGTCGTAGAATACATGAAGCAGAAGACCGGGCTCACGATGAGACTCGTGAAGTTTGAATCTCACCGTAACGTGAATTTCAATTCATTTATGGTGAGAGTGCCGACGAATTCATTCATTCTGTCATTCATGGACACCGGGTTCTGGATGAAAGGTGACGTTTCATTTCATTTCATTTATTCATTTAACAATATACATTGTATTTGAATATAGTCTTACATTAAACTGGCCTAAAATTACACATAATTAAAACAATAGATATTAAAAAACAAACAATAAAGTACAATTAAATTAAAGAAAATAAAAATAAATATTAATGTTATATAATTCAATTTCAATAACAACTACAGTTGGAGTTCGTCCACGGTATAAAAGCACCCTTCTAGCAAGAGCTTTTTAAGCTTATTTTTAAATATATTTGGGCTATCAATAGTTTTCAATTCAACAGGCAGAGAGTTGTATAATCTAACACCCATGCTTAACAACTTTCAACCTCGGACATTGAGGGTCCTCTAAATCTTTTCTTCTTGTTTCTAACCTTAGTGCTCTTTGTTCTGGCGATTCATATTTAGAGGGATGCCGTACAATATCCATGACACTTACTAAGATGTAGAGGCTAGGAAGAGTCAAAATGTTTAGCTCCTTAAAATACTTTTAACACGATTCCCATGGCGGAATCCGCACCATGGTGCGAATGGCTCGTTTTTGGATAACAAAAGCTCTATTCATGTTATAGGCGTAACTGCGTCCCCAGAATTTAATGCTATACCTTAATTTTGACTCAACCAAGGCATAATATACAGTTTTGAGTTGTTTGAGATTTACCTCATCTCTCAGACTTCTTAAGGCATAGCAGGCAGAACTTACAGAGTTCTCTATAGACTCTAATTCTTTTTTCCAGTTTAGGAACTGATTAATATGGACTCCTAGAAATTTTACGCTATCAGTAAGTTTAATCTTAACTCCCCTATTTATTATGTCAAAAGTTTCATGCCTGCGGGCGGTCGTTCTAAATAATATAGTATTCGTTTTATTAATATTTAATTTTAAATTATTTACATGAAAACATTCATTAAAAGCCACAAGCGCATTATTTATTTTGAGCTGAAGTTCTTGTAAACTACATGCTGGAACTATTGAATTTGTATCATCGGCATAAATAATTAATTTAGTGTCAGGTATAGTATTAGAAATAAAATTTATAAGGTCATTCAAAAAAATTATAAAGAAAATAGGTCCTAGTATAGAGCCCTGTGGAACTCCACGGGTTATATTAGTTAGTTTGGATTTGGTCGCTACCTCTTGGCATTTAACAATATTATGAAGTTCAACAAACTGGTATCTACTGCTAAAATATGATTTAACAATGCTCAGGACATTACCCCGCAATCCATAAAACTCTAATTTAGCAAGTAAGATGTCATGATCAATTGTATCGAATGCAGAAGATGGGTCCAAAAGTATACCTGCAACTTTCATTTTTTTATTTAGATTACATAACACTTCATTTTTTAGCAATTCAATCGCATCGACAGTTCCTATGTTCATTTGGTAGCCGAACTGGCGTTTGTTTAAAATCTTGTTTGAGTTCAAGTGTGCTATTATCCTATCTTTTAACAGTATTTCATAGATTTTAGAGAGTATAGGCAGCAACGAAATAGGTCTATAATTCTTAGGGTCGTTCCTAATACCTTTTTTGAATATAGGAATCACTCTACCGATTTTTAATTGATCGGGAAAGATACTTTCAGACATACAATTGTTAAAAAATCCTGATAGTGGTTCAGCAAGGAGGTCAACGTGTTCAGTAAGTTCAACGGATCCCTGACACAAGACACCGTGCGAACATCATCTGGTATCTAGTAATAAGTTTTATATTTTGTATGTACCTACCTATGTTAGTCTTTAAAGTAACTGTAACGAACATATATCTATGGGCCAATATGTTTGTTATCTATAATAAGTACCATTATTTGTTGCCTGAAATTAACGATTATTATTGTTAAGGTCACTTAAAACTTTAGTAAAGAGTCAGTATAAAAAAAAACATAATACAATATAATTATAGTCGTTTACACAAATGGAATCGTATTTCAAAATCAGGTATCTACTATCTTAACCTACTATTTTTTAACAATAACTCTGCGATTACATGAGAATACTTTAAAGGTTCTGTAGTATTTATAACATTATTTAAGCTTGTGTTCACATTTTTATTAATTTGATGTTTATGTTTTTTAATTTTATTTTTATCAGTGGAAACCTGTCATTCTGGTTTCACTGAATTATTTAAGCAAATATTTGTAGCTGCTACCTTCCCACTGGTAAATATATTTATTTATTTTATTGGAAAATCAACAGTTGTAAATAGATTTAAGCAATAATAACAGCAAGCTAGTTACAGATTTTCACGTGTACTCGGTAGCAATTTAACCGACAAAAATGCGAACATAATAATGTAAACAAAAGCCCAAGTCAATAAATAATTAAATGTCGGACGACGAAGCGGGTGCGACGATCATCACGAGGATCGCTCATTATAAATGAAATATACATAGAAATAATAAAGGCTTTACTTCCATCGTTTCTTAATAAACATGAATGTACCTAGGTGATCTTAAATTAACTTCTAAATATCAATTATTTTTACCTATTCTAAGTTAAATAGAGTTAAAAGCGCGAAGCGACTCCGCCACCGCGCGAGTCCGCGTACGTCAGCAGCGCGTCCGCCCGCTGCTGCACCACGTTAACGGCCGCGTCCCTCCCCGCCATCCCCGCCATCCCCGCCATCCCCGCCAGCGGCGGTCGGGTCCGCTCCACGCACTCGGCGCTCTCTCCTGTGGCCAGCGCCGCCGCCGCCTGCGCCAGCGCCCCGCTCGCCGCGCCGCCCACCACGTACCGCGTACCTGCGGGGAGACCGTCGTCAGTCTGTCCGCTGCCCCGCTACCCGCTACCCGCTACCGTACTCACCGCACACGCGCCCCTGCACCAGGATGGCCGGCGCGACGTCCGGCCCCGGCCCCGGCCCCGCCGCGTCCCGCGCCCAGCCCGCCGCCGTCGCCGGCCCGGACCCGAACGCCGTGGACAGCCCGCTGCGAACTTATCGAGTTTTCACTCGCAGAATCGAATGCGATCCGACGATAATCTTATTTTTTATCGGCTAGGTGTGCAAGCGAGCGATGGCGCCGACGGCGAACGTGCGTAACTTCCGACTTAGAATCGGACGTTCTGCGCCTAAAAGCCTTTCGTGCGATCCGAATAGCAGATGTAGTGATGATCCGCTCACGTGACTAATGCGACGTAGGTGTCGAGGCTGTCGACGACCGCGACGCCCGAGGCAGGCGCGAGCGGCGCCGGCGCCCAGCCCGGCTCCTGCTGCAGCGCCGCTGTGACCCTGGAGATGCCGTCTATTATACATATGTGTAAGTCGTTTTTTTTTAAATCAAATGTAAGTAGGTACATTTATTTACAAAAATAACTACAGAATTTACAGAATCATATAAAATACATGTGAAACGGTTGAGCTATCTAAGGACCGTTTAAAACGATCTATAGATAGATCACTGCCAGGGCAGCGTTCTCGAAACACTGGCGGTGTACCAGCTAACGCACACTGTACCGTGAACATTAAGTAATAGATATTTTATATTCAAATTAGCCTAGCTTGCAATTATTATGGCACAAACAATAGAGCAATTGTACTAACTACACTCAACGGATTCGGTTATTTAACTCTCTTCGAAGGCACCACCCCTCAGCTAGCTTCTCTTAGTTTTAAACCGCAGCTTTACATTATTGTAAAGCTGCGGTGTCCTCTTCCCCCCGCACCGCGAAAGCGCTAAGACGTGTGTAACGTGTGTGTTTATTTTTATTTTTGACTCAATATTTTTCAAAAATTGGTGGCAGAATATTCGCTGTAGTACCAGGCGCCCATAACGTGTTGGAAGCTATCGGAACGAGACGTAGGTATATTCTACGTAACTGAGACCGGTTTTGCTACGCCCGCGCTCGCTTATTGTGTGCTGTTTTGTCTCTGTGTGCATATTGTCGTTTGCCACAAGCTCATAAGCTATAGCGATTGCGGTAGCGGACACACTTTTTCATTCGAATCGTCGTACCTTTCCTGGAAATAGTGCCATAGCTAGAAACACAATACACTTAAATGGATAAATACTTGTCGACAAAGAAACTGGCTGACAAATCACCCAGTAAAGGGAACATAAATAAAGCATGTCAAAACTCAGAAACTACATCTCCAAACTTTGTTTTTCTACGAGGAAAAAGAGATAGAGACTTGGACTGGAATTTAGAACTCAACGAGTTCAAGGAAGAGATCAAGACCCTGATGGGAGCCTTGATGGCTGATCAAGAATCTGAACTGAAGAAATTATTCACTCCAACTCTAAACGAAATACAAATAGAAATATTGAAAATTCTATTGCTCTCCTAATGAGCAAAAATGAAGAACTGAACAAGAAAGTTGAGAAGTTGGAGATTGAACAAAAGAAAGACAAAGAGTACATTTTTATTTTAGAAAACAGGATGGAAGACATACAGCTGACAGATCGAAAAAATAACATAGAAATCAAAAATAATATCAATCACAAGGGAAAGCTCTGCGCAAAACACCTGGGATTCACAAAAAACGAAGACACTCCTATATTTGTCACTGAACAGTTAACTGTGAAAGGATCGCGGCTGTACTTTCTCGCAAGAGATCTTGCAAAATCGAAGGCTTATAAATTTTGCTGGAATTCCTACGGACGGGTCTACGTAAGAAAAGACGAAAACTCACCAATCATCACCATCAGCAACGAGAGCCAGGTGAACTGCCTCATCCAGGCTACATGACTATTTCACTTTACTATAACTCTTGGATTTTTACTAAACTCTTGCCAATCAAAACTTTGTTTAAGATTCCCACTACCACACTTCACACTCACAAAATACACACTTCAACCTACAATTTACAACACCAAAAACCTTACATCTGTCGTTTATTGGATTTGTTTGAAACTAAATTCAGAGATCATTTTACATTATAGCCTACTTAACACGAAAGACAAGCTAATTATGACTGTAATTACTTCTTCAAATTTAAATTATGGATAAGCCTGTAGAATTTGGAAATGAAATAGACAACGCAGAAATTGCAAAATCATTTGATTGCAAAATAGAAGATCTTCCTAAACGGATACAAATAAATGCTTCTGACCTTAAGATCATAACACAAAATATTAGAAGTATTTATTCAAATACGGACAGCCTACAACTCACGCTAACTAAACTGAAATTTTAACCAGATATCTTAATACTGACAGAATGTAGACTTAATAAGAACAAACCTATTCCAATCATAACAAATTACAATTCGTTCGCAACAACTAATCATTTAAATCAAAACGACGGTGTGGCTGCTTACATAAGAAATAATCATAAGGCTCATACGGAACTAGTAAAATTAGAACATGCATCGTGCTTAAAAATTAATATTTATAACACTATTTTTCTATGTGTATACCGTTCACCGTCTAACTATAACGCTGAAAACTTTTTAAATTCACTTAGCATTCTTCTGGAGAGTTTAAAATCTTATGAGAGAATAATAATAGTCGGAGACATAAATATAAATATTGCTTCTAAGACTGGGGAACGAACATGCGACAAAAATAATAGATTGAATTACTTAAATACCTTATCAATGCATGGCCTACTACCAGGTAATTACCTACACACCAGAGAAAATAGCTGTCTAGATCATTTTATGCTAAAATTAAATAAAACTAAAATTCTAGCCACAATTGTTGTTTTACACACATCTATCACTGATCATCTTATGTTGCTACTTACTCTCTCTAAAACCACTCATCCACTAAATAACCGTAAAACCAAAACCATTATAAATTTTGGAAATGCAATAAATAATTTGCAGTCAAACATAACAGACCTGCTTCAGCTTAACGACCCTAATATCCTAGCTAAACTGCTAATAAGTAGAATACAAAAAAGTCTGACAGAAAATACTATTATAATTAATATACCTAGAAGCAAAATAATTATTAAGCCTTGGATAACTCATGGTATCCTACGTTGTATAAAAAACAGAAACAATATGCAGAAACAATTGCGATGTGATCCTCAAAATAAAATATTAAAAATAAGCTACAGAAGATACCGTAACTTTTGTAACAACTTAATAAAAAAACTGAAAAGGAAATATGAAAGTCAACAATTAGAAAGCTCATCCAAAAACAGCAAAGCTCTTTGGAATAGTACAAATAATATAACGCAGTATAAACCCACTAAAACACCAAACACGCAACTACTTTATTCAAAAGAAACATCCATTGAATCTTTAAACCATGTTAATACCTATTTTGCTAATATAGGGAAAATTCTAGCTGAAAATATTACCCTGCAAACTAAAACCATCAATGACATCTATAACCTGTCCTATAATCAAACTTCGTCCTAGAAACGAATAAAAATGAAATATTTAATATAATTATGAACCTAAAAGTAAATAGTGCCCCTGGTTGGGACTTTATTACGTCGAAGTTTCTAAAATTGTCTAATCACATTTTGATTCCTGTAATTTCTCATTTAATAAACCTTAGCTTAAATCAAGGCATCTTTCCTAAAATCCTCAAACAGTCTGTGGTAACACCAGTATACAAGAGTGGAGATAGAGACGATGTCAACAACTATAGACAGATCTCTGTATTGCCGTCAATATCAAAAATTCTAGAAAAAACTATTAATAACAGGCTACAAATTTATTTGAACAAATATAATATAATCTCGAAATGTCAGTTCGGATTTAGACATGGATTCTCAACTGATGACGCAGTTTCAGCTTTATGTAATCACATTGTAGGGCAAGTAGATAAGGGACGAAAATGCTTAACTGTATTTCTTGACCTCAAAAAGGCGTTTGACACCGTCTCTATCCCTATTCTTGTACACAAGCTAGAACAAATCGGTATCAGAGGTACCCCCCTTGCTTTACTGACTGACTATCTTCATGATAGTCTAGAAAACAGAGGGTAAAGGTGGGTGACATTGAGAGTGAGGATGTCTATATTAACTACGGGGTCCCACAGGGTAGCGTTCTGGGGCCAACTTTATTCTTAACTTACATCAATGACCTCTGTAACCTCACCATTGAAGATGGTAAAATACTTTCCTATGCTGACGACACAGCGATCACTTTCACGGGTACCTCATGGAACGACGAGAAAAATAAAACTTAAAAAGGGCTAAAAACTATAGCCAGGTGGTTAAAATTAAACCTGCTCACTCTGAACGTTGATAAAACACACTTCATGTGCTTCACTATGTACAACCGAACCCAACCAGAATCTGATTATACTATCAAGATACATGATTGTGATATGAACTCAGAGGCGTGTCTTTGCCCTATTATAAATAAAGCTGAGACTATCAAATACTTAGGTGTTACCATAGATCAACGTCTATCGTGGCACGCACATATTGAGGTACTTATGAATAGGACGAGAAAGCTTACTTATATATTTAGGAATTTAAGACATGTGGCAAAACCCGACCTTTTAAACGTATATACATTTCTCTAGCGCAGTCAATCCTAAAATACTGTATACCGATCTGGGGTGGAGCTACAAGATCTAATTTTCTGAACCTTGAACGAGCGCAAAGTTCATTACTTAAAGTAATGTTTAACAAACCTTACAGATACCCAACTGAACTGCTATACTTTAATTCAAATATACTCACGGTTCGAAAACTTTATATATTGCATTCGGTACTAAAACTGCACAAATCTCTCAGCTATAACCAACAATTACTAAATAAAAGAAGACACTTTACTATAACGGACAGACAAACTATACATTCAACTTTTGCATCACGCCAATTCTCAAGCCAATCCGCTCATTTATATAATCGGATCAATAAAATCATTAACATATACCCGTTAAATAATCACAAATGTAAAATGACGCTAACTAAATGGCTATTGCCAGTAAATTACAATGAAACTGAAAAACTTTTGGATAAAATCATATAATACGAGATAATTCATTGTACACACACACACCAAAACACATACACACACACACACACACACATCACACTACACACTCATACACAGACACACCACACCCAGTGGTTACGACTGATACACGGACTCACATTAGCCTGGTGTTATCAGACGAAACTTTTACACTTGGACCATACATCAATACTTACTTACAAAAACTTACACCTACTCAAACACTCATTCAACATCGACACTTCGTGACACTACACAACAATATTTTTCTACCCACAAAAATTACCTACACCTCACCACAGCACTCGCGCTGAACTTCAACATTCACAACTGACTTTGATAACTGTCTCAAATCTACCCTCAAAAATTCACATGAATGTTATTTAGTATAAGTAGTTAAGTAAATGTTTTAATGTATGTTACAGCAATATAATAGCTATAAACCACAATTAAGAAGAGCGATATTCTCCTAATACAGGTATATTATACTTAAATGGAGGTATCCAATACTGATAAACTATGTTACTTAAGTTACAGAAATAAAACATTTTGTATTTTGTATTGTAGGGTTCATAGATTAATATGGAAAATCTTGGAAAGCAAAAGTAAAATGTATGTCTTAAAATAGTTTTCAGAATTAGGTTACATATTTCATTGTTATTTTCACATAATAAAATCATTAGCATATCCCTATATATAAAAATCAATGCCACTTTTCGATGTAATTTTATAACTCAAGAACGGGCTCACCTATCCAAACCAAATGTTTAGGCTTTGTTCGAACTATTTAGTAGATGGTTTATGTGAAGTTTGCACAAAATCGGTCGAGTGGTTCTTCATTTATATGGATTTTTAGGGATTGTAGGGATTTTAGGGTTTGTAGGGGTTTGTAGGATTTTTTAGGGGTTGTAGGGTTTTTTAGGGGCTGTAGGGGTTTTTAGGGATTTGTAGGGGTTTGTAGGAGTTGTAGGGGTTTGTAGGATTTTTTAAGGGGTTGTATTGGTTTTTAGGGGTTGTAAGGGTTTTTAGGGATTGTAGGGATTTGTAAGGTTTGTAGGGGTTTGTAGGATTTTTTAGGGGTTATAGGGGTTTTTAGGGGTTGTAGGGTTTTTAGGGGTTGTAGGGGTTTTTAGGGATTGTAGGGGTTTTTAGGGATTTATAGGGGTTTGTAGGATTTTTTAGGGGTTATAGAGGTTTTTAGGGATTGTAGGGGTTTTTAGGGGTTGTAGGGACATTACCTTACGTAACTTAACCAGCACAAAACATAACAATAATGTATCCGTTACTTTGTTAATCTCTGTTATCATTACAATAATTTGAATAGCTAGCTATATTTTTTTAATAGTGATATTAGTACTTTAATATTTTTTGTGAAATTGTAACCGCCCAACGAAGTGGGCACGGGTCAGCCAGTATGCTATAATTTACTCTAAGCTTCGATAATTATTTATAGTTAAATACTTATTTTTGTAACACATATAATATGTGTAATTACTATCAATATGTGTATTACATTACTTTTAAAATTGTTAAGCATTTATGATATCATTGTTTTATCCTGAAAACATATTTTTAAATCATAAGAAACTAAACGTTTCATACGTTCGTTTGATCAGCAGCCGACCCGACTATACTATAATAATATAAACCAGGTTGTGTTGAATAGAACTAGAAGTATTCCTTTGTTGAGCTGTGTTTTTTTTTTACTCTCCGCAATAGCTACATATATAGTAACCTACCGTATTAGAATTTCTAGTTACCTTTTAGTAAAAATAGATACTTAGGTACTTAGTTAAAATTAGGCTTTTATAACTTTTTAGAATCAGTAGAGCCTGTTAAATCTAATACGTGCGTTGACCCAGTGTACTGTGACGAAATCAAGCAACCTTAATTTTGAACTGAAAGCAATACAAATACATCATCGTTGCCGATATAGAAAAACATTTTCGCCAGATTATAATTAGAGAAAAAGATCATCATCTACAGTTTTCGTATGAGCCGCATAAATTATCAGTGTTTATCTACCATATTATGCATGTATTATACATATAAACCTTCCTCTTGAATCACTAAAACGTCGCAAAAAAAATCGCATCAAAATCCGTCTCGTAGTTTTAAAGATCTAAGCATATATAGGGACAGACAGACAGCGGGAAGCGACTTTGTTTTATACTATGTAGTGATGCAGTGATGGACATGGACACAATTTATTACTTTAAGATGATTAAATTTATTCTTTTTATTCCTCAAGCGGCGGCAATTATGAGCTCATAATTATGAGCCATTATTATTCTTATTAATATATTAGATGATAAGAGCTGCCTTTTTTAGGGTTCCGTAGCCAAATGGCAAATAACGGAACCCTTATGGATTTGTCATGTCTGTCTGTCTGTCTGTCTGTCTGTCTGTCTGTCCGTCCGTATGTCACAGCCACTTTTTTCCGAAACTACATATAAGAACTATACTGTTGAAACTTGGTATGTGAAAATTTTAATGCGGTTCAGAGAATACATCTAGTATTCTGTGAACGGCATTTTCACATAAAAATAGAAAAAAAAACAGTAAATTTTGGGGGTTCCCCATACTTAAAACTGAAATATATGATGAGATATATGATGTACATTAACATGCATACTTCCACCGAAAATTGGTTTCGTCATAAATCGTAAACCGCAATTTACCTTTCATTCAATCAACTCAAATATAAAATGTTACTTGCTGCTACGGAACCCTTCATGGGCGAGTCCGACTCGCACTTGGTCGCTTTATTGTACGAGCTAACGCACACATGACTGTATAATAAACTTTTAGTAATAGATTCTTACTATATTATAAATGCGAAAGTAACTCGGTCTGTCTTTTACGTTTTCACGCCTAAACCGCTAAACCGATTTTGATGAATTTTGGAATCGAGATAGATGGGACCTCGGAGAAGGACATGAGCTACTTTTTACTAAGGTACCACGCGTGCAATGCCGTGGGCAGCAGCTAGTATTTTATATTTAAATTAGCCTAGCTTGCATCGCCTTACGCTGCAGTTACTAATCGATCATCGGTGGAAAAAATAAAGCAGTTGTACCACTACAGTCAACGGGTTCGGTCGTTTAACTCTCTTCGGAGTCACTTCCCCTCAGCTAGCTTCCCTTAGATACCTTCCCATAGTACGTAAAGCTGCGGGTTCAACCGCAGCTTTACGTACTGCGAAGTTCATAGCCTTACATGCAGCACGTTTAACGTCAATGCCGATACTCTGAGCCAGATCGGAGCCAATTCTCGGGTCCCGCAACCTATCTACCAGTAGTCGTCGGTGATCCGAGCGCATAGGAACCACCCGTGAGCGTCGATCAGAGCCCGCCGCACGGGGCCTTACCTCTCCTGTGCGTCGTCCAGGCCTATGGGCGGCGGGTACAGTGCGTGCGACAGAGCCCGCCGCACGGGGCCTTACCTCTCCTGTGCGTCGTCCAGGCCTATGGGCGGCGGGTACAGTGCGTGCGACAGAGCCCGCCGCACGGGGCCTTACCTCTCCTGTGCGTCGTCCAGGCCTATGGGCGGCGGGTACAGTGCGTGCGACAGAGCCCGCCGCACGGGGCCTTACCTCTCCTGTGCGTCGTCCAGGCCTATGGGCGGCGGGTACAGTGCGTGCGACAGAGCCCGCCGCACGGGGCCTTACCTCTCCTGTGCGTCGTCCAGGCCTATGGGCGGCGGGTACAGTGCGTGCGACAGAGCCCGCCGCACGGGGCCTTACCTCTCCTGTGCGTCGTCCAGGCCTATGGGCGGCGGGTACAGTGCGTGCGACAGAGCCCGCCGCACGGGGCCTTACCTCTCCTGTGCGTCGTCCAGGCCTATGGGCGGCGGGTACAGTGCGTGCGACAGAGCCCGCCGCACGGGGCCTTACCTCTCCTGTGCGTCGTCCAGGCCTATGGGCGGCGGGTACAGTGCGTGCGACAGAGCCCGCCGCACGGGGCCTTACCTCTCCTGTGCGTCGTCCAGGCCTATGGGCGGCGGGTACAGTGCGTGCGACAGAGCCCGCCGCACGGGGCCTTACCTCTCCTGTGCGTCGTCCAGGCCTATGGGCGGCGGGTACAGTGCGTGCGACAGAGCCCGCCGCACGGGGCCTTACCTCTCCTGTGCGTCGTCCAGGCCTATGGGCGGCGGGTACAGTGCGTGCGACAGAGCCCGCCGCACGGGGCCGGCGTTGGGCCCGCCCACCAACACGCGCCAGGCGCCGGCCAGGCTGAGCTCCGGCGTGCTGCTAGATATCACGCTGCCGCTGTCCCAGGCCGCCGACAGCTCTTGAACGATATCGATTGTTCTAAGTTAACTACGTTATCTAGAGATCTTACTGCACGCAAAATTTTTACTCAAATCGTAAACCTGCGATTGCACATTTAATTAGCGCGGCGTTTGAGTGAGTTCCTCCTTGTCGTTCCGATTTCGATAAAAAAGGAAGGCGAAAGATTTAACCAACTCATTAGCTAAGGAGTGATTGCAAGATGGACCCTAAATATACAAGAAGGAGAACTGATATAATTGATGCGGTCGTCCTAGCGTCCTAGCTCAAATGGAGCGAGAGCGAGTGCTACACTGGGACCGCCCGCGAGGCCGCTAAGCCCGCCTGTGGCGCGACGACAAACATAGAGACGACATGGAGGATGTCACCGGCTATACGTTGTGGAGATATCCCGTAGACCGGCGTATTTGGCGATGGATGGAGGAGGCCTTTACTCAAAAAAAGGTACCCGAATTACGCAGTTAAAAGTAGAAAATCGTAGAAGAAGATTTAACGAAGTAGGTATGTACTTCGTTAACTTATGTTCTTCTACGACGACCGCATACCGATAAAAACGTTATATAGATAAATAAATAGAAAACAAGTAAAAAAGATAAGTTGTAGACAAATTATAGAGTGTTATTAACGAATTTCAAATCTATGCATGTATCCGAATTTTATAATATAATAATAACTATAAATTCGACCCGAACTGAAATATCCCGATGTCCGTATTATAATCTAGCTGTGAGAATGAAAACAAAATGTCTTATTTATCGATATTGGTAAAGGCCGAATTTCTGTTGACACATCTTCTGGTCAAAGTCAAAAGATACTTTATTCAATACAATCACTTTGAAACGTCTTACATACTAGGTGAATTTAATTAAAATTTAAATTTTAATTTAGTCGGGTCAGCTAGTTATTAATAAATCGAAAGTTCTGGTGCATTTCGGGCTCTTTGGAAGAAATCACTTATACTGCCACTGTTCAAGGGCGGTGATTCTAGCAAGGCCAATTACTCCAGACCTATTTCTCTGACACCTATTTTTGCCAAAGTTTTCGAAATGCTTATAATGCCTAATTTTAACGTGGCATCTCAAGAAAACTATGTTATTTGAACAGCATGAATTCGCAAAGGCTGGATCAACAACACCTAATTAAATGTTCTTTGTCGAGGATCTTGTTGTTGATGTAGCTCACCGATACTCATTGGACGCGATTTACACTTGGATACAGTAAACCATGATAATGCTGCTAAAAAAGCTATCGACGTTAGGTGTAGCCGGCATTTTTTCAACGGCATTTGCAGATCTTGCTTGGCTGATAGAAAGTCGGAAGTTATAGCGGGAGGCTGTTCTTCTAAACCTTTCGCCGCCCTCTCAAGTGTCCCATGAGCCGAGGGTCTTGCCCATCTTGCCCTCCTGTTTTTTAATGTTTTCGTCAATGGAATGATAGGAATATTTGAGGAGTTTTAAACGGATGTTTTAGAGGCTATTCTAAGCAAAATAACTGCATTCCTGATTCGCAGAGTGCGGGACAGTCAAAACACCATTCTGAGAACCTTAACGGATAGGAGAAGAGAGGTAAACCTCTCCTATATGGAAATGCTTCTTGCTAAGAGTTATAAAAACAACCTAGAGTAACCACCACGCTCGTTGCGGGAAGGCGTTTTTTCGGAGAGCTGTTATTTTCAATTTACGTTATCAAGATTCTATCCAAGCTTCATCGCAGTCTAATCGCGCGCGGATTATTGATAAAGATAAAGATAAAGATAAAGATAAAGATCATTTATTTGCATAAACATGTGTAGATATAAGATTTTACAAACAGGTGTGTATCAACACACCTGTTTTACCGATTGCGGTGTACAAATTGTGAGAGATGGCATGCAACAGTAACTAAAATAATAATAAAGATATTCGAAGGAAGTAATGTCAAGTCCAATAATTAATTCTATAATAACAACTCAATACGTTTTGATTAGAAAATTAAAATTTATCATTTAAAAAATCGTCAATCTTATAATAACATTTTTCAATTAATAGTTTCTTAAATTTGTTTTTAAATTCACAATCATTAAGTTGCTGGTAGCTCTTTGGTATTTTGTTGTAAATTTTCGGTGCCATTGATACTATGCTCTTATGTAGTAATGCAGTTTTTGATGGAAATAAACAAAGCCTCTCTTCACGTCTGTTTCTTGGCGCTTTGTCTGACATACGCGGAAACAGGTGGGGGTTATTTCTTACAAAAAGAGCTACTTCGATAATATATAGCGACGGAAGTGTTAATATTTTGTGCTTTGTGAATAAAGGTCTACAGCTATCAGTCATATGTATTCTGAACATGGCTCGCATACAACGTTTTTGCGCTTTAAAGATAATCTCTTTATCCGTAGAATTCCCCCAAAAAAATATTCCGAATCTCAGTATCGATTCAACCAAGCCGTAGTATGCTACAATTAGTGTGTCAATATTAAGGGTTAGGGATAATCTGAATAGCGCGTATGCCGAACTACTAATCCTCTTGGTTATGTATTCAATATGGGTTTTCCATTTTAATTAGTCATCTATTTGTAAACCTAGAAATTTTATGGAGTCAGTGTTTTCTATTATATTATTTTGAATTTTTAAATTAGTGTTGGGCTTTTTTTTTAATTGATTAAAATGCATTATCGTCGTTTTTTTAAGGTTTATTTTTAAGTTATTGTCATCAAGCCAATTAATAATAGAGGTTAGTGATTGATTAATGTCAGATTCATAATTTTTATTTTCATTACATTTGATTGTGATAGAGCTGTCATCGGCAAATAGTGTCATATGTTGATTTATTTTATTGATAATTAATGGGAGATCGTTTATGTATATTATAAAAAGTAGCGGACCAAGTACGCTTCCTTGGGGAACGCCATATTGAATTATACGTTCATTAGATTTATAGGTGACATCAAACTTGGTCTTAAAGTTAAAACGTGTAATTTCTGTTACTTGTTTCCGATCTCTTAGGTATGAGGCAATTAAATTTAACACGTTTCCTCTAATACCATATGCTTCTAATTTACTACATAGAGTACTGTGATCTACATAGTCGAAGGCTTGCGTCATATCACAAAATATGGTGCAAACAGGAGTTCTGTTATCAACTTGGCAGATAACGTTTTTGAGGAAATCGTATATTGCCATATTAATGGTTTTATTTCGACGAAAACCCTTCTGCTCACTACACAATATATTGTTTTTTTCCAAATAGTCATTAATTTCATTGTAATAGTACTTCTCAAATATTTTTGCGAATATGGATATAAGGGCAATTGGTCTGTAGAACTCCATTCGTTCCTTATCTTCTTTTTTAAATATTGGTTTCACTATTGTCAATTTTAAATCTTGGGGGAATGTACCTGTTTCTATGCTGAGATTGATTATAAAACAAAGGTGAGCGCTAATATATTTATTTACAGCTTTTATTATTTTTGTTATTACACCGTCAGATCCTACACTATTTGTGTTCTTTAAATTGTTTATAATTTTAAATACATGGTGCGGCAAACATGGCGCCATAAACATTGATCCCATATGATTACGTATATTAGCTGTCACTCTTCTCCTGCCTGCGTCAGTAACTGGTTTAACTTTGTCAATAAAATAATTGTTAAATAAATTTGCTATATCTGCAGCGTCAGTAATATACTCATTATCGTCATTTTTAATTTTTAATATTGATTCTTTTGGTTTATTATAGCGTGTTTTATTGATTATTTCCCATGATGTCTTAGATTTGTTAATAGAAGAATTTATTTTATGTATATTTTGTGCTTTTTGTGTGAGTGATATAATTTTTTTAAATCGTTTGTTATATTCATTATATTTTAGTTTGTTTTTGTTAGTAGGGTTTATTCTAAGGTTCCAAAGTAAATGTCTTTTCCGTTTGCTACATAGCTTTATGCCGCGTGACATCCATTTAGGTTTTTTTATTATATTTATTATGGTTTTTTCTTTTGGGAAACAGAGTTCATAAAAAAGTTTAAATTCGTTAATGAAATGAGAATATGCAATAGATGCGTCATTTGAGTTGTACACTTCAGTAAAAGATAATTTTTTCAAACACATTTTGAATTTTTGAATATTTGCTTGACTGTAATCTTTAACATGTTTGTACCAAAACTTTAATTTAAATAATTTTTTGACTGGTATTTTTATAATTTGAGCCGTGTGATCTGATAACCCAAAATCAAACACTTCTGCCTTACATTTCCTTTTATAATCATGTGCGAAGTTATCAATACAAGTGTTACTTTTCAGACGCGTTGGTTCCTTAATTGCTAACCTTAGATTGTAGCTTAACAATAAGTTTTCAAAATCTCTAGTCATATTATTGTAAATTAACATATTTATATTAAAATCGCCTGCTAAAACTATGTTATTACAATTTAATTTTGAAATGTAAGTCAGAGTTTTATCTAATTTATTGAAAAATATATTTAAATTAGTGTGATTAGGAATTCTGTATACACATATAATAAGAAATTTATAATCTGTAAGTTCAACCGCACAGCATTCAAATGACTTAACTAACGACAGTTTTTTTATTTCTTCAATTTCTCTCCATTTGTGAGTATTTTTAACTAATATGCATGCGCCGCCTCTACACCTGTCGCTCCTGCTTAGACATGACGCAAGTGTGTAGTTGGGCATATCTAAAGTATGTTCGCTTCCTGCTTTTATAAAGTGTTCCGTTATGCACAAAACATCTGAGTCAATATTTTGGGTTGCCAGTTCTTCTATTAACAATGAGAGAGTCTGCCTTATTTATTAGTCCTGCGATGTTCTGATGAAATATTTTTATCGATTTAGTCTCGAAAAAATAGTGACTGTGACTCTAGATTTTCAGCCTCAAGTTCCTTTTGAGTATTCATTGTTTGCTCTGTTGTGCTTTTGATCACGTATTCATGTAATTTATTTATGTAAATATTCAGATTTTTAAATAAAACGTGCATGCCATGGTTATTTATCCTGCTTGAGTATTTGTCAAACATGGTAAGATCATATGCGAGATGTTTATTTGAGTCAAATATATATGCGTGCTCGTGAGTTAAGGTGTCCAGATAGAGAAGATTATTAAAATTTTCAACTCTCCAGTTGAATACATTCATAAGTTTTCCGTATTTATAAGTAGGTAGGCATATTACGATATTGGTGTGTTGAATTTTTTGCAATGTAGTTCTTATATATGCAATTATATCAAAGTAATCATGAGTTGAGTAAAATTCTTCTTCACCAATCAAAATTATACAAAATTCGTTCATTGTAAAATCTGCTACTTTATTTTCGATGTCAGCTAATAAGTCCTTTGTCATACTATTGGGTTTCAAATAGTGACACAATTTTGAGTGACTATCTAAACTGTCTTCTGTGATTGATAAGATTTTGTTTTGTTTGTTAGAGCTTATTAGACAAATCTTTTTTGGTTGCGCCTGCTGATTTTGCGGAACTGTTTTTGTTGTTTTCTTCGTGACTGGTTCTGCCGAATCAATTTCTTCGTTTGATCTAGTAATTGCCTTTTTGTTTGTTTTTCTTAGTGTATTTTTTTGTATTGGCGTAGGCCGTAAAGACTTCTTTGGCGTCTATTTGAATTTAGCGGGGCTTACTGCAACTTTTTTTAACAGTTCATTTCGTTTGGTTAGGTCTTCTATACATTGTTTTTGCTTGTTATTTTGTAATGATAACGCTTCAATCTCCTCATGCGCACTTTTGAGCTCGATTTCGAGTGTTTCGATTCGATCTTTTAATTTCTGTACATCGTACGATTCATCCTCCGATACGTCCGGTAGACTGCATGCGGTATTGTTATTTTTTGTTTGCGTGATTTCGTCGTCGTCACTCTGACTCAGTGAGTTTGTTGATTTAGTCCTGTTCCTTCTGAACGTTATATTTTCTAAGAAGTTCATATTAGATTTCAGCTACTTTAGTTGTTGAAATAAACATGCAAAAAGTCAGCCTTGCCGTGAGAACCGATCACGGGTATGTTCGCACGAGTATCGGACGCGCTACCGCTTCACCAGCGTTGCTTATTTGTATACGTTGAAAATATGAGTGAGTAGCTTTGCTCGGGTTTCGTTATGTAGATTGTAGTTCATAGAATTATCAATTAATGTGGTAGGTAGTTCGAGATTTTTTACGGTGTAAATATTTCTAATTCAGTTTATTTTATATTGAGTGCTTCTTTTAAAAGATTTATGATGTACTCACAGTGAATAGATGTTGGTAAATTTCTGTGACTCTTTGCGAGTATCTGTCGTGCATCCAGGAAAAAGTTTTCTTCGGGTTTATTGTGGAGTTGTTCACAGCACTGTAACTTATCCAGAACTTGATATTTTCTTTGGAAAACACTTGTACGTAATATTTCACTACTGTTTTATAATCCTATGATACTTTGCGCCGTGAAAACCTTTTACTTTTATTATAAGATTAAGAATAATACAGAGTCGATGTTGCATAGACGACTAGCGCCATCTCTCTTTTTGGACTTAAGAAGGTACATCGCTTTTGATAAAAATGTTTTTGACGGTTTTTCAACCGTGGCGAATCGCACTTTTGGGGGCACTTATTATTTCTATTTCATACAGAAAACCAATGATTCTGATTGAGACATCTCGATCAACCGTAGTGTCTCGGTCATCTAGATTGAGGAGCTGTCAAATTGAGCAAGTCTTCTCGGACGATCGAAGTGGCCACGATTCACAAATTTACGAAATCTTGTAATTAGGATAGGCCATGCAGAATTGCTCAGTACACAGCAAGTAGGGCCAATCCTAATTACGAGATTTTGTCAATATGTAGGTAAATGTGAACCAGTGGTTTGTACTGCTTGTTTAATGCAAATACTCAGGTAAGTACCTGCTTATACTGACCTAGGTACCTACCTAAATAAATAGTTTGAGAGATCAGTAGGTAGATTAGTACCTGCGCTAGTATTACGCTGCAAGGACTCTAAGTAGGTGGCGAGCGCGGGAGCCGACGAGTCCGAGCCCCCTCTCAGCCCCACCGCTCCCGCCACCGCCCCCGCCGCCGCTCCCGCCTCCGCTCCCGCCCCCGTCTCCGCCCCCGCCCCCGCCTCCGCTCCTGCCGCCGCCGCCGCCGCCGCCAAGCTCTCCGACACCACGAACCCATTTCTGTGAACGTAAAGTATGATTCGCGCGCAATTAGATTGGGATAGAACTATGTTCAATTAAGTGATAGTTCCTGTTCCTGTTCTGTTGGCAGAACTATAGAGATTTTTTTTACCATTAGTTCTGTAACTTATAAGACTATGCTTTACACTTGGCTTCAATATCATCGACAGACGAACTATATTCTTCTAGCGCTTCGGCAGCCGCTGCCGCGGCACAATCGCTTTGCTCGTTCGCCTTGCGCTTTGTTTTCTATACGCTAACATAAACTAACCAACTGGTTTCATCTGATTTTCATGTCACAAGATTCGTGAACAGAACTACTGGGAATTATATCATTAGTTCTGGTCACAGAACTAATAAAAAAATAAAAAAATCCCAATAGTTCTGCCAACAGAACAGGTGGGAGTAAACTGATCGTTCGTTAGTAAAGACATTCTTAACACTATTTTTTTGACTTAGCAAAGCCAAAAGTGCTTATCGTCATTTTCAATACGTTAGAACAAAACAACAACAAAACTTACTTACGCGATCAGAACACATTATTATAAATACTTACGGGTATTTATCGCGTTTATTTACCTATTTTTCCCGACGTTTCGACAGGTTTACACTCTGTCGTGGTCACGACTCATCCCATGACCACGACAGAGTGTAAACCTGTCGAAACTTGAAAAATATATCTTCAAAATGTCTATTAACTGCCAAATAATTACGCATTTTCAAAAGTTAGCCTCTTTGATCAATCCGAAGTAAAATCCTACTAACGCTACTGCGCTCAAGAACTGTCGTTATCGATTTACATGCACAGGATTTCACCCCACCTCATAATTACGAACACGAAGTTCAATAAACTAATAAAACAAAAAACTACATTTGTACAATTGTACTAATATTAATGATGCTAGATATCAGTTATTCCAAAAAACATATGGAACATACAGTGACAAAGAGCACGTCTTTATGAAAAAAATAAGTCTCTCCAACTAAAATTTTTGCGCACGATATATGTAAATTTAATGTGGCTTCATGCAACAGATGCAAGCTGTATCAAATTAAAACCTGAAGATTGTGGCTCGTTTTTTATATGGCTATATAAACCCAAACGGTTCGAAGGAGATCCCACACCTTTGCATGTTGAGGATGCACTGACTGTACCTATTGGAGAGAAAAGAACTCGATGAAGAAGTAGACGTAGATTTTGATGTAGCCACTTCTGACGAGTCAGAATCAGAAGATACGTTTAACTGAGCAATTATACTGATATAGTTTATTATTTTTATATTAATAAAAAATTGGGATCAGCGGCAGGTGAGTATATGGTGCCCTGGCGTGAATAGTGGTGCCCGGAGCGATGTGCTGCCTTCCTGGATGGTGAATTGCTAGTGTGGAATTATGTGTAAGCTTGATGGCTTGGTTTGTCATGTCTTTTGCTTTCTCTTTGGTATGAATAAGGTTCCAAACTAGTGAATACACACTCTATGATTCTGCGGTTGAACTATATGCGTCCAGCAACAGGATCCTAACCTCGGTCGATAAATAATATTGCCGTCTTCCGATGGAGAAACTCATCGCGAAGACTAAATCACCGTTGTAATAGTAAAGTTTTATGTAGCTACTAACCCCAGGCCCATAGATTATAGTTGTTTGCATAAATTAAAAATAATAATAATAATAAAGTTTTTTAAACTCAGGCGATGTATGTATGTATCTAATAATGTGTTAGGCAGAACACATTATTAGAAATATTAACGGGTATTTATTTCGTTTATTTACCTATTTTTCCCGACGTTTAGACTAGTTTTCTAGACTAGTCATGACTAGTCATCCCGTGACCACGACAGAGTGTAAACCTGTCGTCGTCGGGAAAAATAGGTAAATAAACGCGATAAATACCCGTTAATATTTATAATAAAATAATAATAATAATGAATAAGTTCAGCAATCGTAGGGAATAGAGAGTATACCAACTTGGCTAGGTCAATAGCGGGCTGTAGGACCCGGGCCCACGGCAACGCGCCGTACTGCGCGTGCAACGTCGCCAGCGCGACCACCAGCCGCGGGGCTCTCCCGTCCCCCGCCACCCCCGCCACCCCCGCACCCAGCCCCCACTCCGCCAGCGCGGGCGGCTGGCTGCGTGCCCGCCGGTACTCCCAGTACAGCAGAGATCCGCTCCTGTAATGTCACTTGTGCTACACTATAGTCGCGGTAAACTCTCTGAAATAAATAAATATAAAAAAATATATAAGAAGCCTTTTATTTCAGGATAATTTTACTGTTTACCATAAGTAAGTTACTAGAGTATGTAGAGTAAATAGTATTTTCAACACACTTGCTCATAAAGTGGCTCTTTGGTCACCGCAATTGGGCACAGAATGACACCCATAATCAAACTGTGACTTTTTAAGAACAAAGCACCTCAACTAATAAAATAAAATAAAAAAAACTATAATATAATATAATAGTTTTTTATTTAAATTTTATTGGTTGAGGTGCTTTGTTCTTAAAAAAGTTTTTATTCAAAAAAAGATCGTGTTTAATAGAACAAATAAATTAATGTTCCTATTGCTTGCTCATTTCATGCAACTTCTTATTTAAATAGATAATTTTAACTCGTGCGTGTTTAATAAATAAAACATTCACTCAAATATAAATTTTGTTTTCTCTGTAATAAAAGAAAACTTTAAATTCCCCATTATGTACGTGGCAGAATAGGCGCAAACCCTAAGCGCGGAAAATAAAAAAAAACCTCATCCCTTTAGTCTGTGGCTGATCGCAATGCGCGCGCATAGGAAAACTGACTAATTTTTCCCGCCATGGCGAATCATTTTTCACAACTCGTTTTCACTTCACTGTTGAAATTATACCTAGTTATTTATTAATTAAAATGTCTAAAAATACTAGTTACGAAGAAAATGATTTATGTTGTACAACGCCCGATATAAGATGTGAAGCCCTTAACGTTCTGGAAAGTTTACTACCTGAAAACTCCAAGGAAAAATATCTTTTAGCGTACCAAAATTTCATAAAATGGCAAAATAGCAAGAATACGCAGTCTTTTTCAGATAATGTGTTCATGGCGTACTTTAAAGAATTATCTTCTAAGTACAAACCTAGCTCTTTGTGGTGTTTATACTCAATGTTAAAAAGTACAGTCCGAACAAAGAATGGAGTGGACTTAAAAACATACTCTTATTTGTCAGCTTATCTAAAGAGACTATCCGACGGATTGGAAAGCTAGATCTTGGGCTAGGGAAACTAATTTTATGTGCTTTCCCTTACTCAAAATCATTGAGTGTTAAAGACAATGACAAAATATTCAATTTGAATTTAATACTTTACAATTTGACATGTCGTCATAGTGACATTTTATATTTAGACACTAATAATTTTATTAGTAATTTTTATTTGACAAAAGGTAATGTATACCTACCTTAGTAGACGTAGTATGTTAATTATTTCTAAATTGTTAGCATTTAATATTTCTGATTCTGTTATTAGAACTATAACACAGTGTAATGACGACCCCATATTTAGTAATAGTACTGAGGGAAAAAATGTAGTAGGGACAACTGATCAGCATTTAAACTGACCAAGTCGACAATGGGAAAAACAGGCAGTTTACAAGTAGTTTACCAAAATATGCAAGGCCTGTCCAGCAAAGTATTAGAATGTGAATTATTTTTAAATCATTTCAGTGTAGATATTGGTGGCAATTCGGTTGGTTCATTTCTAAAATTAGGAATTGTCTAAAATATATTTAGTTAGTCATAGCATTTATAAAACCTATTAGGTTGGTACCATCTAACTAATTTAGGAACGCTTATTTAAGTTAGATAAAATTATATTAGGATAAGTTGGTAGCAACAGAATACCAAAGGTTAATTTGACAGTTCAAAACCTAATTTTAGCTAAAATTAGTTAGGTTGGTGCCAACAGAATTGAGGCCATTATGTGTATCACTGAACATTGGATGGTACAATCTGAGGTACCTACTTCCTTTCTACGAAAATTACAATATTGTCAGCAGCTATAAACGCAAGAGCGCAATACGTGGTGACGTAATTATTGTAAAAAATAACTTAAAATGCAAGGAGCGTAAGGATATTAGAAATCTTTCTATTGAAAGAATTATTGAGGTGTCGTGTGTCGAGCTGGAGCGGCATGTCGTCGTGAGCGTTTACCGTCCTCCCAATGCTGATTTTGGGTTATATGAATGCACTATGGAAGAAGTACTGCAAAAAATAGCTTGTGATAAGATCATAACTGTTTGTGGTGATTTTAATATAAATATTTAGATTGATCCATTATCTGAAAGACTTTTAAACTTATTTAAGTTTTCAATTTAAGTCCTCTTTTTGATGAACCTACAAGAGTGAGACTAACAACAGCCACTTGTCTAGATAACATTTATTGCAGTTGCACACCAGTGCATAAGTGTGTACTAAAACATTTTAGTTCTGACCATTACGGTCACTGCGCCACCTTTTCTTGTAATCGTATAGTTGAAGCTCAGAACTTTACTCACCGACCTATTACAGAGAGCCGCATCAAAACATTTCAAAGTAGAATTGAACACAAAGTTTCCCTTGTACCATGCATCGATGATCCAAATGATCTTTTGACCTCATTGTCTAATTTAATAATTAAAGAACATGCTGATATATTTACAGTAAAAACATGCAAAACAAAAAATTGTGCTAGATTTGTCGACTGGGCTACACCGGGTATTTATAGAAGTAGGAATACATTGTATGAATTATATGCTACCAGAGAGACAATGTTAGATGATCCAGTTTTTATCTTATATGTTAGGAATTACTCAAAAGTCTTCAAAAAAGTTTGGCATGCAGCTAAATGACTGTTTTTGAGAAAAATAATAGAAAATTCAACAAATAAAATGAAAGCAACTTGGAAATTAATTAATAATGAAACAGGTAAATCAAGGGCTCGCAATATACAGTTCAAATTAAATATAAATGGTACAATTTTGACTAAGGTACTGGATGTTGCGAATGCATTTGATAGTTTTTTCTCAGATATACCAAAAATAGTGACCAAATCGTTAAACTCTTCAGCCTCCAGAGCTTTCGTTCTATTAGAATCTAGTGTTGCAAAATGTAAGAATGAGTTTAGTTTTTGCTACATTAACGAGGCTAGTATTCAAGGCTAGTATTAGTATCTATATCCCATCGTAGATTACTGCTTGGTGTTTACTACTCACATTCAATGCGTGTAAATTACTTCGCCTCCTTCGAAAAGTTGCTAGAAGACTATACCCCTCTTCATGACCACACTATTATTATGGGTGATTTAATACTTGTCTAAGAAAGCGTGATTCTCGTTCCTCCGCTCTTGAAAGTCTCGTTCGAGCTAGCAACTTATCCATTCTTCCTCTCGACGTAACCCATAATTTTCCAAGCTGTCAACCTTCTCTTCTCGATTTAATTCTAGTTTCTTCAACAGTTCATGTTGCCAAACATGGCCAATGTGCGGCGGATGACTTCTCTTATCATGATTTAATTTTTCTTTCGTATAAAATTCGACCTCCTAAGCACAAGCCAAAAATTCTTCTTCAGCGCAATTTTGGTGGCATAGACATTGAGTCTTTGCGCGCTGATGCTCGTAACGCAGACTGGTCTGGGGTTTTAAATGCTGTATCCATTGACGAAAAGGTAGAGTGTTTTAACAGCCTCTTAACTAAATTATATGACGTGCATGCTCCTGTTCGTAGAGTTAAAATGAGGCATTTCCCTGCACCTTGGCTTACTCATGACATACGAGCTGAAATGCATAAAAAGCTCGCTGCCAAGGTCAGATACAAGCGCACACCGTCTGATGAAAATAAGGAGAAATACACTCACATTAGAAATCACTGCAATAGGGTGTGTAGGGATGCACAACGCCGATTTATCCATGAATCTGTAGAAAATAACGATCCTGCAAAAGTATGTAAATTTCTTCGGTCATTAGGAGTTGGAAAATCTCTTCAAGATAATTTCTCAAAAGACATAGATATTAATTCCTTAAATCTTCATTTCTCATCTTCGTCTAATTTTGATGGACCAACCAAATTGCAAACCTTAAATTCTCTTAAATTATTTCCAACTCCTGACTTTCCGCCATTCGTGTTTCGGCAATTCACTGATTGTGATGTTATGAAGAGTATTTCATCAATTTCATCTAATGCAGTAGGTAGTGACTGCATTAGTAAAAAAATGATAACACCTATCCTTGAAGACATAATCTACGTTAATACATACTTACTTAACTTTTCCATTGACTCTGGAATCTTTCCTGGTCTGTGGAAGGATGCTTAAATAACTCCTATTCCCAAAAAACCTAACCCATCTTCCATTTCTGAGTACCGCCCTATTTCAATTCTCTCTTTCCTTTTCAAAGTTCTTGAGCGGCTAGTTCATCAGCAACTCAGCCTTTTCCTTAACACAAACGTCCTTCTTAATCCCTATCAGTCGGGTTTTCGGTCAGGTCACAGCACTGTCACTGCACTCATCAAAATCACTGATGATATCAGGTATAGACCGATATCGATATTACCTGCTTTAAGTAAAATCTTTGAAAAAATAATTCTTAATCAGTTATTATACCACTTTAACGTTAACGGCCTGCTACATAGTAATCAATACGGATTTACTAAAGGACGATCAACAGCTGATGCAGGTATAGCGCTCTTAAAGCATATATTTGAGGCTTGGGAGAAGTCACAATATGCAGTTGGGGTATTCTGCGATATATCTAAGGCCTTTGACTGTGTGAGTCATGCAACCCTAATCACAAAGTTAAAATATTATGGCATTAAAAACCGGGCGATTGACCTCATACAGTCCAACACAATCTATCCAATAGAGTAGAGAAAGTAGACGTGGGTGGTGAGAGGTCTTTGGGATCAATTATTGATATAGGGGTACCTCAGGGATCGATACTAGGCCCTTTTTTATTCCTAGTATACGTTAACGATTTACCTTTTTTTGTAAAAAATATTTGTGATAGTTTTATTTGCAGACGATACGTCTTTAATTTTTAAAGTTGATAGAGGTAAAACTAGTATTTGCGATAACGTAAATTAATCCTTATCGTTAGTTCTTAACTGGTTCACTGTAAATAATCTTTTGCTTAATTAAAAAAAACTAAATGTATCAAATTCACTTTGCCAAATGTTATTCATAGCCCGTCCAACATTGAAATAAATGGAGAGGCAATGAATCTTGTAAATTCCACGATCTTCCTAGGCCTTAATATTGATGCAAAACTACAGCAGGGACCACAAATTGAAACACTTGCTGGTAGGCCTAGTTCCGCTGCATATGCAGTTCGTGCGATACGGTGTCTTACTGATGAAGCTACAGCTAGACTAGTTTATTTCAGTTACTTCCATAGTGTTATGTCATACGGCATCATTCTCTGGGGGAAAGCAGCTGATATTGGTAAAATATTTGTAATTCAAAAAAGGGCAATACGTGCCATTTATAAAATGAAACCACGAGAATCTTTGAGAGAAATATTCAAAGAAAGTAAAATTCTCACAATTTTTTATATACACATAAAAATAGAGATGGTAATCAGCAAAATAGTGACCTTCATAAAATCAACACTAGGAATAAACATAAATTATACATCCCTAGGCTTCGACTAGAAAAAGTTAATAAGTCATTTATGGGGAACACGGTGCGCTTCTATAATAAGCTTCCTGAAAATGCTACTAAACTACCTATTAAGAAATTTAAAGCATACATTAAAGGTAGTCTTTTGAAGAAAGCTTATTATAATATAGATGACTATATTATTGATAAGAATGCATGGCTTCATGTCGCTCTGCCGTCAGACAGTTAACCGACACACTTGAAATGTATAAACTCTCTTGTATTAGTATTTCGTAGTTAAGGTAGTTATAAGATGGATCATATAAAAAAGCGCTAGGACCAAGACGAGTTTCTTGCCAATTCTTCTCGAGGTTGGGTTTTAGGATGAATTGGCACCTAAATTCATCTAGTATGTAAGACGTTTCAAAGTGATCCTTGTGATTGTATTGAATAAATCATCTTTTGACTTTTGACTTTGACTTTGATTTAGAAGCAAGAAATCAAAGGTTTTATCGTCTGACGATATTGAAAAATTTATAAAAGATGCTCCAGATAACCAATATCTGGCTACTAAGGTTAGTTAAATTAATTTTAAATATCTACGCGACCTAAGAAGTATGAAAGTTTGCGGTCACCAAAAGCAAAAACTGACCGTTTCTTTCTAAATTACCAGAATGATAAATGTACCTGTCAGCCTATAGGTGTAAACAAATTTGGTTCTATGTCTAAAGAAATCGCTAAGTTTTTAGGTTTAGCAGATGCTGAGAGCTACACTGGACATAGTTTCAGAAGAACTTCAGCTACATTGCTGGCTAATTCAAGAGCTGATATAATGACTTTGAAGCGTCATGGTGGGTGGCGATCTAGCAATGTAGCAGAAACATGCGTAGAAGATTCCATACAAAACAAAAAGGAAATTTGTGCAAAAATCACAAAAAGAATTAAACTTGATTCTGAGGCGCTTCCTACTGACGAAACACCAAGTACATCCAATGATTGGATTTCACCTACCTACACGAATAATGAGCCATCTCAAATTACAATAGAACATGAAAGTATTTCAATAAATAATCTATCTGATGAGACCGCTAAGCCATCAAAAACAGTTAATTATAATTTTACTAACTGCACATTTACTGATTGTTTCTCTAAATAAACTTTTTATCTACTAAATAAAATGAGTTTTTATTGTTATTTTATTCACAAGTGTGTTGAAAAACGTCGTATGATACACGTGTGTATTGATGATTACCGTCCTCGGCTCTCTTAAGTCAGTCAGTTCAGTCGCATCGTTTCCATCAGCTTGAACGGTCGCTTCGTAGTGGCTACCTCAATGTTGACCTAGATTATTCGCGTGAGTCAACGCGACGTAAAATGGCTAGTCCAAAAAGATCAGACACTATTGTGATTGACACTGTTCTTGCATTTATACAATGCAAGCTGGATGTTATGGACCAGGTCAGTCTGACCCAAATCCTGACTTCCAGCTACACTGAAGCCCAGATCGCAGACGCCAAAAAGGTACTACACGATACAGCGGCGACCACCATCCACCTGATAACCAGGCAAAGGGAAGGGTGTGGAAAAAAGGACATCGAGGATATCTTCAAGGTGTTCCTGGAGACCGATCTTGATGACGTCCCGACGTTTGTTTGTTGCTGACACAGCTGAAGGCAGATGTTTCCAGCATCCAGACGCAACTTCAACTTTCGGAGCAAACTGTATCCGAGTTGAAGCTCGAAATTGTGGCATTGCGCAATGTAAATGCAGTGCCAGCTATTTCGCCGCAATCAGCGCAAAACGTAAATATGCGACGCGGTGCAATCTGTTGCCGGACTTCACCTGTCAGCAGTTATGAAGACGCGACGCTTTACACCGATACGCAGGTAAATGACCGACCGGCTTCGCTGACCTCGGCCCCCGGAACGTCAGCCCCGCAGTCTGCGATTTCTGCGCCCCCTCCTGCTCCCCGAGCCCCCCCCCGGCTCCGGCGCCGCCAGCTCGCCTGCAGAGGAAGAGATACGCGCAGGTGTCCCGCCAGCCTCAGCCAGCACGCCCGGCGCCCAGCGCCGAGACGCACCGAATGAGTCAGGCACGGCCGAAGAAGCCTAGCGGTGGCTTGCATAAGGTCGACGATGAAGGCTTCACTATCGTAGAGAAGAAACGTCGACCGAAATCGGCGAGGTACCGCTCCGCTATCTGCTGCAGACGGTGGAGCCTACCGTGTCGATTTATGTGTCTCGCTTAGACCCCCACTACGGGGGAGAGTATTTTCTGGTACGTGGACGAGAGAGGCCGATGCCGGATTAGGGAGCCGCCCGCTGTACTTGTGCATGGTTTGAAGCGGTTAGAATCGAATAGAGAGACCAACTTCAAGTCGTATGTGCTCCGGGTAGCTGCCAAGTACAAGGACGTATTTCTCGCACCCGACTTCTGGTCAGCAGGAGTTGTCTTCCGACGATATAGGGAAGCACCGCTTACGAAGAAAGTGCCCTGATTTTTTGTGTAGTTCATAAGTTTATATGTATATATATGTTAGTCTTTAAGGCATTTATTTTCTATGGGCCCTTGTACACTTAATTTTGTTGCCTGAAATAAAATTTAATTAATTTATTTATTTATTTAAGACCCACACCTAACGGCTCAGGTCTCAATGGCGCCTCAGCGGTAATCACAAACATTACACACTAGTACCATAATGTACTATTATGTCTACCTATTTTTTTATTTTATTATTTTGTAAAAACTTTGATTGTATAATTGTTTTTTCTTTTCTATAACAGTGATTTATTTGAAATTTTGTGGTAGCTATATATAGTATAGTATTAATATAGTAGCTATTAATAATATATTTAGTTCACTATTGCACGAACCCCTATACAGGTGAAGACCTCCTCCAAAATTAGCCAATGGTCTCGCTATATGAAAACCCGCTGTCTTCTTAATCTCATCTTCCCAGCGTGCGTAGGGCCTTTCTCGGCATGTTTAGCATAATACGTTCCATTACATCCCTCTTTGGCAAATGTTGAGTTTATTTTTTATTTGGCTCGTAAATTTTCATGTCTGACCGGCGTACATTATTACTTTTGTTTTTACAGATACCGGTATGTTGCTCTTAAATAAGTCTTTTAAGCCCCCTAATTTGTTCCAGGTTAGTTGTATCCTTCTATCTATTTCTAATTCATTGCTTGTTCTGTCGAAGCCGATCTGTTTAGATCTGTTTAGCCGACCTGTAGACATATTGTTCTGTATATTTTAATAGTCTATTTCCAACAAATATTGTTCTTTTAGTTGTATTTGTCATTGCCATAGTTTTCGTTAGATTCATTTCGAGGCCAACTTGTCAATCATGAGCTGTAGTTGGGTACTTGATTCTGATAATAGCACCAAGTCATCAGCGAATCGTAAGTGGCTCAACCAGTTGCCCTGTATGTATAGTCCGTATCTCTTCCAGTCCAGCTTACTAATAACAAATTCTAATATCGCGATAAATATTATTGAGGAAAGAGGATCACCTTGCCGTACACCTCTTACAATGGGGAAACTTGGGCCTATTGTTTCTATTTTTATTCTGCTTGTACTGTTGTGATATATACTTTTGATTGTTTGTATGTACTCATAATCTACATGATAGGTTTCTAGAGTTTCCCATATGCTTGAATGTGATATTATATCGAAGGCTTTCTGATAATCTATGAAGGCAATATATAGCGGTTTCTGCTGATCTTGATATTTTTAGATAAGTAATTCTAATGTGTGTATGTAGTCGATCGTTGATAAACTTATTCTAAGGTCCGCTTGTTCTATAGGTTGCTTTTTGTCTAGTATGATTTTTATTCTCTGATTGATGATAGAAGAGAAGAGTTTATATATACTTAGAAGTAGGCTTATTGGCCTGTAGTTTCCTATATCTTTCGGGTCGCCTTTCTTGTAGATCAGGATTATATTAGATTCTGACCATTATGCGGATGTTTTAGCATTTGCCAGTATTAGGTAAAACAGATTTATAAGAGTCTGTGCTAATATGATATTGGCCGTTTTAATTACTTCATTGGTAATATTATCAGAGCCTGGACTTTTGTCAGCTTTCAGTCTCATTATAGATTCAAAAACTTCGTTTTCATCAATAGCTTTTAAATACTTATGAAGGCTGAAATAAATTTAATTTAATTGAATTGAAAATAATCTTCTTTGAGCTTTCGCATTTATTTTCCCTTTCGTCAGAAAGTTCGTACAGAGCAACTTTCTACTTTGTTCGATTTGTTCTTAGTTTTTTTCAGTATTTCTCTCCTTTGCATGAGTGTTAGGGTCCGTTCTTGCAATATTTTATGGGTTTAAGGAATGCTCCTTCCTGCTCCGTTGTTCCTTTCTAGGGCTTTCCGTAGACTTTGTTGTATAGCGTTAATTAGCTTGTCGTGGTAGTTTTGTTTTGTCGTCATAAGAAGTTTTTTGTATTCATGTTCTTCTTCTTCGTTTTTCAGTAAGCTTGTTTGGTGGGTAGTAAAGCCAGTTCTGTTATTTTTAAATGTTGTTGTGGGTATTATTGTAGCTCGAACTAGTCTGTGGTCGGAAGGGTTTATGTTTACCACTTCTATATTTCAAAACATGGTTAGTCGGTTGGATAGGATAAAGTCGATTTAATTTTTGAATTGTTTATTTGGTGATATCCAAATCCATTTGGATATGTTTTTGTTTCTGTTTTTTCTTGTAGAAGGTGTTTAGAATCACTAATTTATTTTCGAGTGCGAATTCTATTAGTGTTTGTCCTCTTTCATTTCTCACCCCGTAGCCATGTCGTTCATCACTAAGTATTAATCTTGTTTCGGCAGTCCTATCTTCGCATAGAAGTCGCCAGTTAAAATAAAGTCTTTGTGCGCTACTTGGATAGCTTGGTTGACAGTTGAATAGAAATGGTTGATATCTTATTCTTTTGCTGCTTCTGACTTTAATAATACTTAGGTTATATCCGTGTAGGTTCAGATTTAGTAATGCTACTCTTTCGTAGATGCCAGTGAAGCTTTCTATATTTTGTTTTAGGTATTTGTTTATAATGAAACCCACACCAAATTTATCTGGCGCTCGTCCTATGTGGCAAAGAATGAAGTCCTCATATTTTTCTATTTTGTTGCCTTCGCGTCTCATTTCTGATATGCCAATTATAATAATAATAAATAAACTTTATTTAAGGCAACAAAATCATGTGTATAAAATACAATAACAATGGCCCATAGAAAATAAAAACCTTATAGACTAACATACAAACACATTAACTTATGAACTACACAAAAAAGTCAGGGCACTTTCTTCGTTAGCGGTGCTTCCCAATACCGTCGGTAGACAACTCCTGCTGACCAGAAGTCGGGTGCGAGGAATTTTTCCTTGTACTTGGCAGCTACCCGGAGCATGTAAAGCATGGTCTGTCTATTTGATTCTAACCGCTTCAAGCCATGCAAAAGTACGCCGGGCGGCTCCCTGATCCGGCATCGGCCTCTCTCGTCCACGTACCGGAGAATACTCTCACCGGTAGTAGTCGAGTCTAACCGAGATACATAAATCGACACGGTACGCTCCACCGTCTGCAGAGTGAGCCCAGCAGAAAGCATCGACTGAAAGCATCGATTTCAGTCGATGTTTCTTCAGCACGATAGTGAAGCCTTCGTCGTCGACCATATGCAAGCCACCGCTGGGCTTCTTCGACCGTGCCTGACTCATTCGGTGCGTCTCAGCGCTGGGCGCCGGCGCGACGGCTGAGGCTGAAGGGACACCTGCCGGCTGAGGCTGAAGGGACACCTGCCGGCTGAGGCTGGCGGGACACCTGTCGGCTGAGGCTGAAGGGACACCTGCCGGCTGAGGCTGAAGGGACACCTGCCGGCTGAGGCTGGCGGGACACCTGCCGGCTGAGGCTGGCGGGACACCTGTCGGCTGAGGCTGAAGGGACACCTGCCGGCTGAGGCTGAAGGGACACCTGCCGGCTGAGGCTGGCGGGACACCTGTCGGCTGAGGCTGAAGGGACACCTGCCGGCTGAGGCTGAAGGGACACCTGCCGGCTGAGGCTGGCGGGACACCTGCCGGCTGAGGCTGGCGGGACACTTGTCGGCTGAGGCTGAAGGGACACCTGCCGGCTGAGGCTGAAGGGACACCTGCCGGCTGAGGCTGGCGGGACACCTGCCGGCTGAGGCTGAAGGGACACCTGCCGGCTGAGGCTGAAGGGACACCTGCCGGCTGAGGCTGGCGGGACACCTGCCGGCTGAGGCTGAAGGGACACCTGCCGGCTGAGGCTGAAGGGACACCTGCCGGCTGAGGCTGGCGGGACACCTGCCGGCTGAGGCTGAAGGGACACCTGCCGGCTGAGGCTGGCGGGACACCTGCCGGCTGAGGCTGAAGGGACACCTGCCGGCTGAGGCTGGTGGGACACCTGTCGGCTGAGGCTGAAGAGACACCTGCCGGCTGAGGCTGGCGGGACACCTGCCGGCTGAGGCTGAAGGGACACCTGCCGGCTGAGGCTGGCGGGACACCTGCCGGCTGAGGCTGAAGGGACACCTGCCGGCTGAGGCTGAAGGGACACCTGCCGGCTGAGGCTGAAGGGACACCTGCCGGCTGAGGCTGGCGGGACACCTGCCGGCTGAGGCTGAAGGGACACCTGCCGGCTGAGGCTGGCGGGACACCTGCCGGCTGAGGCTGAAGGGACACCTGCCGGCTGAGGCTGAAGGGACACCTGCCGGCTGAGGCTGGCGGGACACCTGCCGGCTGAGGCTGAAGGGACACCTGCCGGCTGAGGCTGGCGGGACACCTGCCGGCTGAGGCTGAAGGGACACCTGCCGGCTGAGGCTGAAGGGACACCTGCCGGCTGAGGCTGAAGGGACACCTGCCGGCTGAGGCTGGCGGGACACCTGCCGGCTGAGGCTGAAGGGACACCTGCCGGCTGAGGCTGGCGGGACACCTGCCGGCTGAGGCTGAAGGGACACCTGCCGGCTGAGGCTGGTGGGACACCTGTCGGCTGAGGCTGAAGAGACACCTGCCGGCTGAGGCTGAAGGGACACCTGCCGGCTGAGGCTGGCGGGACACCTGTCGGCTGAGGCTGAAGGGACACCTGCCGGCTGAGGCTGAAGGGACACCTGCCGGCTGAGGCTGGCGGGACACCTGCCGGCTGAGGCTGAAGGGACACCTGCCGGCTGAGGCTGGCGGGACACCTGTCGGCTGAGGCTGAAGGGACACCTGCCGGCTGAGGCTGGCGGGACACCTGTCGGCTGAGGCTGAAGGGACACCTGCCGGCTGAGGCTGAAGGGACACCTGCCGGCTGAGGCTGGCGGGACACCTGCCGGCTGAGGCTGGCGGGACACCTGTCGGCTGAGGCTGAAGGGACACCTGCCGGCTGAGGCTGGCGGGACACCTGCCGGCTGAGGCTGGCGGGACACCTGCGCGTAACTCTTCTCCTGCTGGCGAGCTGGCGGCGCAGGGGCCGGGGCAATTTCGGCGGCGATTATATCGTATTTGATTTCTTAAAGAAATTTGTTTAGTTTAGTTTCCCTTAGTACTATCAAACGTTCGTATGATGATAGTGTTCTAGCATTATTAGTTATTATGTAAAGTTGATTGTTTTTGTTCTTTGGAAGATTTTGTTCATAATCTTCCACGGTGACCGGTCGGGTTGGAAGATTTTTTTTTGGATTTGCTATTTCTCGTTGTGTTGTCTTAATTGTGGGAGAGGGCATTAATTGCTATGTATATCTTCCTTTTTCTTGCATGTCTGCCGTACAATTAGTATTTTCATTGATTAAAAAGTTGAAAAGGTTACTGTGAATATAGTTATTTATTGCATTAATAATCAAAATTAAAGAGAGGGGTTGTTAGAGATAATGAGTGCCTGGCACGTTAATGATTAATTATGCCAACCCTGCATACGAAAGAGACTTCGATCCAAACGCGTGTCTCGCGACACGTTCATTTATTTACTATGTTATTAGTTTTTTTAATATACATATTTATAAGAACTTACAGATTTGCTTTCTTTGTTGCATATAGTAAAAGTAGATGTGTTCTTACAATTGTAGTATAATTTTTTGTTGTAAAATATTCAACAAAATCAAGTTCTTAATCTATAGGATAACTAAAAATACAGGTTTACCACCGGGCGTTCTCGCTGAATTATTTTTTTTATCGATATAGTGGATGCGCACACTCTCAACACTAGTGTTAAGATGATTTATGACCGAGTTTGCCGTGACCGGGCGCACGTTAGGTGAGGTGAGTTACTCACGCGTCGAGCGAGGTCCGATGCGGCGCCAGGACGGCCAGACAGAGCGCACGTTAGGTGAGGTGAGTTACTCACGCGTCGAGCGAGGTCCGATGCGGCGCCAGGACGGCCAGACAGAGCGCACGTTAGGTGAGGTGAGTTACTCACGCGTCGAGCGAGGTCCGATGCGGCGCCAGGACGGCCAGACAGAGCGCACGTTAGGTGAGGTGAGTTACTCACGCGTCGAGCTAGGTCCGATGCGGCGCCAGGACGGCCAGACAGAGCGCACGTTAGGTGAGGTGAGTTACTCACGCGTCGAGCTAGGTCCGATGCGGCGCCAGGACGGCCAGACAGAGCGCACGTTAGGTGAGGTGAGGTACTCACGCGTCGAGCGAGGTCCGATGCGGCGCCAGGACGGCCAGACAGAGCGCACGTTAGGTGAGGTGAGTTACTCACGCGTCGAGCGAGGTCCGATGCGGCGCCAGGACGGCCAGACAGAGCGCACGTTAGGTGAGGTGAGGTACTCACGCGTCGAGCGAGGTCCGATGCGGCGCCAGGACGGCCAGACAGAGCGCACGTTAGGTGAGGTGAGGTACTCACGCGTCGAGCGAGGTCCGATGCGGCGCCAGGACGGCCAGACAGAGCGCACGTTAGGTGAGGTGAGGTACTCACGCGTCGAGCGAGGTCCGATGCGGCGCCAGGACGGCCAGACACAGCGCACGTTAGGTGAGGTGAGGTACTCACGCGTCGAGCGAGGTCCGATGCGGCGCCAGGACGGCCAGACAGAGCGCACGTTAGGTGAGGTGAGGTACTCACGCGTCGAGCGAGGTCCGATGCGGCGCCAGGACGGCCAGACAGAGCGCACGTTAGGTGAGGTGAGGTACTCACGCGTCGAGCGAGGTCCGATGCGGCGCCAGGACGGCCAGACAGAGCGCACGTTAGGTGAGGTGAGGTACTCACGCGTCGAGCGAGGTCCGATGCGGCGCCAGGACGGCCAGACAGAGCGCACGTTAGGTGAGGTGAGGTACTCACGCGTCGAGCGAGGTCCGATGCGGCGCCAGGACGGCCAGACAGAGCGCACGTTAGGTGAGGTGAGGTACTCACGCGTCGAGCGAGGTCCGATGCGGCGCCAGGACGGCCAGACAGAGCGCACGTTAGGTGAGGTGAGGTACTCACGCGTCGAGCGAGGTCCGATGCGGCGCCAGGACGGCCAGACAGAGCGCACGTTAGGTGAGGTGAGGTACTCACGCGTCGAGCGAGGTCCGATGCGGCGCCAGGACGGCCAGACAGAGCGCGGCGACGGCGGCCGCGTCCACCGCGCGACCTCCCTGCTTCAGTGCGTCGGTGCCGGCGGCGCTACACGCCTGCGCGTCGCTCGCCACGCCGCCGTGCGGTACCACCTGCCACGTAACGAACTAGGTACCTACATCCTCTGTACCTACTTTATATAAAAGCTTAACGACTAATTTATAATAATAACAATGTCATGTTCTCAAATAAAGTACCTACTTCTATTACGAGCATCCGCAAGTTAGTGAGCGAAAGTAAGTACCGTCCCGACTGCCAAGATACTTACCAACAATGGGACCAAAAAACACCATAGGATGGGTATCCTTATGATGTTTTTTTCAGTTTTGAGGTTGTAGAAAAATTAATCTACGAGTAGATACCTAAGTGTACATGCGTGCCCTATCTACCTACTTACAACTTATATGTATTGGAAAAATCCATCACCTCATAGTCTCCATAGTAGATCTGCGTGAAAAGGGCCAACGTGATGGCAGCGGTGAGCGCGGCGAAGCAGGCGAGGATGAGCCGCGGTCCCCCCGCGCAGCAGGCCCCCCCCGCCCCCCGCCCCGCACCCCCCGCCTTCAGGGGCACGTCTTCGCGGAGCTCCACTACTCCTGTGTTACAGCACACAGGTACATTGCTTGAGAGATTGTGCGTTTAAACAAGAACTGGATCGAGGTGTCTGTGCTGGAGCTTGTTGACTTTTCATTAATACAAAAGCACAAGCATACCTATCTAACATGGAACGCCCCCCGACTTGATCGCGAAGCTGCCGCGCTAGTCATAGTAAAATCGTCATGATAGCTTATCCTATTCCACTAAAATTATAAACTAGCTGCAGCTATTATAATATTATATTATTATTGTTGCCTGTTGCCCACAACTTCGTCCGCCTTTTTTTTGTAATTGTAGCTTAAAAATCCTCCATTTATTTTATTTAATAGGTATGTTTCAAACCAATCACACCCATCATTAAAAAGTTTTCATACAAACATTTACTTACACCCTATTCATCTTTGGCAGCGCAATTGTAATTTATTTATGCTTTTATCTAGAAGTCAGCTGGGCCGGAGGCAATAAATTCTTCAAAGACATTTTGTGCTGCCACTCAACTAGGCATTGATTTTTTTTTTCTGCCATAACGCAAGGCATGCCTCAACGCGTACGTCACGTAGGTACGCTGGTGTAGGTACATTTGCCAAGCCCTTATTACCTTTCCAATTTGACGCAAATGGACTAATTGTTTTCATGCGAAGATCGAAGCTTTGCTAGCTCAGCCGTTAATGAGTATCATCAGCTTCATAATCGCCTTTTATTCGTTGTTGTCGCCGATAGTTTTCAGATGACCATGGCTAGGCCTGGTACACTGCGCTATGCGTACCTACTTATAAAAATGTACTTACTCTTCGCGACCCCTTTCGCGAATTTAGGAATTAGCAGGGTCTAATTCAGTGCGTTAAGACTGCAGCCTCGCCACAGGTTTTGACTTTTTTCGCGTAAAATGTCATAAATCTAAACGATTGTTTAGTATAAATATATATAAATATACACTTAACCTATTCTACGCCACGGAGTTCTTTTTACAGATTACATTTTCAAAACGGAGACGTTTAACCTTATAACTCCGTGCCCTGCGTTCATTTGTAGTGGTCGCTCCGTAAACGTTGTTTATGTTGCGCACGTCGAAACTAGTATTCCATAATTACTAATACTTGAAGTACTGGTATGTACCTGGCGCTTGGTCCACGCCGCCGCCAGCAGCACTGCCGTTCATGTCGCTGGATCTGGCCGAGACTTGCTCCGGGATATTAGCAGCTGAAATTTAATAGGGGTTATAATGTAAGTAGTGATCTGAGGGCTTAGTATGAGTTTTTGGCAGTTTCTCAATCGAGGTACATACATCACTTCGGTGAAAAGCAAAGTGAGTGTCGGACCGCGCACAGTGAAGGCTTCTAAACAAGGTATAGAAATGACAAGTTCTTAAAGTCCAAACCAATTCAAGGGCAAAACATGTAAGTATTGTATGTTTCATGTCTTTTTTAAACGATTAGATACAAGTCAGTCTGTTACTCATTACATAATCTAGTACTTAAGTAAGTATCATCATTATAAGCCAACAAATAGTTACTACTATTTCATAAACATTCAGGTTTTCAAAATAGTCGTTTTTTTATATTCTGAATAGAGACTGAATAAATTAACCGACTTGGTATTACATGGATCTCACAACTTTTAACGGTAGAAGAACTGAGTTGCGAAACTTGTTTTTCTTCAGTTATTATATCACTTTAACGTTAACGGCCTGCTACATAGTAACCAATACGGATTTACTAAAGGTCGTTCAACAGCTGATGCAGGTATAGCGCTCTTAAAGCATATATTTGACGCCGGGGAGAAGTCACAGAATGCAGTTGGGGTATTCTGTGATCTATCGAAAGCCTTTGACTGTGTGAGTCATGCAACCCTAATCACAAAATTAAAATATTATGGCATTAAAAACCGGGCGATTGACCTCATACAGTCTTATCTATCCAATAGAGTTCAGAAAGTAGACGTGGGTGGTGAGAGGTTTTCAGGATCAATTATTGATATAGGCCCTATATTCGATACTAGGCCCTGTTTTATTTCTTGTTTAGGTACGTTAACGATTTACCTTTTTTTGGAAAAAATATTTGTGATATAGTTTTATTTGCAGACGATACGTCTTTAATTTTTAAAGTTGATAGTTGATATAGGTAAAACCAGTATTTGCGATAACGTAAATTAATCGTTATCGTTATTTCTTAACTGGTTCACTGTAAATATCCTTTTGCTTAATTAAAAAAAACTAAATGTATCAAATTCACTTTGCCAAATGTTATTCATAGACCGACCAACATTGAAATGAATGGAGAAGCAATGAATCTTGTAGATTCCACGATCTTCCTAGGTCTTAATATTGATATAAGTAAAACTACAATGGGAAACACAAATTGAAACACTTGCTGGTAGGCTTAGTTACGCTGCATATGCAGTTCGTGCGATACGGTGATACTGATGAAGCTACAGCTAGACTAGTTTATTTCAGATACTTCAATAGTGTTATGTCATACGGCATCAGTCTCTGGGGGAAAGCAGCTGATATTGGTAAAATATTTGTTTTTCAAAAAAGGGCAATACGTGCGTGCCATTTATAAAATAAAACCACGAGAATCTTTGAGAAAAATATTCAAAGAAAGTAATATTCTCTCAATTGCTTTACAATATATCTATGAAAATTTGTTATACACACATAGAAATAGACATGAATTTCAGCAAAATAGCGAGTGACTTTCATAGAATCAATACTAGGAATAGACACAAAATATACATCCCTAGGTTTCGACTAGAAAAAGTAAATAAGTCTTTTATGGGGAACACGGTGCGCTTCTATAATAAGCTTCCTGAAAATGCTACTAAACTACCTATTAAGAAATTTAAAGCATACATAAAAGGTAGCCTTTTGAAGAAAGCCTATTATAATATAAATGACTATATTATTGATAAGAATGCATGGACTCATGACGCTCTGCCATCAGACAGTTAACCGACACACTTGAAATGTTAAACTCTCTTGTATTAGTATTTCGTAGTTAAGGTAATTATAAGATGTATCATGTAAAAAATCGCTAGGACCAAGACGAGTTTCTTTCCAGTTCTTCTCGGGCTTGGGTTAGGATGAATTGGCACCTAAATTCACCTACCTAGTATGTAAGACGTTTCAAAGTGATCCTTGTGATTGTATTGAATAAAGTATCTTTTGACTTGACTTGACTTTTACAAGTTATGTTTTTGATGGCATAGAATTTTCTTTCGTAAAACAGAACATAGTAATTCCATATTTTCTAAACCCAGATTATATTAAGTAAGTAGGTACTTTATGAAATCACAGGTCACAGGTCACACTCACACCTACTGTATTATACCTACCTATTAGGACAAACATTATATTCAAAGTTTCAAAATTCAGATTAATTTATTTTACCGTGTGTTTGATTTTAATTTAATTTATTATGCATAAAAATCATTAAGTATCCAGAAATAGGTATTAAGTACTTAGATAAAAATATAGTTAAATTATAATCTTTCTTATTGCTATTTAGTTAAAACTGGTAAATTTTTAAAGCCGAGATAGGATATAATATATCCTTACATTACATTACTTACATAATATTATTATGTATTATTATTAATTATTAATATTATTATGTAAGTAACATCCCTGCGGTTCACTAAAACACTATTTGACTTAGGTACCCTGGTTCACCATAGCACTCTTTTTTGTAAGTACACAAGTACAAACGCTACCCCCACTAATATTTTATTCTGTGAACAATGAACCATTACGTAAGTAAGTACCTACTTAACGTAGGTACCTACTTAGGCACTTACCTACTTAGCTACGAGTTGGTTTCACTCACCTGCTTGGCTGCTTTGTAGGTAGGTACTGTGTGAAGTCGAGTGATGGTTCTGTGTGCAGGAATGGTTAGGTAGGCAAGTAGGTACCTATGTTACTTAGACAATGCTAAAAAACAAACTACCTAACAACATCGGTGAATGAACGTGAGTAAAGACGAATTAGCGGATCGTGACCATACCTTTCAAGTAAGTATTTATCATCCGTCTCGCTCTGTCAGCTGCGGAGTGAGCAATAGACACGATGTTGGCACCGCCTGTGCGCGAGCGACGCGGCGCCCCGCAGCCCCCAAAGCCCCTCGCGGCCCGGGGTGAACGAACAATGCGCTATGAATGTGAATCCCTCCGCGTCAAGGAATGCACTGTATAAATAAACAAAGAGATAGATCTTGTAAGCACCACAGTAAGTATGTAGGTAGGTAGGTATAGGTACTACCAAACCCAGACAAATATAATTTGCGCGTGATCAAGAATGAGATAGAACCTTGCCAAAGTAAATTGAAAAATACACTTCACGCAAAATTAACAAAATGTTATGAAAGGCAAAGCCAAAAGGGATTTAGTCCATTAAAATGTTACATTTTTTAGGCCTTAGTGTGCATTTGTCAGAGGACGCAATTTTATTTTTTTAATGTGTAGGGGGGGTCAGTAGAAGCTTAAGTTCAAGTTTGTGGGGTCGGCACCCTTGTCCCCCGGCCGCCATCTTGGAAAAGGGGGTGCAAAGGGTTTTCGCGCTGTATCTCGTAAACTAGTTACCTTACAGAAAATTTAATCAAACATAAAATGTAGCAAATTAAATTTCCTACAATTTTATTTCTATTACTTTTTATCGTCAAGTGACCAACAAAAAAGTTATAAACAAAAATAAATGAAAATTTTGTTTGTTTGTTCTAGGTTTTACAGCGCTCCAAACTTAAACGGATTCTCGAATGCTCATAGGGATGCAATAAAAACTAAAAATTAGGCTTACTTTTCTATCTATATTTTTTTTATTCATACAATTTATTATGATCTTAACATTCCTATGCTATTATTGAACTATGTTTGACCCTTTTACCCACCACCTATGAGGTATAACATGGGCAAAGTCAAATTTATAAAAATTTAATGCATTTTTTAATGCATTTTTTGTCACTGTCTTAGCAAATCGTTTGTATCGCAGAGTGTCTAGAGTATCGTCTTTATTTCCGCCATATAAAAAGACGAAAAAACGTTCGCCAACAACACTGAGTAACGATGACTCGACTTTCTCACTCATAAATAATTTAGTTCCACTTGCTAACTCTGGATGCTTCTGCAAAATTTTTATAAATTTGACTTTGCCCATGTTATACCTCATAGGTGGTGGGTAAAAGGGTCAAACATAGTTCAATAATAGCATAGGAATGTTAAGATCATAATAAATTGTATGAATAAAAAAAATATAGATAGAAAAGTAAGCCTAATTTTTAGTTTTTATTGCATCCCTATGAGCATTCGAGAATCCGTTTAAGTTTGGAGCGCTGTAAAACCTAGAACAAACAAACAAAATTTTCATTTATTTTTGTTTATAACTTTTTTGTTGGTCACTTGACGATAAAAAGTAATAGAAATAAAATTGTAGGAAATTTAATTTGCTACATTTTATGTTTGATTAAATTTTCTGTAAGGTAACTAGTTTACGAGATACAGCGCGAAAACCCTTTGCACCCCCTTTTCAAGATGGCGGCCGGGGGACAAGGGTGCCGACCCCACAAACTTGAACTTAAGCTTCTACTGACCCCCCCTACACATTAAAAAAATAAAATTGCGTCCTCTGACAAATGCATACCCAAATGTAACTTTTCAATGGACTAATTGTCATCATTTTGAATGAATTACAATTCTGACTTCGTTCTTGTTCAAATATGATTGTATCAATTCCCTGAATTATTTCGGGTGATAATTTTTTCAAGTAATGACCAATCAACCCGAAGACACCTGGCCGCATCCCATCTGTCGGGGACTTCCGTTAGGGCTGGTGTAGCGGCTGAATGTGCCGAGGACGCAAATATGCTGGTTTGGATAAGGCCTACATATTTGAACCTTTTGGAGTCGAGACCCTGGTAGTTAGGCCCGTGGGGAACAGGAGCCCACCGCGTTTTCAAAATTATTTCACGGCGTCTGGTAGATACATTGCGTGACCCAAGAGCTGGCTCCTATCTGGCCCAGCGTATTAGCACCACTACTGCTACGGGCATTACTACCACGTTGAATGGCTATCCATTCAACGTGGTAGTAATGCCGCCAGTATCTTGGGAACGCTGCCCTCTGGCATTGATCTGGATCAGTTGAGCTATCTATAGATCGTTTTAAACGGTCCTTAGATAGCTCAACTGTTTCACGTGTATTTTATATTATTGTATATTATTCTGTACATTTCTGTAAGTATTTCTGTAAATAAATGTCTAACCTGAAGCAAAAATCCTCACATTTTGGTCATGATTTTGTGAGTGCATTATTTTAGAGATTTACAATTATGAGATTGGAAAGGTAAAAATAATACGCGTCGGCTTGAGTATCTCCTCCGTTTTAGGTAAGAGGTAAGGACAATGTGGGTAAGACCGGCATAGTTTTCTAAAATGTAATTTCAATTTAACTTTACGAATCGAGATACGCTTTCTCAAGTAACTTGAGTAGTCGTAAAATTTTGATAATATACTTAATAAATGGTCTAAATAAATAATACTTTAAAAAAACTAAAAAACACGCTTTATATAGAAAACCAAACTAAAACATAGAAAATAAATTTTAATAAAGTAAGAAAAAAATGTTTTAAGTATTTAAAAAAAGCGTCGGGTGCATGGTGTCAATAGTTATAAATATTGAATTGACAGATATGAGAAGGAGGATTATCATTTCGATAATATCTTAAAAAGCACTTTATTTAAATAAAACATTTTTTTCTTACTTACATTTATTAAAATTTATTTTCAATTTCTGGTTTGGTTTTCTATATAAAGCGTGTTTTTTAGTTTTTTTAAACTATTATTTCTTTTATTTCATACACTTGCTTATCATATCCATACTGATAATCTGAAAAGACAAAATCGAATTAATAAGGCCTTTACAATTTTATCGTGAGAATAACTAAATTTGTTTGTGCAAAATAAACGACATTATTATTTTTTTAATCTTGTACTAAAATATAATTTAAGGTTATGTTACGTTAAGCATACTATTTGATGAAAATGATAACAAGCCCTTTTGGCTTTGCCTTTCATAACATTTTGTTAATTTTGCGTGAAGTGTATTTTTCAATTTACTTTCTATCTACTTTGGCTTTATCTAGTGTATTTATCTCAGTTCTATCTCATTCTTGATCACGCGCAAATTATAATTGTCTGGGTTTGGTTAGAGTTGATTCATACAGATTAAAATAAAGATAGTATTTACCTTGCTATGAAGATTCCAAAAGTTTTTTTTTTTCAAGTAAATTCGTTACAATTCTCTTAAAGTAACTCAGCCTGCACGTGTATTTTTATAAACGATGTTGTAAAATGCTCTGTATCTCGAATACTGGCTAACGGTTTTTACAGCTGCTACGAAATAGCAGGTATGTAGTAAGGCCCAGACCCGTCTAGCCCCTTCCCCACTTCTCTATGAAATACCTTTTGATGGGCTAAAATTTTTCGTAGGTCACTCAGGTATATAAGTTATCTTAAAATAGTAATATATAGGCATCTACGCATATAATAAAATAAAAGATTCTACAACTTTCTCAAAATATTGTAGATGTCTTATTAAATATTAACTTTATTAAGTTTTTTGTTTGTTGATTATAGTGGTATAGTATATTTCGATTTGCAATTTTTTTGTTTATCAATGTAACATGTAATCTTACATTTTTCGAGTAATTAAAGTGTAAATTTTAATAAATAGCTCAAAATTGTATATAATAATTTAAAAAATACTTCGAATTCAAGTTTCTTTGATTTTTTGCATTTTCTGAGAAGATTTACTAGAGTAATATATATTTACTTATATATTTGCTATATTTTTTACCCCATCGGAAAGTAGAGATTTCAACGAACAGAAAACACACAAAATTTTTCAAAACAGCTGATATTTTGACGGGTGAATTTTCGATTGAAAGTTAGGGTGCTTTTTCGATATAAGTCAAAATACGGTGAAAAAATTAATATTTCAAATCAAATAAATTACAGTGTAATTGGGGACATAAAAAGGTAACTATTCAACAAATTTCGTGAAAAAATAATAATTAAAAGATACAAGGGTAAGGACCAAATTTTTGTCATTTCGAGCAAGGTAACGGTGGCATCTTACCTTGATATCATAATATAAAACAAATGTGTTAACTCAGGTGAGTTTAGACTTGATTAATAAAGCTTAACTTATTCTGCACTCAGTACCTCATTCAAACATAGGTTTTGTTCACAAGTTTTCTGTAAAATTAATTTTAAGTAAATCAAGATACTGCATCCATTTTAGTTTTTAATGCGAAACGTTTGTACGAAACCTCTAAGTTATTGCAATTTTATTCAAAAAATATATTTTTTTTATGGATTTTCTGTTTACTTTATTACCAAAACGTGTTAATTAGTAGGGCCTCATTAAACATTATAGTTTAATAATAATCATAATAATAATAATGAGTGTCCCAAATTTCGTTCCGTTTTGCGACAACATAACATGAAAACCTGGCAATGTAGGACAACCAATAATGTTTTTTTCCAATGGCAACGTTGTCATCTGTATCTTGACTAAATTCAGGCCAATTCCGACATTTTATTTTTCGCTCAGTAGAAGAAACGTGTTTGGAGTCCATGTGTGTCGATATAAATCGGGACTTTCTGTAAGACTTTCATAGTGTTTTTTGCAAATTTTTGTCCTTGCATTCGTAATTCTATGAGTTTATTTTGACTATTATTGGAAAACTTTAATGTGTATTCATTTAGGTGTTTATTCTTAGCAGTGTGAATTTTTCTTTGCTGGGTCGTAGAGTATTTTGATCCTGTTTGCGACGAATGACACGAAATCGTGCGACGTGTCACACTAGAATATTATTAAGGTAAGTACACAATATTATTTTGTGTAGGTCTTTTAGTAATTCACACGAGTACGGATTTTTATATAAGATTAGTGGGTTTGCTGTATTATTAAATAGGCTTATTTATTGTCCGGGTAGATACCACGCAAGCGGAGCTTACCAGAGGGTGGAGGCATACAAAAAAAAACATATATAACAGATGTTTTATTTTGGATTAGTAGATTCGTTGTATTTGCAATATTTTTATGTAAGTAGTTTTGTTCTATGTAATGGTTCGATATATTCTTTTTCAGATGCCTTTGTCTTCAGCGGAAAGATGTCGCAAATATCGCAAAAGTTAAAAGAAACAAATCACCAGAAATATAAAGAAATGCAAAATAAGAATGCTGAAAGAATGAAAGCCAAAATAATAAATATACCTACAAGATGTGGACGAGAACGAAAAGCAAGTGATGAGTAAGAAATGGCGAGATAACAAACGTAAAAAAACTTTTGCAAATTGAAAAAAAAAGCTATCATTGTGTATATTTGTAACTAGTCTTATTTTTAACGTATTTTAAACACAAATATTTTTTTCTGTGTGTAACCAGGACCAGCAAATAAAGTAGACAGTACCTATACAATATTAAAAAAACTAATTAAAGAGCTGTTAGAGCCATGATTTATGTTTAATATTATGATAGTGGTGTTTACTTTAAAAATATTTAAAAAAATATACTTTTGCAACCTACGTCATTGATCTTACTAATTTTATTGTTTTGTTTAGTTCAATGTTACAATTATTGTTCTCTGTTCTATTATGATTAATATATTTTTTTTTATTATGATTATATTACAGTAATATCAGATTTTTTTTCCCACAACATGCCAATACTCTATAATCTCATATAAGTATCTCGTAATCCTCTATTAATCCATCACATTTGATAGAATTAAACCTGTAAAAAAGGGACCCGAAATATCATGAAACACTGTGTAATGTTTCATTCTCTCGTACGTTGAATCCTATAGATGGTTATGTATGTCTCTTTTTAATGTCGCATTTTTGTTTCATCGAGACTCAAATCACAACGGGACTAAAGATTTCGGGATTCCAAACTTAATTCAAGTAATGAAAATCGTGAAGGAAAGGTTTAATTAGGTTTTTTTTTCAAAGGTAATTTTAATGATTAAATAAGAATAAAAATATGATAGTAAATAAGCTAAAAATTTAGATTATTTTTGGACTCATACATACAATAACCTTTACAATTTCCGTTGTGCTACATTTGTTTTTTTGTGACACTTTCAGTTGTGATATCCGATGTGCAACGATGCGAAAAATTTGGTCATTACCCACAAATAAAAAATCAAAAACTTGGTTTTTTTGAATTTTTTACATAATTTTTGAGGTTATGTAAAAAAAGTGTATAAACAAAAGTTGTAGATCTTTTTATTACCTACAACTTGCCATTTGACTTTTTTCCATAGGACTTGTAGTTTTGCAGGAAATCGAGATAAACCGTTTTTTACCCTTAAAAACTCACCCCCTTCCCCTTCCCGACCTCAGATCGCCCGTAAATTATTTTTCCTTCCATTTTTATAATATTCTCCTCTTTTTCCAATGGGCTTCATCCTACTATTAATTTTTTTAATTTCTAAAATTATCGACCCTGGTCTATTGTTTCATCGGTGTTATATTATTATCTTGGAGCGCGAATTTATGACAGTACTTGATAATGATTGACCAAATGATCATGAAATGACCAAATTGACATAAAAAAATCGACTTCTGTTTTACTAAAGCTAGTCTCTTGACAGGATTGTAGCTTGCGCTGCACCTACGGACGGTTTAGGGTTTATAGTTTCTTCTAATAAACATCCGAAACCATTCCTTACCAGCCGTCTGGTTGTCGTCCCAAGTTCGAGGTCATGATAAATTTTACTTAATGATAAGTTCCTGCACCAATTTTCTCACATCTTTCTTAGTCCAAAATATATATCTGCACATCGAATCAAAAATTTTGATAACTCTCGCACTTGCTCCGCACTAAAAACTCGGTTGTGTGCTATATACCCCATACCTTCATCGTCTTTGGCTAACGCATCACGCTTTTTTCATCTTTTTTTCTTTTTTTTTATCTCAGGAGAGAACAGTACCTACTTTATTCCATGCTAGTCTGCCGCTATTCACAGTAAAACTACATATTTTACCTAGGATATGCATCTTTATACCTCGACAAGTCAATCTGCCTCTCTGGAAGTCTTTCTTACGCGAATTCTCGGCTTTAGAAAATAAGAAAAATGATATAGTTAGGTACTGTTTTAACCGTACCTACAAAAATTGTATTAACCTTCCCCAACCCCATCAATGATAGAAGACAGTTCAAAGTAATGGTAGTAATAATAAAACATTAAAACAAACCACTATTCTGTATTCAACAAGCTTCATAAATCACAAACACACACTCAATACTTTGACTTACTTATATAGAACATATTATTATATTAGCATAAAATTCAGAAGAAAAATACTTAGTTTTTGGAACCAAAATACAATACGGCAGCGGCGTCCTATAAACAAAAACACCGTATGGAGAACGACGCAACACTGAGATTCATCTTCATTCTCCCCTTGTACCCCTTCATCCACGTGTAACCGTTCGCGAGATATTTGGATTGTTTCAACCGTACCCAGTCTACCATACCTACCTACATGAGGGCGGATCACGAGCTTTTTGACATTTTCTCAATCGAAGTGTGAGCACTTTGATCGATCGAGGAGCTCGCTCAAACTCAGCTGGTAACAGCATGAAATTGAAGTTTAGGTAGGCACTCGACGATTTGCTAAGCGATACGAATATGAATACGGAATAAGCGCACCTAGCTGTAAAAAATAGGTCAACGTGGGGAAGTGCGTCCAGCGGCAATAATTCTAACAGTATCATGGAGCTAGTTCGAACTGGGGATCATAGATGCCGCTAATATCTATAAGTTGGAAGAAATTTGACAGCCATTTTTTTCGCGTGTTTTACATGAAGCTGGAGTGTGACGTCAGTTGACGCATTAATTTCGTAATTATTCGCGAACCAGTCTGGAACACTCCAGGAACTAAGATGGTATAGCCCTTTTGCAGTTAAAAACACTTTATTAGACCAAATTAATTAGAATGAATTAGACAAAATCATCATCGTCGCTTAGCTTTTTAACAACAATACTTACCTACTATGAACGATAAAAACCAAATAGTTTAACCATGCCCAGTCTAATAAAACACAAGGTTTCTGCATCTCTACAATTTTAGTTAATAATAAAATTTGCAGCAAACGAATAAATTCATCCGTAGATAATGCAACTCATCTGAAATAGTCTGAATTATATTTAGGCATAATAAGGCACAAGTCTTTTTATATTATTATTATTATGCCTAAATATAATTAAGACTATTTCAGATGAGTTGCATTATCTACGGATAACTTTATTTGATTGCTGCAATTTTATGTATTATAAAAAACTCACAATCACCCTCGAGTCGCGCGCCGATCACTAAGGTGAATAATAAGATTAGCTGCCCACTAAACGTGAAACTTTGAAGTAAGCACCTACCTACCTTATTAATTACGTATCTACCTAGGTACACTGGCTAGATACTTACATACTTACCTACTATACGCTTGTTTTATTTAAATATTCAGCTTCTTCCATAGTGTTGTCACATGGCAATTATCTGGGGAAAACCAATTGATATTCGAACAATATAGGTAATATGTGTTTTTATTTAAAAAGAGCAATACGTGCCATTTATAAAATGAAACAGCGAGTCTTTGATAGAAATAGGTATTCAAATAAATATATACCAATCTTAAAATACCTTTACAATATCATTATAAGAAAATATTATACACTCAAAAATAGAGATGAGTTTCAACAAAATAGTGATCTCACTTTCAAAACTTTCGTGAGTTGTTCTATACATTTTGATAAACACGGGCTTTACTCACGTATTGTGTTGTCGATGGAGGCACCGACATTGTTTCGATTCATCTAGAGAATCTTCATCAGGGTGAAGATTTCACACTGAACAGTGCGAACCGTGAACTCGAGCGGCAACGAGCGGACCGCGGATCAAACTCACCCTGATGAAGATTCTCTAGATGAATCGAAACAATGTCGGTGCCTCCATCGACTAAATAATACGTAAGTAAAGCCCGTGTTTATCAAAATGTAAAATAGTAATCTTAATAGATCATAGTGATCCCCAATTATTTTATTATTAATTACATAGATACATTTTCTAGTCGAAATTTAGGGATTTATAAATTTTTATTGTGGGGTAAAATGTTTCTGTCGCGAGTGTATATCAATACACTAATCCCTAAATTTCGACTAGAAAATGTATCTATGTAATTAATAATAAAATAATTGGGGAGCACCAATAATAAGCTTTCTGAAAATGCCTTAATAAATTTTAAACTTACATAAAAGATACTCTTATGGAGAAAGCTCATTATAATATAGGTACATTTTTAAATTAAATGATTATAATGTGGATAAGAATGCCTCATATTAATCTTCCCTCAGACATTTAACTGACAGATTTGCAATGTATAAGCTACTGTTACTGTATATTGGTTTTTCGTAAGCTAGATAAAAGAAGGATCATACAAACAAGCACTAGGTCCAGGACTAGAACTCTACCAAAAATTGCCACTTCAACGCTTAATATTTATCAAACGAATACCTGTATCGAAAAGCTGCTTAAGAAACACGATACGCCACACAATGGGATTTTAAGGTATAAAAAAATTTTGTTTGTTTGTTACCATTTCACGGCTAAACGTCTGTACGCATCTTGATGTAATTTAGTACCTAGACAGATAATATCTTGGGGACGGTTATTATAAGCTACTTTTTATGTGCAGGTAGGTTACATAAAAGTAGCATAGTAAAAAAAAAGTTAAAAGTAACCTAGGACATGCAGTATCGATACCATTTTTCAGTACTTACTGGGAATTTAGGCCGATACGGGCACGGAACGGTAGGTTTAACGAAATGCATTCGTTTTATACTACCTAATGTAAACAAACTAAAACCAATTTGTAAATTAGAAACAAACTCATATTTAAAACATCATTTATGTTCAAATTTTTTACTAATAATTGAAAATTTGATAAAATTTTAAAATTGAATAAAATTCAAAGATTCAGCTCATAAAATTGTTAAGGGCCAAGGCAAATCATCAATTATAGTAGTATAGATTAGTAGTATAAAACGAATGCATTTCGTTTTCTATTCGTTTAGTATTAAGTTGTTTACATTGAAACATGTTACAACTTTAGAGATTGCATTGCTAAATCGTTAGAATAAGTAATTCGTCGCTTTAAATCAAATAAAAGAGACACGTCATCAGCAAACAGTACAATCTCGTGATCATTCTTTATAAATATATGCAAATCATTTATGTATTCAATACTCGGGCCATTCTTATTTTTAATAAGAACGGCCCGAGTATTGAGCCATGCGGTAGATACACTATATTTACCATTGACACCTGAGAACGCCTTCCATTTACGTCTCCTAAATTGTATTCTGTTACTTAAATAGGGTCTGAGAAGGTTAATTTATTATAAATACTGAAATAAAATAATTTATTCAATTTTTATTTATTTATTTAAATACCTACATTTTATGGTAATATAAATATTATTTATCTCATAATTAAAAAAATAATGTGAAACTGAGTGTAGAGCGTATGTTTGTTTTGTACCTACTTGTTGTATATCCATAGATTTATTTATTCATACTATTTATAACATAACAGTACTCGTACATCAACCAAAACGTTATTTAAATTAGTCAAGATTATTAACTGTCATCAATTGTATACCTAGGTAATGTCAAAAATTATTACAAAGTCAATAATTTTAAGAAAATATAACGACATAAGATCATACGACTCTGTCAAGAAAGTACTGAGAAACGATCAATAATACACAAAATGTTAGTTATTCATCCAAATTTATTTTATCGTCTTCAAAGTATGCTCCTCCAGAAACGATACACTTACGCTTACTAATAATCCAATAAACAAAACATTTTTTTAACGCTTTTTGTAATAATATTCTTTATTTACCGTTTAACCTTCCGGCAAGAATTCAGAGAGCACAACACCGCGATAGTCTAAGAATACAGCCAACATGACGTTGACTTTTGATCTACTTTGGCATGATTTTTTCGGATTCGGTTCAGTTGGAAGGCGCCACCTACTCCGAAGCTTGTTGACTAGTTTGAATGCCAAACTCGTAAACCCACATCTTGTCACCTACTGGTGACAATATTCATGAATGTTGGGTCGAAATTGACTCGTTCTAGCATGTCCTCAGCGACTCCGCGATTGAGTTTTTGGAGAAAATGTAGGTCTTTAGGGACTAGCCGAGCGGCAACATGTTTCATACCCAAGTGATTATTTAAAATGATACGGATCGACTCAGAAAGTTCAGCGGCTACGAGTATCTCTCTCAAACTTGAATGAACATTTTCTTTTACTTTAGCGAGGGTAACTTTAGTTGAAGACGTTGATGGCTTACCAGAGCGAGGTAAATCTTCCATCGCATTTCGCCCGCTGAGTACCGTATTTGACATATCCGCTAGGTAGTTTGCAAACAGTTTTAAGAGTACTGGAGTGAAACCCATCAAGCCCATCATTGTCAACTCTCCCGAATGCTTTTTTAAAGTCTAGGTAGATGACATCTACCTACCTGGATTCCACGATCCATCTCCGATGAAACAAGGTTCACCATTGTCACTAGGTTGGCAGCTACTGAGCGCCGCGGCATGAAAGCATGTTGTACATGCGTTATATAGGGGCACTGAGGAAGCAGACACTTGTGAAGAGCTGTTTCGCACATCTTGGCTAAAGCGGTCATAATTGCCACCGGGCGGTAATTTTCTACCTTCGATTTAGGTCCCGATTTAGGTATGGGTGTTAACCAAGATTTTTTCCATATCGATGGATAATGGCCATTGGCAAGGGTGAGATTCAAAATATAGGTGAGCGGTCCTACTATTTCGTCGATACACCCTATAATGACGTGAGCCGGAACGTCGTCGGGTTCGGGTGATGTTTTTAGATGAGTAGTCATTTTAACGTGAAACAAGTCCAGAGCCTACATAGGTATTTTTAGTTGTCACTGTCAAAGTTTTGTCATTACATAATGAACCTTGATTTTGAAACGATTTTGTTGGATAAGGATTAATGATCATGGTATACGAATGTCATCATCTTGCGATTCTATGTTTTGATTGACAAATTTGAACTAAAAGCGGTTATTGTGACTATATTAGTTAGACATAGCCTAGCGGACTTTTTTGTGGGCAGTGATGAGTACTTAGAACATGTAGTAAGTACATAAAACATTTATTTACAGAAATAATTATAGAATAACATACAATAATATAAAATACATGTGTAACAGTTGAACTATCTAAACATCGGCATCGTTTAAACGATGTTTAGATAGTTCAACTGATTCAGATCACTGCCAGACGGCAGCGTTCCCAAGACACTGGCGGCATTGCCACGTTGAATGGCAATGCTAATACGCTGAACCAGATAGTAGCCAGGTCTTGGGTCACGCAATTTTCTACCAGACGCCGTGAATTATTATATAGTAGTACATTGTTTTATATATCAGCAATATAGTTTTCGAAGCGCATACCCAATATGACTTACTCGCTGATAATGTAGCTTTTTATAAGTGAAACTCATTATTAAAATCGGTTGAATAGTTTTTCAGTTCATCCATTACAAAGAAATTATATTGTACCTACATACAAAAAATCGAATGTTGCTCTTTATAACCGTTACGGTTAAAGTTACGTTAAGGTTTTGTTTAAATCCTAACATTAGTTTTTCTGTTTTTTTTAGTAAGTATATAAGTATCATAAAATAAAATGTTTAATTTGTGTACCGATTGAACAAGGTACAGCAAGCTAACGTTCAACCATGCCGCTTATTCCTAGATAGTGATGAATCGGTTTCCACGATCACTTTCAATTGATCCTTATTGACTGACTGATTAGTGACTGACGAGGGAAACGAGGAAATAATGCTTCATTCTTCAAATCGAAGTTTCCACTACGAAAGCGATTAAACCTAAAACCCGTTCAGTGCGTTCATTAGCCGTGTCCTCTGTACACAGTATCGATGTTGCGATTTGAATCTGCTGCCTTAGGTCTGTTCAAGTAGTTCCCCGTCGGAACTCGTACCTACCTATCCAAATATTGTAACACTTTTTAAACGTTTGTTGACAGCGTACCTATCTCACATTAAGAAATTGTCAAAATCTCACAATTGCCCCCATGCCTACTAACTTGGTACTTGGTAAGTAGGTACCTTACCTACCCTAAGTAGGTAGTCTACATACCTACATGCTGCCATATTATGTATGTATTGGCAGTCGTACGTGATACCGAATTACACCGACCCCATAGTGACTATTGCATGTTCTGTGCTCTAATGATCATAACGAGATTAAAGAAGCCTTCCAATACCTAAATCCCGTATAAATATAACTGACGGCACCATCCTGCATCAGTCAGTCCTGCCTAGTTACGAGTAGGACCGAAGCAGTGCTTTAGCGGGTATCGGACGGAGCATTCTCGAGAGCGAATCGAAGCTATCTCTAGTGCGGATCGAAGTATCTTTCGGAGGATCATAGACTAATCTCGTAACAATGGTGTACAATTTCAAAGTGTTCAAGAAGTGCGCGCCCAACGGCAAGGTGACGCTGTACATGGGCAAGCGCGACTTTGTCGACCACATCTCCTTCGTGGAGCCTATCGGTGAGTGAGCCCTCGTGTCTGCAGTCCCCGACAGTCTGCTGTTGCACTGCTGTGTAGTACAGTAGGTACCTAACTTGGTGACATATTCATTCGCTTCATAGAGATAGATTATAGGTAGGTAATTGATGATTCGTGGAATGTTCTTCCTACAACAATTATAGGAATATCTAACTAACATCCTAACTAAGCATTGGATGGTTCTAATAATATTGTTATTAATGTATTTTAAAAAAAAAACTTTTTCGCACGGATTAAACTGCGCTCAGAAATACCTACCTACCTACCTATGATTCTATGTTCTACAGAATACCTATCTAGAGAAACATTTCAGCGGATTAATCCGCAATGCACGCTCAACCTTATGTGCCTTGGATTATTGAATGAAATGTTTAAAATCAAATAACGTCAACCTTTTTCGGAATTCGACCAATGTGGCGCAGTAGACTGGCTGACTGGCCTGGCAGAGACGCAGAAGATTGCGGGTTCGATTCCCGCGGGCGGGACAAAAGTATATCTACAAGTATTTGTCTCGGGTCGGAATGTTTCTAGTTTGTATAGGTACCTATAAATAGTTTGATTTTACAAAAAAAAGTATATAAGTACCTAGTACTACCTACTTAATAGGTACCTACTCACTCTTTTATTTTTGTAAATACCTACCAACCTACAAAGTCAGTCAGTCATGTGGTACCTACATCTACCTACCCATAACACAAGTTCTGCTTAGGTAAGTAGGTACCTACCTACTTTGGCGTCGTCGGGTGATGCTGTGTGGATTACTAATTAAGTCCGGCATTAATTACCTAGGTAGGTATTTCATTAAAAACACGAATGAAAGTAAAGAGTAAGTACTTAAGTAGATATACCTAATTAGGTATACCTAACAGATAGTAATTAACTGGTTCACTGTAAATAATCGTTTGCTTAATTAAAAAATAACTAAATGTATCAAATTCACTTTGCCAAATGTTATACATAGCCCGACCAACATTGAAACAAGTGGAGAGGCAATGTATCTTGTAAATTCCACGATCTTCCTAGGTCTTAATATTGATGCAAAACTACAGTGGGGACCACAAATTGAAACACTTGCTGGTAGGCTTAGTGCCGCTGCATATGCAGTTCGTGCGATACGGTGGCTAACTGATGAAGCTACAGCTAGACTAGTTTATTTTAGTTACTTCCATGGTGTTATGTTATACGGCATCATTCTCTGGGGGAAAGCAGCTGATATTGGTAAAATATTTGTAATTAAAAAAAGGGCGATACGTGCCATTTATAAAATGAAACCACGAGAATCTTTGAGAGATATATTCAAAGAAATTAATATTCTTACAATAGCTTCACAATATATATATGAAAATTTGTTATACACGCATAAAAATAGAGATGGGATTCAGCAAAATAGTGACCTTCATAGAATCAACACTAGGAATAGACAAATTATAGGTTCATCCCTAGGTTTCGACTAGAAAAAGTAAATAAGTACGTTATGGGGAACACGGTGCGCTTCTATAATAAGCTTCCTGAAAATGCTACTAAACTACCTATAGCATGGCCTCATGTTGCTCTGCCGTCAGATAGTTAACCGACACACTTGAATATTTATAAACTCTCTTGTATTAGTACCTATATCGTAGTTAAGGTAGTTATAAGATAGATCATATAAAAAAAGCGGCCAAGTGCGAGTCGGACTCGCCCATGAAGGGTTCCGAAGCAGCAAGTAACACAATATAAAAGTTCTTGTAGTTGTTGTAACTTTGATCGATGTTTTAATAATAGTAATTGATATTTACGATTTATGACGTATTAAAAAAAAACTACTTACTAGATATCGTTCAAACCAATTTTCGGTGGAAGTTTGCATGGTAATGTAGGTACGTCATATATTTTTTTTAGTTTTATCATTCTCTTATTTTAGAAGTTAATGGGGGAGGGACACACATTTTACCACTTTAGAAGTGTCTCTCGCAAAAACTATTCAGTTTAGAAAATAATTATATTAAAAACCTCAATATCATTTTTGAAGACCTATCCATAGATAGGTCCAAACACATTGGGTTTGATGAAAAACCAATTTATGAATTTCAGTTCTAAGTATGGGGAACCCCAAAAATTTTTTGTTTTTTTTCTATTTTTGTGTGAAAATCTTAATGCGGTTCACAGAATACATCTACTTACCAAATTTCAACAGTATAGTTCTTATAGTTTCAGAAAAAAATTGGCTGTGACATACGGATGGATGGACGGATAGACGGATAGACGGACAGACGGACAGACAGACAGACAGACAGACAGACAGACATGACGAATCTATAAGGGTTCCGTTTTTTGCCATTTGGCTACGGAACCCTAAAAAGCGCTAGGACCAAAACGAGTTTCTTGCCAATTCTTCTCGGGCTTGGGTTAGGATGAATTGGCAACTAAATTCACCAACCTAGTATGTAAGACGTTTCAAAGTGATCCTTGTGATTGTATTGAATAAAGTATCTTTTGACTTTGACTTGAATTATTATCCAGTAATTAAGTAGGTAAGTAAGTAGGTACTTATTTTTTTTTTCAAAAAGTACCTAAGTAGGTAACTACCTAACTGTTTAAATAAAATTTTAAAATAAGGAAAATTTAAAGTTAAGCAATAGCCTAAGGTACCTACCTAATTATGACTTTTGTAGCACAAATCAAGACCCTATTAAGGGCCCATAAATCAAATTTAAATAAGTATTATTTTCATTTTCTGAAATACAAACACGATAATACTTACCTTATTCGTTACCTAGGTAGGTACTCACTTAATTCATAAAATGTTAAACATACACACAATAGGTACCTACATAAATACATAAAAAAAATATAGGTAGGTACCTACGCGTCCAGTTGAGTAGGTACCCTTCTCCGTTTTTTCGTCGGTAAAAATATGACAAGAATGTGTAGATAAGTTCCTACTCAGATCAAACCATGTGTATCAAATTCAAATAAGTAAGTACCTATTTAAATATGTAGGTACCTACTACTCGTATACCTACCTACCTATTTGGTCTGATTATGCTAAGTAGGTACATGTATAATAGGTAGATATGTACCTATTAGAGTGGGAGCGTTCGTTGCGCATCAACTGCAGTCATCCACACAGAAGAGAAATACCTATTTTCTGTGGTTATCCATCCAGTAGGTAAATCAGATTTTCAATCGAGGATTGAACGGGATGACCGCTGGATTCTGGATGGATAGGTAACCACAGAAAGAGTTCTCTTGTGTGGATGTGGATGGCTGCATTTGGTGCACAACGCTCCCCACTCTAAGTATCTTACCTACATAGGTATTATAAGTACATGTTCCTAGTTCTCATAATCAGACCAAATAGGTATACGAGCACCTAGTAAGTACCTAGGTATTTCAATATTTGAATTTGATACCTACTCGGTTCCTTAATCAAAGATTGAGATTGAGAAACCGCTATTCGAGTAGGTACCTACCTACAACTGATCTGAAATAATTTTACTAGCAACTTAACAAGGTACATAGGTGTATTCTTAGTATGTAAGTAAGATAGGTGGTACCCACCTAGTTAGGTTCTCTGAATTATTTAGTCCAGAGTTCACAGAACACACAAGATAGTTTATAACGCCACAAACACGACAATTAATATATAGAAGGCGGTAAAGTAAGCGAGGTAAATAACTTGGAACACGAATTACAGTTACCTATTTATGGACCAGCACAAGTGCACGTAGATAAGATCATAAAACATAAGCAAAGTAGATCACGGAAGGTAAGTAATTAAATATTGACAGAATCGCAAGACTCAAGAGCGGCCTGCGCGGGCGACCGGTAGATCGAGACTGCTGGCTGATGATGCTGAGTCTGTTTACCGTTACCGTTGTTCGGTTACCTCACCTTACCGGCCGGCGCCGGCGCGGCGCCGCAAAGCAAAGGCAGACGCGCCTAGACTCTGCACTGCATGTACCTACCTACCTATACTATACCTACCTACCTACCTATGTAAAAGTACAGCTGAGCTGGCAGGTTGCCGGCGGCATCGGTACCGCGTAGCGTAGTTCCCTAGATATGAGGTACCTAGGTACCTACTTACTTTCCTTGTTTAGATTTGTTGTTTCGATACTTGGTACTTACCTGAACGCTGAGCTGATGTTAGTAAGAACCTACTCTACCTACTTGCAGATGGAGTGGTGCTTCTGGACGAGGAGTACGTGCGCGGCCGCAAGGTGTTCGGGCAGGTGGTGTGCACGTTCCGCTACGGACGCGAGGAGGACGAGGTCATGGGCCTCAACTTCTACAAGGAGTTGTTCCTGGCCTCAGAGCAGATCTACCCACCGCCGGAGAAGCGGAATTATGAACTATCTAAAACACAGGTACATACCTACCTACTTACCTGGGTAGGTAGTACCTTACCTAGGTACGACGTTGGTCTGAAAAGTTTCCGACCTCAACATGAAGATAGCAGCACTCGTGAATAAAAGCTAGTGCATTTCGTTGTTCATCTGTTGACAATTAGCCACCAAAGTTTCAGCCATTCATTTTGGACGCGCAGTTTTTAAGTAACAGTCGTTTGAGTAAGTTGATGTGAGAGTTTTTATGAAAATGGACAAAATCGAGTATCGAGCTGTCGATAAATATTTCTTTTTGAAAGGCAATACGCCTACGCAAATCAAAGATGAGTTGGATTCTGTAAGTACCTATATCTCAGGGGACTCAGCAGCACCATCGTTTACCACAGTGAATATTTGGGCAGCTGAATTTGAACGTGACCGTAAGAGCTTGGGAGATAATGAACGTTCGGGACGTCCAAAAACTGCAACTGCCGACGAAAACATTGCCAAAGTTCACCAAATGCTGCTAGGTAGGTATTTGTATTTTTTTTTAGGTCGGAAACTTTTCAAACCACCCTCGTACTTATATGCCGGGTCTCTATAAAAATATAGGTAGGTATAACGCAAGCACAACGTTAGGTAGAATTGCTTATTTTTTCCATTGATGGAATTTAGTTGTAAATGTAAGTACACCTACTTATGTATAGCCATCAACAATCAAGTAAGTAGGTAGGTATCAAGTTTATTGTGTGTATATCTGTGTATGTATAGATACTAGGTACATAGCATCGTAGTCGAAGCTGCCTAACGAATGAACCGATTTTGATTTAGTTTTTTGAAAGGTGACTTTTTCCTATGATTCAAGGAAATCTGTTCAGCCTTTTGAATATTAGCAGCTATTTTCTAGTTAAACAATTAAGTACATCAGATTTTGAGCGAATTATCTTGATCCATCGAAGTGACTCACTCAGAAGCTGTCATAAATCAGCAAAATCTTCGCTGCATCTTCGTTTCGTTCGCATGATTGTATAAATAAATAATAAATAAATATTGGTGGATAATACACAACATAGTATCTTACCCTAAATCAAGCATGACTTGTATCTTGACAGATACTTATGAGTATTTTTAAATACATTCTTATCATAAAGTGATCATATATTATGTTTATAGCACTCAGACACATAAAAAGCATATACCTACTTACGTTCATCACACAAATGTTTGTCCTGAGAGGGATACGAACGAGTTTTCTACCAGCTAAACTGAAAAGCCAGTTGTACGTATCTAGTCGGATATAGTCGAATAAGTGATCGGTTTGTGCAGGAGCGGCTGTTGAAGAAGCTAGGGTCGGGAGCGCACGGGTTCCGGCTGCAGGTGCCGGCTGGCGCGCCTGGCTCCGTCACGCTGCAGCCCGGGCTCGAGGACGAAGGCGAGCCCTGCGGAGTTCACTACTACGTCAAGCTCTTCGTCGGCGACTCCGAGATCGACCGTTCGCATCGCAGGTCACTCAGCATCCTGTGCCCTGTGCTCTGTTGTGACGCTGCAACTTGCACAACATTGGATCTCGTTTTTGTCATTAACTTACATCGGCACGTCGATCTACTTGTGATTCTTCTTATTGTGTCACTGGCTATTGCGAACCAGGGTGGTGAAGGGATTAAATTATGCGCCTCAGAGGCTCCTTGCGTAGGTACTTTAAGCACGTCTTAGGACTTTAAAGGTTCTACGACGTGCGGGTTTCCTCACGATGTGTCCCTTCACCGTTCAAGAGTACCGGTTATAGCGAACTTCAATTTTTCGAAGCCACGACTTTAAGATAGGAAGGCGTGGCCGATATCACTAGATCACCAGAGTTTTCATAATTTGTTATTTGTAGTCTGATTTGAGCAATTTAAACATATTGTTAGTGAATGTGTTGGGTGTGCGGCACTGAGCAGTGGGTAATGTATGCTGAAGTAGAGAGCGACCCGGTTGCAGGAGCACCGTGGCGCTGGGTATCCGCAAGGTGCAGTTCGCGCCCTCCAAGCCGGGCCCGCAGCCCTGCACCGTCGTGCGCAAGGACTTCGTGCTGTCGCCCGGTCAGCTGGAGCTGGAGCTTACCCTTGACAAGCAGGTATCTCATTCAACTGAACTATACTTTCTTACTTAAATATGCTTACCGACCGTTTTTAATTTTATTATGTAATACTTAATAACTTATGTATCTAATAAATGTTAAGTAATAATTATGAGCAAGTAAGTAAGTATACTAACATGATGGCATTTTACTAATGCATTTTATTGACACTTACCAGTCTCTCCACCGCAATTATTTAGTTAGTGTTCTTCAAGCCTACCGTTTGTGCATTAGCAATATAGTTAACTGGTTGCGGCTGGTTACAGCTGTACATGCACGGCGAGACTGTGGCCGTCAACATGTGCGTGCGCAACCACAGCACCAAAGTCGTGAAGAAGATCAAAGCGTCTATCCAGCAGGGAGTGGACGTGGTCCTGTTCCAGTCTGGACAGTATCGCAACATCGTGGCGAGCGTCGAAACACAGTCAGTATTCTATCTATTGATACCTAATAAGAATCTTGATAGTTTCTTAATCGAGGTGACTCGATTATAATCAACCGTGCTATGGTTATTTGTATAAAAGTGTTATAATATATTCAATAACGATCACTCTGGTTATCTATTACTTACTGTTACAGTTGAGTGCGACAGCCGGTAGGAGCACTTGAATGTTTATACAAGAAAACAAAGTAGGTAGGTATACAGCAGATTTTGAGCGAGTCAGCTCGATCGAAACAATACCCTTATCAGTCGTCCTCTGATCTAATCTATCAATTAGCATCTTTTGTAAATAAGTAGGTACCTATTGTAACGACGTTACGAAGGGAGTATGTCTGAGTAAAGTCGGGAAAAGCCGGGAAAAGCCGTGTGTAATGACGAGGACTTTATTGACATCCATAACTCGCTAGGTAAGTAAATAGATACAAGACATGTCAAATGCGTCCAGCAATAATAATGTCCATATTAAGTGGAAGGACTAAGCATGCAGTAAATAAGTAAGCATGCAGTAAGTAAGTAAGCATGCAGGCCGGGTAGGCTAGGTTAGGTAAAACTTATGGTAATTGTGTTGTTTCGCCGGACTACTGAAATCCAGACAGCGCAGCAAACTAAATATTGCATATAATTTTAAATTGTAGGTTAGGCACCTACAAAGTCCTATACTTATATATATGTATGTTTCATGTCCTTTTTATAACATGTGGACAATTTGGAATTTCTCTGTAAGTCCATTTGAGTTTTATATAAATCAATAAATAAATAAGATCGTTCGTATTTTACGATATTTTAGTTACCTAGTCCAGTGAAATAAAAAGTATCGAGATTTCTTTGAAAAGGACCTCCTGCGGCAAGAACGCGTCCGACAAGTAGCGTCATCGGTTTAGCGACACTAATATGGGTGTTGTGTTGACTCTTTGATGTAGGTGTAGGTGATGTAGGTTTGATGACCTATTTTATTCTGTGTAATTAAAGTAGGTACTTAAGTATTTAATTTCTACATTTTACTACATTCTATCTACATTTTGAATAGGTATATAAGTACTAATATTTATTTATATTGTTTTTAGGGACGGTTGTCCTCTGCAACCGGGTTCGAACCTGCAGAAGGTCCTGCATCTGACCCCTCTGCTGTCTTCCAACCGCGACAAGCGCGGCATCGCACTCGACGGCCAACTGAAGCGTACCGACACGAACTTGGCGTCCACTACTTTGTAAGTCTACTCGTTTAATACAAATAGAAACAACAGGTCAATAAACTTCAGGATCATTCGTAGACAGTGGCGTCATTTCACAAATTAAAATTGAGATGTAGGTACGTAAATACTACGCCGACGTAGTGTTTACGGACCTACATATTATGCGATCGCGCAGGTTGCTGGACCCGGAGCAGCGCGACGCGTTCGGCATCGTGGTGAGCTACAGCGTTAAGGTGAAGCTGTACCTGGGCGCGCTCAGCGGCGAGCTGGTGGCCGAGCTGCCCTTCATCCTCATGCACCCCAAGGTACCAAGAGTGCCCACTTGCGCTACGCTTCATTCGCATGGAGCAGGACCTATCGGATCTGAAAAAGTGTCCGCTCTTCGAGCCCAAGTCTAACACGACAGTTGCTTAACGCACAATGAGCGTAGACCCTGCTCCATGCGCAATCTGCCGATCCCTTTTTCGTAAGCTTTATAAATTCAATTTTTTTGCAAAAATTATCATCTAAGAAAATGATCGTGTCGGTTAGCAATGTAGGTAGGTATTTTGATTTGGGATGAGACGAGCATACCTAATAACTTCTCTAATAACTTGTTAATGCGAAGGAAGTAGGAACGCCTAACGCGTGTGGTCGTGTGCAGGAGGGGCGCGGCAAGCTGATCCACGCGGACAGCCAGGCCGACGTGGAGCTGTTCCGCCAGGACACCGTGCACCACCAAGAGAGCGTCGAGGTCTACTAACTGAACCTTGCAATGCAACTATTACATTTGCCTACCTATTTCTACTTCAACAATAGTCACGACATTACAGTGTCATGATGCATCTGCCAAGTACCTACTTAGAACCTAATTAAAAAGTTAAAAATATTATCAAGTCTCTCTCTGTTCAACAACAAATTCAGCAGAGGACTGAGTTTTTGACAGTTTTTCAATCGGACATGGACACTTTGATCGGTCGAGGCTTCACGAATGAAAATTCAGCGCTTCCAGCGACTATACACTGAACTGAAATAGTTTACGCTTAAGCAATTTTCATAAAAAAAACTCCAAGAACCCCTGATTTTGTAAGGACTTCAATCGAGACAACTCGATCGTCCGTAGTGTCTCTACCTACGAGTACCTATTTAACTTTAAGTTGTGTTGCCGTCGTTTAATATTATTGAAAATAGCTTGTGTACCAGATAGGTAGATATATATTATATGGTATGATGTATATATATCACAATAAATAAATCATGGTTGATTTCAATGTCACTGTTTTTTTGTAAAGATTAGCAATTAAATAGGTAAGGTCAACCTATAAAATCAAATGATACTGCCTGCTTCCTACCTGCTCACCTGGATATTTCAGGTTGTTTTCAATAAGTAATTAAACTATATCTGGGTCAGTAGGTATCTGCGTCTGGAAGACAAATGTGGTTTGATTGGTTGTGTCTGATGACTCAGCACTTCCCGCTTCCGGTTCAGTTGTTTCCGCCCGGAACCTTCGCCAGCTTGACACTTGACGCTTTTTACGCACCCTATGAAGGTAGATTTGTGGGGTGTGATGTAGTCTAATGAAATGAGTCCTTAGTATTATTCCAACAAAATTTGCGGCGAATGTGATTTGGTATAAAATGTGACAAAAGACACGTGTCATACATGTATATTAGTGTATAGGTTATAGTAGGAGGTATTAGGAGGTAAGTATTAGTATATAAATAAATACTTAATTTTCATCACTACTTCTCCATCATCCGGGTAAGTGAAATTGTTGTTATTTGCTAAAATCGAACCTACACGTATCCATTGAATATCACAGTAGGTACGAGGAATGTTTCGAAACGTTTTTCTTGTTTCTGTACTTATGACCATCATACATACAGGTTGGTACCTACGGAAAGTCAAAGATAAATAGAGAGCCTTGTCAGAGGGCGGCCGACCAGTATTTATTTTTATCGCTTGCAACAGCTGCCAGCTTGCGGTGATTGTCGGAGCTAAACCTCGCAATGCAAGTTAGGTAGATAGTTCATAGGCTACTTTTTATGTAGGTACCATGCGTGCGAAGCCGCGGGCAGCAGCTGCAATTTTATAATTCTTAAATTGGTCAACAGCAATGATGACATTCGAAGTCGGAATATACAAGAGTGATTTGTGGTCTTAACCGAAACGACCTCCTGGTGAACCTCATCACGGCGGTAGCTTCATCAGCCTCCGCGGGTAACCTCCACGCTAGATATCCTTAACATAATTCAATAAAATCAAATCAAATACAAATAATAACAAATATAACGATTCAACGACAAAAAAATAAGTAGGTATTTTTTTAACATTAACTTTTTATATGATAAAGACATTTTTAATTTATTTAATACTAGCTGCTGCCCGCGGCATCGCACGCGTGGTACCTACAAAAAAGTAGCCTATGTCCTTCTCCAAGGTCTCATCTATCTCTATACCAAAATTCATCAAAATCGGTTCAGCGGTTGTGGCGTGAAAACGGGACAGAGAGACAGACAGACAGAGTTACTTTCGCATTTATAATATTAGTAGGGTAGGGACAAATATATGAAAGCTAACTATTGGTCTAGGACCTGAACACTAGTCATTGTTATCTATAGTGATTTGGAAAGCCTTCACTGTGCGTGCTCACATGCGTCTGACCAATTTATTTTGTTTTGCGTGTATCAATTATCAGTTATCCGCTTATTTGTGTCTTTTGGGATTCCAACAAAGGACAAAGGAACACTACCGCATAAATGGAGGCCCAGGCAATGAGATTTTGACGTTATTTAACTGTGATAACACTACATCAAAGTTTCATCCTGTTAAGCCGATACGGTGTGATTGCGCCACAAACATGCATCCACACAAACTTTGGCATTTATAATGATAGTAGGATAGGATACAAGGCTCTTGAGGAATACTTTACCTATATATGCAGTATTTAAAGCAACAATAACCTAAGTTAAAATCAGGATTGTTCGGAGCTGATGGAAAAGTTTGTTGTCATACTGCAGGCTGGCATGTTGTACCTACTCGTACTAATATAAGTTGTAGGTAAAAACAAACAAAAGTCGAGCTTGCAAATATGTGGCTGAAGTACCTAAGCATATTAATATAAAGCGGGTGTTAATTTTAAGACAACCTTTATTTTTCTCCAAAATAAATAGATAATGTCAACAGTACATACATAGGGCGAACTCTTTGAGTTGTTTAAACTTTATATTAACAAATCACTTAACTATTACTTACAAAAGACATTCGTACCTATTTACAAGAACAAGGGTGGCAGTCTGTTAAAAATATAATATTAAATAAAAATTGGTATTCAATAAAATTTACTACTACTTAAGTAGGTACATAGGTAAGTACTACTTATACTTACTTATTTACCACAATAGTACCTTACTTACTTATTTATTAACTAACTTGATATGTAGGTAAATTATCTACCTAAATGAGTCCACTATTTCACACACAGATGCGTTCAGTTGTAAAATAAAGTGTAATTAGGTTTATTGTGGTTAGGTTAGGTATTTATTTATTACTTACTTATTACCTCCTTAAAAAATTATGAAGAAAATGTATGGTATTAAGCACTTCAGCAATATGTACTTCCCTACCTCATGTCTCACCGAGTCGGTGAGAAGGGTAAGGACACGACATACGAAGGCAATCCCTCACCTATTCACGACAACAGGGACGCTGCATCACCCGCGTCCTGGAGGGGCAGAGCCTGCGATGTGTTGGGCCACCGTTTTATTGCTCTTGGAGTTCTACTGTAGGTATGGGTTATTGAATTGATGAAGTTTCAAGAGTTTACTAGTTTGTTTGTTTACAATGTTTTACGACGCATTGTGTGGCTTATACCTGACTTGTTCCTATTTGCAGAGCAGAAACTTTGGTATCAGATAAGTAAGTAAGTAAGTAGGTAAGTACTTATTATAATTATATGACAATCTGTACACTGTACAATAAACTCAGCGCCACGCACCTGAAGGCCGATGCGAGGCGCGAGAGGCAATCGCCTAATACCTGCGCATAGCTCCCTAAGCCCATTTAAAACCTTGAGATTCAAGTACAAACATTATTTACATTAAATTCATTAACAATAGGTACATACAGATGTACCTAGACAGGTACCTTATGATATCGATAACAATATTCTAGTTTCGTAGACGAGTAAAAAAGTGGCAAAGGTTCAGTCGCTTACGGCTACTATGTACATCACAATCATTTAACTAAGTAGGTCTATGTAATGTTATTATCTGAAGACGTGCCGCGTGCCGCGTGCCGCGTGCCTGGTCGCCGTGCGGCACTGGATAGGTAAACCTACCTAATCACTAGCAAGTAAAAAATAATATCTTCTAGAAGTGAAAGAATTAGATTCTGATATAACGTTAAACAGGGTTTCTTTATGGTTGCATTTAAGCGTTAATAACGTTCTGCGTTTATTATTCTCTTAGCAAAATATAAAGAAGATAAGTAGGTACTCACATTAGTGCGGCCTGTGTCTAGGCGCAGGCGCCACGTCAGCCGCACTGTAATGTATGCAAAACATTCACGACCGTAAAATCGTTTACAAGTTTTATTATTCTGAATTTACAATAGCATCTCACAACGTTCCTTACACTCTGATCCTAACGCGGATCCGTTCATAGCAATATAAGATTTCACTTACCTACATCGACTAGACATAGAGACAACTCTTTTTAGCGAAACGAGCGCTTTCCTTCATTGTTCTCCTGAGGTCTCAGTTCGTTTGAAAGCTGTTGTGGACTTTTAAACTATTTCACATTAGCACAGAACCGCAATCAAGCACGGCCAGAGAAGTGCGAGCGGTCGGTGCGGTGCCTAGACGCAGGACTCGGGGATCCGGTGGTCGAGCAGCTTCTCCTTGATGGCGTCTACGCTGAGGTCGGGCGCCGCACGCAGCGAGGCCGACGCACTGCGGCCCAGCACCGCGCCCAGCGCCGCGTTCGACCCCGCGCTCGGCCCCCACGTCCACACGCCACCGGGACCATTACACGCCTGAAAAATACACGCGAATCATCAGTACAACAACATAAAGCATATAAACAAAGTACTCGAGTTACTCGTGTACCTATCCATACTAATATACTAGCATTAATATGGATAGGTACAAGAGTACACCCTGAACTGAGGTCTCGCGATCTTCATATCGTGTCATCGTTCGACAAGTAAATACCAACGTAGGCCTGCCACTACCTGCCACTACCTACCACTAGAACAACAGTGCTCAGTATCTACCAAGAATCAATAAAATTTTGGATTGTATAAATGAAGCATTTTCATTGCACATTTCATTCGTCATTTGAAATTAGTTATCAGTTCATTTCTCAATTCCAATATGTCGACCTGCCGAATTTCATACAGATCGGGTTATCGTTGAATATATAAACATAAATACAAACATTCAAAGCCAAATCGCCAAAGTTGGTGAGATCATTGCTCGCTTCGCTCGCTCGATCAATTATAATTAGAAAGTGTCTGGATGTCTGTTTGTTACCTTTTCACGGTAAAGCGGTTAAGTGTTTTCTTATAACGTTTCGAGATACAGATACAGGAGATAGATTGTATCTACTCGTATTAAGGGCCTCTTTTTATGTAGGCAGCAGTTAGTACCTACACTTATATAAATGTTTCAATTCAATTTCGATTAACTCGATTGCAGAAATCGGGAGCTGGCATCCACACAACTCCCGCCACAGATGCAGTACCAAAGTCTGTCCCGATGACCTTTAGCTTTCGAGTTGAAGAACTTCGTTATCTAGTCAAAAGTTCTATTCCGTAAGTTTGTGCCCAACTAACCGCTTTATAGATGTGAAATAAGTTTCCAAAGCGGGATGTTAAGGCAGATACGATTCAGGTGTACATAGATAAGTACCTAACTGTGCGGGACAGCTTACTGAAACGTTTATCTACGTTTATGGGAAGTGTCATTATTCATTCCTTTTGAATTTTTATGTATTGTAGTTTCCTTGTAAATTAACATAGATTTTAGGACAACTCACTAACAAATATGGACTTAATGGCCTCAATTCTGTTGGCACCAACCTAACTAATTTTAGCTAAAATTATGTTTTGAACTGTTTTTAAACCATTATTAAACCTGCTGCTACCAACTTATCCTAATTTAATTTTATGTAATTTAATTAAGCGTTCCTTATTAAGTTAGATGATACCAACCGAATAGGTTTTACAAATGCTATGGCTAACTAAATATATTTTAGACAATTCCTAATTTTAGAAATGAACCAACCGAATCGCCACCATTATCTGTTGTCTGATTTTATAAATGAATTTAATTTATTTTAATTTAATTATAAATAGAATTATAATAATAAATTAAAAATATAATCATAATAATAAATAATAAATATAATTATAATAATAAAATATAATTATAATAATTATATAATTATAACAATTATATTTATACTATACGACCGCAGGGCACTGCGTTACGTATACAATAACTTACGCTAACTCATTTGCCTTCGTTTTAAATTAAATCCAAATTATTAATTAAATTAGCTACATGATAATCATATTTAAAATGTCAACACTCGGAATGTTTCTGATATTGGTAACTGTATAATGTACCAGAATAGAGCTGATGATACGAAATAATTACAAGTTTATAATAAATATATTTTCCAAACATCATAAATTTATGATACAATTATCGACGATGGAAATCTCAATTGGTGTAAGGGAAATGCGTAATGCGCAATCTAGGTACGAAGTTTCAAGTACATTGGTACACCCAGCTTCCCAGATTCAGTGGGTTGCCGCGCGTCACTCAAATAAAGAAATGGTTTTATGTGGTGATTTTAATGTAAATTTGTTTGAATTTTTTATCATTAAGTACCAGAATAACTAGTTAATTTAATTCATTATTTGGTCTTGTGTTGAGTGGGCAATAGCAGGTATTCATTAGAGTAGGCTCGCCTTGTATGAACTATACAGTGGAAAACGGTTATAAGTTTAGTGTAGAGTTTAAAGAAAAAGTAAAAAACTACTAAACATTTAAAAAAAATTGTCGCTTTGCTCAGTATTTAAGTTCAAAAATTAAAAAAAAGTCGAGGTAAAATAAAAGCAGTTTGTAAAATAATGAACACTGAGACCGGAAAAGCCAAAATTCAAACAGAGTAATGAACTCACATATTAACAATAATATCATTAAGAAAGATATAAATAGACATGTAAATGTAGAAAAGGCGTTTGAAACTTTTTTAATTGATAGTCCAGTCTCCACCACAGAGTCTTTCAACTCTTCTCAAGTGTCATGCATTTTCATATTGAATATGTGGACAATAACGAAGTTATCAAGGCATTCAAAATGATTAGGGTCAAGCGGGGTAATTATAAGACGAATACAACAACTTTTGCGTTTTCAGGCTTCTAAAAACAGTTTATGTAATTACCGGGCTTATTAATACTATTACTGAGGTGCAATCTACTCAGTGTTATTATCATTTTTTAATAAAGATTCAAAATACTAGACTTTATATATAAAATATGTGTCTCATATTTTTCCGCCACTATGGGGTAAATATCATTGTAGTCACATCGTAGTCCAAATATAAGACTGCATACAATTCCTATGGTTTACGTATTATTCAAATGCGAGTGTTATTTTAAAACAGAGAGGGGTAAAAAAAATACAAAATATCTTTGACAATTCAAAAAACCTTTTTTTTTTACATTAAAAAAATTTAAAAATGCACACATCCATAATGCTTTGTTTAAATTTTATAAATATTTGTACTGTAATGGTTTGGTAAACATGCACTTACTTCAAAATGACAGTAAAACTTATACTACTTAGATTATTGTGATCTCAATTACAACAAATAAACGAATACATAGCCACAAAGCTAGAAGTGAGGTAAACATATAAAAATGGGGTTAAATATGAGACATAATTGGGTTAATTAATATGATATAATTATTATGTAGAATCCATATATTATGCATGGATCACTAGTTGTTTGGCGACGAGACTTTTCCAACTGTTTCATTTTTTTGCCAACGAATCCGTTTCTCTTTAAAGACAGCTCGATCCAGTCTTTTCCAGGGACTTTTTCTTTGAAATTATTTTTTATATTATTTTGAAGTGTGTAAGTATGCACAACTTCTCTTATTTGTCTAGAAAATGTAAATCCATCATTGGCTGTATGTTATGGTATAAGATATATATTGTTTAATAATGAGAGCTGTGGATTTTGTTGAATAAATAAATAAAAAATAAATTTCTTTTATAATAGGGGACCGCCCAGCCCCATTTAGCCTTTATTTTATTTTTTTTCAGCCAAATCGTTTACTTCTTTCATATTTAGAACAGTTTTCCTTCCTTTCTTTGATGTATTGTACCTTTATCCACACTAAAGATTTAGATTGAGCTTCTCTGTATGTTGCTAACTCACCTTTTTTCCCTTTTCTATCTTATATGTTTTTCTAACTATAATCCTTTGGTTTTGGTATGTAATTTAGCGGCATTGTAATAATCCTCACTAAGGTCTTGTCATATTTTTACACGATAGCTGTCTAATATTTTACCAAACGCATGTCTCATATTTTCCCACAAAAAGAATACGTTCTGATCGTGCTCTTGCGAAAGATAGACTAAACTGGTAAATCGCACGCGCAAGGATATCCTATACAACGACGAGGGGCGGAAGGCCGAGCGCGTGGAGGGTACAAACGAGCGACAGTTAAAAAAGTTTGTCAACGCTTACGTAAAATTTTTGAGCGAAATTGTTTGATCAGAAATATTTCATAAAATAATTCTTGAACACTATAAGTAAAGACTACAAAAAAAACATGTCTTATCAATTACATTACAAGGTTCATTTTAAACTAAATAATGGTTTTCAAAAGATATTATAATGAGGTTTTTTGTATATGTCTTATTTTTACCTGAAATATCGGATGTCTCGTAGTTACTCCGCTCTACCCTAATGTTAAAAGACTACTGATCTCTGGAGCATTTGTGTCAGTCAAATTCACTAATTGACAGTGTTGCACCAGAGCTAGTTTTCATATTTAATCAATGTATTTACTGTGGAGTATTCCCTGATTTAATGAAACATAGCAATATATACCTCCATTCAAATCAAGTAGTTATTCTGATCTTAGTAACTTTCAACCTATATTAGTGCTTTCTACATTGAGTAAAAATATTTCAAAAACTTATACTAAACCAGTTACAATGGCATTTTAGTCAAGTCAAGTCAAAACATACTTTATTCAATATAATCACAAGGATCACTTTGAAACGTATTACGTATGTAGGTGAATTTAGGTGCCAATTCATCCTAAAACCCAAGCTCGAGAAGAATTGGCAAGAAACTCGTCTTGGTCCTAGCACTTTTTTACATGATCCATCTTATAACTACATTAACTACGAAATACTAATACAAGAGAGTTTAACATTTCAAGTGTGTCGGTTAACTGTCTGACGGCAGAGCGACATGAGGCCATGCATTCTTATCAATAATATATAGTATTTTATATTATTATAAGCTTTCTTCAAAAGACTGCCTTTTATGTATGCTTTAACGTTCTTAATAGTTAGTTTAGTAGCATTTTCAGGAAGCTTATTATAGAAGCGCACCGTGTTCCCCATAAAGGACTAATTTACTTTTTCTAGTCGAAACCTAGGGATGTATAATTTGTGTCTATTCCTAGTGTCGATTCTATGAAGGTCACTATTTTGCTAAAACCCATCTCTAATTTTATGTGTGTATAAAACAATCATTAATTGTGAAGCTATTGCTATATATTGTGGGAATATTAATTTCTTTAAATATTTCTCTCAAAGATTCTCGTTGTTTCATTTATAAAAGTCACGTATTGCCCTTTTTTAAATTAGGTACAAATATTTGATTTTAATTATAATACCTAGGTACTAACAATTTATAATAATAATAAAGCCTTTTTATTTTCCTTGACTAATAATAACAGTTCAGTATAACAATTTTTTGGTAGTTAAATTTTTAATTAATTCAGTCTAAGGCCCCTTTCGGGTATAGGCCTCTTCCAAGGTCTTCCATGTGTCCCGGTCTTGTGCTCTTTTCATCCATTCTGGTCCGGCTGCTTTTTTTATATGGTCCACCCAGCGTTCTTGTGGACGCCCTCTAGGTCTCTTTCCCTGTATAGTCTCTTTCACTGTATAGTAAATTGTTAGTATTTTGGAAGTGCCACTACAAAATAATAACAATTTACTATACAGTAAACAATTCAAGTCAAGTCAAAAGATACTTTATTCAATACAATCACAAAGATCACTTTGAAACGTCTTACATACTAGGTGAATTTATGTGTTAATTCATCCGAACCCAAGCCCGAGAAGAACGGGCAAGAAACTCGTCATGGTCCTAGCGCCTTATTACATGATCCATCTTATAACTACCTCTGTGGCCCAGTGGGCAAAAGCCTGCCTGAGATGCAAAATGTTGCGGGTCCGATTCCCGCCGCAGGACAAATGTTTGTATGATCTGCAACTATTTGTCTCGGGTCTTGGTGTTTCTATGTATAATATGTATTTATTTACAAAAAAAAAGTATATAAGTAGTATATCAGTCTTGTGGTACCCATAACACAAGCTCTGCTTACTTTGGGGCCAGATGATGCTGTGTGAAATGTCCAGCATTATTTATTATTATTTATTTATTTATTTACCTAGCTTAACTACGAAATACCAATACAAGAGAGTTTATACATTTCAAGTGTGTAGGTTAACTATCTGACGGCAGAGCGACATGAGGCCTGGCATTCTTATCAATAATATGGTCATTTATATTATAATAAGCTTTCTTCAAAATACTTCCTTTTATGTATGCTTGACTAATTCGGATTTATAAAGGGACGCTCAACTACAGATGCCGGTGTTGAGTTAATATCTCCTCATATTTTTTATATCTGGGAGGTATCGCGCGATGCCTTTGGTATTTTTTGTGATCTGTCGTAAGCTTTTGATTGCGTTCACCATGGCACTCTAATCAGGAAACTACATCATTATGGTGTTAAGGGAGTTGAACTTAAGCTTCTCACATCCTACTTCAGTGACCGAATACAACTAGTAGATGTAAATGGAAAGCGTTCTCCGGGGTCAATGGTAAAAATGGATGTACCACAAGTATCAATACTTGGTCCACTCTTGTTTTTAATTTATATAAATGATCTATCTAAACTCGTGATCATCACGAGATTGTGCTGTTTGCTGATGACACGTCACTTTTATTTAAATTAAAGCTTAGACTTAAAGATCTCGTCAACACTCCAGTGTTCTTATGGATTACCTTAGACATTAAGCTGCAATGGAGCCTGCACATAGAAAAAATGTCGAAGAGACTCAGCTCTGCGGCATACGCTGTTAAGGAGATCTGTCACTTAACCGTAGATACCGCTAGACTCGTTTACTTCAGCTACTTTCATAGCATTATGGCGTTCTGATGTGGGGGAGTACTGCATATATTAACACCATATTTGTGTTGCAGAAGAGGGCTGTTCGTGCAATTTATAACATGGGACATAAAAATATAATAATATAGAAATAAGATAAGCTCGCTGTTCCCACAGTTTTTAGGCTCGCTAAAGTTAATAAATATTTTATAGGGCAAAGTGTACGGTTATATAACAAGGTCCCAAACGATGTGTTAGATTTATCGATTGGCAAATTTAAAAACGTAATAGAACAGATACTGTCCCTTAAAGCATACAATAAAATAACAGATTATTTAGATAACAAAAAAGCTTGGGATGAAACTGCGCCAACTCGCCTCGGCATCCGTAACAAAACTGGCAAGGATCATACAAAAAGTGTTAAGACCAGAAAAGTTCCTAACCGGATTCTTCCGGCACCTAGATTAACTAGCATGTAAGAAGGCTATTCAATTCATAATTCATTTATTGTGGAACATAGGTATATTACAGGTTTTATAATTTGGTAAGTTCGCTATGCTACCATTTGATAAATGGTGTACAATATTTTCTAACAATGTGAGACATTTATAAAAAAAACTAGGTAACATAATAATAATTCAATATAAACGTCACTTAGGAATATTACATAATTAAGTTTATGTCATTTTATTGATTCAGATACGTTATAAAAACATTTAGCTTGTAACCAGGCCTTGAGTTCCTTAATAAATTTATTTATTGGTAATTTTTTTATATAGTCAGGTATGGAATTATATACATTTCCGCATATTGCATAGCTAATATTTATATACATACTCGTCTTTGGAACTTTAGGCAATACAATTCTGTTCTGGTTTCTTGTGCTTCTATGATATACCTCACTAGCTTTAACAAACAGTTGATTGTGCTTTCTAACAAACAAAGCAGACTCCAGGATATACATACAAGGTAGTGTGAGAATATTTAATTGTTTAAAGAGTGGTTTGCATGATTCCCAGGGCGGTATCCCGCCAATGGCCCTTACACATTTTTTTTGTGCGATAAATGCTCTTTTTAAGTCTGTTGAGTTTCCTTGGCATGTCAAAAGTTAGTCCAAGATAGGTGCCAAGAATGCTCACGCCGCCACCGCTTCACGAGCAACAAAGAATCGAAGCGTCAAAGAGCTTACTGGAACTGTGTAACGTATAATTTACCCCTATTTTAGAGCGGATTCTTATTGAGGATGAACCTTGGATTCACCACGTTGAGTCTAAGTCCAAACAGGCGTCATTACGATTTTTTGGAAGTGTGAAGAAACGTGGATAGACTACAAAAAAAGGGTGTCAACATTACCGGTACAGGAAGCCATCAGAGAAAAAAGGCGGGGAAAACTGTCAAGCGGTGTATTGCTTTTGCAAGACAACGCACCAGTTCCCAAGAGCAAAGTTGCGTTGGCTGCTCTAGACCGATGCGGCTTTAAATAGCTCCTACAGCTCCACCCACCTTACAACTTTTTCTGTCTATTCGGACTTTTGGACCTTCCCTCGTATAAATAAATCGCCGTAATTAACTCGTCAAGTTCTATTGTCTGATATATTTAAAATATTGAATTTAACAAAAATATGGTAAAAAAAATCATTTTTTAGAGTGATTGGCAGGATTATGTGAAAGTACGGTCGTATGGGACAGTGATGACCTTTAAATAAGAGATTATATTTATTATAAGCTGACATCCAGAGATGTGATGTATCTTATATAAAAGTATCTGAAATACAGATAAAAGATACAGAATACGTATTTACATCTTGTATTTGAAATACTTTCTATTTTTTTTATTTTGTATCTTATATTTAGATACATTTTCCTGGTATCTTAGTATTTTGAAGATACTGTGTTCCCCAAGATACTTTTACTAAAATAAACTTCGCAGTTTTTCTTTCCGAACGCAACTGAACGCAGCGCGTCGTTTAAAATTTAGTCGATATTGTTGGGAACCAAATGACAGATGGCGACACTATCTTTCTACAAATGTCATCGGCTAAGATGTCCCACCGTCACCTAAAATAAAAAAAATATTCATAAAATACAACACCTGTTTGCCCAGCTCTGCCCCTGTGGAACGACTCTTCTCCTTTGGGGGCATGATCATGAGGCCTCATAGAAGGAAGATGAGCGACAGTAGGTATGTTTGATGAATTACTTTTACTTTTACTTTTACCAAATTATTTATACAATACATTTTTCACTGAATTTAATAAAGTATTCAGTTCCATTTTCACATCCATAACTATTGTGGTCTCTGGCAGTTCAACATTTTGTGAGTGGGCAACAGCAGGTATTCATAAGAGTAGGCGTACCTTGTATGAATTGTACAGTGAAAAACGGTATAACTTTAGTGAAGAGTTTAAAGAAAAAGTAAAAAAATACTCAAAAATCTTTAAGAATGTTTGTCGCTTTGCTAAATCTCAGTATTTAAGTCAAAAATTAAAAACAGTCAAGATAAAAAAAGCAGCTTTGAAAATAATTATTAGTGAGACGGAAAATCCAAAGCTAATAATAGTGTAATAAATTTAAATATTTAAATATCAACAATAATATCATTAAGCAAGATATAGATGTAGCAAAGGCATTTGAAACTTTTTTTAATGATATTCCAGTCTCCACTACAAAGTCTTTAAACTCTTCTCATGTAATAGCATTGTTAAAAGATAGTTTACCTGAATGTGTCACACAATTTTACCTTGAACATGTGGACAAAAACGATATTATCAAGGCATTCAAAATGATAAATGTAAAAAAGACCACTGATCTCTGGGGCATTTCTGTCAGTGTTATAAAACCACTAATTGACATTATTGCACCAGATCTAGCTTTCATATTTAATTAATGTATTGACAGTGGAGTATTTCCTGATTTAATGAAACATAGCAAGATCATACCTTTATTCAAATCAGGTAGTCATTCCGATCCTAGTAACTTTAGACCTATATCAGTACTTCCTACATTTAGTAAAATATTTGGAAAACTTATACTAAACCAATTACAACGACATTTTAATAGCAACAATTAACTAGACAGTAAACAATTCGGATTTACAAAGGGACGCTCAACGACTGATGCCGGTGTTGAGTTAATACCACATAATTTTGATATCTGGGAGGAATCACGCGATGCCTTAGGTATTTGTTGTGATCTGTCGAAAGCTTTTGATTGCGTTCACCATGAAGCTCGAATCAGCAAACTACATCTACATACATATGGTGTTAAGGGAGTTTCACTTAAGCTACTCACATCCTACTTAAGTGACCGAACACAACGAGTAGATGTAAATGGAAAGCGGGGTCAATGGTAAAAATGGGTGTACCACAAGGATCAATACTCGGGCCATTCTTGTTTCTACCTGTACCATCTACCTAAACTTGTAAAGGATGATCACGAGATGGTACTGTTTGCTGATGACACGTTACTTTTAATTTAAATTAAAGCGACGACTTACTAATCTTGACGATGAAAACAATGCAATCTCCAAAGTTGTAACATGGTTTAATGTAAACAACGTATTACTTAACGAGAAAAAAACAAAATGCATTCGTTTTATACTGCCCAACGTTAAACAGGTGAATACTAATGTAAAAATTAAAAAGCGAAAAGATAGATCTCATCGACACCAAAGTGTTCTTAGGCATTACTTTAAATAATAAGCTGCAATGGGGCCCGCACATAGATAAATTGTCGAAGAGACTCAGCTCTGCGGCATACGCTGTTAAAAAGATCCGTCATTTTACCGACGTAGATATCGCTAGACTCGTTTACTTCAGCTACTTTCATAGCATTATGTCTTATGGCATTCTGTTGTGGGGGAGTGCTGCTGATATTAACACCATATTTGTGTTGCAGAAGAGGGCTGTTCGTGCAATTTATGACATGGGCCCCAGAGAATCACTAAGAAATATGTTTAAAGAAATTAATATTATGACAGTGCCTTGTCAGTATATATACAAAAATTTAATGTATGTGCACAAATATGTTAATTTATTTAAAAAAATTGCGATAATCATAGTATTAACACTAGAAATAAAGATAAACTCGCTGATCCCACTGTTAGGCTCGCTAAAGTTAACAAGTCTTTTATAGGGCAATGTGTACGCTTCTATAACAAGGTCCCAAGCGATGTGTTAGATTTGTCGATTGGCAAATTTAAGGACGTAATTAAACAGAAACTGTCTATTAAAGCATATAATAAAATATCTGATTATTTAGATGAAAAAAAGCCTCAACTCGACTCAACATGAATCTGCTCCAACTCGACTTGGCATCCGTAACAAATTTGTCAAGGATCATACAAAAAAGTGTTAAGACCAGACAAGTTTCTTGCCGGATTCATCTTGAACTGGGGTTAGGAGGAACCGGCACCTAGATTCACTAGCATGTAGAAGACGATTCAAAGTGGTCCTTGTGATTTTATTGTATAATGTTATTTTGAATTTTTGACTCAAATCTCAACTAAAACATAGGTAAAGATCAAAAGTTTCAATTTTAATACCTTCATATTTTGTCTTGTCACATTTGCCTGATCCTTGTTATCAACGTGATCTATTCGAATATTGTTTTCTCGAACAAATAAACTTAGGTTCAAGTAAATGTTGTTTTCTTACAAAAGTATTTTATCTTCAAAAAAGTATTTGAAAGATAGGTATTTTGTATCTAGTATTTCAGATACCTTTTTAGAAAATTTTAATTTTAATTTTAATTTATTTATAAACATGTACCTCTATCCTTACAGGCACCCCCAATGCGATAGAGTACCTTATATTCTAGTCTAGCCTAGTCTTAATAAGTATTAATATTAAAAATTATACAATCATTTACATTCATCATTTAAGAGATACCCAAAAACAAGATAATTTACTTACGTACTACATAAAAACATATATTATAATGTCAAAGTAATTTGATAATGGACTACCATACTTCTAAATTTGTCAACATTAATTAAATTTGCTAAATAAAATCGGATTAAAAGTCATAGCCATTTGAATATACAATAAAATTACATTTAAAAGTCACATCACAATGTCAATAATCAATACTAACTAATTTTAAAAACTACTTGTCATAACATAAAATAAAAAACAAAGCCTTTTGGAATTCGCTCCGTGAACAGTAAAAAATATCTATTCTATCGGCAATTATTTGTATCTGGTATCTGAAATGCTTTATTTTAAAGTATCTTGCATCTTGTATTTCAGATACTTTGTATAGGGTATCTTATACATCACTGCTGACATCCGTGCCTCATCCAATCAGGTTCAAACGGAAGACCAGCGCTTGGTGGCTAATGTTACCCAGCATATGCTGAGTTGGAGCCTTTTTGTGACGGCCTTATTTATGTATTGTTCGATTTTTTTATGTATATTTAGATCATACGATAATATATTTAGAAGTCTGATTAAACTCATAAATATATTCTTACTTAGCCTTATGTTAATTTTAATAGAGTAGTTATAATAATTTAATTAAGTAGGTAGAATAATTTTAGAGGTTTCTAATGTAATGTCTTAAATAAACACATTTTTTTGCGCTTGTATTGCAAACCATTGATCCATTCTGTAGTATATTTAGTATCAACGTTGCACCCGTGCGAAGCCGGGTCGATTCGCTAGTAAATAATAAATAAATAAATTAGTATATATATTACAGATACAACCTTAAGTTAAGATCATTTTCTTAATTAATTAAAAAAATCTTAACAATCTTCTTAATAATTTAAAAAAATTGGGATATTATGTTTTTCCTGAGAAGTAGTATTTTGTCCCTAAAGATAATTGAGATTTCCATCCGAGATATAACACCGATTGTAGGAGTCCTAAATTTTTGAATATTAATACAATACAATATTTGACGAAATGCAGTCGTTAATTACAAAATTTAGTGATTCAAATTGTTCCATCTAACGAGAATTCGTACACCATTGTCAATTTGAAGCGATTCGTTAGAAGAATCGACACGCTGCAGGAGGTCACGTAATGTATGTCAGATTATTCAAATACCCTATTTGTTTCTGTGTTTTTAATTCAATTTAATTCAATTCAATTTAATTATTTATCATAATAATTTAAAACAAACAGAACATAAATAAAACAAAGAAATTAAAATATAGACTGCATGCACCACATCATTACATCACCAATATTTGAAATTATGTGTTTTAAACATTTAGAATCCATGTTTATTTTTGATGCTGCACTGCACTGAGTGACTGTTCTTAAAATTACTATTGATAAAAGCAAAGTGACATGATATTTATACGATTTTGTTTTGTTGTGTTCCATGTTATATAAACGTTTTTTATTCATAAACTTGATCTTAAAAATTTCGACATAAATATAGTCCGACTGACCGTGAGATACGAAACGAGCTCGCAGCAAATTATTTATGAAAGATAGTTCTGAATGGAATCTAATTCAAGGAACAGATGCGTTCGAGTGTGGTCCGGTGCGTGATCTACCGAACAATATAAGCTGCTGAAAAATAGCTTCTACTGCGGCGCTCGCCAACTTGAAAATTGGACGCACAAATCATTTTGATATCTCAGTCGCAGTCTACTTTTACGGAGTGAGATCGAACTTAATACACCCTGTGATTTACAACTGGCAATAGTCTCGGTCGGTGTGACATACCACTCCGACGAGTCTTTACTTCACGAGAACTATGGAGCTACGGAGAGCGTAGCGACTGACATGTCGCTCGTCGCGTCGCGTCGCGTCGTCTGTTATCTGGCATCTGTCGGCGCTGACTCCAGCGCAAGCGTGACGATGCTAATCAACATTCAACTCTTTCGCTACTCTATCGCTTCAATAACCCTATAAAAATTACAAATTGAAATAGAAATTGCATGTTTCTGATCGAGGAGGACACAAAAGTAAAGCTAAGCTCTGTGAAAATACAAGAAAATTCATTAACAAAAGATTGTGGTTTAATCTCTCGAGACAAAACGTTCAATGCGGTTTTATGTGCGTTAATATTGTAATGACTTCTCTCCGCACGCCGAGACGCGGGGCGGGCGCGAGTGGCGGGGGACCGCTAGAAGCAGAACGGGTCGCGAGCGTTACGAATGGAAATTAATAAAATAACCGCACAACTGCCAAGTTCAACATTAAACTTTGGTTTGAAATCGGAAACATTCGGATGTTTACCTGACGAGTTGGTAAATTTAAACAGTTGGATATAATTTGTTGATTTACAGTTTACAAATATTTACAAATATTTATTGTTTCCATCTTGCTTTCGCGAATTCACGACACGATAATTATTCACGACCGATAAAAGTTGCAAAAACTGTTAGGTACCACATGAAAGTCCGAAACAGACAAAATAGCACGCGCCCGCGTCATGCGTGCGGTAGAAAAAGTTATGGAGGAGTCTCGCCCTGCGCTACGCGGCGGCTCGCTCGGACGGCGCCCGCGCTCGAGTCTAAGTCAAGTCACAGTCAAAAAATATTTTATTCAATACAATCACAAGGATCACTTTATCTTTCATACTAGGCTAGGTGAATTTAGGTGCTAATTCCTCCTAACACAGCCCGAGTGGAACTGGCAGAGGGCAGAGCAACATGATGCGATGCATTCTTATCTATAATATAGTCTTTTATATTATCATACACTTTCTTCAAAAGAATACCCTCTATGTAAGCTTAAATTTCTTAATAGGTGTTGCATTTTCAGGAAGCTTATTAAAGAAGCACACTGTGCTCCCCTAATAAAGGACTTATATACTTTTTCTAGTCGAAACTTAGTGATGTATAATTTGTTTCTGGTACTAGTATTGATTCTATGAAGGTCACTATTTTGCTGAAACCTATCTCTATCTCTATCTCTTAAATCCTTCCCCAGGATGCAATTTATCTCCTTGCCATTTAATAAATATTAGTTTCAAACCAATCACTCCCACCACTCAATAAAAGTTTCCATACAAACATTTACACCACATTTTACTCCTTTATGAGAGTTATTATGAGAAATCCTGAAACACGTGTCCTGTCCATTTAAAATTTTAAGTATCCAAACCAAGTTTCTAAGAAATCACACCACCCGTTAAAAAGTTCCCATATAAACTTTGACATCCCATTTTACCCCTTTGTTAGAGTTATTTTGTAAAATCCTGAAACACGTGTCCATTTATTTTGCTTTTTATTTCTTAATATCAAGTTTCAAGTAAATCGCATCACGCGTTAAAAAGTTTCATACATTCGTTTTCACGTCTTTTCTTTACCCTCTTAGGGGTTGAATTTCAAAAAATTCCGCCTTAGTGGGTGGTTTTGCTGTAAAAAGCTACCTTCTAAATTTCAGCTTTCTAGCTTCAGCGGTTTCGGCTCGACGATGATGAATCAGTCAGTCAGCCAGTCAGATCAAGCTCTTTTATAGGTATAGATAGGTACTACAGCATGTGCTACATACATCCCTATACTCGTGAATTATCGCGATAGTATGGAGCAGCCAGCGGCGCGCAGCGCGGGCGGAGCGGGGTGGTGTACCGCACGCAAGCATTCACAACTCAGGCATTTCGTGACCGTGAATTCGAAAATATAAATTTGCAAAACGACTTTTTACGAAATACACATCGTTGGATGTAAGTCATGAAGAACTTTAATAAATAAGTTTATTTATTTAGTTAATGTAGGTAGGTACTTACTGGCGTGGTGAGAGGTGCGGGCGCGGTCCGCGCGGGCGACGCCAGCGCCAGGCTCGGCGCGCTCGGTGCACTCGTCGCACTCGGCACCTCGCCTGCAACCAACCGCGCCGTGCGACGTCAGACATCACCACTAGTCTAGGTAGCGATTTTGTACACTCTAGCTAGACGCTCTATGAAATTGCTACGCGTTGGTACTTCGTAGAGCGCGCATCCGTAGCATTGCGTTTGGCAAAAATCTGTATTTTTATTAGTAATCAGTAAGTATGCGGAAATTCAACTAAAATCAAGCATATAAAATATATTTATATATATTATGTAGCTACTCAAAATAAATCAATAGCCGGTACATTTTCTTGCAGTTGGACCTATTGTTTATAGGTGGCTGAAGTTTTTTAGAAGTCCCTATGTATTTGGATTGAATATTAATAAGAACCTACTCGAGCTAGAGCTGTTGGCTGTTAATGATAATAGTAGGGATTAATGTAAACGGGTATTTTCTCCCGCAGACCTAAGCTAGTAGCAAAACATACCTATATGTAAGTATACAGAATAGCTTATATTATATCAAATCAAATCAAATCACATACATTTAAATGCGACTACAAAAACTAATAACAAAACATGAATTAAGTACATAAAACAAACGTAAAAAAACAATGAAATAACATAAACGTTAGCTTAGTTGCAAAAAGGTTCCAACTCCAAAGGTTCCAAGGTTATACTTAAGTATGCTAATTTAAAAAACCAGAGCGAAAATAGTTCGCACCAATTGCATTAAAATAAACAAAAACATCTGAGTGTGATCAAAATACAAATCAAAATAAGGTATAAAATAACTTATTGGAACACTTAACACACAAGAAAACAAGTAAAAACATTGAAAACACCAAAAGTTACAAACTGTGCAGCCGAGTTAGCGCCCTTCTCTCTAGTAGGAAAAGTCAACGTTCCAAGACAATGTTTGGTGAGCTTAATTGTAATAATATAGGTAATGTAGGAAATCGAATCTTTAACATAATTATGACTAAAATGCGTTTATATATATGCTGATGAGCGACTGGATCTATCATTAGAGATAAGATGTTCACTAGATGCATCAGAGGGCGATGTGGGCATACCCGCTGCTATTCTAAACGTGGCTGAGAAGGTGCCGACGAACAAACATTTGTCAGGGCAAGAAAACCAGCGCGTGCAAGAAAATAACGTTTTGCGTAACGTTTTCAGTCAGAGTGGCAGTCCCGAGACCTCCCCCATCCCGGTAGTAGGAACGATTCAATATCGATAGTGACCGCCGGCGATCGGATCATATCGCCGTTTGCCAGTCACCTTCCAATCCCGGCGATTACCTCGACATGGCGACGGTAGTTTTTCCAATTTCCCTGGGAGCGGCCAAATTGGGGGCCGTGAGACGTAACGAGGTTTATATCGATAAGGGACACGGCTGGCGGCCGTGATTAATCCGGCCCGGCCCGGGACCGGACCGATTGTAGAAACGCTGCCTAGCACTGATCTCGCCGACGCCACTTGACGACTCACTCAGTTTTTTTCTAACTAGTCGTGTATTGGGTCCTGGACACTTCCCGGTCGATTGACACGAGTATAGCGAAGCGAATAAGTTTTGTGAAATGCGCAACAAATATTTCTAGTATTGAAACCCAGATATCAGAAATGATGTCAAGCCTTGCGGAAGCTAGGTCCAGCGCAGCGCCTGAACAATTACAAGCCGGTGGCGCCGCGCATAAATCTCCGGTTAAAGTTGACTAAAATTGGGTGAACAATTTTTCATGGGTTTTCCAATTCCTTAGAGTCCAGGATCGGGGCTGAGAGGGACGAGGGCAGAGGAGGGGAGTTCGAGGAAGGCGGTCAATATACTTTTTAATAATCCGAGTGAGAGTTATTTGTGGGCTGCGGGTCTCGCACGTGCCGGTGCATCGGCTCCGCTCGCGGGATACATAAATAACCGGCCAGATTTCTATTCCCTACCCTTCCTTTTCCCCGCCTGACCCGGCCTGCCCTGTCCTTCCCGCACCAGAGATTTATCCCGGGAAAAAAACCTGATTAATCACTACTTTCAAAGACGACGGCGAGCGTAAGTCAGGACACAAGAAATAATGAATTGGTGCGTCCTGCCTTCACCCCCCTCCTTCTTTCACCCCTCCCCGCGGCTGGTAGCGCTCGACATGTGCCCAAGTTTATTTAAATTGCCTTCATTAATGAGTTGTGGTGCTTGCACATTCCGGGCTCAGCTTCGCCGCAGCTCACGAGCAACAACCGGCGCACTTTGCGGTTTCCTGAGCTGGATCGTTTAAGTGGTTTGAGAGGCGCGAAGTGTCCGTTGTGCGATGTTTTGCAACATTTGTGCGTGAGTGGTACGCAGCAGGAGCATCGATCGGCACCATTAGTTATAACGTAGTCCCGTACCCAAGTTACAGGGAAGTGATGTCACTCATTTCGTATTGAAATATTTCCGCCGATTAGGTGAGAACTTTGGTTAGAAAAATAATCCGGTAACTAGTAACATACCCAGCCACCATGTTGTAGTTCTTAAAAAGTTGAGTGACACGTTCTAAGTGCATCATAGAAGCCTTTAAGGCGCGCTTTAATCGTTTCACAGAACTGGTTCGAAATAACCAGTGACACAATAAGAAGAAGAAGGAGCAAAGTCCTCATACCTATAATTATGTCCTCATACCATTTTTTATTAGTAAATACAAGGAATTGTATTTATACGTACACTAACATCAGTATTTGTTTTGGGTCTAGGCGTTTCTATGTATAATATGTATCCATTTAAATATATATATTATCTAGACGGAGTAAAATTTCCTGCATTATTCATTTATTGAATGCTGCCCGCGACTCCGCACGCTTTTGGTAACAAACAGACAAACTGACAGTTAGACACTTTTGAATTTATAATATTAGTATAGAAGAATGGAGTATGGACTAATTTTTTCGATAATCAACGAAACACAAATGGTTTTTTTACAAAACTATAGATCGGAGACCCGTACACGTATGTGTGGTGGGTGATGCGTATTGCGTATAGGTCACAGCCCAGCTGGCTACTCCGGTATGGCTCAAATTAGAACTGGCATGTTAAGCCCCCGAGATCAGCAAGTGTACCTATTTGAATGTTAGCACGTGTTGCGATATCCAGGTGGAGGCGTGAGGCATGGTGAGGTGAAGTGAGGTGAAACGAGGCGAGAAGGCACGCGGCTGGCGCGCTTTGTGGCGTGTTTTCAATCGCGAGTGTCTCTGCTTGAATATTCACGATGCTGCATCAATATTCATGAATACCGCCTCGCCTCGCCTCGCCTCGGCCGTAGAGACTGCACCGCGTCGCACCCACACTAAACTACACTACACATTACTCACTCATTTCTAAATATATTCAACACACTCTTGATTTGCTGTCAGATGATTGTATATCATTGAACTAAACTGTTTTTTCAGCGAGCAGGTTGAGACAAGAGTGGCTTCTTTTTGAACTGGTTCCGATCAGAGCAAGTAGCAGGTAGCAGGTAGCGGAGGAAGAGAGTGGCTCTGTTCACGTTATTATCAATAGCGCTGGCCGCAAAGAGCGCTCGGCGCAGCGCTACAACGGTAGTCGCGTTCTTTGTGAGGCAAAATCTAATAAATTTCGTTGTCGGGGAACCGCTTCCGCTCGGCTGATTGACCTTCCTTTCTATGCATTTCCTTTATACATTTTAACGCTAGATTACTTTTCATCGCGAGTAATGTTCATTCAATTTTGTCCGTTTTGTGCTACTCTTAGTTCTATGTACCTACCAAAAGGTTGATTATTATTTATTATTATTATTATTATTTTGTTTTATTATCACAACTATTATGTTTGGTCTCCTGGGTACGTTGTACGTGCAGAGAGTAAGTAAAGAAAATAAATTCTTATATCATCTTTTTGACGCAAAAAAAATATAAAAAAAAAACTTTCGTGTTGCCATTGAATGGTTTTAAACAAATAAGTCGCTTAGCGTCGTAAGACATCTGACATCTTATTCACGTACAGAATATTCTATTATATACCAAAGATTATTAAACAATATTATCAACAGTTACCCATCTTGGGCGTACAATAAGTACATATAAGAACTAAGACATGAGATATAACATTATATTATTATACCTTTTCTTTACAGATACAGGATGTAGGTACATGAGATATAGATGTAGTTGTAGATCAACTACAACTCTTCAAAGTATTCTATTAAATTGTAAAACACTTTAGAAAGTAACCATTTTTTTATGGTTTTGAAATATTTGACCGAAAAGAGATTTTAGAGTAGAGGTAGTATATTGTAGATTTTAATAGTAGTTCTAGAAGGAACGTTTTTATTTTTTTATTTGATTTATTTTATAGAAGAAACTACTTTTACAGTTTTATAGTATTATAGTTTGTTTGCTTCACGTATTAGTATAGTATAATATAGATAAATATCATAATTTTCAAATAAATTACACGATAAAATAGTTCTATTGCCGTTGTACCATCCGAATGTACCATTGATACGAGTATGTATTTTTTTCGGAGTTTTGCTTCTGCTTATCTCATTATGAAATTTAATGAGTTGCCTTCCTTGAGATTTTGCGAACGACGACAAGTTTTGATGCAGCCTCCAGCGCTAAAGCACACAACAGTAGCCTTTAGAGGCAGTTTTCGTTACGCTGCATCGAAATGCTGGAACATTATCCCATCACCTACAAAGTGTTCATAGTTTTAGGTTAAAGCTAGAATAGTAGATTTGTACGGTGAGGGCGCTTTTTTGAATCCGGAGCAAAGTGAGGGATTCTAGAGTAGAATCCCGAGCGTAGCGAGGGATTATTTAGTAGAATCTTGAACGTAGCAAGGGATTCAAACTACGTCGCCCCAGCCAAAAATATGTTTTGCGCCCGAGTGATAAACTCTACTTTTCATCACCCACTATAAAGAAATAAAAGGCGTCTCATATTTTATTGTAATATTATTATTTAATGAAACATAGAGTAACAAATAAATTGAAATTAAATAGTATCTAATAATAAAACAACTAAAAACTTATATTTACATTTGAGACATTTTCGCAATTATAAATTAATTTCGAATATGTGTCCAATTTTACGTCGTTATTAGAACTGACTGTTGATATTAGCATTGAGTAGGTACTCCAAAGAGTGGAAGGTTGTTTAGTTTTGGCTAAGTACTGGAAGTAGGCTAAAAACACAGATTTTGAAAAATTCTTGGCGCCTCTTGCATTTTGCCATTCAATAAAATTACCATAGGCTTTCATATATTCCTCCCGAGATTTTGCAGGTAATATCCATTACATTATCCATTACATTTCTTGCGTCAGTTCTAATACTTTCAGGAGTTAATTCTATACTTTCACTGTCACTAGAAGAACTCATTTTTCAAACAAAATCATGAATTTCTAACTACCCTTTACCCCTTTACTACCCCTTTTCTCATGAACGCGTACAGGTATTAAATTGAAATTCATAAAAAATACTCAGGTCTATAATACCTTTAAGCTGTAACATAATCAAACTTCTATGTCAACTCAACCAAGAGAAACAGCAATTTAAGTCGCATATCTTCAAACTTGCAACTCGCAAGGAAATCAAAAGCTACAGGGTACTTCCCGTGAACTCAGAGTCTTGAAATTTGGTACGAAGCAACGTCTTATAGCACAGCTAAAGGAAAAATTGCGAAAACTGTAAATTTATTGTTACATCATCCAACTATGACTTGATTGTCGTGATGGGTGAAATTTTACTTATATACCTATAAGTTTGTACGGAACCTTCGGAGCGCGAGTCCAACTCGCACTTGGCCGGTTTTTTTTTCTATTCAGCTGGCGGCGCGACTAATGGCCGTCGTCCCAGCCAGTCTTTATTCAAACAATATTTGCGTTCGATTTCTTTGGCGCTGAACACTAAGATTTTCCAAATTCAAAAAGTGCGCCGCAATTATCTTTATAAAGAGGATTAAAAACCCATTACTGCCCGCTAAAAGTTTCTAATAGAAAACATCACCTTTGGGTGCACTTAAAGGCGCACCAAGTTGTCCTTTTCGAATAGATGGGATGAAAAGGTTTTTATTACTCTGGCAAGGAGCAGGAACTATTGAGACAAGATACCAATGCTATTGAGCTATTGTTCCTACCTACATAACTATTTCTTCGTATCTTCATAACAATTATATTTATGTATGACTAAGTTTGTATTATGTAGGTATATCTGCTGTTAGTATCATTGTTTTGTATAATTGGAGAGCTTGACATAATAGATATTACTCGTAATATAATTTTTTTTTCAATATAAATTAGTTACTAATAACATAAAAAAAAAACAATCTATAAATTTACTATTTTTCAATATAATACACAATGTTTGTTCATTGTTGACTATTATTTTCATTTATATTTCTTGTAATCATTTCCACTAAGGTCTTTTTATATTACCTACTCGCTTCCAATAAAGGCTTCAACGGAAGACCAGCGCAGGTTATTAATAATAATTATTTATTTATTTAATAAGACAGCATGGTCCAGCTGGTTAGTAAAACTTAAAGTTTGGGGATAGTACTTAATAACTAAAAGAGATTTTGTCCTTTGGGTGAGGAGCCACATCAGAAATGATGCCTGCACACCTGCACACGCTGAGTTGGGACCTTTTTGCAACTAAGCCCACGTTTGTGTTATTTCATTGGTTTTTTAATGTTTGTTTTATTTACTTATTCCATGTTTTGTTATTTATTTTTGGCGTTGAAAATAAATGTATTTTGATATTTATTCTAATGGTATCACGATAAACAAACTCATAAATTTATGGTCGCATTAAATATACATATTGGTGCGTCTAAGAAAATCATACAAAAATGAAATAAAAAAATAATAATATTACATTGACCCTCATGCTTCTCACCTACAGAATTATAGTTAAATAAAAATAAAAATAAAAACAAATAATGAATTGTAGCACAGATAACTATTTTATAATTACATATTTACAATAACATAATGTATATAGAGTTGCCCTTACCAATTCGCTACGTTATGAAACATAGCGATTTATTTTTATTTTCTAAGCAAATACCTACTTAACAATTTAAAAACAAGATTTTAAAAGGGTTAGCAAAAATCATCTCGGAAATGTGATTTAATGAATACAGATGTTAGTAAAAAGCGCAGCCAGGCGCGGGGCGCGGGGCGCGGGGCGAGGGGCGAGGGGCGAGGTGCGCGGGGCTCAGGGGGATCCGGCGCGGGTCGGCGCCGGTTCCGCGTCCATAAACAAGACACGTGCGCTAGCTCCGGTTGGATATTAAAATATTTCAGCGAGTGATTTAGCGGCAGGCCGGCACCGGGACCGCAGCCCACGCATAAATTCACCTTGTATCATATAATGCGGCTCGGTTTTTATTGAGGCGAGAACGGCATTCATTACCGCGCGATTTATGAGGTCTCACCCCATCCCGCCGGAGCTAGGCGAGTGCAGCGCCGGAACGGGCAGGAACGGGCCGGAGCGAGACCGGTCCGGGCCGAGGCCCGGCCTTGCTTAGAAAGCCAAGCGAAGCGAATTTCGGGATTTAGTCACACATGCGTGCGGTTTAGAGTTCATCCGAGCGCGTCTGTGAAAGCGCTGTCAGCAAAGCCTTTGGCAATCTAAGCAGAGGCGCCGCCTGCGTTGTTTTCTTTGCGCTGGACATCTATTGGAGCGGGCAGTATCACCGTGTGGTATGCAACTCCTGCGTGACGTATTACTTCAGCGCGCGGGACATTGGACATTAAGCTGATTTACACGGAGCTTTAATTGCTAACAATGTTCGAGCTGCGGGCTCGGTACTGTGCCGCTTGGTTGCTGCGCGATGGCGAACCACACCAACTCGAAGCTCATTATACTTAGCAGATATTCACTTTAACTACTTATATGACAATCTAGAACATGTAGTACAGCTTTCATAATGTTATTTAATGTTGGTTGTTAATGTTGTGTAGTAACTATACTCTGCAGGTAGAGACGTCTTGTTCTTGTTGGTGAGGCTGTTATTTACTTGATGTGTAAAATAGTAACCTACTTATTTTTATAATTCTGGATTTGCTTCTTTTACAATTTTGTTTGGGCTCGTATTGTGTGTATATTTATCCATATTTTTTTTTTTTTTAACTGTATGATGTCTGTATCAAATGCATTGAGTAAGCCTGTAATGTTTTTTTTAATTATAATAATAGTGTTTCTAATCTGTAAAACTGAGGTCTTTGACGACAACTTTAACGAAGTAACGTTAATGCAGTATTTAAACAAGTTTATCAATACGTTTAACTTAGCGATAAACGTTCAAAATATTAGGTTCGACACAATTATCCGTAACGAGTCCAAAGTGAATAAAGAGTGTACGGGTGAGAGAGGATAAGTAGAGAGTTAGGGGGGAAGGTTCATAGCGGACGAGCACTAGCGGCAGCGGCGGCGACAAGGAGCTTTAGCGGATTGTCGTCTGCAAATAAATAGTCACATATTAACTCTGACTACATTAGCGTGTATATCGATTACGACCGTACTAACCACACCTCCGACCGCTTGCAAACTCAAGCGAGCAGCTCCATTTTCTCAACAAGTCGATACGAACAATATCTTTCGAACCTTTTAAAGCTCGGTAAATATTAGCCACCACCAGTTGCTTCTTGTCTACGTTTATAATAATGCTAACCTCCTTTCGGGCTCGGCTCTGCGACCAAACGCGCTGGGAGTGTTTTAATTACCTTACCCTACTCGTGAAAATTCATCAAGTCGAGTCGGTTGAGTCGAGCGACGCGAGTCTCGATTTGAGCCGAGGCTAACCTAATTTCCATGTCTCATTAAGTTTCCATCCGCTAGTAGTTCACACGCGGCTCAAACTCCCAACAAAAAAGTCTAATCAGCGGCGTCTTGTCTCGACTCTCCACTTGCGACACTTTTGAAATGTCTTTAATCCATCGATGGTACGTTCGTGCGCGGCTGGCTACAACTCGATACATAGCAAAGCTGCTGCATGCCTATTGCCCGCCCACAGCTTTCCATAGATGGGGCCCCTATTTGACTCTTGTAATCATTGTCGCATCGTATGGAACAATCTAGGATGTGTAGCCAATCAGATATACTTTGTTGCCGATCTGATCTACCAACACCACTGCCGAGGTTGCAAACGCCTTAAACTGTGGTACCTAATTAAACGTAATTAAGTGTGTGTTCATACGCAGAAAGCTGTTATTTGAAAGCTGATACGGAGTTGCCCATAACTATGGGATGCGAAGAACAAAGAGATGCAGACGTGACCTTATCACAAGATAAGGTTGCTGTGCGAGAATACTGCTGAGATTTGTCATGAATGCCTTTGTCTGCTTGTATCAAGCCTATTGAGAGTAGCAGAATGCGTCAGTGAGCGGAGTAGCAACGCAGCAACGTATGGATACACTGACTCCGCCATATTATTAATCTTCTACGAGGATAGCCTTTAAGCCCTTTCAGCCCATAGTACCGCGGCCGCGCCCATCGCTTTTTCTGTTGTAGCGCACCTAATATTAATATTTGAATGCGCACCGGCTCCGCTTCCGAAGCTTAGCGCCATTGTTCTCGAAGCGATGCACTTTCCAAATGTTGAATACATGCATTTTCATTTTATTGTCTCTCAAGTGCTACTGTTGGTGCAAGAGTACAGAGTACAGGTGAACATCAAATGGTATTGCCATATAAGTGAGCACCTACTGTGTGATCGTACGCTTGTCTTGGCGTTGTGAATGTTAATAAAGTTGGAATTGTTCGTAGGAAGGCCATAAATAAAGGATGTGACCCGATACGTGAGGCGATCGAGTCTAACCCTTCACGAAAACGAAACTTCAGAACGCCCTCACTTGTAAATAATAAAGACGGCTCGCTTAAGGCGCTGCATACACTAGCCGTTTCTGTAAAACGGCTAGCGAACAACACATTTAACAGGAATAGAGTATTTGAGTTTGCTGTTTGCTGTACATATATCACTTTGTTAAAGCAATGTTCGGTGCATACATTACTAAGTAACATGGGGGTAGATAAATACTTACATAATTTTCAAACTATTTTTTTTGACGCTATAGTTTAGATAGAGTATGTGTAAAGTGGTGAAGATAAGTAACCGGTTTGAAGTTTCTCTTAGAGGCCTTTACGTAAACGTACACATTATATGCCGGAGCACTCCAAGACGAAAGTTGTTTAACTCGACCAGATTGGATGCGACCTAGTACTCTATTATACCGTGCTTCGGGCCACAGTGCAAGCTGGAAATACGCACAGGTCTTCCGTTGTGACCCCTTAAGTGAAAGCTATCACCGACGCATAATGGCCTTGCCTTTACGGCAATAAGATTTGCGTTATAAATATTCACTTTTTATCTTGGCAAATAAACCGGAAATAAATTTAAATAAATATCGAAAAATTTATGTGAAAATATCGCGAATCACTCTTCTCCCGCTATCTTAATGAAAATCAACCTTAAGGCTTCGTTTTTTATCCACGAGGAACCGTAGTAAGTTTAAAAAATTAATTAATAATAAATATATAATAATAATAATGCTGGACATTTCACACAGCATCATCTGGCCCTAATGTAAGCAGAGCTTGTGTTATGGCTGATATTCTACGTGTTTCAGGATTTTTCAGAATAACCCTTACAAAGGGGTAAAATGGGGTGTCAAAGTTAGTATGGGAACTTTTTAACGGGAAGTCTAATTTCTTAGAAAGTTGATTTGGATACTTAAAATGCAAAATAAATAAATGGACATGTGTTTTAGGATTTTTCAAAATAATCCTTATAAAGGAGTAAAATGGGATGTGAATATTTGTATGGAAACTATTTAATGGGTGGTGGTGGGTATGATTGATTAGAAACTTATCAATAAAATTTGGCAAGGAGATAAATTGCATCCGGGGGAAGGATTTAAGCTACAATTACTAAAAAAATGCGAACGAAGTCGTGGTCTAGCTAGTTATACATATAAATACCTAGACTCCAATACTTGCTGATCCTACAAACATTTGTCCCGCGTTGGATCGAACCCGCAACCTTCTGTGTCTCAGCCGGACCTTGGCCCACTGTGCCACAGAGGTCGTCAGATTATTAACAGATAATATTTGTTACTTAAACTATACACATTCGCAATTGTAATTCTTATAGTTTATATAACTTTCGACAACCGTGTTATTGTAACATAACGTCGGGAATAAGTTTATAGGTAATACGCGATAAATACTCGTTATCTACTAAAACATTATTATTAAAACATTACAGAAACAAGATAACTTTTATTTTTTTTTTACTTTTTTAGATAAATTTTGATACGATACGAGTTCTGATCGCGAAAGTTATTCAAAAGTAAAACAAAAGTATGTTTAAGAGAGTACTCACAGTAGTTGTTGGGTATGAGGTCGGGCTCCGCGTCGTCGTGCTGGTCCCGAGACTTATGCGGCGCGCTGGCGGCACCGGCTTGCAGCGCGGCGGCGGCGCCGGGCGGCGGCTTGCAGTGCGGCGCGCGGCGACGGCGGCGCAGGGCCAACGCGCCCGCCAGCGCCGCCAGCGCGGCCGCCCCCGCGCACATCGCGCCCACCACTCCGCCCACACCTCCCAGAGGCACCTCCGACGCTGCAACCGGAGAACGAAACACTCATTGACATTATACTAAACCATCATTAAACATTAACCGTAAAAAGCTGACGAAGCTGCGACGCGCGGGGTCTCGCTTGTGTGGCGAGTTGCACGATCACCTTGATCGCGTCACGGGGCTTGGAAAGAGAGAGCTACTCGCGTACTTGGCAGAAGGCTGCGGCCTGTTATGAATAACCTTTTAAAAATAATATTATCCTCTGGGTATGGTATTATCCTCTGGGGTAACTGGATGGATGTAAATAGAGCTTTTATTGCACAAAAAAAAATTCGTACGAACAATTATTGGGATACCTCCGTGGGAATCATGTAAGCCGATCTTTCGAAAGCTAAAACTGTTAACATTGCCCAGCTTGTATATTTTAGAGGCAGCTAAGTTTGCTAAAGAACAACCGAATTTATTTACAAGAGCTCGTGACATATATCATACATGTGTAAGATACCCTGAGAGAATTGTTCTTTCAAGAGTGCCTAGAACAAACAAATATTAATAAAATTCCTGCCGAAATAAAAGACTTGCCAATAACGTTTTTTGAAAAAAAAAATCAAATTGTGGCTTTATGACAGAACTTTTATACAGTTAAGGAATTTCTTGGAAACTAATGAATATAATTGATTAATGCTAAAATAGAATACTATAATTTAATGTAATGTTATATAATTTAATATAATGTTTTTGAAAACATAAAAATTTGCATGGCAATGTTCTTTGGCGAAATATGTGAACTTACTGTATGACTGAACATCTGTTACCTACCATATTTCTTGCAAATACATTATTTCTATTTCTATTTCAAAATAAATGTACACATTTCAGGATTTTTCAAAATAACCTTAACAAAGGGGTAAAATGGGGTATCAAAGTTTGTATGAGAACTTTTTAAAGGGTGGTGTGATTTCTTTAAAACTTGATGGATACCTAAAATGAACAATACACGTGTAAAACTTATTTGTATTTAGGTTGTAAAACTTGCTAGTATCTCGATTGATTACGACTTAGTGTTAATTTAATTAAGATACCTATATGAATAATGTGTACTTTCGTTTTAAATCCAGATTATATAATCACGTTTTTCATATGGTGAATTTTGAAAATATATTTCAATGAAACTGGAATTAAATCGTAAATACAAGTTTCACTTCCGGAGTAAAGCAGTAAGAGTTTTGATGACCCACATCCGGTGGCGCCAGTAAAACGAGTACTGCTTTGCTCCTGAAGTCAACAAGGTTGCGGCTCGGAAATAATCGGCAGTCGTTGATGGTATTCCGAGGAGGAAACAGTTCTAAAATTGTAGTCAAGACGGTGAATCAATGAAAATAAATACAGTTACATATTCGAAGTGTTTTAATGGTCTGCAAAGGCCAACACACGTGTTTCAGAATTTTTCAAAATAACTCTAACAAAGGAGTAAAATGGGGTGTGTACGTTTGTATGGAAACATTTTAATGGGTGGTGGGTGTGATTGGCTTAAAACTTATCAATAAAATTTGGCAAGAAGATAAATTGCATCCTGGGGAAAGATTTAAACTACAATTCCTTTCAAAAAGAAGTCGCGAGCAACAGCTAGTAGTTTATATAAGAGCACACTTTATGCACAACACTGAAGGTTAAGCGCACAGCTGATGCGTTCTCCTTCTCTATTTCCCTTTCTATTTTTGTCACACACACGCACACACTGTTAGCTGACAGAATCAACCTCTCGGAAATGGGTTGTTACCATCTGACGTTCAACTAACAAATAGTGTGCACTTACCCGGCTTCCTGTTATACATTTCCGTCCCATTTCACGAAATAACTGCTATAGATATCAGGAAAGCGAGATGAAAGATGTTATACATCAAGGAGGTCCCGGTACTCGAGAATAGCCCAAGCTATTCTCAATAGCTCCAAGCTCCAAACCCGAACCAGATAATGGCCTGCCTTTGCCATCCTTCGGCAAACACCAGGCCAGGCCAGCCTTAAGGTTACTGATCAAGAGTTGTGCCCCGTTGCTCCTCTGGATACCCCATTCAATGTTTTACTGGCCTCACAGGTCAAGCCTTAAAATTTTTATAAATTAAAATTATAAGAATTGATTAGTTATGTACATTTTCCTCTTTTTAAACCATGATGATGATGTAGTTATGAATTATAAAGACCCTTGATGGACAGTCGCACCCACTACACAAGTTCGCACGATTAAGTGTAGGTCCTGTCAAAACATGAAGGATTGAAACAAGCCATCGCCAATACTTCAAATTTTGACGTGTATATCTGTGACTCTGTACTTCTACTCCGACCAACTAAACCGACCAACTGGTTGTGCAGAATGGAACTCGATGAAGGGTTTTGTTCCAATCGAACCAACTGGTTGATCATATATTTTATTTTGGGCGAACTATATTCTTCTGGCGGCTTCGGCGGCCGCTGCCGCGGCACGCTCGCTTAGCTCGCTCGCCTTGCGCATGTTGTCTATACTCTAACATAACCTAACCAACTGGTTTCGATCTTTATTTCATGTCACAAGATTCGTGAACAGAACTACTGGGAATTCTTCTCCCATTTGTTTTGTGAACAGTACTAATGGTAAATAAAAACCTAATAGTTCTGCCAACAGAAATATTCAACAGAACAGGTGGGAGTAGACTGAAAAGGTTTAATACCAGTTTATGTTGTGTATATGACAACCAATTTAAATTAATAAAATATTCTTATCAAACCAACCTAAAAGTTGTATCGTTGAGAAAAAAAAATAGTTGATCCGTTTCAGTTGGTCAGTTTAGTTGGTTGGAGTGGAAGTCACGCTGTAACTGTGTACTTTACATACATATACTGTTTAAAAGGTAGCATGATTGCGAGTATGATTCGAAAAAAGAAATCGAATTCTGTTCAGCCATTTAAAGGTCTTTAGCGCTGTTCTAGTTAACGAAAAGATGTGAGCAACTTTCACAATAAAATTTATTATCTTGTTTTCTTCAATGGTCTGCACAAGCTCTGCTTACTTACCAGATGATGTTTCGTGATATGTCAGGCATTATTTATTATTATTAATTATATTGCAAGAACATGATAACTAGACCTGATGCTGCAGCATCAACTGGAATCTGAAACCCAATTCCTCAGTACAGTTACGTGCAGAGAGATATCGTGTTTCGGCGCATTGAAATGATCTCAATGAATAGCTTATGAATACTATAACCTAATCATTGGGCACTATAATGCACTGCATGTTTGTAAATTATGAGAACCTCAGCTACGTAATTTTGAAATACCGTAACCAATTTTAATAAAAATTAATAATTATTTTTCTTATAGAGTATCGAGTCGGTTACGTTTGGCATCCACGAACTCGATTGGATGCTTGTTTTATAATTCTTAATATTGTTTTATGGTTTAGATAATTAAAATTTGCAAAAAGCGCAAATAAATCAACCTATCGCGTGAGTAGCGCGTTGTTGATAATGTGCACAACAACCCTTTCATCGAGTTGTATGTTGATGCTCGAAATAAAACGTATGAAAGGAATAAACGCAGAGTGCGATCGGATCGCGATTGCATTAGCATTTCGTAAAAATTGCGCGAGCGGCAGATCTGTGCGCTAATAACTTAATTGAAAGGAGCCAGTGAGGCGAGGGAAGCTCCGAAGAACCGAAGAATATCGGGAGCTATACGTGCTGCAGCTTCCACCGGGAACGGCTGGTCTGCTAATTGTAGAAGGTTTGAATTTATGAAAGTTCATTGTGAATAGTAGCCTCGTAAGTCATGGGTTGAAATGAACCAGCTGTACGCATAGTGACTGAACGCTCCGCGCTGCTGGCTGTAAGAACAATACAACTATCCGGCGCATTCCAACAGCGATCTCTCATCCGAAGCTGCGCCATTACGGGGACCCAATTACGGAGACCTAATTAAAATTAATATAGTTGAAGAATTCGTCGACCTTCTGCGAACTTTCAGCGGCCGCGTCGCGGAGTCGGCCGCTTGTTTATGAACTTTACGGCGATATTTTGTTTTAAAATTAAATTCCTCGACTCTTTCAGGTAATTAAAATTAGACGACGGGGAAATAAAATAGAAGCGGATTACGTGTTTGGGACGCCATCGAGGCCATCGTAAAGCTGTTAAATAAAAACCTGCCAAGTCAGAAATAACACAGGCATTCCGACCAACTTTTGCGCTAATTTTTAGACATGCAATGTTGAGCCGTCCACGCCGAGTGCGGTCGCGACATTGCCAGCAAGTATTGATAAAGTTTTAAAAAGTCGATCAAAATTACGAACTGTGCAAGATGGCGGTCAAAATTACTTTTTTGACACATTTTTGCCTGTTCCCATAATGTTTAATCAATGTATTAAACATCAATGTATTATGCCAGTGGAGTATTTTCTGATTTAATGAAACATAGCAAGATCATACCTCTATTCAAATCAGGTAGTCATTCCGATCCTAGTAACTTTAGACCTATATCAGTACTTCCTACATTTAGTAAAATATTTAAAAACTTATGCTAAACAATTCGGATTTACTAAGAGACGCTCAACGACTGATGCCGGTGTTGAGTTAATAACACACATTTTTGATATCTGGGAGGAATCACGCGATGCCTTAGGTATTCTTTGTGATCTGTCGAAAGCTTTTGATTGCGTTCACCATGAAACTCTAATTAGCAAACTACATCACTATGGTGTTAAGGGAGTTTCACTTAAGCTTCTTACATCCTACTTAAGTGACCGAACACAACGAGTAGATGTAAATGGAAAGCGTTCTCCGGGTTCAATGGTAAAAATGGGTGTACCACAAGGATCAATACTCGGGCCATTCTTGTTTTTAATTTATATAAATGATCTATCTAAACTTGTAAAGGATGATCACGAGATTGTACTGTTTACTGATGACACGTCACTTTTATTTAAATTAAAGCGACGACTTACTAATCTTGACGATGTAAACAATGCTATCTCTAATGTTGTAACATGGTTTAATGTAAACAACTTATTACTTAACGAGAAAAAAACTAAATGCATTCGTTTTATACTGCCCAACGTTAAACAGGTGAAAGCTAATGTAAAAATTAAAAACGAAAAGATAGATCTCGTCGACACCACAGTGTTCTTAGGCATTACTTGAGATTATAAGCTGCAATGGGGCCCGCACATAGATAAATTGTCGAAGAGACTCAGCTCTGTGGCATACGCTGTTAAAAAGATCCGTCATTTTACCGACGTAGATACCGCTAGACTCGTTTACTTCAGCTACTTTCATAGCATTATGTCGTATGGCATTCTGTTGTGGGGGAGTGCTGCTGATATTAACACCATATTTGTGTTGCAGAAGAGGGCTGTTCGTGCAATTTATAACATGGGCCCTAGAGAATCACTTAGAAAAAAGTTTAAAGAAATTAATATTATGACAGTGTCTTGTCAGTATATATACGAAAATTTAATGTATGTGCACAAAAATGTTCATTTATTTAAAAAATATTGCGATAATCATAGTATTAACACTAGAAATAGAGATAAACTCGCTGTTCCCACTGTTAGGCTCGCTAAAGTTAATAAGTCTTTTATAGGGCAATGTGTACGCTTCTATAACAAGGTCTCAAGCGACGTGTTAGATTTGTCGATTGGCAAATTTAAAAACGTAATTAAACAGAAACTGTCTATTAAAGCATATTATAAAATATCTGATTATTTAGATGACAAAAAAGCTTGGGATGAATCAGCTCCAACTCGACTCGGCATCCGTAACAAAATTGTCAAGGATCATACAATAAAGTGTTAAGACCAGACAAGTTTCTTGCCGGATTTTTCTTGAACTGGGGTTAGGAGGAACCGGCACCTAGATTCACTAGCATGTAAGAAGACGATTCAAAGTGGTCATTGTGATTTTATTGAATAAATAAATATTGAATTTTGAATTTTGAATTTTGTTTATTTGAGCTTATCAGTTTAGAACGAAAACGTTAGTGTTATTTGATATTGCTGATATTTAATATTGTTATTAGATATGCTCGGTGATTCTGACGTGAGGTACCACCATCAAAAGTAGCCTTTGTTAGCTGTGTAAACGTAACATTGAGACAGACAGACGAAGAGACAGGCAGAGACTGTTTCGAATTTATACATTAGTATAGATATGGATTTGAATATTTTATCATATGAAATTTTAAATATTTTTTAAAATCAATCAACGCAAATTAGGCAGTTATATTAGGCCAATAAAATGATCAAGCCGACTACAGTAGCGGCAGGCGAGCGGCGAGCGCGGTGCACGGGACACGCGCGCCTCACGATGCTGCCGCGTAGGACGATACACTGGATTCTAATAAAATTAACCATTTCATAGCATAATAAAATATCAATCGAATATCTGTATCGGAAACTCTCCAAGAAACCTACTAACATCTTTGAAATATCTAAGCTTTAAAAATATATATTTGAATTTGAATTATTTTTATAACAAAATCTCTACAAGCAAAAGTTATTAAGGCATGACGGGGGCCTTTGGGCGGCCTAGTAACTCCGACATCAGAGTTGGTCACTGACTCAAGTAGTACCCGAAATGTCCTTAAAAAAATTGTTAATAAAATATAAAAAAAAAAGTCTTTGTAGTTACCACTAATACGTATTGCCGAGCAAATTCTCATGATTTAAAAACTAATAATTAGCGACCATTGTAGACTTGTTGTCTGCAAGCAAAAACTTTGATTAGGGGCGACGGACATGGCGAAACTATGTATAAGAATTTCTTGTTGGACTTAAGAACCCAAAAAAGAGTCTTGTTAAATGAGTTAGTTATTGACCTTCGTTTGCGCTTTAACGTTTGCGTTCAAGGCCAGCCGGTCACGACTGCTTTTAATTTCCCACATGCAAAGAAACAGCATCCTTGTTGGGTAAAGTTAAGGTTAACTATCGTGTGGAAAATTATAACAGGTTGCTTTACTGTGTTGGCTTCGAGCTCGGAACTATCGTGTGGAAAATTATAACAGGTTGCTTTACTGTGTTGGCTTCGAGCTCGGCTATGTCCCGATAAGAGTCACGTTGCCGAGTGAGCCACGAGACTGATTCCACGCTCACAAGGCGCGCGCCAGTAACTACCCATACCGAGGATAGGGAGAGTCGCACGCAGGTTATTATAACCCAAATGTACAACTTGGCTACCTGACGTATGTAAGAAAACGGTTTTTTTCTTGAATCTTGAATGTTTGGTCAATATCTAAAAACCTTATTATGAATCGTTAAGGTTTTTAGATATTGACCAAACCGATATCTCTAACAGTTGGAATTTTTGAATAAAGTTGTGCATTGATTTAGTTAGATTCTAAACCATTGCGTATGATATAACGCGATCTGAACCAGCTATAGAGAAGCCGCAGCTAGACTGCTTTTTAGAGAAGCCCCTCGTGAGTCAAACATAGCGCAGGTAGCCGGGCGACGGCAGCGCGGCCGGCAGTTAGGTCACTCGGTCATGTTTCTCACTGCTCGTAAATAACCGCACATTAGCATCAACCGGCTGAAACAAGCCATTTGCATGGAACTCGTGTAAATATTAATCATAAGGGCGGCATTAATGATTCAACTTCGCAACCTCCTAATACTACCTAGCTAATAAAAAACAGCTGGTTTAATGATGATTTTGCGTTTCTTCCTAATTAAAAAGTCTGAACATACACAGGAGAGTTAAGGTGGTTTAAATGAGATATAACCCTGAATGATATACTTATACGATAAGGATCAGGCATTTAAAAACCTTTTATAAAGTGTCTAATAGAGATAGATTCACACGCGTACTCTTTATAACGAGGTACCTAGATGTTTAGATCGTGCTATGTCACATACCTACTAACGTATTCATTCGCGAGTCTCGTGAGTTGCCGATACTAGCGAAGTCCTCGCCAATTACTCGTGTAGCCTCGAGCTTGAAGTAACGCCTACCTTATGCAAACGAGCAGTCATTACACACTCATCACAACTAGCTTAATGAATTTCAATGAGAGGTCGGTGCTTTAAGAATATGCTTAAGTAATCCAGTTGCTCGTCACTCTTTCAGGCAAATGGACAAGAATAAACTTATTTCTTAGCTTACTTCATTATAATGTTCCTTCACTAGCTTTCCAAAACTGGAGCTGAAGAGTACACCGTTTTTTTATTTATAAATAAATAATGCCGGTCATTTCACTAGCATCGTCTTACTTACTAAAGGAAGCATAGCTTGTATGGATACTATATGACTGATATACTGCTTATGTACTTATTTTTTTGTATATACAAGTCAGGACATTCTGTCACAAACATGTAACTGAATAAATCATATTAATTGTGTTTATCGTTTTTAGGGTTCCGTACCTCGAAAGGAAAAAACGGAACCTTTATAGGATCACTTTGTTGTCTGTCCGTCCATCCGTCTGTCTGTCAAGACACTTTTTCTCAGGAACGCGTGGAGGTATCAAGCTGAAATTTATATCAAATACTCAAGTCTACTGTCCCTTAAAGAAAAAATCAAACTTCTAAGCCAACACAATCAATCCATCCTAAGGTTGTCTGGCAGAGATCGCTACATAGCGATAAGACCGCCCATTGTACTACCGACTAGCAAAACATTGTTATTTTTGTTTCTACTTGTATATTTGGTGTGCAATAAAGTATTATCTATCTATCTATCTATCACAATCAAAAGATACAGCCGTTTATGCCGCAAATTTCCGCAAATCTTCGACACTCGCAAGGGAATCAAAACCTACAGGGTACTTCCCGTAAACTCAAAATCTTGAAATTTGGTACGAAGCAACGTCTTATAGCACAAATAAAGGAAAAATTGCGAAAACTGTAAATTTTTTGTTACATCATCCAACCATGACTTGATTGTCGTGATGGGTGAAATTTTACTTATATACCTATAAGTTTGTACGGAACCCTCGGAATGCGAGTCCGACTCGCACTTGGCCGGTTTTTTTTTTATCATTGATAGACCTACGTTTGACCACGAACTCACCTGATGTTAATCGACGATGGGGCACGCAGGTCAAGAAGATACCTATTTAGTCTTGACTTGAAGAAAACCAAATTGTAGTTTTCAGGAAAGACAGACGACGGCAAAGCATTCCAATTCTTGGCTAAATGTTGTTTTAAAGTTTTACATGAAAAGTAATAAAATTAAATGTAAAATACATTTTTATTATTATCATTCAAAATGACCACCCCGATTATGAATACAGGCTCTTAGCCGACGCGGCCAGTCGTCGATTGCAGCACGCACCACATTCATGTCTATTTCTGCCGCTGCTTTAACCAGACATGCTCGGAGAGATTCCAAATTTTGATGAGGCTTAGCGCTGACTTTTTCCTCTAAATGCTGTCATATTTTGTAGTCCAGTGGATTTAAGTCTGGGCTAGGCGAGGGCCAGTCTTCGTGCCTGATAAAGTCAATTTCACGGGTGGTCAGCCAGTTTTGAGTGCTTCGTGCCCTATGAGCTGGTGCTGAATCTTGCTGGAAAGTCCAGAGTCTGTTTTCGAACATTGTTTGGGAAAGAGGTTGCACTATATTTGTAAGGACGGTATTTTGGTACACAACAGCACTAGTTTTCGCACCTTTCTGACAGAAATGTACATCTGTTAGGCCTGAATATGACATTCCCAGCCAAAACATGCATGACGAAGGATAATGTCCTCGCTTAACTCTCAAAATACGGACGCTTCTTCACTGCTGTGGGCGTACACTTTATCACTTTAACTTTCCTCGATGTTATTTTTTTTTAATTCGAAAACAAAATTTGGCGGTGTTTTTATTCCGCGTACCGCCGTATCAAAGCGCGAGTTCTTTCCAGCCTAATTTTTTTTTGGTGCGCACACTATAATTGTCCGGTCTTTTTTTGATAAGCCCGTAGTCCTAGGTCTTTATTAACTTCTTTTTAACTGTTGTTTTGCTTAGTCCCATCTGAAGAGCTAAGATTTTTTGTTTACGCACGGGATTTCGTTGGATTCGCGCTCTCACTGCTTTGACGATGGCTGGTGTCCTAACCGTGCGAGGTCGGGCGCTCCTTTTACGATCATCGAGGCTCGAATATTTACTGAATCGTTTGATGATTCGATGAACAAACCTTATTGTTATTTTAAAATTTAGCAGAATGTTGAAATTTTTTACGGGATAACCGCGACTCGATCTTCCTTTAGCGTCCATTCAATTTGAAAAATGAATTTATTTTTTATTTTTACAAAGCTGAAATGTTCTTTTTTCAAAATCAATAAAATATTTTTGGCCAGTATTCGAAACTTAAAAATAATAGGGTTGTGACAGAACTTTGTTGCATATAAACACCTAGACCCGAGACAAATACTTGCAGATCATACAAACATTTGTCCTGCAGCGGGAATCGAACCCATAACATTTTGCGTCTTAGCTAGAATTATTTATGAAGAGCTCTGCTCTGCTTTAGAAACCATTTCCACATCAGCGAACATTCAACATCACCAACACGCCATGCCACGCGTCTGCAAATGGCAGTTCCGTACAGAGCGGCGCGACAAAGCGTCGCGTCATGTCGTGTCGGCCGCTCGCCTCATAAAAACGCTCATAGATTGGCTGCAGGCGGCATAAAGGTGTCAAAGTTGCGGCCGCACTCTGATTTATTTATCAGGAAAGGCATAGGTATGTGAGGAAACAGCCGCATGAGCTCGTAGGTACCGCTACACCAGCAGCCAAGAGCTTGGTTGTGCTGGCACTAGGCTACTTACTACTTACTTCTTGCAGTAGTATTTAGAGCACACAAAATTCGGTATTTTATTGTGGATTTGGTTTGGATTGGGTGGTAGTCTCTGATACATACGACAAGGTATCCAAATCTGGACTGGTGTGACAGGAGCTAGTGACTACAGTGGCGAGGCGATGGCCGGACGGCTGCCAGTTCGTCGCCACCTCGACTCGATCGCTGCGCTATCGATAAATCGCGCCGCGCCGGCTGTTGACTCATAAAAGCGACGAAACGAATAATCATTATTCATAGCGCTTTATCAACGATTTATTGCGGTGTTATGTATTTTTCCGCTCTTCGTAATTAATCCGACCAATTCTATGGAAATATCGCTCGTGCAGAAACGGCGCGGCCGCGGCACATTCAGTGCATGTAGCTCGTTCATCCATCACTAGACATGCATTACCGCTGCATGCAGAATATAAAAATAGAGCTTTATTTTGATATTCTGCATACACGCACACGCCAGCCGTGTATCTATTTGAATCTTTCTTTGATGTTAACATCGGTCAGCGAGTGAGGCGATGGCGAATGCCATAACAACAGCGGATCAGACCGGTTTGGATCATATTTCACCGTCGACGGGCGACCGACCGCTCTCCGCTGATTTATGCTGCTATTGCACTGACTATGGCTCAAATAGCCACCTTGCAAATGGCCGCCCGCTCAAACGTCAATCAAATAAAAAGTGATATGTTCGCACATATTTTTTTTATACTAAACCACCCGAAACGCGCTATTTACAGGAATAAAGCGGATTTACGAGACAATCGCCGAATGAGTTCCTCTGAAACGATGCCCCAGAGCGCCGGAGGTGCCGGTGCCACTCTCGCGCTCGTTCTAATCTTGGCCAGGCGGTCGCGCCGTTATAAACCCTGTTTACATTAGAGGCTTTAGCATTAACATGAATATAACGATCGTCGACACGCCGCGTTCAGAGCTCTCGACCAGCACGGTGCCGGTGCACATAGTGCACAGGTGTGTAAATCATTCATGAAGTGGTGGGCGCACTTGACGCCGCCTGCTACAGCGTCGTTAGCGCTCGCGCGGTGTCAGAGCACCACATTCACCGCTGTTACATGGAAATGCAATGGAGCTCTGTGATGATATTGACTGTGTTGTGCTCGCTCGGCCTTCGCGGCGCCGTTTGTGTCGCAAACGCGATGATAAACTGGCGAAGCGCTACATTATTTATAAGTGAATTGGATGAGATTCATTAGGCAGTAGACTCAGCGATGGTTTACTGATAAGACATGAATGAGATGGCAGGTTTGTTGCACTGAGTCACTGAATATCAGGGTTTGTAAGTTGTTAAATCTCGTGCTTGTTTTACGAATGAACCTGTTTCATAAAAGTTTAGTTAAAATATTATTAGATACAATTCATAATATTTTTAAAGAACAGCTAAAAATATTTCATAAAATCCTAACAAAAACTAACGAGTGTTCGTCTTCGTCTCCAGGTTCTATGAGAAACCGTAAAAGGCATAAAATTAATCGTATACCGCGAGTGCTCCAATTACGCTTTATCGTGCTATTATGTCTTTATTATTGTTGGCGCTCATCTGCGCTTCATTATCTCGAGACCCTGACTTGGAATCTCTGATTCAATTCCAACCTAAAATATGTTTTCCAAAATCCAAACAAAATAATGATCTTAAATTATAATTTTGAAAACGAGGCGCGGCGGCGCGGCGCTGTGCAATAGATGTTCGGGAATACGCACCGACCATTTCACTTTATTGATAGCAATTATAATGTCAATAACGATGAGTTATTAGCTAAAATTGTCTAAACGAGGACAGAAGCTTCAACGGAGAGTTAAAGCACTTCTTACAATCGGGGTCTTGGTAGAGTGGTGGAAAGGACGGACTGGCAGCGGCGGGCGAGAGATATGATCCTTATTAATAGTGACTGGAGTCAGTATCGAGCTGTTTACTTTCAATTTCGTTCAAAACTTATTGCCATTTGTTTGTGCGAGGACCCTCGCCTCCTTCGTTTCCTCCCATCTCCCCCCCGGACCAAGGCCTGAACACGCGGCTGTGCTCAGCTGAACTAAATAAGCCACTATCTCAGATTAAACAGGATTAAAATGCACGTTGAATTTGACTTTCCGTGTATTTCAGCGCTCGTGATTCTGCTCTAATGGAAGGAAGAATTCGGAATAAACATTTATGATGGAATATTAAAAGGTGCACGGTTAGCTCGCACCTGAAATAATGATTCTAGTAAAAGAGAAATTAAAATAATAATACATGAACAAAATTCGGCGCTTCGTTAAGTAGAATAGTTAGAGCTGAACCCTGTAATTTTTCTCTTAAATCAGGGTCCGCAGAAGGCACGGCGGAGGACGCAAACGAAATCAAACGGTCGATATTAAAAAAGCTTTCGGAAAAGGTTCGGACCCCGCGAGGCGAGAAATTAAAGGTCTCACATGTCAGCGGCGCGCCGGACGCGTCGATACCACACGCATTAGTTTTTACGCATCAATTCGCGCCGAAGCTGACAGCCGACAAGAGCCTACCCACTTTTCCACTTGGACGTTTCGGACCCTTTTTAGAAGATTTTCTGTATATAAGAGTCATTCAATCCTCTCAGTATGCCAACTAAACACTACTACCTGGTACTGTCACAGCGATAGTTTCCAGTGAAGTTTGTTCAAAACAAAGCTGAATTACAAACTCCTGCTTTATCTCATAGCCAATCGATAAAGTAGCAGCTGTTGGAGATTCCCGAGTGGACAGTACCGCTGTATTCCGTCATCGAATCCCATTTCCGCTTCCGTGCCGCGGTATATCAACTAGGCCTACCTGTATTACTGCTATTAAGTATTATATGTTATGAAGAAAAAAAACATCTTCGTGCAGTGTCTTACCGACACCACCCACAGGTGCAGCGACAGACTTGCCGTGCTTGAGCAATTTTGCCCTTATTTTACTCAAGACCAACATAGCTGCCATGGAATCTAATAAGAGCACATTAATTAAGCAAAGTTATATTCAAAATATCCCAGCACTAATCGTATAGTATAAAGTATAAAAATTATTTATTCAGAACAATGTACAATGTGCAGATAACTAACGTCAGATATATGTCAGATTACGCGCCAAACCTAGTGCTTACATTGTTGCACTGAGAGTATCTGTTTATTAAATTATTATTTTAAAAATATTTAATTGCCTAAGTCCGGTTAAAAACCCTGATAACCGTTTTTTGGGGGGTAAGTGCTTCCCCATCAAAATCGTGCAAAAACTAGTTTATCGAGTAATGGTTACGGTGGAGTCGCGCTGCGCCGATTCGCCGCTGGTTCGCAGCGAAGTGCCGCGGAGTGAAGACAAGCGTCCGAAGAGGCTCTTGATTAAGCTCGCCGTAAAGCGGGTCACTCTCACTCTACTTCGATCTAGGTACGAAATAACGTACGGCGGGTGGCGCTCAAGTACCTACTTAAAGAAAAAAAAAAATAGGAAACTAACTAAATTTCTTCTCAGAATGAACATCAAGTTTTATTTCAGTTAGAATTAAAACGAAGTCTTGTGAGTGTGTAATTGTTTCATTTAAATTGTGTAATTCTTAAGCCATCGAAAAACTATTATGATTGTAATTTTTGGCTAATTACCATATTAAAAGGAGTTAGCGATATTAAAAGCAAAAGGTTCGTTATTCGCACTCGCATTGATCACGGCAGGTTTCGTCCATAACTAGTTTTTGTTCTAAATCTCTCGGCGAAACTCAATTTGTTGGGTAAGGGAGGTCCCGAGGGAGCTGCGGCCCTACCGGCTATCTCGAGTTATTAGCCCGGGGAGCATTACCGCCGAGAAATATAACGGGCGGAGTACTCAACGTGCCCGCTAGTATAAGCGAAGGAGTCGTCCTTCACTTACAATAGTGACTCCGCGTGACTTCATCTACCTAACGAGAATCATCGAGATTCACCGATTCAATGTGATATCTAAAACTATTTTTGCTGTTAAACAGCACTCATCTATGTCTAATTTGTAATTAATTTTAATCTTTGTAAATGATAATGTTACATGAAATCGATAGAACTGAGTGAAAAATTGCAACACCCCAGTGTTGTCATTTTTTTTTAATTGTTCTCAGTTTCAGGAGTATGCGGCACCTAGATTAACTAGCATGTAAGAAGAACCAAATCACAAGGAATCGCCTTGTGATTTTATTAAAATAATGTTTTGATTGGAAAAAAAGCAATCGAGCCACCGAGAGAGTTTGAGAAGTGTCGTACCTGTGCGCTTCTCGGGATCCCTGAAGAGCAGGTCCCCGAGCGGCGCGGGCGGCGAGCGCCCTTTGCCGTTCTCGGCCAGCGCCAGCAGCCGGTAATGCACGTCCCACTCCAGCCCGCGCACCGTCCACAGGGGCTCCTCTGACGTCACGTTTATCCTGTAATCGCACATTTATTTTAACACAATCATCGATTCAAATAAAAAAAAAAACCCCAACAAAAAAAAACCATTTATAATCAATACATTGAGAGGATTCAACTGTTTGAGGAAACAAATGTTTTTATGATCTGCAAATACTTGTCTCGGATCTGGGTGTTTTCCTATGTAAAATATGTATGTACTTGACAAAAAATATATTAATATAAGTCTCGTTTTCGGCTCGTCATCTCGAGGGTTAAAGCTGAAAATCAGTGTTTGCTTCTTAAGCAATATGATTGCTGAGCTGTGACCCTTTTGATATTGCAACACGCACTTTTAGTTTTAAGTATCTGGTGTCTAACCAAACGTTTTATATATTTACCATAATGTACAATGGTACCATTGATTGTACGTGTGTGCTGATTTATCAAATAAATGTTGTATCCATCTATCTATCTATATATCTATAAATAGCATATCACTCATGTGGTTCCCATAACACAAGGTCTGCTTACTTTAGAGATGATGATGCTGCTTGAAATGTCCAGGGTAATTTATTTATTTCAATTAACCCAACACGACACCTCGGATACAAGTTGGTATATAAGTTGGTTGGCGTTATTTATATAGCAGTACAGAAACAGTAGCCACCTAAGTCTGAATAAAACTACAAAGTTTGTTCTGGAAGGAATAACATTTCATAACGTAGCTTTACAAATAAGTACATTAGGGATAAGCAGCGTCGTACAAGCGAAAGCTCTTAGCTGATATAAACGTGCCTGCGAATGTGCCATTACGTTCATATCACTAGGTAAGCCCGCTTCTAAGGTCTGTGTTTCTGTTTCTAGAAATATACCCTAAGCATCAATTGTATCCTTAACGACTGACAACCGATTAAACTTACGCGCGCTGTATTATATTGTGTTGAATGAAGAGTCCAGACAACAATACAAACTCATAAATTAGAGTGCATACTGTTAGAGCATTTTTCTACATCACGTGCATCTACGGCGTAGGCTCGTAGCATTTGCTTCTACGCAGCAGCTTTTAGATTTCCACGTAGTCGTGGTAATGGTAATACAATTTAATAATAATAGAATTACCCGTGCTTGATTACATCACGGTGTTATTTGAATTTATTTCAAAAAATATTGTACTACTTACTTATTAGTAAAACATTTTGTTGGTGGTTAGTTATTGCGCCGTTATAATAACATAAAATGTTCTAAACGGCCGTGCGCTTTGCGTTTTACGAGTAACGGCCGAACATCGATCCTTTATTCGCTATAATGTTGTCGGTAATTAAAATAACCTACATTACGTCCAATAAACGTAACAGACGAGCGTTCACTGTCCCATTAGGAACGGCTGAAAAATGATTAAAAAAACAATTTTATTACATCGTAAAATGCTTGTTAGAATCGAAAACGAGGTTTGTGTATCGTTTTTATGCGCAATAAAATATTAAATAATAAGTGAGTTGCGTCAGCGGATGTCGCCGCGTCCGCTCGTCCGCTTCGGCGTAGCGAGTGGCTAATTGTTGCCACTCCACTGTAATGGGCATCTCGTTTAATGGCACTTTTATGTAACACACTGATAAGATAGCCGAGTTGCTATAAATTGTGCGCTTACAGGACATTAAAGGTAATTTATAATGGTAGCCTACACCATAGACTGCGCCGCACAATTAATACTATGCAAGTCTAATGAACCGAAGGACATTTGTCAAACAGATATTTCATAACAATCGCATAGGCATTATGTAGGATTTTTCGTTTGACATCTTATGTAGTACATACTCGTAGCTCTTATAAATTCGTTTGACATCTTATGTAGTACATACTCGTAGCTCTTATTAATTCACTAGCTTTTTTTCGTGTTATTTTATGTTTTACTAGCTGTCCCGTTCGCGACTTATTCCGCGCGTTTTAAATATACTCGTATATGACATTATAACACTTGACTTTGCTTCTATATGACACAATCACACCCACCACCCATTAAAAAGTTTTTATACAAACATTCATTTTACATAAACATTTTACTTATTTAAGAAGGTTATTTTGCAAAATCCTGAAATACATGTCCATTTATTTTGCATTTTAAGTATCCAAACCTTAAATCATATCATATTTAATCATATTTTCTAAATATCACACCACCCGTTAAAAAGTTCCCATACAAACTTTGACAACTCATGTAACCCATTTGTAAGAGTTATTTTGGAAAATCCTGAAAGAACGTGTCCTTTTATTTTGCATTTTACTTATTCAAATCAAGTTTTAAGCAAATCGAACCTCGCGTTAAAAAATTTCATACATTAGTTTTCACCCTTGTTCACGCTCTTAGGGGTTGAATTTCAAAAAATCCCGCCTTAGTGGGTGGTTTTGCTATAAAAGAAAGCTACCTTCCAAATTTCAGCTTTCTAGCTTCAGCAGTTTCGACTCGGGGATGATGAATCATACAGTCAGTCAGTCAGGTTAAGCTCTTTTATAGGTATAGCTTTATACAACTGACAATCGACTGCAACTTTGTAATTATATGTAGTTGCATTATCACAAAACAATCAAACATTGTAAAAATTGTCATCAAGACAGATGGCATTGAAGAAGAGTCTTCTCTTCCTAATGAAGATGAGTAATGTGTATTGTTTGATATACTGGAGCGAATACTATTATTAATATCATTATAAGTAAAACTATTCTCCAATACCTTAAAGATTCGTCGTTTGAAGTGAGGACGGAAACTAGTGCGACTGGCTCCACAACTCACACTCGCCGGCTCTTGCTAATGAGCGCCAAAACGAATCTAATTGTTGTTCGCGATAAAACACGCGCCAATTAAAACTTTCCTCAAATGTAACTCGTGTAATCACACCGCCGCCGCCCGCGCGAGGCCGCGCCGATTTAGCAACGCTAATAAATGTAATTATTGTGAGCGTTTGATTTTCTAGTATAATAATAATAACTGATGTTTAGTCAACACCTTGTTGATTCACCCGAGTTCTTATACCTTAGTTTGCAAATAGATCAGTTAAGTTATTGGGCGTAGAATTAGTACTTCTCGCTTATTGCTAGAAAAGCTGTGTCATGATGATGGGTGTGGATGATGATAACAGTGATAATGAAAGTTAAAATAATTTATAATCCACCCAGCCGTTTTCGGCTACAGTGTTTAGGCTTTATTTTTAGGAGCTTGGATGTTTAGCCCTAATATGACTAATGTACCCAATTCTTACAGTGAACGTACGAGAGCATAAGGCGCAAAAACGGAAACGGAACTGAAAGTTAAAACGGAGTTATTTTACCGATTTCCGTTTTTTACAACTGTTTTTAGAAAACGAGTTGTTCAGCCATCATTTCGCAAGATCAGCCATCAATGTGTAGAAAGCGGTGATAATAAATTATTCAAAAACAAGTCGCATAATTAATAATAATAGTCTTGGACATTTCACACAGAATCATTTGGCCCCAAAGTATGCAGAGCCCACTTTATGGGCACTAAATTACTGATATAAATACATAGTCATATTACACATAGAAACACCCAGGCTTGAGACAAATTCTTGCAGATCATACAAATATTTGTCCCGCGGCGTGAATCGAACCTTCAACCGCACCGCACCAAACCGCAACCTTCTGCGTTACATTGATATATACCGAGTAGTACCGAGATGTCTGAAGAGATCAAATGGACGCCTTTGTGCAGCAGTAGGGCACAATGGGCTAACCATAATCGTAATGGTAATATGTACTCGTAGCACATCCCGCGGCTCCCGACGGGACCGTCGCCTCTGCGCGCTCGATGGCGTTAGGCCACTGACGCCGAGGAGGCGTATCGCTACGTATACTTAGAACGATTCTAATCTCGGAACGTACTTAGTTTAAAATAAAGCAGACCCTGCTGACCCGTTCGTAATTTTTTGCTTGTTTTTATTTTGATAATATTTTAAAAAGATATTATTAAATGATCTAATTACTAGTCTGACTGAATGGTTTTCCGTAAATAATCTACTGTTTAATGTCGATAAAATTATGTTGTTCAATTTTATCTTGAGGCAACTTTCCTTTAACTTATTTAACTCATTCTAATATAAGAGGTAAGAATCTCTTGCTTCATGAACTGTCCTTACCAAGAACGGACCGTATGACATTTTTAGGAGTCTGGCTGGACTAACTAGGCCAATCCATATTGATAAATTGGCAAAGAAACAAAGTTCTGCTAAAACCTACACTTAGTTACATCGTTTCGACTCAATTTCAATTCAAATTTTAAGATTCGATTTTCACATCTGAAATATTTCAAAAAATTTTAAACTTAAAATAAACATAAATTTATAAATATGTTTATAAATTTTAATAATTTCAACAAATTGTTATTCACTATTGTATAATGTGATAATTTTTACTATTGTTAGTATGAAAATTGTATGTATTGCGTAGTGAGGTGTTGGCGCGCCAGGCGCCACAGAACACTAGCGCTGCAGCAGTTCATTACACTTTACAAGCACCAAGATCCGATTTTGTGTCTGAATTAGTGTTTAACCATATATTGGTGGCAATTCGGTTGGTTCATTTCTAAAATTAGGAATTGTCTAAAATATATTTAGTTAGTCATAGCATTTGTAAAACCTATTATCTTATCTTATTCGGTTGGTACCATCTAACTTATTAAGCATTCCATTTACGCTTAATTAAGTTAGATAAAATTAAACTAAGTTAAGTTGGTAGCAGCTGAATACCAAAGGTTAATTTGACAGTTCCAAACCTAATTTTAGCTAAAATTAGTTAGGTTGGTGCCAACAGAATTGAAGCCATTGTATAAATTGTTTTGCATGTATGTTTTAGTTTTTAAATAAAATAAATATTCTTTTTTTTTCTGTTTTATTCTATTATTTATGAACGATGACTCCACAACAGATGATACTTTAAATTGAACAACGAAACGGCTGTTAGTTCGACTGTATTTGACGAACATTTGAATAACGTTATCGTACCGTTATATCGATATTAGTTTGCGGAGTAGACGTCCTTGCCCCTGGCTACAGCCCTGCTTGTGCTATGCGTCCGTGACTCACGCATGCGGCGGCACGGGTCCGGACCGGGCTCGGCGGGCAATTCATAATTAACGTTGTTTCGCCAACTTTAATGAGGCCCCGATGTTTACATGAAATCCCTCTCTGGCCGGAATCCCACTCCGACTCCTACCTGACGTTATATGACGCCTAATTTTTATGCGGAGTGAAAATTGTGCAATTGAAAGGGACTTTTTGCTTTTAATTCCGTTTTAAAGTGAAAGGGTACATTCCAGTTTTGTACTTTAGGGAGTTCATGTTTTATGTACAGAGGCAAAGGAGGTGGAGTGCTCGAAATCTGAGTTATAATAACGCGTAACTCAACCAAATAAACGAATGAACACAGCGGGTTATGATTTTTGATGCCTTAAATTATATCTCGAGAAGGATGCGGTACTTTTAATAGTATTGTTTGCAATAAAAATATATTTATATTCGTAATGTCAAATAATGTAACATTTCCGTCCTCCATCCATTAGAAGGCTGTCGACTTCCGGCGCGGCTTGGGAATAATAAGAAAGCTTCGGAACACGCGGGATTCGCGTCGTTAAGTCCCCGCACGTCATGCCGTGCAGATTGCGGGACACATTATAAACAATCGGCGCGGGTCTCGATTAGCGATTCTACTAGAAACAACAGTTTGTGTGATCCACCAGCTGCACAGTGGTCGCTCCCATACAGATCTCACACATCTAGTGAATATAGTAGTTCTGTCATTTAAAAACAAGAGTTGAATTAAGGATATAATTTGGGAGACCTTTACCATTGATTAACACAATTGATTACCTATGACTTATTTCTTTGAGGGTGATGATATGGACGAACCAGTTGCCATTTCTGGTGTCTTTGGTAATAATTTATTGAGCCTAGAGCTATTTTCTAAACATGCTTTTTGCTTATTGCTTTTTAATCTGTCTTGTTTTATAAAAAGGTACTTTACTTTTTTTAAAAAAGGCAAGACAGGGATCCCTTTTTAGCGACGGAACTCAAAAATATGGTTTTGTATTTTTACGTTTTATCAAAGTCGCCGAAACGCGCTGTTATTAATTTAAAGACGTTTATGTTACCGAGAACATGATTAGAAACAATAAGGAGCTCCTTTCATTTTATTAGCCTGGGTATTATAACGAGTTTTTCAGTAATCAATTAAATCTCCAAGAGTAAAATGAGTTACGCAAAGCTCTTCGTTAGTCGATAGCTAGTTCTTTTTAACGAGTTCGGTCTGTGGACCGTGGAAGCAGATGCATCGATCTTCGGTTGCTAATCCGGTAAGTGTTCGCAAGCACTCGGCTTCACAAACAAAGTACTCAAGACGCCCCTTTGATGACATTACAGTATTTGCACAGATAACAACCGTACAAGTGTGCTCTTAGCTTAAGATCATTAATTTTCGAGATGTTCTTGTGTAAATACACCGGGCTCATATTCAGTGTAAGCCACGGTACGACCGCATCAATTGAAAGGCAGCGCTTGCGATTAATTCCTGTGCCGTAAATAGTGTAATGTACGAACTACGTGAAAAATACTGACAAAGAAAATATTACCTACACAGGAAGGACCTACGGCTTATTGACTTTTTTGTCATTAAAAATTGAGTATCATAATTGGCTAACAGTATCTTTAAGAGCTACTCTTACGTCACGTTTGTACTGAATAAGTAAAAAAAATGTACAAATTTCCGAAGAAGTCTATTAAACAATTCCGCAGCTTACAATTCTCAACAGCATTAAGTATTTCCCAAAGGTAAATGAAATGACTAACTTGGGAGTGGTGCCACCGGCGGAGTAGACGAGTAGAAGGAAGTGCTGAGGCAGGCCGCCGTCGAAACCGGCCACGCACGACACCTCCACCGACTCCGACGTCTGGTTCCACAGCGTGCAGTTCCGGGGCGCGTGCGGCTTGCCTAACAATAATAATACCCGATGATTTTAATACAACACAACGATTAGTTCGAGTAGTTTGACATGCCAATCGCGACCCAACTGAATCGCGTATTTGAGTAAATGGTCACTGATTGATACACATGTCTTTGCAGGGGGATTACTAGGTAAGTAACATACAAATAACCACACATCCTGAATATATGTAACAAAACCTAGTAAAACAATTAGCTTAGTATTTTTTAACGTCTAATCGTTTGTAGTTGTCTCAAAAGGCCCATACCTGCGGCCACCATTTGGAAGACGCAGGGTGCCAGCTGTGCGCCGACCTCGTTAGACGCGGAGCACGACAGCGTGCCGTAGTCCAGGTCTGCCACAGGAGTGTATCTAAAACACAATCTTATTATCAACAGGTAACCGATAACTGATAGCAGATGCTAAAAGCTTAAAACGAATTTTGGCGGCAATTTTTAGGAGAGGCCGGATGTGGCTCATTTCGGAGGTAATAAGCAGCCATCGTAGTTCAATTAGATGATTAGAGTGTCTCACTTAAGGCTGGAGGCGCTGCCGTTGCTGGTGTATCTGTCGGCGGCAACGTCGATAGTCTCGCCGGAGTTGTTGAACTTCCACTTGAAGACGGCGGCCGGCGGATCGGCGTCCACCTCACACACGATGACCACGGACTCGCCGCGCGCCGCGCCCACCACCGACACGCCGCCCGCGCGGCACGACGGCGAGTCTGCAATACAACCGAAACATCACCTTACCTTCAAGAATACCTCTAGCTAGAACATTATCTTCGTGAATTATCGAACATACGACTTATACCGAAATCTTCTACTACGTAAATTAATCAAAAGTATTATTTTCAGTTTATAATGTGCATACGTTTTCAGCTTGCTACCAAAATTCGCTCTATTGAGGAAACGTAACGAAAGAAGCAAAACTCTGCATTGCATCATTAACGAACCTAGTAGCTACGCTGTATATACCGAATTATCCCATCGGCCTTGTCTGTCTCCTCTTTCAGTCACTGTTGGATTGGACCGTGAACAGATGGCGACGCGCGAGGAATATTGAGATACATGTAAGTGGACCTTCTGTAATTGAATCCCGTGAATCTTATCACAAGAGTCGTTCACGCCGCATGTGATCACGCGTAGCAATTATGAACAGCTAACAAACTACGCATTATCAGCTAATGTTTAAACATTAACCCTAGTTTTATTCAGATACAGTCTGCAATATATTTCTTAACACTTATTCGGCATGAAAATATTGTGACTTTCTCTACGGTGTCCTCTTACACTGACTGTAGAAAACAAGCGTTTTACTTTGGACTGTGTCGATTTGCATGCCCATTTTTAAATAATTATCTCATTCCATTTCTGTCGGCGCACGATTTCAAACGCTCTCAAACTTATTAATTAGATATTGTTATATTTTGTTAGGTATTTTTAGGTAAGATTTCCTGTATTGTTTTATATTTTAAGATTTTTTTGTAATTAGGTTTTTCATTTTGTTCTAGATATTCATCGAAATACAGTAGGTATTTCGATATGCAGTTATGCAGTTACAAAAAACTACTCAATTTGAACCATTTCCTAACGCAGACCCTACTAGCGTCTTTCATAATGGTTCTGTGCAAGCTTTGGTGTAAGACCGTATCTCAGAATCTCTGATTTTGGTTCTGAATATTCAGTATTCGACAAGAATTACGAGCCAAATTTTGGGTCAAATATTTTAATTCATGATTCTAGTTCTGAATCAGACTATATACTTTGCTCTTCGCAAAACTTGGAAAGGACAGTTATCAACTCATCAGATGAATCTAACGCTGTAACGAAGCTTATAAGAAAAAGAAATAAATATACCATAAGCGCTAAGGATCAGAAGAAAAATAAAAAGAAGCCAAAATAATGAACATGGTTGGATAGTTGGATGCTGTGAAAATGTCTGCAAAAAGATTTATATCTTCAACTAGCTGTACCCGGCATGCGTTGAATGCAATGCCACAAATTTTCTCACCGTTTAAACCTTCCCTGGACTACGACAAACATTTCAACACCAAAATCAGCTAAATCAGTCCAGCCGTTCTCGAGTTTTAGCGAGACTAACGAACAGCAATTGATTTTTATTATATAGATTTATAGTTTTAAGTGTAATAATTGATCTCTTTAACTGTGTAATGTATGTAGTATATCAGTCATGTGGTACCCATAACACAAGCTCTGCTTACTTTGGGGCCAGATGATGTTGTGTGAAAAGTCCGGGATTATTTATTATTATTATTATTAAGTTCCTCTTAATTTGTATAAATCTAAAAGTTATTAAATATGCTAAAAGGAAATATATTATGTTAAAAAGGAATGCTAGCTCAAATATAATTCTATTATAAACTTAACATAATCTAACATAACAGTTATATATACTGATCTCAATTATTTTAATGTGCCATCTAACTGTTTTACCTTGATTCATAATTATTACAACCGTGTGAGAAAGACGATTAGGTAATAATTAAGTAGGTTTATTGAAGGGGCTAAATAATGTGATCTCTTATAATATGGAAACAATTAGAAGTGTTTTTCTATATAATAAACGTTTTTTCATTTTATTATTTTCATTCCATTTTAATCAAAGCATAATCTCATACCAGGTAGGTACTTGAAATACTTTTCAATATAATAATTATGTTATTATACCTTCATTAAGTAAAATAATTTCGAAAATTGAACCTCAAATATTATATAAGAAAGATACAATTGAGTAGAATGTGTCCTTTTAATAAATGATTTTTCTGTCTTTCTTTTATTAAAAAATTTAAAACACTATTAGAATGAAAAGTCACATTTGGTTAGTTGTGACTTTTCAATGTAATATTGATACTTTAATTAGATTTTTTGTAATATGTTAAAAGTAATCATAATTTAAAAAGTAAAAGAAATAAATAATAAAAATATATTTATGTATGTGCAACTAAATGCATTAAAATATTTAATAAATACAAATTCCTTTTATTCCAGAAAAACATCAAAAAACTTTAAACCCATTTATCTCGAGATTTACAATATGTTATTTGTGACTTTCTTCGGTATTAGGGCAGAATATTATAATAGCATTTTTCAATTAACCGTTTTCAAATTGTTTTTTATTCTCATTACTAAACTATAAGTTAGCGTAACAAAACGATACGAGTTTTGATAAAAATATGCATACTAAAATAATATTAAGTAGACTTGAAAGCCTTTTTCTTCTTAAAAAGCAACAATCTACTTTAGGATAGCATATGAAGTAGCGCGCAGACCGGGCAAGTAGGTCGATGTGGATGTGTGACGACGTCACTCCGTCATTTGTACGGGTGGCGTGTAATTGCGCGTGAAATGGCGCGTGCTACTCCGCCGGACGATGGCGATAGCGTGCGTAACTGACCGTGCGTCGACATGGGACACCAAGGAACTTTAATACCTATCTACTTTTCTCGTACCCTACTATGAGTTCGAGCTACACTTTCTAGGCAAAAAACAACACGCTTTTTAAATGTTTTAATCAAACTTTTACTACTCTGTTTCCTGTTTATTTATTCCCTTGTCCTGTTCATATACTCATTCCTCAAGAACCAAGTTCGTAGTAACAAATTATTACAAATCGTTGTGGTCTACTCGAATGCCTCGCGGTACTTCATTGGATTACAATAATTAGTAGACTTGAACTGTTTGACGGTCTTTTTTCCAAAATAAGTTGTAAATGAAGGATGGTTCTCTCTTCCGGCGATGGCTAGGCTATTCAATAATTCCCTAACCGTCAGCCGGACACATGCATGGCTGCATTATTGATGCCTCCCCCTAATTGGCCGCTGCCGCCGCCGCGTCCGACCGTCGTCGTTAGCTAAAGTGCGACCCTCGTTCAACACCTCCGTGATTAGTTCGCCCTCTTACAGTTGTAAGTATTACTCACATCTAATTGATATTCTAACATAATGTGTGGTGTCAGAGATCCTGCTAATGTTTAAGAAATTTATTTCTTAGATTACTATATAAAAGAGTCTACGCATAAGACACGTATGGACTTCATACAAAACTCTGTAGTTAAAATTGTTTTTTTTTATTTTCCGTATTAAAAATTATATAATGTTGAGAAACATAATTTACCTCTGAAATCAAAATCAAGCACCTACAACAACACTACTTACCCAAGAGGTAGGTATTAGGCCTACTCTCAAACGGTGAAGGGACACATTATGAGGAAACTGGCATGTCGGTGACCTAAACTGTTCAAACACATGCGCCATGTGCACGAAGGTGAGCTTCTGAGGTAAGCTCGACTACTAGTTCGATACTACATTATGGTTATGAAAGTTTCTATCGAGACATGTATAGAGCCTCGATCGTAAACAAAACAACTCCTTTATAAACATTATTCTTTTCCGAGATTTATGACTACATTACCGTAGTTATGCTGCCATTAAAAATCCTATCTTATTTTGTCAGGGCCATATCTTACAATTGGCGAAATAGATCGGCGCCCATTACGGACAGCCAGCCAGAGGAGGCGGCTGGCATGAAGCGAGGGTAACTCTCGAGGGGCGAACAGGCCACTTCTTGGTGTTTCTCACCGTTAGTCAGATTGAATCGACGTGGAGAGGCGAATGGAGGATTATAATGAACTAAGTTATCTAAATTACTGCATCAATTATGTATGCTAATTATTTTATATTCAGCTTAAGAGCGTTTCAATGGTTTATCCCTGGTAAGTTCGTGGTTAGCCTAGGGGCTGTCCCGCCCCAGAGCCCCTAGCCCTGGCAGCGCGCTGGGGGCGCGGGGCGGCGGGAGGGGGAGGGACAATGAGACAGCTGGTCGATTTAAAGCAACGAGTCGAGAAGTGCTCACCTGCGGCTCACCACCTACATCTAAACAATGAATTTATTTATCTTTTACTCTTAATCACTACCATCCAACTCCAGCTAATTGGATATTGTTGGCCCTTCAACCCGACTATTGAAGGAGAAATTGGTTGACACGTAACTTGAGTGGATATTGCTTAGTGAAACATCGAGTAGACGTCTTCAATAATTGTTGGAAAAAATACTTATTAGGTAAGTTACTCGAGATGTATTGTTTGGTGAAAATCCACTTTAAGGTACTCGAAGTGATCGGTTTATTTAAGAGCGCTATCACAAAAATATGCGCAGTTGCAAGGTTTTCGTCGTTTAAATATTATACATTACCTTAAAGTCTATACCTAACTATTACATTAATAATTTCCTTTATTTCATCTTCTTGAATAATAATGGAGCAAATTTTAGAAATTTTACTTATTTATTTAGTAATCATCATTCTCCTGGTGCTTGTTTCGGCAAAAACACACAGAGATCCGATTTGAGAGCTTTAATTAGAAAATTCTGTTGATTATAAACCACAAAACAAATTGTATGGCACTAGAAACATCCTGTTCTTTCATAATAATAGAATAGATTTTTATTGTTAACCACGTAAACAATGAAAAAAAAAGATCTTAAATTTGATATTCGATCAAAAAGACTTTGAAAAAAGTCTGAATATCTCCGGAATTAAACACCACATCGACAAAATATTGATACCAAAATAAAATTCAACATTTACTTAAACTACTACTGTATTTTTTAAAATTTTTAATATATGCTATTATTTTTAATTTACTAAATAAAACTAGACGCACTGATGCCGCAAACTCAATACCGCGCGAGCGCTTACTACGGGCGGACCTGCGTTGGTTGATTTCGCGCGCATGTGTGCGTCGCAGCCGCGTAAGCGCTGCTGTTGTGTGCGTGCTATGCTTGGTTGTAAACTAGGACCGCAGGGTTTTGATCGTTGTGAGTATCCGTGCATATAGTCTCAATGTTTCTTAAGATTATATAAATTGTTTACTTATTTCAATGATACCCAATTCCTAATATAAAGTTATTTTGATTTTAGTTGTGTGTTATGACGAGACGAAATGGGAAAAAATATACCTATATAAGTACCAATGTGTCAGTAAACGTAAAAGACGTAACATTGAATCTTTGATGAGCAAGAGAAATTGGGTATTATTTTCGTTTTGATAGACTTATTTGATTAAAAGATGAATCATCCTGGACCGTGCCCTGCCCGAGGCCCAGACGAGGCTAGGATTCAAAACATCACGAACATTTTATATGATGCAGTGTGGCCTGTTTATTGACTCAACTCACTGTTACTTGGAGGCTTTACCTGATTTCTTATACAGTGAAGGTCTTGTGGAAGTGAAATGTCCGATTTCTGCTTTTAAAATGGAATTTGAAGAAGACGTGCGCACAAAAAAAGTTAAAGGAATTATATGCAATGATGTTACATGTGCAACTATAATTCAAAACCATGACTGATTTTACCAAATACAAGGTCAGTTTTATATTACAAATAAAAATATTTGTATACTTGACATACCTATGGACTAGCCCAGATCACCCTGTAAAAGTTATGAAGATATGAGTGTATATGGAGAAAAAAAATTGGCAAGAAAAGATGCTACCGGAGTTGCAGGCGTTTTACGAAAGATGTGTGCTCCCTGAAATTATTGACGCGAGGAAAGCTTTGTCAATGCCATTGCGCGAAATATATTTCTAACTAGCTGTTTCATCCAAACGCTGCTAGTGATCAAATAATTAATATAATGATTAAATAATTAAATAGAATAGAATAAGCGATAATGTGTTATCCATTCCACCCCTATATCGCAAAAGAATGGATGTAATATAAAATATTTTTGGTTTTCAAAGAAATCTATTATTCCTGTACTTACACCTGATCGATACAATACATCTTTAGTAAAAACGCTGATAAGAACATTATGGTATTACCACAGAATAACTAATAGGTATTAACCGCTAAGACGTACGACCTGGAGTCATAGCTTCTAATTTAAATAATGGTCGCTAATTTTATTACCCACAAACATTGTTTGAGTTATAGGGTAGCAGAAATCTCTTTATTTACCGAACTATTAGTCGTTAAACACGTAACAATAAACTTTACGCACACAATTGCACATGTATAAAGACGACGTTTGCATTTCGTCTATAGTATCTGTGAGGTAGTAAGAACTCGGCCTTTATTTGGAAAAGTGGTCTAGTGTCTCCGGGGCGTGCTAAGGATCAAGACCGTTTAGTCGATACGTTTGCAGCGCAGTACCTGCCTCACCTACACAGAATACAATAATAGTAGTTGGCAGCCAGAAATACCAAACTTTGCGCTGAGTCAAAATGTGATAGCGCTCTTAAGGATGTAATAATATAATCAGCTATGAATTATTTTTTGTTTTCGTTTCACAATATACACATAGGTAAATGTACAGTACTACTTAATAGGTATGTAGGTAAGTACTTCCTACTAACCTAGATACCTATTAATTAGTACTAGTTAAATTTTGAAATTACTACCATGATACAGAACTAAAATAAAAACAAAGCAAAATATAAGAAAGTAAGATAATCTAATTTACATAAAATATAGGTAATTAATTATTTCGAGGTCCTACTTGGAATAATAACATTCTATATATAGATAGAGTGTCGAAAATTTGCGGCATAAACGGCTGTATCTTTTGACTGCGTTGGCTTAGAAGTTTGATTTTTTCACAGCTTTAAGAAACAGTAGACTTGAGTATTTGATATAAATTTCAGCTTGATACCTCCACGCGTTCCTGAGAAAAAGTGTCTTGACAGACAGACGGACGGACGGATGGACATCAAAGTGATCCTATAAGGGATCCGTTTTTTCCATTCTAGGTACGGAACCCTAAAAGTGTTAAGACCAGACAAGTTTCTTGCCGGATTCTTCTTGAACTGGGGTTAAGAGGAACCGGCACCTAGATTCACTAGCATGTAATAAGACGATTCAAAGTGGTCCTTGTGATTGTATTGAATAAAGTTATATTGAGTTGAATTGAATTGATACGTAGTACCTAATGTACCTATATACAAGTATTAATATTATAATATAATACTATTTTATTAAAAACTATGAAGAATTATACAAGCAGTAATCTTTCTTTACCGTCATAACCCAACGCAGACAAAAAAGAAACAATAGTAATCTTTACCTCAGATTTGGTAAGCGGAAATATTGTTTTATGGTAGCTGATTCTATTATAGGTGTGTTCCTAAAAAGCAAAAGTGTCGATGAGCATAAGTAGATGAGAATTTAGTTTGGGGTATGATACGATATTTACGTCTAAGATTGGTAAAATAGTCAAAATCAAATTTTTCTTGGGTATGAGTTCTTGAGACAACTTTTTGAATAAAGTATTGGCGCACCGTCAACACCGTAGTTTCAGCATACAGCTGTGATGTTGGAAACCGAAAGGGCTTTGAGAGCATCACCTTTAGTACCGCTCGCTGGGACCTCTCTGTACGAAGTAAATATGATTTGTAAGCTGCTCCCCACACAATCACACAATACGTCAGCAGTGAATCACAAAGGGCGAAATAAATAGTTTTCAGTAAATCAGGCGAGAGGTGCCTAAGCTTTTTAAATACTGGAATTAGTTTGCGTTTGCGACATGTTCTAACATGTTTTTGAGTTTTTGTATGCTCCTTTCAGCTCAATAAGTCATCAACTGATCGTTGATGACTTATTAAGCTATTTGTGGACCCAAAGTTATTTTATGGATGACCCTTTCTCTAGAGAGGTACAGGTACAGGAGGATAATAATAATAAAAGCCTTTATTCGCTGACCAATTTTCAGTAAAAACATAAAAATAAATAAAAACATTCTTCAGCAACCGTTTTGTTGGTCAGGTTGTCTCTTCGACATAGGCCTCCCCAATTTTTTTCTCCTCTCTGTCACGTGCTAATCTTCTCCATCCTTTCGGTAAATCATCTTCCCATCTCTTGATTTGACGTCCCTTTTGTCTTTTCCCATTTCTAGGATACCATGCCATTACATCTTTTGTCCATTTTTCCTTGTACGTTCTCATTATGTGACCTGTCCATTGCCATTGAGTTTTTTTATTACCAATGAAACATCGTTTACTTTTGTGCTTTTTCTTATTTTTGAAGACGTCCACCTGTCACGTAGCCTTATGTTAAGCATGCTTCGTTCCATACTGCGTTGACAAACTTGAAGTTTTCGGTTGTTTTTGCTCGTAGCAGGCCAAGTTTGACACCCATAAGTAAGACATGGGAGAATGCACGTGTTATACAGTTTGCTCTTTACCGTCATTGACATTTTTTTGTTTTTAACTATTTCTTTTAGGGACCAGTAACGTTTCCATGTATTGCTTATTTCTTCTATCAATTTCTTTTAAATACTGGTCTCTTATTGATATAAGCTGCCCCAAATGTACAGGAAGATGGTGAAAAAATAAGCCAGTTGATATTTCCACGACAAAAACAAGCATTACTATAAAACTCTCGACGCGACGCGACACCTCAATATTTGCGGAATTCACCTGCGCTCTCTATATTGTTACAGCGCAGAACATTTTTATGAGAGCACATTTATAAAAGTTAGGCGAGAATGCATCACCGTAATAGATTTGCATTTAGAGGTTGCAGCCACGCTGAACTCTGAATCTGCGATCTCCTCCCTTTGTTGTTGTAAATCAATACATGTATCTGAACAATTAGTAGAAGCGCACATTCTATAACAGTACAGAGTCCATCAAACTGTTTTATCAATATTTGGCGGCTCCCACGCAAAGCTGTCAAATGCATATTATGAATGTGAGTATGGTAGCTAACCGCTGCGTTCAAATACTTTGCGATTAACTATCGACGTCGCATCAATAGAAAGAGGGGTCAATAGAATGGGCAGCGGGTCGGCAGCCAGCCCGGGTAAATGAGGCAGCACCGGTCACGTGCGCTCGCCGCCGACGCGGCGACTTGTTCGCAAGTTTCAATAGATTCCAATATGTGCGCTTATCTCCTTGCATAATTCCCTTTGACGCGAAATGGTCCGAGCCGAATAACCCGTGAATACAACATGAACGTGTCGAAGCCGACGAAGATTTAGTGCCGGAACACTGAATTCAAAACAGTATCGAGGCAATGAGAACTTATTTGTATGTATGCGGCGCGGAGCGCTAGCCCCCGTGGCCGCGGCCGCACCCGGTAGCCGCGCGTTTAGATGCGTACATTTTGCATTTAGATGGAGCGAGGGTCTGACATGGGAAAGCAATAAAAATGTTTCAGCCTCAGTAAAGATTTTAAGGACGCGCGAGGTCACCTGAAAGTGGCAATATTATAATGTGAGTTATAAAGGAAGCAGGTACGATACCTCGATAATATACGGCACCCTCGTAAAGTAAATCGCATAAAAGTTTCGGCTCTGACGTAAAATATATGCCAAAGTCAAATAGCAAACTTTGTTGAACATTCAAAGCGACAGCATTTTTACTTTGCTCAGTAGCCGCGCTACAGGTGACTCAAATATTGAATGAATTAACTTAATGTTTATAATAAGAACGTGGTCCGGTGTGCACTTACATTTGACCCTGAAGTGCAGTTCGTTGGAGACGGTTTCGCCCTCGGCGTTGAGCGCGGAGCAGGCGTAGCGGCCGCTGCTGTGCCGCGTCACCTTCTGCAGCACCAGGCTCTGGTTGCTGTGGAACACGCGCGCCGACGCGTTGTGTGCCAGTGCTCGCTCCTGCACACAAACATGGACACTATACTCTCACTACCCTCTCTACATCTTACTCCCTGCCCTCCTTGTTAGCTTCGAACTGACATAGTGTTGTCAGTTCCATACAAACGATGCTCGGGACATTTCTTTTGCATTAATACAGAGTGAAGTTTTTTGTTATGTTCTTATATAATCTAACCTACAATATATTTACTAGTAGAACTCGTTACTGTTACGCATATATCACATCGATGTACTAAATCGCATTTAATTGAATTACTAAATCTGTATTATAATCCCTATAGAAATCTTGTTTAAGAATAAATGGAAGCATCCGTAAACAACAGGAGGCTGCCCGGAGGCAGAGACACTACGCACTGGAACAATAGCGGGAGGCTCATTAAAAAGGGCAAGCGCAATACAAAGGCCAACGCGCAATATACCGACAATTAGCGAAAATCGGCAAGGGGTAGGCAGTAGGTAGAACGTAGAGGACGGGCAATAGATGTGGAGAGATCGGTTTATCTGCAGGCTGTTAGGTACTCAATGATTAACCATCTTGTTTTGAAAATTATCTAGGTATTCTTGTAATGTAAATAAAATTTGTCAGTGTGTCTGTACTGCTACTATACTTTCAGTATTTGATAGCTCTATCTAGAGTAAATAGTTTTTCAAACAGCCTTATCACCTGTGATCATCAATCATACACTCGAGTTTGTTCGACCGGCGTCGAAGCCAGCGCTACTGCAGCCCGTGGCCGCGACCGCTCCTCGCTAACTACAGCTCAAAAGCCTCTAGAAACAGCCACTCAAACTCTATGGTCTCGGTATTGGAATCTGAGATCAAAGTTCTGATCTCACTGACATAATCTACGCACAGCCAATCTTTACCACATCATTCTTGATTTCAATCCTTGATACGGGTAACCTGTAGGTACGAGTAACTATGAACGATTACTATTTAAAAAAAATACATAGCCTATGCTATTAACAATATAAATGTGTGTTTGAGTAGATGTTTGTATGTTTGTCTGTTAATGTTTGTAGCTCAATAATGCCGTAACCGCTTAACGAATTTGGAGAATACTTTTTATGTAGATACTAGGCTTTAGGAGCGATGGGCAGAAGCTAGTACTTATTATGCACAGAACGGTAAGTACTAAAATGTACGCGCTGTTTTTAGTTGAAAATAATTAAAAACAGAATATGGAAATATACACAGAACATTATAATGATCAGTATCAATCCCTCGACCATAATACGCCACGCAGACTAGCCACTACCAGTACACATAGATTGGGCGCGTCCATTTCACGCCTATCTGAGAGCGCCATCAATGTTATTACAAGTATTCCACAATCCTGGCGCTTTGCCCGAAGGCGTCCAGTCTCAACTAATTACGCACAAAGGCTCAAGCACTCTACTTACCGCTATCGACGCTGCGATCAAAGCCAGCTGACTGTACGTACGTACGTAGATACCCGAGTACACTGAGTTGAGTGTCCTACATATTGCAATGGGATAAGGATATTCCAATACGCTTGAGTGATTTCGCATTCAACTAGCTTTGATACCGTGTTATCTTAAATTGTATGCACGTCTCAGTAAACCTTCAATAAATAAAACAAATTGGAAATAAATAATTATTCCCACTATTCCTTAAGTGTGGACTATTAACACTGAGGCTTTTTTGCTATAATTTCGGCCCCCACTTATCCTGCCTAAGAATGTTGAAAATTATTTTACACACTGGCATATCTGACTGTATTTTAATTAATTCAAAAGTGAGCATTCCAATTCATAACCAGCCGAAGGCTATTTATATACAAAACTGTTCTAATTTCCCAATTTCTTCGACCTTTTTTTTTAATTTTCCCCTTTTGTGGAGCGAAACAACAGTTATCATGGGCAAACAGTTTTTTGTTCGAGTCTTGTTCGGCTACTTCCGTGTACATGAAGTTTAGTCTTAAGCCGTATTATGTTGGTTGCTTTTGCATCTTTCAACGCGAGACCTCGACATGGTGCCTTTAAGTTGAACATTAAGTGGCATATTTTCTGTGCATCTATGTTTTCTACTTTCTATTTACAGGAGCTGAAAGTGTCGCAATCGCAAGTCGCGTGGACCAAAATGCCACCTTAAAGGCAAAAGGCGAGTGTTGTATTCAGCACAGAGACGAGGCGGCCGAGCCTCTGCGGCCTCCGCAGCCTCCCTCCGGCTCCGGCGCGACTCGAGAGGAGATCAAAAGCTTGTTATCATTTTCTTTACGGCTATTTTTAGGATTTAAATGTTTGGAACAGAGAGGTTTCATAAGACGAAGTGAAAAGGAAAACATTTGCAATAGTGTTTATTCGTTTTGTTTATTGCTCTTAGATTCACATGAAAATCTATAGTTAATGAATATAGCGTTCACAGCATCAAGAATTATACTAGAACGAAATAAAACCTAAAAGTTTTAAGTTTCTCAAGACGAATAGCATAACAATACAAAATGTTCTCGATTGCAAATCTTTTGTCTCGTAAGAGGCTTTCAGAAGGCTTTGTTCAGCGATTTTGAGAGGGATTATCTGAGACAAAAAGATTACATTCTCAAAAATGCAGACCAAAAAAATTCAGTTATAATAACTCTGGAATCTCTTGAAAACACACCTACTTTGTTGTACAGAGAATCCTTTTGTTACAAAAATAATAATAATCAGTCCTTGAAGACGTAATGAGTACCTTTGTCCGCTGCGCCCTCGAGCTCGGCGCTCTAATGGTGCCCTTTCTCAAAAATACCCTAGTTATTGTGGCCCCCCTTTTAAAAAAGTATTTCACATAATACAGTTCACTCCTAAATGAAGGTAATTTATTTGTACGCGGGAAAACAAGACAATTTCTTTAAAAAATTTCATGGTGGAGTAAACAAGGAACCATTACGTAGGTTGTGAGACAGTGCACAAGTAGACACCTGCGAAACACTATAAAATAATATGGTACCTACTGCAGGAATCGTAGAATTTAATTTAATAACTCTCAGTGCCGTTTCAAAGGACATCTAAAAATAAATTATCTTCTACTGTGTTCGCTGTAACAAACTGAAAACCTAACAATAACAGTATTTGGAGAACTGGAATACAACTCAGCCGTAACAGACACCTAGCACCGCGAGCCTCCTTCCGACAAGGCGCTGACTCACTCAAATCATATTTCAAGATGTCCGTTGGCGCAGGCGGTATCACTTTAGATCGACCGGTGAAGTAATACTAGCACTATCTCGTCGGATTAAGACTCAGTATCGATAAATGCTCGTTTTTAATAAATATAATCTCTAGGAAGATGCATTCTCTGCAGACGACCTCTGTGGCGCAGTGGGTTTAAGTAGGTACGGCTCAGACGCAAAAGGTTGCGGGTTCGATTCCCACCGCGGGACAAATGTTTGTATGATCTGCAAGTATTTGTCTCAGGTCTGGGTGTTTCTATGTATAATATGTATGTATTTACAAAAAAAAAAGTATATATGAAGTATATCAGTCATGTGGTACCCATAACACAAGCTCTGCTTACTTTGGGGCCAGATGATGCTGTGTGGAATGTCCGGTATTATTATTATTATTATTCTATATTTTTATGATTTTCTTGCAAATTTTGCCATCTGGTGCTGCTGACAAATTTTATAATACATCATGAGTGCTGATAGATTTACTCAGTCACGTTGCAAGAGTCTATTTGGAGTTACAAAACGTATCAACTACTATATCGTCTTCTGTGATCGCCAGCAAATTGGTGACATTTAGAGCAGGGTCGGGTGACGAGTGCTCCGCGAGTGCTGTCGATCTGGCGCGGATAAGCGCTGAAGGGACACTTCTCTCACTGATATTATCAGCTGATTCAAATTTCTGCGTTTATGGACACAAATTGAAACTTGGGATGAATTTAGGTGGTCACCTAGAAGTTGGTTCTTATTTTGGTAAAATAAGAAAACGTTCATATTTGTATAAGTGTGCTCATATGATTAGCAGATATGAATCTCATATGAAAAGAATAGAAAAATATACCAACATACTCGTATCATTTTACCAAATTGTACCTGTCGCCTCCAAGCCGACCAGCCTTCCGCCGAGCTACTGAGACAAGCAATATCATATAAGATTAGCATTAGACATCGGAAAACATGTAAGTCGTATTCAAAGATCTCACTAAAGTAATTGCAAAGACAAACAAACAACAGGTCGCGAGTTCTCATTAAAAGTTGCTAATAAGTTCACGTCGGGTCGCACCGAGCACATGTATTCTAGTAGGACACCATGTGCAAACTTGCTGCTCAGATCCCCATCACCATCTTGAAGACATCCAGTTAAGTAGTACCTAATCATAGCAAGATTATACTTAAACAGTTACGTCCATGGACACTTTTAAAAATTCACCTACTATAACCAAAACAATAATTTAAAAATGTCTTGTGAAGAGGTAAAGAATATAAATACTGTGCCCGGTGTGTCGCAGCAGAAGGAATTACGAGGGACCTACTGTGAATGATCTGATTAGTAACTCATCATCTTCCACTCGTCCCTGCGAATTGCGAACTATCAGCTAGCTATCAACTGAATCACATTAGCGACACTACAGGAAACGGTCGGAAAAATCTTGCGATCTCGAATGATCGCGAAATCAATCCATGAATGGGGCGCGAGTGATTCAATCACCCCGCCTATTATGAGCGGACGAGTCTCATCGGCGCACAATATCCGCGGAGGGAGATGATCGCCCGAGTAAGGGGGGGGTTGCGCCCATTAACGTATAAAGAGAACGAATTTTCCACCTGATAACCCTATTTGCTTAGTCAAGTAAGCAAACCAGCTTGAACTTCTGATAAAATGTATAAGCTTACTTTTGTCGATATAATTACAATGTACCTGACGTACTACCTACTAGGTACATGTTTTATTAGTGCTTTCAGCCGTAGTTACGTAAATACGTAATTTCAGTTGATAAAGCTCAGTTCTAAAAACCATTCGTATTTGGAAACTGATTGCTTGGGACAGAAAACGATTACGCGCTGATAACAGGCGTTTTGCTACAGTTGCTAAAATAACTACAATTAATGTTTTGAAGTGGTTATTTTTGATACAAGTCAGCGTATTGTGTGTTGTTTGCTAGTTATATAGTGTTGAATAGGTTTGGGACCACTAGTAATTTTTTTCTCTCTTAATTCGGAAACCTTTACTGTGTGTAGTGCGCATGTTGCGCTTGACCAATTTATTAATTGTATGTTATATCCTCGCGCCGTAACCGGATTGGGATGAAATCCAGTAAAACTAAATGCACCTGGAATAACGATAGACTACTTTTTACCATAAATGTCTGTTCCCATAGGCTGCATAGAGTATGCCAAAGTTTCTACCGGAGCAAAGTAGAATATGGAAGCACTTATGGAATCATAACCAATAATTTCACGCTTGCTTTAAAATAGATAGCGCAAAATAGTTAGAAACTGGTGCTAATAGGTTCTCGGTGACGGTAAGAGAGCAGGCTAATTTATTTATTTTATTTATTTATAAGAAGTACCTACACAACTTTTACAGGGGCCTTTAATGCAATAGTGTAAAAAAAAGAATCAATAAAAATAATCATAGCATTTGTCAGACCTAGATAATATAAATAAACATGAACTATTACAAATAACTATTAGCTTGATTGAAAAAAATATAGTTTCGACTTATGGTTATATGGTTATTGGCTAACGTTATTCATGCTCAAGTCGTGTCATCGCACAGTAGCCAAGGCGGGCGCGGTGTAACGTAGCGGTTTTGAGCTAATGCATTCTACACACCAAAGCCGCCGACACATCTGGTTTGTATCGGCGGGATTGAAAGTTCGGTGTGTAGACTGCATAAAACACACTTTTGCATTGAAATTGTTGGACGTGTTTTCAGCCCGTCTGAAAGTCTACAGTGACGTGAAAGTTCATATTATTATTTATTTACATAAAAGAACAAGTAATCACAAATAATTTAATGTATCGTACTCCAATATATTGTTTTATTTGTAGCATACAAATGCACCTACTAGTACTACATTCGTTTAAGCCAGTAGCCAAACCTGGTGAATGAATTAATAGGCCACCGTCAGGGCCTAACAACTTTTTAAAAGCCAAGATCGACGCTTAACGTGCCTTCCGAAGCACGCAAGCACTCAGGCGAAATGCTACTGCGGTCACCCATCTAAGTACTGACCTCGCATAGTACCAGCTCTTGCACTAGCAGCATAGCACGCAGTTCGTCGTAACACGACGCGAACTGAGACTACGCAAATCTGCGCGCGTTAATGAATGCACACCTGCCAGTCCTGCGACTATAATATTTTAATAGAAAATATCAACGAAAAAGGTGAAAGTGGAAGATTGGGTTTCATTTTAAAACAAGCTTAGTGTACCACCGACACATGCTCGTAGGATGAAAAGATATACCGTGAGTAGCTAATAAAAAAGCAACAGCGCTTTTGTGTTAAATGGGTTTTGTTAGATAATAATCTTCGTTGTTCATGATACCCTAGAGGGGTATAATAATTAGTAGTTAGGGTCACGGCTAAGTAGGTAGGTGTTACTTATTTATTATCTTACAACAAAACAAGAATTACGACAGCGTGTAGTACAAAGTACTCAAACAAAGGGTGACATGAAAATTCGGCACTAAAACCCTCGCTATTTTGGCACCTCGATTCGACAGAACAATGAAAGTTACAAAGTCTTCTCTACTAATTTGAGACAATAGGAGCACTAAAATTTGGGCTTTGTCACGACACTTGCGCTCCGGCCGTTAGCATTTAAATGAGGTGTATTGTTCGATGTAACTCCATTACGATACGGCGGCCGGTGGCGCCGCCGGCGGCCGATCCTAACGCAAATGAGATCTCGACTAGGGGAGTTACCGCTGACCCGGAGATGGGGCTACATCCGATAAGGTGCTACTTGACATAGGTACAACTTTTTAATTCGGTATCGCCCCTGCCTGAGCATTTTTTAGATTGCCCTGGATATCCACTAAACTTGTATGCTATCTATTGACGGCTCGCAAGGATTACAAATTTACAACAAGCTCAATGTCATTCCAATGTCAACAACATTCGCATGTTCAACAAGCTGAACACTTTATTTAATAATATATTTTTATAAAAAATGAATACCGACTTCTTGAATATAACCAATATAAATTACAACTATAATTACGATACATGTTTTTATATATATTTTTAGAAATAGTTATAACACCATTACAGGTTTTCCAAAACGATGTTACAGTTACACAAAAAACATAACATAATAATGAATATCAGTCTAAACTAAGCGAGTGACATTGGAGGGAACTTAAGGAAGTTCTAAAAGCTAACTTCCTGGCTGGCTGTGCTGAAGCTGCGACGACGCAGACCCACGGCGCCCAGCAGTGCGCTGAGCTGCACCTGAGCCAGTATCTCGGGCTGATGCAGGAGCCCTTGGAATACGCGCACTTGAACTTGACCAGTGTAATAAATTCAGTCCATGAAATTTTTTACATAGATGCGTTCTATCCGTACCTTCATGGTCAAGGTCAAGACCATGGTCCGATCAACTGACAAGTTCCCATTAAGCTGCTCTTTTTAATCACCAATGCAATGCCTTGATGGCAAAACATGAGCACATGGGTAACTTCAAAGTCCAATAACTGATCAACTGACAAGTATCCATAAAGTTATTGCCTGAGATCATCAATATAATACTTTAATTGCGACACATGAGTTGTTTGTCGTTGAAGAGTTATGTAGGGTATATTCAAATTAAGACGTAATCCCTATAGGATAAATATATATATATATAATTGGCGGAGATATAAGGTAACATACATACAAAAAAATACAGCCAAATTGAGAACATCCGTCTTTTTTGGAAGCCGGTTATAAGTAATAGCATGCAAATATATTATGCTACCTATATTGACCCATTGTCCGCAAACGTGAAACATACCAAAAGAGAATGTGACAGACGGTTGTGCAGAAAGGGGTAACAGGCCTACGCGCATGACTCATCAGCTCACGCATGACTAATAGTCAGATTACAATAATTTCAGCCAAATTTATGATGGCAACAAGATTTATACTGCGTCTTATTATTTTGACAGGTCATTGTGGCTCATGGCAACGCCAACAGGGGCGGTTAGGCCTAATTGATGGCTGTCATTAAACATTTGAGAGAATCAGGCCTGTTTGTGGCATAGGTACTTCAATGTAGAATGGCACAGAGAGGTGACGACTTTGCGATTAACTCGCACGATATGTGACTAAACATAGTTTGCAAAAGGATGCAGATTTTAGAACCACGGATTAAATACTTAGATACCTACACTAGCGGAAGCATGGCTGCACCCATTTTAATACCCCCTAGCGGAGTACTCCGCTCGGTAGGTACCTACATAGAACGTACAGCGCCGAATGCGAGTCACGGCGTGTACATCTTCTGAATTTTAATATTTCCTTGATTGACGAGCAGTGTTGGACGCCATCTTGAATTTATAACCTGTTGGGACTGAAAAGAAATGTAGAAAATCTGAAATCAACCAACTTTAGTGATTACTACTGAGTAGTTCTGTTCAGTAATCACTTCAGTTGGTTAGTAGTTCCAGTTGTTTCATTTAAACGTGTATCCATGCGTCATGATGGTTTCTCCTCCTTAAAAAAGCCTAATTTTCTTTGATCGCTGAGTGCTGCACATCATGATTGACTTGACTTTACGAAGTAAACATAAAAAAACAAACCTGTCTGATAATTTTCACTCAAAATGGGATATTTACCATGTTATATGAGTTTTTCTGCTTCTCGATATTTCGGCACAGTTGCATGCGCCAACCATGCAAAACCATGATAGTTTTAAAAGTTAAACCTGTCTGAGCGTGCGATGGTCGTCTATGTTACTGAGTAATGTTATAGAGTAAGTTAATTTTAGATTATAATATTACGTCAGGATGGTTGATGGATTGGCTGGTATTCCAAATTTCTGATATAAAATCACAAAAAATCGGTTGTTTTAAAAGCTGTCTGTGTATAAAATGTCAATAAATGAAAAATGTATAGCTGACTGTGTTTTTTGCGGAATCCATTTCAGGTGAAGGGCGCGCAGCGCGCGGCGGTACTTGTACCTATTCAAGTATTTGTTAGGAAGTTTCGAATATTCGTTTCTGGGTTAGAATGTAAAAGGGTTTTGTAAAATCTGTTTTTTTATTATTAATAATGATGTTAAAAATGTACTATTGGATAATATGTTAAAGTTGATGATGTTGATGTACGATTCTCTTATTGTAAACATTCATGTTCACATTCATTTTTCTGTAAAAAAAATGTATGTGCGTTATACCAGAACTCGCAAACAGTGAAGGAAAACTTGGTGAGGAAACCGGCATTTAGTAGAGCCTAAAAAATTGGAAGACATGTGCCAAGTGCACGTGTGGAGCCTCTGAGGCGCACTTTAATCTTCTGACCACACTGGTTCGTAATAACTAGTGACACGGTAAGAAGATTTCCTGTTGACCCTTTAAAAAGTCAAGTCAGAATCAGTTTGACAAATCAGAAATATGTCTAAATGTGTCTCTAATGTGTGTGTCTAAATGTCGAAACTTTATTCACTACCTACCTAATAAGTAAAGTAACTAACCTAACTTAGTACGTTACTACTTAGTAGGTAGGTAACCAGATAGTTTCATCAAGCCAAAGGTAATCAAAACAATAACGTCAGTGTCAGTTTGAAGCCGCACATCACGCATTGGTGTTGAATCAGTTATTTCGCCAGACTCGCTCAAATCTGCTTAAATATTCGTATTTTTTTCTGACATGAAGATTTACGACCAATAGCTTATATTCAAAACACGTCAATTTAGTAAAATTAAGAAGTGTCATATTAAAATGTTACTCTAACTCAGACTTTGGTACAATCTAAATAAGGTCGATCGTACTACGAATTTTACATAGTCTAACAAAAACAATCAGGGCCACTATTAAAATATTATGAATTCAGCAACTTTGTACGTACTTATACGTTACAAAATACGCAGCCGTTACAAAAGATCACAGTAACACTCCCTCACCACTGGGGCAATATTTACGACACTGATCCAACACAAAGTAAATAAGTTATTTATGGGGAACATGATGCGCTTCTTTAATAAGCTTCCTGAAAATGCAACTAAACTACCTATTAGGAAATTTAATGAATACATAAAGGGTAGTCGTTTCAAGAAAGCGTATTATAATATAAATGACTATATTATTGATAAGAATGCATGGACTCATGTAACTGGCAGAGTTACATGAGGCCATGCATTCTTATCCGAATTAGTAAAGCATATATAAAAGGTAGTCTTTTGAAGAAAGCTTATTATAATATAAATGACAATATTATTAATATGAATGCATGGCCTCATGCCGCTCTGCCCTCAGACAGTTAACCGACACATTTATGAAATGTATAAACTCTCTCGTATTAGTTTTTCGTAGTTAAGGTAATTATAAGATGGATCATGCAAAAAAGCGCTAGGACCAGGACGAGTTTCTTGCCGGTTCTTCTCGGGCTTGGGTTTGGAGGAATTTGCATCTAAATTTACCTAGTATGTAAGACGCTTCAATGTGATCCTTGTGATTGTGAATAACGTATATTTTGACTTTGACTGACACAATCTATCGGTCAGTAACTATTGCATATTCAGTAGATGGTCAGTAGATGGTCAGCCCGCGCTGGGTCGCTGGTCGCGCGTCCTCTGAGCTGCTTAATGAGAGAAGTGCTGATTCTATTTAGCATAATAACCCGGAGGTCCAGTTATATTTACGTTGTTACAATTATATTGTATTTGTAAAAATCGCACAATGGCACAATGGCAAAAATTGGTTTTTATGTGGTCATGTAGGATTGGCTTGACAAGTGGTTATTTTTTTACTAACAGTGTGTTACAATCTTGTACAAAGATATCTAGACTTTCAAGGTATTCACCCATTTCTAGACTTTCAAGGTCGAGATCTGTATAGTCGCTGTACAATGGCCGTGAGCGCCAGTTTGTTTTGAAATATTGCGGTGCACCCGGCCGGAGGTGTTGTATTCCTTTTACGCGCTCTTCACGGACTTTCAAGTGTAAAAATCATTATGGGTTAGACTAGGAATTCATCGTGATCGTGACTTTATTTATATTAGAGAATACAATCTCATAAGGACACAGTACCGTTTAACTTTTAATAATATCTAACTTTTTCTAAAAAACTGTTTTACTCTTTCAGGAAGGCTTGTAAAATAACAAAACACATCCCTCGCGTAATAGGTTTCCTGCTATTATCGGACGTGAGATTCCTTATTCCAGAAATAATAACTAAAACGAAAATAATAGGTCACTTTAGGTTGGAATAATAAGGGGAAAATAAATACTGCTGCTGTGATATTGTTTACTAGTGGCACGCCCTTGACTTTGTTCGCGATGAGTTGTTTATTTACAGCTCAAATCTCCCTTTCATATCCAGGCTGGCCTTTTATATAAAATATAAAGTCGAAGGGGAGTCAACGTTACAGCTATAATTTTACTACTTTGTACTCGTTTAGGCTTTTAAGAACAGTTATTCGATGTTTTAGACGATTAGAGTGATCCTTGAGTGTATTATTGAATAAGACTATTTGGTTAAGACATTCTAGCTTGCTTATGATTGGTACATGTATGTGCGTTGGTGCTATGTGGGGCTACCCCTCTCTGGGTGAAACAGTCGGGGAGGCAGAGGGTCCTTGTAACGGCCCCTGGAGGCCGCGGTTATGGCCCTTGATAACGGTTTAGTAACGACGCAATATCAAATAGAGGTATTATGACTTTTGTTGCTAAAATTCAGAGCACCTTTTGTTTTATTTAGAGGAACTGAGTTGGTGCAAATGGAAAAATATTTTTTTCCATTTTGTAATATCTACTAAATTACAATGTTATTTCTGTGAATGCAGGATGGCAAACCAAACCGTTGTAGCTTTACATAGAACCCAAAATAAATGGAAGGCTTTTATGATAAAGTATTTCTCGCTTATACAAAGTCACCTCAATTAGCTTAACATGGCAGCGGTCACATTTATAATGAATGACTGGTGAGGCTCACACCAGCGCCTGCCGGCGCGGGTCCAGCTGGGAGTCGCTGGCGTTGGCGGCTGCGGGCAACGAGATTGCTTAGAGACAGTTTCAATTTATTTCACTGCAGGCATAATGATCATGCAGTGTCAAACTTTTTCTTGTCAGCAAGACTCCGGTATCCGCTTGCATCTATCGTCGGGTCCATTACGGACACGTCGCGTTAAACGTAAATGGTCGAGGATACGACAAAAACAACGACAATTAATATTTATAACATCCTATAAAAAAAATCTCTGATAGTCGTCGCTCGGCTGAAATGTACGCTGTAAATTTTACCATTTTATTTGTCAGCTCCGCATCGCCTACAGTCGCTATTTTTCAAAAACAATGACGCGTCGCCACCGAGCCAGACAAATGGACGCTTCCAACTGCTGGGCAAATGCGCTAAATATCAGCGGATTCATTATATTTGGGAAAACAGCATAATGTTGTAGCTCCAGGGCGAGTGCACGGGACCGTGCGTGCTACGGGGGTACCGTAACACTCGCGTCAATAAAATACCCATAAATCGTTACACAATTTTCGGAATAAATTACCCAGCCGTTAAACGAATGAAGAATTCTCTGAATGCACATGCACATGTTTGTATGACGTAAAAGTAGGTATTTAAAAGAGTAGGTACGTTGAGCTACAACATAGCGCAGGCACAGCGGAGCCAGTGCAGCGAAGCTCATGGTGGCGGCGCGCGGGGGGACGAGGCGCGATCCGCCTAACAACGCGCGACTGATTGCCCCTAAAAGGGTGGAGTGAACAAAAAAAGTAATGTCTGTACATTGCTGATTAAAACGGAGCGGTACAAAGCGATAATCGGACCGTACACAGCCATCTATTACTTTATCCCCGACCTCCCGCGCCCGCGCCGCGCCGGCATTGTTGTCGCGACAACCGACTGGGATTTGCTGGAAATTGTTACCTTTGTTGACAGATCTGTACCGCACTCAAGCTAGTAGTTATATAATAGACATGTTTATTTTTGCACATTGTCAGTCCACATTGGCATATAAAAAAAATACAGAAATCTCATACCTGCGAGTAATTACTTTAATAAGTAACATAGATTAAAAAAAGACAACATAATCAAATTATTACGAGATACTTGCGATATACTAACTCTGTCATAGTTAAAAAAAAAGTAAGTATCTTATGTCGTACCTACCTAGAAAGTCTTTTGTGTACATAACATACACCGCATTTTATACCAGATGTATAAAATGCCGTGTATGTATAATATACATTTTTCGCCTGCCTTTTCCTTTTCTTTACAATTTTATTCAAATTCAATTCTTTATCCAATTTAATTAAAGATGCTACAGGTTATTTATTATTATTAACAGTTATCTTTGAACAAACAAACATACAAACATACAAAGTCAAATCACCCAAGTTGACACTAAGATTTTCACTCGCTCGATCGATAAAAAATGACAAGCAAAAGAAATATGTCGGGTGTCATTTTATGTATATCTTTAAATACATAATTCAACTGTATGTGTGTATGTCACTGAACTCCTCCTAAACGGCTGGACCGATTTGAATGAATGTTTTTGTGTGTGTTGAAATGGATTCGAGAATGGTTTAGATTTACAATTAGATAACGTTTTTTTTTAAAAAAACGTGCGGACGAAGTCTTGAACGGCACAGCCAGTAAAGGGTCTTTCAATAGGCACGTCCGAACTTTGACAGTTGGTAGCGGCCATCTTGTTGAAGCTACATCTGTCAAATTGGTTGTAATTTATTCATTCTGTTTTGCCAAATCATCATGGATAGCTATAGCATTCAACAACACGTGCAAATGATAAAATTGTTTTATCAAAATGAGTGTTCCGTTCGGGCAACGCACCGCGCGCTTCGCCCATTTTACGGTCGCCATAATCGTCCTACCGAGAGGACTATTCGTCGTGTGGTGGATAAATTTGAGTCCACTGGTTCGGTAAATGATCGACCAACACCCGTACGTCAACGAAACGCAAGGTCTGCCGAAAACATCGCCGCTGTCCGTGAGAGTGTGCAGGAGAATCCGAGGCAGTCGATTTCGCGTCGCTCACAAGAACTCGGCCTTTCACAGACCACAACTTGGCGAATTTTGCGTCGTGACTTGGGAATGCCACATTGAATATTCTGCATGAGATATTTGAGGGCATGGTCATCTCACGTGGAGCTGATGTGAACTGGCCACCGAGATCTTGTGACTTAACCCCGCTAGACTTTTTCTTGTGGGGTTTTCTTAAGTCGCAGGTCTATGTGAATAAACCACAAATCACGGCGGCCCTCAAAACCAACATAATCTATGCCATAAGTCAAATTCAGCCTGATTTATGCGCAAAAGTCATGGAAAATTGGATATCTCGCATGCGCTCCACCCAGAGAAGCCATGGCGGACATTTGAATGAAGTCATATTCCACACATAATGGCATCACTACATCTTTCAAATAAATAAATAATTTCGATAATATATCACACACACTTTGTTTTATTTAAATTTAAAGAAAGGACACGCTTAATGAAAGACCCTATATAAATATATATTCTGACTGGCTTGTCAGCTTAGTTGGAAGTAACCCTGCCTACTGCGCTGTAGTTGGGAGTTCGATTTCTTCCAAGAATAAATATTTGTGTGATGAACATAGATGTTTGTTATGCGTCTGTGTATTATTAAATATCATATGTATGTATTTCAAAATATAAAAGTATTCTATAACTGATCTGGTCACCATAATACACGCTATACTTAGTTTGAGGCTAGATGGTGCTGTGTGCATTGTACACCAATATTTATTTATATACAAATATACATAATAACATTTCTTTAAACATTTGCAAAAAATTAAGATTGCCACTAAATCCTTTTGTAAAATCCCATAGTACCAAAGGGTTATGTCATTCAAACGGCGACTTTCGTAGGTGGGTAGACTCACATCATGCAGCCAGGACAGCTTCCTCGCCGGGGGGTTGGCGCGCACATGGCACTCGAAGTACACGTCATCACCCTCCTTGATGTCGCCGCCAGCTAGCGAGCTGCCGAGTCGCAACCGCACCACTGGGGGATCTGCACGAACAATCACAATCAACCACAATATTCTGACCTACCCAGCAGTGGGACTTGATATAATAATAATTGATCATTATGCTGGACATTACACACAGCATCATCCGGCCTTTTTGTGCAAAATTTGTGTTATGGGTACCACGTGACTGATATATTATACTACTTATATACTATACTTTTTTGGAAATACACTACATATTATATAAAAAAAAACACATAGAATCACTTATGCCGTGGCGAGAATAGAACCTGCAATCGTCTGCGTCTCATCCGGACCTTGGCGCACTGCGCCACAGAGACCGTCAAAAGAAGTGATAGGACGAATAAAACAATGTGATTACATTGTTTTATTCGACCTATACCAAAAAAATAAATATTCTTTGGATTTATAATGTTTGTTGTTGCGGGCTTTGGCAGAGTGAATAGTGTCGGTGACTCTGGCGTTCAGTTGTTTTAATTCTTGACCTGATCTTATTGGCCTAGTGTACTTACATACAACATTGATGGTCCAAGAGGTCTCCATGAGCAGCGATGTGACGTTGGGATTCTCGGCGCGGCAGGTGATGGGCTTGCCGTCGTCGTCCAGAGTCGGCACGAAGCTCATCACGGACACCGTGAGGTTGTCTCGCTGGTCCTCCTGCAACAATTACTGTTATTGTTAGATAAAACGTTCAAAAACAGCTAGCCAAAATAATAGTTGAAAAAACTCTATAGCCTTGCTCAAATCCGCTTTGCCAGAACAGCATGTAGGAGTTTTTATATGCCAAAAATATTGTAGTTTGACACCAATTATTTTCACACTGACTGACTATTACTGCGTTTAGTTCCGCCATAGAGGATCGCTTCGTTAGACCGTTAACGATTATGTGCCAATCGGATGGTGATACGCGAGTGACGCCGCGTCGCGTCAGCTTTAGCGTGCTGACGTCTAGTCTCGTCTCTCGCGTCACTTTACACTCATTCCCTCATTGCGTCGGATTTATTTAAAATGAGTTCTAAATCAAAGTCAAGTCAAAGTCAAAAGATGATTTATTCAATACAATCACAAGGATCACTTTGAAACGTCTTACATACTAGGTGAATTTAGGTGCCAATTCATCCTAACCCAAGCTCGAGAAGAATTGGCAAGAAAGTCGTCTTGGTCCTAGCGCTTTTTTATAATGATCCATCTTATAACTACCTTAACTACGAAATACTAATACAAGAGAGTTTATACATTTCAAGTGTGTCGGTTAACTGTCTGACGGCAGAGCGACATGAGGCCATGCATTCTTATCAATAATATAGTCATCTATATTATAATAAGCTTTCTTCAAAAGACTACCTTAATAATAATAATATAATATAATGTTTTATTCACAACAAAAGTACAATGCCTTAAATATAATACCTTAAAATTAATCAGAGAACAATAAATAATCGACAAGATATAAGTAGGTATGTGTAACAAGATATGTGATACATCAACTATGAAACTACAGGCAAAACATAAAGTTATGCGGATCAATACCCTCCGTTTTAGTGTGACACTGTGTTACGGCAGGGTAGTGCTCTACACCCCATCATGTAGGTACTTTTAATAACATGTGGTGATCATATATGTACCTATTATTTTCATTTCATGGTTTGAGCTATTAAGAATAAAGAAAAAAATAATAATAATAATAATTAAAAATATGATTATAGTACGTTACGTATGCTATAGGCCAATACGAAAGGCTGGAAAGTATGAGTAAGTCGTATCTAAGAAATGATCATTAGCAGTTGTTCAGTCTCATCATAGTTTAGTTGTAGTAGAAATTCATTAAGTACCTTGTCACAAACAAAGCGGGATTTGTCCTTGATTACGACATCAACCGATTTAGCAATTCTATTGTACAAGAATGGCCCCAAAAAATTAACAGAACCTTGTGCAAATCTGGTTTTGCACGATGGTACCATGTATACAGTGTATGATCTTCTGGAATCCCGGTTATCTACTCTAGGAGGGAGGCGATGTTGCTTTAGGATTGTGACTTTAACAAAGAGCTGTCTGACTGTTAAAACTTTTGTTTCCTTATAGAGGTCAGTAGTAGGAAATCTGAAGTTTTTGAAGTTCAGAACTTTGAGTATTGAGTATTTGAGAACGTTGAGCCCTTTCTACTTTCAATAGGTAAGTCTTTGCCGCAGATCCCCAGGCTGTGATACCGTAGGTTAGAATAGATTGGCAGAGAGTATGATATACAGTTCTATTGGTTTGTTCATCTCTCAGATTCCTTATTTTTTTTAAAAATTGGAATGAGCTTACGGACTCTTCCTTTAAGACAATCTATTTGAGCTTTCCAGTTGAGGTTTTTATCAATTAAAATACCTAGGTATTTAATACTACTGACAGCGGAGAGGGTACGGCAGTCACAAGCAATAGCATTATAGGTACATGTATGAGCTTTTATACCTAAGTCGGAAACTGGTTGCTTGTTGTCATATATAGAGAATGTTATATACTTTGTTTTGGTAAGATTCAATGTGAGTAGATTATTATCAAGCCATGACATTACCGTGCGCATGCCTATTTCAGCTGATGATTTGGCACATTCCCATGACAGACCCCTAAATAGAATGACAGTGTCGTCAGCAAAAGTTGTGATCGAGGCATTAGCCAATTGTGTCTGGCACAGAGAATTTATATATATAAGGAACAGAGTCGGCCCTAAAACAGATCCTTGTGGAACTCCAAATAGAATAGGTTGTTTTGTGCTAGACAAATCATTGATTTTCACAACCTGAAAACGGTTTCTTAAGTATTCTGTTAACAGTTTTAGAGGTAACCCTCGAATACCAATAGATTCCAACTTGCATAGTAGTAAAGGCACAGAGACCGTATCAAATGCCTTGGCTAAGTCTAGGAAAACTCCAATGCATTTGCGACGGTTATCCAGATTGTTTGTTATTTTGCTCACCAGACTCTCAATTGCATCTTCTGTTGATCTTTTAGATCTGAAACCATATTGATTGGTTGCAAGAATGTTGTTAGATTCTAAGTAGTTCGTTAATCGCTTATTAATGAGTTTCTCCAGTACTTTGGAGAGGGTCGGCAAAATAGAAATTGGTCGGAAATTTGAAACACATTCTTTGTCACCTGACTTGTAGATAGGAATAACTGAAGACTCTTTTAATAGGTCTGGGAAAACCCCGGTATTCAAGCATAGGTTACATAATCTTGTTATCGGTTGGCATAGAACACTAATGCATTTCTTGAGAAATATTGAAGAAATGCCATCCCAACTACACGATGAAGTGTTCTTTAGGGAAGAAACAATATTAGTAATTTCAACTGTGTCAGTCTCATAGAGCATAAAAGAATTAATTTGTGTATCAACAGGCTTGTAGTTTTGAACTAAGTCGTATTGCGTTAAAGTGAGTTTTTGTAAGATGGTGTCAGCAAGGGTCGGGCCTACATTAACAAAATAATTATTAACATCGTTGATAGAGTCTTGAGGTATAGATTTTAGTTTTATTAGGCCGTTAGAACTATTTATGTTTTGCGTATGGAGACTACATACACGTTTAATAACGTTCCATGTCTTTTTCATATTATTTTTGGCGTCATTTAGGTCAGCTTTATCATAATTATTTTTGAGTTTATGAAGAGTATTATTACACTGATTCCTGTAGCACTTAAAAGTTATTTCTAAATCTTTGTCATCCGGACATTTCTTGTGACGCCTACTGAGCGTGTCTTGAAATCTAATACACCTTAATAATCCTGGTGTAACCCATGGTTGGATGATTTGCTTTCGATTGGGTGCTTTGAACATACGCGTACAAGATTTAATTGTATTGGAGACGACATCAATAATCAATCCAGTGACTACGTTAGCATCCGGATGTTTGGTGATATCATCCCAGTTTATCTTAGCCAACACTTTTGCTTTGTAATGCTTTTTGGTAGTTAATTGTTTTTAGGCATTTCGGTTCCCTGTTAATAGATTGCATTAAGGGTATACCAAGATAAATTGAACTATGGTCAGTTACGGAAGTGGTGCAAACTACAGTTGTAACCTTAGTCTTTGCTTTAATTATACAGTGGTCGTAGCATTTTTCCAACCTTGTTGGGAAAATATGGCCGGAAATTAAACCGTGTTCAGCTAAGAGGTCTAAATATTCATCAGCTCTAGCGTCTTTAGTGTTGCTACATATGTCGATGTTTATATCACCAAGAATAAAAATATTAGGTACTCTTTTAAGATCTGTTAGTAACATGTCCAAAGACTCCAGAAACTTTTCTGCTGAAGCAAATGAGGGTGATCTATATAGACAAATAAATGCAAAATCATCCCCGATCTTAGCAACTAAGCAATCAGCCTCCGAGAAATGTGGTTCGTAGACAGTTAGCTTTTTTAGGTCGTTGCGAATATATATAATAACTCCGCTATTCTGGTTAATATATTTGTTTGTATTGTATACCGAGTAACCATCTAGTACTGGTATTGATGAGCAGTTCCGCAACCAACATTCTGATAATGTGATAAGGTCAAAGTCCAATTTACTTCTTTGTAGAGTAACTTTGAAGTCAGCGAAGTTACTATTAACACTGCGGATATTTTGTGAAATAATATTCAAACAATTTCCATTCCTAGGGCTACGCTCACTTAGGGTATCAATATCGTCAATAATGTATGAGAGACCAGGACTAATAACATCTTCAACATCTTCAGTTACTGTTTCAAAATCATTCATCATTATATCAGTGCAATCTACATAAGTTCACTTAGAAAAAAATTGTTACAAAAAACTATAACTACAAATAACAACAATATATCAATATTTGATATATTTTTGTTTACGAAAAGTTAATAATAATAATAAACAGCAAAGAGAAAACAAAAACTAAAACAAGTTGTACATAAAAAAAAAAGAACTAAAAAAAATTAAAAATATAGTAGGTAAACAGTACTTAAGTCATGCACAAATTGGTACAGGATTCAATGCTTTTAATTATTTTTCAATTTCTCCAAGTCGTTTTCACATGTGATACGTATCAGAGGAGAGCCTTCTGATTTACGGATGAAGATCTTCCCAAACGATGTCCAGCAAAAGGCGTATTCACAATTTTTTGTGAATTCCCGTGCAAGAAAGTATAATCTTCTATCCTTCTGGGTCAAGTTTTCGGAGATGTAAACCGGTTTTATCGATTCACTGGTACCCAGGATCCCAGTATTCAACTTATTTTCCCTGTGTTCCTTATTAAACTTTTTGAAGAAATTTAGGAACCTGTCTCTAGCAAAAACTGTAGTAAAGTCGGCTATTATCGGTTTAATATTCAATTTAATACCGGTTCTGTAAACGTCCCTTATTTCTGAGTCATCCAGAGAGACGTTTATAGTTTTAGCAATTTTAAATAAGATGGTTTTTAAATCCTCTTTTGTCTCTTTGGTGGCCTGGGGAATGTTACGTAGTTCCAGACTTGTTCCTCGAGCTTGTCGCTCTAGAATTTCAACCTTGCTTTCCAGGTAATCAATTTTGCCTACAAAACCCTTTTTCTCTTCTTCCAGTAAATCTATTCTCTGAAGCGCATCATCATATTTACGAGACATAGTATCCATTGCCATTTTAACATCATTAATAGAACTTAAGATGGCAAAAAACTTGTCATCCTGGTCCTCCTTTAATCGAGAGAAAAGATCTAAAATCTCGCCTTTGCTAATATCGTCTGTATCAGAACGTTTACGTTTGTTGCGCGTCGTGATATTATATAAGGAGGACGCTGCACTTAATCCTGGTTCTTGTTGTGGGGACTCCGCTATATTTGGATTAGATACAGAATGTTGCAGAGGTGTTTTAAAAACCGCTGCCGGTGAATCGTTTTTAGGCGGTGTGCGGTTAAGTGGCATTACGATAGTAGATACAAGTTAGGAGGATGTAGGTTGCTACTTGTTTAAAGGCTGATTGATAGCAAAGCACAGGCAAATACGTCACTAGATGTGACGGTAGGCTCATTAGATGTTGAACTACCAGGATAGCAGAGTGCGTAGAGCGATGGCCAACTGGCTGGCGTAGACGATAGGCAAGCGGTGCAGCAACAGATTACTTATTAGTTAGTATAAGTGCAGTGCAGGCGCAGCTGTGTGTGAGTCAGCCGCTGAGGTAGTAAATCGTTAGTGTGTGTCGCTTACTTGCGTAGGTGCGTGTGGCTTCGATGAGTGCGTAGCGCAGTGTCCAATAGCGTAGCTGTATTCTATGTGAGACTGGGTGATGCCGGGAATTGTCGTGTGTGTGGCCAATACGGGCCTTACTTGAAGTATTGGAGTGTGTGTGCCGAGGTTTGCTTGACTTCCTCGGTGCTTCTGATCTCCTATTTTATCACTCGTGATTTTATTGCTCAATATTTGATTTTTAAAATTCACTTAAAACAGACGTGCACACGTCTACTCTTTATCGAGGTCCGAGGGGAGAGGAATGGGGGAGGAATGAGAGGAGGAACCTTTAATGTATGCTTTAAATTTCTTAATAGGTAGTTTAGTAGCATTTTCAGGAAGCTTATTATAGAAGCCGTGTTCCCCATAAATGACTTATTAACTTTTTCTAGTCGAAACCTAGGGATGTATAATTTATGTTTATTCCTAGTGTTGATTTTATGAAGGTCACTATTTTGCTGAATCCCATCTCTATTTTGATGTGTATATAACAAATTTTCATAAATATATTGTGAAGCTATTGTGAGAATATTAATTTCTTTGAATATTTCTCTCAAAGATTCTCGTGGTTTCATTTTATAAATGGCACGTATTGCCCTTTTTTGAATTACAAATATTTTTCCAATATCAGCTGCTTTCCCCCAGAGAATGATGCCGTATGACATAACACTATGGAAGTAACTGAAATATACTAGTCTAGCTGTAGCTTCATCAGTAAGCCACCGTATCGCACGAACTGCATATGCAGCGGAACTAAGCCTACCGGCAAGTGTTTCAATTTGTGGTCCCCACTGTAGTTTTGCATCAATATTAAGACCTAGGAATATCGTGGAATTTACAAGATTCATTGCCTCTCCATTTATTTCAATGTTGGACGGGCTATGAATAACATTTGGCAAAGTGAATTTGATACATTTAGTTTTTTTTGAATTAAGCAAAAGATTATTTACAGTGAACCAGTTAAGAACTAACGATAAGGATTCATTTACGTTATCGCAAATACTGGTTTTACCTCTATCAACTTTAGTTTACTGTGTTTCATGAGATCGGGAAAAACTCCCTCGTCGATACATCTATTAAAAATATAAGCTAAACATGGTGCAATATCTAAGATAATGACACCCAGCACCTTTGTAGACATTCCCCAAAGATCTTCTGTATTTTTTATATTAATTAACTTGAATGTTTTTACAATACTAGCCTCGTTAATGTAGCTAAAACTAAACTCATTCTTACATTTTGCAACACTAGATTCTAATAGAACGGAAGCTCTGGAGGCTGAAGAGTTTAACGATTTGGTCACTATTTTTGGTATATCTGAGAAAAAACTATCAAATGCATTCGCAACATCCTGTTCCTTTGTCAAAATTGTACCATTTATATTTAATTTGAACTGTATATTGCGAGCCCTTGATTTACCTGTTTCATTATTAATTAATTTCCAAGTTGCTTTTATTTTATTTGTTGAATTTTCTATTATTTTTCTCAAAAACAGTGACTTAGCCGCGTGACAAACTTTTTTGAAGACATTTGAGTAATTCCTAACATATAAGATAAAAACTAAAAATAATTAATTTGGTATACTTTTGTTCATGTTTTTGATTTGCTCATAATCCCTATATCTTGTTTGTACAAGTACGACTCGCGTCTCGCCACTGCGAGACGCATCACTCCTTACCTTCGAGATATTCATACGAACCACTTCGAGTCTAATTAAGTGATGTATTTTGTTCAATTGTAATTCATTTATTCGGCTTAAGCTGTTACACAAGCACTTAGTGAACGTCGCTTTGTTGAATAATTAAACTCCGTGCGCGGGTTTGTGAATTAATATAAGTTATTGTGCAACTTGTGAGAAAACTCGATGAATTTTGAAGACGTTAGGAAGATAGGTAGGTAAGTGCACACACAGTATGCATTGTGAGTCTTGAGGCGTGACACTTGTACATTAATAAAATGCAGTCTGCGGCATCGCCTGGGAAAGTTTAACGCGGACTTATTTAAACAAGTTTGGTGACATTTTGCCATTTCTCAGAAATCAGATCCACACTGTACCTGCGCTTTCCTGTGGGTCACTGGAGGTTTCCGTAGAAATAGTGGCCGTTCTGTAGCGGTCGTATTATAGTAGTATATTAACACACCTTACAGCTTTGCTATATAACGTTTTATTGCATGAAGTGCAAGAGTAGTAAAGTAACGTCACTATGTCACCGTTATCACAATACTCAGAGCTGAAGATTACTCGTTAATAATCACACAGAGAAGCGTTTTGTCAACACTAAGCTCCGTCCGGGTCGGTCCGTCCTGTCCATCCGGTCCGTCCGCAAGCGATCACCGAGCACCTTTAGATGCCACTTACACACTGCTTGCACAGCTGGTTGTTTTCAAGCAGATTATAACCGACTGACTGCTTCTCAAAAGCGGTGCAAACGGAAAACATTAGCCATTTTTTCCGAAGCCAAAAAAGAGAATCAACATCAAAAGTTTCGCTCGTAGATTTTAATCCTAGTTTAGTATTTGTGTTTGCTACGAAGGTGCTACAAAGAGCTACGAATTACGAGGTCATAAAATTATCTGCAGTAATAGTACGGATTGCTACAATTTCACTGTACTTGATGGACTTGATGAGTGGAGTCAAGTAATATAAGTGAGTGTGTCGTTTTTATTGATAAAGTTACTTTCCGCTTCGTTCAACTCAGTAATGATGTACCTACGGTAGATACAATAAGTATTGTGTTTGTTTACGTTCATAATAAAACAAAGCTGATTTATCAAAACGGTTATTGGTTATATTGTGCGGCACTCGTAATGATCGGGTGTCCCCATTGTTGCCGAGCGTATTGAATGTTACGATACATTGTAATTGACGGTCTAACGCATTCAGTAAATTGGATAGCATCGATAAAGCCTATTTATGAATTGTGTGGACGGCCTTCTAATGATAAGCTTTTTACAACCTGCTGGTGTTAGAGTACTTATTAGTTATCTAACTAGTGTCGAGCGTACAAGTAGACCATTTATTATATCCGTAGAAAAATGTGTTTCAGTTAACGAGTTTTTATTCACAAACGGCATTGAGAGCTATAAGAAAAACAAGAACCTAGAAGCCACCATCTATCTTTCTAGATCTCCTTTAAAAGAGCATAACCTGACTGACTGACTGACTGATTCATCATCGCCGAGCCGAAATCGCTGAAGCTAGAAAGCTAAAATTTGGAAGGTAGTTTCCTTTACAGCAAAATCACCCACCCAATCACCCCTAAGAGGGTGAAAAGGGGTGAAAGCGAATAAACTTATTGATTTCATAGAAACTTGGTTTGGAAACCTAAAATGCAAAATAAATGGACACGTGTTTCGGGATTTTTCAAAATAACCATCATAAAAAGGTAAAATGAGATGTGAATGTTTGTATGGAAACTAATGGGTGGTCAGGTGATTGGTTTGAATCTTATCAATAAAATTTGTCAAGGACATAAATTGCATCCTGGGGATTTAAGCTACAATTCTGTTCAAAAAAATGCGGACGAAGTCGAGAGCAACAGCTAGTCTTTTATAATCTTACTCGTATAATTTTATACGCAAAATGTTTACCGCCGCGGAGATGGAACTCGCACCACCTAAATGGCAGCCATTGCCGCATCGATAATACTACAAATGTGTAAATATGTCACGTTCCAAAGTACCTCCTAGTTCTTTATGCTATGAGTTGGCTAAAACTCGTGCAATTTCCCTCAACGCTCGTTCCATTACATGTTATAAATGATTGTTCAAACGCGACGCGGCGACAACGCGCGTTTGTTCAGCGGTAATTCTTGCCAGTGAGGTGGCGAGATGATAGCAAACAATGAGCTGCCGCGTAGTTAGCAGCTGTGACCGACCGCACTCGCCACGCACACAAAACGCATCCAACACACCGAAACGAACCCACTCCATATAATAACATTAAACAGTGGTAGTTTCTGAACGGTGATAGAGGATAGCAGTAAACTGTGTAAATAAATAAGACCAATAGTGACCAATACAACGCATGACATTCAACTCAATCATTCAAATCTTTTGATTCTCAGAAAAAATGCTCAAATAGCTAAGTGCAAATGCATCACGTACAAGCATCAAAAAACAGCAAATGTGTGATATTTTCTATGGCCTTTTTCTATAAGGTAGAAGGATAAAGATTATATTTCAGGTGAAATAAAAATTAATTTATAGATAGCATTTATTTATAACTTAGGAGATATTTGTGGTTTTAGTGACGCGAACCGACATAAAATCGGATGTACAGTGGATTTACTCCGGATATAAACTGACATTTGGCGCCATATTGTTTAATTAAAACAAACACTTATATGGTTCAATATTTGGCATAATGCACTACTAAACCATTACCTACAGGTACAGGTACTTATTTATTTAATCATTATAGATATTAATTTCAACTTTCAACTACTACGATAGGTTGCGAAGATCGTAGCGACGTGAATGGTTTTGATAGTGGCCAAACAACGCATGAGCCTAGCGAGGGCCGCGTTGTCAATACCACACAGCATAATAAGACCATTTCTGTGACGGTAATTGAAAAAGAAATACGAAAGTGGTAACTCTGCGTTTAAGTCGCCAAAGAAAGGAAGGGCGAAACAGACTGGTACATGGGAGTTTTGTTTGATAAAGGCTTAGATCTTTACAGAGTTCATTACAGAGAGTAGATATGTTACGTTCCTAGTAAATTGCGTTTATAAATAGTAGCAGTTGCATATAGATATATAGACAAAGTACAAACTATAATCATGTTCACTTCTTTCACTAATGAACGATCGACTGTTAAGGAAAACACAAGAGTAAGAGAGATAGCTATCTGTAACCATACACAGATTATGATTTTTAATTGAACTGAACGGACATTGGTAATGAAGAAAAGTTTTGTGTACCTGTATTACAGGAGTACCATTTTTTTTTATTAGTGTTCGGACTTTTTTTGAAATATATTTATCACCATTTTTGAAATGAACATTGAATATTTTGCTGCTGTTCGAGGGCACCCAGTCTAATTCACTTCGTTGCTTACGTACAACTGCGATCCATCTTCTTTTCTGACCTCATTAAGAGGAAATCTATAAAATAGAAGAAATAATTGATAATATAATGATTACTTTAAAACGGGTGTTTATCGCGTTTACCTTTTATATATTATTTTCGGTTTCGGTCGTGTTACAACGACCAAAAAAGATAAACGCAATAAACACCCGTTTTAATGTGATCATTATGGTATCTGAACGCGATAGTTTGAAAAATTATGTAATTGATAATATTATATTGTAATTTATATATTAGGTATGCAGCTGCAAGCCTACAATAACGTCCCGCCTTACATACGCGCTCCAAGTTCACAATTCACATAATATACTATCAGTTCTCAGTCGATTCAACTTATTACGACGTTATATATAATAATCATATAAACGAATACTGTGTTGAGACTATAATTCGTCCGGCTAAATCAATACCTACGGAGACGTCGCATCTGATCTTTTAATCTATGCCGCCATCCTTATCATATGCGTGATTTAATGAAATTGTTACGTTTTTCTTCACTGAGCACGTGTTTGCGTTACGAGCATTTTTAAATTAACATATCCCGTGTAGTAAAAATAAAAAATAAGTTGTACTTACGCGTGATATGAGATCCCTTAGCTTTATTTATTTTTATTTGATAATTTGTGCACTTCCGAAACAAACACGACGGCATTTTCATCGTCGTCATAGCGTCACATTCATCAACTTGTTAAGCGTGAGCTGAGAACGAGAATGGTCAATTGGGTCTTCTATGAATCTTCAACTCGGGTGACCTAGTAACATATCTTTACTCTGTAGTATTATTGGCGTAGGTAATAAGAAACATCTATTTTTAATTTAAGATTCATGGAAGTTCCTATGTTAAAGTTATTAAAAATAAAATAGTTGACGCGATTGAGTTCCAAGTGGGTTGAGTTTTTATTTTATTTTCCGAACAAATCATATAATTCTCAGTAGCACTAAAAATAAATTGTAACAACTTTTGATAAATATTACTATCACTATTGAGTGTTCGTTTAATTTTTCCGATGATAGGTAAATTTTCTGAGGCGCTAAGTTGAAATCGTAATAGGTACAATATTTACGTATAGGTTATGATAATTGAAAATGGATTTATGAGAATGATTTATTATAACCTTCCGAGGTTTTACTGGGGGAATACAGAATAGGGTACTTGAAGAGGGGAGTTAATAAGTTTCTTAGAGGTCGGCAATGCGCATGTGATGCTCCTGGTGTTGCAGGCGTCAATGATTATTGACACAATTAAGGTATAAATAAAATAAAAATATATGTGTTTTTCAATTATGCTTATTTTAAAATATGCATTTTTACTTTATACAATTTAAGATCTATTCTAAAAGGTGGTATGCTAAACTATAATTATGCGTAATGTATGCGAATCATTATTACATCCATGGTATACACACACACAAAGTAGAAACGGGCGCGAAATGAAATCTTCTTAATGACAACTCCGTGGGAACACCCAGACGTTTACCTCGCATACTACAAACACCATTTTTACAATAAAAACACCATTTACGCAGTAAAAAGGTAGCGTTATTCTCTCTTTCATGCAGCTCCGGTCATTCAAGCTGAGCGATAAACCCGAGTGTTACTACTAAGCATCACAGTTATCGGCGGGTTACTTTAAAAGCGTAAAATGACGGAAGCAGAAGCACAAGATCATCTCCGTTATTATCTCCGTGACGTTAGCTAAGCGTCACCGCTAAATTACGGCTTAAGCTGACCGCATCACTAAGGGTTCTAAAAGTCAAAAACGGATAAAATAATTGTTGTAGCCTTACCGAGCGCCTCATAGAGCCGTCTTCGTAAATGTGCTTTTTAATGAACAATATTTTTGATGTACCTACACTTTTATTTTTTGTAATAAATTTTTATTTTAACAAAATAGTTAAAATAAATATCATCAAACATGAGTTTACAAACAAACATTAACAAACATATTATCTATGAATTTAATTTGCTTAACTAAGTCTATGTTCTCATAATTTTTGAGAACATTAATCTCAGCGATAGACTTCAAGGCTTTCAGAATCAATTTTATGTTTTTGATTTAACCACTTGAGTAACGGGTGCTCATAACGCCGATCACAAGAGTAACTGTAGTGTGTTGTGCTGTAGTGTAACTCGCGTGCGTGGCGTGGCGTGGCATGGCGTGCGTTGGCTGGTGGCCAAGCGCTGCGCTTATTAAGCTAAGCGATCACCTCGCGTTACCCTCCACAGTGCGCTGATTCAGAGCAGCATTTTTATCATCCTGTTCACTGTCTAGATAATGCAGATTATAATATAAAAGTATGTCTATATACCTAAATGCTGTAGTTAAGTAGTAACACAAAACTCGCGTCAAAGATTTTGTAAAACGTAAGTGTCTAAACTCGGGTGAATTCAAAATCGTTCTACTGGTTCAAAATAATATGCAAATACCACCACATGCATTAAAGATCTGTCATAGTAGTTCTGTTTTTGCTGCACTTTCTCGTATTATACTATTGCTTTAAGTTGCGTTACTGCTTCCAGTCCTACAATGTGTTCGGTAGCTAGCTCGCCTCTGCTCGGTGTAACCCGCAGTTTACGAGGCGCCGCGCTCGCGCTGTTCGCAGCTGCGAGTGCATTATATAGGATACTGTTAAAAACAAATGGCTGTCATAACTTGTGTGCATCTCAGAACACGCTCTTCAACTCAACGCTAATAAGTATAGGTTCTTTCCGCGTAATTTTACTCTAGGAGTATTTGTACACGTAGGCTTTGGTGGATGGGGCTTCGCGTTACTTTGTAAGAAGTGGAACAACTTGCCTACTGGTATATTGTTTTGAAGTAGATATTTTATTTTCCAGCTCCATGACAGTAACATACACATTATGTAAGTGGCACAATTGTCTGGCATCCCAACACTATGCTATATGATGTTATGTATTGAGCAGCTCAAATAATTTTGGAAAGGCGGCTCAGTTTTGAATAGCACTTTATAAGCGCAACCTTATCAACAATAAACAGCTTATTTCATGTTGCTGTAATTATCGAAAACAAAACACTGAAATCGGTGCAATGTACAAGCATCCTTGAAGAATCATCCTGTTCACTGTTCACTGTTCACTGTTCACTACCCTCGCCATCAATATAATAGTTTGATCTAAAGACATAAAGTGATACAAAGCTGAAGGTTGCACAAATGCATTTGTTGCAAATGTTTTATGACAAGAAACAAATACACGGCTCTTCCTGGCGCCGCGCCGGCAGGGCTCTTGGATTCAAAACTAGGAAATGAAATTTTTCGCAATCTGCCGAACACATCTTCGCTTATTTGCATAAGTATAGTTTTGTGTTAATCACTGCAAATAAAAGTTTATAAATTCAAAACTGAATTCAATTCATTTATTTGCGAGAACATTATGTGCTTATGATTAAGTCTTATCTTATGTAATTTAGGCTGTACAATGTATGTCCTACTAAAGTTTGGCATGCAAATATTGTAATAAAATTACTTAGAAGCTAAAAATTTCCCACTATTTTAGTTGAATGTTTTCAAAATATAGAAAAGACTATTTTAATTAAAAAGTTGATTTATGTTCAGTATTACCACCGATTACATTAAACCACGTTCATTATAACTCTTTTATAATGAAAATCATTTTTCACGAACTTTTCATTCCATTTACGTGAGCCCTTCTAAGAATATTATAATTTACAATAAAATTTGTCTCGTTTTACGAGGTTTAGCGTAATAATGTGAATAATTAAAAGATCCCTCGTTTTACTGTCTTATTAGCTGACTGTATCTTTTACGAGCGGTTACGGAGAGCGTTATGTTCGGGTAAACACCTCGCGCGGTAAACTCACCATTAGTACGTTTTTAAAAGATTCGTGTTATTACACCACTTGAGGTTCCTGGAAGCTTTAGAAAGATATGAGGTTGCGGTTAACTAAACGCATTTGCTTAATCCATAAAATTCTGATTACCTACTGCATGTTATTTGAAACAACTTTAGAACACACTCTGTGGACCCAATCAACAGTTCAACACGACATGGCTTCACTAGTCTAGTCATACACCGCAGATATCAATCGCACCAAAGTTGTCCGTCTTGCAGTAGTCTCCAAACATAACGTCGGTGTACACAGTGTACGCACACAAACAAACAAACAATCTAATTGGTCGCACCTGGGGATCGCTAATTTGTGTGCTGACCTCAAGCCTCTGAGTAATTTGCACATTCCCTTCTGATTATTGCTTTGACGTGGTGCATGTTCGGTATGTGGTTCGAGGTTGACGACTTGTAATTAAGAACGCGGTTTTTTAGGTCAATTCATACATAAAGTACATAAAGGAAGTTATTTGTAAGCTCAGCAACCCTATTTCCCAAATAACCTATATCTATCTTAAAAATAACTTGATTGGTGGAAGATGCATGCTTAATCAAAAGATAATTCAAAGTTGATATGAAATTCCAAACTCACACCAAATCTCATTAATCAGTCGGCATTCATGCAATCGGCAAGTCCAACGGAGAACAACTTGTGCCAACTTCAGTCACACATGCTGCCCTGGTATACAAGTCAAGTTTAGTTTAAGCTAATCGCGCACATTGGGATCGGTAATCGAGTTATGCGCCGCGGCGAGTTGCGCCGAGTCGGCCGCAATCAGCGCTCATTGAGTGCCAGTGCCAGGCCGCCTGTGGCCGGACCCTCGCCTCCCCACGCTCTTTTCTTACACATAGTTATATACACAGGTAACCACTTCAACGGTTAGAAATAGGTTATATATTGTTTAGAGTTCTGCTTTGGCTCTATCTTATAAATCTGTTTCCATCTTAGTTCATTGAATGACACGGACAAAACATACTTATATAATACAAATATACAAATACAAATACATGATACAGTCAGTGTGTGCGAGTCTCTGACATATTTAGTGCACCTCAAACTATACACTTTGGCGTACCACAGGGAAGTATTTTGGGTCCAATTATGATGTTATATATATTAATGATGTTCATGAACTTCCGATTGATAATGCCGAGATCGTATGTTAGGCAGATGACACTGCATTGGTATTTTACGGGTCCTCCTGGCAAAATATTTCGAATGCAGCAGAAATGGGTAACCAGTAACAACATACAGTGCAAAACAATGATCATAAATAGTTATAGGTATAGGTACATTATAGGTATTATAATAAAAATGCATATATAATTATTGTCTTTTGCATTCATATTTGTCTATTGTGTCTATGATATTATAATTAAATATTATATAAATCATAGATAATTTGTGTAAATTGCTAACTTTTTTTAACTTTTACTGCTGACCGAGGTTACCGTCAATTTATTAAGTAAATCGTCTCTCTAGTCTTCACGATACAGGATTGCCTAGTGTGAAGACCGCTGAAAAGTCTACCTATTTAAAATTCGAGCAGCATCAAAGTGCATTTAAACATTGTATATGTTATCATATGAATGCTGAAATATAGTAGATTGTTGCACCGACCGCAAAGTGAGTTATTAATGCACGAGTGTTATGTTGGTGATGAATTAACACGAGTGCATTAATTACTCACTTTAGCAAGGTGCGTAATTTACTTTTCTTTCAACTACCAATCCAGGTACCTACTGTGATAAAATATACCTACTCAAACTAAAAATACGAAGAATCAAAGTTTTACAATGGGTCAAAATGCGCGCCTTTTGTTGTTTTTTTAACCAAGTAGGTTTTATTCAGCCAATTTTTATTATCAGCCAGTATCTTTTTGATCTAATGCAAACATTTTAAATTAAACCTAATGGGAGATATTAAATCTGTGTAAATTTCTCTGTGGTAAATTTATCTAAATAAAAAGTAAAAAACAGTGCAATAATGAGATTTTTTATAACATTACTGCACTGTTTTGGTTCTAAGCAAAGAATACGTCCTTTGTGATCGGTTTTGTAGTGATTAATGATAACATTACTACGTAGTTGAAAGAAAAATATTTTTTCATTTTTCATACATAAATACATGATCTTCTGCATGGTGTTCTTCGTGCTGTAAGTGTATACTGCCAATCGCGCTCCTACTCGCGATCACCGCGTAACATAATCAGCCATACATTTTTTAGGTTTAGGTTTTTAGGAAGTAGCATTTTGACAATGATGTCTGCCTTATTTACCAGATGAATATATTTCGAAAATACAAAGCAAAATTACTTTTATGTGATTATTTGGGAGGCAGAAGGTGCACTTCACACTTTTCACTTAATGTCTTCTTACGTGACTCTAAAATTATAATGGGAGCAACGAGTGAAATCTACTTGGCTGCATGAAATAGTATCACGAATGGAGTTCGGCAGCTAGTTAGCGTTATAGCGCCGCAACTGAATCGTAATTGAAGCGCTGTAGTTCTCTCGCGTGAATAATTATACTCATTGTCTTTCAACACGACGCAACACCATATTATACGATCACGTAGCAGTAGTTCAACTAAACACAACCCAAAGTTACTGGCGTTAGTAATAATATCGAATCTAAAATACTAGCTAAGGTCATCCGAGAAACGAGAAACGAGAATGACACATTTGGATCAAAAAATACTCTGCAAAATGGAAAGAATCGATTGAATGATGTTGTTAAGTACAACGTTGAGCAATTTAAAATTTTTTGTAAAAAAAAATACCTTGTAGGAATCGCGTGCTGAATCAATTTTACAGTGGCTCTTCGGTGCAAGCTCTAGTGACGTCACAGTAAGAGCTCAGTTTTTATTGTCTAATTCACGTCTAATTAGCCGCGTCGCTAGGATTTACGGCGCCGTGAATTATACGCGAAGGTATCTTGAAAGCCATTTTCATTAGAACGGGAATAAATATAATTTAATTAGGAACGCTCGCTCGGTCGAGTCACAGCATTTATTGTCCGTGCTCAAGACTTTTTGATTTAAAATGCGTCTCGGCGCGACGCAGGCGTCCTGTCTGACTCTTGTCCTGGAATTCCAGTTGATAGCTTTAGTACTTGTCACATCCTTCAATAGCAATGAGGTATCAGTTATAATATCTACAAGCTTACTTTAGGTTAACTTGTTAAGATTGAATGCAATGAATACGTTTTATTTTTGTTAACATCCTTAACTGAATATTTTATTATTGAACCAATTACATTCTGCGAATTTAAACCTCAATCTTGTAAAAAACTGGTTTAAACCATAGAAGAGAGTGAAATTAGTCTGTGGGCATGTAAAAAAAGTCATGTAACCTTGTAGTGCGTAGTACCCTCGTGCGGTACGAGGTTTCTCTTTGAAACCAAACCCTAAATAAAACTATCAAATATCAAAGTGTAAAAAAATTTAACTTTCAGGCGAAGGCATGAATGCGAATGAAATCTCATTTTTACTGTTTGATTATGCGGGTAGTTGTAAAATATTCGGCCATGAATACATTGGCCTGGCGCGCGGCCAGTGTGCCGGGCGCTCGCTGCAACCTGACACCACCGGCGCCGCAGGCTGCTTTACAGTTACCCCCTCTAATGTAACGTTTATTACTACCTCGATTTTCTTCCCATTTTGTATTAGTAACAAGCCCATAACTATGCATTTACCTAAGCAAATCCAATGAAAAAGACTTCACTTTCAAAATTGAATTGATCACTTTTTAAATAAACGTCTATGTTCATCTGATTAGAACTTTTTGGGATTATGGAAACGGAAACATTGTGGAAACTCGATGAGGAGAGTCACTTAAGGATAATATTGAAATATAATGTTGGAGACTTAACATGAAACCTTTGATACGTAACGTAATGAGATTACGTAACCAATGTAACAAAACAAACTCAGAAATAGAACTCACTCGACGTCGTAATAATAAGCACCGCAAACCCTCGCAGCTAATAATTTTACGCTTTATATTTGTTTAATTAGCTCCAGGAGCTCATGAAGGATCATAATTAATAAGGATTTGTGGGAATCTAGGAGAAGTGGGTTGTTTCTATTAAATAAAAGGGATGGTTCATTATATTTTAATTAAAGAGGCTTGTGTCATTTGTTTAATTATAATTAATGTTGTGTGAAAATCCTTTGTGTGACCTTCAAGGTTACTCGAAAAACAAGTTGAACTTACAGTAACAGCCGATTAGCTCAGTAATTTCGTACCATATTTACACTGACACTTGCAAGCTGTTTGAGTTGCACTAGGTAACCATATTTACCATACGAATGATTATATAATTATACGTAACTTCAGTACCATAACTATCAGAAACTATCTAGTAAAAAAAAAGGTTACGCGTTTTCTAAAAATACTTGTTTAAATATGGTTTCCTAGTGCGTCTCAAATAGCTTGCAAAAGTGTCAGTGTAAATAAATGCAGTAGAGCACCTGAGCGACTCGTTAGCAAGCCGAGGGCTCTCAGGGCCGTCGCGCCGCGGGATTAGCGCGCGTTACCGCAAGTGCCAACCTTGCGAGTACATCTTCAAGAATTAGGCTTCTTGTACGAAGATGCATGAATTTTTCAAGTGTGTTTAGGACATTAAATTTACTCCGAGGATCTCGTCAAAGGACTGCTGCTGCTTCATGTAAAGACTGTAAAGAACACACTACTTTGCAGAAACGAGACCTAAATAAATTCGATGTGTTTGTAAGGTTACATTTAAGGAAAATGATTAAAATAATAGTTAGCATTAAATGAATAGTTGGTTAAGTTGGCATTTGAAACTAAAAAAGTGTGCGGTTTTCAATTAAATCTGATGACTCGAGTTCAGTGAAAGCTCAAAGCGTTAAGTTGTAATTCAAAAGAGACGTCAACAAGCGACGAACGCCAAAACGTATTGCACCGCATTCATAAAACATAAAAAAACGTTTTATTCCGTTCTAATTAAACAAACTAGGGTAACAAAAAGCGCACATAATACTATAAATACTAGCTTGTAGCGTCGAGGGACCATTTAAAAATAAATATCAAAGACGGTTTTAATTCGCACAAAGAGAGGTTGCGCACCCCGAGTGGTAATCGAGGACTCGGGATTGGTGAATAGGGTTGCCATGCCACCTGCTAGACTATTTATTTACTATACGTTGGGGTTTGTCGGACCTTTTAAAAAGATAGCGGCACTTTAGCAGAATGCTTGCGCTCATTTAGTTTTATAGCCAATCTTTTTTAGGTGCACCAATCTGATCAGTTTATTGGAAGCACTTTATCAATACGGTTCGGAGTTGGGTGCAGAGTTATTTATAATATGACCGTAGTGTCCATCCACTATGTGAATAACTTTATACATTCAGATATATAATTAATACACTCGGACACACTTTAAATACTATTAACACTAATAATAGTCTAGGTCTAGGTGCTGTTACATGTAGCACTCGTGTTTCTTCATACTCAAAATACAACTAGTTACCTGTCCACACCCAGATATTAAATCGCATTTGTAGATCACGCTAAGTAGGCTCGCGCCAGCCCTGAGGCACTGGCCGCCCTAGCGTGTATAACACGACAGCGCAAGTTGCGTTACTGCCGGCCGCATCCGCCGCACTCTACTCGGAGCGCACCTCTCAACATTTGAACTCAAAAGCCAATTTGTTGATGGAAGCCAAACTTCTTCAGTGTTAGCTCTGCGATATGAAATTTACTATTTTGTTGCACGATTTCCTGCAAAGACGAAATTAATTTTGTCGAGGAACTTTGGAATGACTACTTCAAAGTAATTGTTTTTGACACAAAGGACAGTCAGGATTGTACTGTACTATAATCACAGCAGCATGTTGGGTGATTTAGCTTTGTATGTTTGTATGTATAACTATCGAACCGACGCGACGATCCAATCTGCATGAAATTTGATAGATAAATAGATTGAAATTGTGAAATAAGCTGATAACTTATTGAACCAAATTGAACAAGAGGTTGTTAAGATATAGGGTTCCAAAAGGGAGGAAAACTAGTCAAGTGATGTAATATATTCCCAAAATATTAGTTATTTTTATTCCAGGAGGTATATAGCTTTCGAGATACAACGTAAAATCAAAATTATTTTAACTTGAGCTCCCATTGTATAACCTACCAGTTTCTTCGACTTAATAGGTCTGAAAATCGCGACTGGACTCCGATAGATTAAATTCGAAATATTTCAAAAGTTTACAACTGTTTAAAACTGTTCATAGATTAAAACCTTGTACCCAAAGATGGTAGGTAATTACGGTGACAAGGAACATATCTGATGATGGAGTCAGGGTGCTGTTCAACGAAACTTTTTAATAAATTCTCCGACTGAGCTGAAACTTGGCAAACCTGTCAATAATGACTGTTATATTAAGATCACAGCAAGCTAATTATGATGATGGAGTCGGCGGCTATTCCATGGAACTTCGTAATGAATATCTCTGACGACCTCTGTCGCACAGTGAGCCAAGGCCCGGCTGGGAAGCAGAAGGTTGCGGGTTCGATTCCCGCAGTGGGACAAATGTTTAAATGCAAGCATTTGTGTCGGGCCTGGGTGTTTGTGTGTATAATAATATGTGCATATTTACAAAAAAAAGTATTCATAAGTCATGTGAATCCCATAACACAAGCTCAGGTTAATTTGAGGCCTTTAATTTGATGTGAAAAGTCCAGCGTTAGTTATTATTGTTATTATTTATTATATGAGTAGGTAAAATACCTGTGTTTGGGCTCATTTGAATCAGCTAGCGCTAACCTCATGATAGCTTTCATTTATTTATAAGAATCTTTGTCTTTACTGACTGACTGACTGGCTGACTGATTGTCAGATTCAAATTTTATTTTATTATTTTTTTATTATTATATATATTGTTTTTTTTATATTTTATGTATATAAAGCATAACCTGAACCACTGATTGTAAAGGTTTGAAATTGGTACGGTAAATATGTCTTGGTGTGTAGCGAACTACTAAGGTAATTTTTAAAAATCATCCTTTATGAGGGTAAAAAGCTATGAAAACGTTTTTATTATCCTTGAAAAAACAAATTTAAAACTTGACTTTTATATTATTTAACACATCTAATGAAATTAAACGCCCTTCATTCATTTGAATTTTGCCGCCTACTCTACTTATTTGTTTTGAATATGATCTACTGTCTATACTGCCTACATTTGTCTATACTGCCTACATTTGTCTATACTGCCTACATTTGTCTATACTGCCTACATTTGTCTATACTGCCTACATTTGTCTATACTGCCTACATTTGTCTATACTGCCTACATTTGTCGATACTGCCTACATTTGATGTTACAATATCGGTGGTGAAACTGTCACATGAATGTGACGTGAGATAGGAATGATAACCCTTGGAGACTGAGAAACGTGCTACAATTGAAATAAAAATACAAGGAAGAATATGATATTAGTAAGGTTAAAAAATAAATAGGGCAAATAATTGTTTTAATAAATGTTGTTTCTTTTTTCAGGTAAGATTGTGTGGTTGATCCATGCGCTGGGAAGGGTTAATAAGTTTTTAAATTGTGTTACCTAATAAACATAAATACCTTTTTTCAGAGCAATACAATTATTGTTTCTATTTCAACTAAAATAGATTATGGCTCTAAGAAGCACATTATATACATTTAGTAAAAGGCTATATATGGCCATTTAATAAAAAAAACATCCAAATACACGATGTTAGATTTTTTAATAGGGTTTTGAAAAAATGGCGGCTTGCTTTGCTCGCCACTTTTAGTTAATTTATATGTGTATAGAATATGTAATTTTAGTGTGAAGAAATAATTACAGAAATGTACAAAATAATATACAATAATATAAAATACACGTGAAACAGTTGAGCTATCTAAGGACCGTTTAAAACGATCTATAGATAGCTCAACTGATCCATATCACTGCCAGAGGGCAGCGTTCCCAAGATACTGGCGGTATTACCACGTTGAATGGCAATGCTAATACGCTGAGCCAGATAGGAACCAGCTCTTGGGTCATGCAACGTATATACCAGACGCCGTGAAATAATTTTGAAAACGCGGTGGGCTCCTGTTCCCCACGGGCCCAGGGTCTCGACTCCAAAAGGCTCAAATATGTAGGCCTTATCCAAACCAGCATATTTGCGGTTTTTGAGGTCCTCGGCACATTCAACCGCCGCACCAGCCCTAACGGAAGTCCCTGGTAGTGAAGTGTGATAGTGTCAAAACATATGTGATTAGCTTGCTTCGTTCGTCACGAAAGCTTAAAAATTGCTGAGGTAAGATAATGTTGTGTGAAAGTGTCCGGCATTATTTATTATTATTATTGTTTTTAAGTTCTTCACATGCGGTTAAACGGTTATAACAGAAAAATAATATTTGTTTTATTCTCATGAAGGTTTTTTGTGACTGCCAAAATACTAGTGCAATGTTCAGTCCATCTCTAATCTTATCTGTTTCTTACATATGTATAACATGATTTTTAGTGATTGTTTTAACTACATATAAATAAAACATTATGAACTACCGTATTATTACGTACCAAGTATTACCTTTAATCGTAGTGTGTACCTACGTAACACAAATACTTTACAGTCTTCAATAAAGCAATTTCTCTTATTGCTACAAAATCTCGTTCCATCTGCAGTAAGAGATTAAAGAGCACAATGGTCGCTGGCGATACAGCATAGCCCATAGTTAGTACCGGAGCTACACCAATACAAGCAGACGGTGGAGCTCGGGGTCTCTACAAGTATTTGCTATAGCCATGATTGCTATTTCTAACTAATTTTAGAAATTACTACATATAGAATTAGCTTTTATTGAAAAATAAACTTTGTGTTGTCTTATCTAAAGATCAGATTTTTAAGAATAATCCTAAAGAATCAGTAGGGCGATTATGGAACTCTAATTACAATCAATTCGTCAAACGAATGATTGAAATTACGCCGAAAACTGATAGACATTGATTGTAATTAGAGTTCCATAATCGCCCTACAGGTAACAGTCGTAAGTTGTACAGCCAAGTTGTAAGTTAATTTATATAGAAATAGGTAAGTATAGGGCAGAATTTCTTCAAATCCTCCAACGTTTATTATTATTTTTAAAATAATAAGTTTTAGGTATTCATTTCAGTTGGTAACTTCTGTTATTTCTTCAATGGGGCTAGAAAACTTGTAAACTAGCTGTTACGATTGCAAACCGAGTAGAGTGGAGTGGAGTGCCAATCGAACCGCCATCCGGTGCTCGGTGCAATATAATGGACGCCACTATGCAAGTGTTTGAGTTTCACTTAAGAAGTATAATATCTTTAGACTTGGCTTTAGTATCTGGATACAAGAATTGGAGGGTGAAAATGCTCAAATCTGGTAGGGTTTTGCTTCCTGATTACATTTTAACTTGCGGAAATCCTTAGTTTTTGAGAAAATAAAACATTTCTAACATCAAATCTGATAAGCTGTCAATATATTTCTGTCCATATTACAATGAAAACTTCCACAACACTTTATGGCTAAAACTTTGAATTTGAAATCCTGAAACATGGTTTGGAAATGCGTAGAATGCGCACAAGTTGACTTTAATGGAAACCCGCTGGACAAAGGGCAGTCTGATCCAGTTCTCAGCTGGGAAGTGTTATGGAGAATTACCAGAGGACTCCTACATAAGTGACAAACATTCTGTTGTCGAAAGCACGCAGTGCTGAAAGGTGGATGTCCCTACTGGAGTAGTTCAGGGACGGAAAAATGAAGCCCGTGGACAAGACAATCTACCTTGAACCTCTCAGCCTCTGGTTAGTCGTACCATTTTCCATTTCGAATTCACTCCGCTAAAGTGCAGCCAAATGTTGGTGGAAGAAATCCATAAACTTTTAAACTTTTAAAGAAAATAATTTTTAAATATTAATCGTGCAATTTTTTTATAGGTATTTCTTAATTTCATTTTTAGGGTTCCGTACCTCGAAAGGAAAAAACGGAATCCTTATAGGATCACTTTGTTGTCCGTCCGTCTGTCTGACTATCCGTCTGTCTGTCAAGACCCTTTTTCTCAGGAACGCATGGAGGTATCAAGCTGAAATTTATATCAAATACTTAAGTCTATTGTTCCTTAAAGCTGTGTAAAAATCAAACTTCTAAGCCAACGCAATCAAAAGATACAGCCGTTTATGCCGCAAATTTCCGCAAATTTTCGACACTCGCAAGGGAATCGAAACCTACAGGGCCCTTCCCGTGAACTCAGAGCCTTGAAATTTGGTACGAAGCAACGTCTTATAGCACATATAAAGAAAATTACGTCATATAATAAAAATATTTTTAATAAATATTGTCATGTTATGGATTTCATTTTGCAATAAAAATACCATAACTATGACTATGACTCGATTGTCTTGATAGGTGAACTTTTTCTTATATACCTACAGGTTTTTACGGAACCCTCGGTGCGCGAGTCCGACTTGCACTAGGGCGGTTTTTTTAATGTAATATAGTAGGTAACTGCTCAATTATAATTTTAGGTACTTCAACTAAATTTCTTGAACATAAATCAATTGCAGCTTAAGATACTTTTTTTATAAAAGGGTACAGAAACAGTAAGAGGATTGATAGTTGCTCATCAAATTAATTAACTATGACGTGTATTTTAGTTTATTTCTTATACATAGCCGCACATATTTACACTGTGACCAGGAAGCAAAGCTCAAGGCGACTCCTGCGAAGCTTAAAGAATCGTGATAAGATTGAGATTCGTAAGCAGCTGCTGCTGAAATGATGGTGATTCTGATCTAAACCAAATTTTGAAAAAAACAACTTGTCGAGCTCCACAACCGAAGATGTCATCGAGCGGATGGAAAATCAGCAGTTTATTCTGCAATCGGTGGACTACTGCCATTATACCTACTCTTCTGTGCTTCAACAAAACACAGACTTATAACAAGAAATATCCGAGTGGGGTTAAAAATTCACGAATTAGAGTCAAGGCAGAATACCAGGCTAAGTATTTAAAAATTAAATTTAAAAGAGGAATTACAATCCTGTTACATCTTTGTTGGGCGAAACACAAAAGACCAAGATCACATGGCAGATAAAATTATAAGCTTTGAGAAATCACTTCGTAATATAACTTGCAGATATTGAGGCTGAAATAAATAAAAAAATAATGCCGGACATTTCACAAACCATCATTCCAAAGTAAGCAGAGCTTGTGTTATGGGTACCACATGACTGATACACTACTTAAATACGTTTTTTTTTGTAAATACATACATATTATACATAGAAACACTCGGACCTGAGACAAATACTTGCAGATCATACAAACATTAGTCCCACGGCGGGAATTGAACCCGCAACCTTTTGCATCTCAGCCGGACCTTAGCCCACTGCGCCACAGAGGTCGTCAATAAAGATAAATAAAAATTAAAAAATAAATAAATAAATATCGTTGATGGTCAAGAAAATGTTAATAATATTGTATTTTTAAACAATGACACATAGATGCTATGTGCGAGTGTGTAACAATAGTACACAGACTGATCTACCCGTGTGTCAGCAACTGCTTTCCAAACCAGCAATACACCAGCCTACTGTGGTACAGGTGCAAAGGTTCAGCCTCCGGTTAGATAGCTCGAACCCTGTCGCCAGACCCGGAAGACTGTATTGTACTTTGACAAGAAAGGCATTTGGTGGACTACTAGAACCGACAGTCAGAAATAACTGTAGCACAGATGTCACCGTGGACTATTTTACAGATAGAATAAAGAATGATGAATTCTTTGACTTAGATGATAATAGGAGTGTCAAGCGATTAAGACCCTGCTAGAAAAGCTAGATCTTGGGCTAGGGAAACTTATTTTATGTGCTTTCCCTTACAAAATCGTTGAGTGCTAAAGACAATCAGAAAATATTCAATATGAATTTAATGCTTTACAATTTGACATTACGTCGTAGTGACGTTTTATTAGACACTTTGAATTTTATTAGTAATTTTTATTTAACAAAAGGTAAACCTTAGTAGGCGTAGTAAGTTAATTATTGCTAAATTATTAGCATTCAATATATCTGATCCTGTTATAGAATTATAACACAGTTGAATGATGACCCCGTGGTTAGTAATAGGGCCAACTGACTAGCATTTAAACTAACCAAGTCGACAATGGGAAAACGAACAGCTTACTAGTAGTTTACCAAAATATGCAAGGCATGTCCAGCAAACTATTAGAATGTGAGTAATTGTTAAATCATTACAGTGTAGATATTATGTGTATCACTGAACACTGGATGGTAAAATTTGAGGTTCTTACATTCTACGAAAATTATAATATTGCTAGCAGCTATAAAAGCAGAAGCGCCATACATGGCGGTTCGTTTATTATTGTAAAAGACTTAAAATGCAAGGAGCGTAAGGATATTACTATTAAATATTGAGGTGTCTAGTCGAGCTAGGGCGATATGTAGTCGTGAGCGTTTACCGTCCGCCCCCCGATGCTGATTTTGCGTTATATTAATGCACTATACAGAATGCACACAGTGATTGTATTTAATAAAATATCTTTTGACTTTGACTTTGACTGTATGTAGTACACATTGAAGTCATTCACTGGGATGATGTAGCTACCCGGAGTTTATGGTAGAAACTTTATCTCAGTGTTAATATTTCATTTATGGATTGCTAAGATGGTGTATGAGCCCGTCTATGTAATACGATATTCCTTTTATATATCGTGTTATACTGAAAAGTGCCTCTGTTTCTCAAACACCAAGCTACAGTGGATGTGTTGTATCCGGTGTTTCAGATACCAGCTAGAACAGTCATTGTACAGCTTAACTTGATGTAATCTATGACCTGACACATGGTATACAGGAAAGAACCAGCGATGAAGCAAGCAATTAGAACGACCATTAAAGAGAAATCACCATAGTTGTATATCTCAAGTGTCTTTTGTATTGCGAAACAAAACAAACTAACTTTCGAGAGTACGCCCGCTCCGAAGTAGCTCTGCAGAACTGAGTCACAGTCTCGAAGTAAACAGTCGGTACCGTTCCTCAAATTCCGTTCTTATCAGAACGGAATTTGAATTAATTAATCTATAAGATTTATTTATTCCTATAACTCGTAGATACAATACTGTTTTCTTTGAATCGAAATAAAAACATAATGATTCTAGTTCAAAAGCAGTGTTAACACTATTGCTTGAAGCAAACCCAAAATATACTGATTTATTGGTATTTGTGTATGATTTGAAACAGACGAGACGGTGAAACTCGTAAAATGTTAGCGAATATGCCTAAACTTCAAAACTAGGTCCTTATAATTTCCTGTGTCCGTGTTTACAGTGAACATGCTGCCCTCAACAGCCTGTAGTACTATAGAGCCCGTGGAGCACAGTCGAGTGTTTAGCTTAGGAAATTAACTTTATTGTAGGCCTTAGATTGCGGCCCGAGTGCGCCGTACAATGCCGTACACCGGCCGCTGCTAGCGTTCTAAAGCGATTTTGTAGATACTATCGTACAAACAGTATCGGCACTCGTTTCATTTGGGTTGAAACTAATAAATGTAAAATATGTATGTAATTAAAAAAATATATAAAAGTAATATATCAGTAATACCAGAAGCTTTGCTTAATTTGGAGCCAAATGATAACGTGTGGAATGCTGGCAAAAAAAATGTTTTAATTCTCATTACGCGGTAGACGTTCTTTTGGACAAAAATATTTACAACTACTGAAGCAGTAACGTCAAAAAATCAAACCCGGAACCTTTAAAACGTGCACTTTAAGTTTAGTTGAAACATTGCAAGTGTTATAAAACTTTTGGTTTTGGTTTTTGGTTAGTTAATACATCGAGAAAAATCGTAAAACTAGGCGGAAAGTTTTAGTTTTTGTGACAGTCATGAGTCTCGGTCTAATATTAGAAAGCCATCACTCAAATTAACTTTATTAACAGTGTTCTTCTGAGGGCTGAACCTTAAGCCCTTCTACTGGCTTTAAATAAAAAGCAACGCAATTTGTGAAGTTGTAAGTTAGAGTTATAGATGGCAGCTGTTTGGCCCGCTCGAAGGCAGTCTTGGCAGAAAGCTTCACCTTACCAATACAATAGCTACAATAGCTACAATGACTTTTGCCTCAAATGCATGTCACAGTACATTAAACAAAAGCTAAGATGTGTAAGATCATTACAATGAATACGCGATAAATACCCGTTAACTTCTAAAACAATTCGAATTCTTATCGCAAAAGTTTGAAAATACTAGATCTTTTAAAGCTACTATTACCACCTTTTTAATGAAAAGTATAAGCTCCGGTTACTGGAAACCGCAGTCTCTCTATTGTTTATTAACTAGTTTTAGGATAATCTGGTCTAGTATATATAGGTTTATTTAATACAATTATGAGGAGCACTTTAAATCGTTTTACATGCGGTCAATTTAGGTGCCAATTCCTTTTAGGCCAAGTCCGAGAAGAATCAGGTAAGAAACTCGTCTTGGTCTTAGCTCTGGTCTAGCTTTTTGTGTAATCTTTTTTATATACCATATGAAATTGACGAATCTCCTGTGTCGTGCAATATGTAACTCGGTTGCTGTGCGACTGTCGGAGTTTTGCGGAGTACTCCATCTAGAGTACTCAAATCTAAAATCAAATTTATTAAGGGGTCTATCTTATAATTACACTAGCGACCCGCCCGGCTTCGCACGGGTGCAATGCTCATACTAAATATACTACAGAATGTCTAATGTGATTAGAAACTTCTAAAATTATTAATGTTTCTCTACTATATTATGCATGTATCATACATATAAACCTTTCTCTTAAATCACTCTATCTATTAAAAAAACTGCATCAAAATCTGTTGCGTAGTTTTAAAGATCTAAGCATACAGCAGGACAGACAGACAGCGGGAATTGACTTTGTTTTATACTATGTAGTGGTGATATTAGGTAATGTGTGGTAAATATGTTACTATCTATAGTCATTGACATTAAAATTACAAGAATATACGATACTTAAATGCCGCGCGAGCTGTTTTTGTCATTGTGAGATAGAGGACTAGTCTAACAGATGGAAGAAACGAATAATATATTTTCAATTTGCAATAAGTTGTTTTTTACGGTTCCATCCAAAGGTAACCCTTAGTTTCGCTATGTATGTCTGTCTGTCTGTTCATTAGTGATATAGTAATTAAATTCTGCACGGTAATAGGTATTAGTGGCCCCCGCAATGCATTGTTTGCAAAGTTATGTTTTAAAAAAATATTTTTAGGAAAACCTCACCTACATGTAAACTGGTGTTGGTTTTTTTTTTATTTTCCTATATCATCATTATGTCGAATATCATCGTTAGCGGTTTTTTAAAATAGACATTTGTTCGATAAATATGACTAAATCACGCTTGGCTAATGAGTTGGTTAAATTTATTGCTATCTTTGTCATCTTTCATCATTTATTTGACATTAGAATGAGAAGGACAGAGCATACCTAAAAGCCAGGCTGACTAAATATATGATTATAAGAATATAAGAGTGTAAGCCTTGAAGAGCTTCAATGTGTAATGGTCAGCTCCTAAAACAATTCAACACCATCTAATTAGCAAAGAAAAAACATTTTTTTTGTTGATTACTACAACAGGCTGTTACCCAAAATCTAATAAGGGGGGGGGGGAGTGATACACTGACATTCAAAGCTTAATATTTATCAAACAAACATACCTACCAAAAAACTATTTTAGAAATTTTCTAGTATCTTTGAAAGACGATATTCAACGATATAACCACACGCCCCACCATGAGTGGTATTAAAAATATTTAAAAAATTTAACTTTCATTTCATGCAGGGGAGGGATCCCGATAATAATTTTTTTTTTACTTTATGTTACGTAACATTGTAGAGGTCACTAATACGTACTACCGTGCATAATTACATTACGTTAAAACTAATCTGCCTGCGAGCAAGAACAAGACACATGAAAGACAGAGTGACATACCGAAACTAGAAGAATTTCTTGTGGACTTTGGAACCCTAAAAACTAACTAACCTTAATGGATGTTCTATACAATACACAATATACTATACAGTGCTATATACAATATTTTGTAGTTTGCTAACTATATGGTGTTGAATTGTTTTGGGAACTGACTACTTATAATTCTAATCTTTACTGACTTCAGAAGCCTTTACTATGTGTGGTCGAACACGCGCGAGCCCAATTTTTATTTAAAATTATTAGAAAGACATGACATAAATAATAAATGATTGTAATACTAATTTGTTTTAGTATTTGTTTTTGATTTTAAATTATTTTGGAAATTTTCTGCTTCTTTTAGAAGCTGTTTTTCTTTTAATCTTGAATTTGTCATTTAAATTTACATTTGACAGACTTAAATTTGTTTTAATTTATATATTGTATTAAATTGGATGTACCTTTAGATTTTATAGGAAAAACTATTATAATAATTACTTGGGCTTAAGACCGCTTCAAGAAGTTAGTATTTTTAAAGTTTTTACACCCCGTGAATGTTTATTGTTCTTGAAAGCTTGTTTCAAACTTTGGTAAAGAAGTCATATAAACAACTCTATTCAGTCAATAACTTTGACTGCGAACAAGAAAGTTATCACAGAGCTGCCTGACTGGCACACGTCTGTCAACGCGAGACACAATAACGAAAGTTTTAAAACATTATAAGGTTTGATACTGTTATGTTTGTCGTCACGTGTCGTTAATGTCGTGTCGAGCACAATCTCATCATCATCATCAAGGATATCATCGACACGAACAGCGTAGATACGAGTACTTAGTATTGCAGGGTTTACATTTCGGCCCCTCTAACTTCTTCTGTGTGGTCATAAATAGCCTTATGTTTACATTATAATATGGATTGGACACATACTTATTTTAATTGAAGCAACGCGTTGAGGTCCACACATGAGATTCACGCGAACTTAGCGCAGAAGTTAATTCCTCCACGAGTGGTAAGTTCTGCAACTTGTGCATTTGCATGAGTTGTGGAGAACTTTAGCTTTCATTTGTTGTACGTGGAAATAATTACATAATGGAAGGAAGTTGAATAAGAGTTGGGTTTGTCTGTTCACAGCTAAATTATGATAAAGAAAATTATGAAGCCACTTTGAAAATTTAAGTGCAATTACCATCATGAAACCGTGCATCTTTATTTCTGTTACTTGAGAACCTGCAACTCCCCAGGTTATGAAAACCTTGGCATGTCAGTGGAATTGAGAACTTGGTAGTTGCGATGCCGTAAATATTAGTGTTACTTACTAAATCTAGGTTTCCTCTAGAGCACTTGAGGCGCATGCCAAATAGTCCCAAGCGATGCATAAAATAAAAGTGCAGTAATGCAGCGCCCATCGACCTCATAACGAGGTTCGAGTTAGCCGTTCTTAATCGTAGAGATCACTCTTAGACCAGAGTTTTAACCTTAACGATAACGGTAGGTAAATGTTACTTTAACGGTATTATCGTAATGCATATTTTGGTTTAGAGACATCTGAGGCGGCTAAATCTACTTGTGCGCTTCTAAAATAGTCCACCTTTAAGAACAAAGCTAAAACTCTCAAGAAACTGGAAAACTTTGAGTTGGCAAACAAAACTTGGAGATACTCGAAGAATTTGCGTTGTCTTAGAGCGTCTCAGATGCCGGCGTTCTGTCGCCCGATAAACCCGTCACGTGCAAATTTTATTGTACTCGAGCCTCGTCAGCCGGCGATAGTGGCACCCGAGAAAACCAGTAGCTCTACTTCAAATACGTATTGTATTAATTCGAGGTATCTACCTACAGCATAGGCAGTGCGACACGACACCATCGACATTTGATCCAATTAAGAAGGTCACGTTGACAACGAACTTCTAAGCCTACTCGTTACTGTAATCCTGCAGCACCCACAAGCCACTGAGCTTTTAGATGTAATTGTTTTTGGATCAAAAGGGCCGTAGAGCGCTTTACCTTGGCTAGCGAGTTCAAGGGCTGTTTATATTTATTCCTATTGCACGGGGTAGGAATATATTACAGATAGTTAGTCCTCGATGTATGCATAATTATATCGTTGCAGGAATGCACATCTTTACTCCTGTATAAAGCCATGCTACTGATTGTGTGGACGTGCGGGCATGGGGCAGTGCAATGTGCCACTAACGCAGTGCGCGTTTTGGCGCGCGGCCAGGCGCGCGCGCTTGTCGAGAGGCGGCTCGCCAGGAATGCCCAAATTGCGCGACGCGTCGCCAGTAATCAACTCGCTAAACTGCCATTTGAATTCCGTAATTAGAACTATGCTGGTGGGAATAGACTGTTTTTAGTTGACTTTCATTGTTAACCGCAGTGAGCACACTTCTATGACGCACTTGTCGCTTAGCTTACAGGTAGTTAAGGGAAATTCGGTATGGTCATTTATTAAACATGTGACCGATAGTGGCATAAATCTGAACTCTACTATGCGTAGCGCATGATAGCCATCGATCCCGCTCGAATAACAGCTTTGACCGTTGCCTCTCATTCATATTCCCTAGATCTAAAGTTTATCTATCTTTTAGCTAGGCTTCATGCCAGCGTGGATGAACCACTTCTGGTGGTGACAGATCTTCGTTTTCAATTAAAGCGAGGCTGAGCACTCAAGCGGCCACCCGAGGCAGTCTGGCTAGCCAAGGCAGTCAGGGCAGTAGAGGCGGGGTGTCACCGCAAAACAACTGGCAGTTAGATAAGTTGTCGAACTCGAGATGACTTTCCTTTTAATTACTTTAGTTTGGATGTGCGTGGATCGGGCTGTCGCGCTCAGCTTGACCGACTGGAGATTACTACCGACTTAAGCCGTGTTTTGAAAACTTCCGTTAGTACCTTCAGTATGTTTTTCTATGAGAAAAAACAATCCGTTCTCATTTACACATACACATTAGCTGATGAATGCTATTAACGGATATTGTATTATTTATTTTGGTTTTGTTAGAAGCTTAGAGTTTACAGCTACCTAAACATTATTAACTGCTACGACTACCGTACCAAAGAAGACAAGTCCGGGTTCTCGGTCTTGTACCTAACAAGTACCTAGTTCATAGGGAAAATCTCTACACCAACTCAAAGTTATTCCGAATTTTAATACAATTTCGGATCCTAGCAACGCAAAACTCCACAGAGGTTTCTAGACTGCCGACGGACGACTTAACTAGCCACGTGTTCTCTTTGAGCTGATAAATTCAGTATTGCCCGAAACTGGAATATTCCCGATTCCCACAAAATGATTCATTAGTTATTGGAACATTCGGAACACTAATGAAATCTGGCAAATTGCAACCCTTTGAATTCCGCAAACAAGTTTAGCAGTTCCGCTTCCGTTTCTAATACAGCTCGCTGTATTTCCTGAAGCCTTTACCGGCTTAAAAGCCTCGAAGTTAGAAGCAAGTTGTCGAACATTCAGGGATGCATGTAGATTCAAAATACGGGGGTCAGAATAATTAATTGGTCATATTTGAAAAGCAAATAAACAATCCCTTTCTCTGAAATTGTAGTAGGTATCATATTATCTTATTTTATAGGTCCATTCTTGTAGCCTTCATTAACGTAGATGCATCTAGTTAGCTACGTCTGTGCAGTTAGCTACGTACATATTTGAACTCTTTGCTCTCATGGTTGGCGGCTTTTGAAAAGATTGCGAGTTAACTTTGCTAAACTTGTTTCGTACATAAAAACAGTTAAAATATTTTCAACCCCTAGGACATGTCCTGGCTCCAGCTCTGCTGACAGCTGATGCCAAGTACTGCGAGTATTATAAACCTGCGGCGCATTAACTCGCGGTAATCAACGACTGAGTGCAGCTCATTCACACACTTCCAATCAAAGATCTTAGTTATGTAGTAGACATTTAGTGTCGGTGCTGTCATCGACAAAATAACCTGGAAGAAAAACCCATGGTTATTAAACTAATATTTTTTTATTTTAAAGTTGATAATAGTATAGGCACACCTTGAAGTATTCTACCTATAATCCAAATAAGCCAAATTATAGGTATAAATGTACATCTCTGTTTACAAACAAATAAATAAATTATTAAGTATTATTAAAAAAAAACATTCACTCGTTCGTTCACGACGCAATATGCTCTCGTACTTTATTTGTAAAAGTTGGTAAAAAGTTTTTGATATAACTATTAACTAGTGTTGATGATAGGCAAGCATCAAGGATCATAACTACGATGTAATTTTAGTTAATAAATCAATAATTAACTAGTAAATTTACCAAACAATGCGTGACCGTGAAGTGCTCGGTTAGTCAAGAACTCAATTAGTATTGTCGTAAGTATTACAGCTCGCGCGATCTGCATGGCGCTTACGACCTATTTATCGCGCCGCATTGATTGAACAGAAGTCTACCGCACAGATATTTTGAGATAATCACCGCTGCTGTTTGCATTTGTTTTAGGAAAGTAAATATTATTACTATTTAAATTTCCATATGTCAGAACCCCTGCAATTAATTAATTGGGGTTGTTGTGGTGGAGATGAGGACAATAGCGACCATGTTCTTTATTTTATTTGTCATAATGGATATCGTGTCGACTGTATGACATCGATTGGGGTAGAAATAATAACTCCAGGACAACAAGTCTCGCGGCACAATGTCACAATGCTGCGAAACCGATAAAACGCAACGATGATAATACGCCACTACGCCACTATAATACTAAAATTAGACCACGTAAAAGAGCTACATTCAATTTGAGTTGGTTGCCCAAGAGTTTTTATACAAGCGAAATGGAGAACTTGTTTCTTCGCCTCGGACAACATGTGAGATGCTCTGTGGCAGCGGAACTGGCTCGGCTTAAGAAAGAAATTTCAGATTTAAAGGCGTTGATTTTTTTCATCAATGGGCAATGTGAAGGCGTCATCACTCAACAAAGCGTCATCACAGAGGAAATAAAAAATCCACTCTGAAAATGTTACATTACGACTAGAAAATTTGAACTTAAGTGCCAAAATAAATCAGATAGAACAGTTCCTACGCTAGGGGAAATAATGTGGAGATAAACATAAACACTATACTATTTATTGCGTCATTAAGGATGAGAACATTTAAAGCTGCAACATTCAAAGCATAGTGACACGCTATGATGAACCAGAATACTACTAGGCCTCGTTCTATCGTGGTCCAGTTCAACTCGCCGAGGTTGGCAAAGCCTCCTCCATAAAGTTTAATAAGACTAACCTGAAAAATAGGACGCATATAGGATTGACTGTTTATGTTTATCTGTTTTAAACAAAGCACTTCACTCGGCGGCTAGGTTGGCGGCCAAGGAGAAAGGCTACAAGTTTGTATGGGTGCGCAACGGAATAATTTATATGAGAAATCGAAACTCTGGACTACAAAAATTATAAAAAAATATATATCTTACATAACTTAGCGTAATTGTTTTGTTTTGCTTGTTACGTTACTAGCTGTGTATCAGCCTCTACTTGTTTAAAGTTATCTGTACTTTTACCCACTTTTCTTTAAGTAATTCATTTATTTATGTCATCGCTTAACGTGTTTTATCAGAATGAACGAGGATTAAGAACTAAAACACAGTACGTTTTATCGTAACCTTGTTGTTTTCATTATGCTATTCTTATTCTTTCTGAAACATGGCTTAACATGGGTTTAGTCAGCTTTACTTTTTAGTGATAAGTACGTAGTATAAACAATTAGGTTCAAAGTCTTGCAGGTATCCCCGTTCTGAAATCAAACCTCTAGAACTTCCTTTTCGAAGGACAGTCCAAGGCAAGAACTCGCCTATTCCCGTCTCAGTTTTACTTGTTATTTAAGTGTTATCTACCGTTTGCGTTCTAGTTCCTCCTTCTGATTTCTTGCCCTTAGGAATATTTGTAATTTTGTATTTTCAAGCTTGTACCACTCTGAGTAACCTACGAGTTAATTTGCCTAGTTATGTAAATGTTTCCGTCGCTGCTCTTTAGGTACTTATTTCGTAGGATCTTTCACATCATCCATCATCCATCTTATACATCCATGTATCTACTATAATATATGGGACCTAGGTAGTACTAAATCTTAAACGAACGAAAATTGTTTACTTACTGCGCATACTGTGTTTACCTGTAATTGGTTTTACGTGTAGCTTAAGACAAATGTTAAGCATTAAGATACATTAAGATACATATTTTATTCACGTGTAAACTGTTGATAAACCTAATAAATAAAAAAAAATCTAAAACAAGCAAGAAGTGTACCACTAAATGCTAATTGGTCCCCCTGCCACAGAACAAACAAGAATAGATCTTCCCCGCTTGCCTGTGAAAGTCCCGAGGACGCTTTGTGTGCGCGTGTGGGCGCACTGCCACGGTAAACAGACTCGCTCATTTCACGGCAGTTCTATTCGTTTATGTTGCTGTGATTACTGTTGTATGAGTTTGCGTTCCTCTGTGGCTCTGTGCTCCTAATAGCTTCTACGTAGTCTTACTCCGACCATGCGAAGAGGAACTCACTTCGTTTTTACACTGGTATGGTTTTTCGAGTTGATGACGATGATATATTTTCCAAGCACTCTTTCGTTACATTCATCTGATGAACTACATATTTATATTTTTTTTCCTAACCATTCTAATCTATATATATAAAAATGAATCCCTATTTCCCTTGGTCACGGCATCACGCGTGAACGGTTACTCTTTTTATACGCTTTATATTAGCTTCACTTGTATGTATGTTTGTATGTTAGTATGGTAGTATGTTTGTATGTAACCGACTCCTTAGGAAGCGATTTAGACCCACTTTAAACGGCCAGATTTTATTCAAATTTTGCACACCTGTCAAAGACCGATGACAATGCAATAATTCGAAAAAAAATATTAAAAAAAACTAAACTACTAACTAAACTAATTTTTTATCTTACTTACATTTATTAAAATTTATTTTCTATTTTTTAGTTTGGTTTTCTATATGAAGCGTGTTTTTACTATTATCTACTAACTATTATCTACTACTAACTATTATTTATTTTGATGGGTTTGTTATTGTCAGGAGAAGGTTGTTATGAAAGAAAAAAATAAGTTGCGTGGAAAATAAGAAAATTTAAGAAAACTTAACGATGATATTTACTTTTCTAATAAAACCTTAGTGCTTTTGATAATATAAACTTTTCTAATATAATAACAATAATAAATAATCCCGGACATTTCACACAGCATCATCTGGCCCCAAAGTAAGCAGAGCTTGTGTTATGGGTACCACATGACTGATACACTGCTTATATACTTTTTTTTTGGAAATACATACATATTTTACATAGAAACACCCAGACCCGAGACAAATACTTGCAGATCATACAAACATTGGTGCCGCGGCGGGAATCAAACCCGCAACCTTCTGCGTCTCAGCCGGATCTTAGCCCACTGCGCCACAGAGGATAACTGTAACCTTATGGTGTTTGACATAACTGACAGTCGACAGTTGACAGTTATAGATTTTACCAATTCTAATTCAATATTTATAGATAAGACAAGACAACTTCTGTCGGGTCAGCTAGTTAATAATAATAATAATTTATTTTCATAACAGAAAGCTAGTACACTTAAGTTCTTATGTTAATAATATATATCATAATTTTCCTATTATTATAAAGGTGACTCTGTTCCCTAGAAAGACAAGGTTCCCTCTGACACCAGGACTAAAAGACCTGTATAGTAGGGTAATATTTATATATGTTTTAATTATCTAGATAACTGTTCCACCGAAAACAAACGTTGAATAACAATGCTAGTACGCTGAGCTAAATAGGAGCCAGCTGACGCGATGTTTTGTCTTAAAACACCTCGAAATATTTTATTTTATATAGGCTTAATAATAAAATGTCCACTGTCTTTGTACAGGGTGCCTTTAAACGTGGAGTTGAAGCGTGCTAAATTAAGTTATTCCGTTTCCAATAGGTCGGCGGAGCGCGAGTGCACACAGCCAGTACTCGCCTCGTGTTTGCCAGAGCTACCCCATGCCGCGTTTACACGGCGTTAGTACCGCGGGCTGTACGGGGCAGCTAGACCTAACACGCACTGGTTTTCTGCTAGTGCGTGCGCCTTCGTCTAAAAATTTCATGAATAAATTCTTGCGGATTAATCTGAAATGCGCGCTAGGTCTTAGAGCAATCGCATCTAACGTCAAGTTTGCAGCAGACTCACGAGAACGGCACACTGCAAGCGTATGCACTAGTAAACAGTTTAATAAAAAATTAAATGCACTAATTTACACCATAAACCTAACCTAGTTTCATAAATAAATAAGCATTTTATTTCATAAAACTAACATTTTAAGCTATATACTTTTTGTATGTTTGTGTTAAATGTTCATCATTTCCCTAAGCCACGTAAGATGGGGTCACACATTTGTTTTTTTTTACTCTTCTTTATCAATCGTCATCCCCGTATTTACTCCTTTGCTAGTCACATCATCTTTAACACAGTCAACATTGTGTTGAAAATTGAAAACCTACATTGGTTGCTTTACCCACTGTCCCGTGTGAATGCTCCAGAAGGGCACTGCACAGTGGCGTGTTTGCCGGAGCTGCTCGAAGCTTGCTTCCTCAATCTGTGTATTTTTAGCCTTATTCCGAGCGTCTGAGCGAGGAGCCTCTGTTGGCCTCATTTGTTGAGTTTGGAGGGGAAAGTGGCTTATTGCACTCGTAGCTACAGGTTTTTGGATTTGTTACTTGCGGCATAAATTATAGATTTAGTTGTATACAACTGACAGAAAATATTTTATCTTTGATCTAATCTATCAATAAAGTAGTGTGCACTAATGTTCTCATGTTCACTCGCTAAAAAAGCTCCAAACCTCAGAAGTTACAAGATGATATTGTTTTGAAAGAATTATTTGTTTCTCAAAGACCAAAGAGAATGAATATTTCTAGTTTTTCTAGTATTCATTTTGAAACAGTCGAGTCAAATAGCGTTTGCAATTGCATAGGCAGCAATTACAATCCAAAGGTAGCGTTGAAGTGCCCCGTAGGTAGCAGCGGCTACGGGCGTAGCGGGCGTAGCAGGCGTAGCAGGCGTAGCAAGGCGCAGTGTAACGCACCGAGCAGAAATGTAATTTCTAAGTGACGAGAGTTTGTGTTATACTGGGCTGGTTTATCTCATTTTCTGACGACTGATCATGCTTAAGATAAAACAAACGTGTCTCTACGCTTGACTTTGCTTGTCTATGCTATGGTCTAGTTTGTATACATAACTAACCGGTAAACAATATTACGGTCCACCATTACAGTAGTTTTGATGCGGCTTCTGCTGAGAGTTTAACTTTTATCACCTGGCAAGTGCTAGCAGCAGAGTAATTGTGTTACTGGCCCGTCCACGCTGTGGCCGCGTTCCGTACAAGGGAGACGCGGGACCAATTTATCGCTACATCGGCCCTCTGCAGTCCCCGGGGAGCGATCCTACCTTGTTTTAATTTAGTTTAGAGCCGCTCTGAATGGAAAACCAATGTACGAGTCCCAGCTGATAAAAAGTGGGATACCTATGCCGTATGTTGAGTTTATTGATTTCAAAGGTTAGCGGGTGAGTTGATGGGAACGGTGTTTTTGTTCTTCTCGGTATACTCATCCATTCCTCCGACGCAAAAGACGCAATCTCACACCGCTGTGGTACTAACAGCTGGCTATACGTTTCCGCTATCCGGTGGGAAATAAACAAGCAAAAATTTTAGTTATTAAAAAGTTTTAATATTCATCAAGCCGCAATTTTTGGTGTAACATTTTTCTTTGATTATCCTCCCGCGGAACAATCCGCAAATACATCAGTAGTACCTTTTGCAATTAAAAAGTTTAGCATCCCCGTTTAAATCTCCAAAGAAAGCATTCCTATCAAGTATTTTTCAGTTCATTCTAACACGAATTACGAAAAGAATCAGGCAGAAGTGAAACTAAATGTAATAAGTTTTGTAATAGAAATAAGCAGATATATATATAATAATATAAAATACATGTGAAACAGTTGAGCTATCTAAGGACCGTTTGAATTGATCTAAAGATAGCTCAACAGATCCAAAGCATTACAAAGGGGCTGCGTCCTCTAGACACTGACGGCAATATGTTACTATAGCTTCCTCTATGAACAATGATGGCGAAGCTCGCAGAGAAACAACCCCTACTCACTTAATGCGTCAATAGTATTGCTCCACGATAACGCAAGAACTAATACAGATTCAGAAACTGTTTTAACATTAAAGGATCTACAGTTAAAAGCCATCCGTCATCCTCTGTGTTTGCCGAACTAGTCCTCAACTGTCTACCCTTTTTCTGCGATTTGGAACATTTTTTGCACGGTAAAAATTATCTTCCCAAGAAGCAGAACAGAATGCTTTCATGCAGTTTGTCAAGTCCAGGTCCCCAAAGTTATATCGCAAAGGTTTAGATGTTCTGCCTATAAGATAGCAGGAGTGTATAGATAGGGTAAATACTTTGATTAAATTAATATGCTCAATCTTAAAAAAAACAAATGTTTGAGCTTTTCAGGACAAAATGGAAATTTCATGCCTTAACCTCTAATAATATCATTGACCTTTTGTATTACAGTAGTAATCATCGCCCTGAAACGAGTGAAATAAAGAACCAAAAATGACTTATTTTAAAAGGATGACTTTCATTTCTGTGCAATTCTTAGTCCCAAACGAGTATTGTTTATTTATGCAGGTACTCCTAGTTTGAACGTTGCCTTTTAGAGCTCGCAAATTAAAACCGCTTTGTGCACGACCGAATATAACTTTGATGAAACGCTTTCAAAGTTATTTTTGAGTTTGAAACTACGTGTGTGGGTATTGTGCTTGCTTTGTGCGTGGTCGAAACGTTTAATGGATTTTACAAATTGAGCCTAACTGCTTTGAGAACACGATTCGTGGTATTTCAGTTAGACAAAACTATCAGAAACTTAAAATAACCTGATATAGTTTTAAATATTATTGAGGGAAAGATATACATAATGTTTATACACAAGTAATCAACGCTAGATAATTATGGGGTTATAAGATAGATTATATTCTTTGGCACAATCTAGTACCACTCCGCTGTCACTATGACTATTACTTGAAAAAAAAACTTTCCTTCGCGTATAAGACATGATTACATTAGTAACATCTTTAGTGTATCTGAACTAGTGCTAAGGCACCCCGATCAAGCCATTAATCCTCATATTCCATTAACTTATCACCCCGAGAGAACATTATCGCCTGCAGACGGATTAAACGCCGCATTAGCAGCTGAGCACATTAAAAAGCACACTTTTAGATAACGACTGCCACCGCAGTCGGTAATGCACATCTCTATGAGAACCACTGAACAGCCAAAGAGGACGTTATGTCTGTAGTCGTAGAATCTAATTCAGATCGGTAATGCAAAGAGGAAAAATAGCAACGTCAACAGTTGCGTAGCATTTTACTCTGCTGGCTTTAAATGTACTAATCAACAAGAACTTTGATAAAGGCTGAGGTTTTTTTTTTGTCAAATTATCGCGTGGAGACGTTTTATTATTTTTTAACAAACCATTAGTGTATGCAGGATCTCGTATTTGACATGGATAAATAATTCATGACATATGCTGTTGAATTGATCGGTGGAGTTTCATTTTTCATAATGAAATGCGCAACTTTAATTCGCGCATCTGAACGGGGAACGCGAGTCGTCAGCGCCGTCGGCGGCACGCGCTGCCACAACCACTGTTGTATAAATTAATAAAACTATGTTGAAAAACACCAAACAATGGTATTGATTCAGTTGTTCTGCTAGACTAACTAAACTATTGTAAAAACTAACGATTTTATTTTCTTTAATACTGAATACGAATCTTCAAACCGGGGTGAGTTCGGTACGCCGTCCGCTCATTTTCTCGGACGCGGTTCCCATAAAATTATTTTGTTTGCTTTATCGAATTATGGTAACATTTTTATATGATATTTTTATATAGGTACACAAAATGTACGTAAATCACCATATATGGTGATTAAAGCTGCGAAGAATCCTAGGAAATACATTCGATTATGTATTTTCTAATGAGTCTACTAGTATGTAGTGATAACTAATACTTTGTTAAGCATGAAGCGGCTACCTAAAGGTTAATACGCCGCTGTAGGGACATCTAGGTATACTCAAGAGATCGAACAATATAACCAATTAGCATGCACGTGAGCGCACTGGTAGTAAAGGCTGCCACACCAGCTTCTACTTATAACAATACGTTGTGTTCAGTAAAACTCCAAAAATTATAACATGGACCAGTATAGCCCACCTTTATGGATACCTTATAAAAGTCCTCTCCACAAAATACTTCATGAAATCTGGTTGCAAGTTTTTGCAAGCGAAAACCGTTTCTGCATATGGATGGAACACCATGGAATACAACAGCGCGCTAAACGGCCACAAATTCGAGAAAGCGTACATAACTCGCTAACCTAACCTACTTAATAGTTATGGAAGATTGGCCGCTCGCCAGCCGATGACTTACGGCGGTAAGTATGGCTACTGTGGCGCGCGGGGCTAGTGGCGACACGGAGTATTGAAGAATTTGGATATGGGATAATTTTCAAACACAAATTCAAAACTTTTTTTATAATTGACTCGTCTTGGTCCTGGCTATTTTTTCAATTTACTAAGTGTAATTCAGCTGTTGTCGTGTCGGAACTTGCTTTGTGATTACACATAAATTAAGCCAACGCGAAGAACTGTTATCATTTGGGCAGGTGACAGTCACATGTAATCTTAAATAAATCACCAGAAATTGGCCATTGAATGACCTAACAACTCATACAAACGTCCTTGCTTGTCATTATTTCAATACATTTTTACTGACTGCAAAGTTTGTGAGTTGGATCTTTCACTCGCTGCGTCACTAGTTTCTAAACGCCACAATAACTTTGTAGCTAACCCTTACAAAGGGGTGTCGGCCGTAAATATGGGGTAACGTAAATTGTATCGAAACAGGGTCGAAAGCAGCGCTTTGACAGCCCTAAGGTATTCAATACTGCCCTTGAAATGACTGGTGGTGGATCGAGGGGTATACGATAAACTATCAGTCAATCGGTAGCTTTGATCATAGTTCCTTGTTGTGCCAATGTTCAGTTGATTATCAATGTCTTAAATTATTATTGATTGTTGATTGGTTGTTAGTTTTATTATAGCTGTAACAACATTCGTTAATGGAAGTGCCTTTTACATTGAAATAGTTAATTAATGGATAGTACAAAATTATTTCAAAGTAGAGCCTTAAATCTTGTGTGTAGAAATTTAAGTACTCAGTCAATCGCAAGGTATAGTCATTATAACGACAGCTCCATCGTTATGGAAAACGCTTAATCCTTGCTTGGGTAATGCAACAAGCCACAACCCTCCCTAAGCTTTGCCTTGCGACACAGAACAGCCAGTACTTAGTATGGCGGTACGGATTACGCAGCAGTTAGTGGAGACATAGATGATGCAAAAGTTAGTTCCCAGCGGCCTTCGTTTAATGATTAAATATTGAGCCCGCGGCTATCGGCGAAGGCGATGGCGATGGCGAACTAATGGATTAGAAACAACTCACGGGAACTAATAGACGTTATTCGATTTTACCACATTGGAAAAGTTATTTGAGTCTTTTTTTGTAAGTAATCTATCGTTGTTAGCATTTTATTTGTGTTACAATGTTGTGTAAGCTATTCGGCATTCATAGAAATACATAAAAAAATCCTTATGGATACCCAACACGTTTGTAAAGAAACTATCATATTAAAATAATAATAATAATATGGTATATACCTATTGAACGAATTAGGGATAAGTTCTACGCCGAAGTAGAAGGATTACATAGTGCGATTTGTATTTACAAAAATATATTCTGGCAAAGACATACTAAAATGACCCTTCATATTGTAAGAAATCTTATAAAAATCCCCAAAATTCGTAGGTATTATGAATCATCTGATACACGCACGCACCGTCCCAAATAGATGACAAACGCAAATCAGAAAATATGTATCCGTCCGCAAACGAGGCGAGGAATCTGAATTTAGACAAGCCACAGTTTTCTTAAAAACGCTACCACCATAAAGCGGTATGCGTAAGATCAGCATATTTGACGTTTACTCAAGTAACATTCCACCGTCATGTGATGGTACTACTTTTTTGGAAACCCTGTCTCCATCAGCTCAATTGATCCAGCATAATCAAGTGACCTCACATCGCCGAACAGACCTCGAGGGAAATAAGACGACCTAATGAATTTAATAAGAATATAAGCGCCGGCGCCGGACGAAACGCCCAATAACATTAATGCTGACAACGCAAATAAAAGGCCAGCCAGAACCGAATGTGCCAGCGTTAAACTATTTTACCACAGATCTTTGCACTTTCAAAACGGTGACTTATAGGTGAACTCCTAATTAAATTATGTCACACCAGTGTAGCTAGCCAGGTATTTAAAGTACTAGTAGAAAGAAAGCGAAGGTTCTTGCTGAGGAATCCTCAAAGGGATTTAATAACAGTGGGTATTATTTTAATGGCCTCGAGAAATTAATCTATGTTATTTTAACTTAATTCCACAAACGAGAGAGTATTTGAATAAACATAAATTAGCGTACCGTAATTAAGAGAGTACCGTACCTACCTACTAACCTAGTCTTTTCAACATCATGGTTTTTTTAACATCGTTTATTTCGGTGAAAAATGTTTTCATACGACGATATACGCGGTCTTTGATATCCTTACTATATAATATTATGAATATGAAATTAATTCTGTCTGTCTGTCACGTTTTCATGCCTAAACCGCTAAACCGATTTTGATGAATTTTGATATAGAGATAGATGGGACCTTGGAGAAGGACATAGGCTACTTTTTATGTAGGAACCACGTGTGCAAAGCCACGGGCAGCAACTAGTAGTTTATAATTTTACAGTTTTTTTATACGAGTTATTAAATACAAATAAATTATTTTGTCAAAGTCTGACATTTGTAGACATTTTATTCGGCCTTTCTTAGAAACGTCTATCAACTTCTGTCAAAAGTAAATGTCTGCTTAAAATAGTGCGGTCCTTTTTGGTAAAATAGTTGCAAATAGTGAGAGGACGAATCTTAAGCAGTGTTTAGGTAGAGATTTTCTTATTTTATTTTATTATATTTTATTGAAAAGAGTTCAAGTTGACAATCGTTTATAAAATAAGTAAGGCAGTTTATTTATTTGATAAAAATATTACTCTACGCTTTCATAAGAAATAGGGTCTTGTTGTTGTGAGGTACGGAACAAAGTTGTTTGATCAGAGAACAGAAAAAAGATTTAGGTGTAATCAAAGTTAAAAGAACCCCACCCTTATTTAAAAATACATTTTTATCGATAAATATATTTCCTGCACCAGTAGTTTTGCGTGTGATGTCGATGTCGCTCGCATTGAGTTGCTTCTGTTTATCACAGCAAAGAGCTTGTAGGTACTCATTGATCGGTTCCATTTACTCGCGACTCCGCGCTCCGAGCTGAGCGAATACCTACATCAAGTGAAGCGAACGGTGACATATTATATAAATCTATGAAATGCTTTTTGCCGCCGACATACTGAACAGGTTTACAATATTTGAACCGATTGTTTTAATGCTTCCTAATTGTGTGACTTATTTATTATTAAATTTTCACTCAAAACGGGATATTTACCATGATATTTACCATGATATGTGACAGAATAAAATAAAAAAATAAAAAATATATGAGTTTTTCTGCTTCCTGATATTTCGGCACAGTTGCATGCGCCATGATCACGAGATAAACTGTAAACTGTAAACAGATAGTTTTAAAAGTTATATTTATTATTTATCTAAAAAATAAGAGATCAGTACATAATACATAATACGCTTCACCTATAAAAGGTCTTCCCTTCAGATGATTTTTTACAAATATACATTTTACTTCATACGTTTTTTACTTTTACCATTAGCTGTGCTCCATAACAATCAGCTGAAGATCATCAAAAATGCCTCAGCACCCTCATCGGACTGTAAAATCAATAGTGTATTTTTCGCTGAACTGAATAACACTTCGACTGAGGATTTCTACGTGGAACTGATTGATCCCAGATGAGTGCTGCTTGGAGACTGATGATGGAGACGACTGCGATAATCTTCAAATTATTGAGGGTTAATCCCACAGCTGACTAACAGAAGAGCTAACAACAGAGAAGGACAACTTGAAACAAATCTGGCTCGGTATCAGCCGTTATGCACCTGCAACCGAACCGACACCGCCTGTACTGACTCATCTTTCGTGCGGGTTCTGTCGGCAAGGTCAAGAGGTTAGTGTGAGTACCTGGGAAGGCCTGCGCTATCAAACAGAATCCCAGGCACAGTGGCGTCAGTGGAGAGAAAACTTCACCCTCAGCTTGCTGGAGTGGATCCATGAACGAATGTTTTCAATTACAAATAATGCTCAACTTGACTGACGCCACCTAAATCATCTTCAACAGATGAAGTAAGGTCAATTATGATATAAGGTCTACACTTTTTATAAGTCATTGGCAGTTGAGGCAGGTTTTCGATATGTACGATTTTGGAGAAATTGGTTTCGACAGTCAGCTTACGTACACAGACTTACAGCACATACCGAATCGACGAATCGCGAAATTCAATCTTCATTTAAATTGTACTTAGCAATTATTCGTAGTAGTATAAGACGTTTTGTTTCTTTTTTAGCTAATTAGTATAAATTGGTAAACAGGCTGAACAGTGACACAGGGATTATTATACTGGGCTTGACTTATTTTTAAAGCATATCAATTAGAGAACCTAAATAATTAATTTAGTATTTTCTTATATAGATTAATTATTATTATTTTTATTTATTTAGTTATTTTTTTGAACCAAACCCATTAACTTACAGTTTTATGCCCAAACCAGAACCCAAACTAACAGTTTTAATAAGTAGATGATTAGCGCAACGATATAAAAAATGCAATTTTAATCACGTGTTCACGGATTAAAGATTAACGTTAACTTGCGTTAAATCTTTCGAAATATAACGCTTAACAAAGTTAACTTTTTTATTAACGGATTAGCGATTAACGAAGTGATTTTTTAGTTTAACGGGCTATGCCAATAACTAAATTTTTTGACGTGAACAGGATGCTGTGAAGGAGTTGAAGCTTACGTCAGTTATCCTAAATCATTACAGTGAGCACGCCACAGTAAACCTTTTGTAAAAACTATTTGTGTGATTTTCCGTTTCCGTATCTATCGATAACGATACTGCGATAAACGGATAATGCACATCACTACATACATGTTTCAGTGTTGGCAAGTTTGACACTTTGGTTATTAGACATGACATAACAGTTGTTGAGCAGTGTTTATTACGCACTTGTCAACATCGCCCCTCTTCACCCCTCAGAGCTGCCAAATTGACAGCTGACGTAAAGTTTACGCCGTTCATGCTCGCGGACGGACAGATGTCATTGATATTGCAAAATTAACAAACGACGCGACGTGTGTATTGTATTGCCCAAAGTTTTGACAGTTCCAAATAATATTGATGAGAAAGCCTGAGGGTTGAGTTTGCTCTCGACAGCGGATTCTCTCATTCCGCTCATTATTGTGCAAACTTGGGACTTCAATTACCACTGAACTTGTTAACGCCTACTGATGTTAAATCTCTTCAAGTAAATTGTTGCACTATTGTAAAAGAGGAAGCCTATTAGAACATAATTTAAGTAAAAACCAGTAAAAAGCAGAATGCCAGCAGCCCGTATCCTATAAGCCCCACAATTCTTTCCGGACACGTTCATGGCTTATTTTTGTGACGGTTCTCATCGTTTGTTTTTGTCCGCTGATGGATTTCCCCATCATAAAGCGGCGCGCAGTTGTATGCGCGTGTACACGTACCGCCGTGTACTGTACACGTTTTTATGAGAGAAAAGGTTTCAAGTTATTGTGTGAATGTTTCCTTTATGAGTTTTTCGTATTTGGTTCTTTTTGTTTACATGTTTTATGGCGTGATGTAACAGTTTGCAGGGTACGGGGTGACGCTAGGGGGGGTGACGCTAGACGCTCTTAATGAATGGAATCGCTTAATGTTTGTTTGTACCAGCTTATTAAGATTTAAACTGTGTTAGTCTTATAATATTTAGAGTAATGCGTAATACTTTTAAATGATACAGGAGTTAAAGTATACACATTACAAGAATTATTTAGACCTACTAAGGTCACTAGTACGAACTTATTCCTCACCACAAGCTAGTTTTAAGTTCCATGCTCATATTTACAGTTGGACTACTAAATTATAGTTGGAGGAAATATTATTATCTTTTCCGTTTCTCTCTTATAAATTATTGCAAATGGCCATGTTATCATAATGAAATTTAAACATTGAAAATACACAATCAATTATTGCTTTTACTTGTTAGCATCATTGTCTAATAAACTTTTATATATAATAACGTACGAACAAACCTACCGAACATTAGCCTCTCGTATTAACGAGTAGTAATATCTGGTATCGATCACAGCAAGCGGCACTTCGGCTCGCGGCACGTACGCGGCTACTGTGTCGCTGGTGGCCTGCCAGCCGCCAGCCGCCAGCCACCACGAGCAGCTTCACGCGGTTACCAATAAGCAGTATCGGTAGTTAACAATAAATGCATTCATAACTGTTTTGTAGGATTCTAAGAAAAACCCTTAAAAACCATAAAATATATAAAATATAAGGAATCCTTACAGTTTATTCATGTCCATCTGTGTGTCTGTTTGTCTGGCTTAGTGTTCGTCCCTAATCAGTGCTCTAGCTTGCAGTCACTTCGTAATTACATTTTATATGATTGAATACAGAAGCTTTAGTTTCACTTTAATTTGATAAAAACATTATTAATAATGTACATCTTCAGATATACAATATCTTCACTACTGGCCCTTCGTATACAAGATAGAGTTCTCAACAACATCGCCGTTTGTTGTACTATGTGGTGCTAAGCTCCTATTTACCGACTTCCTGCTTTATGATCGATTGTGTAAAATGAGCTCTCTCGAAGGCTTATTTTGTTCTGAAAACAATTACTGCTGTACCAAATAACGAAATCTGCCAATATTTCAATCATTATTTCAACTCGAGCCTAACAAAATAACCGGCAAACAAGACATCTGTGGCATCAAGGTGACGCGTCACGTCGCGCGACTCATCGCTTACAAATATTTCCGGAGCCGCCAATAGAAGTAAAACATTGAAACGTCTGCGCGCAGAATAAGATAACGATCCAGATTAAATAGTAGTCGAGCGTCGAGTTTGTTTCTTTTGGTAAAAATAGGCGATGCAAATTTGAAATTCCAGAAAAATAAATACCTACATGCTTGTTAAAATAAATGAATTTGTCGATAATCAGATAGCAGACCGTAAAAGCTTTAACGCTACGATAGTTCGAATGTGGCTGGTGTGGATCGTTTGTCCGTGACCTAATTGCACTACATGCCGACACACCGACGAATTACAGAAGCGGTGAGTAAGATTCAGGTTGACCTATGTTCAGAAACTAAAGATTTCCAACTCTGTTTAAACGCATCAGTCATCAGTATTTAAATCACGAATCTACAGGCAATAAGGTACATTTCCAGCTGCAAGGCGAGTCCAAGTGAAACAGGCTCGATGCCGTCCCGTCACGAACTTTTTCGTCGGCCCTCATAAAACATTTCGCTGGCGCTGCATAATTCCACCGACGAGTTGTAGGAGAAAGCGAAAACTTGAAAAACTTATGGTGTAGCTCGCGGAGTTTTACGACTGCTACAAATAACGAGAATATTGCAAGAGCTGACTAATAGCGCGGAGACGCTGCTTTTCGCAACAGTATGGAATTATTTGTTTCGAAAAACTGCATATAATGCTATAACAATTACGTAAGAGTAAGTAAGATTAATTATATTGTCTACGCCATGATGTGTTGCTACTTGCGCTTGAAGTCAATCTATTACAAACTATTTTCACGAGTTTTAAGTGTGTATTATAAAACAAAATAATGCTTCATTATCCTATACACACTAAATAAATAACATTTTAGTAGGTACTTAGTCTACAACTGTGTTTGTAACCGCTAGCGCTTGCGTCTTGCCGCGTTGCCCTTCGACGCCGGTGAAGAGTTGTGACTTTGTAAATTATTTATGCGCCTATTTTCCTGTTTACTTTCATTTGCATTTAAGAAAGCAATTTAGAAAGACGTTTTGGTTGCAAACAAGGGAAAACAAGGGCTGTATTGACATCTTTTTAAATTACTGTTACGTTGTTTTTTATTTTTGTTAACAAAAGATAAACCTTATTTCTATAATAAATCTGCCATTTGGTAAGAACAAATCAAAAACTCATTTTTTTTCATTGATAAATCTTGTATCTCTAACAGCCAGAAATCTCGGTCGACCCGTTGATACAAGTATTCTAGTCACGTCTGCACTGCCGAGTATTTCAAACATCGATACTAAAACTGGTCTCTTTTACGGACGGCAGATAATGTGTCTCATGAAGTTACAAAAGCGTCTAACAAAACTGTCACGGCTATCTACCATCAGCAGCACAACTAAGGCTGCAAAACCCAGTTAACTAAACTTTCCCGCATTTCTTCGGAAGCCAGCCAGTGCCGCCGCGCTGCCGCGCTGGCGCCCTGCCAGCCTCCAGATAATTATCCCCTATTAATCTCGCAGCCAAATTGTTGAATCCCGGCAAAAAGATAGGAAGCCGATACCGAACAATTGACAGGTTTTTTCCTCTTTTATTGGAACTGTTATAATCTCTGCTGAAATACATTACGCTTTGAAATGGAAATACGAGTACGTGATGTAAATAATTATTTGGGTTTAATCTCTGTTCATACAGAATGATTGTAGAAAGTTTTTGATTGTTACGTGTGACAAAAAAGTATTATTCAATTTTGCCAAAGTAACCGACATTGTGCAGTGGGGCAGTGGTAAACACTAGGCTAAAGCAGTCACATTAATGTTGCAGCAATATTAGACTAAAAGTTAAACTTCAAATAAACAATTTTGTGATGGCCGGACGTGTTCAGTTGCATCCGCATAATGCAGTAAGTGTGTCACGGTTCGGTTATTGGAACAGTTACAGCTTGCAGCGTGGACGGCTGCAACACGTGCACACGATTACGCGCTCCGGAAAACACTACCCAATATTATAATTACTAGCAAATGTGGTATTACAAACATATTTTAATTAAAATATGGATCTCATTTATATGTAATACTCGATATTACGAATGTTTTTCCACAATTTATTGGAAGACGTGAGTTGGACCAACATAAAATAGATGAAAATCATGATCAGCACGGATCCAGTGGTAACGACAAAGCTAACGCACTGGCAAAACGGGACTAAGAACTGTAACCAGCAGGACCGTAGTAATTGATCCGTCTACATGTGCGCTCATGGATCCTCATCCAAGTGCGCTTATGGATCCGCCAACGAACGGCTGCTATTCATCAAGACTACTGTAATACTAAAGACTGTAGGCAGTTGTCTTTCAACTGCCTACAGTCTTTAGTATTACATTACATTATCACATCCGGCTTTACCGGATCTATATCCTAGATACTCCCGTAAGCTCTTAACCTGTCTACTGGCGGCCTTTCAGACCTTTGATGTCTTTTAAATTACACAGGTGTGACAGGTATTTAAAAAAATGCCATCGATAGTGGGTCGACATAAAAAAAAATATTATATACTTTCTTCAAACCTGGTCCATTGCAGCACTGCAGAAGGATCTTAGGGCGTAGTGGGACGTAATGTTGAAAGACACGTAGAAAATATTCTATATTTCCATTATTTATTAAAGCGAAAATAAAATGGCAATCTTCGAAATAAAAAAAAATATTAATATTACCATGTGTTCATTGAGGCTATTTATACTACATGAACGGTACAATGACATCCATGTGCTTGTTTATTAGATAAAACATGAGTATTCTACCAACAAATCAAATCGAAATTTACAGGAAAATTTTACTGGTCTCTAAACAAACATCTATTTACACGGGCAGCCTATTATGTAGAGGATGTATGAGCATAGATGAGTCAGCTACACATGTGTGCACAGTAGCGTGGCAATCCAACGTGCTCAGCATTTAGGTACATCCAGGACACACCAGAGGCCTGCGCTGGTGTCAGCGAGCTGCTGGCTTTCCTGGAGGACATCGGTGGCTGGGATAGCAACCGGAAACAGTCTCGTAAAAACAACCTACCAGTGTCCTAGTTGGACAAACCGGGCAGGTTTCCCAACTAGGACACTCTTTTTACTCTCCAAGTAAGTACCCAAAAGAAGTACGAGAAGTATATTAAAAAAGTTTGTGAGTTGTACTCAAGTGTGACACTTAAGTGCACACCGATGAATCGAATACATTTAGATGAAGATGAATCAAAACAGTGTCGGTGCCTCCATCGACAAAATAATTCGTGAGTTAAAACCCATGTTTATCAAAATGTATAGCTATAAGTAATACAATCTATGTTTCTAAAAAAAATCTTACATTAAATAGTGAATCCAACTGACGGCAAATAGTTTGTTAACTTGAGCCGGTGCCGAAAACTATTAGCTCTCGGTTCCCTGACAATGCAGCGACTTCAAGTTATTTCTGTGAGGATGCAGTTTAGCTAACTCGATAGCGTAGTTATTTGTACCGCTGCAACTTACCCACGGCGCAGCGCGGTTCTCGAACTGATACAGTATTACAACTGCTACCAACAAGGCAACGCAAAATCGCGTCGAGTCGCGTGAACACCAACACTACCGTTGGAATACGTGCTCATTCTGAACCATATTCGACCAAAATGGTTCAGAATGAGCATTATTTACTAAATTACATTAAAATTTTGTTTAACCACCGTGTGTGCTATTCAGTGCTGCAACTGTTGCTAAAGCCAAGTATATAATTAATAATTTTATTTAGAAGCCATTTGGAAAAAAGTTATGAAAAGTGGGCTTATATTTAGTCTTGTATCGAAATATAAGCCCAGTTTTTTGATATTATTTTTATACTAATAATAATATGAAATATATAAATGAGAACCCAACCGAGTCAATGGTTTTGATTTTAGATTTCAGTGTTTTAAAAAAGAAAAAGAAAAAGAAAAGTCTTATCAATTTAGTTGAGGTTTATGGTTATCGCTGACATAGCAAAAGTCGGTCACGTATTCCAACGGTTTTAAACACATTAAAGCCAAACATCGCCAAAAATGTATTAATTAGGTAACTCGAGCTCTTGAGACCCAAGATACAGGCTTCTACGCCTAGTTTGGGTCTCGCCGTTACTCTAAATTAGTGTAATTCTTTTTTGGCAATAAATGTTCTTATTCTTATTCTATTCTTTGACTTATTACTAGCTTACTTATATTAGCTTTACCATAAATATGAACCTTTTTGTAAGCTAGCTGTAAATGCGCACCTATATTATGCGAGCGAAACCGCCGACAGCAGCCAGTTGTATTATAAACTAGGAAAAGGATTTTTACCATCGGCTCAATAAAAAAAAAATGTATAGTGTATGAAATACACTATATTTTTTTTCCAAATAGCGAAGAACCGGTTTCTTTAACGTGAACACTTGCCTGTGATATCCAATATCATACCTACTCTAATTGCTATTTTTGTACCTTTTTGTCATTGTTGGGTTCCGTAGGGTTCAGAAAACCTATTATTTGATCACATAAGAAATTCCTATAGAGATACTGTGAACTTTCATTATAATTATTTCAATCATGTTTTGCAGTTAAGTTAATAGGATTAGAGAAAGCAGTGAGCTTTCCGTTAAAAGTACCAAATAACATTTGAAATGTTATCTCTTGAGTAAGTACCTACCTACAAGAGATAATGTTCCACTGGGTTTTCTTTGTTTTCTTACTAATTATATTACGTTAATTAAGAACTGAATGGAACAAGCTTTAACTAGAATAATTTGAATTTCTAACATAACTTTGAGTGATGGTTTACACAGTCGAACCTAGAATGGAATTGGTTTGAAAAATAGAAGCGATTTTTATTCTCTGAAATTATAGGTCTGAAAGCATTAAGCAAATCGGTCCCAAACACTCTTTATAAGCAGTGTGACTGAAGCAAGAAGCCAAGCTGGGTCGAAACCCAGCTAAGGCACTCTGAGACCGATACAAGTTTTATTAGATCCGATTTGAATAGTCTCGCGCGGTCGCCATTTGAATACTCGTCTATCGGCAAATATCGGATCTCGAGGCTATTGTGGCTCGCGCTATCATGTCGAGGCTTCGCGTGAGCTCCCCGCTCTCACTGCCTGTGAGAGTGTGACTCTTGAGTCATATTATGTTGTGTGTATTTGACAACTTTATAAGATAAGAATGAATCAATATTTGTGATAAATTCAAAGTATCATGGCACATTGTAGTTTTCAAGTTCAAGGCCTTGCCTTGCCTTCACACATTTGGATGGGGTACCACAAGTGGCATCTCTGCGCATATCCCATTTTAATGTTTCAATTGAGTTCGTTCATAATCATTGGGTAACGGTGGAGGCTTTTGGGCGACTTAAGAATTTCACCAATAGTCATCTAATCTATAGTTATTGGCAATCTTTGTGTTGTGAATTGTGGCAATAAAACATAATGATATCCCGGACAGTTCAAATAGCGAGGTACACACTCATCACATAAACCAGGAGCCGATCTGTCTGTAATGCGCCACATCCTTAGGTCAGCCGATGCCTTCGAGCCGTGAGTAACCAGAATCAATCGTGCATTACGACACAGCTAACTAAAGAAATAGCTGATGAACTGTACACATTACGTTTTACCAGAAAACCTTTTGAATAAATACAAAATTAAAAAAATCTCGGTTATTCATTCTCATTTCGTACTTTTTATTGTTGATTGCAATATATTTCGATATTGTTTTGTATATTGAAAAAAATCGTGAATGAGATCAGAGAGCACGAAAAAATTCCTATGCACAGTAATGGAAATAGTCAGGTAGCGGATGATGGTGATTGGGGTGGGCTAGCTGTCTCTACATGAGTTGCTACACTCATCGGTGCGGTGAACGGCAAACAGCTCTGAGTAACGCATATGGCCACAGGGCTCTTAGCGCGTAGTAGGATGTATCGAAATCACACATTATGGAGATATAAACTGCAGTGTGTCAATGCTTGCGAGTTATCGATGAAATCCATACAAGATTGGTACCTTCATATGTTATAAATGTTATTGCAAAGTGACTACAAAATTAATAAAACGGTCAAGTGCGAGAGCTTAAGAGGGTTGACGTACGCTACTTTTTCACCATTATACTTTTACAATCGATCAATTTAAATTTCAAATACTTGATCAAAAGATATTTAAGCACAGAGCATTGGTCTAACAAAAAAATAAGTTTGATTGAATAAAAAAAATATTGTATTTGAAATACATAAACTACTCGTCTATATCGATATACGCCACGGTCACGTAAGTTAGTAATCGCAAACTTCTTTTTTCAATATAAATGACTTTTAGTTTTTAGATTTTTCCTTTGCTTGTCAAACTCAAACTCAAACTGATATATTTTCATTCAATATAATGACAAGGATCACTTTAAAATGTCTTACATACTAAGTGAATTTAGGTGCCAATTCCGCCTAATCTGAGTCCGAAAAGAACTGGCAAAAAACTTCTAGTGCTTTTTGTATGATCCATCTTATAACTAGATTAACTACGAAAAACCAATTCAAGATAACAGTAGTTTATACATTGTAAATCTGTCAGTTAACTGTCTGGGCATTGATTTAAAAGTTAGATTTTTTACAGATCTAAGAATGAACGAAGTCGGTTCATTATTCCTTTTGAAATACAACTGTTTTCTCCAAAGCGATTGCCGTCATATGACGGACGCGTGATCTACCATCGACGCGCAGAGCTGGCCGAGCTCCAACGCGTGGTGCCAATCGATCAACACTTACCATTGCCCTATTTAAGCTACTGTTCACCAGAGTACTTAAACCAACGTTCAATGGGTTAAGCTTAGCTTATGATCAATCTAACAGCATTTTAGCGTTAGATATGTAAATAGTAGCTTCTGAAACATGTTTACATATAAATAATAAATATCGGTTTATAATCCACATTTCATTTTCATTCATTTATTTAATCATTCAACAATATACATCGTTTTTGAATATATTAAATTAAATTAGCCTAAAATTACACATAATTAAAACAATAGATATTTAAAAAAACAAACAATAAAATACAATTAAATTAAAGAAAATAAATATTAATGTTATATAATTAAATTTTAATATCAACTACAGTTGGAGTTCGTCCACGGTATAATAGCACCCTTCCAGCAAGAGCTTTTTAAGCTTATTTTTAAATATATTTGGGCTATTAATAGTTTTCAACTCAACAGGCAGTGAGTTGTATATTCTAACTGCTTGAAATTGACACCCATGCTTAACAACTTCTAACCTCGGACATTGAGGGTTCTCTAAATCTTTTCTTTTTGTTTCTAACATTAGTGCTCTTTGTTCTGGTGATTCATATTTAGAGGGATGCCGTACAATATCCATGACAGTTATTAAGATGTAGAGGTTAGGAAGAGTAAAAATGTTTAGCTCCTTAAAGTACTTTTTCGTTTTTGGATAACAAAAGCTCTATTCATGTTATAGGCGTAACTGTGTCCCCAGAATTTGATGCTATACCTTAATTTTGACTCAACCAAGGCGTAATATACCGTTTTGAGTTGTTTAAGATTTACCTCATTTCTCAGACTTCTTAAGGCATAGCAGGCAGAAGTTACAGAGTTCTCTATAGACTCTTTCTTTTTTCCAGTTTAGGAACTGATCAATATGGACTCCTAGAAATTTAACGCTATCAGTGAGTTTAATCTTAACTCCCCTGTTTATTATGTCAGAAGTTTAATGCCTGCGGGCGGTCGTTCTAAATAATATGGCATTCGTTTTATTAATATTTAATTTTAAATTATTTACATGAAACCATTGATTAAAAGCCACAAGCGCATTATTTATTTTGAGCTGAAGTTCTTGCAAACTACATGCTGGAACTATTGCATTTGTATTGTCAGCATAAATTATTAATTTAATGTCAGGTATAGTATTAGAAATAAAATTTATAAGGTCATTCAAAAAAATTGTAAAGAAAATAGGTCCTAGTATGGAGCCCTGTGGAACTCCTCGTGTTATATATTTTGTTAGTTTGGATTTGGTCGCTACCTCTTGGCGTTTAACAATATTATGAAGTTCAAGAAACTAGTACCTACTGCTAAAATATGATTTTACAATGACACACGACACCATCTAACCCCTAAATAAGCATAGTTTGTAATATGGGAACCAGATATTTTCAAATACTTACTTTAAAACACCCGGACACTGAACAAACAACTGTGGTCAACACACAAATAATTACTGGAGGGAAATCGTATCCACAAAATCGAGTCCAGAGCTACATACTAAGTGAGCTTGAAAACTATAGAAATATTAAATTCTTAACATGCTTAGTATGCTAGTCTAACACAAAGCTGGTACCTATAAAATCTAAACATTACAACCTTTCAATTGGAAATCCCAAACTAGTTCCCCGAATTAAATAATATCTCTACCTACCTGCATCTCCAGCAACTCCATAAAAACCTACTCCAATATTTCCCAGCGAAGTTTTGCGGAAACTCGCGGAAAGTGGTTCGTTGGAAGAACCTGACAAAGTTCGCGGTGTTTATTACGTCTATTAGTTAGCACCTATCAACAGCCGGCGCGGTGCGGGTGGGACGCAGGCGGGGCGCGGGCGGGGCGTGTAACAGCGCTCAGCGATGAGCTCTGAGAGATGCGGCAGGTATGTTTGCGATCTTTTAAAACAAACATCGATTATTATTTTTTGTCCAAGTTACAGACCTATTTGGACTGGTCTCTCAGCTTAGTCGGTAGTAGCTCTCGTTGGTATAAAGTATCTTAGGTAGGTATGTATTTCAAAATATATACAATTTCTATCATCCTATAATCCGTTTTATCGGTCATCTGGTTTCCATAGTAGATTTCCATAGAAGCTATGCTAAGTTGAATGATGTTGTGAAAATTGTACGCCAATATTATTCAAGATATTATCATTCATTCAAATTCGTCTTGTGATTGAATTCTTTGAATTGAATTTTACATTTAAAGGATGGCAAATAAGTCCCCTGCTGCAAATAATCACATAGCAATAAGCACCAAAGTGCTTATAATATAATAGCTGCCGTTGCGATCATATCGTCAATTAATGAGATTAGCCGAGATTATTGCGAGACAATTGTAAGACGATCGGCAGCGGTAATCGGATGTATCTACCGAATATGCCTATAGGTATAGATATGTAGGGTGTAACATAAATACTCACTTAACTGAGGCTTAAGCAACCAATGAAGTAAACCAATCGTTGAAAAAGAAGTCATCGATATAATAAAAGTAACAAATAAGTCCTAGAGCGCAACTATTTTAAAACAATCGCTTTAAACTACTATACTGAATAATACTTGCCTTCACTTTAAACCAAACAAAACTCGAGTAATGTAATGCTGCCTTCTTACACCCTGTATAACCATTATGGAGGAACCTTTAATCGGATGTGTGCGCTCCCGGGACATACAGCCGACAATTAGCGCCAAGTAAGCCGCGACTTAACAATGAGGCTTCCAAGGATCTGCCAGTTACGAACTTTGAGGAACATAATGGAGTTCAAGTGACGTCATTGCTTAATTGCAATTATTTTTGTAAACTGTGAAAATATATTACTACCACAACAAACATCACCGCGGTCAGCCTATCACTGAAAGGCTTAATTCTTCCATATCCATGTCAATAATTCGAAAATATCTCTGTTTGCCTGTCTGCATGTTTGGTTACCTTTTAACGGCACCTTGATGAAATTTGGTAAGGAGGTAAATAATATTTTAGGAAATGACATAGACTATTTTTTATAAAGGTGCGAAGCTGGCAGAAGCTTCTTCATATAGTTTATACAACGAATATCTTTTGGATAACCAAATAAAAAATCTTAGAAATTCTAAAAAATCACACAAATATAAAACGATGTTACATGTGATATTTAGTACGTGTATGAGTATAACTGACCGTTATTCTTTTGAGTTGTCGCTTGCCCTTGTACCAGGAGACGAGTGCAGGCGGGCGGCTGCCGGCAGACTCGCAGGCCACCTCGTAGCGGCGCTCAGCCGTCAGCGCGCCGCCCTCGCCCAGCGACGTCGGCCGCTTTATCTCCACCGTCAGCGGTCGCACTGCACGCATACCACACGTTATACAATATAGTAAGTACGCATCAGTGGTTCAGTAATTGAAAGAAAGAAGGAATGAAAATGAAGTTTTTTTGATTGTTAAGACGTACATATTTAAAGTCAGCATTAGAGTAATTAGCTGGAGGTCATTAGGCCCGTGTCCAAGCATTTGCTTTAATTGCTCCCGAGGAGCATCAAGAGACTCATTGATTGGCTATATGCCTTACAAAATGACACAATTCGTCAATTACCTCAATTTAATTAAAGAATATCCTTCAGCGTGTGTTTATTATATTCCTTAAAACCATAACTTCAATATGTCTCTCGTGCCAGTTCAGTTGGTAGTAGCTCTGCTTTCTGCGCTTAAGGTTGAGGGCACGATTCCCTCCCAGGACAAACGTTTGTAATATGAACATAGATGTTTATTCTGTGTCTAGGTATTAAAAAGTATCATAAGTATGTATTTAAAAATATTAATGTATTCTTTCAGTCATCTGGTCACCACAATACAAGCTATGCTTCGTGTTTAGCTAGATGTATTGTGTGTATTTTTCACCAATATTATTTTTTTATATAAATTTCTGTTTTGCAAGCCTAGGTCTTTTATTTTATCATGCTCGTTATTATATGCTTTAAATATCGTTGAAGGTATTTACAGAACATGTCCAGCACGAGCGACACCTCCTTCGGCGGCACCAGATGCGAGTTGGCCGCTTGGCAGGTGAACACCGCGGCGTAGTCTCCTCTCCTTATGGCCGGCCACAGCAGCCGGTTCTCGATGACGTCACCCGTATTGTGCTCGTACTCCTCATCTACCAGGACTCCATTGACGAGCCACCGCACTGAGGGTTCTGGCCGACCTGTAGAAAGAACAACACATAAATAATAAGTACTATAATTCCGCCTCACCCTCACCGCCTTCAATACCTCGTAGCTCTGCCAACTCAGAATGTGACGTATTTGCGGATCAATGAAAAAGATTAGTGCTGTTTCGCTTGAGGTAGTGTGAGAATGAAAGCTAAATGAAATTTGATATTGAATGATTCATATTTTGACACGTATACTAAATTTGGCTAACTTTCAATAAATAGATAGATAGATAGTAGAAAATATTTATTCAGTCTACAAAATACAGAAGAAAAATTAAAGGGATGTTAACAAAACAACAATTTACTGATGAACTTTAAATATTTTTTTGTATATCTTAGTATTTTATATCTTAAAAAGATATTTTAAGTTAAAGTATCTATTTTGACCAAAAACCAAAATTTATTTTTGATTCATTTTAGATTTTTGATTGATATTTATTCTTACTATTGTTATTTTATGTAATTAGAGTAGCTGGCACAAGCCAGCTAATTTTAATAATAATTAAAATATTTATAAACCACCATAAGGACCAGTCCATCACACAATTAAGTAATTTTTAAACCATGTTCGCTGATTGCTGTTTGAAAATAAGTTATGTAATAACCGTATCACAATAATAGAAGTTACACATGATATAGGACCTGTAGAAAAAAAAAAATGTGTACACAACACCATCTAGCCTCAAACTAAGCATACTAAGACAAGCTCTAGCCTTTACATCAATACGTAGCTGGCGCATATAGACTGTTCAGTGAAAATCGTAAATTATTGCATTCTGAATCTTATGCCAATGACATAATTGTCCCCTAAAAAAGAGGGAGACTTTTGGGTGGCGTATTAACTCAAAATGAAACTAGTAGTTGTAGTAGTACCGGAAGACTCTTCTTTTATTGAAAATAGCACAGTCATTTAGATTGCGAACAAGACTAAATTCAACTATTATAGTAAATAATTGTACAAGTGAATTGAAACTTATTGGAGCACCGAGCAGTCGTCCATTTATCTTCTTAACAGAGTAAAGGTTTATCAGTTCTGCAACTTTTAAAATTCGTTACTCCTTACGGAAATTAAATTACACCAAGTAACTTTTACAGTCTATGATTACTTTTTGATATTCAATTGAAAGATTTACGTAATTTTCTTGACAGAAATATAATTTTGTAGATAATACCTATTACCTACTTTTGTTGAGTCAGCAGCCAACTCTGGTTGGCCTCAAAACCTTCTGTCATGTACCTTCTGTACTTTGTAATAATTTTGACCGATGGCTATAAAGTTTCTCTTCTTAATATACAGTACGATGTCCCATCTGAAAAGTTTGTTTTCCTCAGGTATACAACATTCTGTAATGATTCCTTCCCAAACGCAATTCCAATGCTTTCAACTTGTCCGTTGTCCGAACGTAAATAAATTTCAGCTATGGCGTCTCACTCATCCCTTTGTCCACTGTTTGTTTGAACTTGCTATTATTTATTCTGTGGCAGCGTGCGCTTTTGTCCGACCTCAACCCACCTTGGATCCACTTTAGCCGAATTGAATTAGATCACTGAGTGAAGCAGCTACTAATTCCGTACGTGAATGGGTGTAATCTGGATTTGCTTTCTCACTCGGCGCAGGAAACCCATCGTATCGAACGCTTGATGACGACTTTCGCAAATTGACACAAAACCGATTGGAGGTCGAGATGGGTATAGGGTCCGAATGGAAATACGGCATCAACACGACGCAAGAGCAGATAAACTAAATATATAAAGTCTCTCTTCGTGAACTCGACAAAGACGACGCAAATGAGACTTTGTCACACAAATATCCTACGAGTCGATTCGACCATCGATTATCATTAGTGATTGGTTGATCCAGAACTAATAGAATAGAATAGAATAAGTTTTTATTTGCAACAACACAATAAAAGAATAGACAAAAATACAATATAAATAAATATACAATTAACGGTTGCCACAAAATGGACCCTAGCTCAGCATATGCGGATTGCAGTGTCAACAATCCGCGCTGGTCTTCCGTTAGGACCAATTCTGTTTAGCGGACATGAAACGATATTTACATTTTAAATAAACAAGAAATAAATAGACAAAAGTTACAAAACTTAAAATAAAATAAACACAAAAAGAAACACATGAATAAACAGATATGGACTATTACACATAGCCTTCTAGCCCCAAACAAAGCAAAGCAGTCATAGATTTAGTACTTTGGGAACCAGAAGGCTAATCGAACTTACTCAGTACCTACTTATATCAGTATTTATACTATATAGCACTTGTGCCCAACAGAAGGCTTTCATGCGCTTTTTGCCAGACAAATAAATACATTTTAAGTTTCTTTCTAAAACTATGAATACGCTGCAGGTTCCTTATCTTTTTAATCTATGTTTTTGCGAAAGCCTGTTAGATACTGATTCGAACAATTCCCTCATAAAAATAAAAGGTTCTACTACAAATTGAGCATTTAACACGTAAAAAACAGGAAGGCGTCGATTTGCGAAGCACTCCTAGTTCCGCCCGCGGCGCTGGTTGCACCGGCACCGGTTGAATTGATTTCACCTCTTCATATTTTTTACGGAAGTGGGTCGAGTGAAGCCAGGTGGCATTGTAGTGAACGCTGTGGCCTAATTTATAGCATTTTCGCGATGGAGTCACTCCGTTGTAGTCAACGGCGGATTACCGGCATGGTATAGTGCGAAATAGTACTGCAATTTTGAAAGCAAAAACTATTTATTTTGCTCAGAAGTCCTTACGACATTCTCTGTGCACTATTTATTAAAGTACTGAATACTGCTATTTTATATTAGCCTATTATAATTAATAAGCTTTTACAAACACTCGGCATAGTTACACAATTGACAACAGAAGTGCCAACAGAGTTGAGGCCATTGGCCTCAATTCTGTTGGCACCAACTTAACTAATTTTAGCTAAAATTAGGTTTTGAACTGTCAAATTAACCTTTGGTATTCTGCTGCTACCAACTGTCTTAATTTAATATTATCTAACTTAATCAAGCGTTCCTAATTTGTTTAGATGGTACCAACCGAATAGGTTTTGCAAAAGCTAACTAAATATATTTTAGACAATTCCTAATTTTAGAAATGAACCAACCGAATTGCCACCAATGTATCAAAATGTTTAAAATTAAACAATTGGTAAATGCATTTAGTTTCAAACAACAATTCAAAATGAGTTTAGTTATTCTATTAATCAACAGAACATTTAATCAGTAACATTGTACATAAGGTACCTACTCGTAGTATTTATATTTTAATTACAAATTTGCGTAACTGAACAAAATCTTACGAAGTTGCGTTACTTGTTTTGTTAAGAACATTGTCTGTAAAGCTTCACGAGGAGTCAGCACACAGAATAAGCAGCAGTAGCAGAGCTGGCTGCGGAGGTTCGTCGGACACTTCCGACTTATTGTTTCGCTGTTTCCCTTTGATAAACAACGCTTCTTTGTATTGGTTGTTTGGTTAATAGACGCCGGCGACCCCGAATTAAGATTTATTTGATTCGCCGGGATTGTAATGAACCAATCAACTGGTTCGTGCCGCAATTCTATTATTTAATTTGCGCGACTGTTTTATTGTTTTGTTTTTGTATAGGATTGTACCATCTGAAAACCTTTACAAGCGCAGTCTTAATATTAAATTGGTTCTAGAGTAATTTTATTTGTTTTTATGTAGGAGGAATAAAATGTTAACAGTAAAAACGTGAAGCAAAGTTAAATATGGAACAAAATAGCTCTACCAAGAAATCTTTTACCTAAAGCAAAGATTTTGTTTAAACAAAACTTTTACGAGAGAAAACCAAAGTTTAAGGAAATAAAAGCCCCTTTAAAAACATTTTAAAACCGTAAATTGTAACATAATTTGACTCCGGCAATTTATTCACCCCATTTGGCGCTTCAAGCTGCATAATGCGAGGTTTGACTCAATCTGAGCAACAGGCTTTCGTCTTCATAAAAATGGTTAGTGTTGCCAGCTATCGCTTAGTTGGTGCACCTAGATTTTATTCAACTTCTATTATGGAAACGATAGTTTGCATTTTTAATAAGTACATTCGCTAAACCCGTATTATTGTATAAACAAACATTTTGGACGGTGACTAATAAATTGTCTTTTTTAAGTTTGTCAAAAGTTTTTAAGGGTAGGTTTTCGATAAAATGTTTTTATAATAGTAAAATACATATACAAAACTTTTGAGAGTTTGGAGGAAAATTGATGTCAAAGTCAAAGTCAAACATTTATTATTGAATAACAAGGATTACTTTGAAACGTCTTACATACGAATTGAATAGGTGCCATTAAGTAATAGTTGAAAGGGGTTTGCATGAATACAAGTAGGTATTAGTGGGCTTTATAGCTTCAAACATTCATTATTATTTACATATAGTCGAATAAAGCAGTGTTGGCATCCCTGAAACCGGAGCCTTGTCATTAGAAGGGCATCTGCGCTGAAAGAATTGAATTTTTCTCCTTATTTTCGGGAATACGCTTCAATCAATTTCTCGATTATGCAAATACGGTGGCCTGCCGTCAATGTGAATTTCACTGCGTACATACCTAGCTCAACAGAATATAGCTAGTTCATCATTCTTACTAAGTCATTAATCAATCTCCGTATAATTTAAGGCGCATTTCACATCTAGTACCATCTCAGAGATAATATTATTTAAAACAATTAACAAAGCTCAAAACGGGATATTTACCATGATATATGAGTTTTTCCGCTTCCCGATATTTCGGCACAGTTGCATGCGTTTATCACGAGATAAACTGACTCAGTTTCATCATGGTAATTAGGTATCCCGTTTTGAGTGAAAATTATGTTCAAAGCCATGATAGTTTTAAAAGTTATATTAACAAAACTGGTTCTGTATTTTACTTTTTAACCGACTTCAAAAAGAGGAGGTTACTCAATTCGACTTCGAATTAATATTATATATATATATATATATATTATGTGTGTTCGCGGATAATTTCGTCGTTTATGAACAGATTTTGATGATTCTTTTTATGTTAGAAAGGAGATATCCCATGGATAGTACCACGATAAGGAAACCAGGATCTGATGACGGCATCCCAGATAAATCGAGGGGAATCTTTCAAAATCGTAGTGCGATTAGTGCGTTTGTTAATTAATTATAAATAGTAGTGCTTTAAAATTTATTTGACGACCTCTGTGGCGCAGTGGGCTAAGGTCTGGCTGAGACGTAGAAGGTTGCGGGTTCGATTCTCGCCACGGGACAAATGTTTGTATGATCTGCAAGTATTTGTCTCGGGTCTGGGTGTTTCTATGTATAATATGTATGTATTTAAAAAAAAAAGTATTTAAGTAGTATATCAGTCATGTGGCACCCATAACACAAGCTCTGCTTACTTTGGGGCCAGATGATGCTGTGTGAAATGTCCGGCATTATTATTATTATTATTAAAATACTTAACGAAAATTAAGTATTTGAAAGCACTACTATTTAATGCAGGTCTGGACGCGATCTGATGATGGAGCCGAAAGACAGTCGAGGGAACTCCTCATACAGCAATTACCTGGTGTTTAATCCTTAAATTCGTTTGGGCTTGATTAATTTGTATTGATCAAAACTTTACACCTATATGGGTTGTGACTAACATTAGGGGTCTGATGATGGAGACGAAGGGCAGTCAAGGGAACTCCACAACGTTTTACCTTGTGTATATACATGAAGTCGGTTGTCTTTTTAGTTTTTAAAACGTAATTATGTTTTAAGGTTACGTGTTCTAAGGTGCCATTAGCGCTGTAGGTCTGTTCCTGTTTCTTCTTCTTGTTCTTATCATTTTGCTGGTTATTTGAAACCAGTGTGCTGAAAGCATTAAGGTGCGCCTCAGAATCTCCATACGTGCACTTCTCACGTATCACGCTCGTGCAGCGCTCTCGCTCGTTATAATGAGCGTAACGGGACAATAAGGGTAACGGGACAATTAGTCATCCTTTTACGTGCGTGCAGCCGGCGTTCATCTATTTAATAGACGTTGTCACGTAAAAAAAGCTTTAGTTAAGAATGTGACTGGAATATTTAAATATGCTCGTGCAAACAATAACCTAACTGACCCGGTTGAACTAGCCATTTGTGTGACCTGTGTCACACGCAGGCAGGAGGGGAGGGGTGGGAGTGGGTACACGGGTAATCGCACGAGATCCGCCTTGATTGGGATCGTAATTTCGCGTCCGTGACTCTTTTTAACGAAGTTCGCATATTGTTTAATTACCTGCTTATTTAATTTACGCGACATTTTGTTCTTAAAGCATCTTGAAGACGTCGGTTTTTGTACAGATATTATCTAGCTAAGCAGGCAGGCCAAGCGTTGCTCAAAGAGACAGCGATATTAAAAAATATTTATTTATTTATTTATTTATGTGTACAGGATTCACCCAATACAATATTGTAGTGTACTCATCATTTTACAAATTATCATTAATTACATATTATAATTTAACAAAATAATACCTAATAAAATAGCTTTTGCGAATTCATTTAGAGGACATTGGAATACGTCAACTTTGTCTGCTACCAGATTCAGCGTGTGCAGGGTGCGCGTTAGAGGCGCTTTGCCCAATAAATGTGTCCTTCCTCGAGGCACCGAGAACAGGCGCAGCTGCCTACGCCTGTGCGTACGTACTTACTTGTCGGGCACAAACTCATCACCTCCAAAATGTCCGGGTTTACAATGTTACCTCGGAACACTCCAAGTACATACTGAGCAATTGCCCATTCTCTTCTAATTTCCAATTTGATCATGTTCTTATTACTGTATATTTTTTAATGTAAATAATAGAGTTATGTACTCTTTTTAGAAATAGTATGTTGTGTATAAAATAAAAGGTAGTTATGCAGATTATTTAATTTTATTTGATTATCAATGTTAAGTTTTTTCTAGACGAATGGATCCTTTGAGGCGCACTTTAATCCTTCACCACACTGGCAAAATAACTAAATAACTAAACACGATTCTCGACACGATAATAACAAGTCAAATAAATGTATGCACTAACTAAATATTATGGTGTTACAAAGTAGTCACTTAATTGTTTCAACATTGTACCAGTAAACCAGATGCATCAAAGTGTCAGACATTACAGACATCACTATAAACAACGAGCTCCTAAAACTAGACACAATTTAACTTTACTGCTTGAGATCGGGTACTACATCTACTGTGTTTGCTGCATAGCTACCATCATGTCTCTTATTCTTTGTTACGATCTCATCTTGCAAATTGGTATCTCTACCTATTGACCTATTTGATACTGAACGTTGATATTGTTTTGACTTATCCTCGACAAGTATGATATATACGTCACGGACGCTCGCGGGGTACTTACTTATTTTCCACGCATTTTTTTCTATTTTTATACAGGTAAGGACAGTAGTTGATACAATCGATTTCTTACAAAATGAAATGTGATTTAAACAATCTGCATTTTGTACTTATCTATTTTCAGTTTGTAATATCGAGACTACATGTTTGACTTTCATCGCAATAATAACATCGCGGTTACGTCATGACATATCGATACATTACTGACGTCATATCGAACCTCGTATCGGTATCGTTTCAAGTGGATTGTGTTTTGTCGTTAAGAGCGTTTCTATGTCTCGAGCCGGACGTGGGGGAGGCGGGTGGCGAGGGGGAGGAAAAATGCTCTTATTGCATTCTATTGTGTTCGAGATCTCTTACGGAGCGGAGTGTGACGTGCTTGTTGAACAGTTTAAAAGGTCCTTACTTTGTGCATTTGAACAACTGGTTTTATCCAATAACCCGATAATTCATGTTAAAGAGTGTGATAGTAATTATTGACTAAAAAGAAACTAAAAAAATCAATATAACTTGACAATCTACTACACACAACCATCTAGCCCCAAACTAAGCATAGCTATGGGAACAAACCAGATAGCTGATAGAATACTTATATTCTGAAATACATACTTATGATACTTTATAATACCCAGACACTGAACAAACATTTATGTTTTCACTAGTTTGAATAATTTGCTATTATCACAGGTTGAATAGTTTTTCTACTGTAGGTGTACTGTAGGTGTACTACCACCGAACAGAAATTATCTTTTCTGCGGGTTCTGCGAACATTAACTACGTAACTTACTTAAGCACTAGTTTTTCGATACCGATGCAAGTTTCTAGGTTTATGGAAACTGTTTGATTTCTATAGAGCTGGCTGCAATATTTCAAACAAGAACTATTACGAAAAGCACAGAATGTATCTTATTCTTGTTTATATTGCTGCATTTTTCTCCATCTTGGTTAAACCGGCAAGTTGATAGAGCGGCGTAAATTCAGATAAAAGCATTCTTGTGTCGGTGGTTTGCGCTGTGCGCCGCCAGTCTCGGCAGCCGCGGCCGGCGCACGGCGCTGTCCAACAGATAGATTGCCTACTCTTATCTCTACTGTTATTGTCCACTCATAAATATGTTTGAAATAATTCACTCTGTTAGTAGTTACGTTGAAAAAGCAGAATGTGATAAAAAATGGTAGCTTTACCGAAATCTCGCATTGGTAAAAGCTCATTCAGACTATTAGGCTTTTTGGGGTACTTTACTTTTTTTGTCAGTGGCATTTTCCGCAACATTCTCGCAATAACTCACTAAGGTTTTTTCAACATTGAGGTTTAAGTTAGGTACTGACGTAAAATACAGTGAAGTTTTCATGAACTTTGGCAATGAAGTAAGGACCAGTTATCAACAAAAATGATTTTTAAAACTAATCATCTGACCAAATACCCTACAATAAATAATGATTAGTTTTAAGTGAGAGTAACTGCGCGGGTTGTAGAAGCAACTTAACGTGTTCACAGAATAGACGTGAGTCGGTATAGCAACAATACCTACCGGTAACTGCTGTCTTTGATTACGAACATACTACGCCTAATTGCTAGACGACGTGATATACTCGTAATTAGTTTCAAGTTGTATAATTAGAACACAGTAGATCATTTAAATACTGTGGATACTGTTGGTAGCATCATACAAACAATTTAAGTTTTCGAATAAGACCAATAAATTGCAATGCAAAAGTGTCTCGTCTGCAGAAGTTCATAGCCGATTCAAACTTTACCGTCCGTGCACTCCTTGAATTATTGAATTATCTTGTGAGATAGAACGCATAGAAACATGCACAATGTCGCTCTAAGTTTTATTAAAAACCACGTAGTTTTGATACATTTTCTGTCATGTACATTACAGAGCAACCTTATCTTGTAGCCACCATAACAACATAATATGTGTATTGGACTAATTACTTATACGTAGAGAAGTACTGCGAGTATCTTCAAGGACTCACTCATAATGTTCATGCAAACAGTTTACGAAAACGTGCCGATACAAAATCATTTCGAATTACGTCGTAAGACATTTCCAGGATTAGACAAGGATCCAAATTGAGTCAATCAATTTATTATGAGTACATTAATTCAGTAAAGTGATCCTGTCGTAATCTATGTAGTCTAGGAGCAATTTGTTAACATTACATCTTATTTAATTTAATTGTTGCTTTAGTATAATTATTGCATAAGCTACATTTCAAACTTATCCTTACCATTTGATTATTAAATTAATAAGGAATTTTACTGCACGTTTTCAGCATATTGAAGTATAATTGGATTTACAACCTGTGCAATGTTATTTGGCCTATCAATAAATGAACTAGCTAGAATTAAAATGTTAATTCCTATTTCCTAACCTAACCTACATAATGCCCATCTAGTTATTTAAACCCACTTCTAAAATGCGTTAAATCACACTACATTTTTCCCAGCTGCGGCTGTTTCTAAATGTAAGAATTAAGATCGTGTCTACCAGACTATCACTATCACTATCATTATATGCAGTGTATTACAATTTATTATGTTGTGTTTGTAATCGGATCCGTCACAGCGGCCGTGGTTGTCTAACTTGTCGGAAACCGTTCGCAGTACCGTTATTCTCAAGTTTATATTTCTAATTAATTTATTGATAAGTACCGAGTTATATAACCACCCACGCTTTGGTCCTTATTAACTTTGTCCTTTACAAACATGTCGGCGACCTTTGTGGCGCAGTAGGCCAAAGCCAGTCTGAGAAACAGAAAGTTGCGGGTTCGATTCCCGCTGCGGAACATTTGTTTGTATGATCTGCAAGTATTTGTCTCGTGTGGTGTTTTTATGTATAATATGTGGTATGTAGAAATAAAGTACAGAAGTAGTATGTGGTACCCGTAACAGAAGCTCTGCTTACATTGGGGCCAGATGATGCTGTGTGAAATGGCAAGCATTTTTTTTATTTCATGCTCTCGGTTCTCTTTCTATTTCTTCTATGGGTATATTTATATTGAGCTTACCGTCTAATTACTTTAGAAAGTGATATTGTATTACAAAGCTTTTACTGTAACAGAATCTGTGTCAGATCACGTTATAGTCTATTGATCACTTTATTCGGTGCAGTTTAGTTTCGGTTGTTAGTAAAGACAAGGGTACCATGAGACTTACCACCGAGCACCCTGCATGTGAGGAGCACGTCGTCTCCTTCCTCGTGGGGTCCGAGGGTGGTGGTATTGATGACGCGACCCCACCGATCCACCACCACCGGTTTCTCTGGAGGCACTGAAACCAAACATTCGTATTAATATGAATTACATAATTTTATTAATTATTAAGATGTACTTATAGGTTTTCCTTATCGTAAAATGAAAATTCGCCGGCCAATTCAAATATCAATCAAATTATGGTTCCTTTAATTTAATTGATAATTGAATTGGCCTATTTTTAATGTCTTTATTCAAACAGGTACATCGTATATGAAAAACACCAGCAAGAAGCCGATAAATTAAGCTCACAAGTTACTACACGACCTCTGTGGTGCTGTGGACTAAGGCCCGGCTGAGACGCAGAAGGTTGCGGTTTCGATTTCCGCCGTGGGATAAGTGTGTATAATCTTCTAATATTTGTCTTAGATCTGGGTATTTCTATTGATAATATAATATGTATTTACAAATATATATATATGTAAGTAGTCTAACAGTTATGTGGTACGCATAACACAAGCTCTGCTTACTCTGAGACCAGATGATGCTGTGTGTGAAATGTCCAGCATTGTTTATTTTTATTGACCATGATTTTATTAGAATGCCATTTAACACACAAAATGCCACATACTTGAAACACTACAGTAAAGCTAACGAGATCCGATAATAATTTTAAATTGATGGTAAACCAAAAAGGGGCCTTTGGTCTTCATTTACTATATAATGCAAAATGAGACATGCCAATAACCACAGGGTATAGATATGCCCCAGCGCATCGATCCAGGGCTGCCCTGACCGCAAGCCACATTTAAGCCGCACTCGGTAAAAGCTTAATGGGCTTCGAGACCACTCAACCACTTAGCTCACCAGTCCTTGGCTTCAAATATCTTGAAATATTTTATTTTTCTTGTATTATTGCAGATTATTTTGATATTAACGTTCATTAACAACGGCAGATGAAATGATTCTTCTTTAAAACTTTCATTATATAATTATATTCTATATACTATATTCGATTATTTAATAAAATTGACATCTAATAATTATTAAAATAGCCAAATATATTACTTTGCGGTAATAGGTTACAATCGATGAAAATATTGTTGTTCTTGTGTAATTTTATCGCTATCCATACCTACTGCTGTCTGTATTCTGTATGAAGGATTTAATTAATTAAACCGAACGCGAAACAATATCCACGAGAGTTCCAAAACAGATAGCAATTAATCAGCTCAATACAACGCAGGTGATTGCTTACAGCGTCCGATTAGCATCAACCCTGAACCCGAAACAAATTATGTTTATACCATTATCAACCTTTACACCTTAGAAAATAAGGTGGAAACTCCTGTGCGCTGCTGGCAAAACTAAGGTTGCCACACGGCTATTCCGGCTGGTTCCGTTTAAAGCATCAAAGCCCAATTGGGTTTTACATCGGACATAGTACTATAGAGGCGTTCAATCTAACTTTAGCTCTAATACTCGGAAAACGATCGGGCTGGTCGTTAAAAATGCAATCGCTTCTAAATTCTAATTATTGACTGAATCTAACCAACCTAACAATATATATTTTTTTAGAATAAGTATGTTTGAAATAATTGAAAAAAGAGGCACAGGTCTCCGAATTAATATTTCAGCTCTGTTGACCTGGGTAACAGATTTCTTTGGATTATTTTTTGAAAATTTCACCCTCGAAATAATACCTTCATCTCGAATTTAAACTTTTAACTTTAATCTATTAAAACTTTGTGCTTGGCCATACTACAAACGCGGGCGCGGGGGCGGGCGCGGCGCGGCAAACTCAAACATATGAACTCCATTTGAGTGTCCGTAGTGGACACGGGTGCGGGGCGGACACGGAAAGCGGCGCGGGCTACTTGGCGCGGGAAGCGCGCAGGCAACGCACGCCATACCTCGTCCATACCGCGTGGCCGCAGTGAGAGCGCGGGGCGTCAAGCGACAAACCGCGCGGGAGCGAGGGTCTCAAACTGTTTCTAGCTAACCGCGCGCGTTCTTGTGATGGCGACTTTACAAATCAATGTAAAAGAGTTCATATTCAAGCACGTCATATTGAAACAACGTCAATACAAAAGCATAAAGATTGTGGAATGAAATAAAATCTAAGGTTCCGATAAAATAAGTCTTCGTCATCCATTAGATACCTGCTCTATTTCAAAAATATTTATCTGTATACATTTATCTGTTTACTTAGTCAATATTTTACGCAACCTCAATTTATTAACCCGTTGACTCTTTACTGGTACAATTTACCCGGTAGTGAAAACTCCGATGACTCGCAACTGGCCCGAAAGTTCCAGCGCGGTAATTGTTACACATAAACCATTCCCGCGTTTTATTTTGTTTCGGCGGTTGGCGGTTGATTGATGTGGCCTGAAGGATGGAATCCTTACCGTTCATTTGATATACAATACTCTATGGTCGTTGATTGAGATAATCTGTAAAAAATCGGCGACATTTTTTTCGCCATTGCACTTGGCCCAATTTTCAAGTACAAATAACTTGGTATTTTTATATTGAAGTAAGTAAAATTAAATATGTCACTTATAAAACAATTTATTCATAAATATAACAAAATATAATATTTACATAAAGAATTGCGCTTACCTTTTTAACATCTAGAAGCTGAACAATTCTAATAATTGTAAAATAATGGATGAAACAACAAAAATCTAATAGGAAAATCCAATAGAATTCTTCAGCTGTTTTTAGATTGTTGGCAGAAGCAGTAGTTTGTTCAATATAGTTGATTTTCTGAAAATACATCTTATGCCGCCATTTTGCCACCACAGCCGCTTGACGCCATATTTAAATGTCTAGATTTAGGTTCGCCACTCAAGGGGTTAAGGCAGTGCACAACTGAGCGGTCAATAAGCGGGTCGTGGGTGGAAATTGTCTATACTTAAACTTATCTTGTTAAACCTAGCATTTTACGTGATTTACTTTAAATAAAATTTTACTGTTTGTGACCCGGTTTTACTTAAGCACTCAACTACTAATACCTTCAACGTTTAATCGTGTGCGGTATATATATATATATATATATTATATATATATAGTTATCGGTCTCCTTCATTCTCTCTTTCTCTTAATGTAGTAGGATTAATAAGTGCTATTCAAGAACGACCTGCACTGTGAATGTTGAAACAACGTCAATACAAAAACATTAAAATTAATTTAAGATTGTGGAATGTAATAAAATCATAAAACTTTGGAGATTGCTCTCGCAATTTTTCATTTAATTTTTAAATTGCCATTTAATGTAAGAGTTTTCTAGTAAAAAAAAATACAGTTGAATATAGAACGTCCTCCTTTTTTGAAGTCGGTTAAAAATAAGTCATTTTCATCCATATTATATTTTGACAAACACTGGACACGACAACACGTGGAACGAAGCCGCGCTCCACTGCGCACAGGCACAAACGAGCTCGTTGCCGCACCCACGCCCCTGCCCGCCCCGCACTGCCAGTCTGGCCAAGCCCTTTCGATTCAAGTTAAAAACTGTGACCGGCATATAACAACCGTTACAATAATGTATTTTATATAATAAAGGTCGATTTATTTAGTGTTCAACCAATATGGAACACAGCAGAGTGCACACCTTTGTAAGCATGGCAACTTCATGTTAGACGTAAATAGTAGGGACGGCAAACGTCAACCTTAGATCAAGAGAAAAATGACGTCATATATGTTAAATTTTTGCAATAATGCTAAATGACGATTACGGCAACCTTTAATAGATAAAAGTAGCTCTACATCTTGGGAGTAATCTAACTCGATTAAGTCGATAATCGAAATCAATTTAAAGTTAACCGTCTCACGCTAATGGAAGTGACATAATCCGCATTGTGAAGAGGCTCGGGACGACGCTGTAATAGAAAGGTAACAGAGATAGAGGGATCTTTGATGGGCTCTTCCAGTGATTTAAAGTTAAGTACTAGGGGCCTAGATACGGACCAAGTTACAATGTGATAGCGGCACTATGTTCATACACTAAGCACAATATTCTAAAGACACCAGAGAGCAGGTCGATTTCTTGTGTTTAAATTTAGAAGATTAATCATAGACAAAGTCATTTTATCAGTTCCATATGCATGTTCAAAGAAAGATAAAGTAATTGAACTACAATACGACGGGACGCGACGGTCTCACATTCGTAGGCTTTGGATAGAGGTAGCAGTTGGCGCGACCGGAGGAAACGAGAATCGCGAATAGTGGAACAAATAGGCGTCGTAAACGCGCCGTGAAATCGACCGACGCCGACGCGACGTACACTTGTATTACCTGTTGGGAGACAAATTCGCTTTTGCAAAGACCAAGATTTTTTCAAAAATGTTCGTCAAGTCTCAAAATAATAGTTTCTGAGGAAATAGCACACCTGACCTTTGACCTAATCAGATATTGGTCGAAAACAATAGATTTCACTCAAACAGCACTGGCGATCTGCATTCACGTGATGAGTTTTTACAGCCAGCAATATCGCTTGACTGGTCGCTGTCGTACGGATAATATATGAGGAGCGGTCAATCGATGGGACGGCGATATCCCACAGGGAGCAATCCAATTAATGTGGCATGTCAGTCGCGCAATTACACGGCTATGGGAATTGCGGCCCATGGTCGAACACCATCCCCGGCCGGTGGCGAAGGGTATTCGTTAAAAATAAATTAAATTAGGTCAGATAGGGCCCCGCCGCGACTCGTAAACAAGTAACATCAACTAATTTGTAAACAAATTGTGTTATGTCTAAATTGTAACGAGTTTTCGTTGAACGATAAAAATGTAGGGCGTGATAATGGAAATAAAATAATGACGCGCTTGTTCACATAATTAATGATTTTCGCTTTTGTCAGCTCGATAAACTGCATGGCCGCACACATTCAAGTAGAAATCAAATAGCATTATGTACATTATGTACGAGACCCTCAGGATGGAGTATCTTTTGTGTAACCGAAAGCGTAAATCTGCCTCGGGGCCGATATAATGAGTTCCCAAAGCCATCGCTCCGGGGGGTAATTAGTGCGCCTCATCAGCCGCCGGCTCAACCGTGAACGTCCAACCCGTCTGCTCAAAACAAATATATATTTAACTAAAGCCTTGTCTCTCCTATTTATAATTGACAAATTCATGATTCGCATGGAAAAAGGTATTATATGATTAAACGAACTTATGAAGCCTATGTGCGTAAGATGGCTGAATTTTAGAACTTATTCTTGAACTTTTTAAAAAACATTCTTAAACTACTCTACGGTGATTGATTACCTTAAACAATGTTGTTAACTAATTATAGAGTAGGTATTTAAATTGTCATGTGTAACAGAAAGTACTAGAATAAACGCTTATAAGTCTGTTTTTGTAATAAGCTAGAAGGTCATAGCGGAAAGAAAATAAAACAGACGCAACAAACAAGCGTGCCCTTATGAAATGCCAGCAAAATGCTAATCGCTCCATTCCTCGCACTGAAGGTGAGAGGTGTAGATAAATGCCAGTTGAACACCTTCACTTCATGAAAGAATGTGTGTGTAGAGACTTTACAGTCGTGGATTCAAGTCCTGATCTTAAGAAATAATTTACACAACTATCACAATGGTAGGAGCCACTACCAATGAACCTCACCAGTGTTATTACGGCATCATGGTTGACAGACAAGGTCACCACGGACTCTCCTGCCGCCGCAGCGCAGGTCGTCAATCTTACCACGCCAGTCTTAATGACATCATCCGTAGCACTCGCCGTCGTGAACGTGCCGGCCATCCTTGAGCCGAACGGTATAGCACGTGATGATGGTAAGAGGCCTGACGGAATGTCATTAATTCCCTGGAGTCGTGGTAAGCCTCTGGTGTGGGATGCAACTTGTGTGGACACTCTGGCGGCATCTCACGTATCGTCTACGTCTAAGATCGTGGGTGCCGCTGCTGCTGCGGCAGAAGTCCTCAAGAGGCGGAAATATGCATCCTTTGGCAATGGTTATATATGTCTGCTTTTTGGGATAGAAACTTTAGGCCCGTGGGGAACTGAGTCGATGCTTCTATTCAGAGAATTATCGAAGAGACTGATGGACAAGACCAATGATCAAAGGGCTGGTGTTTACCTCGGACAAAGGATTAGTATGGCTATTCAACGAGGTAACGTTGCCAGCCTTTTGGGCCCTTTAACTGCGGTCATTGAACTGAATTCTGTTTTTTATCTATAAGTAATTGTATATTATTCTGTATGTTTCAATTTTAGTTCTACAATTAATAAAATTGCAGCTTAAAAAAAACTATCACAAGAAAACTTGACATCACATTGTGCACAAAATGAGTGTATACAGGTATACCTATTGTACACAGGTATACCTATTATACATAGGTATACCTATTGTACATAGGTATACCTATTGTACACAGGTATACCTATTGTACTATGACGGGCCTCTCAGCTCAGTTGGTAACTCTGCCTGTTTCGGGCTAGATGACATTGTGTAATAAATGTCCACCAATATTACAATTTCATTTACAACGCATTCATTTTAAACTCTTGTGTAATATCAACAACATAGTAATTATGTTCTTTTGAGCCGATTTTTTTTATTTTTATGTTTGTTATTCATAACTTCGTCATTTATGAACGGATTTTATAAATAGTTTTTTTATTAAGCAACTAAACCCTTAACATAAAATTAATATCGTAGTTGACTAAATCGAGGAAACTAAGTCTTAATTTACCTACATCGGAGATGGTATTCATTAGCCCATCACACACGTCCTCAATAACTTCCGCCTCGGAACAATTACGTCGATGTCGGGCCGGCATGTTGATGTTACCTAAACAGAGCGTGTGTCACTTCTAAATAAACTTGAAGTTCAAGAGACTAACACTTTTGTTTTGAATAAGCATATTTTTTTTTAAAAAGCTTACACTGATATTACATTGGTAACGGCTAAACCGTTGTCAACAACACTCCAGTTGATGTTTTGGTATTCCATGCAAAATTTCTTACCTCAGCGAATATTCTCTTAAAATATCTAACAATAATAATTAAAAAAATATTGGTGAACAATCCACTCAACACCAACTAGCCCCTAACTAAGCATAGCTGGTACCATGAGAACCGGATGACTGGTACTTTATAGCACCCAGACATAGAACAAAGATCTATGTAATTTTGTTCATCGTAATGGTTCGATTGGTTTGTCTTGAGAAGGAATCGAATCTAAAACGTACAGTGCAAAAGGTAGAGCAACTACCAACCAAACTGTGAGACCAGCCAAGATAAGACAAGCAAAATATAATAGGAAATGGGAAATAAAGTCATATTAAATGAGGTAGCACTGAAAACAGGTGTTAGATTATATAATCTACAATCTGCACACAGATTATCATAATAATTACTATTGCTCAGTTGTTTCACTTCGATTTCACGAAAACACGTGAAATCGAAGTGAAACAACTGAGTACTAGTGATGTTTCTATGGGCGCTGGCTCGAGGCAACAATGCGGTAGTAATAAACCCAAGACTAGGCCGTAAGTTAGCAGGTAACGTCGACAAGACGCGGGCGTGTTTCGGCGCCGTATATCTGTCGTTTGCACAATACTACTCCTGCTGTGTATAGGTACGATTTCTATCTGCCTACTGTAATGTACTATGTGCGGCACCATTCACTGCTATGTTTCTGACACTCATAAATGACCGGGAACTCAGAATCAATGTCAAGATGAACAGATTTATGACATATAATCTGAGCTTAAGTTTACATCAATACTCAAGCACTGGCGACGACATTTTTACTAACCAGTGCTTCGAGTCATCACATATGCTTGCTAACTCAAGACCAAAGCTTATAGAATACTTTTACAATTTATTAGTTTCAGAAGTTTGATTGATTGTATTGTTTACGATGGCGCTATTCATTTAATTTTGACAAATATTGCTGTCAACAATATTTTATATACAGACAAATATTGATCTGGATTCAATATTTTTGTTATTGACATTTTTGTATTCAACTAACATTGAATAGAAAAAATAATATTTGGATTTATATTAACAAGCTTCGTAGTTGAGTTTCTCAGTTAATTGAAGTTATTTTACTGCTCTATTTGTATAATTTAAGTAGGAATTTTGATCAGTCTTGCGATTCTAATTATGCTATGTATTCCGAGATATGGTATCTGAATACGAGGCACTTTGAAATTAGTTAAGAGCTAAGCTAACATAGACGCTACTAATATGCTACGCGTAGGCATGTCAGTGTAAACTTTACGCGTCCTCTACGGCGTAGAGGACGCCTGCTACGAGATTTTTGATAATTATATTTTGGATATAGTTGTTATATTAGATAACTCACCGACAACAGTAAGGTTGTATCTGAAGCTGGTGGTCTGTGTGTTGCGAAAGTCTACTCGGCAGCGGTACACGCCCTCGTCCCTCCGCTTCACGTCGCGGACGAGGAGCGCCGCGGGTGCGGGGGAGGTGGAGAAGTGAGCACGCGGCCCGAACACCTCCGGCGCTGACCAGTGCCGTGCTTCTGAGAGGTGCTTGCCTCGGACGTCGAAGCTGGAAGAAATATATAACGTGAAACTCAAATCAGGAGTAGAAAACATTTTTTGGAAGGATTTGCTTCCCATCTGCAGCACGAGTACTTTGATCTATTCTAGTTAAAAAGTATTATAAATTCACAAAGTGTCCGCCCAGATAACTAAATTAAAAAACACGAATGATAATTTCATCAACCGTTACTTTTTACGTTTCTGCACGAACCAACCCAAAAAAACAAGCATCGGCCAAACATAGTTTAATCTGACTAAACCTGGACGTTCGGTACTGCCAATAAAGTTCGAGCAGCCAGAGCAGTTGGAAAAACAGAATAACAACCAAAAACCTTTGTTTTTGTGGTTGAAAATAGTTGCGGACAAAATGTTGGACGAGAGGTGGAAACGTTGTGACGTCATGTCGTCATGTCGCGGCCGCAGACCGCGGCGCGGTGTCGCAGTCTGCAGCGGGCACATACACGTGCCTGTAGCGGATATATTGCGAAACCATTCAGTACTGCACGGCACTTTTTGAGAATAATGGAACGAGAACTATATGATATAAGTAAGGCGCGGTGCACACTACATGTCCCATTCGTCACGCTATCGATGACATCCAGTCCGTCATAAGATACGCTCGTGTTGACAGCTAAAGTGAAGTTTGTTAAATGACTGTTTGTACGAGGATTGAAATGACTGTGGGGCTACTGCGCTAATAGAAAAACGTGTATTTTACAATCCAATGGTACTCATACATCGCTGCTCAAGTAATGTACTCACAAAGCTTCTAAAAGGAATGTTATCTTCGTTAATAAATTATAAATCGTCTTTGCATTTTACTTTCTAAAAGTTCAATAAAAATTAGTGTTTTAAATTGTTGCTAAAAGTTCTAAAGAAAGCCAAAGGTTTTTTGTTACAGTTTTTATCTAATAAAATATTTATATTTACTCGTTAAGCTGTCGCTCGTCGCAATTTCAGCTCGGAATAATTTTCATAAACTCTCACTTTGCAAGCCTTTTTAGCCAAATTAGTTCAATAAAAACGTAGGTATTAGAGTAAAATATCTTGTTCTATTTTCAGAATTATGTCGAAAGTTTATCGTAAATTGACTTTGATGGCTGGAGAACGGCCAATTAAATAAAACGAAAATCATATTTTGTATCTTAATAAAATTTATAAAGGTATTTTTAATTTTGTCAACAAAGGAATTATCCTTCTAACAATTTTGATAATTTATTAACCGAGTCATGAAAAATGTTGTTTAGTAATAACTTGGCTAAGCGTGGCCAACAAATAGCGAGTTCTTTATGTAGGTTAAATCAAAATATTTTTGAGTGCAAAGTTATCTAAGGACTTATACTTTACTTGTACTATAATAGACCGAAGCAAGTGGAAAGCGATCGTCCAAATAATGATTCGTGGAGGTCATGACCGACAGCAATGAGGAACACGACACAAGGAGGGAGGTACTGTAATAACTTACAATTTGCCGAACAATGCGATCGCAGAATAACAGCTGTATATTTTCTTTACTAAATTAAAACAATAGTATAAGTAATTGATCAGGAAAACTCTCGGGAGTAAAACGGTTGTGACATACAGAGATGGGCCGAAGGTTTACGTTTGTTTGCAGAACTTGGAACCTTTTAATAAATTATTTATTTTGACAATAAAAATAACGTAAACCGATTACGCAAAGTTACACACCATTACGTTCCCAATTACACCTTTTAAGGTTCCGTAAAATGAAATCATGTACAAAATGACGGTAAGGTGAGGGTAAACAAGAGTGCTTTAGGCCAAACCCGCGAACATTAATCATGCGAGAACTCACGGAGTCACAACAATCGAGGTCGCGCATCGGATTTGTAAATTACATATAAAACAAGGTTTCGATCAAAAATATGTAGAAAACTCACTCGAATTTGAGAAAAGAGAACTAATAATATTAATATCGACTGGTCTTTTAGCTCAGTCGATAACAAGTAACTTTGCCTCCTGCGCTGTAGGTGTAGGTTCGATTTCCTTCCAGGACAAACATTTGTGTCATTCCACAAATGTGGAATGACACTATTGTTTGTACCACCACCACCCAAACAGTGATGCTGTGTGAATTGTCTTGCAATATTTATTTATCAAATATTTCGATAATTTTCATCAAAACGGGATATTTACCATGATACATGAGTTTTTCTGCTTCTCGATATTTCGGCACAGTTGCATGCGCCATGATCACGAGATAAACTTATCTCGTGATATCCCGTTTTGAGTGAAAATTATGTGCAAAACCATGATAGTTTTAAAAGTTAAATATTTCGATATTTAGATTATATCATTGATCTAGCGAACTGAGAATCGAAGAAAAAACCAGTGGTGCAAACTTTTATCTGGCTGCGTAGCTACCTACTGATCCCAGCAACTTAATTTGTATAGTTAGTCTGGTATTCTATCAAACAAGAATTATAGAATACTATACGTATACTCTACTTACCTACACTCAGATTTCAGACACACTTACATAAAACCTAACTTCCATGCGGGCTTCTGCTGCTGTTAAAACAAGACCCTTTAGAGACTAGGGTAAATATGCACAGTCTTCTCTCTCTCTCTCTTTCTCTTATACACACACATTCCCACCCACATACATCCACCTACACACATACACCCGTGTATTGATGGCAGCAAAGTAGATACAGACTTCTGCATTTTTTGCGAAAATGCTTTTTTTACAGATCTAGCTTTCATATTTAATCAATGTATTGACAGTGGAGTATTTCCTGATTTAATGAAACATAGCAAGATCATACCTCTATTCAAATCAGGTAGTCATTCCGATCCTAGTAACTTTAGACCTATATCAGTACTTCCTACACTTAGTAAAATATTTGAAAAACTTATGCTAAACCAATTATAACGGAATTTTAATACTAACAATTTACTTGACAGTAAACAGTTCGGATTTACAAAGGGACGCTCAACGACTGATGCCGGTGTTGAGTTAATATCACATATTTTTGATATCTGGGAGGAATAACGCGATGCCTTAGGTATTTTTTGTGATCTGTCGAAAGCTTTTGATTGCGTTCATCATGAAACTCTAATCAGCAAACTACATCACTATGGTGTTAAGGGAGTTTCACTTAAGCTTCTTAAATCCTACTTAAGTGACCGAACATAACGAGTAGATGTAAATGGAAAGCGTTCTCCGGGTTCAATGGTAAAAATGGGTGTACCACAAGGATCAATACTCGGGCCATTCTTGTTTTTAATTTATATAAATGATCTACCTAAACTTGGCAAGGATGATCACGAGATTGTACTGTTTGCTGATGACACGTCACTTTTATTTAAATTAAAGCGACGACTTACTAATCTAGACAATGTAAACAATGCAATCTCTAAAGTTGTAACATGGTTTAATATAAACAGCTTATTACTTAACGATAAAAAAACGAAATGCATTCGTTTTATACTGCCCAACGTTAAACAGGTGAAAGCTAATGTAAAAATTAAAAACGCAAAGATAGATCTCGTCGACACCACAGTGTTCTTAGGCATTACTTTAAATAATAAGCTGCAATGGGGCCCGCACATAGATAAATTGTCGAAGAGATTCAGCTCTGCGGCATACGCTGTTAAAAAGATCCGTCATTTTACCGACGTAGGTACCGCTAGACTCGTTTACTTCAGCTACTTTCATAGCATTATGTCGTATGGCATTCTGTTGTGGGGAAGTGCTGCTGATATTAACACCATATTTGTGTTGCAGAATAGGGCTGTTCGGTGCAATTTATAACATGGGCCCTGGAGAATCACTTAGAAATAATTTTAAAGAAATTAATATTATGGCAGTGCCTTGTCACTATATATACGAAAATTTAATGTATGTGCACAAAAATGTTCATTTATTTTAAAAAAATTGCGATAATCGTAATAGATAATAATCATAGTATTAACCCTTGAAATAAAGATAAACTCGCTGTTCCCACTGTTAGGCTCGCTAAAGTTAATAAGTCTTTTATAGGGAAATGTGTACGCTTCTATAACAAGGTCCCAAGCAATGTGTTAGATTTGTCGATTGGCAAATTTTAAAACGTAATTAAACAAAAACTGTCTATTAAAGCATATTATAAAATATCTGATTATTTAGATGACAAAAAAGCTTGGGATGAATCAGCTCCAACTCGACTCGGCATCCGTAACAAAATTGTCAAGGATCATACAAAAAAGTGTTAAGACCAGACAAGTTTCTTGCCGGATTCTTCTTGAACTGGGGTTAGGAGGAACTGGCACCTAGATTCACTAGCATGTAAGAAGACGATTCAAAGTGGTCCTTGTGATTTTATTAAATAAATAAATATTGAATTTTGAATTGAATTTTACAGAAATGAGCTTATAATCACCTATATACAAGTCTGTATTAAAATAATTTCACATTTCAAAAAAATAAAGAAAATCTGTCAAGTAGATGAAAACATCTACGATCAAATTATAAAAAACTCGCAGTAGAAACGGACATTTGAATTTGCCCGCCTTTACTTCGGAGCTTCGACAGATGACTGAAACCTAATCACGGACATCAGCCACATGTTCGTTTATACGTCGTACTTTTCGCATTATGTCCCAATCTACGCATGTATTATTTCTTGTTTTCATTAGGAAATTCATAGATTTTTCTTAAGATATACTATTTTGAACATTGCTTTTATCAATTTGTTTGTTTATTTTTTCAGATTTATATAAAGAAAATGAGTTTATTCAGCTAAGTGAACAAGCAATAACTTACGGCAAGTTAGATATTATAGAGTCTTTTGATAATAGCAAGTTGACTTTTATTAAAACGACTTTAAATTGTGTCTAGAATGTTATGAACTACATACTTTTCTATTATTTACAGCTTACTGATCTAAGAAAATGACACACTTGAACAGCTTGAGTGAGTTATGATGACGAGCAGCACAGTGCGATATCTATTACGACCACTGCTGAAATACATTGTAATCTAAATGCTGGTCCAGTCAATTTAACTGTTTGCCCTTAATCACGCTCTATTACACCTATGCCTCCTGGGTTTATTTCATTTGAAACAGAATCGCAGTTGTCGGAACTTATTGCTGAGATAAATGTTTTTTTTATTCAATTAATTTAAAGGACCTTTAAACAACATGTTTATGACAGTCCTATAAGTAAACATAATAATTAAACTCTAAACGTATGTAACAAAACTTAAAATTTATAATAATTACACATGCACCTACTCGCACCAGGATGAACAGCGATAAGCGAATGCGCATACCTACACAGTCAGCGTAGGCATAGTGCACGCACTTCGCTCCTCACCCAAACGCTCAACAAGCAGGCAAGTACGCAATGTACTTGTAGGTAGATTACAATAACGATAGGTATTATCTAGGTATATGAACTAATTTATAAATAAGTTTAGCTTCATCTGAGTAAGGACAAGATAAAATGTTGTGAAAAATTCCCAAATTTTGTATATGAATACCTAGATCAATGAGAACCCTCTGCCTTTCGACTTGGTTCCGGGCACATTCCATCAGTACATGATACACATCTTCTGGTTTATCGCATACTTCACAATTAGGTGATCGCACTTTCCCCATCAAATACGCGAATTTCTTGAGTGGCATGTGTCCGGAACGAAGTCGGTGTGCAGTTACAACCTGTTTCCTACTTATATCTTCAATGTACCAAGGCAGACGAGGAGGTTGACTCTGAATTATTTTATATCATATACCTTTTGTTTTTGACCTTTCATCAAAATACTCTCGCCAGTAATTGTAACATATATTTTTATACCTAGACAATAGTTCGGTATAGGAAAGTAAAACAAATATTTCCGATCCGTCTATAATTGTTGATTTTGCTAACCGGTCCGCTTCCTCGTTGCCTAATAAGCCTATGTGTGACGGAATCCATTGCAGGATTACTTTAATATTGTGAAGGTTACATTCTTTTATTTTTCTTAGTATACTATAGGCAACTGACATTCCTCGCTGTCCAGATGTACAACGAGAGATGTGTTGTAATGCACTATTACTATCACTAAATATAACTATATTCAAATTGGTATCAATTATATATTTTATGTATGTCAAAGCTTGTCATATAGCGAATAGTTCTAAAGTCATAATAGAAACCTCAGATTGGTTTTTAAAACATTCTCCTCGTTTATTGATGGAGTCGTAAAATGCTGCACCAGATAAGCTAGTGTTCTTAGACCCATCTGTATATATTCTATACGAATTTGAGTATTTTTCATTTAACTCACATAATATCTCATAAACTATAGCCGAGTTCATGAAGCGCGCCTCCCGGCGGCATTATGATTCGGCTCCCCACCATCCGAACCCACTCGTTTCCACGATCCCAGATTATCCGATTGATCCACCGATTAAACGGTCCCTCCGTAAACCAAGAACCACGTTCTTGGTGATCCCGATGACCTGATGAGTCACCCAGTATGGACAGAGTAAACACTCCACAGAAACACCGTCCTCGTCGCCCCCCCAGGCAACAGCCCAAGCCAAAGTCCGTACCTAAGTGGTGCCCTTGCGTTTGTTGCCATAAAACCTTAATATTTTTAGGTCGAGCGCCGCCTGCGCTCGCCAAAAGTCGTCGCTTTCACGGGTTCTCTACTAATTAGATGATGATTGGTTTAGGACCTGAAAATTTGACATTTTTAACCATACTAACTTTGGAAACCTTAACTGTGCACGGTCACATGCGCTTGCCCTATTTATTATTTTATTCTAGTCCTATTTTGCTGTCGCTTAATAATAATTATTTTGTAACCTATGTTTAACTTTATAAAAAAATAAATGTTTTATTATTATTCTAATTCTCAATGTTACATGTTCCTAAATAAACATGTTTTTTTAGTTTTACCATCATCATGTGTAATAGCTTACGCGGAAAATTCCGACGCCGGGAAGCAAGGCTATCAAGTTAGCCGCGTGACGGTGACGGGATATAATGAAAATGGGTTCAGTTTTTGTTGTTTTACATACTTCGTGGCAGTGAATAATTTACAGAATTTTGCAACCATAACAATTACGAATACTGTCACGTTCGTTTACAAATCTGTGACCAAGTCCGGTTCACGTGATTTTGTAGTCGTTTGTAAACAACTAGTGTTATGTGCTTATAATAGCTTAACTTATAGTAGTTATTACATCTGGTATGTACATCTAGTATGTACATACTGGTACTAAGGACAGCACATATTTATGTTTTAAACTACTGGTATGTTTCATGGAACAGACAGATTTAATTATGAATATATTAGCTCTAATAATTTTAATAATAACAATATCAAATTTCAAATTCATTAAATGCTCGAGCTCTATTATTTTGCTTACTAACTAACAATTAACTGCCTACGGACATCAGTGTTTATACTTTCAATATTGTTTCCACATCACTGACGATCACAACATGCACCATTGATCTGTTTGTTTTAATAAGCCAACAATACAATAGCGCCATCAATCCGGCATGTTCTGACCACTGATTAGACACAGAATGTCTCACATAGAATGTGTTTCACTCAATAGGGGGAAGTCATGTTTCAATCTAAATGTATTTATAATATTCGTAATTAAATCCATAAATATTTGTTTGTAACCCATTTCTAAAATGAAACAAACCTTGCACTTTTTCATAAAATAAAAACATTGATTTGAATAACTATTTTTATCCGGTTACCGCATCTTTAAAAGGTTGCTATTATGCCATAATTCCAAAGTCCCCCAGATCCCTATACAAAAACATGAAGAGCCCGTAATATATTTTTATTTCGTCGGATCCTTCGCGACGTGACGTGACGAACACCCGCGCCCGACCCTAGCATTTACATCGCAATAAAGTCTAGCCTTGTTAAACGTCAAGTGGCGTCAGCTTAGTCGACCACAGTTCTGGAAGCACGGCTTGTTCAGTTCATGTAGGCATCGTCCAGCTGAGCATTGTTTTGTATAACATCTATTTGTAAGCAGAAACAACAAACTTTACCAAGGTGACAAACTCATTTAACCACTGTTTAACCACTGAGCACTGACAGCTACTGAAAAATTAATCTTTAATGTATCCGACATTTTTGAGTACATCTTCACAGACACTCAGTTTATTGACTTGATACAGGAAGCCAATGCCACTTAAAATTATGAAAGTATTTTATGTTACGTAAAAGATAGTCAACTGCCTTGTTTTGTCTGTGGTCGGAGTACACTTGCCGGGATCGACAAAGGGCCAGAGTGGTGGCCGCGGCGGAATACGCGATGAGCCGCGGACCTCCGAGAGAAATAAAAACAACACTGATCCCCGGGAAATATTTGCGGCGCGAGTTGCAGAAAGTTGGCGAAGCCTTTTTAACTGTCCAACAACTAACTGTTTAAACAAAATGAAAACAAAAAATGTCACGTAGTTTTCAAATATGTATGTATGTTTGGTTAAATTAAACTGTACGTAAAAGCTGGATATAATTGTTGACTGTACATAAAAGCGGACGTTGCCGAGCTGGGAGGTAGTCACGCGCGCGCTCCATCACGCGGTAATGTCTTGGCCATTCCCGGGACTTATTTCCTCGATTCCTCTCTGTACACGCAGCTTGCTTTCTTTTTAATTAAAGAGCTATGTCACGTAGACTTCATTAAGGTAATCAGATAGCAGTAGTTTCTGATGTTAAAGAGGCGCTGGCTTTTTTGTAGTGACTTAACAAAGTCGTACAAAAAATGTTAACAATGATTAATAATGTAATCAAAAAAATTTGACTCGTTCAAAATATAATTGTTTGTAGGCAACGATTTCATACAAATGAAGTGATGAGATAGAACATTTTATGTTAGAATCAGGCACTGCTACAGTTTACTAGCAACAAACTCATTGAATATATTTTGCAATTAAAAAATAAGTTAAAGTCTATATAATATTAAGCTGTATCAATATGAACCTGTTCCATACTTTCACAGTAACAGTATTGACACGGTATACATAAAACATGCATCTAGTAGTGACAGTTTAAATAATACTCTATATCGTGACAATAGGGATATGACGATACGTGACACGACTGCGACGTGACGTGACGTTGTGTCACGCGGAAATACGCGCATTGTTTGCTAGTTCGCTTTTTGTGATACGAATATGAAACATTCATGTTGTGTGTTACGGATTAGGACGATAAATAACAATATATTTCGTAGAAAAATCGAAGTTGAGGATATAAATTCGAATTATTTGATTGAGTTCGTGTCTTTGGTACTGTGGTTTCTGTTCGGAATGGAAACTCTGATTACAGTTAGTAGCATCTCACGTATTGTATGTATTATTTTTTAATATCTGTACAAACATTTCTTCTGTGTATGTTTCATAAAAAAAAAAACATTTGTTAATACTTCAAAATAGAAGTTGATGACAACAAGTTTGCTGTTTGATTGTGTAAAATCAGGATTTCTCGAGCTGAATTTGTTATCTGGTACCGGATAGCTAAAAAACGGCTGGATTGGCAGGATACCAAATACTAACGGGATATACGGCATCTATACTATCTCTACTACTGCACAGTGTGGAGTAGAGATTTTAAGCCCAAATAGTATTTATTATTGTTTAGGGTATTGACTCTTCATATTCGAATAGGCTTGTTTGTCGTGGCGCATATCGCTATAACTTCGTCATCTTCATCGGGGAGTAATTGCACAAGCACGGCGTGGTGGCTCCGTCTGTGCTAGCTAGCACAGCGCACGATATTACAGTAAAACCATTCCTATTGATGTGCGATTTGATCTGAAAGCGTAGGTCAGCCCGCTCTTTCAACATGGTAAATTGTAATGTCTCATTATTTATTAGTGTATTTATATGTACGTCTGTTTCCCACAATATGAAAAACCCCTTAGTAGCATTCGTCGGATAATTTTAGAATGAGAAAGTAAACGGTCCGTTCTGAGTTGCATAGATAAAAAACCTGACGGATGCTACTAATGAATGATTTTATTTAAAGGATTTATGTGAGTAATAAACAGCTTTACTACTCGGTGCCTAAACCAATTCTGTAGAGTTGAGATACTGATATTTTACACACTTCGCTCTCGTTTTGTCTCTGAAATATCTCATATTATCTCCGGAAATTGCCTCCTGGCTTCCCAATTTTCTAATAATGGATCGGGTATGTTCCTACATAAAGAGATAAAGTAATTGATTACCTACATAAGTTTCTAACTAGGAACTAGGTAGGCTCAAGCATATAACAAAGTTAAATAGGTAATTGCAAGCTTTAGGTTACCTCTTGGCATTTCTGCGTACCTAGTACATATTGCTATGCAAGCGAGAGCACTAACTAGTTAATGGGACATATGAGACTTTTTGATGTCGGCCAATAAGACAAATGACAATTTTTTTGTCTCATTGGTTCTATCAATGGAACTTAAATAGGACTAGTTGGAGTTTATTGATTTGGCTCTTGAATGAGTTTTATTTTTAATCGAATCACTGCAGATTATGTTCGATAAAACTCTTATTTGAACCATTTCCAGCTGTTCTAAATACAAAATGTTATTTCTGCTCTCACTGTGTGCCTCAGACGGCGGAGTCCTACGATAAAGCAGTGTTTACAAACGCGCCAGTGTCTTGTTTCTCTAAATTTCCACATTAACCGAGGCAATCCGTATTAGCATGTTGCTAAATTGAGTAATACTACGCCTTGCCACAGACTACTAAAGACAGCTGCCTTATTTAACATCAACTTCGTGCATTCGAACAAAAACCTTTTTAGATTAAATGAATATGAAATGTGATCTCCTAAATCATGTTTGTAAATCTACATACAGTCTATCTATACGAGTTTTGTACAAAATGCCTCAAATACATTGTTACGCACTGTTAATATAATATAATAAATGCATACTTTCATACATATTTCATACATAAATATTTTCTCATGTAAGCGACAATACTTGTCTTTTTGAGAATGAATTTCTTTATGGTGGCCAGATGACTGATAGAATACTTATATATTTTTAAATACATACCTACTTATGATGCTTTATAACACCCAGACACGAAACAAACACCTTACTTCTTGTACTTCTTACGTACGTTACTTCTTGTATCAGAATGCAATTTTTTGTTCTTTTGTTATTACATGATTATTAGTATCAGATCAAAATAGTTATGCTCGGCACTCAGAGAGAATGAAGTGAACCAGTGATCGTGACTACTCTCTGCCTATATGTTGCGGTTGTCAGAACCTGATACTCGGTTTGTAGGTACGTTTCCACCACACAGCGCTTTCTAAGAGATTATTCCTTTGAAACAATTAAATACAGTCTGTATTATTCTTACCTTACTTCTTATCTAAAAGACTTAGTATACTTACAACTAAAATAACATCAGCGGGAATGGTGAGGACAAAAATCAACTAAAAATAAACGCGTTCATCTTAACTTTAAATTGATCAAACGCAGGTCAGTAAGCATAAGAATAACTAGTAATGCAATCCCAAACCAATGCAAAGACACCCAGTACCAAAATTAAATAATTTTCTAACAAGTTTTAATGATTGTTTTAAGGCTTACAAATAGGCTGTTACTCATAACCTAGTCAATCTTTGCTACAGTTTAAAAAAACAAACAGACTTACATGGCAAAACTTTTGGAAATCTAAAAATAGTACCTTTTAACTGTGTGGTTGACATTCTCACTCGTAAGTAAGGCAAATGAAAGTCATAAGTACAAAAGACTGGGTTATAATGAGTTGAAAAAACTCTAAGCGTACTAGAAGCTGTAAACATCAATGAAATTACAGAGCGATTAGTAATATACATATATATATATATATATATATATATATGTACTTGTAAACAGCCGGAAAAGAATGTGTAGTAAGGTTAGAGAAGTTTTATTGACTCATAAAAGAACAGGGTTCACTTATGAGCTTAATAACTAGGTTTAAAACTAACAGTTATTTAAGTAGGTTTTATTCTAGAGATCTAGTGGGTACATTAAAATATCTTATTATATACATATTTTTTAATTTTAGTATTAAATATAGATAGTGATTTAAAGGTTTTTATATTATCAGGTAAATTATTAAACAGTTGTGCAGTTTCATACATATTACTTCTTTGTTCATAATTGGTCCTTGGTTTCCTGAGTGTTAGTTTGTTTATATTTCTTAGGCTATGGCGAAATGTTTTTTATGTGTGTATTTTATTCACCAATATCTTTCTTACTAGAACGCAAGTGGTGAAGGTGTAAAGTTGTTATAGATTGAATACTTTAGTTTTCTCGAAAATGGTATGTGTGCTTGTCAAATAATGGTATTTAAATAAAGCTTTTATAAGTTTATTTTGAGAAATTTGAAGGTCTAAGATTGGATTTAGCCGCACTGCCCCAAATTTCTATAAGGTACTCTAAGAGTGATTTCACCAGAGAATTATAAATGAGCTTACGAACTTTGCTAAGTATGTATCCTACAGATCTTCGTAGTGATCCTGTCAAAGATGTATGTTTTGACTTAACATATGTAATATGTGGTATCCAACAGAGTTTATCATCTCGTAAGCCAAGATATTATTGGATATGGAAAGCAAACTTGGTTAATTTTTAGAAGCATATAGTGTGGTATTTTTTTGTTTTTCGCACAGAAAATCATGAAAGATGTTTTTTTCGTTTCGTGTTAATTGTAAGCAGGTTGCTTTGACACCAGATATTAAACATAAGTAAGTCTGGACGTGCGTTTTCAATCAACAGGGACAAATTTTCTCCAAAGTAAAAAAGACAAGTGTCGTCTGCGTAGAGAGTTGTAAGACCCATCAAGCCTATTTTACTAACGTTATTCTCATAAATTAAGAAAAACAACGGGCTCAAGACCGATCCTTGGGGAATGCCACACTAAATTTTTGTAGACCACTTTAATGATTGCCAGTTTTTACAATTTGAATAATATTATTTAAAGATACTCAAGGCTGTTCCCGTTATACCTTTTTTGAAATCTGTAAATAAAACTAAACAATTATTTTTTTCATTTTTATTAATTTTCAGTGTTGTTACAAGGTCAATTGTTGCCGATAGAGTATTTTATTTGGTCCTGAATTGGTATTGATATTCATATAGAATGTTTAATTTGGATAGGTGGTATTCAGGTCTATTAGATATTACTTTTTCAAATATTTTGGATATGACAGGTAAGACAGATATGGGGCGGTAGTTTCCAGGATCGGTCTTAATCCCTGACCTAAAAATAGGGGTAACCCTAGCAATTTTTAGGATGTCTGCGAAATCGCCTTTATTAAGACTCATGTTTATGCAGTCGGTTAGGTTCTTTGCATCTATATTATTTATATATTTGATTGCTTTTGTGCTTATGCCGATACCAGTTCTAGTGTTACCATCTAGGTTATATTATATACAATTTTTATAAATTCGTATTTAGTGCCCGGCACAGATCTTCTATGATTGAATTATCTTATCTGATCTTATCTGTGGACTCATACTGCTTTCTTTGCTTATGGTAATGTCTTTCTTTGCTAATTTCCAAATAAACTGGTGGTGGTCAGATAGAGATGAGTGAATCACAGTTAAACTACAAGTAAGTTTGTTTATATTCGTCCAAATGTGGTCGATGATGGTTTTCGTTGTCTGGGTTTGGCGAGTGCAGTGATTTTCGTGTATTTTGTTAATAATTCGGTATCCCATTTCCTGTAGCATACTCAGGTACTTGTCGCTTCCATTAGTTAGTAAGTCAATATTGTCATCTCCGGCAACAATACATCTGTTACGCTTTTGTAGTTGATGTGAATATATTTCCAAAAAAATATTGATTTTCTTCTTATTAGGTTTGTAAATAGCGCTGAAATGTAGCCCAAAGGTAGGCAGGTAACACCACAAGTAATTAATTTCATCTTTGTATAGCTCTTCGGTTAAATCATATTTTAAACATTTGTGTAACATTCTGTTTACAAAACAGATACTGCTCCGCCCCTTTTATCTTTTCTATAGTTGTGTATGTGTGCATAGTTTGGCAAAGAATAGTAGTAGGATAAGAAGTACGTGTAGATTTATTTTCATAGGTTGATTTGATATAATAAGTGGTATTATCGGGGGTGGAACATTTATCTAACTGGTTGACTGCTAGGAGTTTTTTGGTGGTATTTACATAATTTTTGGAACTCCCTCTATATATTTTATTATAAGGTGCATTTCACCGTTTTCTTTACGGCGCAATAACTCATCTTTCACGGTTTGAAAATATTTTTTTTGTGAGGTATCTATATACTTCAATAATGTTAATAATAATAATAATAAACGATAAATATTAAATGTATAAAATAATATAATGGTGGACAATGCACACAACACCATCTAGCCCCAAACTAAGCATAACTTGTATTATGGTGACCAGATGACTGATAGAATATATATATATTATAAATACATACTTATGATACATTATTACATCCAGACGTAGAACAAACACTTATGTTCATCACATTAATGTTTATCCGGGAAGGGAATCGAACCCTCAATCTACAGCGCAGAAAGCAGATCTACTACCTTAGATATAAGCATTTAACTACCTATTACTATTAGATAAATTATTTTTTATAATGATTTTTAAGCATCCCTATTTTTAATAGAATTATTTTAATATTATCAATATATCATTTATTATAATTATCAATATATTTTATTAATATTAATGAATTAGAGGTACATACACGTTCGATTCTGGCTGTTTACAAGTATATATACTTATCGAAAACGCAATAAGATGTAAATGTAAACAAATGATTGAACGCACGCAGCTGCGTTCTACGCTGTATAAATAATGTGAACAACTCCGATATTCAGATGAAGTCATTCTCGAGTCAAGGAGTGGAATAACAAAGTGTATGATCGAATATTATTTGACGTTCTTCAATACGTTATGTGAATGGATGAATGCGTGCCGAATGAAAACTGAAGGGGCTTTAGGTTGTAATATTCATATCGTGCTGCGATATCTTCTCAGGCATAAGATCCAACTACTCATATGTAACGAGGTTACTGTTTGCACTAATGTTTTTTGTTGGTTTGAAACTGGAAATAAGTTGCCAATAGTAAAGTGTCACGGGCTCCAAAACTCACGGGCAATCCATATTTTCTGACCGCCAAAGTTTATGAAGTTTTTATTAAATGCATAGCCGAGTGCCCTGTAAAAATAACGTCCACAAAATGGTCCGTAAAGAGAGATCACATTAAAAAGGTATAAAAGTAATTGTGAGCGAGAAGCATCTGGCTCCTGAATAAGGAATGAGCCGAGCTTCGAGCCAACGCGCTTCCCTCGTGGATGTGATGCTCGGCAGAACAAGATTTGCACAAATATTTTTACTAATTATTTTGCTTCGATCGATAAGGCTTGGTTCATGTTAATTTATGGAGGTTAGGTTAATTCTGGAGACCTCTATAATCAGTATGGAGTATGATGCTATGATCATAGTTTCATCATTAATTAAGCTTGTCAATATTTATACGTTTGCGATGGATCTTATTTAATAACCTGCAGAGCCACTTAGCCAGTACAGTATGTAGGTACATTCGCATGTATACAATGATATCTAATAAAGCATCGCATAACCTCGTCATACGAATAGTTCCGACAAAAGCCCGCGCCCACTAATCATTTGCATGTAAACAAACATATCAATTAACATATAAAAAGGACGTTGTACGTGTGTGCGCAAATGTTGCGAGGGGCATAAATTCCGCGCGTCGGATGTAGCGAGCCCATGAATCATACCGCGCGCGACGCTGCTGCCTACCAGCTGGGAGGTGAATAGGACGCCTAAGGCGTCCTATTCACCTCAACACTATTGTTTTCAAGTGTTTTTGTGAATTGTGTAGAGTAAAATAATGAGTGTTTGGCCGAGGATCGTTTTTCAAAACAAAACTCAAACTCAAACTGAGAACTTTTGTGACAGTTCAGAATAAAATGCATATATTTTTGAAATGTATGTTTAGTTCTCGATTCTGAGTACAAAAAACAAAGGTCATGTCGAATGTGCTACGAGACCAATAGGTAGATAATGTTCCATCTATATGAATGTTATCACTTCGTGTAAACTCTTAAAATGTAACTGACAAGACACAGATACGCGCAATTCGCCAGTATTCTACGTAACTTTGTGTTTCACGATCCAACTTAGTACTTAACCACACGAATTCCTCACAATAGCCTTTCAAACGGACACAATACTCTTAAAATGTTTCCCTACAAAGCATTTGGTACCGGAGGCATCGGCAGTGCACAAAGAGCGTCCGGATAGGATGTTGCAGCTTAATCCGGCACCGGACAACGCGTCAAAATGCACGGACAAGCGCAAAAAGAACAAGCGACAACAGAAAACTAATCCGTGAAAATAGGACACTGCAAGGTGTGAACAGTAAATTGCAGCCATGCGGCGCCGAGTGCCCTCATGAGACCGATGTGACAATCGTGTGGAGACGGAATTACCAGAAGTTTAAATACGTTAAATAATGGTAAATGAGCATTCAGCAACAAGTTTATGTAATAATAAACATTATACGCCACATATTTAAAACCCATCAAAAGTCCTATTTCAAATGCCATTTTTTAGAAATCGATTTTAAAAACACCTTGCCTTTATAAGCCTTTAACCAATTTCCCCATTATGTAATCCGATAATATGGCACGTGTTCTCAGAAAATGTGTTGAGCGACCCTATTTATTCCTTTCAGAAAATTTTAAAAACACGTCAGTATAATGAAACATGCACGCACGTCCGTGAAACAAGCAATAAACCCATCAGGTTGCCAATAAAATCAGGGGCCTGCCTGGTAATATATGACCGGATCATGCATTCGGGTCGTTACGCGATTCATTAGCGGCGGCAAGTAGGCAAAACGCGAACAAATAACTAGCTATCGCAGCTAAACATCGCTGTACACGGAACTGGAAGACTGCAGTGCGTTTAAACCCATCATGTCAGATCCAAGTGCTGGATCATTATGACAACTTCTGTGGCGCAGAGGGTGAAGACCCGCATGAGACGCAGAAAAATTCGATTCCCGTCTCGTGGACAATGTTTCAATGATCTGCAAATATTTATCTCGGGTCTGGGTGTTTTTCATTATATAGTATAAAACAAAGTCGCCTCCAGTCTGTCCCGATGTATGCTTAGATCTTTAAAACTATGCAACGGATTTTGATGCGGTTTTAATAGATAGAGTAATTCAAGAGGAAGGTATAAAAAATTCGTAATATAGTAGAGAAACACTGATAATTTTAGAGGTTTATAATGTGGTATCGTAAATAAACACATTTTTTTGCGCTTACATTGCAAACGCTGGCTGATAGATCAAAATAATGTACTACAGTATTGTATACCTTAAAAAGGTCTACAAAAAAGTCTGCAAAGGTATAAGATTATGTTATCTCTTAGGTTAAATATTTGTAATTCAAAAAAGGGCAATACGTGCCATTTATAAAATGAAACCACGAGAATCTTTGAGAGAAATATTCAAAGAAATTAATATTCTCACAATAACTTCACAATATATATATGAAAATTTGTTATACACACATAAAAATAGAGATGGAATTCAGCAAAATATTGACCTTCATATAATCAACACTAGGAATAGACATAAATTATACATCCCTAGTTTTCGACTAGAAAAAGTAAATAAGTCCTTTATGGGGAACACGGTGCGCTTCTATAATAAGCTTCCTGAAAATGGTACTAAACTACCTATTAAGAAATTTAAAGCATACATAAAAGGTAGACTTTTGAAGAAAGCTTATTATAATATAAATGACTATATTATTGATATATTGACAAAAGCCGCCAAGCTCAAATGGGACTGGGCTGGTCATGTCTGCCGCATGTCGGGAAACCAGTGGGCCAAACGAGCTCGCCAAATTCCGCGCCGACTGGACTGTTTTAGCGCAGGAGAGGGATGAATGGAGAGAATGGGGAGAGGCCTTTGCCCAGCAGTGGGACACTGTGGGCTGATAATAATAAATAATAAATTATTGATAAGAATGCATGGCCTAATGTCGCTCTGCCGCCAGACAGTTAACCGACACACTTGAAATGTATAAACTCTCTTGTATTAGTATTTCGTAGTTAAGGTAGTTATAAGATGGATCATATAAAAAAGCGCTAGAACCAAGACGAGTTTCTTGCCAATTTTTCTCGGGCTTGGGTTAGGATGAATTGGCACTTAAATTCACCTAGTATGTAAGACGTTTCAAAGTGATCCTTGTGATTGTATTGAATAAAGTATCTTTTGACTTTTTTGACTTTTATTCTCTTAGATAACGTTGTATATAAAGACATTCTGTAGTATATTTAGTATCAGCATTGCACCCGTGCGAAGCTGGGGCGGGTCGCTATTCTTTATATGATATGTTTGTATTTAAAAAAAAAATAAGTAAATAAGTAGTATGACAGCTGTAGGTATAGTGTAGTCAGTCATGGTATAGGTACTAGTTCCCGTAACACAAGCTCTGCTTACTTTGGGGCCAGATGATGCTGTGTGAAATGACCAGTATTCATTATAAAGCATATTATAAAAATATCTGAATATTTAGATGATAAAAAAGCTTGGGATGAATCTACTCCAACTCGACTCGGCATCCGTAACAAAATTGTCAAGGATCAGACAAAAAAGCGTTAAGACCAGACAAGTTTTTTGTCGGATTCTTCTTGAACTGGGGTTAGGAGGAACCGGCACCTAGATTCACTAGCATGTAAGAAGACGATTCAAAGTGGTCCTTGTGATTTAATTGAAAAAAGAGTTATTGAATTGAATTGAATTGAATTTAATTATTTATATCTGAGTCAAAATTACCTGTAAGTATCTTGTGTATGGTTTAATCTGTTTAAAGCGAAATATAATCCTCAGTAATTGTAGTAATCCAACAGATGAGATCAAAATATTTTTTATTCTCACCTATTCCCAACGTTGTTGTGATAAAGTTGAGATGTTGTTGTTATGTATATTTCTTGTGCAACCCTTTAACGGGTGTTTCGTAGATATTTGCCTATGTTTGTTTAATTTTGTATGCATTGATCTGAAACTGGAACTGGAAACGAAACTCAATTTAGACCATGCAAAGATTATTCAGTAGGATTTACTGACTCGCTATTAAACAGGTCAATCCAATCCTGATCAAATGACATTCGATTGTATTAACGCACAGTGTCGCAATCCATTCGCGTGCCTACTCGACCGGAGTGACTGATTAGAACCGTCTAGTCTTTGTGATTGATGTAGGTATATACAAAATTATCCTTGATTCCTAAGTTTGTTTAATTTCTCAGTTTGGCAGATATCAATTGTATTTATTATATCTCATGTTGATGTCGTTCGTCAAAAACCTGGTTCGTTCCGGTCCCCAATGGAAGTTTGTAATAAACAAAGGAACTTCAACTCCCCATCTCTGAAAACTGGAAAGTCCTCAAAGTGCACTAAAAAAAGTTGCAACTAGTTAAAAACTATCGCGTGTCCCCACGCCCCACTCCCCGCCCCTCTCCCACGTCATGGAATACTTCAAACTTCAGCTATAACATGCGCGGCCGGCGATGAAACTATTGCACTTTTAAGGCTTCACTTAGACGCGTCACAAGCAATAAGAACTCTATCACTTGAGACCTAATCATAAATGTTATCTAGCCAGCTATAACTACACACACAGAGCGGATATCAAATCCGAGGTGTTGCTCTTCTGCTCAATCCAGGTGCCTGCCTCTGTTATTTTTATTATCTTTATCCTGACTTCGTCCACTGTTCGATTAATAATAACTACCGTCTACCCGTGGCTTTTCCCATGTTTTTTTTAGATCAAAGTAGTCTTTAATAACATACAAGATTCAAATCCAAATCATCCAAATCATATAAGTCATTATTGGGTGTTTCTATGTACAATATAAAAAAAAAGTAGTAGGTATATTAGTCCTGTGGTACCTAAAACACAAGCTCTCTCACTTTGGGTTCAGATAATGCTGTGTGAAATGTCCGGATTATTTATTTATTTATAAATTAGTTGGGTGATTGGGAAACAAACATCCACACAAACTCTTGAACTCTTGACTTAATTCAAATATTAAAATATCGATAGGAAATGGGAAAGGATTTATTTTTTCTCCCCACGTAAAAACGAAATATAGGTATATGATAGGTATATCATACACTAGGCTCCATTTTACATGCGGAGGCCGCGGCAAACCAATGCCAATCAACGTCAAAATATTTTCGAACTTCGCTTTATTTTGTGCCGGCGGCATCGTGGTTAAATAAACAATGTACCACCACCTACGAGCTTCCACAAATCAATGCATGTAAAGTTGAACCAAACGTTTACACGCACAGCTTCCTTTTTGTTGGAGCAAGTTACAAATCAGCAATCAACGGTTTGTCGCGATTAAGATTGCAAATAAGCTTACGACTGTAATGCCATTGTAGATACATCGTGTTTCGCCAGATTTCATATGACTTGGACCCTTTGGCATGTATGTAATCAAAAGTCTACATTTTTTATACATTTTATAGTTATAGTTCACATTCATGCTAAATTTAGACAAACACAACATAACCCTTACTGAATATGCCTGAATAAGCTCACTGAATATGACTTTACTATAGAATAGCATTCTGTCGTTCGTTTGAGGACTATATATGCTGTATAATGTATACAGAAGGCGTGTATGTAGATCCGAGCTTAGAACACAAAAGTTCGCTCGGGTGGATCGCTGAGCGATCAGATTGAGCGACGCTGAAACTGTTTCGTTGCACATCTCCTACCACCAGCTATCTCTATGACAATACTCGTGAGTGTAAGTCGAATTTTTAATATTGAAATTAAATAAATAAATAAATAATCCCGGACATTTCACACAGCATCATCTGGCCCCAAATAAAATAAATAAAAATAAAATAAAATAAATAATCCCGGACATTTCACACAGCATCATCTGGCCCCAAAGTAAGCAGAGCTTGTGTTATGGGTACCACATGACTGATACACTACTTATATACTTTTTTTTTGTAAATACATACATATTATACATAGAAACACCCAGACCCGAGACAAATACTTGCAGATCATACAAACATTTGTCCCGCGGCGGGAATCGAACCAGCAACCTTCTGCGTCTCAGCCGGACCTTAGCCGACTGCGCCACAGAGGTCGTCAATTAAAATGAAACCGCCATGATAGCGCGATTATTTGAATAATTACGACTGCTAAAATCCATTAACACAAATAATCTGAAGTGTATTTGGAAATATTCAACCATTACCCATATTATTTTGATAGTCGCCGGTATGATTTACAGGTTTTAGTTTAAAAAACCGTGGCTTGGCTTGTATACTTTAGTCTATTTTGTTAATAGTAGTGGAACCTTGGCGCTTTGTTATAGCACTGTACGCGACAAACTGCCTGAAACAAATCTACGAACTAGGTTACCCCGATCACTGCGATACGAACGTCCGCGTTATGCATCCGTACCGCACCTACTCTCTCTTCTATTCTGGTTCTTTCTCAGTCACCTTATGCCTTGAAACCTCTAAAGTCAATGCAGCCAGTCAATGCAGTGAAACCCACGTGCATCCACCAGTACTCAGGATATTAAGTTTTCAATAAACCACGGTCTGCAGTTTGCGCTTATTTTTCCAATTTGCTTTATTAATAGTTGGCTATTTTGAGCAGCTTCCCGTCCGGACTTGTTGTGAATAGAACGCGGTTGGGGCTAAGGTTCCGAAGAAAATAATGTGGTTTCTATATTATAGAAACTAGAAGAGATTTTCATTTTCAAAAGTTATTGCCAGACTTAGTGCTCCAGAAATGTAAGTGCAAACAATATATGAAATCAAAATAATGTTTATTAAATAATCTCAAGGATCACTTTAAGTCGTCTTTTTATATGAGTGAATCTAGGTCCCAGTAATTCCTCCTAAGCCGGCTGGTCTTAACGCTTTCTTGTATGATCCTTGCTAATTTTGTTACGTTGCCAAGTTGAGTTAGAGCAGATTCATCCCAATCTTTTTTATCATCTAAATAATCTGTTATTTTATTTAATAGTTATATATAATAGTTTCTGTTTTATTAAGTTTTTAAATTTGCCAATCGACAAATTTAGCGCTTCGCTTGGGATCTTATTATTGAAGCGTACACATTTGTACCCTATAATATGAGTAGATTTCTAACTTTAGCGAGCCTTAATTTGGAAACAGCAAGTTTATCATTATCTACATGCATTAGATAATAATAATAATTACAAATAATCCTGAACATTTCACACACCATCTGGTCCCAAAGTAAGCAGAGCTTATACTTATACTTAAATACTTTTTTTTGTAAATACATACATAATTATACAAAAAAGAAACACCCAGAACCGAGACAAATACTTGCAGATCATATAAACATTTGTCCCGCGACGTGAATCGAACCCGCAACCTTCTGCGTCTTAGCCGGACCTTAGCCCACTGCGCTACAGAGGTCGTCAGATTTTTATAAACATTCTGACAAAGTATTGTCATGATATTTATTTCCTTCAATTTATTTCTAAGTGATTCTTTAATACAGTGCGGGCCTATTGTACAGGGGCTAAGTTTTCATGTTTAGATTCAAGGGGCAATTATTGGAGAATTTCTGGATAAATCTAATGTTAAGCGTATTTGTATTTATGACCTCTGTGGCGCATTGGGCTAAGGCCCGGCTGAGAAGCAGAGGGTTGCGGGTACTATTCCCGCCTCGGGACAAATTTTTGTATGATCTTCAAGTATTTTGTATGTGTGTTTGTTCCTGGTGTTCCTTTGTATAATATGTATGTTTTACAAAAAAATATTATATAAGTAGTATATCAGGGGCCAGATGACGCTGTGTGAAATGTCTGGCATTATTATTATTATATCTCTGTTTAAAATTGAAATCGAATTTTAAATAATTTTATTTAATCACATAAATCACAAGGTCTAGTGTGGTGCTAATTAAATACTCGTATAATGGATTCCCAATGAGTTACACCCGTGCTAATCAAAGCTTCAAACAATTGATTGGATCAGCCGTATGACCAGTAGGTAAGATTGTATTAGCTTAACAATTTTCATATATCACATTATCCCTTCCACTGACCCAGCGAGTAATGTATGGTGGGGTGTGGGGTATATGGTCCCACGGTGGGCCGCAATCAACTGACCTGACCCCGCTAGGGACCCGCGACAATGTGGCCCGTCCCAGCCTTGACTTATGTAATCAGGGACAAGTAGGTATTTTCTTTGGGACGATAGGCAAATTATTTGCGTAAGAAAATTTGGGATTTTGTCGAAAAATATATAAAATAATTTTGATTTATTCTCTGCGGGTCGGTTCAGCGAGTTATATAACCTGCTCATCTACAAATACTTACCTTGTTAATGCTGAAAGATGTTTTGGCATCGTTCGGATATATCAACTTTATCATCCATGTATATATAGTGTAGTGTACGATAAAAACGTCTGTGGCGTATTTTAAAATGACTTGAAACACGATAAGAAAAAGATCTACATATTTTGTTAAAAAGTTAAACTTTTGGAGCTAAACAACGGATAATTTTACTAGTCTTGCATAAAAAGATTCATTTGGTAACATGAATAATCATGTCTAGTGTAGCTCTAATGTGGAAATAGTGCGACTAGCGTCATCAATCGCCGGGAAGGCAATGATTAATCAATTAGCGCGGGAATCTAATGAGTCGGCCGCTCGGCATACTTACTCCGGCACCGATATAACCGTAGTACAAAACCAAAAGACAGTAGTTCAGGATTAAACCCATAAACTTGAGTCTGGAAAGTGAATGGATACGATATGAATTAATATGTTAAATAAGTAATTTTATGTTTTGTTTGAGTCATCTTTGACCCACTTACCCGTGTTCAATGAACTGTCACTCTGTTGACAGGTCTTTGGGTAAGATATCAAAGTGATTTTATATTTTATACACAGGACCAACAGTGCTCCACAGTCTTTTAGATGAAAATATCCTCCTTATGACGTTACAATATGAAATGATATATATAAAATAATAATAATAATGCCGGACATTTCACACATCATCTGGCCCCAAAGTAAGCAGAGCTTGTGTTATAGGTACATGACTGATATACTACTTAAATAAGTTTTTTTTTGGTAAACACATACATATTATACATAGAAACACCCAGACCTGAGACAAATACTTGCAGATCATACAAACATTTGTCCCGCGACGGTAATCTAACCCGCAACCTTCTGCGTCTCAGCCGGACCTTAGCCCACTGCGCTACAGAGGTCGTCAAATGGTTGTCATAATACTCATTATTATACGAAATAGGAATAAATTTCAGTAAAATAGTGATATACAGAAAGCTTTAGATATCAATATCTTCATAAAATCAATACAAGGAACAAAATTAATATATACATCCCTAAGATTCGACTACAAAAAGTAAATAGGTCTTTTAGGTTAAACATGGTGCGGTTCCCTACTGAATTTCATTAAAATTTAACTTAAATACTTATTAAGAATATTAAGGTTAGTATAAAGCTTAACATTGTGACATTTAATGTAAAAACCCTAAAATCAGAGGACCGTTTATTAGAATTAGAAAATGCACTATCATACATTAAATGGGACATAATGGGTTTATGTGAAGTAAGAAGGCTAGGAGAGGACACCATAGAAAGGCACGATACCATATTCTATCACTATGGAGAATCAGGTAATTTGTACGGCGTGGATTTCATTTTAGCCAAGAAATGGAAGGACAATGTGCTAGAGTTTATCGGATTATCAGACAGACTGGCCTTGCTAATGTTGAAATTTACTAACGAACAGACATTAACCGTGATACAAACACACGCTCCAACATGCTCACATCCAGACGAAGAAATCGAGAAATTCTACGACTCAGTTAACAGGGCACTAGACGAATATCGTGGCACTTTCAATTTAGTGTTGGGGGACTTTAATGCTAAGATTGGGAGCAGGCAAGTTTCTGATAGCTGCAACATCTTAGGGTCACACGGCTTAAGAGTTCGAAACAAACGAGGCACACGCCTTCTTCAGTTTGCTTTCGGGCAAAGTGTATGCATTGGAAATAGTTTTTCCATAAAAAAACCCCAACGTAGATGGACATGGGAGTCACTAGGCGGTTTATACTGACACGAAATCGATTTTATTCTTTCATCCAATTATTAAAAACGTAGAAGTTCTTAACACATTTAAATTCAGCTCTGATCATCGCCCTGTTCGAACTAAAGTTAAATTTGACTTTAAACTTATAAGACAGAAAAAAAATTGCAACAACATAAAGATGTACTAATAATTAGGCAGGAAGACTTTAATCTAGAATTAAAAAATTGCTTTGATTTATTAAATACAGATTCAGAAGAAGTCCAACAACAATTTGATAATATAGAAAATAGTATTAAACTAGCAAGTAAAAAGATAAAACCTAAAATAAAAAAACAACATAAACTCCCTGCCGAGATAAGACAACTGATAGAAGAAAGGAATAAACTGACACACAATAGAGCGGATTTGCAATATAGGACTTTAGACAAAAAAGTAAAAAGATATATTCGTAGAGATTTAAGAAAATTTTATGAAAATATGATTAAGGTAGCTTTAGAAAGTCTGTAACTTTCTATTCATTGAAAATAGCCATACAGGGAATTACAGCCGGAAAATCTTGGATTATAAATTTAAAAGACGATTTAGGAAAGACACATCAAAATAGACAAAACATTTTAAAAATATGCACGAATTACTATAGAAATCTATACTCAGATGCCTAATATAACAAAAATCTTGTAGATTACTCATGCTCTGATAATATACCATTCATAACTGGCTGGGAAGTTCATTTGGCACTTCGTCAAATGAAATACAACAAAATGCCAGGAGAGGATAGTATCAGCACAGACGCATTAAAAGTAGGCGAGCCCACCCTACTTCCACACTTAACAAACATGTTTTATTCAATACTGAAAACTGGTATATTTCCTCACAATTTTGCCATTCCAATATAGTTTTAATACACAAGAAAGGAGATAAGTCCAATATAAATAACTACCGCCCGATTAGCCTTATATCTCACGTCTATAAAACATTTATAAAAGTAGTAGAAAATCGAATAACGAAACAGCTGGATAAGGAACAACCCCCCGAGCAGGCAGGTTTTCGCGGTGGACTGTCTACTACTGATCATCTCCATGCCCTCAATCAAATCATTGAAAATTTCACAGAATACAAATTACCATTATATTTAGCCTTTGTAGATTATAAAAAAGCATATGACAGCATTACTCACTCATCTATATTAAAAGCACTAGAAAATAAAAATATTTAACCCATTTACATTCAACTCATCTATAGAATTTATTCAAACAGTACTGCTGCCATTAAACTACAATCATCCGGTACTATATTCGAAATAAAAAAAAGTGTTAAGCAGGGAGACCTACTGTCACCTAAGTTATTCACTAGTACCCTAGAAGAAGTTTTCCGCGCATTTACAACTCGCTGGAAAGAGAAGGGCGTTGACCTAGGCAAAGCAAGGTTGACAAACCTTCGCTTCGCTGACGACATCGTCCTTTTCTCATCTTCAGCTTTTCAGCTACAAGACATGCTACAAGACCTAGCGACGGCAAGCCTGGAGATTGGGCTTCAGATGAACATGAGACAAACAGCACCAAAAAGGTTATCTCGGTAATGGGGGGAATATGGAATAAGTTCATGAGTACGTTTATCTCGGCCAATTAGTTTCTTTCGAAGACAGGCAGGATAAGAAAGTCGCAAGACGAACTGAAAACGCCTGGCGAAGTTATTGGTCGATGAAATTACAATTTAAAGGTGATCTGCCTCTATCTCTCAAACGTAAACTCATGGACGTCTGTATCCTCCCAATTCTAACCAATGGTGCTCAAACTTGGTCCCTCACTGGTGTTCAGAGGACTAAACTCGAGGTTTGTCAAAGGGCAATGGAGCGAAGCATCCTCGGCATTAAACTAACCGATCGAATAAAAAATGCTACGATTCGCTCCAAAATATAAGTCCTAGACGTGGCTGAAAAAGCTGCGAAACTGAAGTGGTACTGGGCAGGGCACGTCTGCCGCATGCTGGACGAACTGTGGGCCAAAGCTACCACTGGAGCCCTGAGACAGTGAGACGGCGCGGTAGACCACGCAAGCGTTGGCGTGACGAGCTAGACACCTATAGCGACTGTCGGTGGCAGGCAATGGCGTTGGACCGAAAGCAATGGAAAACTCGAGGGGAGGCCTTTGCCCAGCAGTGGGACAGTACGGGCTGAAAACAAACAAACAAACATAAAGCTTACCATAACTAGTTGAAGCTTAAAATTTAAGTATTTTTTGTTTTATATGTGATGTCAGAAACACACAACCTAGCTGCAAGTTCTATGGATCTCGTTATCTGCAAATAAAGATTGATTTCTATAAAGAGTACCAAGTCTTGTGAACAAAGTGTATTATTTACACGCTGTATGAAGTTATGCGTTATCCCGAAGCAATAATAGTCAAGATTGATTGGCGACTCGGGCTGTTTCTATGCAAGCTACGCCATCAATGTTCACAATAGATGTTTGCCATCATTGCTTGATGGGATCTGAGGCAGCTGCAGTGAAATTTGCCATGGAATGACCACCAAATAGTAACCAATTAACCATAACCTTTCTATGCGTAAGTTTGGCATATTTAGTGTAATAACCGCTTTTTAACCGACTTTATCAAAAAGTAGGAGGTTCTCAATTAGTCGGAAACTTTTTTTTTTTTTTTTCATGTATGTTCACCGATTACCCGAAAACGGCTGAACCGATTTGAAAAAATATTTTTTTGTTTGCAAGGGTATACTTCACAGGTGGTCCCATATAAAATTTATCAAAATCGGTCGAGCTGAAAAATAAACGAAAATCTAAAAATTGTATACATCGATAATGTTTTCATGTACTTTCATACCTCGCTGTCTCATTGGAGCGTGGCGTTTATTTGGCCTACCCATATTATAATATACAAAATACATCTACTTTCCACAAAAAATTTATTATAGGCTCAAATTTCATTCAATGAAGTCGGTTTCTTTTTAGTTTTTAAAATGTAATTATTTTACTTAGTATTTTACTACAAAACTACAAAAGCTGTGTTACTGTTCCTCCTTGTTTACTATGTTTGCACCACGGAGCTAATCGAGAGCGTGACCACACCGCGTTTATCATCACCTAATTCCACGGTGACAACTGCGCTGGCATTACTCACGTGAAATTGAACCTTTTGTAGTCGGCACAAAGGGCACATGGTCGGAAGAATTCACGTGGTAAAGTAAAGTGATTTTAGTGTGCTATTCCAAATGTTCACGTGAGATGGTTTTATGTTTAACTCATACTATTTTAAAAGCAAATTATTACAGAGATTAATTTTTACAAGCTTTAAGGTGAAAAGATACAACCACTGTGATCTAAATTCATATAAAGCCTAGGTCTCTAAACACATAAACTTTCTATAGTTGTAGCTGGTCAAGGTACCAAAGCCTGTTATAATTACCCTTATAGGAGTTGTTACTTAAGTGAGTACCTACTACTCGTAAGTTGTTGAATCATCCTTTGCGAGTACGAATTTTCCTTTTAGCAATCAGCGTGTGGTCACGTTTTAGAGAAATGAGAGGTTTTTCCTCGAGATACAATATTTACACGAGGAGTTCCTTTCAACGATATAATATTTAGTTTTTTTTGTAGCGAAACATAACGAGTATCTTCGAATTGATTCGTCTTTGTAGCTTTGAGTGTGTTTTGTTTATGAGTCTGTTTTTCTTTGTCAATAAAATTTCAAGCATAACTAACGGTTAATGTGGTTCTGTTAATAAAATATTATATTAATAATAAATGACAAACTATTCTCTTTATTATCTTCACTGGTGGCAAAAACCGGCGTAGCACGTAGAATAAGTGCACTTCATAATGCTGGATGGCGAATACGCCATCATACTTATTGGTGAATACGCAATAATTTATTTCTGTTTCTTATAATGATAAGAATCAGAAATAAACGATCAATGATAGCCCCCTTTAAAGCCTAATATTTATTCAACTTTAATATATCTGTATCAAAAAACTGTTAAAGAAACCTACTCAGAAACCTGCCTAGGTCACTAATACGTGTTATCCTGTAAATGTTCATCACTATAAGACTAATAATCTACGAGCATAAACTCCGATTAAGTCCGACGAAAATGGCAAAACTATAAATGTTCCTTGTAGACTTCAGCACCCTAAAAAAAGTCAGAATCGAAAAATTACCCGTTTCAGAGTTTGCCCAAACAAGCGAGCAACTTTTTTACTTACATTCCTGTCTTCTGCATATATTGTGCTTGACCTAAGTCTGTGTCTATCAAATAACAATAGCATTACAATAAAGTCTCATACTGCTCTTCGTAGCCGCCTACCGCCTAATGAGTGCATTACTCGCGCGCTGATTGGCTCCAATTGATTGAACTGACCGACGCTTTTTGCGCTTTGTAAGATCCTTACTTTAGAATGAACAGAAATTTTATTTCAAAAAGTTGACAGAAGCGACGAATGATATTACTAAAACGGTCGTGACATATAAGATCGCAGATACACTTCATATTCAAAACACTACAGCTAAAATGCTACATGGCCATCTGTGCAGTTGATATAATTTAAATAACTCGCAAGAGCCGACCTACAATGTGGCCTGTTCCATATTATATTATGCGTAAACTAGTAACTGTTTTATGCAAAAAGCCTCGGATTTTAATATCCCAAGCAAATACTGCAATTTGCCAGTTTCCGCCGCAAATTCGCATGAAAATATGGTGTACAATGTATCACATTAAAACGCGATCATTATAACCAGCATTAAACAGCTTTTTAATGTGCAATCGTACATAGTCCGTCCTATATACCCACGTAATAATCATAGAGTTATAAAGTTTTACAAGCGGCGGGATCCAATATTCACGACGCGGCGTGATTTAGTAGCGCCAATCACGCGCGCCATTGCCTTACACACGTTCATAATTGAGATTTTAATTTCAACGTCAGAGTTTGCGTTTACTATTATGAGGTTTTTTCATTAGGGTTGAGTTTCAACTTTTAAATAATGGTCTTGATTAGTGGCGCTTTAAGCTTATATTTTGGGATTTAAATATTTGAAAAGTATGGCAATGTGTATACTAAAATCATGTATACCTACTCAAATTCGTTTATATATTATTGACAAGTAATGGCAGTAATAACTAAAATAAAATGAATAATAAAATATGTTTATTTAAAGGCAAAAGTAATCGGCTTGTCTACAACGATTTCCTACACAAAGTCATCGTGGTAATTAAGACGTTTGCTAATTTAAGTACTAAATCTATGAAGCAAATACATATTGTTATAAATACATGTTTGTTCAAAAATAAAAATAAATAAAATAAGCCTCTCCCTAGTCCAAAATCTGAAATTCAACGTCACGTCACGTCCGTCAGAGTTTTGCCAAAAAGAAGAAAAACGCGACGACTACAGGATTGTTACGCCCGGGCGAGGGCGAGAGCTTATTTTATTATACTAGCCACTTCTGTCTTTTGTGTAGTTCTACGTACATACCAAATTTACTAATAAAGTTCCGGAATTTTGTTCAAATTTTAATTTTGAAAACAGGTACTGTTGAACAAAAGCTAACTACCACTATTTTCCATATCAAAGCCAATTTAGTTTAGTTTAGTTTTGGATAAACATGTGAATTCAGTGCTTCCGATAAAGTTTGATTCCTGCCACGTAAGGAAGGAAGGAAAGAAAAATGTATGTAAGTAGTATATCAGTCATGTGATTCACATAATGCTAGAGATGCTGCTGTGTGAAATGTCTATGTATATTATATAAAGTAAAAAGTTTTTCTTGAAGAAACAGTTGTCTCTTTTATAAATAAATAAATATTGCTGTACAATTCAGACTATACTATCTAGTCCCAAACTAAGCAAAGCGTGTACATACTGTGGGAATCACAAAACTAAAGACCGCTCAAAACAATCTATAGATAGCTCAATTGATCCAGATCACTGCCATAGGGCAGGATAAGACACTGGCAGCATTGCCAGTGTCTTAGGGAAGTACCGAGGTACTTCCCGTACCGAGGAAGTCCAGGAGGTCGGTACATTCAGCCGCCGCCGCAGGAAGTCCCCAACAGATAGAATGATACTAGTTAATAGACACTTGGAATATTTAAAAACATTCTGACACAGAAAGAACTTCTACGACTATATCCTTTACACTAAGCTTGTCCTATGTGAAACTAGAACCCACATCCTACAGCGTATTAAGGTGAAATACTACCTACTAAGCTATGAAGCCAGTCCGATAAAAATCTACCTACTATTGCTTATACTTTGGTAACAGATGTGTATTTTCATTTTCAACTGAGGCCAGGGAGAAGTTTAAATATTTGCGATTAAAAACTTTACTTTCCAAGACTTCAGGTACACGTTTCATCAAATTGTCTGTAATATCAATAAAAAACAAACGTAATACGAATGTATTCAATTCAAAGAAGAACCAAATACATACTCTTTAACATAATAGACTGTTGGTTGGACCAGTTTACTTTTGAAGTTAATAAATGTTATAGAACAGAACATAATAAAATGGAATCTCTTCTACATGACGCGACGTGCTCTTAACTCCTTCTATATCTAAACTTTCGTTGAAAATTCTATTTCTCGATTCTGCACCTCGCACTGTTTCGGGATATTTTTCCTTTATTCTGCAAGTTCGTTTATAATGAAGTTCGCTCAGAAATGCATCGGTTCGGAAATGCACTGGCTTCTTGCTGAGTTCGGATTATAGAGGTTGCGGCTGTTATATTTGTACATGGTTACTTGATATTAAGAGAGGTGTTTCGAAATCTGGTACATTTCTGATAATAGATACTCGTACTGGATACGAACCCAGTTTAGACAACACTTGCCACTCTAATATCATAGTAAAAGTAGTCTAAAAGTAGTAAGATTAGATAGAACCCTTCTCAAAATAAAAACATCTTATGAATTTACTATTAAGTAGGTAAATAAAAGTTTAATTTACTTAAGTTTTAAAAAGAGCCACAATGAACAAAATAAATAAGAATACAATATTTCTTGTTTTTCAAATCCTTTAAAATTATAAAAGAGAGTAGACAACTGTACATATCGTATATAACATTTATAATCATCTTTAGTTTAGGTATAAATAAGACCTCACATATCCATGTCTCAACAACAAATTCAATATTCAAAATCTAAAATTCATTTCTAAAACAGTGTGGTACTAAGATACAGGAACGTAATACACGTTCACGAATCCTCAGCTTCCAGAGGCGTTCGTGGCTGGCAACCATCGAGCGGCGCGCGGGTACCTATACGATATGATATTATACCTCTTACACCCGCGCCACACGAACAAATCACTTACAGAAGTATTGCTTTATGACCACTGGCGGTCTAGTGGTATTGGCCCCGCCTTCCAATCCTACGGTTGTAAGTTCGAATATAGTCATGCACCAATGGATTTTACTGATCAAAAAAATTACGAGTGCTAGACCAGTACCCTCAAACGGTAAAGGAAAACATCGTGACGAAACCAGCATGTCGCAGAACCTACAAAGTTCAAAGACATGTGCCAAGTCCGCGACAGAAGCCTGAGGTGCACTTCAATCCTTTTACCACACTGGTTTGAAATAATTCGTGATTTTATAAGAAGAAGGAGACGAGGCCAGGTTCTGTTGACTTATTATGTAACATTATCATTCCGGCTCAGTGCCAGCCGCTATGACCTGCAACCGAACCGACACCGCATGTACTGATTCGTCTTTCCTGCTGGTCTTGTCGGCAAGCGAGAGCTTACATTAAGGCTTACCTTAGTGCACGAAAGGTGTGGTTCACCTTTCATAAGAAGAAGAATCAATAAACTACTATTATGACAAGGAATATGTCCCTGAGCATAGCCAACCTTATTTTTAATTTTCTTTTTCTAATGTTTTTGTTTTTGACTATTTTGTATTGTTGTCGAATCTTACATGACATTGATAATAATCTTGACATTTTTTATTAACTTTGACATCTTCTAAACTTGTATTTTAACTTTATTTTAACTCACGTAATATTTTGTCGATGGAGGCACGGACACTGTTTCGATTCATCTAACGTATCTTCATCAAGGTGAGTTTGATCCGCGGTCCGCTCGTTGCCGCTTGAGTTCACGGTTCGCAGTGTGGGTGAGGTATCTCACGGCGCGGGTCGTGCGGGTTGTATTAACTTGTATTATTATTTAAGGTGTTATTTTTGTTCGTATTTCTAATTAGTGTTACATGTTCGTACTAGTTAATAAATAAATAAATAACCTAGTTTATCACCGTCCTCCTGACGTCGGTCATGAACTTTGTGCTACCAACACCTATAACATTATGACTATGAAATATTGCTTTATATTGCAGATGTTTTTTTTTTAGCTGGCAGTTTCTATAAACAATCGACGACAGGGAAGAAATTTGGGCATCGCACACTAGAATGCGCCATATCGAACATACATTCAGTTGTACTTTATGCTTTTGCACTTACCCTCAAATTGAATTTGAAATCTTTTTGTCGATCTGTGTAAAATCTATCTGAAAGTTTTATAAACCTTTTGTACTGATAGTTTCTTTACTCTTGTGCCCACCCTGTAGGTGCTGGGTTAAGATATCCGGTACGGTTTCCTTTCTGTTGCATTTCGACACTGTTTTTGTATTTTGATACTGTTTTTTTGTGGGTTTTCATGAGCGGAAAGTTCGGTTGATGAACATAATGAGGTTGCTGGCTTTTTAGAAAAGGATAAGGTTTACTTTTGTGTTGTTGAATTTTTCGAAGCATTTTCGAAGCCGTAGCTGTTTGTAGCGTTTCGTAGCACGGCATAGACTGTTCATTATTGCTTACCCTGTTCCGTTAACAACAGTAACAGTATCTAAGAAAATTTTGTGGAAAATGTTTACACTGAAAAATTTCACTAAAATGCTATGATTTAAATAAACTAAATACTGAATTAAAAAACATTCTACAAGTTTGTTTCTACTCTATAAAAAAATCTAAGGTACTCCTAAGTGTACTAATTTAAGTAACAATATCACGTGCAAACAGATAAAACAAGTTCCAAAGCTATAAAAGTAACATTAACACGGCAACTACTTATTATTTCATATGAAACTTGGCGCTCTATTACTCCTCGAAGAATCAAAGTCCGTTTATGGCTAATGGGAGGCTCTGGGGGTGAGATAAGGCTTTGTGGATTCACGGGTTATTGCCGCGATAATCACATCGCGTCCGGGCCCAGGGGGAAAGTATACTGACGACGTATAATGTTAAAATGAATATTATTTTGATAATATAAACCTTTATAATGATGTATTTTTTTCTAATCTTGTTAAAATAACAGTGTTATAGATACAGCGATTTTTATCTTATGTTATCACAGTTGTCTGAGTAATTTGTTTATTCTACATTTAAAGCATACCGGCCTCAAAATTAGGAGTATAAAAAGACCTTCGCTCTGAGGGCGAGTGTTAAAAAACAGCATTATAATTTTAACAACACCGTAAACAACAAACAAGGCTGATTATTATAGGATTCCTGCTATTTCGCTTGCCTTATTTATAAATACAAAATATCTTCAGCGTTTCGCTGTATCTCTGCAACTAACAAGCACCAAAAGGCGCTATTACCAAGTCTATTCATACTGAAAAAAAACTGCCACTTAAATAATCCCGGACATAAAGATAACATAGTTACAAAGGCTCCAGTCAACTTGACGACTTTTTGCCTACATAGTAGATTGAGACGTGTCGCTTAACGGTTTACGGCCCTTCAACTTTTTTTATTGGGCCTTTAAGTATGGGTGTTTGAGATCTAACCTTTCAGTATTTTAAAGGGCTGATCACGGTTTTTTTGTGAAGTATCTGCGAACGGTGGTAAAATTTATTTATGGGTGTATTGCTACCTCAGGTGGATCATTTCAAAAGTTATACTGACTACTGCAAGACGAGGGTTATGTGTTGTAATATTCGTGCTTACTGCCAGGCATCATTAGGTACTTTCACGTCTCAAGCCAAAATCGATCAACAAACTTCGCTTCGCTAAGCAAATAACGAGTAAGAAAATAAGCGTTTAACTCTACGAATAAGAAAATAAGCGTATAACTGTATTTAAATTCAGATATAGCGACGGTAAATATATGTTAAAACATTTTGAACACAGTCAAACTATTTTATTTCCCTCAAATATTGCTTAACTTAGTATTTTAGATGAAAACCTAATAATAATAATAATAATAATACCGGACATTTCACACAGCATCATCTGGCCCCAAAGTAAGCAGAGCTTGTGTTATGACCACATGACTGATATACTACTTATATACTTTTTTTTTGTAAACACATACATTTTATAGATAGAAACACCCAGTCCCGAGACAAATACTTGCAGATCATACAAACATTTGTCCCGCGGCGGGAATCGAACCCGCAACCTTTTGCGTCTCAGTCGGGCTTTGGCCCACTGCGTCACAGAGGTCGTCTAATAAACTTGATCAGTACCTTAAAGACGCGTCTAAGGTGGCACTGCATTGCGTCTGTCACACACACGTGCTCATAGAGTAGGCGCGGCCTAATTTCACCGGTATCCAAACAAAAATAAACAATGAACATGTTTACGACTATTCCCAAGGCATACACCTCAAATCTGTAGTTACTTATCTCTTTTTGGGGATGTATAAGGATGTCTAAAGCTAAACATTATTCGGCAAATGCTATCAGGTATTATTATACATTAGATTAAAAATAAAATGTGCATTAAGAAAAGTCATTTAGCACGAAGATAATTGAGTGTAATTCAGGCTAAGATACGGTACGAGATGTGCTCGATATTAGGAAAGTTGCGCGCTCGAGGCGATACGTGACCAAGTGGCTCTACTGACACTTAAGCCAACGCCACATTGAGCTTAGACGGTGGATGCTTTAGTAGAAACTTACTGTGGATGGGGCCTTAGACTGACTTGCACTTATCGACATTTTCCTACACAAGTAGATATGCTAACAAGTTAGTTAATTAGTAAGTTATGAGTTCAATTCCTACCCATGACAAATATTTGTGTGATAACATTAGATGTTTGTTCTGTGTCCAGCTATAGTACAGTATCATGAGAATGTATTATATATACCGATCATGGCGCAGCTAACTCATTCATATCAAATCAACGCAGTTAAGCAACACTCTACGAGGTCAGTGGACCTGGATGTGAGACGGCTGTGGTATTTTCGTCTGAGTACTTCCGTGCTTCGAAGGACACGGTAATCTATCAGTCCCGGGTTTTCATAAGTTGAGCATGATGGATTATTTTAGCATCCAATCAACACATTCACCAGAGTTGACCACTTTAATAATAATAATAATAATAATTCCGGACATTTCACACATAATCAACTAGTCCCAAAGTAAGCAGAGCTTGTGTGATGAGTACAACATGACTGATATACTTAATTGTTATTTTTCCTTTTTTAAATACATATACATATATTATACATGGAAGCACCTAGACCTGAGACAAATAATTACATCATAGAATAATTTGTCCCATTGCGGGAATCGAACCTGCAACTTTCTTTATATATTTATAAGTATTAGTGGTATGTATTCACAAATAAATTATACTTGTTTCAGTTATCTGGTACCAACACAAGCATTTGGGACTAGGAAGTGTTGTATGAAATATCCACAGTATAGGTTTACGTAAGTAGTTTTTTTACACTATTCAAAAGAAACTAGATGTTGAAACGCCAGCAAACCAGAAAGACTAACTTACACTCGATGTAACCTGTAAACGACAAATAGAATAGACAAATAGTATACTATGTATATTGGCGATTGAGACATAGTAATAGCAGAAACAGTATGAGTTAATAGTTACTCTACGCAAAAGGGAACCAACACATTACGATATGAAGTTTGTCTTGAGCCATGAATTAAATGCACGTTAGACTTTTCATCTCCCTTCTAATAGAGATGATGTAAAAACAAGACTTATTTTAGGGATAATAAACAGCTACAATATATTATATTATGATAGATAAATAATGTTGCGCCCGATACATAGCTCCATCTGTTGGCAGGCGGACGCATTAAATATTTACCTACAACGCCATCTGGTATCGAGTAGATGCCAACTACAAAGTACACGTATCGAATGCATAAGAGTGAAAGAGATAGCAATATCTCTCTATTGCAAGCGAACATTTGAGCGCGTTCCGGTTCGTTCTCGAACGTTCGAGTTGCGTCGAGTGCGTCGTCGCTATTCTCGGCTAAGCAAGTGATACAAGTGCCATAGTTTTGAAGTGTTATTTGTTGTGTTGTAGTGTTGTGACTCTTATTGTGTTCTATTGGAAAGTTTACTAGTAGAATCAGTGGATTAAGTTCTGTGTGTGGTAACTTTAAAATTAAAGTTATTATTTGGTAAAATCGACTGGTTTCGTAATTTATCAGTACCCGGCTCGTAACAAATTGGTGTCAGAAGCGGAGATAAAGAAATGCCGGTTTTACCAAAGGATGACACGGACGGTATCCGGACAAGGAGTCAGCGTCAACAGGAAATGGATGAGAGACGGTTTGGGGGTTCTCCATCACAAGAATCTCGACTGGTTCTTAAGCCAACAATGGAGTCAACTGGTGAGTTATCGGGAGTTCCATCATCATCTGTAGCTCAGGCTCCTGCTGCTGGGGACCTTGCTGCTTTAATGGCGATGCTTCAAGAACAGGCTTGCCGGTTTGCCGGCAAGAAGAACAGGCTCGTCGTCAGGAGGACCAAGCTAGCCAGCAACAGGAGGAACTGGTTCGCCGGCAAGAAGAACAGGCTCGTCGTCAGGAGGACCAAGCTCGCCAGCAACAGGATGAACTGTTTTGCCGACAAGAAGAACAAACTCGCCTTATAAAGGACCTGCATGTAGCCTTTGGCAAGGAGCTTCAGGATGTTAAGGAGCAAATCCAGAACCATGATAGCCGAATTTCTGAAGCAGAAACCCAGATTGCAAGTGTAAAAAAAGCTGTGAATCTGCTGAAATCTGAAGATAGAGATATTGCTCCTGTGGTCTCTTCATCGTCAGCGCGAGAATTTAAGGCACCATTTGATGGAGGTTCTTCGTAGTCCGCCTATAAAATTCAGTTTGAAGCTGTCCTAAACGCAAATGGATGGACGAAGTCGCAGGCTATGACTGCACTAACATTAGCCTTGCGTGACCAAGCACTCACTGTTTTGGAGGCCCTGGGAAGTAACGTGAGTTATGAGCAGCTGCTGGAGGCACTAGAATCTCGATATGGTGACGCACATCTAGAACATGTTTTCCGCGCTCAATTAAAGGACAGGACTCAGCGCAATTCGGAGAACCTGCAGCAGTGGGCCCTGGAAATAGAAAAGCTGGTTCGGAAGGCTTTCCAATCTTCACCTGCCCTTATCGATGGGAACTTGGTTCAGGCATTCGTCGATGGGATACGTGACGTGTCAGAGCTACTGTGAGACTTGGCCATCACGATTCTTTAAAGAACGCCTTGGCCCATGCTATGGAGGTGGAAGCTGTACACTCGACACTCGAGCACATCGCATCGGAGAAGTGGTGAAGTCCAGCCGCGACGATCGTCCAAAGTTCAGTCCGAAATGTTATGGGTGTGGAGAAAAGGGTCATCTGAGGTCCAGTTGCCCAAAACGAAACCAAGAGAGTAACGACAGATCTCAAGGACAGGTGAGACGCTTCCGCTCCCCAGCAACAGGGAAACGAGTAAACGCCAAGACGACGACAGACGACAAGTAAGCTTCTTAGGGCACGTTATTTCAGAAGATGGTGTGCAAACTGATCCAGAGAAAATCATCGCTGTTAAAGATTGGCCGATCCCAAAGGATAAAACACAAGTCCGAGCGTTTCTAGAATTGTGTTCCTATTACCGACGGTTTGTGAGAAACTTTGCTGATGTTGTTAAGCCCTTGCATAAACTCACCGAGGAGAAACGACTATTCAGCTGGAACGAAGAATGCGACATTGCCTTCCAAGAGTTACAACGGCGTCTGTGTGATACACCTATTCTTGGTTTCCCTGACACCGAGAACAAGTTCATCGTAGACACAGATGCAAGTAATACTGGTATTGGAGGTGTATTGTCCCAGCGCAAGGGAGATCAAGAGATCGTGATAGCTTACTTCAGCAAAGCTTTATCCAAACCGGAAAGAAACTACTATGTCACAAGAAGGGAACTATTGGCAGTAGTAAAAACTTTAGCATAGCAGCATATCAGTAAATATCTGCTGGGGCGTAAATTTCATCTACGCACGGATCATTGGGTTGAAATGGCTGCTACAGTTCAAAAATCCTGAAGGACAAGTGGCAAGGTGGTTTGAACAGCTACAGGAGTTTGACTATGAAGCTGAGCATCGCAGTGGAAAATCTCACGGTAATGCAGATGCCTTGTCAAGGAAACCTTGTCCAGAAGAATGTAAGCATTGTGTAAAACAAGAGTCCAAAGAAGTGGCACCCGTCAGAATGTTGAGCACGGATCTAAGTGATGAGTGGAAGGAAACCCTGCAGAAAGCGCAGACAGATGACTCAGATATTAAGGCAATCATCGAATGGTTATCCATTCGATGTTGTAGCCCTTATGGGCTAGAACATCTAAACCTATATGGAGTGATGTGGCTTGAATGAGCACAACAACAAAAAGCTACTGGGCACAATGGGACAGTCTGGTTATCCACGATGGAATATTGTGCCGTAAATGGGAAAATGCTCGCGAAGATCACTGTCATCTGCAAATGTTTCGAAGTCCTAAAGTATCTGAAGTGCTTAAACTCTACCATGAAGTATTATTATGAAGTGATTATGATGCTCTGGGGGGCATATGGGGGTAAAGAGAACTCTGTTGAAGATACGAGAGCGATTTTACTGGATCCATTGCAGAGATGATGTGGAAGACTGGTACCGATAATGCACGAGTTGCGCAGCAGTGAAAGGACCCCATACACGCAGCAGAGGTGCATTAAAGATTTATAACGTGGAAGCACCATGGGAGCGGATAGCGTTGGACATTACTGGACCATTTCCTGCTACTGCAGAAAATGGAAACAAGTATTTCATGGTTGTTATGGATTATGCAGGCGGACGCATTAAATATTCACCTACAACGCCATCTGGTATCGAGTAGATGCAAACTACAAAGTACACGTATCGAATGCATAAGAGTGAACGAGATAGCAATATCTCTCTATTGCAAGCGAACATTTGAACGCGTTCTGGTTCGTTCTCGAACGTTCGAGTTGCGTCGTGGTTTTGCGCGACGCACTCGACGCTCGTATAAATACGGCGGTGGTTTGCGGATACAGTCAGTCTATTCTCGGCTAAGCAAGTGATATAAGTGCGATACCTGTGTGAACTTTGTGACCCTTTTCTGCGGCTTCTGCATGAGTGCTACCAAAAGCCATTATAGCTGTGTCGTCAGCAAGGGTTGCGATGGTGTTGGTTTTTAGTTCAGGAATATCACAGGTGTATAGCAAGTACAGGTCCGGACCCAAAACACTTCCCTGCGGTAATCCAGCTTTGATTTATTTTATATCAGAGTAGGCATCGTCTTGCCTTTTGTTATATACGATTCAAGTAGGTCTGCGTATGATTTCGGTTACATTTGTCTCAGTTTTATTACAAGGCCTTCATGCCACACCTTATCAAAAGCTTGTGCTACATCTAAAATATATAGTAGAATATATAAATATAGAATATAAATATAGTAGAACAGACTTTTTGATCTTCAAGAGCTTTTTCTATCAAATTGGTGATTCGGTGTACTTGATCTATCGTTGAGTGCTTTTGCCAGAAACCGAACTGATGCTCTGTGATAAGATTATTTGTTTCTATAATAGGTTTGAGCCTATTTAGTAATAACTTTTCGAACCGTTTGGACATTATAGGTAACCTACCAAATAAATTGGCCTATATAATGTTGTGTCATGAGGTGGTGTTCCTGGCTTGGCTATCATGATTACTTCAGCAACTTTCAGCAATTAAGAAGGTTTGTTAGCTTAACCAAAGCCTTTCTTGGAAAGTTGTGAAGTATTTCTCCTGATATAAGGTCAAATCCAGAAGATTTCTTTGGATTTATATTCCGTCTTATTCCGTCTCGCTCTACTTCTTTTGGTGACACAAGCTTTTTATTATATTATATTATATTATATTATATTATATTATATTATATTATATTATATTATATTATATTATATTATATTATATTATATTATATTATATTATATTATATTATATTATATTATATTATATTATATTATATTATATTATATTATATTATATTATATTATATTATATTATATTATATTATATTATATTATATTATATTATATTAATCCTAAAACTTTGAAATGAAATGATGCAACAACCGAACATATAACTAACCTACAGAGAACTTTAAAAAGGAATTCATCTCACATATACTTTTTTGATGGTTTGAGTTTGAACCTACTGTTTAATTTGACAACGTTACCGACTCACCCGGTGCCTAATACCTCCTCCGCATATAAATCAGCCACAACAAACTAGCGAACACTTTGAACGTGAAGCTCAAACTCGACTGGGTACTTAAAGTTTTTTCTTTTTGACTTCTAAAATCGGATGTAAAAACTGACTTTTAATATCCGGCGTAAGTAAGTTTATGGTTGCGAGAAATAAAGTTCGTCTTGTTACTTATAAGTTATATTCGTATTTAATTATAGTTATTAGAATCATTATCATTATCAATGTATGGCTACGAACAAAATCAACGTACATCCACACGTATGTTATAATTATATTGTGGTTTTGTACTAGGTAATATTTCAAACGGGAGACTAGGTAGTATCGACAGACAGACAGATTCGTACGGCAGTGAGATCATGAATGAGGCTACCGGGGGATGTTCTTTGTTGATAATTCCATGCTGCAATAAAGGATGGTGGCGGGTCTGGCGGTTCCATTTTGATGCAATTTGGTACGGTACGATAAATTGTATCTTGGAGACGGACAGATGATATTATTATTAGCCGCTGTCCGGCTAATAATAATATATAATCATTCATGTAAGTATTTAATATTTATGTGCAGTATTTTGAGAAAGCTTTTATGTAATTCAACGTCTTGCAATGTAATGCGAAGTTATTGCCACTCTATGTGAGAGCTTTTTGTCCTATGAAAGATATGTACTTGAACAGGAAATAAATAGGAACATCTACGCGTATGTACGGGCATTGTGTAATATTAAAGCCGCCTCACGAGCAAACATTCCAAATCAATATCTCATAAATCAAAGGAGAAGTAAATCTCATTGAATTCTTCGATTCGCAGCAATAACATCCGCCACATCGTGGAACATCTCCACTCGCAATATAAAGTAAAACGACTCGTACACAGTACAGTACACGCACACCCTTACCGATATGTATGCTTCTACTAGGGTTGACATTTACACACTGATCAGCTAAAGTATATTTTTAATTTATCAAAATATATATATGCCTCAAAATATTAAATAGTATTACAAAATCAATCACTACTGGGCATTATTCTTAAGCTTGGTAGTCACATAATCAACAGCCTATATATGTAGTAGAAGATATATATTTATTAGCGTGACGATATTCACAAATACGGTCTTCATGTCGATTTTCAAGGTATATAATCTATACCTTACAAAGAACCATGATTATATATTGAAGGCACGTTGTTCGGATATTAAGAGAAACATGTCTGGCAGCCCTACCGCCGCCGCCGATGTATGCGGCACTCCATCCAATCCACGTAAACTGCCCTTTATAGCAACTCTGGATTTATTGCCGGATATTTATTGGCGGAATATTATAATGTGCCAATTATTTGGGCACTTCGTTTGAACTCAATGATATGGGTGCATAAAAGAACCTTTCGCGAGTGCGTGATACATCTGCTTCGTCCTTTTCTATCGTTTCAGTGATTTTATGGTTAAAAAACTCTGCGTAGCGAATAAATTATTTTGGAAGGTGCTTTGCAAATAAAACACTATAATAAATATAATTCTACCTCTTTATTTATGGATCTGTGCACGTATTCCGTATTTACTTAGACTCCTTGGAAAGAAATAAACGGAATAGTACCTACTGAATATAATAGTAGTATATCGAATTCTATCAAAGTAATGGATTTCCGCAAGCACTTTTCTATCTACTAATAGTGAAAGGTGCGCAAACACAAGTGATAGCAAACATAAAGTAGGTACTCGTGCGTTATGATAAAGCGTGTTTTCGTAGTAACAATAAAATCAGTCATCTTGTAAAATCGCAATACTTCATGTCGTTGTCAACACTTTAGTTTCAGCTAGTTATCGCAGCTCCAACTTTTGTTCCCCTCCCTGCACCTCCCTCCTTTTACCCACCGACCGGAAAACTACAGTTCCAAACTGATCTCTCAGTTGATAGAAGATGTCAGCGAGTTCCGTGGAAGCGCGTGAATGTAGGGCGAGTTTATGATACCAATAGCTATCAAATCAGATGAACAGTACTAGAGACCGATTCCTGTATTATAAAAGCATCCGTTAGTACCATTCAAGCCCAGACATCGAACGGGTACAATTTAGAGTTGTAATTTGCATGTACATGCAATGCAGTACATAATCAAACTTGGCTATGGATAACTATTTATCAACTTGTCAACTTGGATATACTATTTATATGGATAAGAATTAATATTATGATGCGAATGTAATAATTTTTCGATTCTATTCGTGTTTTAATTGACTAATTTGAAAAAAAAAACAGTAAAATGTAGTCTATTATTTTTTGTATTAACAATAGTTCTTTTTAAATAAATAAATTATAATCGATCTTGTACTATTAGAGTAAAGTCTTATTTGCAATTATAGAAACAAAGCTTATCCAAGTGTGATTTATACCTTAACAAAACTGTGAAGGTCGAAAAGCACGTACATTAAAAGTGTTTTGTGACGACCTCTGTGTCGCAGTGGGCTTAGGTCCGGCTGAGACGCAAAAGGTTGCGGGTTCGATTCCCGCCGCGGGACAAATGTTTGTACGATCTGCAAGTATTTGTCTCGCGTCTGGGTGGTTCTATGTATAATATGTATGTATTTACAAAAAAAATAAGTATATAAGTAGTATATCAGTCATGTGGTACCCATAACATAAGCTATGCTTAATTTGGGGCCAGATGATGCTGTGTGAAATATCCGGTGCTATTATTATTATTATGTTTTTATGAAAATTTGTTATGAGTACCAAAAAACATTCCAAAAACATATTTAATTTAATTTCTGGTATTTTAAAAGGTCTGCTGCCATTGATGTCTGGAGTGATGGGCCTTCTACTTTATGCTAGTTAATTTTCCAAGTAACATGGTGAGGCGTATCTTTTCACACGGGATGATCCATAGAACGGAGTAAAAAGGGGGTTAAATGTTATATAGGACCTTGTACCCGATTTTATCTTGATTTGAATCTTTTGAATACAAATTAATGGACACGTCTCTGGATTTAAAATAAAACCTTAAATAGGTGTGAAAGTGTGTATAGCAATCTTCATTATAATGCGAGAATCTACTTCAATATTTTGTAAATAAATTAGGGAAACATATGTTTTACAAGATTTAAAATGAATTAGGTAAAACAATCTTCTTGATACATAATTTGATTTAAAGTAATTCACGCATCACGCGAATAAACTAAAACCCACTTATTTCTCAGTGGGTATTGAGGATGTCATCCCACTGAGAGAGTATTGAGGATGTCATCTAATCATTAATACAGCTATCATTACTATTTAGCAAATGACAATACTAGATAAAAAGTAAGAAAGAAAATGTTCTGAACAACTCGTGTAGAAAGTGTTCCAATAAAAGAACCAGTGTGTTTGCCACTCGGAAGCCTACAAGTTTTATTTTAAACATCGCATTAAAAACACCACAGCGTGGTTGTTCTTACAAAGTTGTTGACAAAATTAAGGCGAAAGCATTAAATCATGATAAAAACAATTAAAAAGATAAGAAGTTGGCTCACAGTAATTAAGTTGTAATTTTTGTTTGTTCGTTACCAAAAGGTTCTTTACGAAGTTACCGGATTGTAACTTGTGGCGAAATAATTATAAAATTGGGTTAGACTCCGATGTTGCTGTGAAATTGGTATCGGTACCTACCTACTGCCAACGACAAAAAAAAACAACTATATTCTTCTTCTTGTTTATGGCATGTGACATAATAATGTAAATTTTGCCAGTGTCAAGTGTTTGTTTTTGTTTATAGTCAATTTGTTTGTTAAAGTCTTAGTCGATGGTCAATTTTCAATTCTAGACGTCACGCGGTATGGCCGTCTAAAATTTTCTTGGGATTTCTCGTCGTTCAAATCACATTGGACCATAATACAAATACAATTCAATTGTCCTTACCCGTCCCGTAGTCACAATTTATTCATTAAAATTCCGCAAAGATTACTTAATAGAACATGCAATAAAAAGAGTAAAAAATATTAAATTAGCAGAGCTATGTTACTTCATGAAATGACGAACGAAGAATCCCAACAACTATATTAAACAACTGGGGGCCGAATTTGAACATCAATGTCATAGCTACACCAATAACGTCATGTTATATGCATTTTATACAGCGCTTATCATTTTAACCGTTACATTTCGTGGAAGTCCTGTCAAAGAAAGATTTTGATTTCGCCCGAATTTCGCAGTGACAAAACGTTTCCGTTTTAATTGTAAATACATTGACAAATAGCGCGATTGTTCTCCTCGTCTGCTTTGCCCATTCCATACTAGCGTTTTTAAATCTATTTAGGTAAGTATCATTGTTATGAGTGTTGCTTAGACTTAGTATTCCATCGGCAGTGTGACAAACTTTACTAAAGTACTACTTGCTTCCATATATTTTGGTTATTATGCAACTCATATAAATTAAACTACGGCTATTTTATCATGAATTAGTATGTACCTGTAGCCGACCAATGCTTTACGATTATCGTGTAGCAACACGCTATACGGGCACATCTTAAATAAAACAGCTGGGTCACATTTGCTGATAAGCAACCTGGCTAATCAAAATAGCTGAGATAAAAAAAAAAACGTTATTCTTTGTTAGTTCTTCTGTTGTTGGCTTTAGTAATTGCGAGTTTATTCAAATAGTTAATTGTTTTTGCTAAGAACTCGCGAATCTTCCTGATTCGCGAGTTCTTAGCATAAACTAAATTAGTACCTAATTGTTTTCTTAAGAATACCCTAACGGCTCAAACTCGTCAGTGGGCGCAGCTAAACTGCATGCTTCGCCTAGCATAGTGTGAGAAATTATAGACACATACAAAGGATAGTAATGAGCAGTGAAGATTGAAAGTATCATAATAGATTCTAATCATATAATTAGATTAGACTGATTTTACGTTTGTAAAGCGATCGCATTAAAATCATGAACAGACTTTTGTCTCGAGAGTTTTCATGCAAAAACGCCTGAATGTATCTATTCTAAACTAAGTTATTTAGACTTTTAAAAAAATAAACAAACGATGCTTCTATTAAAATAATTTTGGAGTTTGCGTACTCCGTATGTTGTTTATTTACGCCCAAAGTTGGGCTATAATTAGTGTTCGAATACGATTTATTTGGGGTTTATTCCCATTGATTTATACAAAAAGATCGGCAGTAGGTCGTGGTAACGTGAGGTACTCTTAACGAAATCAAAAAAACCTACTCGCTTCTATAATTAAATCTGTGGCAAAACGTATGGACGTATATATTCTATGAGTTTACTGGATTTACTACCACTTAAAATCGATTAAAAGCAAAAGCTATGACACTTCATAAAAATATGTCATATTAAGAATCTCAAAGATATCGAATATCGTAGATTTCCGATAGAAGTTTATATTTCGGAGCAGGGCGTTGATGTCTGTAGCATAGTATTATACTTCAGCAGATGTAATCGTTTTCATTCTATTATCTGTTCCAAAAATAAAGATATTAGATAGATTTTTTCATTGAGTTCACTTTACACTTAGGTTATTATCAGCTTTAAATTAGCTACACATTCACTTACTGCACATTATTTAACGTGAGTGTTCGGTTAGTGCGTGCACCTACGTCTGATACCATGACCCACAAGATAATGCAAAATATCGCGGATTAATATGTAATGCGCGGTTGGCCTATGTGTACCAGTTAAATCAAGCTGCGCTGTGTCGCCGCTCAGAAACTTTTCAGTTTTGCGGTTATCGTTCCGGAATGTGAGAACTCGTGGGTTCCGTGCGAGAACTTCATAAATCCGGTGTTATTGACCCCTGCCTTATATTTTTAACTGTTGTCTGCGGGCGCGAGTTTCGGCTTGCGAGTGACATGCACTGCAATAGCTTTAGAAGTTCTATGCGAGTGAAAGGCTTTGCGGATATCATAAAGCGATCGTGTTAGAATTTGTGTTATACGATACTTAATATTTTCCTTCAATGGGAGCAAATCCAGATTAGTCAAAGTAGTTCAGAATGCATAGGTAATAAATTACAAAAACACATAACAAACTATTGCACGTTAACAGAAGGCATCTTTATTTAGCACTTGAATAAGCACTATAGAGAACTTATAACAAACATAAAATGTGAAAGCTGAGTACATGTCGCCATCACTCAGTTTATTTCAACGACTGTCTACCTCAGATTTACTGTTCAACGCTGTTTGTTCCAAGTCACCCCAGGCACTGTTTACGAATCATTGGCACACGCACGCGCGACTATATATCTAAAGATAGGGAGTTTACAGCTCATATTCTATTGACAAAACTAGACACTCAGTGAAAATATTAACACTATTTTTCATTTAAGCTGGAGTATAGGTTTAAAATGGATCGTAACCCAACGTATTAGAGCTTTTTATACATTTAATTTGCATCACTCAGGAAGTGACACAAGTCTGTATCTGTTTAGTGCGAGACAGGAGACATTCACGTGGCGCGCTCGTAAAGAAAGAATGAGATGCAGTGATTTGTCTCGGTACTTTCTTCTTGTTGGATAGTAAAAGTACCATTTTCAAGCACCCTGTACTTCAGTCAGAGAGGTTTTATTTGTGTTGTCAGTTTGATTTCGATCGGGATAGACCGTTGTGGTTGTATACTTTCAAACCAACATACTTGCCTTTTCTACTCTCGTAGGTATTTTTGGCTTTTTCTGTTAGAACATATTCGCCAAGAGGTCAAGGTCACCTACTTTTTAAGTTAACCAACTTGAAAGCAAAGTTGCATGTCAATTCTGTAATTCACAATATTATTGCAAATAACGTTTTGTATGATTGTTAGTATTTAGTATTAAATTCATCGTAAAGTATAACACTCATTATCAAAGTGGGAACTGAATGTAATGTGAAACTAGATTATTAATTGTGATTAGCCAAATTTTTGGATATGGTTATCTCATAGGAACAAAGATAAACGGTTCACTTATAATGAGAATTGAATTACTTAATTAACTGGTACATAACAAATGTACCTAAGTAGGTATTTTGTTAAGCTAGTGGTGAAGCATACAGAACTTAAAAACTATAACTTAAAAACCAGGTCAGTAGGAAGGTTAATGAAGAAAACATAATTTCAAAAGATATGAATATATCGACACACTCAACCTATAACAGAATTAATAGAGTAGTCGAATAGTTTTTGAAGCGAAAGTTTTCTGTTACTACCATCATTTTACTCGTTATTATAAACTTGTGTGTAGGCTGCGATTGAATGCAGAGTGCAGAGCTGTGTGTGTGTTTGTGTGTATGTAAGCACTGAGCGCGTAATGTGCTGTGAAAAAGTGTACTGTGTACGAACCTATGCTATAGTTTTATAGTTCGAGAGACAATCGTTACTTTAAGATTTTAATAAAAGTTTTTTAATGTTAATTATGTACAATTTTAATGTAATGTATAAATATGTATTTATTTAATAACCTTAATGTAAATGAATTTATTATTAATAATTCTATAGAAAACAAGCATTCGTAAATTATTTTAGAAATTAGTCTAATTATGAATATTTTATTTGTGTTAGTGAATATTTAGAAATTTTAGATTGAGTCTACGATAAATTGTTTGAGCTGTTGTTTAAGCATGTTTAGGCTTACACATTCTTTGATTTTGTTGTATATTTTTAGTACCTTGGAACATAATGTTCATTCGTCCATATCTTGTTCGGGGGGTCGTACATAAAGTTTATTTCTGCACCTTAGGTTATATTTAATTTTTCTAATCGAATCGAATCGAATCGATCTTTTATATTAGAATGCACGTATTGTAGGAGAATGTTTGTGTAATGTTGATGTTATTGATGAGATGAGATAGTCGTAATTGTATAAGCGTTTGATAATTTTATTTTGTGCTATTTGTAATAAAATAGGGGAGCAGGAATAGACATTAGAAAATGAGTTGATATTATGATAACAAGAAGTGTTTCGCAGTGCTATCTGTATGAAATAATGTTTTATCTATGATCCATAGTATGTTATTCTGTTCAATATATTATTATACTGTATAAAGAAGAAAAGTACTTACCTACATAACATAAAAATATAATGCAAAATTCATAAGCAATATCGGAGTGGGAGCATCGCAGACGAACATATTAAATTTTATATTATTAGCGCTGCGAGCGCCTCTTCCGGCTTCCACTTCTAAGGCACATGTTGTTCTAAGTATTATAAAAATTGTATAAAACTTAAGATAAAAACGAATGCTCGTTTTCTGTAAAAATGTATGAGCATCGATTGTATCAACTTATCTTTTTAAATTTACAAGGTTCCATGTGAAGAATGGAAAATGACCTTGGATATTCATTCGTTATATTATGTAGGAAAATAATTACCCTACAAATTTTTTAATACAATGCAAATAACAAAAGTTAAAAGTTTATTTTGGGGCTAGATGGCGCTGCGCTGTGAACTGTCCTGTCCTGCGCTGTGAATATTAATTTAGTACTTAATTATTTCAATTCAAAACTCAAAGGACTTCTATTATTAATGTTATTCGAAGACATAATAAAATAGGCCTAAGATTACAACCCTTCAAAGCTCTAGGCACTCAGACCCTTGAAGATATCTAAGAGGGTATTAAAGAAGCAAACAGTTTATGTGTCACAAAGGGAAAACTCAAGAGTAAGTATAAATATTATCTTGCTCGTGTAGGGAAAACTAGTAGCCTCTAATGCGGACATTTTACAAAAAATGATGTATTACTTACCTGAACGCACATGTCCAGTTTTATTTACACATTTTATTATTATATTTATTATCTTAGTACCTTATTCAGTCCGGGCACCTAGTCTGAGTTAGTACAAGGCACTCGCTCCAGACACTTAGCTTAGCTAGATAAAATAAACTTTATAAGTCTCAAAAACTTTCCCGAGACTAGGCAATCTGAATATAAGAGAGGAGTCTGATTGATTGAACTATTTACAGCGATGACTCGTTCACACTACGCCTGTTGATGAGGGGCAACAAGAATAAGACGTCGTTTTTTTAATTGATGCTATTTTGTTTCTTTTATAATAAAATAGAGGAAAAACATAAAGTTTAGTGTATATTTTAAAATTTATATATAAGGATTCGTGTGATGAATTTCCGTGTGGCCATATGGCCGATTCTTGTCGCTGAGACCTTACAAAACGTTATAAAATACTTGTCTGCTCGTGTTGTGGCCACCAGGAATGTATACCTGCTTCAACTCTGTTTCTAAACAAATGCTAATTATATAGTCCGGTGTGCCAGAGCACGCACTTGTTTCTGCATTTAAGATAGTACAGTAAATTAAGTACAAATTCAAACATTGAAAAGCTCTGTTGCAAATCCTCCATTTACATCAACTTTACATACAATCTGTACACATGTTTATTAGGTACTGTTTAGTAATCTGTGGTATTTTCATAGTAACTTATCAGTATTCGATGTCGAGTCACGTTTTGTCATTCCAACTGCGTGTTCTGGAATATGAATAACGAATTATAGCCGGAATTCCTTAGAAGCGAACTTTAACTTTATTAGTACCAATAAAACTTTAGTACTCCTCGACACTACGCAGATGAGTTGACAAAGTACTTTTGGGATAGATAACACAATAAACAGCTAGGTCACTTATTTAGTTATATTTCCCACTATAAGCAGAGCTTTCGAGTGGAAAATTCAGCGGTCTTAGTAACAACGCAGTCGCTGTTGTAGCCAGGTCATATACAAAAAAAGAAATGCCGGTCTGTACGTCCGTAATCGGAAGTTACTTACAGACTACATATGCTATACATGCATATTTACGGTCTCCAAAGGCGTTGTTACCTTTGGGAAATAGTTTTATAAAAAAACAACATAAATTGACCCATACAATTGTAACATAGTCGAACTTTTTTTAATAAAAAATAAAATATTGTATTAAATATAAAAAATCTAATAAAAAACAAAAATCTTATTAAGACGTACGTATTACGTACGTATTACGTATTTACCAATATGTATTTATTTATTTATTAAATAAATAAATACATATTGGTAAACAATGTACACAACGCCATCTAGGCCCTAACAAAGCATAGTATTTTGAACATAAACTTGTATCATGTTGAACCAGCTGTTAGAATCCGTTCCGTTCATTTTCTCTGTCTCGAGAGGTATTCCATCATGGATCGGGTCCACTTTCAGAGCCAGTTACAAGATGTTCTCAAACTATTATTGGGAAAGACTGAGACGATCCAACTTCAGATAATTAAGGAGAGACGTAGACTCCTTGTCACGAAATCTGAATTTAACAGGAATGTAAAGCTGAAACCAAACTGACGATTCAAAAAGACTGTGGCACCATTCGAGCATTGTTGATGCTAAGGTTTGTTCTCTACCTACGCCTACGTTACAGCTGCTCCTTCTTTTACTTATATATTCGATATGGTTAGGCCGTGCTTTTACGTTAATAATAATCCAACATTCTTTAATACTCTTAGGTTCATATGAATCTGGTGAAATTTAAGATAAATTATTTCAAACAAACTACTACAATATTTCCACAAAATTGTTATACGATCTGATAACAGGTTTAATAATGTACAAAAATTATGTGTATAGAAACATTATAAAACAATTTTATAATATTCCATTATTCTTTAATGAAATTGGTCTATATGCTTCAGTAAATGCTCTCGATATTGAAAGTGCCGACCGCAACGCACCGGAACTCAACGAGAATATTTAACTTCGGAGTTCATTTCCTCTGCTTTCACCACAGAAGAATATTCTAGTTAAATTCACTTTTACGCCATCACTATTATAATGCAAGAACGCAAACGCTTATAAAGCTTAATAGTTTGCACGTGACAGCATAATTTACTTTGGCAAAAATACCATGCGTTTCAGTATTCGGTGTTCCGATTCTTTATTTCCCGTTACATAGATTCTAAACTCCGGTGGATAAGGCTTATTTCGTTTTACACCCCGGTCGGAATGACAGGGGCCTGGTTCGACCGCAGATCCCGTCGCTGATATCTTAAAGCCCATTGTACGGCGGTGTCCGCGTTAATATTTCACAGAGGTCATGGTGGCCCCCATAAATTAGTTTGGATTATGAAGCTCGGATTTATCCAAACTTTGAAAGTTATCTGGGAAGATTGCAACTCGAGTTACAATTTAGAGTTGCCGGATTACGCTGGTCATTAATTTGGAACGTAAGCTCCTTTGGGTTCGATTGTGTAAGTTCGTGTTGGTGTTGGACCGTTCTTTTGTGTTTGACGCGCGGATTTATAGTTGGCGATATATTAAGTTGGCTTTTGTCCAGCCCATCCGGATGGTTTTGATGCTTTGCGTGAAATTGGCGTTATTGATATCACTGGCGTTATCCTTTTGTCGAATAAAAACACTAAAAATAAAACTGCACAATGCCTTCGGCACACGCCCAAAGTATTGAAAGTATTGGAAGTGTCGTAAGTAGTAGTAAAAGTGTACAATCTAGATTACTTCAGCGAACCAGCTCCAACCAGCTGATGTCGTACCTGGAACAAGAAACATCACTTTAAACACAAATTACATTTCTACAAAATTACTTCCAAGGCATCCCCCTTCTCTCTTCCTCGCAATATTCTTAGGAAAAAACTAGTATGACGCAAAGAGATTGGATTTTTTTTTAAAATACTTTAAATTTGTAAAACCAAATTTTTTGATACTTTTCGGCTCCTGTTCCATAACTATTTCTGTGTTTTAGAATATCTCGCTATTCGCAACCAAAGACGGGTTTTGTCCCGGAGCGGGCGGTCGTTAATCATACTGACGCAGCAATGGTCAGTTGATAAGCGCGAGTGATGAGGACACACGCGAGACCGGTCTGACGCCCGAAAAATGGGACGTGTGGGCCGAGATAAGAGGGATATTGAAATACGTAAAGAAAAGGTTATATAATTCTTTTGTCTTTGGAGTACTGTCGACATTTGAATTGATAAAATATCTGCAGGTTTTGTGAAGAGGGTTTTTTTTTTGTTTTTACGTAAGAACTTTTCAGCCCCTTTTTGTTAACAATAGCTATAAAACCAGACATATATTTAAAACCAGATATCAACCATGTTAGTTGAAGGACACGAAATGACATTGAAAGAGAATTAAATATAACCTAGTGTGATGCTAAATAAACAATCAGTCCAGTCTAGACCACAATCCTATTTCATTGAACTGACGTCTGAATAATAATTAATTGGTTCGAAACAAAAGCGTTTAACAGTATCGTTTGTTGGAATCACCTTCGGATTGTCTATGAACTCCGTAAGGGTTGAACACTCATCCAAACTCTAATTTTAAAATAGGTTGAAAATAGTAAAACAAATAAAATTAAGCACAAGCTTCTATTAACCAAACGGCCTTTCACTTCACTTTCAATTCACAGTTTGAATGTTGGTCACACGATGAGAAGAGGCGTCGGAAATAAATAACTCTAATTGACAAACAAAACTTTAATCAAATAAATAATAAATATAGTAAACTATTCACACAACTGACATTATCTAGTCCCAAACTAAGCATAGCTTGTATTATGGTGACCAGATTACTGATATAATACTTATATATTTTTAAATACATACTTATGATACTTTATAGCATCCAGACTCACCTATATTTTTATTAAAAATGTTTGTTCTGGGAGGGAATCGAACCCTAAACCTACAGCGCAGAAACGAGAGCTTTGAACAAGGAATGTTTTGTCATAACAGTCAAAACATTCCTTGTGGCCATCAGAACCTACGCTGCCACGAGTAATCTACAACAGTTGAAGCTGGTCCTACAGGGGGTACTGTGTATTGCCACAGCAGGTCCGTTTATGTGACATGGCATTGTGTTCAGTTAGCCAAATATTTGGCTTCAGAAGTTTAAATTGAGGTTAAGCTTCACATTTCATTATTTCACTATTTTTGTTAAATCACCTGGACTCAGCCCAACTTCACTACAGCAGATGACAGCAGTATTGTGATGTGACTTTCAAAATATCATAAAAGGTAAGTACTTATTGAAGTGAAAACTTCTTTAGGCGCGTTGAGCACTTTTTGGGTGAACAAAAATCATTGAACTCGAGTCATCGTCACCGCACGCTTTACATGAGCTATGAATAATAGTTGATTTTTAGGGTTCCGTACCTCGAAAGGAAAAAACGGAACCCTTATAGGATCACTTTGTTGTCCGTACGTCCGTCTGTCCGTCCGTCCGTCCGTCCGTCTGTCTGTCAAGGCCCTTTTTCTCAGGAACGCGTTGAAGTATCACGCTGAAATTTATATCGAATACTCAGGTCTACTGTCCCTTAAAGTTGCGAAAAAATCAAACTTCTAAGCCAACGCAATCAAAAGATACAGCTGTTTATGCCCCAAATTTCCTAAAATTTTCGACACTCGCAAAGGAATCAAAACCTACAGGGTACTTCCCGTGAACTCAGAATCTTGAAATTTGGTACGAAGCAACGTCTTATAGCACAGATATAGGAAAAATTGCGAAAACCGTATTTTTTTAGTAACATAATATAATTTTTTTTTTTTAATAATTTTAAACTTACTACCCTTTTCCTCATGAACACGTATAGGTATTAAATTGAAATTCATATCAAATACTCAAGTCAACCTAGAATCTTGAAATTTGGCATGAAGCAATGTTTTATAGCACATATAATGGAAAAATTCCAAAAACTTTAAAGTTTTAGTTATATCACATATTTTAGGGTTCCGTACTTCGAAAGGAAAAAACGGAAACCTTATAGGATCACTTTGTTGTACGTCCGTCCGTCTGTCCGTCCGTCTGTCCGTCTGTCCGTCTGTCCGTCTGTCTGTCAAGACCCTTTTTCTCAAGAACACGTGGAGGTATTAAGCTGAAATTTATACCCAATACTCAAGTTTACTGTCTCTTAAAGATGTAAAAAAAATAAAACTTCAAAGCCATCGCAAGCAAAAGATACAGCCGTTTATGCCGCAAATTTCCGCAAATTTTCGATATTCGCAAGAGAATTAAAACCTACTGGGTACGTGAACTCAGAATCTTGATATTTGGTACGAAGCAACGTCTTATAGCACAGATAAAGGAAAAATTGCGAAAACCGTAAATTTTTAGATGGATTTCATTTTGCAATATAAATACCATAACTATGACTCAATTGTCGTGATGGGTGAACGATATACCTACAGGTTATTACGGAACCCTCGATGCGCGAGTCCGACTCGCACTTGGCCGCTTTTTCTAAAGTGTAAACTATTTTATGTAATATAATTGCAATAATTGTGTACGATAGCGCAATATGAAAATTGTATTTCACCATATACATGATAGTACTTTCTACTGATAAATAAAACAATTCATACGAGATTATTCCTTAAACATTCTTTGGGGACTGCCGATAGAAGTGAAAACTCAGTAACTTGTAACGATTTATTTTTGGTTTATAAAGAAGTGTTTATGATCAAGGATTAAAGTTTAAATTGGTCACTTCTTTACAAACCAAAAATAATTCAAAAATAATAATCTAATAGCTCGACAACATACAATACAATTCACAAGTTACTTAGTTTTCACTTATATCGGCAGTCCCCCAAGACTGCCCCTCGTTTTTTTTATCTAGCTGTACTTTAGACTAAGACTTTTTGAATGATCTTTTCTGATTTCTATCGGTATACTGAGAACACTCCGTACATACGTACATGTAGTAGCTTGTTTCCTGGTTCGTTGTATTTGAGTTTCAAAGTATCTAACAAACAAAAAGAATCGAAATACAAGGACAAAACAGACGTGAGACAAAACACGAAACAAGTTGTGAGATTTATCATCGGTGACAAAGAAAGGTCTTCAAAAATAACAACAACTCCACGTTCTACAAGAAAATGAACCTTCTATTATTATTGTTCTGCTCCAGCTGGTGGATTATTATTTCATTAGTAAATGGCGCCAGCGAATGAATTGACTCAACAGAGTGTTTATTGTGAGCAACTGGAACGTTGCGGGATTGTGGCGTTTTGTTACTGCCATTTTAGTTGAATTTAGCTGCTAAAGTTTTTTAAGTAGGTACATTAATATGGAAAAACATAATTATTATTAGTGGAACGCGGGCTCAGTGACGAGCAGACTACTACATACTCGTATCACATATACAAGTTTATTTATAACATTTTGCGGTATGCTGAATCTTTAGATCGTACTTCCAAGAAATAGTTGTCATTTTAGGTTCTACGAGTTTGAGCTTCCAGCTTGTTTGAATTCTTTTCAATATTTTTTATGTCATATGTGTTGACATAAAAATTTTGATAAATTCGACCGCCAGCGCCGCCACCACAAATAACTTATTCAACCTAATTGTATTCAGGGTATTATACCGTGTTAAATAGCCTTGATAACAATCGATCCGACCTCGAAACTACAAGGGCGAGTCCCGTTAACCGCCATCTTACCCCTTCGGTAGGTTAAATAATAAACAAGTTCCATGTGAACCCGTTAACAATGAAGGTGAACCCGGCAAATACTTTGAGAAGAGAATTTATTTTACACACGAAGCACGCGGTGGCCGAGGTGTGGGCCAAGTGGACGCGAACGGGCGATACATTACGTAATGCATATAAAATAATAATCGAACATGGGGGTATTGGTTGCTAACGGCCATGCTTATAAACGCCTCTTAACTTGAATGCAGCCTAAACACTGCTTAACATTCACCCTTTCACTATTTTACAAAAAGGGATGACACTATTTTAGAGATTGTTTAACTTTTGACAGAAGTTGAAAGACGTTTATAAGTAAGCTCTTTAGTCTGTAACAATGTGGATACTTCAGTTTTGTAAAAACAAGGCTTAATGTCTTTATCATTGTGTATACGAGTAAGAAGCACCAGACAATTTAATCCGAGAATCTAGATTGTAGTTTTCAAAAAAGTTTTTTCCATCTTAAGGTTTTTTGTTCTACTGAACGAAGGTGTATATATTTTAAATCGAAAAACATACCATAATTTATGACACAAGTTCTTTTAAAAAACTTATTTTCAGATGATTATGTAGTAATAGCGATTTAAATGATTAAAAACAACATCTACTGTATATTGTTCATAATACTGCTTGCTATGTTTAAACTAATTATAAAAAACAAAATACCCATAAAACTACTATTTTGACAAAATATCATAATTAGAGTTTTATATTCGTTGTTCGTTTGCGTTTTGTCCACAGTTTTGGCAGAGTTGCAGCCGAGCGGTCCCACGCGATAATTCGATAAATCCGAGGCGTCGCGTCGTGTCGCAACACGCCAAGAATTTTACGAGATTTGTGGACCTGACATGCAGTATTTTTCATTACAAGCTTGTACCTTCCGTTGTTATAAAAGCAATTTTAGTAATGGTCTGCTCGTAAGTATTAGGTATAGAATTTTTATAGGTTCTGTCAAGGCGTGAGCTCGCAAAGCAAACATGGAAAGCACGTAGAGATGGCTTCAGCATTAAGCGGAACACCACGGACGGCCAAACAATTCACTAATTATCAATAGGTGTTCAAATAACGCTGATTGAATAGAAATCAAACAAACAAACAGCTTGATTATCCGGATTGATTTATTGTGTTTATATTTGTTTTGCATTATTAGTTTGACGGCTTATACAGACTTCGTATGACAGGAGTGATATACGAGTGTTTATCGATAATGTAACTAAGCTAATAACCACCGTCAAAACTATATTTCAATTGACGAAATGTATTTTATTTTGGCCTCACAGAATGTTTATTATACCATCCATTTATTTTTAAGTTACTTGTAGTTGTTGGATCGAAGCATTCATACGTTTAGACAACATGTATGGTTTACTTGGAATAGACAGTAACTACAGATTTATATTTCTTAGACTACATTATTATTATCGAAGCCCGGGGATAACAGTCGTGGGCATGGCTGTTCGTTTTCTTTTCATTATATACTGGCTGTTGCTCGCGACTTCGTCCACATTTTTTGAAAGGAAGTGTAGCTTAAATCCTTATCCAGGATGCAATTTATCTCCTTGCCAAATTGTATTGATAAGTTTCAAACCACCCATTAAAAAGTTTCCATACAAACATCATTTTACTTCTTTATGAGGGTTATTTTGAAAAATCCTGAACATGTGTCCATTTATTTTGCATTTTAAGTATCCAAACCGAGTTTCAAGCAAATCGCTCCACGCGTTAAAAAGATTTATAAATTCGTTTTCACCCCTTTTCACTCTCTTAGGAGTTGAATTTCATAAAATCCCGCCTTAGTGGATGGTTTTGCTGTAAAAGAAAGCTACCTTCCAAATTTCAGCTTTCTAGCTTCAGCGGTTTTGGCTCGGCGATGACGAGTCAGGCAGTCAGTCAGTCAGGTTAAGCTCATTTATAGGTATAGATTTTATTTTCATCGCCGAGCATAAAATGTTTTGACATCTCAGTTTATTTTTAAAAACACCTAATAAACACCTCACAAAGCAAAATGGCTACAGAACATCTACACAAATGCAAGGGCAAGATAACGGTACCCCTTCCGCTCAGCTGCGCGCCTCCCGCGGCCCATAACTCATGTTCCGACCGACAGCACCTATTGTCGCGACTGCTCTTTTTCCGCGATTCAGCTAACATGACAAAAAATTACGCCAAGTGCGCTTCACTGCGACCACTTGACGGTTTTGTATCTATATACATAAAGATTTTTTAAACCCACATTTATTACACCAAACAAAATTTTTCACACCTTTAAGATATATGTTTCAGAATCCAGAAAATTCTCGTTCATCCGTCATTTATTTCGTCGTTCATTGTTTATCCGTCGGATGTTCGACTGATGGACGCTCAGTAAAGGGTTTTTATTTGCACCCTTCGCTACGCAACCCTAAAAAGTACATCGTGCGATCCGGCCTGACATGATTGTTCTTTTTCATGATTGTTTAAAGTCGAGCCGAGAGTGCGCCCGATAGGATTTATTTACTGTTCCTGACACGTAATTTTGTGCGCCACTCGACGTCAAGGAGTTTTCCGTTTTTATTTAACCTCTACGCTTATTACGCGGAGTTCAGGTTTGAAAGCGAGCGCTTTGAGAGATGACTGAGCTTATTTCAAAATAATGAAGCTACAGATTAAAATTAAACTATTAACTTTTATGAAACTGGATAAAAGTTCATGAGAAGAAGGAAAATGATTGGCCACCTTATACGGCACAACGGTTTCATAAATACCATTATAAAATCATAAAAGTAAAGGGAAGGCTACAAATCAGCTACTTGAGCCTAATTAATGAAAAACGAAAATCTACCCGCGTTAGCTTTCATCTCACATCCAGAGATTCCTCCGTATGTAATTAGTAGCTAACTAATTAAGCTGACAGGATCGAGGACCGTTGATGTGGGGACAAACTAAGATTCGTTGCTATATTTACAAACTAGTAGAACTCACGCGACTTCACTAACAATAAATGAAGATGACTGTACAAAACCAGTACTAGTATAATTAGTGGACGAATATTTTTTCGTTTAAAGTTTGTAAAATATGAAAAAGGCGTGGACAGTACATACCCAAACCATTTATTTTTATGCAGTCTAACCTCTTTGAGCTCCATAAATAACATGAATTCAAAACTTTAATATTTCCCGCAACATACGATTTGCGAAACGTTCGGTAATACTTGTACCTACACGGAGCCTGAAATAGTTTACGGCATTAAATTACGGTGCTGCGAAAGAATTAACATATTTCACATTTTCATCGAAGTAGGTACGTACGGTGCGAGCTAACTGTGCGGTAGGTCAGGACTATACGGCTAAAGGTGGACTCTCGAATGCGACAGCAGCATGTCAGCCACACAGACGCATTCACTCATTTTAATTAGAAAGGTTAACACCAATGTTTGATTCAAAATGATCTATATAACATAAATTAAGATTTATATTTCCTTACGGCTCATGCGAGTTGCGTTGTCGGTCGCTCGGAAGAATACCTTTACCTGAATTGGTATAATCCGACTGAGTTCGCATGTCAGCACTGAGTTAGCATCGCGCTACGTAAAGGTGCCTATTTCAAAAGAACATGTACTACTACTGAAGTGCTAGTATATCATTTTACTTTAACTTAAAATGAATAATATACTCCTTTTTTAGCTTACAACAAAACTTCTACCTAATGAAATCCACCGAAGAATAATCATGTTTAGGTATACAATTTGCAGTAATATTGACTGCAAAGTGCTGCAAGGAAATTGCCGGTTCGGTGCACAGCAAGCAATGATTACCTACACTGCGTTTTGCATCGGAATCAATTAGGAAACATGGAAAATCCTTAAGGGGACAACACTTAAAAGCGCTCGTGACATAACTAACTTACTAATTTCTATCAGATCCAATTCTCTTTCTTCCTATCATGCCACTGGTTATTTTGAACCAGTGTGGTAAAGGATTAAAATGCGCCTCAGAGGGTCTTTCGTGCACTTGGCATATATTTTCGATTTTTTTAGGTTTTACAACATGCCAGTTTCCTTCTTCGTTTGAGAGTACTGATATAGATATATATCTATATAAAATAAAAATAAATAAATAAAATAGCCTTTATTGCTGAACTTATTTTTACAATGATTTTTCTTACAAATATGTTTACTTTATAACAGTGTTTTTTTTTTTTACATAAACTAGGTATCGGTAAACGGTCGTTTCTACGTTGCAGCTTGTCTTTCGACATTGGCCTCCTCTAAAGATTTCCACTCTATTCCATCTTTCGCTATGCGAGTCCTGATATTGAACCTGCTATTTTCCTGATGTCGTCTTCCCATCTTCTAGTTTGTCTGCCTCTATTTCTTTTGCTATCTCGTGGTTGCCATTCGGTTATTAGTCTCGTCCATTTCTCCGTCTTCTCTCTTATCATATGCCCAGCCCATCTCCACTTTAAGCACCTGTATGTTGTGTATGCATTCTTAAATTTTGTTTTGCTTTTGATACATTTTAGTTAAACTCGGTCTTTTCTTTTAACTCCTATTGTGCTTCTCTCCATTCCATTCTGACAATTTTTTATTTTTCTTGCCAGTTCTTCTGTCACATATCTATATAATAAAAATCAATTGCTGTTCGTTAGTCTCGCTAAAACTCGAGAACGGCTGGACTGATTTGGCTAATTTTGGTTTTGAATTATTTGTGGCAGTTCAGGGAAGGTTTAAAAAGTGAGTAAATATGAAAAAAATGCTTGCTTTTCTATTTCATGATTCTGAGGTGGTACGAAGTTTGCCAGGTCAGCTAGTATATTTATATTTTTCGATCAGAAAAAACCATTGGTGCACGACCGGATTCGAACTCATAATCTATGAAACAGAAGGTGGGACTACTACCACTAGACAACCAGTGCTCTCCATCCGATCAACGAAGCTAAGCGACGTTGTGCATAGTAACTACTTGGATGGGTGTGGCCGTAGTAGCATTTACTATTTGAGAGCTGTAGGATAAGCTGTCGAACCCGGTTTTTTAATGACTCACAAGTAGTCAAAAAATTGCTACACAATCCACAAAACACCATCTACCCACAAAGCATAGCTTGTATTATTGTAACCAGATAACTGATAGATTACTCATATATTTTTTAAATACCTATAGTACTTTAGAAGTAGTAGTAAGCAAGACTTACTTACATGTTCTAGCTAAAGTGTTAGCTCCTCTGGTACTAAGCCGGCTGGCGCTCGTTAGTGTTGTGTCGTACTGTAATGATTTGCTTTGTGTTTCACTGCATGCGTTTAGGATTTCAGCTTACACTGCACAGATGCTACTGCACTGTTGCACGGACTTATAAACGTTCCGTGAACAATATCTAACTGATGGTGAAAACCGCATCAAAATCCGTCGCGTGGTTTAGATAGATATATATTTTACTGTAAACAAAGAAAACAAAGAAGAAATAATATAAATAAAATTGACCAATGATCGGCCTTATTGCTAAAAGCGATCTCTTCTAGACAACCTTTGCATGGAACAGATAAAATAAAAGAACAAGGACGGTGTACAAGAAGTTTCATAATATACAAATATAAAAAAAAAAAGTTTAAGAGTTAGCGGATATACAGACAGACAGACACGGAAAGTGCCTTTGGTTTATACTACGTAAAGATTACTACTATAGTATTTAGTGGCCAGCTATGGTAAAGGAGTTCATTGTCCACTTATAGACACCTGTTACAGCCTACTCTATTGAAGAGTCTGTAACGACTATAACGTTTCCTCCGTAGCACTAATGGCACTGCGGTCACTCATCCAGGTGCTGATTGTGAAAAAGTTCATTGAAACCCGAAAGCCTCGTTTTGGATGATTTCCAAATCAATTCTTTTTTACTATGAACATTTAAATTAAAACGAAACTCACATCATAAAAAGCGACCAATTGCGAGTCGGACTCGCCCATGAGGGGTTTAGTAGCAGCAAGTAACATTTTATATTTGTGTTGATTGAATGAAAGGTGAATTGCGGTTTATGATTTATGACGTATTAAATAAAAAACTACGTGTTAGATCTCGTTCATGTCGTAATGTAAGTCATTGTCACCTGTCAAATAACTAAATGTCATTATAGAAATAGAAGCTGTCATTAATAGTTCGTAACAATGTATTCGGAATGTCTCGTCACGTCTAGTCTAAAATAAATATTAATATCTTCCAATCAATTCTTTAATATGCACTGCATACTATCAAGAACAATAAAAATAAACAGTTCAAACCAATTTTCGGTGGAAGTTTGCATGGTAATGTACATCATATATTTTTTTTAGTTTTATCATTCTCGTTTTTTAGCAGTTACAGGGGGGGGGGGGGACACATTTTACCACTTTGGAAGTGTCTCTCGCGCAAACTATTCAGTTTAGAAAAAAATTATATTAGAAACCTCAATATAATTTTTGAAGACCTATACATAGGTACCTCACACGTATGGGTTTGATAAAAAAAAAATTGGGTTTCAGTTTTAAGTATGGGGAACCCCCAAAATTTATTGTTTTTTTCTATTTTTGTGTGAAAATCTTAATGTGGTTCACAGAATACATCTACTTACCAAGTTTCAAGAGTATAGTTCTTATGGTTTCGGAAGTGGCTGTGACATACGGACAGACAGGCAGACAGACATGACGAATCCATAAGGGTTCGGTTTTTTGCTATTTGGCTACGGAACCCTAAAAACGGTTTTACGCGACATTAAATGTCACTCATATTAATTGCTGCTCCTACTCGCCTAATCGGATTTGCGTTTATTTTAATGATAAACATTCTAAATTCAAACATTTAAACAACCTAAAGAATCATAATATAATACATACATACGAGTAACACAGGTTCGACTACGATATTGCGATACATTTTTGTAAATACTAAATGAATCGATATCGTCAGAAGCTTGTGTTAGCACCGCTGACATGTTGATCGCACAAAACCGTTCACGTATCACACAAGTTGTATCATTACTGCTCACAAATTCCAGCAATATTTTATATGCTACGCCTTGTGCTACGGCGTAGCCTCGTAGCCTCGTAGCTCTGTAGCCTACAAACTGTACAGAGATTTATGGGCGTAGCAACATGTCGGTGGAACAAAATGTAGTTTCTACGAGGTTTTGTTATAATGTTATGTTGTAGTAATAATGGTCGGGACATTTCATTCATATTAATGTTCTTATTTGCTGGGTTTTGTATCTGTTAACATTACTTACGCTACACGCATTATAAATTATGGAAATACATACGTATGAGGTAGGTATTAAGTAACTGAATTCTATGTTCTTTATTAGATTATGTATAATGTATTAATAATGACAAGTAAACTAATTTAAATGACAAAGTACATGTATAAATAACTATCAATCATCTTCATCCCTTATTTAGTAAATGGTGCTGTAAATTGTCCACCATTTCAAAAAAATGTCCTTCCGTAATTTTTTTTTAGAAAGTAAACTTGCAGCATTGACCTAAGCTGGTATAGTAAATAGGTTGTAGCTAAAACCGCTTTGTTATATTAAAATGTTTCTATCGAAATGCGTGTTTTGCCATTATATTAATTAATTTACAGAAACATAACAGTTCGTTCGTAAACACTCCACAGTTGCAAACAATTTCCGTTAATTAAAACGAAAAAGCCTACATTTTGATTTAATTGCCTTTAGTACATGACCATTTTGATTTAAACATTATTTTTGCGTTTCTGTTTTCGAAATACGTTCATTTCCACATTGTGAGGGCGTGTCAGTGCGGTTTATAGGAGAAAAAAACTATGAAAATTCTCGGATAATATTTTTTGCGTATTAATAATTGTATTGACTTTTTTATTGTCCTCCTAGTCCAGTTGGTAGTAGCTTTGCCTTCTGCGTTGTAGGTTATGGGTTCGATTCCCTCTTGGGACAAACATTTGTTTGATGAACATAGATGTTTGATCTGTGTTCAGATGGTATAATAATAGTAATGTAATAATGCCGGACTTATCACACAACATTATCTGGCCCCAAAGTAAACAGAGCTTGTGTTATGGGTACCACATGCCTGATATACTACTTGTTTACATATTTTTGTAAATACATACAAATTATACGTAGAAACACCCAGACCCGAGACAAATAATTGCAAATCATACAAACATTTGTCCCGCGGCGGGAATCGAACCCGCAACCTTTTGTGTCTCAGCCGGGCCTTGGCCCACTTTTAAAGTATTAATAAGTCAGCTTTTTCCCTTGCAAAGATCGACATTAATGATTCTTAGCCGATGTGAGAATGCAAATATTAACAGTATAAGTCAACAATTGCTTCTGTACATTGTTATCTACAAATCTTTTTCAGCTTTGTCTTGTTTTCAGATTATGCAAAGATATGTAGCAATGTCCTATGTAAACAATATTGTACTCATATAACGAAAATCTCTGACATCAACAGTATCATATTACCGAAATTACAGCAGAAGCCCCGCGTCCCGCACCGCGTGTCCCGTGTCCCGTGTCCCGCGGCTGTCCCGGGAATACGGGACATTGCAATTATATCTAATGGTTGTGCAAAGCACTCGGTTTCATGTGTTTCTACAACTACTGGATCACAATTACAATTAATTAATATAAATTATTATTTATTTATTAACCGCCTCAAAGGGTTGTTATTTGTATGCGTCAGACTGTTTCTAAATAAATGAAGAAATAATGCCCAACAATTCATAGCGTCATCATAAGTCGTAAGTCATTTATTAGTATCAGAAAAAGTTACAGGTCATAAAGTTTATATAAATAGAGGTAATGAAGTACATCATAATTTTTTTTAAATGTACTTATTAATATTATATTATTATATTAATTCATCAATTATTTATAAGGCTTTCTCCATTATCTACTTCTTTAACCTTATTTTAAAATATTGCCTCTAGGAAGTCGTAGGAAGGCGATTATACACTGCCGTCGACATTATCTTCATCTTGCCATAAAGTAAGCAGAACTTGTGTTATGGGTACATATACATACATATTATACACGGAAAAACACCTAGACCTCTGTGGCGCAGTGGGCTTTGGGCTTCAGGTCTGACTGCGACGCAAAAGGTTGCGGGTTCGATTCCCGCCGCGGGACAAATGTTTGTATGATTTGCAAGTATTTGTCTCGGGTCTGAGTGTTTCTATGTATAAAATGTATGTATTTATAAAAAAAAAGTATATAATTAGTATATCAGTCATGTGGTACCCATAACACAAACTCTGCTTACTTTGGGGCAAGATGATGCTGTGTGAAACGTCCGGTATTATTATTAATAATTATTATTATTAGACCAGAAACACATACTTGCAGATCATACAAACGTTTAACTTGCGGCGGGAATCGAACCCGCAAACTTCTGAGCCTCAGGCAGGCCTTCACCCACTGTGCTATTGTGGTTAATGACTCTGGTGACGGAGTTAATACCCCTAGAAAAACATATTTTGAAAAGCCGGCACCTAACATCTTTTGAAGTTTAACACAACGGCAATACTACTCAGTCACCCACCTTGGTAATTACCGCTCACGTTTCTTAACTTCGTTGATCAGAACCTCGAAGACACCTATCACAATCTGCTTCTGTTTTTGACAGGATAGTGAAGAAAAAGCCAAATGGTTTATATAAATAATAAATAAATAATCCCGGACATTTCACACAGCATCATTTGGCCCCAAAGTAAGCAGAGCTTGTTTTATGGGTACCACATGACTGATATACTACTTATATGCTTACATTTTTTTTGTAAATACATATATATTATACAAAGAAACACCAAGACCCGAGACAAATACTTGCAGATCATACAAACATTTGTCCCGCGGCGAGAATCGAACCGCAACTTTCTGCGTTTCAGCCGGACCTTAGCCCACTCCGCCACAGAGGTCGTCAACTATATATATAGTAATATATATGGAAGCAAAGAAAGGTTCTAGGGACTAAGGAAAAATTGAGTTATAAGGTTGAGTTACTAAGCCAACACAACATCGGCTACGCAATTAGACAGACAGGCTACAAGGTCAATCTGACTTCGGCCCAGTACCATTAAGGAGGCCAAGATTAAGACATGTATAAAAATTACTAAGTCAGCTATTCCACAGTCAAAGGTTAAATAAATAAGTGAATAAAAAAAACGCTTATTGCCTTAGTAGATAGTTATAAACTTGGTAAATATTTTAAATATCATAAAACGCTAGGCTTACTAAGGTAAATGTGTGCAAATTCAGCATCTGCTGTTAATAAGTAGGTATACCTACACAGCGCTGTTTTTCAATTTGCCCCACTCTGATAGTTTTTTTACCGAGAGTTATGAACAAGCGGGCTGACAAGTTAAAAAGGGTACATTTATATTGTTTATAATCAGTTCTATTAAATTGAAAGTACTTTAGATATAAATTATAGAATTTAAAAATGTAGTAACGTAAGTATAAGGGTTGACGCTTTGTCACAAAAATAAAACATAAATTCTCAAGAGTGGATTCAAATAAAAGTTGCATTGTAAAGCAGCATCACAAAGACATTGCATGTCGTCGAGCCCCATTAGGTAAAGGCGCGTTAACAGAACAATAACGAGACGGTAACGAGACCAGGCTCGAGATACTATCGAAACTTTCCAACTGCTAACAATGTGACTTGCACGTGTAGTTGAGGGGTTTTAAAGTTTTTATTTATTAGACAAGTGTGTACGTTCGTGTGTGTATATGTGTATATAATCAGTACCTAAATTCACCTACCGGTAAGACGTTACAAAGTGGTCCTAGAGATTCTATTGATTATTGAAATATTAATTAAATGTGGACTTGTTCCTTTAAAACGGAATATTTACCATGATACGTGAGTTTTTCTGCTTCCCGATATTTCGTAGCGCATGCAACTATGCCTAAAATATGCATTAAAACTCACATATTTTTCACCGTTTTGAGTGAAAATAATGTAAATGTAAATATTTTGCATGTTGCTAGAGAGACTATGCGTTTGTTGTCAGTCAGCTAGTCACGTACCGATCTAATATAATTGAGATTATTGTTTCATGTCCCAACTTAGTTTATTAGAACAATGAACCATCATTTTTATTGTAGACTAGACTGTTCTATCGATAACCCATTACTTTCCAATTTGACTAGGAAAACTTTATATCAGTCAGACTACCAATTTTAATAAAGTGTACTATTTACTCAATTCATAAATTGAACAGTTTATTCTGTAAATCTCAAACCGAATAGGTTTTTTTTACTATAATTATTATTATAATGATAGCACATTTGTTATATATCTATTTCTTTGTGTGAGTCAGTGTCTTTTGGTGTTAGTTGTTATTAGGCATTTCTAATATCAGGTTCTGACGATATCGGTTGCTAGAAAGTTAGACAAAAAGTTAGAAAATCTAAAGTTTTCGGCGGTGTTTCGCTCACGTGTCATCGAAAACATACAGTGCGGTTAAAAATGGTTAAAAATTCTAAATTTCAGAGGCCAAAAGTTTGCATAAACGCAACTGTGTTGTTTTCCGCTCAGCTTCCGGAGAGCGACTCGCATAATTTGAACATCACTGTGGCATTACCAGAAAATATTGTTGATACCGGTTTAGGTCCGAAATCGCTGAGGCAACCGTTATCGACATCGAAACCTGAGCGCTAATAGATTTATGCTATGAAAATTACACACGAATTAGTTGCTAATGGCAATTTACCTTTATTGTTGTGTTCAGGCATCGTTTAGATGCACGCGATTCAAAATTTTCGTCCCAGTTATGTTTCTGATTATTTCAATATTTATTTCTCTGCAAGCAAGCTTACTACTCATCTGTTGTCAAGTGAATAGCAAAACCCATGGATGCTTGCAAATTTTAAAGTGATCCTTGTAATTGTAAAAAAAATATTATCGAGTTTTAATTTTAATACCAGAGTTAGATTTATTTCACTCGCCAAGTAAATTCACTGGCAATGTTCTTCAATGTTAACCTACAACTTTGGTAGTATCTTGAGGAAGCTATGTCTCAAATAAGCAGATAGCCGTCGTACCGGCTGTACCTGGTATCTACCAGTTTTGAAGTGATAACTTCTTATGGGAGGGTAAACCGCTTGGTTGCGTATAAGTTTCGCGCCATAAAATCACTTAGTTTTACTTTTATTGGTATAAAATTTCGTAAAGATCTTCAAAGTGAGCAGTAAAAGTTTGCAAAAACAAGTTACAACAATCTTATTTCTCGTTATTTCCCGCAACTACCTATAAGTTAATTAAAGTTGTTTCGAACTCTTGTTTGTGACGTTTGTCTGTTTGTTACATTTGTTTGAAAGAAACGGTTTTTTATTGGTTTTTTGATTCATAGAAGCTACAATAAAAATTCGTACCCGAGTAAATAAATCTAGAGTGGTCGGTAACTCGTAGGTTGATTGTTTGATAGTCCTTTAATTTGAAAGCCAAATTCGACAGCAATAAGAAAATAGCGCTACAATTCCATAAAGCCGTGTCAATCTTTTATCGGCCTTTTCAATTCGGTGATTATCGCTAAACGGTGGTAATTACACCACTAAATTATCAAAAGCTTCCGGACTGAGGGTGGATTGCTGTTATAATGGGTAATGGATGAAATGGGGAAGAAGAAATAGTCTCAACTGCTATGTTTGTGGGCAGCAAATAATAAATAAGAAAGTAATATGGGATAGAAAAAGATCTTTAAAAACTTGTATTATGTGATGACAAAGACAGATAATACTTTAATATCACCTTAGGCCATTATGTGACTATACTGTAGACGCATACTGTAGAAATATAATGCCGTTTATAAATGATTCTAAATGTATAATACTGAGAAAATTAATAAGACTTGTCAACTCCAAGCGACAAAATCGCAAAAACAGCCCTCAAGTTAATGAAATCCTTCCACTCAAATAGTTGTATTGTGCAAGTTTATACAAAGCGTGTGTTGAACAATGCCGCTTTCACGCCATTTGTTAGACGCGCCTTGCAGCAGACGTAACGAGACGCTGTGGCGCTTGGAACCTCCGCGGAGAAGCTAAGTGGATCATTTTATTCTAATAATTTGTAACAGAACATTCTGGCAGCCGACGGTATCGTTGAGCTAATAGCCAACTCCATGAACTACAAGAACAACGCCTTAGCCAAGATTGACAGACAATTTTGAAAAATACAGTAGCACTAACATTTAAAACCATTTGCTAAAGACATTAACAACAGGGACAAGCTAATTTAACCTTTACCAAAAATGCATAAATTTTCATTTCGATGTGTTGATTACTTAGCTAGGTATCTTACACATTCAAGTTAGAACTTTTAAAGCCATGGACCAGAAACAAAGTTGTAGCTTATCTTAGTGCATCATACATTGCTTCTTAAGTACCAACACCCATCATACTCTGCCGCAACATGCAGGTAATACTCCTTACACGCTGAAGTAATGACGTAACACTGCGGGAACTAGCACATGGAGTTACCAACTCTAGAGACGAGACTAGACTATTGAATACGAAATAAAAACATATTAAATTTAATTTAAATTTGATTTTGTGTAAGCCTTAACCCAAAAAACCATCTTAATATTTACAAACGTAAATTTTTGCAAGTTATTTTACTAGCCTCGTAAATGTTGAGTCCAGAAAATGTTCCGTTCGTGCTAGCTTTTCATGAACACTAGCTACTTAAAACAACGCTATTGTTTTAAACAAACCACATTGCGCTTCGTGTGAGCATCTCTCGTGCACCGACGATGGGAAGCGAACAATGTATGTGAAAAACAGCAAGCGCAGCTTTGTTGTGTCGCAATGAATAGAATGAAAGTGTTTGAGGCTCATGGAGGAAGTAAGTTATAGAGCTTCGAAAAGTATATTTTAAGAGTTGATTTGCCTTTATGTTTGAGCAAACCTTATTATTTACAAAATGGCCTCGTATGATATCTTTACATGACTTTTATGAATGACCTTTGAATAATTTTTGAAAATAAATCCAAAATAGATTGTTTATGAATAAGGGCAGGTAATTATTAGGAGTTAGTGGGATACCCTTGAATATCTTTAGCTATATATCATTTTTATAATTGTATCATTTCGAGGCTTCATCAGAAAACACAGGATTTAGAAAATTGAGGAGGATCAGTTTAGCTATTCGCAGCTCTATGTATCGAATCGAGTAAGAACAAGGTCTTATCTCAGCCTAGCACTGGTTTAGGTGGGGCTGTTTCCGAAAAGCCGCTATTTATAGATTTGTGTCTAACCCACTTCTCAAAGAGGATATAGTCACGAAACAAACCCATCTACGGATAAATGTACGGATTATCTATTCTATCTCTCGAGTGTGAGCTGCTGTGATTGCTACGGACGTTTCCGGCTTAGTCTAAGCGTGATTTTGTGAAGCTCTTTTATACGTACCGTCGTGGATAATAACATCAATCTACGAAATTGTGTATTCTTTTGAGCATAGCCACTTTACACAATGAAGCATGAGACAAAGCTTCTAACATAGGTCACACTATAAGTTTTGCGTAACTTAAAAAAACAATATGTGTAAAACCAAAATATTATGTTTATTGCTTTTCAAAATACTCTCCTTTACATTTTAAACATTTTTTCATGCGATCGAACCATTTTTTAAAATCAGGAGGACCACAGATCTGAAGGCATGTTTTCTACGTGCTGATTGACCGCTATAACTGCCTCTTCGGAGTTGGTAAAAGTGAAACCTCTCATCAAATCTTTGATTTTGGGGAAAATACAGAAATCACAGGGTGCTATGTCAGGGCTATGCGCAGGATGGGTGACGAGTTGTACTTTTTCGGAAGCTAAAATGACTTTGTTTTGTTGGCCGTGTGTGAAGAAGCGTTGTCATGATGTAGGAGAATGCGGCTTTTGGGTCGTCTTTCGCGGCATTTTCTAACACCCTGGGTAAACAAATGGTAGAATACCACTCGGCATTAACACTCTTTTGATCTTCAAGTGGAATTGTACAGGTGGGAGAGAATTGTACCCGTAGCAGAGAAAAAAAACGCGATCATTTTTTTACCAACGTTTCTCGCCTGCCTTACTTTTGTTGGCCTGTTCTCATTTTCAAACACCCATTCACAAGATTGCTGTTTTTTTTTCGGGTTCAAAACAATAAATCCACGTTTCGTCTCCTGTGACAATGTCATAAACAGCATGCATTAGAATGTCCGTGGTCATACTTCAGTAGCATCTGTGAGAACCATTTCACGCGAGCCCGCTTCTGCTCCGCTGTCAGTTCATGAGGGATCCAACGACAACAAAGTTTCCGAACTTTCAATTCTTCGTGTAAAATTTTCTGGATTTGGCTCATACCAATCCCCAATAGTCCTCGAATTGTCTCATAGGTAATCCGCGGGTTTTCTTCAATTAGCCGCTTAACAGTAGCCACATTATTTTCGTTGACGGCAGTTGAAGGCCGCCCTTCACGAAATTCGTCATGTAAAGAAACTCAGGTCGAGTTTCTTTAAATCAAATTCTGCAAACCATCGCCTCACGGTGCTCAAACAAGGTGCTTCTCTCCCAAAAGCATTTTGAAGACGAGCGGCACAGTCTTGCGGAGAGAGAGAACTTTTAAAATCATAAAAAATCATTGCTCTAAAATCATTTCGACTTAATTCCATTTTACGTAGAACTTTGATGTGTGATAAAAAACAATTGACAAATTATTTCCCGCCAATTGTTTTTTTTTATTACTACGAAGGTTGCAACGTTTAAAAAAATATAACATTCGAAATTCAAATAGTTTCGATTAGCTAGAAGTGCAAAACTTTTAGTGTGCCCTATGTACCAGATACGTTTTATAAGCAGTGAATTAAAACGGTAAAAAATTATATTAGTTTTATTTGAGTTAATTATTTGCATGGAACTTTGATAATTTTGGTCTAAAGCATAACCCACACCTGCGCGACCAAATGACTGCGAAGCGACAGCGCCTGCCGCGCGGCGGACGCTACCCATACTTTATCTAGCTTTGCACACCTACTCGACCATGTGCACGTTGCATTGCAGACGCTCCCGCATCGCGTCCCGGTTCTCGAGTTACTGACGCGCAGGTTTGGCCGAACCTTAATGGCCGAACCTTAGATAACTTAACTGAAAACGAATTAATGTTTAATATTATTTAAGAACTAAGAACTGGTATAATATCAGTAGTGACTAAACATTTGCGAGAGCGGTAATGTTGCAATCATCAAAAATTGGTGTGTACAGACATTCCTGTGCATACATTTTTTTAAGAGTTCCGAAGTCTAGCAAAGGAAGTCTCTTATAGTTTTGTTTTTATCAAGGCTAATTAGGTCATATTAAATAATGTGGTACTCATAAATAAGAAACAAATCAATAAATTAAATATAAATAAATACTTAACTATTGCATTTTACTAACTAGATGGTGTCAAGTCAAGTCAAGTCAAAAGATACTTTATTCAATACAATCACAAGGATCACTTTGAAACGTTTTACATACAATTCTTCCTAAGTCCTAGCGCTTTTTTGCATGATCCATCTTATAACTACCGAAACTAATACAAGAGAGTTTATACATTTCAAATGTGTCGGTTAACTGTCTGAGGGCAGAGCGACATGAGCATGAGCAATGCATTCTTATCTATAATATAGTCATTTATATTATAATGCTGTTTATTTATTTATATTGGTGTTGAATTGGTTCATGACCTGAGAACTACTCATTTAGTTGAGCTATCTATAGATCGTTTTAAATGGTTCATAGTCATATTGACGTCATTTTGATGACATTTTGTATTTGTATCTGCAAGTATTTGTCTCAGCTCTCGGTGTTTCTATGAATAATATGTATGTATTTATAAAAAAAGTATGTAATTAGTTAATATATCATCTGGTACACATAACACAAGTTCTGCTTACTTTGGGGCCAGATGATACTGTCTGAAAAATGTCCGGCATTATTTATTTATTCATTTATTCTCATCCTCGCTGAATTTGGTGGTTTTCAATGTGTATGTTCATATACGCTTAGGTAATTTATTTACAAAGAAAACACGCGACACAATAGGCACAGTCATTTGAACGTCCATAAAAACTGTATCAAAAAATAAAAAGTAAGTGAAACTAAATATTCACTCTATCGTCTGCCGTTTCAATAAAACTCGGCGGGTTGCAGCCGGGCGATGCCGAAACCCGAACACATCAAAACAGCCATTTCAGCGTGTTGACCTCCTCGGGGGAAAGCCGAATGATGACGTCAAACCGATACAGAATCCGCCATCTCCCCGCCAAAAGGGCAAAACGCGAAAACAGTGAAAATATATACGGACAAGTGTGAGTAGGATTGGCAACCTGAACTTTCCGCATACTCTCTTGACTTATCATTACGAAACGCTGAATTTTGCTGGGACTTACATATTCAACTTCTCTCCTTCAGTTCAGGTTAAATCAATATTAGAAGCTTAATTGATGGTCTAAAAAAATAAAGCTTTTCCTTTAATTTTATAGACCATCAAATAAACTTGACATACAAACTGGAGAGTTGTAAGGGTTTCGTTTTTCTTTTCAAAGTACGGTACCCTAAAAACCAGGGTTTGAGCTATAAAAAGCCCGCTAATACCCTAACTGGCACAATAATAATAATTTGCATGTGGAACGCCCTGGCTCAGCGAATTTATCCCCGTTTCGGGGGAAAGTGGCAGTCACACGCCTCCGCGACGCCCTCCGCCGGCGCGGGCGAGTCGTCCACGTTTATTGCGCTTCGCTCCGCGAACAACTGAACCGAACTTATGTACGAGATATCGCTCTATGGACAGTCATTCTGAGTCTTAGTGAGGTGAAGCCAAGTTTCTCAAAACAAAATACTCTTGAAATGGAGTAGTTTCTCTTCGAATGGAATTCGCGTCAGTCCGGAAGAGGCTCGAGATAATTATGTGATTTCAGTCAGAACTTTTTACATGATCTACTCATGTTATTGGTTGTGGTACCGTGGTATTAAGTCTGGGTCATAAATGGGACGACTGGTGCAGTGGTCACCCATCTTAATGGTGACACGAGCGTCTTTTTGTATTAATGGATCCGTTCGAAACGCCTCGGCTACAGAAAAAGTGATGAGCTAGACAAAAGCTATTTATTTTCTGTGCAATAACACACCAGCACGTTCCGCCCATCTCATCTCCGATTATTCTTTCAATTTTGGCTATGATTCAGCGAAGCCATTACACTGAGCTGCGCCACGGAATATATAATAGAACTTCCGAAGAAAATCTCACTCCGCAAACAAGTTATGAAAACGGGCGTAGCGTGGGGCTTAGTCAACCAGCAATACAAGAATTTAAGAAAATTGGGTTGGTCCCTACAGTTTTAGCCTAACCATAAACACAAAAAAGCATCTAAACCGCATTGAGTGGAAGGGACACGGACAAACAAACTTTAGCATCAATCTTTGACCAATGTTAAAGATAGTTCAATAACCATCTAGGTTGTTGTGATTCAAAACTGCGAGCAAGTGTGAACCTAAATAGAGTGCTGCAAAGCTTATTTTACATTGCCGGCTGGTTGGAGTGGCTCACGCCTGGCAGAGGCCCACACTATTCCTCCAAATGACGTTTCCAAACACACTGTTTACGCCGTCTCTTATTATTTTCTGTCTTTCTTTCTTTATTTTTTGTGTGGGATTGTTTTTATGGCAACCCTTTGAACAGAACCAGGGAACGATCGATGGTGTGTTTTAGTCCATGGAATGGAGGTTTATGTGTTATGGTAAGATGATGCGTCTGCTATCTTTCATATTTTGAGTTGTGGTGTAAAAGAAACCGCCATACCTGATATACCCGAGTACCTGATACGTGAATAACGGAAATGAATATGTATATGCAGATCATGCAATCATACAATGACAATAACTACAAAATAGGCCATAATAATATAAAATATCAGCGTTGAAAAATATTTTATCGTATTTAAAAAGGTATTGTGTAAACCAATACGGTCATCAATCACACATTCGAAAGCGATCACTATGTTTCATGTCCTCAATTTTTGGTTGATATATATTTTTCGGTACTTAGACCACCACCACCCCTGCAGTACTATTATTAAATGTTAAGGTAACATAAACAAGAGCATTGTCTCGTGCATTTCCATGTTATTAAACGTTCTTACGAATAGTAGAATACAAGCTCAAATACAAAAATCAATGCTCAATCCTCGACGTTGTTTTTGAGATATTGCAAGGCGAGTGTGCATTTACCTGAAACTTTCTTACTAGTTTAGTAACGACCTGCTTGATTGCCCACTCCGCGCACCTAATTCTGCGTCTGCGTTGCAGTTTCGCACACGCTCGTGCCTTTGCTCGATTAAATGTTAGAATAGAAAACATTTGTACATTTGTACATTTGTCCCCTTTAATACTTAAACATTAGTAAATAATAGAGACACAAAATCTGAGAGCACTAAACTCGGTGCTACAGCATTAATGAACTTCTGCAGCGCTTGTATCCTGTGGCGCCGCAATGCGCGTTAGGCAGTACCGGCACTACGCAATACTTAGTACATCATCATGCAAAACAATTGGAATTTAAATTCTATAACGATTATTGTGAGCGTTGAAAGCGGTGAAACTGAATCCAAATAATTGAATCATTAAAATATGAAAAACATAGATTTCTGTATCAGGTTAAGATCAGGTAACTGCCAGAGAATCGTGAATTCCGTTCCGGTCGTGTAACCTTATTTGCCTGGGTGCGGACACAGTCGCGCCAACAGTCACTGATCAGCAGAGCACAACGAAATCTGAATGAGCGTATCACTAGACATCAACAGTTTGATTATTTGCGGATGAATGGACTGACAGAAACAATGGACTGACAAAAACGATTTTGCATTAGCTTCAGTGAAACTGTAAAATCATAGAATTAATTAGTCATTAAGTACAAAATACATAGTAAGTAGTATATTTAGTTGCTAACAGGACAGGCAGGTAACTAAACTAAGTACAATACCATGTTAGACTATCTTTGTTCCTAAAAAAGATCTTTTTGTTTTTTATTTAAATTTTATGTAGGGATGTTTGTTACTTTATGAAATGGCTTTGTGAGTTTTACTGTCTGTTAAATATACTATGTGTACATGTACCTTGGTAGATAAGAATCATGTTTTTGCTTATTTATTAATTAGTAGGTAAGTGATTAACTATGTTCTTTTCCTTACGATGTGTTCCTTCACCGTTCGAGTATGTAGGAAGAAATAATAATAGTTATAAAATATTATAAATATTTTATATTTTCTTATTTCCTCCTTTCCAAAATATTTTGAAAATAATTGTTAGTTTTATAATTTAAATCACTGCCTTTTGGCAGTGATCTGGATCAGTAGAGCTATCTTCAGAGCGTTCTATACGGTCTTTAGATAGCTCAACTGTTTCACATGTATTTCATATTATTGTATGTAATTATATTATGAAATTATGAATTATGAAAATATTTAATAATTATCATGCACTTGAGTTTGTGATGGGCGGAGGTAAGTAATTCCAGAATTTCGTGCAGCATACGGGAAGCTGCACAAATTTGGTCGTTGGTTTATAAAATCAGTTGTAATGAAGGTCGAGCGTTGTCCTCAATGTATGGTTCATAGGAGGGTGATACATCAGACCGCTTCGATGTTCTGTTACAAGCAAATGCTGTAGTGTACACTCATCTTAATGAATAACTGTATCAAAGATACGTTCATTAATCACTATTACCTAATGACTATAATAGGCGGCTTTCCTTAATGCCACTGGCCAACTCTGCAGGGTGGATGGATTTTATCCTTGGTTAAATTTGTTCGATAAAATTGTTTGGGCGCGGTCATATCAGCCATGTGCGCATTCACTATTAGGAGTAGGCATATTTCTACTTACATTGAAGACGTATTCAGTTTCATTCTTTGCATTCTTCATAATGTCACAAGGGTTTTTACGAGTACGAGAGTTAACGAGTAGTCCAATGAAGTCGCGGGGTGTTCAACTACTTTAAATAAACAAACATACTCACACAATATTCCCAGCAGACCACCTAGTGGTTCCATTCAACTACCGGGCGGGGCTGCGAGGACCCCGAAGCTTAATTAATAGGTTTAGGGATTAATTCCTAAGTCGGGTCCGACAGGGTCCGAGGGTGATGACAATTAGTAAAATAGGGAACCGAGGTTTGCAAATTTTTGAATTTTTAGTGCATAATTATGTCCGGCTAAATGTGATTGGACAACATAATCATCCCACTGACATTAAAAGAGATAATGTAGTCGAAGATCTCGAAGTGATATTTCAGTTCGTATCTAGATGGATTTAAGAAGATATTGGTGGCAATTCGGTTGGTTCATTTCTAAAATTAGGAATTGTCTAAAATATATTTAGTTAGTCATAGCATTTGTAAAACCTATTCGATTGATACCATCTAACTAAATTAGGAACGCTTAATTAAGTTAGATAAAATTAAATTAGGATAAGTTGGTAGCAGCAGAATACCAAAGGTTAATTTGACGTTCAAAACCTAATTTGAGCTAAAATTAGTTAGGTTGCTGCCAACAGAATTGAGGGCATTGTCTCTTATGTAACGACTCAGAGACGAGATTAAGCGTAAGCGTTTATGATTTAGATAAATACACTGAATTTCGAGAAACGGAACGGTTTTAACATTCGCAAGCATCAAAATCTCTTCATCTTAGCCTAAGCTTGTTCTTGCGTAACTTACACTATGACCATAGTTTTGTATGAATTTACGACTAGAATGAAATGCTTTTTCGGTATTATAATCTTATCTAAACTGGCTACTACAACATCAGGGATCAAATTCTAGCCATAAATCACACTAGAAAAAAAAAACATTTCAATTGGCCGAATCAGGCGAATCCGCCAAGCGCCAAATCCCATGAAACCCGCGGCCATAAATTGTCAGATGTTCTATTGCTCTATTTCCCAAACTGATATTTCACAGCTGATTTAAATCCGGGCTATTAACTCGTCAGCAGATTACAGCGCTGTTATAGTCGATTGAGCGTGCCGTGATATGAATAGACTGCATATCATATTCATATATGAAACTAGTATCACTCTCGATTTTGTTCGCATTATGTATTTTTTCACCAAGACTTTTCAGCAAGAAAAAGTTTGTTTTAATGGAAACTTTTGCGTTGCTAGACAGTTTGCCTCTAAGCACTATAAATAAGTAGATAAGTAAGACAACATAAATGGTTTCTATCCTTTTATATTAGACCTCTAGACAATTACTACAGATACTATATTATTTGATATTAACTCTACTATATGATTAAACCTGTTTTGATTACTATAATGACAAGCCCGGCCAGCCGTAATGCACCTGCAACCGAACCAACACCGCATGTACTGATTCGTCTTCCCTGCGGGTCCTGTCGGCAAGGTCAAGAGCTTACATTAAGGCTTACCTAAGTGCACGAAAGGAGCCTCTGAGGCGCACTTTAATCCTTTCACCACACTGGTTAGAAATAACTAGTGACACGATAAGAAGAAGAATTAAGCCTGTGTTGAGTGTCAGTTAGTCAGAGCACAATCATTTTATATTAGGACAATTTGCGTTTGGATTTCAAATATTAAAGTGTTTAACAATGTATGTTGAGACTATAATTCATTTGCAAACATGAGTTAATGGAGGTGAAATTATAACGAGTCACGTTTACCATTCTATGAAATAATATCAAATGTCTGCTACGAGGTGCTACACACGGTACGCTATATGTAAGCTCTTTTATTTAGCTAGTGTCTGCAAACTCTAATATTCTATATTTTACTGCCTGAGATCTTCAAAACTTAATTTCTCCAAGTAGTTGGCCCGTGAGTACTTGTGCAGTAGATTTGCGTTATCAGCACGATCACCGCGTTGTGTTGGACTGGCGCCCATCGCAGATAGTCGAGACAAACCTGACATTTCCGCGGAAAGACCTCCAAATGCTTTGGCCGAAAACAGGATGCCGGTGCCACACCAAAAACAGGATACCGGTTTACCGGTCCAGTGCTTGTTGTAAAAAGGCCGAATTTTCAAAACGATCGTGGTAGGAAAAATGTAAATTACTGGTAGTCTTTGCTTCCATCTGTAACACTTTGTTGAGCACCAGTAAACCGCTTTTTACATAAATTCTGGCGTAGTCCAGTCGCTTCCGGCGGGGAAGTGACGTCATTATCAGCTCGTCGTCCGTTTCCACCACTTCCGATGTCGACATCCTGTACCTAGTCATTGCTATTAAACAAGGAAGTTTAAAATGAAACTTTGTTTTTAAGTTACTCCTGTGCTACAAATAATTTGAAAAATAAATACGAGATAGATTATTGCTCAAAAATATCGCTGACTGTTGTTGTTAAATAGTTTTTAAAAGCAATTTTAGACATTTGCCGCGGACTCGTCATTGATCAGATAAAGTCAGAAAGCGGTGCTAAGGGTTCAGAGCCGCAAGTTAAATTGGAAAGCAAGATGTAAGCATCACATGTGGATTAATTTGAGAACACGGAAAAGTTTGTGCGAATGTAAGACGCATTTACACTGCACTGTAGCATCATTAGCCAAGTTTCGATATCTAACTCCGCTCGCACTCTAGCCACTGCCTTTAGCTACAGCTCAGCATTCTGAAATCTATCATAGGTGTATTATTGATGTGTTGCCATGTGACCGTAACTAGTCAACACTCGTCTACACATATGGATCTACTTGGCTACCAGACGCAGTTACTGATAATCATTGAAAACAGCAATAATAATTATGAAACAGATAATAATCAATCATAATTATGCAATTGACGACCTCTATTGAGCATTGGGTGAAAGCCAGCTTCAGACGCAGATGGTTGCGGGTTAAATCACTCCTTCACACAGTCCATCACACAGTCACTCCTTCTTCCAATACTAGACTATGCTGATGCCTGCTACTTAAATTTAACTGAACAGCAACTTAACAAATTTGAGCATAATTATAAATGATATTATTGTGTTGTTCATGTTGGAATGTTGAATAAAGACGGTGGCTAGTTTTAGCAGAAGGTATTAGATACAAGTGAACAATGGATTGAATCCACGATATTTTCAGTAAAGTAAATGCTATTGAACTGACGTGTAAATGAAGTCTTATGAACCAAAACTCAGTAAAGTTCGTGTGAAAGTAAACTGTTGGGTTAATCTGTGCCAGATAATTAAAATTTTGGTGTCGAATGTGATTGCTTCGAGTTCTGCTAAAATGTTTACGGATAACTTATTTCCAATCTACTTCTAGCAAACAAACAACAAACAAACGTGCGAAATAAATACAAAAGTGGTTGCAAAAACAAATAACAATACACTGGCTTATTTTACTTGGATTGATGAGAACATTTGATAGAAAAAACCTAGGTTTATTCGTGATCGTTCTAACATAATACCTGGTTACCAATCTAAACACACAGACCTGTGCGTAGACTAGGGTTTGCGACCAACATCCATAACTATAGGTATTTGGATCATGGTCTGCCACTGTGCAATGGATAGTAGAAATAAACGTTTGAAATGCCAACTCGCCATCCAATAAAAAGTAGAATTTTTATTTGGCCATGGTAAGACACAAACCGCTGTTTTAGGTCAATTGTCATAAAACGTTTACGATTTGGAACTTAACGATTATGCGTAAAACGGATGGGTTTAACAGGCTGATTCAAGAGATTGGTTGTGGTTTGGGGCATTGTGACCGAACAATATTATTATAAAATAACTTATCAACTGAAATTTCAACCAACTTTTAAGACCTGCAGCTGCTACTCGTACCTCTCGTAAAGTTGCTCAAACGAAAAGTCTACCCTTTTTAATAATTTGGTAGTATAACATGGACAACCATCTAAATATACAAGATGTCCCGGAACTAGTATGTTATGCCGAGGTGGGCCGATTCTCGATACTTTCGAGAACAACATAATGTTTTACCTCTTTTATAAGTTCAATGTTTTTCATTGAAGAAATGATCAGCAAAGTTTGCTTCAAAACTGCACTTACCACAAATGCTAACGTCCCTAAAATCAGCTGTTTATTGAACTCTGAGCGTGACCCCAAAATGAAGTATCGTTTGAGTTCACGCAACACAAACATAAAAGTTGCCTACATTGTGATGCCTCTGAGAAGAAAGATTTTTTTTGTGTTCTAGTTGAGATCAGCTGCAATTTTTATAAGAATCTTGTTTATTCTTCTATCAAATTTTCGGATTAATTGCATTTAATTTTTGTTGACAAACAAAATTTTTTTATGATGATGATGATGATAACATGTTCACAACTTTTTATTAAAACAACTTGATTTGGATCTTCATAGAAATTTAAAGCATTGGGTAGGTAGGTATCTAACCAAAATTTTTCGTAAGTAGGTAGAATACATAGGTAGGTAGATCTTCATAGAATTCAAAGCATTAGGTACCCAACCTACAACAATTTTCTAGGTAGTTAGATAGATTTCTTATTAACATTTCTAGGCTAGGTATGTAATAATTTGAATTTCTATGAAAAATCTTGTCTATCCCATATTTTCCCATAGTTTTATCTGTCCACCTCATTGTGCGACTCTGTAACTTCGCGGCTTTTTATCAAAGGTGTCAAACAAAACCGACAACCAATCAGAAGAGTTCAATCCACATAATAAATAATAAATCTCGGCTAATTCAAAAAATAGTCTACCTTTGTAATAAGCCGGCATTTATTATTTTGTCAGAAATTGGTTCCGTAGGTATTTATTTTTAGTCGTTGTTCCGATTAAGACTTTATTTATTTTATTCATTAATTTATTTATTTATTCTGTCATTGGTTTTTTCTTGGTCTTGGAATTAATTGGTTTTGTCACTGGTTTTTTTTCTGTATGTAGCCTTAAAATGAGTCTAGTGATTAATGGTGACAAAACTAGAGTGGTTAAAGGATTCAGTGACCAAGAAAGAATCAGTGACATGACTACAGAATAAACTAAGCAAAATAACTTCACTAAGAACCAAAGTAGTATTTACCAACATGAATGTCATTATTGTGATAGGTTTGAATTTTCACATCAAAAATGAACCCTAAAAAATTGTTGGCAATTTCAAAGGATTTTATTTTGCTTTTGATTTGTTTTTTGCTCAGTTATTTGTTGTACGTCGTGCTGTCAACTTCCTAGTTCCTGTTAAGAGTTCCGTTTCGAGTTATCATCGTGACGTCCTCCTACCCTACAGTAATGAGGAATACGACGATATGATTTTTGTGTGTTGGTGCCGCGTCGAACTATGGACAATGTTTGGCACATTGAACCATTCATGTGACCAGTGTGTGTGATTTTTACGAGTAACCATGTGTTTTTTTAAACTCAATCATAAGTGATTTGTGTTGGATAGCTAAGTAGTACCTAGAATTGGTACCTACTAATCGGGTAAAGTGGTGTTTGTTATTGTCAATTTTCAAAATTTTACGGATCCGCCTACTTAACTCAGACAAGACATTGAACGGTATGTAATCTACCTAAGTTGTTGCTTCTTTTACTTTAAAATTAAAAACATTGTTTTGCAAGAGACGAATAGGTAATTGGATTAGCCGCTGCTGGATAAATAGGTAAGTACCTAGTTACTAAATAAATATCTACTTAGTTTTGTGCTACAAACGAAACACCATGGCTTGTGTGAATACCGCAGTCAGTATGTAATGTAAGTATCTACGTCAATAGATACCTACACAAACCAACCTAGGTACTTATCTAGCCTAGCTTAGCAAGCAATTTGAACTCACGCAAAACGATGTAGATAGGTAGGTAACGCACTTAGAAACATTGTTGACAAAATAATAAGGGTTGTCAATTTTATTTCTTGAATGTTTTTGTATAGAAATCTGAAAATATTAATTCTTAGGATTTGTACCCCCACAACTGTTAATTTTCATGGTCGGAATCTCCTCGTTCAGGCTTAAAATACTAGTTACTGAATTCCCATATGTATAACAAAGTCGTGTTAGTGACACCATTTATAACTCAAGAACGCCTGGAACGCTTTTAATGATTTTTGATTTGTTGGATGTCTCCGCTCGGAATTATAGAAAATATTTAAAAATTAGTTAACTAAAAAAATGTAAAGATTTAAAGTAAAGTTCAGCTAAGTGAGGCAAAGTGCTTTTATGTTTGATAAAGCTTCTCAAGGAAAAAGCCAAGTTCCATAATAAATACAAAACCTATGGTAATGTCAGTGATCATGATTCTTTTGTTATTTTAAGAGACAGAGTGCGGCATATGGAAAGTGAGATGTTTGGTGATTATATAAAAAATATTGAAAGTTCCATAAAAATGAACCCACGGGCCTTTTGGTCTTATGTTAAAAGTAAAAATCAGTCCAACGCGTACCCCTCTATGATGCAGTATGGTGTACGTTCTTCTGATCAAGGTGATACTATATGCAACATGTTTGGTGAATATTTCCACTCTACCTTTTTACAAAATAATACACCCTCGGACGTATCTGATATAATTAATTATCAACATCAAAGTGTGTCATCTACTGATATTGGCATGGTTGAGGTGGTCAATGAGGAAGTGTTCAAACTATTTAAGACCTTAGACTTACGTAAATCGGCGGGACCAGATAGTATTCCAGCAATCTTTATTGTAAAGTGTGCGAGAAGTCTAGTCTTGCCGCTTTCTATTTTGTACCGCCGCTCATTAACCGAAGGAATCGTACCTAACATTTGGAAGTCTGCTCTTATTACTCCTGTTCATAAAAAAGGACCAAAAAACAATATAGAGAACTATAGGCCCATATCCAAATTGTGTTTATTTGCTAAAGTGTTGGAAAAAATTGTTTACATTCAACTATACTCCGCTCTTAAGCAGGATCTTGCACCGCAGCAACACGGTTTTGTGAGGGGTAGGTCCACTACATCGAATCTCTTGCTGTGTACCGAGTTCTTGACTCGCTTTATGTCTGAACCCTCGCAAATTGATATAGTTTACACCGATTATAGCAAGTGCTTTGATCGAATCGATCATTCGCTCTTATTAATGAAACTGCAACGTATAGGTATACGAGGTAATCTTTTTAGATGGTTCACATCTTATGTTTTTAATAGATGTCAGACGGTGGTTCTTAGTGGATATTCATCGACGTCCATGTTTATCCCGTCAGGAGTCCCTCAGGGTTCTTTATTAGGACCGCTGCTCTTTGCTATGTTCATCTGCGATATCTCTTCATGTTTTCTTTCTTCTAAAATTCTATTATACGCTGACGATATGAAAATTCTAAATCAAATTAAAACGATTAATGATGCATATCGTCTTCAAGAAGACTTAATTCGATTTGAAAGTTATTGTGTGATCAATAAATTGGACTTGAACGTTTCCAAGTGTAACGTTTGCTCTTTTACTCGTAAGTCAGTTGCTATTAAATTTGATTACACAATACACAACTCGCCACTCATACGGGTCGATACAATTCGCGATTTAGGTGTCACTTTTGATAGTAAACTCTTATTCGACTGCCACATCAATAACATCGTAAATAGAGCATCCCGTGCACTTGGATTCGTTTTGAGAATGTCTAAGGACTTTACAAATATTAAAACCTTTAAGATATTGTATTGTGCATATGTGCGCAGTCATCTGGAATACGCATCCCAGGTCTGGAATCCATGTTACGACGTGTATTCTTCGCGCTTGGAGCGCATTCAAAAAAGATTTCTGCGTTACTTGCAGTTTCGTACAGGTGTTTTCCTTCCAGATTACATAGCTAGATGTCGCAAGTTTCATTTCCTCCCACTTTATGAACGAAGAAATATCGCCGATATAGCATATTTGATGAGCATTGCAAATGGCACGGTGGACTGTTCTGAGTTGCTGGAGCTATTGGGGCTGCGTACTAATACTGCTAGTTTTAGAAGACCTAACATCTTATATGTTCCAACGGTTAAAGCAAATTATAGGCAAAATGCTTTTATTATTCGAGCAAGCGCCTTATTTAATACCTTAGCAATCGCAGATATTGATATATTTAATACAGCAACGAGCAAGCTAAAACGCTTGCTCTGTGACAAATTCTTTTTATAGTACAAGTACTCATTTCGTTTTATCTTGTTGTTTGATCTATGTATTTTTAAACTATTCCCAGTTATTTTCTCTTTTGTTTTACTTTGTATTGTTTAGGTTTTCACTTGTACTGTATTTTTCATTACATACATATATATGTTATATCTATCAGTGTGAAATTATAATTGGCCTTCTGCATACATGTTTTATAAACATGTATTATTTGTAATTATTATTAATGTACCTAGCTGTAAGTTCTCCAAAAATTATAAAATAAAATAAAAAATAAAAATAAAATGTATTATTTTTTTTCAACACGTAGACAGCGTAGTTGCGGGACAGCAAGTTTTGTAATATAACCTAATATCATAACCGTCAAACAGAATTTCAAAATAGCGCCTGTATTAATCTAATCTTGTAAGAACTGTTGGTTGACATTAATACAGGTCACATAAGTTACAAAATGCAACGACTCTACGAGGGAGTAACTTACCACGATTACCGCCTAAGGTACTAACTGCTACTAACTAACTTAACTCCTAGGGGGTTTTTGTCTATGAAGTTGCAATAAGCAAATACAAGTAAGTAACCGAAACGGGTAGTAAAAACGGACAATCGCAAACTCGTGTCTCCGGGCGAGTCCGGGCCAGTCCCGCCCGAAGTGGGTCAATTGCAATAATTAACAAGATTGCACTTTGGAACAGCGCGCCTCGCCGGACACCGTGAATTGCTGTAATGATGTCGTTATGGTATTCATGCTTGTGAGAGAGGGATTTTATAAACGATGTACAAAACCTATAATTTTATTAAAATGGTTTTTTTATGTAAAGTAAGACAATAATAATACTGGAAATTTCCCACATCAACATCTGGCCCCAATGTAAGCAAAGCTTGTGTTATGATATGTTATGTTATGTCGTCAGATTACATTGGTATTTGTAGTTTTTAAATATTTTCGATCAGAATTTATATTATAATATCCGTTACAACTAAAACAAAAAAAAGTACATGCTCACGACTTCCTGAGAGGCACGACCAACACACCCACACTTTAGAAGAATAGTTTATATTCCGCTCGTCACGAGGTGCCACCTCGTAGCCCATTGCCACAAAAACAATACACTCGTATTATTGTAAAGATAAAAGCAAAACTTTACTTCACCAATTTCCGTTACCTACTTTCTAGAGTCTTCACATTGGTGTTATACGAATCGATTATCTCGAGTTCTAGAAGATTCCTTTCAAAACTTCCCAATATTTCCAATTCAACTTGTTAATTCCTTTCAATATAAATCTACGAAGCTTCGATTATAAGACAAACAAATAGACATCCAAAAATAAACTTCCATTTTTTATCCTCCAATATCGGATTCAATATCTCTTTAGCTTATGAACAGAAGCGGCCCAAATCCGGGGCCAAAGTTTAGTTAATAAATAAATCAATGAGGATCAGTGGGGGTTAAGTTGTCGAGCGGTGTAATGCGCGTACAATACTCTATTACAATATTCAATAGTTTGCATATTCCTGGAAAAGTGGCATTTCCTACTAATATAATGCTTGCACACATACGCACACGTTTCTCAAAATTTATTAATTTCGACTTGCTGGTAAATTCCGTGATTTACAGAAAGACCTGCTATATCTACCTTACGATTTCAGTCAAGACTAAGTTTCTAAATTCATCCCAGTTTTTTTTTAAATTATTATTTAATGAATGTCTCTACTAGCCTCTACAATAGTTTTTACAACATTTTCCTCTTCACATTAGACATTGGGTTGGTATCTACTCATAACTTTTACTTCTTTAACCTTGTATGTCTTCCTTTTAGATTTAAAATCGTGTCACTCATAATATAGAGAGTGTAATTGCGCGTCAACGCTGCGTTTCCATCGCGAGGTGTTTGCGATATCGCATTGTTCATTATTCAGAGTTCATTATTCACGACGTGTATTCATTACCGGCAGAAGTGGCTGCTGTACACATAGTAAAGATATAACAGAGGAGTTATTACTTGTTGTAAGTCCCAAGGTTTTGATATAAGTTATTTCTACTGATATTTGGTAAAAAATCGGCAGGTTACGCCATTGTTAGTTTGTTTGTTTGTTCGCCAGAAACAATTTTAAAAACTCTTTAAAAAAAAACATCCGCCATTACCTTTATTCCTCTCTTTGAAGACCTCTGTGGCGCAGTGGGCCACAGTATTTGTCTCGAGTCTGAGTGTTTCTTTGTATAATAAATAATAAATAAATACATAAATAATCCCGGACATTTAACACAACATCATCTGGCTCCAAAGTAAGCAGAGCTTGTGTTATGGGTACCACATGACTGTTATACTACTTATATATTTATTTTTTATAAATACATACATATTATACATAGAAACACCCAGACCCGAGAACAATACTTGCAGATCATACAAACATTTGTCCCGCGGCGGGAATCTAACCCGCAACCTTGTGCGTCTCAGCATAATATGTATGTATTTACAAAAAACAACTATATACGTATTATATCAGTCATGTGGTACCCATAACACACCCTCTGCTTACTTTGGGGCCAGAAGATGTGTGAAATATCCGGCATTATATTTTATATATACGGGTTTCCAAATATAAATATCACGCTGACTAAAGACTAAAGTTAGTAGAGATACAGAACTGCGTGAGATCGATCTGTGGCATCCATCGCTCAATTGACGAGCGCTATGTTTGCTCCAAATAATGAGCTCTGCTGATTGCGACTGATACGTGGCTGCTACTGTTTATAACTTAATTATACAAATTATGTCACCAATTTCAGCGTTAATACGAAATGAGCTTCAGCTAAATAAGTAAAATATATTAAGCGTTTTTATTTTATCAGAAACAAGAAACTACTCGTATAAACTCCATCAAAAAGTTCCCACCTCTTAAACATTTAATTGTTTTAAATTTTCAAATTATTCAAACCCCATTTCATTAGATTCTGAGAACTAGATTTAGATCCGTACGCCACAATGCAGTACACAATAACATCATTAGCATACACGCGGGGTTCCGGCGTATTGTCTGCGCTCCATGGCTGGCTCTCGTCGGAAACCGGCCGCTTAGCTCCCTTTCCGGGAGGTTGTGTGTGTGGCGAAGGAGGTAACGATCGTAGTGTCATTGGAATTCAATTTTGTACCAAAAGGTATGCAGCAAATAAAATCTTTCAACTTTGAACCGGCCAAATATTGACTGGCTACGGGAGAACGATTGATTTGATAGATTGGAAACGAGAATGTGTGAAAGCAGAGATTAGTTACAGAGATTAGAGACAGTTGCTACAATTTTGTCGGTAGTTTTCTAAGCTTAGACTTTAAAACTATTTCGGTTTTAAATGCTTCAGTCTGAAAGCTATGAGATGCTTGTTTATATTTCATAATCCCCACTGGTAAGGCAACATTAGTGAGGATAATGAAACTTACCAATGTTTAATTGTTGCTTGCGCTGGTTTTCTCTCGACGCGATATCACCCGAAATAAAATTATAACTGGAATTTTGTAGACATTCCAAATTGCTTTCTAACTAAAAAATAAAACAAAGCATTTGATTTAGATAGGAAAATACAATAAAAAGGTACATTATTACGTCAGAAAGACATTTACCGAGTGGGTGGTATAGTAATAGATTTTAAAGAGAAATACTTTAATTGAAACAAGCCTAAATCCTTTTAAAACTTTTTTATTCTATTTGTGCTAAACGACACCAAAGGCCAACATTTTCAATAAAAAAGCGTAATCGAAAAATAAATTGAAGTAAAAACAATAGCCATTTAGTTTTTAGTGCAATGTGGGATTAGTTGAACAAAACAGGGTTAACAGATACCGACAATAACCATAATTTAGATAACAACTAAAACAGGAGTCCGGGTTTTGCTGTGATGTTTTAGAATTTAAATAAAGCCGCACAACAACATTCGATCCAATGTTCTTAGTATAGAACTATAATAAACAAATCCTTTTACAAACCCACAATATGTGATATACTCATGTTTCGACATGCTAGAAACAATTCAGGCAGTAAAAATTAAGGTAAAACCTATTAGCACAATAAGTAACTGTAAATATTATGGTAAGATTACATTAACCGCGTACTATGCACAGTCTAACCTAAACTTAGGCAACCCATGTTACACTCAACTAAAATTATGTCACCATCTCAATTTGGAAACCGGAACACTTACGATCAATTTTAACGGAACCCTCCATAAATATTAAAATGTAGCAACCCTAGCCAATGTACCGAATTATCGTAAACTACGGGAGCGACCGATACACGCGATACGTGACTTCGCGGCAACTCTACGAACTAACTACAACAAACGAAAGTACTCCTTATTCCATTGTAATAAGAACAAACGGTGTGTACTTGTGGTTTGTCGTTTATTACTATCGAAATGCATAACGGCAAGCGTCAATATACCTTATTGCTTTGTAATAAGGGTGATGAGAAGTGTAGATGTTGTTGGTCGTTTATAACTATTGGAATTATTTACAAGGCTTATAAAGTGCTATAGAGCGGGAATCATTTCGCTTGGAGGGATGTTTTAACACAAGGGGTGACATAGCTTGATTCATGTAATAGTGTTAGATTTTATGTTGTGTTTTCAACTTGTATGTAGGTGCTTTTCAATAGTATTAATGTTCTTTTAGTTATCACTACTGCAATCATTAAAAATAACGATGTTTCACTAAACACACGGTTATGAAACAACTAATGAGTGGACACGGCTTAAAAAGTTAGTGTTGGTTATTTTGCGGTCTCGTATGATTTCAATATCGCAATATCGCACGTAGACCTAATGTTGCGATAGTATGCGAAATAATTTAATATATGTTAGATACATAAATAAATAATTTATTGCCACATATGAACCAAAAAATAACAAATAAAATTAAACATAGGTAATCATAATATAAACTTAAACTAGTTCACAGGAAAAAGGGGATAATGCTGCACCTAGGTCCAGCGCTGATTTTCAATTTACTCTCCTCGTATAGTTCTTACCCGAGTGTTTAAGTGGAGCGCGTTACATTTATATTACAATTATCACGGTACAATGCCCATGCTGTGTGTATCATCAGATGATATTGTACAAAAATACAAGTTTTTTACTTTTAACATCCGCTGTACTCCATAACGATCAGCAGAAGATCATTAAAAACGGCTCAGCACCCGCATCTGACTGTAAAATAGGGTTGGTATTTTTCGCTGAACACTTCGAGTGAGGATTTCTACGTGGAACTGATCCCAGATGAGAGCTGCTTGGAGACTGATGATGGAGACGACTGCGATAGTCTTCAAATTATTGAGGAATGCTCTAAAGTTATTCCAAGAGGAATGACGTAGAACGTGTCTCGATTGCAATCAATGGGATTAATTGGAGGAGGCCTAGAGACAAATGTCAAGAACAACCTGATTAACCCTTTGTGTAACGAAATTACATCTAGAACTAAACCTTATCTTTTAACGCTGTTGGCGGCAAAATGGCGGCATAATGGCGGATGTATTTTCAGATCTATTTTAAGTTTATTTAGGTAAACTACTATAACAAAAATTGATATTTCCGCTGTCACAATTTATAACATAGATTTTAGTTTTAATAATGTAATATAAAATTGTGCGCATGATCCCCCTGCTGACTAACAGAAGAACTAGCAACAGAGATGGAAAACCGTTATGCACCTGCAACCGAACCGACACCGCATGTACTGAATCGTCTTTCCCGCGGGACCTGTCTGCAAGGTCGAGAGGTTAGTGTGGGTACTTGGGAAGGCCTGCGCTATCCAACAGAATCCCAGGCAGATAGGCGTCAGTGGAGAGGTAACTTCACCCACCTCAGCTTGCTAGAGCGGATCCATGTTTTCAAACCCAAGTAACTGATCTGGTAACTTGACAGAAGCCACATAAATCATCTTCAACAGATGAACTAAGGCCAATGATGATGTAGTGTATGTGTGTGTTTGTGTGTGTGTGTATTTATATATGTAAGTGAGATAGTGTGTATGTGTTTCCTTGTTACACAGGTTATCACAAAGGGAAACTCATACGTGTTAGTGTTTGCGTGCGTGAATGTAGTGTATGTTTTCACAGTCGCTTTATCGCGTCGATATGAACGTGGCTATATTTCCATTGTTTGCGGAACATCCATAGCCGCCATACTCAACGAAAATCCTATGCGAACAAACAGATGAACAAAAATTAAATCAATGAATTCAGTAACTGATTCATATTAGCAGACATGAATCATAACACGAACTTTGTCGTCCATATTCACATGCGCATTCTATAAAATATCCAGTAACCGGCATATCAATGTTCGATGGTGCCATAGACAATTGGTGTTTTGTTTGTAGCTGATACAGTTATATGGATGCCGGTGGACGTTTGGCGAGTCGAACGCATGTCTGAGCCCCAGCCCAACGAGACCACAGCTGATGTTCCTGTCTTCTGACACTTACACCTACTGACAGGTTTGCAAAATCTTTACATACGAGTTCTACATTAGTTTATATTTATATTTTTTGTAGTAAGGTAAGTAGATATAAAGATAATACAAAATAAAAAACGATCAAGAGGGAGAGTCAGATATGGGAAGGTCACCGAACCCATCCACTTACCTACATTTTCACTATCATAGTTATTTTACAATCGGTACAATTCAGGGGCACCTCACAGTAACAAACCATAAAAAAACCGCACATTTCTCCAACGAAAAGATAAATACAATAAATAAATATTAGAAGACAACGCACAAAACACAATCTATCCCCAAACTAAGTATAGCTTTATATTATCTGGTAGACAGTCATCTCGCCACCATATTAAAAATATACATGTATATTTTTAAATACTTACTTACTTTATAATAACCGGATACAGAACAAACACCTATGTGCACCACACCAATTTTTATCCCGAGAGGTAATCGAATCCTCAACCTACGGCGCAGAAGGCAGAGCTACTACCAACTGAGCTTAGTTAAAGATAAGTTGGATTGAAAGAATATACGACACGGTCATTTAATATACCTATAAATTAACTGCTTTTGGACTTATACCTAATTTCATGATTCTAGGTCAACGGGAAGTACCCCCATAGTTTTTAATTTACTGGCTATCGTTGACATACGCGGTAAATAATTAGGCCGTACTTTTTGATTTTAATGACTTACATTTCTTAACAGCTCCAAGAGACAGAAGACTTAAGTATTTAATATTAATTTCAATTCGATACCTCCACGCATTCCTGAGAAAACATACAGACTGACAGACTGACAGACTGACAGACTGACAGACTTACAGACTGACAGACTGACAGACTGACAGACTGACAGACTGACAGACTGACAGACTGACGAAGTGATCCTATAAGTTTTCACTCAAAACGGGATATTTACCATGATATATGAGTTTTTCTGCGTCTCGATATTTCGGCACGCAGTTGCATGCGCCATGATCACGAGATAAACTAGTTTTAAAAGTTATTGATCCTATAAGCTTTATATTTTCCTCCGACTTTTTGTGTGAATTGATGCTTTTGTCTAATCTTGTATATTTGACACGGATAACTTTAATTCCTGGAGTTAGTTATTATGATATTTTGTTAAAATAATTTGAACGTGTTAACCTCACCGCACTGTGGTTCATTGTGAGCTGCACATTTTGATTTACAAATCATAGATAATTTGAACGGACAGCCAGGATTGTTTGTGGTTGAATGAGATGAACGTGTCCGGGTTATTACACTGGACCACAGACATAATTACCTGAATAGACAATTCAACAACAGCACTGCATCATGCATACCTATGAGTATGTAAACTAATGTGCTTCTGTGTGTTGTTGGTATATTATAATCTAAATTATTTTGTTTTGTTGCAAGAATGAAACTCAAGCAGAGCAACCAAAAATTTTTAACCCGTTAGTTAAAGATTCTCATAAGTGCCACTTTGGTACAGCGGTCAAAAAGCTCGGTCCCCACGGGTCAACTTATTCACAGGTCTTTTATATTATTCTATATTATTCTAAACATAATCTGTAAATGAGGTTAAGGAAAGTCTGAGTGTTTGAAAAGTAATGGACTTATCGGTTTTCTTACGCTAATATTTTTAGTGTGACGGTTTGCTGAATCACGACTATTCACAGTATAGTCATTGGGGATTAACCTTCCTTGAATGAAAACTTTTAGTCGAATAAAAATACTAGGAAATCGGACAATCATTAATGTATAGCTAATATCCTCCCAGCTTCTGTATATACCACATACCTAAATAAACTTAAGGTACCCGACCCCATATTACGTAACTCGCGACTACTAGACCCGAGTTGACCGATCACTGCTACCAAACACACTATTCAAAGTCAAAGTCAAAGTCAAAGTCAAAGTCAAAGTCAAAAGATACTTTATTCAATACAATCACAAGAATCACTTTGAAACGTCTTACATACTAGGTGAATTTAGGTGCCAATTCCTCCTAACCCAAGCTCGAGAAGAATTGGCAAGTAACTCGTCCTGGTCCTAACGCTTTTTTGAATGATCCGTCGTATAACTACCTCAAGTACGAAAAACTAATATAAAAGAGTTTATACATTTCAAATGTATCGGTTAACTGTCTGAGGGCAGAGCGACATGAGGCTATGCATTGCTATCAATAATATAGTTATTTATATTATAATACGCTTTCTTCAAAAGACTACCCTTTATGTATGCATTCTTTGTACTATAACATCTCTTCTATAAGCATAGTTCTGGCAGTAGGTGTGCGACAGGTGAGTAATATGCAGCCTAGCCATCTACGGGTGGCTTTCGTAGAAATAGTTTATTAATGACTTGGCACTGGTTTCGTAGAAATTGCTGTTGCGTTGCTGCTCTATCGCTACTGCTATTTTTACGTAATAACCATGTCGGTATTTTTAACAGCCACGCTTTATGTCGAAAGATTTACAATAAACCAAGTGATTATCACCTACTGATGCAAATTATAGTTTCCATAATAAAAACCCTTTGACAACTTTCAGGGTTTTCAGTGATTGTTTACCTACACGCTTATAACCTTTGAATATTTGTTACTTTCATTTTTGTAAGAGGTGAGAATTTAAAAATCTTGAAAAAATTACAGTAAAAGTTGCAGCGAGTTTTAGGAGAATTTGTCTAGAACTGAACAAGTAGTTAAGTTCTCTGCAAACGTAGACCGGCGCGGCGTAGACGCTCAGCCGCTTAATGTATGGCACAGTTCGAGAAACTTTGTGTTATAAACTATCGAACTGCTTGAATTAAATTATCACTTTTCGAACAGTTTTTTTACAAAAGCCTTAAAAAATTTAAAATATGGCAAAGTTTTTTTTTTTTTAATTCTCTATAAGACTATAAAGAAAAAGTTTATAATGCATTTGGCTCGGAGTAACAAACCAACAAAAACTAATCAGAGAGTTCAGATCCACTGGCCAAGTGGAAGAAGACAAGAGTAGGTATGCCTTCGAGAATGGGCCAACGAACGGTGAAATTGCGGTCTTGCGGAAACAGTGAAATATTTCAGAAGTTTTAATCCGTAATAAAGTTTTTTGAACGTGGCACACACCAAGTCAGTAGACTAGAGAATACTTTTTTTTTTTTTTATTTAACATTTTTTTTATTCTAGTGAACCGTGGTTAAACAATAAAATGTACATTACACTTAAATAAAAAACACCTTAAAAACCTAAATTTGGTTTGTCTAAGGTGTAGTATTCCTCTATGACATAATAGTATAACTGCCTTCAATGATACTCGTACTCTTAAACCAGTTTTGAAAAGATGACTTCTGTGACCTCTGCGGTGCAGTGGGCGAAAGCCGAAGGTTGCGGGTACGATTACCACCGCGTGAGAAATGTTTGTATGATCTGCAAGTATTTGTCAATGTCCGGGTGTTTTTACAATAAAAGATACATAAGTAGTTCAAATCTCATAACACAAGCTTTGCTAACTTTGGAGTTGTGTGATATGTCCGGCATTATACATTTATTTATTAAAGATAATACTAACTAAAGCTTTGTTGTTTTTCGTTCTAGCAAACATTATCATCTCGCCCGCCCAAGTTTCAGGAGTTTTGCACGGACCAGTTGACAACCAACTTCGGGCAAGGCGAAGACATGAGTTCAACCTTTTTAATTAATTCGAGAAGTTGTACCCGCGGAGCCTTATTGTCCTTAATATAAAACCCGTTTATAATGAAGAGACGACACCTTAATCCCGAGTGGTAAGGGGCGGGGGTTGACTTTTGTAAATACGGAAATATAGAATCATAAAGTTCGAGAATGAGCTCGTTAGCTGAATGAAATATTTACCGTTGAATAAATTAAAAGGGATGACGGTTTTTTATTAGTTTAAACTCTGTTTATGTTTGTAAACCGGTTGATGTTTTTATGTAGGTGCCTGTGTACATACTAAACTTGAAGGTCCTAATTGTAAGGGTATAATTTTTAAGAGGCTTTAGCAGGATATCCGGTAGTGAACCGTGGTGAATGTTTAATGACTCTCTTATTTAATGTTTATTTATCACCAGACATTTTGAATTCTGAGGATCAATGGTAGCAGGTTTTAACACAGTTAAAGGACAAAGTAATTACGCAATAAATAGTAATTGAAAAAATGGAAAACATAAATTTGTTTCATTGCTCAAAAATCTAAATTTTTTTATGATTTTGAGGGTAAATAAGAGAAGGTCTGTATTTATCTGCAGCAGGGGGCGAGTCACAAGTCGCAGTCGGTACAAGACAGCGCTATGAATTAATTATTGCACAAAGGCTTGCTTCTTGAGATATATGGAGCTTTGTCTCGAGAGATAAAACTATGGACTTCTAGGAAACGGTGACCGAACACAAACATCGGTCGTACCAGCATTGCTGCAAAGCCAACTGTCTAGATGAAATTGTGGTATACAATAATAATGATTTCATGTTTGTCATTATTAACAAGAAAATTGGAAATAAAATCCTGTGATTTGAGACATTATGTTGCCGTTCCAAAATTATGTTTTTCTAAAATATTAGGTATGTAGAAAATTGTGGACAGACGATAATAATAATTGACAGTCGATTTTGACATTGACTGTCATGCAAGCAACTGGAACTGGCAAGAGTATTCTGCTTGTTTTTTGGTGGTCACAGTTTATATCAAGCCTGATTGAAATTGAAGATTAATAAAGTTTTCTTTTGAGGTTTTCAACCATAAATCAAATCAAAATTTTTTGAACTTCACAGTGAACATGGCGGCGACTGTTTCTAAGGGAGCCAAGGATTAAAGCCTCGGATAAAAGTTGGTAGAAGTTTCCCGGAGCCACGGCAATTATCGCGCGCGATCGCTCTTTATGCGAATATGCTAAGAAGGTATACCTTCGTTCTATTTAGGGTTTCGCTATCATAACGTTATAAAGAAACCAATGCTTTACATATCTGTAATAGGCAACTACATGTATAAATACCGATAATACTTTTGGCGTCCCTGGTTCTACTCACACTGGCAGAGCAGAGTTTTATTATCTTTATACGCGCATGTGTCAAAGATGTTGTTTATTTATGTTTTATGTTAACTAAATATGAGATACACGAGCAAAATAACTTCTTATTTTTACTTGTACTTACAGGATTAGTTAATTTCAGTAAAATCTAGAGGGTACAACCCACTATTATGTGGCACAGTTTGATCACCAGTCTTACTAAAGTAAGTACCTATGTGTCGTAATAAGCTACTAACACCAGAACTAGATATTATCTGATGTGACATTTAAATGAACCAATAAAAGGTCCTGGGAACCACCGGATTTGTTACGTCTATTTGAACAGCCAGTAATGAAGTCTTCTAAGAGTTCTTGGCTTTGATCTGTGTAGTTAAATATTAGCTGACTGTCGTTTTATGAAAATAATTAAATCTCGTAAAGAAGTCAGAAAACATTTACAGCAAAAATATATAAATTTCATAAAGATATGGAGCAACGAGCTTAGAAAACCATGTCACGAAACGACATGATTTTTTTAGGACCTTACAAATTTCAAAAAGATCACGTACCTATTACGCAATACTTGCTTTTAAAGGTTTTTGTTCTGCTAAAAACTAGTTATGACCACAAATCCTACCATCGTGTTAATCTCTCAAACCAAAATTATCTCTCAAAATATAAAACTAACCTGTAGAGCGGTATCCCAGCGTCGTCGCGGAACCAGAACACCATGTAGACCTTGTCGTTGGCGGCCGTACCGAGGTCGCAGGGGAACTGCGCCACCATGCCTTCCACTGCCTGCACGTCCACTGTCCTCACCCCCGCTAGAACAAACAAACACTATTATGCCTCATCGTTTTATCAACAAGTACTGGCTAAAGTCCAAGCTAGTGACCCTTAGTTTTAATATTTATGAGTAATTAAATAAAATGGTGCTTGAGTTGTTAGTGTTTATGATCAAAATGTATTTGGTCTCCTACAAGTGAAAAATCCAAATCAGACCACCTGTACGGCGATTGCGCTATTTGTCAACATAATTGCCATTGAACGCATTGTTTTTGGCAAAGGTTTGATACGGCTAATCTAAATGTCAAAATGGTACCACGCTATTCTTCCTGAACGATTTAATCATTGATTTTAGCTAGTGTTAATTATACACAGACTACTAGGATGTACTAAATCAAAAACATTCGTTTGAAAGCACTGTCAAAAATAACGCGATCCCGCAACGTTTGATCTTATAATCTGAATTAAAGCTAAATCGTTTCAGTTTTAGTGATTGGCTTGGTACAAAATATGTCAAAAATAACGTTTTGATTTTGGTTTAGCTTTGGTTTAAAATTTCAAAATAACCGCGGTCGCCCGCCTGGTTTCCTGAATTTCCTCCTAAACTAGATTCCTCACCTAGACTCTTCCTGTGTACTGGAGAGCAATATGCGATAATTCACGCAGTTAAACATAAACAGCCTTACTAAGAAACGACTCTCAACTTCTGTCAAACCACTGTTTAAGATAATATAAATAATAATGTTAACAACTATTGCCATTTCTATTCTTTGACATTAGAATGACAAGGACAGATACTTAAACGCCACGATATGATATTGGATAGAGGGAGATAATACAAAATTCTAATGAACAACAGATTGTTTAGGTTAGTGATAAGATCGAATTTTTCCTAAACCAATTGATTATTTACAAGACAATGAAAGAATAAAACCCTTCGAAATTGCTGCAGTTGCTGCCGTTGAGTCATCACTGTACATCAGTGACACTATGGCGTAATGGCGTCGTTCTGTGCTGTCATAATTATTTTATTATTTGTACAACCTAAGTGGCATTTTTAAGGCACAAAATAAAAGTTTTAATATTTTTATCATAAATTAAGAAAAAGGACCAAGAAAACTTAGCCAAAAAAGCAAGCACTGTTCCATAAATTGTTAGCTTAATTACCTAAGGCCGAACTAGGACCGTCCTGTCCTGATGCCGGGCTATTAATTGTACCTAATCCTGTACCTGAACTACAATGTCCCGTCTCGAGAGCTTCGCGGATAACTGTGACGGCAGTTGTTTCATTTATGTACAGAACTCACTGTTTTGTAAATTATTTTCAGGCACATCAAAAAGAGAGCGACCAAGAAACGTATTTGACATTTATGTTCAGTGTCTTCATACTTCAAACTGACAATGTTTTTTTTTATTATTTTGAGGGTAAAAAACACAAAAATTACATAAGCTCATCATCTTTATCTGATTCCTGTTTTCCTACCTTATATACAAACATCTGTTAGCAAAAAAACGTTTTTTTATGATTTTCAAAGATAAATGAACTATTGTGTTTAATGGACGATTGCATACTATGGAACTCGACACCAGTGACTCTCGCACCCGCAGTGCAGCACTACTTGTATTTAAACTATTTGGTCTTAGAACATAAATTATGTACAGATGTCCAAGTCCGAGTTGGTCCGGCGGCTGCCCCGAGCGGCCGAAGTTACCCACTTCCTCCAGTAACTGTGCTAATGGACTCGCCCAGAGTGTATTGTGCGACTCGATCGCTTGAGATCCTACTTGTTCTTTAATCTGATAAACTATTTGCCGCATTTTGGTGTGTTCTACAGTGGTCCTTTTTTAGGTTTCCTTGCTATCACACTTTGGAGGGCACATTAATCTGATTTCGGTGCATCTACTGTTTGAGGACTCTACTTTTCATAGAAGATTATGAAGATTGATCTTCAGAAGAAAATATCCTACGCCTCATCATCTTTCTTTCCTTATCCACTTTATGTGGGGTAAGTTTCTCCTATTACAATCAATAACATTTAATAATAAAATTAATAATAATAAAAAATCCCACAAGTCTCACGTGTCAATGGTACCTTTAATTAATGTTCATCACAAATAATAGTCTCATTCTAAATGGACCATAAAATGATAAATGGAAATATCAAGTATCATTAAATGTATATTAACTGTTATCATACGCATATTTACGAATGTAGGTACACTATAAAATGGTCGTGATTCTGTTGATTCGTCGGACAAATTTAATTTTTGTATAATACGCTCTAATTTTGTTAGAACTAAAGACTAAAGTAGAGTAACAGTTTTGACTTAAACAATTTAAATTTACCAAATTGACATTGGCTTGTTTTAGCTCATATTGGTCTTAAATGTGTGCTGAATATAACTGCGGCAAAAAAATTGAATAATGAAACAGCAAGTAAATTAATAACCTGTTTGAAAACTGTCATGTTATTAAAATTTGGGCTTTGGTGTAAGCAAAATAAGATAGTTTCTCATTTAACGAAATATTAGCTAGTCTGGGAAAATTAACAGAATCACTACCAATATACATGTTAATTTAATTATTGAATACTGATATTGTAACGAATATTTATATTAGTAATATTTGTAATGCCAGGATACCGGTCGGAACAACCTCTGCTCTCGCATCGGTCTGGCAACAATGATGCTAGGGCTGCCGTGTTGAGATGGCTACTATTTTCGAAACTCCTCCTAACGATGTATTTAGAAAATTTATTAATAAAAAATAATAACGTTCTCATTAGGTTAAGTTTTAAAATATAAGATTTTATAATTAAAGAGTACCTTAAAAGCATATTTGCGATACTTTCAAATAATAGTGTTCTAATATACCAAACCTTTCAGAAACTCAATATTCATTCCCCGTGATCTTCGCCAGCCCTATCTGGCTAGAGCGGTGAGCGATCGCCGAATTTGTACCCCTAATGAGGAGACTACAGGGCTGTCACCCGGCATTACGCCTCGTCTCGGCTGTGACATTTTAATGGCCGCAAATTGAAAGAAAAGGATGCTTTTCATCAATAACGCTTTGGGTCATTTTGAATACGGCTGTCAATTGCTTGTCAGCGCTCAATAGAACTTTTGTTCCCTGGATTGATGCGAAGTTTATTGACATAGATTGTGATGATACTGGTTCTATTATCATTATCATGCCACTTATGTTAAATGATTTAAGGTATTTCACTTTCAAAATTTTCTGGAGTTGTACTATAAATTTTGATAAACACGGGTTTTACTCACGTATTGTTTGTCGATGGAGTGCGAACCGTGAACTCGAGCGGCAACGAGCGAACCGCGGCTCAAATACACCCTGATGAAGATTTTAGGCATCGCTGAAGTTTCTTGAATCTTTTTTAAGTACATATTAGTTGTCCGTACAAAATTATGTAGGTAGGTAGGTCATTTTATCAACCGTACATGTAAAGTAGGCTTAATTATTTTATTATTCTACCTCATTATGTGAGGAATTATCATCATTAAAACACCTGAAATGTTTTCAAAATAGTTAGATACGAGTATATGTATATGCAGAACTACCAAGAAAAATTATCACGGCTAGTAATACTAAATGGTGTTGAATTGGTAACCTTATCGCTGGTAATTATTACACTTACTGACTTCAGACGTCTTAATTGGTTTGACACGTACATACATCCCTAGGTTTCGACTAGAAAAACTAAATAAGTCCTTTATGGGGAACACGGTGCGCTTCTACAATAAGCCGAAAATGCTGAAAATGCTACTAAACTACCTATTAATAAATTTAAAGCATACATAAAAGGTAATCTTTTGAAGAAAGCTTATTATAATATAAATGACTATATTATTGAGAATGCATAGCCTCATATCGCTCTGCCATCAGACAGTTAACCGACACACTTGAAATGTATAATCAGTCTTGTATAAGTATATCGTACTTAAGGTAGTAGTAACAATACGTATAGCGATTGGACTCACTCATAAACCCACGCATTAACGCGTTATAATAATTAAAATATTCATCAGCAGACAACCTATTAGTGAAAAAGTTGAATATCCTTATAAAATAAATTCACCATCACATTAACGTCAAAAACATTCTGTTATGATTAAGCGCTAATTACAGGGTCGAAAACCAGCATCACAAAATATCGGCTAAAACGAAATACCCTTTTATTTTTATAAGACAACGTAAAGTCGCAAAGAATTACACAGTGTATAGTATAGGATACCTAAACCACTGTTTTATAAAGTTTGGGGATATCTTTTTTATTTTAGAATAGTATGATATTATATACTTATAATGTTTAGATTTTTATTACCTGTAGAGTATTAAAGTTTATTTTAAATTGCCGAAGCATTGAAAAAATACTTGATATCTAACACCTAAGAGCTATGTTTATTTTTTATTATATCTTTGTTGGGTGTCCTAATTAAATAAATTAAAGAAGACTATATATAACCATAACATACAGAAATAAATAAAAACCCAACAATCACATAATGGTAGTCCCAACTCTTGACACGACGGATTTCCTGTGTTGCAGAAACGATGGTTTGATAGTATCACAGTTCCCAGCCTTGAGGAGCCTTTACAAATATGCCATGCCCGCAGCGATACACTACTAGTGTAGCTTGCACAATGAACTTCAACTTGCATGAGCACCTTTGAATCCTCACACTAATCAATATGAGCCAATGTCGAGCACTTTACGCCTATTACTGTCACACGGCTTTAATTACGTACCCAATTATTGTCCAGCACAGCACCTACTCGTTAGCAGATTACAGAGGGCTGCAGTGTTTGAATATGGAATGCGATAATCGCCCAATTTGCCCAATCGCCAATCGTACGTTCAGACAAAATATCTGTAAAGCGTTTGGTCTCATACGTTGATTCAAACGTCACAGGACTTTGTTTTTATGTGTAATATCTTTCCTCTCACTTTCCTGCAATGATAGTTATTTACTGACAAAGGACGGAAGTGTGTAACAGGAAGCCTTAGAAACGTGCGCTATTTGATTTGACCAATGAGCACGCTCTGTGGTAGAGTTGGTCGTCAGATGGTACCTACAAAACCATTTTCCGAGAGATCAGCACTGTCAGCCAACAGTGTGTGTAACAACAAAGAGAAAGGGGAATAGATAGAGAAGGAGAACGCATAAGCTGTTAACCTTCAGTGTTGTGTAAAAAATGTGCTGATATATAAACTAATTCAGAATATAATGTTACATAATGTAGCAAATTACCAAGGTGAGATGTCAGCTGATACACTCATATGCGACTACTGCTGTAATCGCTCGTTTTTTTTTCAGTTTAAAGAAATGTATTATCTCAAAAGCATGTACAATTCAGTTAATGATATCAATCATATTCAAATAGGCTTTGTACATTAATGTTACGTAATATACAAACAAGTACTTATTACTAGAAATTAGAGAAGGTACAATAATAGGTAGCTAAATGTGAGTATACAAAATACAAATCCTTCATGTATATGAACACTTCACTTTGTTCTATTTGAGATCACGAAGTAGTCTCTAGCTGGATGTGGCACTGAACACTTAACAATAAAATTTCAAATTCAATTAATATAATATCACTTTCCATCAGCCTTTTAAATGTTTATAATGTTTTTGACTGCTTAATTTCTTCGGGTAAGCCATTATAATTGAGCACTCTGGTGTTGCAAACTTTTTTTAGCAAAGTTTTCTTCATCTCATGTACTTACGTTATTTATGATTACGATTACGATAAGCCCATTGGGTTTCACTGCTAGGTAAAATACTCCCCTTCATATCTCTAGTAATATACGTAATATAGGTTTTAAGCTGGACCCAAGCTCTATATAAGGTATCGATGTCATCTTGTCATTTTTTTTTGTCTTCTACAGCGCCAACCCTTTGTCTCAGTTTCCACTGAGTGGTTATCGTGGCACACGGCTTATCCGGCTTATCAGACATGACCAGCCCAGCTCCACAAACATTCTAAGCTACATTGCCGATGTGGGTTATAGAGCGCAGAGTTCTGTATCTGTGTGTTTCTACCAAATTATAATTGACATTATTGCTACTATGACTGTGTGAAATCTGTTCAAAGCTAATGGATAACTCGCAATACAAATAAAACGTGGCTGAAAATGTATACGTTCGATATTTGCGATGGACTCAAAACAAATACGAAGGTGCTAATTGTTAGTGGTAGTTGTGTCTTCTATTAACCTCAATCCAATGATTAAACGCCAGTTGGCCAGCCATTGCAAACCAATGCGCTACGTTCTTGAACCACTTTTAATTAACAAATGGAGCGTGTGACATCGCACTGATATTTGCGTGGCGTTGGCACGGCGACGCTTTTAATTACTGCCGATGGCGTTTGGCGACACAGCGCACCTGAACCGCAAATATCTCCACGCGCCTACACCATTGCGCGTTTTGTTATACTCACAGTTCTAAAGTTGTTAACTCTGCGAGCATTGGATGCAGCGCTAAGCGATTATAACAAGTTTAAAACTCTATTGAATGGCTGTCAATGCATCCGGGATTGGGGGTGTCCATTCAAAATTGACGTGATTCTATTTATTAATTTGGGATATCGAATGTAGGGTAGTTTGGTTCGCCATTTTCATTGGAGTAGCGCATTGGTAATAATAATAGAGTGCTGCAGTGATACTAGTTGTTTTGAACCAAGCTTTATTTTGACATTAGATTAGACGAACATAAAAGACTTTGATTCAGTATTACCTATATCCAGAAAAATTGCAAACAATACAAAAAAATATATACAAATATTTAATGGGATTTATCGAAACCTTTATTTGTGTGAAGTATCAATCGACATGATCTATTACTAATACGTATTTCAGAGCAAAATCTTTCAAGTTTGAAAGTTACGCTTGAGAGGGTTACCGTACCTACTTTTTAAAGTAGTAAAATAAAATACAGTTCATGTTACTGATGATAATGCAGCTTTCGTTAAATATTTTTAATCGGTTTAGACTATAAAAACAATAAAAATATTGTGTAGATAAATTTGAATAAATTGTTTTCGAATTTTTACCTGTAAAACGTTGCTTCTTGTCAAATTTCAGGTCAAGGAAGGGAAAGGAAGTACCCTGTACATTTTCCTTTGCGGGCGATCGTCAAAATAAGCGGCATAAATTACCGTATTTAGGCCATATTTTTTGATTGCGTTGTCTTGGCAGCTTGATTTTTTATAGCTATGAAGAGACCGTAGACTATTTGATATAAATTTAAATTTGATATATCTACGTGTTATTGAGAAAAAGGTCTTAATATACAGACAGACAGACAAACAGGCAACGAAATGATCCAATAAGGGTTCCTTTTTTTCCTTTTAGGTACAGAACCCTAAAATTGTCTTTTCATTTTCTTATGTTATTTGCGATCCGTCTTACAAAAGCTTGAGGTGTTCTAAATTCCAAAAGAAAAAGAATTCTCTTCCATTTACTCGTACAAAATGCAAATGAAAATAATAAAAAATTAAAAGAAACCCGTTTACGCAACATAATTTGGAGATAGCTAGCCAACTAACTATAAATAGGTAGGTAGGTACGCCTCTACCCAAAAATATATATTCTGAAGCATCTGCCTCTAAACCCACCATAGTGCAACTCCAGGCAGTGTCACAACTCATAATTAATTAGTCTTAAGACAGTACAATCAATCAAACGATTCCTGCGATTGTTTAGGACTGAAATATGGGGATTTGGGGATTATGAAAACAAGATGAGGATTTGTGGCACAGTGGAGTAATGCAGATTGAAGATTCACTATTATTGTTCAAAATAATTACTTTTTAAAATAATTTAATCTAGAATAAGTACTGATTTGTGGTACAGAAGTTACCATAGTAATAAAACTTGTAATGTATTTAGATAGATAAAATATACCTACACATCATGTGGGACTGTAGGGCTCACTTACTTGTTAATATAATATAAAAAAAACAACTGTAGTTGTTTATGAGGTAAAACATCTGTCATCTCATCTTGGTAATAAGCAACATTAACATTATATCCTGAATTAGTTTATGTAACAGCACACTTTATACACAACATTGTGGTTAAACGCACAGCTGATGCGTTTTCCTTCTCTATTTCTTTCTTTCACACACTCTTTCTCATCAGACCAACGCACACACGACTAAATAATAAGCGAATAATACCCCTATTAATCAAAGTGTAAAGTACAACTCACGAAAGTTTAGAAAGTGAAAAAATAGGTACCTATTGTCTCACATATCGGACTGGGCGCTCTTTCTTTGTTTATTTCGACTGTGGACAAGGCGTAGTAGATGATCACCGTCCAACATCCATCTTCATTAAACGGGTGCTTTTACAACAAGCGCCCGAGACGGCCCTAATATATTTATGGGGCTTACTTTATGGGACACCCCTAATAGCCATGGCTAACAACGAATATACATGAAATGTAACTATTTATATTTTCTTGTACTTGTACCTTAGACACACTTAAAACTTTCACACCTTTGTAACATTATGTTGCTGTGTAAGAATTCGTAGAGCTTTATATCTATACCAAGGAATACCTAATGAAACGTTTGAAGTTTGAAATGAAAATTCAGAGCCACTCTGGAACGAAGTTATAATTGTACTTTAACGATGAACAATTGTATGTTTGTTATTTTCAATAAATTGTCATTCTGTAGATCATCCTGTGACATAAGTCACTAGAATCAAACAAGGCGAGACAAACACAGGATCCATGTTGTATTGAGCCAACTTTCAGGTCTCAACCTTTCAGGCCTACTAGGAACACGTGATGAAATCCATGTGTTTCTAATGCTACATTATCCTAAGTAGGTAGTTAATAATCGGTAAGGAAGCTGCGCTCTATCGTAACTGCTTTATGATAATATTTTCCGAGCTCTATTAACGGCCGCCATTATCCGGTCGCCATTGTTCTCCAGTAATTCAGTATAACTCATTGCGTTGATTAATTTTGTTGTTCTTGTTGTTTAATGGCATAAATAATTATTGCGTGGGCGTAACAGATGAACAATGAGACCTGCTTCTACCTCTGAAGCCTACTTCTGAATTGTAAAAACTTCAAGTTTATGAAACTCGATCTTTTCATTCGTTATTTTTCATCGTAGCCGTTGTTGAAATGCATATGTTTTTGTGCATGGGTGTTGTAAAGTATCATAAGCATGCGTTTAAATATATATAAATGTTCTATCAGTGAACTGGTTCCCATAAATACGAGCTATGCTTAGTTTGGGGATAACCGGTTTCAAAATAAATGAATTCAATACTATCACAAGGAGCAAGACGTTTAAAGTGATCCTTGTGATTGTATTGAATAAATATCTTTGGACTTTGACTTTGACTTTTGATCATTTTGAAACGTCTTACATACTAGATGAATTTAGGTGCCAATTCCTCTTAGATAGATATATAGATAGAAAACACTTCATTGACTACCACACGGAATATTACAATAAAAATAACTTAAGTTATTTAAGGCAATACAATTGGCGGCGTTATCGCTAATAGCGATCTCTACCAGGCAACCGTTGGATGGACTGGACTATAAATAAACAGAGAAGAGGCATGTAGGTGTGGTGTATTTACATAAAAATCAGTTATAAAATCTTATAACTAGCTTAACTACAAATAAATAATATAATATCTATAAATAAAATAATATCTTATCAATAAAATACTACTAGCTATACTAGCTACAGCCCGTGAAATTTATCGTGAATTTTATTAATGTTTGGGTAAATTTTAGCTTTAAGCTCTTCTACAGTGGTAAAAATTGTACCTAACTCTGTAGGGAGAATTAAGTATATTATTATCCCTGAAATCACCATTTCCTATTTTAAGCAACAGGTCTGAGAACTGTCCGGCAGAAACATCTCCTCTAAGATGGACTCTCATATTTTTAGTAAGGCCCAGTTTTGTCACTGTAGGCCACAAATGAGACCGCTTCACGCACGCTTTAACTTCGTCCGCTCGCGTTCCTCTGGGAACTATTGGTAAAGTCTGCCTGCGGAAATCGCCTGCTAACAATACAGTTACTCCTCCCATTTGACAATTAATGTTCCTAATATCTTGTAATGATCTATTTAGGGCTTCGAAACCCCCTTTATGAGCCATAGTACTCTCATCCCAAACAATTAATTTGGTTTTACGGAGTACTTCTGCCATATTACTTTGTTTGGGTATATTGCAGAGTGGGGTTTCAGTTTGTATTAACTCGAGAGGAAGTTTAAACGCGGAGTGTGCAGTTTTACCTCCTTCCAGCAGAGTGGCAGCTATTCCGGATGATGCGACCGCTAAGACGATATCACAATTGCTTAACACTTTGGACAACAATAAATTTAATAGAAAGTCTTGCCTGTTCCACCAGGAGCATCCAAATAAAATACATCTCCTACACTTGCGTCGATATTGGAAAGTATTTTATAATAGATATGTCTTTGTTCATTGGTTAGAGAGCCTTCACTACTTGACACCAGTTCAGCTAAGGAATTGACATAGTAACTTGTTTCCTTCAGGTAGTCCCGGTTATTCTATATGCCTTCAGACCTTTGAGGCTGAGGCAACCCGTACTGCTGTAGGCTTTGTTCTTCTAATGCTAATACAGCTTCTCCTATTGTGACCAAACATTTATTGTAGATTTCATCTGCCAGATGTTCATCTATAATGCCAGAAAGCCTTTCCACTTATCGTTTGTAATTTTCTGATAGGCTATCCCTGTTCTTTACCCAAAGACTTAGTGCGTCTGTAATCTGACAGAATGCCAGCATTATAGAAAAAGTTCACGCATTTTAACTGGCGACTCGCATAAGGCTGCATCCTCTAGGGCAAAATCCCAATGTTTGTCGTCCTCTAGCAAGCCAAATTTCATGCAAGCTAATTGAAAAGTTGGTTGGAGGACACCGTTGACAGTCTTCAAGTCATCGAAGGATGATGGACCCCTAACCTCGTGCGAAGCGAAGATGGTAACACTCTGTGTTATTTGGGTAAACAGTGTACACTATACCTAGAGCGTGTTCTTCAATAATTCCTGGCCAGCCATCTACGGGTTTTTCTCTTTTCCTTCTCACAAATTATTTTTTTTATGGGTATATTGGACCGGCTGCAACTAACTCGCAGAGACCGCTATATGTAGAGTGTTGTAACATATCGAATATACTCTTCTTTTGTCCCATGATTGTTGCCACAGAACAGAGAGAACAATAGAAATAGCATGATGACTTTTTATTAGGAGAACCCGTGTAGCTAATCTCACACATGTAGAAACAAACACACTTAAAAATAAAAGTTATATCCATAGAGCGTTTTTGTGTACAACAAAAAAGAAAGCGTACGGAAAAGGCTTGCGCCATCCCCCACTATTGGTACAATAGTAAGGTTTATTCATTTCCCATTGATGTTAACCATCTTTTCATTTTTTAAAATAGACACAGACAAATTTATAATTATAAGAAAATCGCAAAACAATACACACTAAGCTTTAATGTAAGCTCAACCTTTTTTGAATAAAATCGGATTGAGTTTTCAAACATTTGTCAAAATAAAATGTAATTAAAATCAAAAGCACTAAGGAGTATTGATATCAACTTCGATGCAAATCACCCCTAAAATAACTTTCTACCCCTTTTCATCCCATCAGGCGATGAGTTTCAATAAAATACTGAACACTTCTTCTATGAATTCTGTTGATAGAAGAAATGATTATGCATAATTTGAAGTAGACCAAGGAATCTTGTTGTTCCATATACAAACTTTGCCCCCGTTTTTACCCCCTTAAGGGTTGTATTTAGGAAAATCCTTTCTTATTGGATGCCTACGTCATGTCAAAGAACACACCGTCCAAGTTTCAGGTCTCTACGATCAGCGGTTTAGGCTGTGGGTTCGTCCGTCAGTCAGTCATTCAGGACACAGCATTTTATATATATTATACATAATATATAAAATAAAAATATTTGTATGCTTTAAATGTCCAAATAGGTAGTTTAGTTGCATTTTTAGAAAGCTTTGTATAGAGGCGCACCGTGTTCTTCTCTGTGTAATTGTTTAAATGAAATTGAATGTGTTGCGTGCATTGTCTAACTGCACCGACAAGCATGACAAAGTCGTGAAGGACCTCATGTCACGCTTGCTCTTTGACGTGAAAACGCAACATTTCAATGGTTTTGTACGAACTAAAATCTGGCACACTGATTGTGATGACGACGCGCGACAGTTCGGGGGAGATGTGGTACAGCATCTGTCACCGAACCGCAATTAAACCGCATCTGAACCGCACCTAGACCTGACGTTTGTCTTTGTCATGCCGCATTTGTTGTATCGAAAAACTTCTATGATTATATATAATAAGGTTCAGTAGCGGTTCAAAGCAAGCAAATAAACATAAAAAATATGAATCAAAGTGTCAATAAACAAAAATAAGTCATTAGCATGGTTGTTTAGTGAAACTTTAATGATTTAACTTTTGTTTATACTATCAACAAAAAAGTTTGTAAGTGTTGAATTAGATAACTGATAAATGTTTGTATAATCTGCATGTATTTGTCTTGGTTCTGGGTGTTTTTATGTATAATATATATGTATTTACAAAAACAAACTAGTATATAAGTAGTCATGTGGTACCCATAACTTTCCTTACTTTGGGGCCAAATGATGCTGTGTGAAATATCCGGCATTATTTATTATTCGTTTATTATTAAGTAAATGTCATCATTATATCATCATAGATTTACATTATTTTATAATTGAAGCTCGTTTTACACTACACCTCCAACGAACTCAACGTGACAAAGCCGGTGTAAATGACATCATGACGTCGTTCCGCGACGTGTGGTGTGCCGCCCGACGCCGCGCCGCGTGACCATTTCACATTTTCATTTCGAGTCGTGAGAATGAATATAATTAGGTTTTAGATAATAATCTAGGATTTGTAAAACAGTTAAATTGTGAGCTGATGGAAATAAACTAAATACTTTTTTATAACTGAGAAACAACCCTTTTTTTTTTTAAAAAAGTGTGGTTTACTTTCAAATCAAATAACAATTTGTAAATACGTTTTATTGTTTGAAAAAGTCAAAAAGTCAAAAAGTTAAATGAATGAATACTAGTGATGTTGCGGTGCATACAAAATCTTATGGTTTCTTGGTAGTCTTAGATACACGAGTTTTTACAAACTTTGTATGAAATTATAATAAAAAAAAACTACTTGGAAAAACGTCAATACAGGTATTAACTGATATTTAATTTTGCAAAGCGATATTGGTTTGATTAATTGTAAAAACGTTAATAGATAGGTAGATACTCAAATTAGTACGTAGGTATTTGTAAAAATGTGTGGTGTGACAAACTCAAACGCCCAGTTCGCACTTTTTGTAGAGGTAATTAGTGACAGAGTGTTAATGACACCACGGCACGGATCATCGTGACGATGTGTCATGTACACATGTCACATATTATTATTAACTGCTATTTTGTGTCGCAATCAGGTGAACACTTTATTGAGTCATTAAAAAGCTTAATTGATAGGCATCTAATAATACGAGTATAGTTGTTTCCTATTCTTGTTAGTAAAAAAATATCGTATGAGCAGGTAATTCAATTTCTCTGATAGAAACAACATTGTTTTTAGAAAAAGAAACGTAACACATAGTCATTTAAAATAATGAAATGGTAGAGGAAGGGTATGTTATAGAAACATTAACCTACATTTTAATATTACTCTGTATAATAATGCATCCATTAGTTTTATTAGAACAAAGATGTGACTCAACAATGGCCGCTCTGTAAAGTACTTTCATATTACGAGAGTATGCGATACTGAGGCCACAGTAAAAGTAACATTCAAACGCAGTAATGGCACTTGCATTTAATTGAAGTGGGGTTGAAACCGTCTTATGGTATGTTTTGCTAGCAGTTAGACCTAACATGTGCGTAAGAACTAACAAATATTAACCTAGACATTAAGCAATGCTTTGGCCATTGCTGTAACTAAGTCAAACCCAAGTCATACTCGTACTACTACCACATATTAGAGCTATGTATGTTTTTAAATTATTGTGATAAGTATTCGTTTTTATACTGTTTGCTAAAGCTACTTATTCTGTGGCAGGCCTTATAACGAACCGTGAATAATATGAGTCGACTACCGAGACTAGGGGTACGAGGCGTCTCTATGTAAAGATATATTGTGGTGCACATATTGTAGCCTGATGCATTATGTTAGACGAGCTTATAGTGAACCTTGGCCAAACAAATATTTCGTTCCGGGAACGGCAATATTATACATTATGTGGAGCTTTATCAATAATTATTTTAAGTGTAAAGCCTTACATTCTTGCTTGCTGTGTTTGAACATATTGAGTCATTTTAGGCAACCCTGAAATGACTGCTGATATCGGATATAATAGGCCAACAAAAAAGAATTAATTAATGTGGTTTTACATCAATATCAATTGATCATCAATTGATTCCGTCAGGATAACCAACTCTAGAACAACCAATAAGTGTGTCGGTGAACAACGCCCAGTTTAAACCAACCGAAGCAAATCTAGGCACATTATTTTCATGTGTGTAGTGTACAGCGTAAAATGGCCACAGAGAAGTCAAATAATTGCTTAGCTTAATTTTAGAGGCCACTGCAAACCAGTGAGCCGCGAACTGCGCAAACATCATAGGGTTGGAACTCAGTGCTGCCCACGTGAAGTAAACACCAATTTTACAAGTTCTTATATTTTCAACCATTTACATAAACACGACTCTAAGCTTCAATGTCACTTAAGCCTAACGGAACTTTGGCAACACTATTTGGTTCTAATCTTGCAATGTATACAAACCATAGTTATTAACAAACTACGCTTTTTATATTCTACAAGATAATATGTAGCATTATTTGCTAAATCTTTTACATGAATGGAGCATAATAAAACTCTGAATTAATAAAATTATAATTTCCGTACGACAGTCTACTAATTGTGTCCCATCTCTACCTACCGTACAAATAGTCCTAGTGTGTCCAATCTTACAACATTATAAGTGACATCTCCTGCAGCGTGTCTCAACTCTATTCCACAACTACCTAGGCACTTTTAATAGTACGAGTACGTTTCAGTTGGTGACGAATCAGACGTAATTGGCATTGTATAGTAGAACCCTGTGAAGCCTTCCCTCGCCACTGTTAATTATGTCTGGGTCTTGTTGCTAGGCGGGTAATAATTTGCATTGCAGAAAAACGATCACGATATGGTGCTCACCGCTTTTTATGAAACCTGCTTCGAGAGGTTGCGTAGTTACATGAAATTGTTTAGCTTGTAGACTTTGATTAGTTTTCCTGAGTTTTATTTGTATTAATATTGCGTTAGGGGTATGGGATATAAATATGGAGATTATTTTTTACTGCTGTAAAGAAAGTATACCTACAAAATTGGTAAATCCGCCAGAAATTGTTTTTATTGTAGTATAAGCTCAATGTTCTAAACAGAGACTAGCTTTTGCGCTGTGACTTACATCACGTCTGGTGCTGAGAGGATATTAAACAAACAAACTACTTATATAGCTATTGTTTCGAGAAACTAAGGTTTATCCTTTAGGTTATGGGCCAGCACGCTTTCTTTGTGCAATGTTTTATCCTTTTATTCCCATTAACATTTACTAGATAGCAATTATAATCATTTTTAACATTGAATCTACCATGTTTAGATCAGAAGGTAGGGTTAGCCACTAAGCCATCAATGCTCAAGAGCATCGGTCCTCAGGAGGCTTAAAATAAATAAGTGACAATGTCAAAGTTGGTGGCATACGTATTGCATAATAGATTCACATGTCATCCCCCGACCCGCCTTCGCCTCTGCTCGCCCATACGAATTCAAAATTCAAATTCACCTCACAAGCACCAGTCAGAACCCTTCTCACTACTTTAATATTGCTGCGCCTTTAGCACAAGTCCGAAAGAAGAAAGAGTTTTATCGAGGCGTAATAAGTCATCTTTACACCATCAAAACGGCCATTTCAAACACAAAGAAGGGTTTGAGGGAAAATCAAAAGAAGAAAAAACCACTTAAAAATCTTCTTTGGTTCTTTCCTTGTGGTTTCATACTTCTTACAAATATTTATCGAAATGAAGGTTTCCGACTTGCTTGAAACATGCTATGGGTTTTTACCTTGAATAACATATAATTATGCTACCACGCGGGAAAAGCTGCAGACAAAACTATTTTGAATATCATTACTAGTCTGATACTTGTATGTTCAGCATACGATACGATAATTCGAGTGCCTTGGTCATAGGAAATATTACAAATAACTGAAATCATAGTGCAAGCCGAGAGTTTTATTGAATTGAATTGGTAGGTTCTCTGATATGACATTCCTATGGGTTTACCCGTAACATATCAACGTCTGAACCTCGTGCTAAGAGTCCTGATATAACCTGAAGTTCGCTCTCTGGAGGATTGGGAGAATTGTGAATACCTTACCAGTAACATTGTGACGAGTACTTCAGAGTGGTTCTTTTGCATAATATAACACACTTTGAACTTAGTCATTGACGATAGGTACATAAGACGAGGCTCATCATCTTCGTGCCCTTAGCTTGTACAAAAATTATAAATTTCATTAAAAGAGATGTCCAAATCTGATTTTTAAGTTTAATAAAGACCAGTTTTCGACGATATTTGATGCAGATTTGATGATAGCCTTTTTCAATATACCCCGAAAGATACATATACTGGGTGTCCTGGAACTAGTATGTTATTCGCGTCACTTCGGAGAAAAACAACGGTTCCACGACCTTTGTGAATTCGATGATTTTCATTGAAAAAATGTGCAAGGAAGTTTTCTTTAAAACTAGTAGTAGTTTATATATCTACCTGCGTCTATGGAGCCGCCTACCTTAGTCGAAACTAGCGTGGCTGAGCAATCAACTTTTATAGTTAACACTTATGAGAGTATATAGATAATATTATTAATATATTAGACATATTATTATAATCATAGCCTTGTATTATTTTGCTCCATTATTACTGTCTGATACACATGTGTGTCTGTTTTTTTTTAGTTTAAATCTTATTAATCGTGTGTACTGAATAAATGCCTTGGTATTATTATTATTAGTATAGCAATAAATTTGCACTTGTGCGAGTTTATGTTTAGGTAACGTGCTTCTTCTTGTTATCGTGTCACTAGTTATTTCTAACCAGTATGGTCAAAGGATAAAGCAAAGCTGAGGCGCACGCCTCAGAGGCTCCTTTTGTGCACTTAGGTAAGCCTTAATGTAAGCTCTCGACCTTGCCGACAACGTGCTTGGAAACATTGTTAACAAACTATGGTTGTCAACTTTAATAATTAAAATGAAATATAAAGTTCAGGCTTAAAATACAAGTTCCGGGACAGCCTGTATTATAAACATGCCTTAGCGCAATCTATCAAATTATGAACTTACGGAATTAAACGAACTTGCTTTTCAATATTCGCCGTAAATATCAAGTTCATTAAATTCAGTAGGAAACTTGAAGAACTAATCTTAAAACTATTTTAGATTTGAAAACTCCAACTGATTCTTGCAGTTTTATTGAATGTCAGTGTACCTTCTTCATTTAATTTTTTATATGAATTATTCCTCGTGTTGGAGCAAAAACAGTGCTTTTGATTGAACAATGAACGGGCAAAATATTTTATTAACAACTGGATTGGAAATAAAAAAACTTGTAAATAGCGAGCGATTAATGCAACAATATGATATTGCAATGTACTGAACATCGCGCATTCCATTACTAGATAAGTATATGTATGTATAGGAAAATGTGTTAAGTCTGGCTCAATCCATAAACAATCTAAGTATAATATTATACCTTGATGCAATCGGTAAAGTACATTTATTATGATATTCAGAAATCTGGTATTGAAATCTCAACCATTTTTTTTATCTAAAATTAAGTCGTACGAGTACTTTAACTTTTCTATAAATTTATATCTAAAATCATACTCTAACATGCAAAAAACAAGCGTTCCTGCAGGCTAGGTCAAAGTAAACAATGACACGCCATAACTAAGGCGCAAGAAGGGTGCTATCTGTCGACGAATCAGTGCCATCAATCTTAATACGGGGAAAGCTATATTTTTCCCCGGGCGAGGCCGATGTCAATCATGCTGATAGACTCGCGATAATGTACGCAGGTGTGGAAGAGATTTCTGAATAGACGCCTGATTTGGTATCGGTTTTAGTGCTTAAATAGAAGGCTTCTTTATTTTATTATAATTTTATTATAATTTGTTTATAAATAAATAATAAATAATTCCGGACATTTCATACAGCATAATCTGGCCCCAAAGTAAGCAGAGCTTGTGTTATGGGTACCACATGATTGATATACTACTTTTAAATATTAAATTAAAAATACCTTAGATGTACATAATTTTTTTTTAAATGTAGTTAAGTTAATATAAGTACTCCGTCAATACTCTTTGTCCCACGATACAAGCATTGGTTGGTTTGGGGCTGCGTGAAACTATCACAAAAATGTGTATGTTTGTTGGTTTGAAAATATATCAAAAATGTTACAAGATTTGCTTCCCTAACCCATGCAAATATATACGTTAATTTCGTTGTTTTGTTCCTGTCAGTTTCATGAGTTCGAAATCAGTAGCAACTCTCACCGTCAGCCGGGTCGGCGGCGTCTGCGTCTATGGAGCCGCAAACTCCATTGTCCCATTGTCTAAGGACTCCTTTGTGATTATTTATTGAAATAGACCATTACCGTTGACTGCTTGTGAACCCAAAACAAAACCCTAAATAATTATGTCTACGAATAATCATTACGCAACGAGTTATTTTGATTTTCTCACTCTGTTTGGTAACGACGCTCATTATGATTTGATCACGAGGGGTTTTGGGTCGTGACTTGATTTTCTTCTTGGTAACGCAACGCCTTGATGACCTTTGAGTAAAAATATCTTATTTATTGCAATTACAAGGATTACTTTGATTGGTTTATTAAATTATTGAGATACTATTTTATATAAGGCTCATTTGCGGAAGGTTGCGGGTTCAATTCCCGCCGCGAGACAAATGTTTGTATGATCTGCAAGTATTTGTCTTGGGTCTGGGTGTTTCTATGTATAATATGTATGTATTTACAAAAAAATTTATTATATAAGTAGTATATCAGTCATCTGGTACCCATAACATAAGCTCTGCTTACTTTGGGGCCAGATGATGCTGTGTGAAATGTCCGGGATTATTTATTTATTTATTTATTATTTGAATCGGACACTGAACTAATTCCACTTTCCATTTCAAATTTATTTAATAAACGAATATTTATATCGAATATCTGTATAAACCATTTTATATGTTTGAAAGACCTATCCGACTACACCAGACTGGGGTAGTAAAATAAAAGAACAACCCACGCCACGTTACATGTAGGGTTGATATTTTGATATTTTAAAATGAGAAACAATATTTCAAAGCTCTTATTTCATACCTTTGTAGGGGCTATTAATATACGAATATATTATCGTGCAAAATTTCATCACGATAAGACAACATCACAATCTGTTTGCAAGAGCTCTGATTGGGAGCAGACAGATAAACAGACAGACAGACATACGTGGCAAAATTGTACAGGTTCTTTTGGGACTACGGATCCCTAAATAATATAAACATCGCTCAGAACATTAAACAGATGGAAAAATATATATTATATTTCCGTAAATCTATAAGATTTTTGATTGGCGGAATAGTAATATATATTTGTTTATCTGTTAAATGTATTGTAATGGATTTCCGCAAAGCGTGATTTTGAATCCTGTATCAGATTTTTGTCTAGAAGAGTGTGGATATACAAGTCACAGACTAAGTAAAAAATATTGAAGGGCAGTGAGTATTTGCGAGGGTAAGTTCAGTGTAAGCCGGCTCAAGTGTTGAGATAGAGCACGCGACAGAAGTGGACTGACAAAGGGAGAAACTATCGAGAGTCACAATTAGGTCGCACGCACCCTTCGAGTAAAGTAGGGGGTTGAAAAACAGAGAAGCCTTTGTTCGTAAACACTTAAAAAATAGGTGAACTATTTCGTTAAAACCAAACCACACGTATTTTAAATAAACTCCCTAAATTATGTCTAAATTGCTTCACTTAATAAAAACATATTCCTCAAATATTTTAAACGCAAAAGTTTGTGTGTGTTTGTATGTTTATTACATAATGGTTGATTATTGTTCTAAACTAATCACTTATAAACCATGAATTATGGTCGATCTATATAACAAAATCACCAGAATTAACATTACTGACTCATAGCACCATACTAACAAATAAATGAATAAATATTCGTTGACAATATACACAACACCTTTCAGCGCCAAACTAAGCGTAACTTGTATTACGGTAACCCTATGACTAAAAATTATTTTTTGAATACATTCTTAAGATACTTTATAATACCCAGACACAGAACAAACATCAATGTTACACAAATGTTTGTACTGGAAGGAAATCGAAAGAACAACCTACAGTGCAGAAAGCAGTGTTACTACCAATTGAGCCATTTCTATTGAGTCGTCTGACATAGGTGCTTACTAGGTTAATCCACGCCTTCTAACTTCTACTACTGTTAGTGACGCTATGTAAACTCGTCACAATTACTAAAGAGGCGCTCTTTGCATGCGGATATTAGGGTACATTCCGCGCGGAGGTAGTTCGGGCGTGTTTACGTGTACGGAACTTCATTTCCATTCACAATGTGGATACAATGTCGCGACGCGACAGCGATCTATTACAGCGCACTTGGTGAATGGTACGAGCTCATGGCGGTTAAATACAAATTACCTATACATTACTCTCTGTTCAATATAGCTGTTATGGATTTCTTGATACAGTCAATGATATTTGGTTGTAGTAGTTAAAGGGTATTGATCGCGTTAAACTTTTAATTTATTCCCAACGCTTTAAATCGAGGGTAGTTTCGAAAAACTGCCCCTGCCACTCGGTGGCAACTCCCTAGGCTTCCAGTCCGCCATCACTGTTGCAACATAATGGCACTGACTGGGCTGTCAGCTCAGTTGCTAGTAACTCTGCCTTCTGTGCTGTAGGTTCAGGGATCGATTCCTTCCCAGGATAAACATATCTGGTTCTGTGTTTGGGAGCTATAATGTATCATATGTGTGTATTAAAAATATATAAGTATTATATCAGTCATAGAGTACGTCGATGAGTATATCTATTAATCCAAGTAGTCTCCTTCAAATGCAGGCAAGACAGATAAATAAGTCGCCGCATTGAGAACGCATGGAAGAGCTACTGGGCCATGAAGCAGCATATGAAGGGAAACCTCCCAATATCACTTAAGCGAAAACTCATCGATACTTGTATCTTGCCCATACTGACATACAGTGCTCAGACATGGTCACTAACAGAGTCACAAAAATCAGACCTCAAGATTTGCCAAAGAGCTATGGAGCGCAGTGTTTTGGGAATCAAAAGAAATCCGATCGAAAACGGGCATAGCGGATGTAGGTACGAGGACTGCATGTTTGAAATGGGATTGGGCAGGGCATGTGACTCGAATGCATTCGGAACGTTGGACAAAGCTCGTCACTCAGTGGGTGCCCGATAGGTGAAGACGACGCGGCAGACCCAGGAAAAGATGGCGAGACGATCTAGATGCATTCGAGCCAAATTGGCAAACTGTGGCCTTGGAGCGCAAAGAGTGGAAGGTTAAGGGGGAGACCTTTGCCCAGCAGTGGGACACCATAGGTTAAAGAAAAAAAATATATATCAGTCATCTAGTCACCATAATACAAGCTAAGCTTAGTTTGTGACTAGATAGTGTTGTGTGTATTATCCATTAATATTTATTATGTTATTTATTATTTATACACGTTAAATACCCGTTAACATCTTAAACAATATGAGTTCTTACCGCGAAAGTTTATAAAATACTACAATCAACGTCTATCAGTTTCGATTAGCAATAGCGATTATTTCAATCATTAGTTTGATTGTATTTGCAACCAATTTTAACAAGATAGATTGATATAACGTTCAGTTTCTATTGATATGACAGTATGTATTACAATCAACATCATATTTCTCTAATACCAATTCAATAGTAACTTAAAGGCTAGTACCAATGTTTTCATAGTAACAAAATTACATAATCGCTGGACTGCTACGCGTCAACATGGACTATTCTATACTGACAATACTTATAGTCATATGCTTGACCTCTGTGGCGCAGTTGGCGATCACCCGGCTGAGAAGAAAAAGGTTGCTGGTTCGATTCCCGCAGCGTGACCAATGTGATCTGCAAGTACTTTTCTCGGGTCTGGGTATTTCAAGGTATAATATAACTTTTCTTTAATAACTTTATAACTTTTTTTTGTATTTTCAAAAAAAAAGGATATAAGTAGTATGTTAGTCATGTGTTCCCATAACATAAGCTCTGCTTACTTTGGTATCATATGATGTTGTGTAAAATGCCCGGCATTATTTATTTATTTATATAAACCTCAGGGTATTTTTTTACCTCATTTTAAAATATACTATATAAGTTTGCACTTTATCAACAAACAAGGTAAACAGAGGCTGTTTACCACTCAGAACTAATGAAACGGCGAATAAAACATGCGCAAAAGTTCGTACGAGCCAAATCTAGTAACGGAGCTCTTTTTAATCGACTTCATCAAAAAGGAGGAGGTTCTCAATTCGTCGGAATCTTTTTTTTTTTATTTATGTTCACCGATTACTCAAAGACGCCGAATGCGGCCGTGGATTGGGCACGCAGGTTTAGAAGACACGTATTTACTCTCGACTTTAAAAGACTACAATCTGGTTGTTTTCAGGAAAGACAGGCTACGGCAAAGTATTCCAATCCTTGGCAGTTGCACTGTTTCAGTCAGCATGAACGGTTGCTTCGTAGTGTATCTCAATGTTGACCTAGATTATTCGCGTGAGTCAACGCGACGTAAAATGACTAGTCCAAAAAGATCAGACACTATTGTCATTAACACTGTTCTTGCATTCATACAATGCAAGCTGGATGTTATGGATCAGGTCAGTCTGATCCAAATCCTGACTTCCAGCTACACTGAAACCCAGATCGCAGACGCCAAAAAGGTACTCCACGACACAAAAAGGACATCGAAGATATCTACAAGGTGTTCCTGGAGACCGATCCCGATGACTTCCCGATGTGTGTTTGTCAAGACCTCACCTCTCTTCCTCCAGTGACCTGGGACTACGTAGATGTCACGTGTGTCCTTAAGCAAATAACGCAGCTGAAGGCAGATGTCTCCAGCATGCAGGCACAACTTCAACTTTCGGAGCAAACTGTGTCCGAGTTGAAGCCCAAAATCGTGGCATTGCGCAATGTAAATGCAGTGCCAGTGCCGATTTCACCGCAATCAGCGCAAAATTTATATATGCGACGCATTGCAATCCGATGCCGGACTTCACCTGTCAGCAATTATGAAGACGTGACGCTTGACACCGATACGCAGTTAGAAGACCGACCGGCTCCGCTGACCTCGGCCCCCGGAACGTCAGCCCCGCAGCCTGCGACTTCTGTGCCTCCCTCTGGTCCCCGCGCCGTCATCTCGCCAGTAGAAGAAGAGTTACGCGCAGTCTGGTGTCCCGCCAGCCTCAGCAGCTGCACCCGGCTCCCAGCGTCGAGAAGCACCGAATGAGTCAGGCACGGCCAAAGAAGCCTAGCGGTGGCTTGCATAAAGTCGACGATGAAGGCTTCACTGTCGTGGAGAAGAAACGTCGACTGAAATCGTTTAGAAAGCGGCGAGGTACTGCTCCGCTATCTTACTCTGCAGACGGTGGAGTCTCCCGTGTCGATTTATGTGTCTCGGTTAGACCCGACCACTACCGGAGAGAGTATTCTCTGGTACGTGGACGAGAGAGGCCGATGCCGGATCAGGAAGCCACCCGCAGTACTTGTGCATGGCTTGAAGTGATTAGAATCAAATAGAGAGACCAACTTCAAGTCGTACGTGCTCTGGGTAGCTGCCAAGTACAAGAATGTATTTCTCGCACCCGGCTTCTGGTCAGCAAGAGTTGTCTACCGACGGTATAGGGAAGCACCGTTTACGAAGAAAGTGCCCTGATTTTTTCTATAAGGTATTTATTTTCTATGGGCATGGGTATTTATATTATTATTATAAATGTGGAAGCAAAGCGCTTTGTTCGTAAGGACAGTAGACTGACAAGGTATGGATGGTACTGAGCGGTACGTCTGCTTGTCCTATTGTGAAAATAAGATGGTGGAATTAGATCACGCAATTCGACATTCTGTGACATTCGACATTCGGGACATTCTGTGAAATGTATTCCATAAAACAATCGAATACATTTCGGACATTAACAAAAGATAAAATTACAAGTATTTTAAAAAAACTAAAATAAGTTTGTGATGCAATTTATAATGATGTGAATCTCGCTATAGATCACATTATCATATTTATGTGCAAGCTTATCACGCCAAAATACGACAAGGCAATATTTTACATATATACCTAGTTCTGGATGCATTTTTTAGATCTTGGTCATTTTCATGCACAAATACATTATGTTCGGTCGCTGTCGCCTGCTCCTTGGTGGGGAATGTAGAAAACACCAAACTACACAGTTAGCTTGACATTCATCCGTTTTCTCATGCAAATGGCTGCCGCCGCAAATAGCTTTGTTTCCGAAACATCCTGATACTAAACGGCTCTTTCGATCTTACCTGGCTCTGCTTTCGTTTTTTGCTTGACTAAATTCGTAGGGTTCCGTATGACTTCTTGTGTTTCTTTTGTTCGTGATTCATCCACACTTCTAGACTAATATAAAATTTTAATTTGTCATTGTAAAGTGTCGTTTTGTTTGTTTGTTACGTTTTTACGGATTACGGAACTTAATGAAATTCGGTAAAGAGATTGTATTTTGGGAAAGGACATATGTCACTTTGTACAAAAGTACATGCGAAGCCCCAGGCAGATGGTAATAGTAAATAAAAAGATTAGTACTCGCTTTTGCCTCTACTCTACAGGCAATGGACTCCTAGTTTTCTTATCAAAGACTTATATCCTATCCTCTATCATATAATTACATAAAAGGTTAGCGTGGCTTTTAAGTATGCTCTGTCCTTGTCATTTAAATGTCAAAGAATTGAGATGACAATAGATTTAAACAATTTATTAGCTAAATGTGTGTTTATAAAATATACTCTTTTACCCTAGGGTATTATTAAGGGTTGGCCGAATTGTCTTTGCAAAGTTTATTGAAATATTTGTTCTAAGCCCTATAAGACGCAATACTCACGGCCACATCACTAAAATACAATTTAATCACACACCTCCCTCCTCTTCATTACATTATAACCTCAACAAAAAATTTTAGACTTTATATATCACGTAACAAGGCTTAATTTTGCATGCAAGTTTAGAAATATATGCAGGGTGTATACAAAGACTTGTAGTATCATTATCCATTATCATACTTTAGAATGGGATACACACATTAGGATGGAAATTAGCTTGTCATTATACAGGGCGCGTCGTTCTCTATATGAATGCCTAATGTGAGGTAATGAGGCGCGCAGATATGCATCTACGGTCCCGTAGACAGAGATTTAAACGAAAGCTTAAATTGTGGAAATTAAAATTATTGCCACACTCATAGCTACTAATAAGTACATACAAATAAAAATAAATTAGTATATATAATTTCGTCTTAAAAACAAAATAGAAAGCCGACTTCGTTGAATGAAATTTGAGCCCATAAAAATATAAGTAACTGAATTGAGAACCTCCTCCTTTTTTGAAGATAGTCAATAAAATATTTAACGCTTTTAAGTATGTACTTAATATATTTTCAGAATTCTTAGACAAACTTCTAAAACTTTGAAGGGGTTTAAAGTCACAGGAAAGCAAAATATCGAAATTTCGTTTACGTTGACAGAGGATTTTTTTTTTATCTTGTGTTGGGTACCTATGTAAGAATAATATAACCTTGTGTTCACATTACTGTTACGTTTTTATCAGCCAAAATGTGTAATTGGCTTTTAACTATTTAAGCGAATCGTGAGGCTATCATGGTATGGGCATGTAATGAGAAGGGAAGAATGGCATGTAACTAGGAGAGTGCTTGGTATGGATGTTGATGGATTTACGAGTAGAGGTAGGCCAAAGAGAAGATGGATGGATTGTGTGAAGGATGAAAGGAGTGAGTGTTGAAATGACGGTTGATAAAGGAGAATGGAAAAAGAACACATGTTGTGCCGACCCTACATAATGTGGGACAAGGGCAGGAAGATGATGATGTGTCTAACTGTTGTTTTTCCATAACAATAAATAAATAAAAGAAATAGTTTATGTAGATCTTACCTTTAATCTCTTTAGTATAAAAAAACATATATATATAGTGTAACATCTAGCATATAATGAGATTAAAGGCTATTTTATGAAAACCAGTAAAATATTTAGGATAATAACAAATCACATAAAGATTCAAACTTATGTATTGTAATCTGTGATTGTAATACTATTTATAAAGTCGACACAAACGATTAATAGACAGCTCATCTGATCGAGCCCAAAGCGTATACAAAATATATGTGGCGTTGCGACGTTGAGTGACGTGCTGATATGTTGAGCCTTTATGAAACTTTTATTCCCGTGAAGCCTCAACCGCCACACAATCAAAATCAAATCGGTTCTACAATGAAAATGCATTGGTCTAAATAAGGCACGTCAGTACATTATTAGGCATAGTGGTTTAATTCACTCCTGTGGCTTTTATGTCCTTAATCTAAGACTCAAAATGGTATGATTCATGAGTCCATGAGATAATTATACGCTAAAAAATGTTAGCGAGGCTGAGGGATCTATTTTTACTCGTAGTGTTTTTCAGACCTGGCCCTGGTTGTGTAGAATGTAATGCTTTGTAGAACTGGAATTCGTATTTGTCTTAGATTTTCAATGCTGGAGCCAGTATTATTTGATTAGTGGTGCATCAGTGCTAATTAAAAATTAGCACTTCGCACCACGTTTTTGGTACATATCAGCAACTGCCCATAGAGCTATGTGCCAATAAATTATGAAATTTATATTCTTTAGATATATTCTAATTGTTAGTATATATTCTCAAACAAATAACTTTTTTTTTACTATATTTAATAATGGGGTTATAGCGCGAATAAACCATAAACAAACATTCAACAATTTAGTTTCTTGTCACCAGTTGGTAAACTTATTCTATCCAAGTCCCAAGTGCTGACGTTCCCTTTACTGGTTCCGGAATCAGAAATGAAATACAATCTGGTTTCGGTCGAGTTTTATTCCCTCTAAGTAAGTCTGCTGCTAAGAATTTCGACTAATTCAGATGAAATATTTTATCAGAATATAATGTATTGATTTTATCAGAGACGATATTTTATATCGTCGTTTGTTTTATTAATAACATAAAACTTAGGAAAACTAACGCTTAGTATACAAAGTCCGTTCCCATTTTAGCGCTGTCTGCATTGAAGGATGCTATAGGGTACTATACGCACCTCTATGTGACGACCTCTGTGGCGCAGTGGGGGTGAAGGCCTGTCTGAGACACAGAAGGTTACGGGTTTAATTCCCGCCACGGGACAAATGTTTGTATGTTCTCTAAGTATTAGGCTTGGGTCTAGATGTTTTTTATGTATGTATATATTCACAAAAAATATATAAGGAGTACATCAGTCATGTAGTACCCATAAACAAGCTTTGCTTAATTTGGGAAAATTGAGAAACGCTGTGTGAAATGTTCGACATTATTTTTTTACATAGATATACTGTATCGTGTAATACTTTCATTTAGTCACGACACCGAACCTCCATAAAATAGCAAGCTACGGATAAATCATTCAAATGGATACCCAAAAATTATTAATATTCAATCTCCTTAAAGATGTATACGAAACGTAATTCATAGAGCGACTAAACCCACATCTATAAATTAAACATCTGAATCTCAGAGCCACAAAGGAGCTGTCGATAGCACGAAACGAACAAATCTGTATGAGTGTCCGTCTGCACGAAAATACCCTTAGCATCGGTGTTTCACGCTGTCACACTGCTAGCGTGTAAAGTGCAGAAATAGTTTGGTCGATTAGGCCGACATCCGTGTACCAATTGAGTAGGGTCTGTATACGGAAGCTAGTGTTGAAAATACCTAACTCAGTTAAAACTCTGATCGGTACCAAGTTAGTTATTGATTTTTTAGATTATCTTCTGTTATTTTATGTATTTCTGTGATTGAAACCCAAATAAATGCCTTTATATATCCATAATAGTGTTATTAATTATTAGTGACATAGTAACCTGGTGCTATGGTACAGCGCTAAGTGAAGTATGTCGAGTACCTGTGGTGTACATATTATGTACATCACAGGTTTTACTTACGTTTTATTTAGTCGATGGAGACGCTAACACTGTTTCGATTCATCTAGAGAATCAGCATCAGGGTGAGTTTGATCCGCGGTCCGCTTGTTGACGCTCAAGTTACGGTTCGCACTTCGTGTGCGCAGTGCGACCAGTAAACTCGAGCGGTAAAAAAATATGCGTGAGTAAGAAGCGTGTTTATCAAAATGTATGTTTACTATCGTAATGCGGTCTTTATCCAAGTCTGGTGGATTAAGGACACAATCTTATGATTGTGTTCTTTAGAGTAGGCCAGTATGCCATCAGGACACTGTGAAACAAATCTTAAAACTTAGATTCCTGCATGATTGGAATTTGTTATACAAGCAATGCAATTTTTCATCATCATCGACCGTCAAGCCTCAACTGTAGATAGGACTTGTAGTGACTACATACCATTCTAGATTTTGTCTCCTATGCCCCAAATGCGGCTAAATGTAGGAAGTGTGCAAATTGCAAGTCCTCAACACCCTCAGACGGTCCTCTAAGGTTAGGCTCGACGTTTAACACCCTTCGAGATTCACAAGTCGTTAGGCAGGTGTGGGGAGTCGCACTCTGCTTCGTAATTAGAACCCTCGCTATGTACGAAGTGGGCTATACTAATTGTTTAGAAACCAGGGAAATAATACATATTTTTCCGTGTTTCATTCAGCAATAACAACAATTCCAAAATGTTTTCTGGTTATATAAACATTGCATGCATCAACAGATGACTCTATCTAAAATCTACTCATGTCATTTCCGCGTTGAAAGCGTATTATAATATAAATTACTATATTATTGATAAGAATGCATGGCCTCATGTTGCTCTGCCCTCAGACAGTTAACTGACATATTTGAAAAGTATAAACTACTCTAATCTAGTATTAGATTTTCATAGTTAAGCTAGTTATAAGCTGAATCACAGAAAAAAGCGCTAGGACCAGGACGAGTTTCTTGCCATTTCTTCTCGGACTTGGGTTAGGGGCAATCGACACCTAAATTCACCAAGTATGTAAGACGTTTCAATGTGATCCTTGTGATTGTATTGAATAAAAATATTTTTGACATTGACTTTGACTCCATTTAACTCCGCTTAAATAAACGCTAAGGTTTATGAAGCTAAAAAGTTCGAAGACATGTCCCGAAACGAGAGGCGCCTCAGAGGCGAACTTTAATCTTTTCCCCACACTGGTTTGAAATAACTAATGACACGATAAGACGAAGTTTATAAAAATGAAGTGCCTCTAACGAGACGCACTAAGTTCCTCCTATCTACAGGCAACCGTTACAGGTACCTTGTTACCTTCGGGTGACCGAATACGAAGATCTCGTTTTAAGGAGTCCTTATAATGAGAAGCTGCTCATATCAGCGGCTTCATTAAGGCCATTATACGCCGTCGCCGCGTCGATGACTCCGTAATTTCTCATTATGCGAGGGAACGTCTTATCCTCTAGAGCTTCTTGATGTTTGAATGAGCCACAGGAATATAATGTTGTTTTCACTTACAAAAAACCTGAACAGAACATAAATAAATTACGTATTTACTTTAGCTCCAATTTCTTATCTATAGAGATTTATCTATCACTACAAGACTGGTATAAAGAGACGGTTTGGTTGTATAGTCCAACAGTAGTAGTACGCGTTATTATACTTACTTCTTAATGTGTATTCCAGCCATAAAGTGTTTCTTTATTGTTTTGAGAACAAAGTCTCATCAATTATTTATTATTCAGCACTGGTTTATTGAAATCTCCAAAACCCTTTTATCTCCCAGTTATCAAAGGGCACAAGATAAAAGAAAATGTCGAGGGTAAGCTAAAATCTTAATGTATTCTAGAGTATCTGAGAGGTTGTTTTATTTGTGTCCAACATTTACAAAACGAAGCGTAAAATACAATGATACTATATGAATATTTTTTGAAAGACCGATAAGTTCGATGTAATAAGTTAAATTCCGATCATGGGATCAATACATACAAGATGTCATTATTATGAAACGAACTAGGTACTCATATACAGAGAGGTTCTATTAATACATTCAGTAGTATTGTCAGCTAGTATAGTAGTCGGCTTTGAGTGTCTCTTGAAATATCAGGCCCTCAAAAACTCGGGTAAGGGCTCACAATCTCACTGGAAAAGAGAATGAGTAACACAGTGAACCCCATATACTCTGAAACAAATGCCACACATTTTTGCAGTATTGGGTGGGTACTCAGAGTTGCGGTCCTCACTCTGGCCTAGTTCCGCGAGGGCGAGGGCCGTTACACTGAGGGCTGGAGTGCCATCGATAGGGCACGGACAATGACTCGCACTCAGCCGTCAACCAACGCTAAAGATTTCGTCTCCTAAGAAGCGGTAGCCGTTTAGTAACGAACGTGGAAAAAGCTAGGTGGCTCAGGATCAGTGAAATACGCACTGGCCCGAAGGCCCTATGTTTTGAAGTGAAAACTTCTTTAGCATCGTTGTGATTTGAAAGTCGATGAAACGAAAAAGCGACAGTAAAAAGAGACAGACACATAAATTCATAAGATTTAACGTGGGATAAAATGAGATCGGAAGCATTATACGTGTTTATTATTAAGTGTTGCGTAGTACAAAGCTTGAGAATAGGCATCACAACAACCGTGGTGTTTTGTATACGTGTCCGTATTACACGTTTATGTTTTGAAGGTTTCTCTTCTACCACGTGTGAATTGCACACATGTTTTTTTATATACGTATGTTTATCTTACGTAAGTTGATTCTCAAGGCTTGTACATCAAATGGTATTTCAAGCCGTATTGATAGATTTGTATATTACCTCTTAAAACTTCTGAAACTATCATGGTTTTGAACAGAATTTTCATTCAAAACGGGATATTTACCATGATATATGAGTTTTTCTGCTCCCCGATATCGGGGATATCGGCACAGTTGCATGCGCCATGACCACGAGATGATATCCCGTTTTAGGTGAAAATTATTACCTTTTAAAGTCGTAAAATATCTGATAATAAAAATGTTATATTTAGCCACCGTTTTTTGAAAAACGGTCCTTAAAACCTTGAAAACGCTTTGTGGCGCTTTTTAAATGGTACTTACTCGATTACACAAAGTTTCAAGTTGGAGCTGATCGTTTATCGGTAACAGTGTTCGTACCTTAACACAGAACATGGGTTAGATCAATACAACATTTCTATTGAGAACTGGTTCAAAGTTATAAATAATTCGAATATGAATTCCCAAATTTGAATATCAATTCCCTCTAAAAATGGGAAATCGGCTATCGGATATCACGCAACAAACTTTTTACTTTTAGCATGCCAAAACAAACAACTTGTACTGAAGTAAAGTTTTCACTGGATTTGTTACCTGAATGATTTAATAAAATAAATTGGTATGAGGCTGTGGCTGACCCTGGTGACGAAGTTCACCAGAAGAAATCAATGTGCATGGCATGTCAGGTTGAAAACGAATTAGTGAAGCTTTGCTAGTTTGTTTAGTTTATACATTATTAAGGATAAATCATATTATTAATACGATGTTCCTGTAAATATGATGAAAACTTAAGCTTACTGTATTGTACGGATAATTGTAAAACCCGCTTGAACCCTTGTTTCTTGTTTCCAAATCAAATTATGAATCTGCCTACAACAATGTTGGACTAGCTGATGAAACTATTTTAGAATCTGCGCTATACTCGAGAGCCCATCGCTCAGTGGTGACTTCACCAACCCCTCCCCCACTAAGTAACTGATCACTTTGACTACGAAGCTTCTTCCACGAACACTGTAATTTAGAACTTAGATTCTTGAATGGATTTATTTTGTTTCAGTGTACTGCTATTTTTATTTTATTGTAAGTAAGTATGCTTTATTGACAGTGTGTTACATACACATAGTCAATAAAGCATATAATCAAAAAAGATTAGTGTATTTAAAATCGTTGTGTATCATATAAAAAAGCACTAGGATCAAGACAAGTTTCTTGCCAATTCTTCTCGAGCTTGGGGTAGGATGAATTGGCACCTAAATTCACCTAGTATGTAAGACGTTTCAAAGTGATCCTTGTGATTGTATTGAATAAATCATCTTTTGACTTTTGACTTAACTTAATAGTTTTTTTAAGCCTTAATAATTTTTATATAAACAGAGGCCAACTAACCAAACAACAAGAGGTTATTATTATTATTAGACTATTTAATTTAAAATATTTATTTAATATCAAACCGTTCTGTTAATTCAATAAATATCGTGCAAAATAAAAAGATCAGAAGCAATTTTCAAGATACAGTGCGGATAAAAAACTTTTATTTAATAACTGAAGAGATTTGGAATATATTTCCATAAGTATTGCTTTATTCTCCTGTTTTTTCGAATATTTCACAAAGCAAAAATAAGTTATCAATAAAATTGATTCACTTAGTTCGAAAGTTAGTGGGCGCATACCGAATCTGGTGTCAACATTTTAGGCCACAAAATCAGAACCGTTTGGTTTTTATCAAGTACCTATTCAATTGTTTAGTGGTTTCTGTAAAAAAAGGTTTTTACTAGCCTTGTATTTATTCGTAGATATAGCTCCTTTAGTGAAACAAAAAGGAGTACCCTTTTACTTACCTTTTGTCTAACGATCGAAGCTAGCCGTCGCTCGAACAAACGCTCAATTACGCCAACTTCAAATGTAAAGATTGCACTTTTATAACTTAAGTGACGCTTCGTTCTTGGAGACCATTGCCAGTCTGGAGACCACAGATTAGGATATATAAAATTCTTTGTTGTGGGGAAGTCTCCAAAGTGAATCGGTTGAATGACTTGTTGTTAATTCTCCGCTTCATTGAGCATAATACGGGTTTTTTATGCCGTGTCCTGTTCAATTGTGAAAATATTTATGACATTTAATATAAATACAGAGTATTTTAAATACCCTATGGATCGGATTTTCTTTGCCAGAAATTTACAGAAATGTACTGAATAATATAAAATAATAAAAAATACATATGAAACAGTTGAGCTATCTAAAGACCGTTCAAAACAATCTATAGATAGCTCCACTGATCTAGATTACTGCCAGAGGGTTGCGTTCTGGCAGGCAGCCAGAAAATACTTAATCTCAAAATGAACTAAGCATAGATTTTCTGACAGTTCCGTATAAAATACTGTAAACAATATATACATACTTATCCAGCTGAATTTTGTTCTGAAATACGGTCCATAGATTGATCCGGTATTTTATGTCGTTTCTCATCTTTACCTGAACCTCAATCAAGAAAACTCCTAGGCTTTTGCCCTTAGCGGAGCTTGGAGTACCTACTAATAACTAATATTTACATAAGACTTTTAACTTTGTATATTTTTTCCCTTAGACCTGAGCTTCTAATATTATATTATATTTCTAACTAAAAACAAATATTCCTGGTTCTGTTTTTCCCTCTTTCTACTTCACTTTAATTTGGTATATCTATTTTGAGTTATGTATGAATTATGCTAATTTCAAACTCTATTGAGCCTAAATCTTGGAGTTGTCGAAACAAAGCATCGCCGGCCGTAGTGCCGACAATGCCACCACTTCCGTCCCTTTCACTACTCCGCATTGTTATGGAAAATATTAATTACGTTTTGTTTAGGGAAATTCATTTTTAATTTCAACGGAAAGTCGTTTTGTTCAAGGAGGCTATAACAAAGTGAATGTTAAAGTTTTATAATGAGACCTTCTACAATACTGCGGATTTTAGCTCAGTCAGCTCAGTAAGTAATGAGAACACCTTTACTGCGGATAAGGTTTGTAAAACCAAGAAGATAGTAAAGGTGCAGGGCAAGCCTACTACATCTTAAAAATTACCCAATATGCTGTCTACAGCCTTCTGTAGTGATAAATAGTTCCATTTTTCTACAAGTCTATGCTGATATAGAATACGCTTTACGAGAAACTGTGTTGCTCTGAGACGTTTACTCAATGTATATCTAAATTGCTGTAAGTTACGCCTAAACTTCATTTTAAAATAACGTTGGTACTAAAAAGCTGCTTACCCGAAATTAAATTGATTCAATTACTATTAATATTAATAAACCAATAAAATTCGATTGTAAATCAGTGAGTAAATAATCAAAAAACCTTGGAAATAATTAAAGTTTAAAACATTTGTTGATTCAGGCAGCGGTAGTCTAACAGATGATTTAATAACGAGTGCTATTACAACGGGTCATAATTCATTTTCGCATTAGGGCAACTGCGGTGGGCGGCGACCCTCGTCTGTTGTCACTACTCACGCGGTCGGCGGTACATGCACGGCTATTTCAATGACGCTTTCTGGAAGTAAAAGAAGTGATTAAAAATTAAAAAATCACAAAACAAACAAATGAATATTGTTGGACAATATACACAAACTAGGTATAGCTTGTACTACGGGAATTTATTAAATAAATATGTATTTTTAAGTACATATTTAGCCGATGTTTATCCTACGAGGGATTTGAATTGATAATCTACAGTGTAGAAGAAAGAGCTACTACCATTTGAGTTAAGAGCGAAGAATGGAACTTATTTTTTTTAATAAGCATTCATTGACGAAACTACCTCAATATCAAATCCAGGCATCTACCTGAGGCTGAAACAACATGAAAAAGCTACGATGAACAAATAACAATCGCAAAACCGATTGTTAAACAAGAAAAAAACAATTATTTTTGCCTCCGACTCTCTGCAGAACAAACTATCAAACATTACAATTTACAATAGCAACTAGAACAAGCCATTCGCCGAAATAGATAAAGTTACTTTGATTAAATTTGCGCGAAACTTTAAAGGAAGTTGCAAGATTCGGTTCCTCAGAGAGCGTAATGAGGTAACTCTAACGAGGAGTACTGATGGTTTCTTAACTAAGGATATGACAGCACCTGACTTCACCGTTTCTACTACAACAGCTCCGTTTAAGTACAAATGGTACAATAAAAAATGGTATTCCGTCTGATATCATGCAAAGAAAACTATCAAGCTGTTATAGTAATAATAATAAATATTGGTGTACAAAGCACACAACACCACCTCGCCTTAAACTAAGCATAGCTTGTATTATGGCTACCAGATGACTGATAGAATACCTATAATATTTTTAAATACAAACTTATGATACATTATATCAGCCAGACACAGAACAAACAACTGTGTTCATCACACAAATGTTTATCCTGGAAGGGAATCAAACCCTCAACCTACAGCGCAGAAGGCGGAGCTACTACCAACTGAGTTGACAGGCCAGTTATATTCTCGTATATGTTAGAACGTATATTTTTATACAACTGAGCCAGCAATCTGGCATTAAGTGGTTACTGTAACTTATAACGCTTGCGACACCAGGAGTGATCCCACGCACGTTACCGCCTCTAGACATAGGTTATTTTGTCAATCGCGCAGTAATTTCAGTTGATCTAGTGCTCTTCAAACTTAAACTGAGTAATACTTGCATACTACTGTTTGGTGGTAGAATATCTTGCACTATGGTAGTACCAAGACGGACTGTAGAGTCCTACCTATACGTATTAATAGTTTTGATAGACATTCTATGAAGTTTGACACTTGAGGTAGGTACCACCTGCTTGTGGTACACAGAAGCCATTATAAAACAATAACTCAATTACTGCCATCACTCCCAAAGGAACACAAGACGGATGTTTACAACTATTATTTTCTTTATCTGATTGAATAGTTACTGCGATACTATTCTAACATATAGATTTATTCCTCAACTAGTCCTTGTATCTAAGTCGAGCCTAACTATTTGGGGTCTATGCTATAATGTGTTGTTTAAACCAGTTGCACCGTTATTCATTATCATTAGAATGACAAGGATATTAGGTTGCGGGTTTGATTCCCGCCTCTGGACAAATGTTTGTATGATCTGCATGTATTTATCTCGGGTGTGGGTGTTTTTATGTATAATAGGTATGTATTTACAAAAAAAGGTATAAAAATTGTACATATGCCATAAAGTACACAAGCTCTGCTTAAATCGTGGCTAGATGATGCTGTGTTGACTGTCCGTTAAGGCCACGCTAGCTATTTACGTGATTAAAGGTGAAAGGGACAATCTCTTTATAATTCATACCCGTCTATGTTCATACGTAGAGTACTCTAGTGAGTGTTATGCCTCAGAGCCTGGGTCTGTGGCGGAGAACTTATTTGCGTACCCATACAGCCTTCGAAACATTTATTCACGTTAATTTATAACTGTTGAACTGGGAATCAGATTCAATTAGTTTGTTTCAAACAAGATGCAAGTTGTACGCAACGTAAAAACCTCTGGGAAGCGTATTGAATCTTTACAACATCCTCGGATTAATTTAATATCTTACAGAGAAATACATTGGATCAAATATTTTAAGGTACCCGTGCCGCGTTAACAGTGTGTCATCCGACACATAGGGCTTAAACAGCCGGGTATTCGAAAAGCAAAGTAGGTATTTAATAGAGTCCATCTTGGTAAGACCCTGGAATTTTAAGCATTTGAACTATACTATGGAATATATACAGGTTACAGTAACTATTTACAAATAGGTGGTGGAGACGTGAATCACTGTATTATGTTCCGTATTTCATTGATATAAATGTCAACCCACATCTACTAATATCAAACTCTAGTTTCCCGGTAAAACCTTCTCATTCCCTCATCCCTACAACAGGCTCCACTTCGCAAATGGTCTACACGACATGACGTCACATAACATTGCTTTATGACAAACGACTTGCGGAGGCAATGCCAACTCGTTTGAACATTCTCATAGCGCGTAGCACTTGTGACATAGCCCCGTAGCACCGTAGCAGTGAAGCGTAGAATCTTGCTACGTCGAATACTGCGACGTTGAACGTACTAAGTAATAAGCAAGTAATGGCAACCTTTGCTCGGTACAAAAACTGCACTATGAAAATAAAAGAGCATAAACAACTTCAATCGTATTTTTTAACCTCTGACGCAAATAGAAATGTGTTATAAGTGACTGTGTATATGTGATAATATTTATCACAGTGATATATGTGATAGCGATATATTTTAAAAGTCCCTTGATCATTATAGATAAGATTAAAGAAAATCTGTTTTTAAACCCATTCGAAGATCATTAGCTCTTTTTTAATTGATGAAGGAATTTGAGCAACTTCGACAGGTCTGGTCGATTTGAAATTTGGTACTTTGTTACTTCAATGATATTGCAGGAATATGGTTACCTTGATCTGATGCTACAGCTTTTCCTGGAATCTCTAGGATACCCAACTCCTTACTAACTTACAGCAGAGGTTTGAATGGTTTCAATTTTAAGCACTGTCATATTAATGGGTTTTTGCTTGGTGTTTTTTCTTTGATAATGCGGTACGTTAAACGTTTTTATACAACCTTATTCCTAACCTTATTCTTTGTTAGGAAAAAATATGTATAATCTGCGCCTTCTCAAGGACCCTTAAGATGGATCACGGTAAGTATTTTGGGTAAAAAAGCCAAATACTGGTTTGTTATGATGTATGTTTTCATCAACAAGGGTGCCCTCCATCAGCAGTCCGTGCTATCAGAGCAACATCGACGTTTGTTTACGACTCTCGTGACGAGACAGCATTAGTGCCGTATATATATACTCTTTTAATACCCGATTGAGTATTCTTCAGAAATTGCTATCGTTTTAAAAACGGATCGCATAAATTTGCATGACAAACGTACGCCCGCAGAAGGGACATTACTTTTTTTTAAGAAAAATATGACGACCTCCCCCGATGGAGTTCCAGGTCTATTTCCATAAATAATAAATAACGATCGAGGACGGAGCAAAAAGTATTCGCTGATATTTATTCCGTTCGCGAATTTTTATCCACTTATCGAGTTTTATCGTTGTTGGGCGGGATTGTCAGCTCAAACGCCGCCCTCGCGCGTTATTGAAACTATTGTGTTCATGATGTTTGTTCACTAGATAGTCTTTTAACTAACAACACTTACTGATATTTATTAACTGTTAAGTGTCTCAGTGATGTTTACAGAAATTTACAGAAATTTACATTGCAGTGTAGAATAATATAAAATACATATGAAACAGTTGAGCTACGCGTATCTAGGGGTTGTTTAAAATAATCTACGATTAGCTTAATTCATCCAGATCACTGCCAGAGAGCAGCGTCCTCATTGGCATTATCGGCATTGTCACGGAGAATGGCAATGCTTATACGCTGGGCGAGATAGGAGCCAGCTCTTGGGTAACGCGATGTGACCTAACAATACATATTAACATTCCAAAACTAATATAAAAAAGCTCAGTTACCAAACTTTTGGTTTCTATGTTAAAAAAATTAAATAAACATTAATAAGAATTGACTATTATTGTTAATTGATTATAAGAATTGAAATACTAATAAGATAAGAACTTAATTAAAATAATAAATAAATGTTCAGCGGTTCTGTTTTTATGATACTGTCATATCTAGAGAAAAAGCAACCTAGTCTCTATCAATGAACTGTTCTTAATTAGCTTCAATAAAATACCTAACAAACAAAACGGTATTACAACAGATTATAGAAATAATAAAACACTCATACAAACTTTTCAATTTATGTTAAGTAAATTTAAAAGAATTTATGTGTGACATCTAGTAAATATAACATCTAGGTTTGTAACTACTTCATCGTGTATCGTTTATGCACCGAGGCCGAGGCCGAGTCCGCGGCGGGACGAGTGAGCGATCCACAAGGATTGCTTCCACACATGATATGGGGCAAGTTACTTCATAACCTTTTCCACGACCTTAATACGGTAACAAATTGATTCATTCGTGACACGCACTTGTACAACGTTTCAACTTAGTATAGCTCCGAAATAAGACATGCCAAATGTGCCAAGTTCACGAAAGGTCTCTCTGAAGCGCACCACACTGGTTCGACAGAACTAGTGACACTGAATACATTCTCAAGGAGTGACAGTGAAAATAGCGGAGAGACTGTCATTAAAAATATCTATATGTTGAACCGCGTGTACACATGCATTAAGTTAGATAAGCGCCCTTAGGGTTGGAGCGTTGTTCGCGTGATGGGTACGCGGTGTGTGGCATGCAAACAGAGGATGGCGACGTCTGCCAAAACGCACGTTGTGCATAAAGTGCCATCATGCTCAGTATAGTCGGATTATTGACTTTGCCACGGAGAATCGGGCAGTAGTAATAAGCTAATTGTAACTTGGGCCTTACTTCGAGTGTGTTCAAGCCGACCATACCATAATACTATCTTTTATATATATGTCTTTTTATAAACATAGCGAATTTGCGTTGGAGCCTTTCAACCAATAACGTATATTTGTCCTCACGTGGATCCCTATAGAGCCAAACTCGAGCTTGCTTCGAACAAAAGCATTGTAAAGCATGATTGCCACTCTTACATCGCTGAATTAAGAAGCAGTCCTCATTATGAACCTAGGTGATGGTTTGCCGTTTTGCACGTAGAAATTATGTGATCGCGGAAGTCCAGACAGTATCCTTATGAAGACCTAAATCACGAATACCACTAATTCTCTCTAATATGGTATCTGCCAAGGCATAAGGTGTTAATGTAGGCACTTGCAATCTGGTAAAAGTGATTGATTTACATTTTGAGACGTTAAATGCAAGTCTATTACAACAACTCCATCTTTAAAAAGAATGAATGTCTTGTTGGAGTGATTGGCCATCAAACTCATGACACACTGAATGGCAAACTTTTAAATCATCTGCAAACATTAGACATCGAGCAGTGTTTAAGATTCTAGGGAGGTCATTGATCATAACCAAAAACAGAGTTGGTCCAAATGTACTGCCTTGACTGATCCCTAACCCAAGATACAATCTCTTAGCCAAGATCCATTCGGACATTTAGTCGTGAAAACAAGAAGCCAATAGTCGAATAGAGAAACAGACAGAAACACTTTATAATTATTATTATTAGTATGGATGGATATCAGATTTTGCAAAGTTAAATTAAAATTAAGTACTTGGTGCAATTTTGCAACCGTTCTACTAGATGATTGTTGCATCCCCAGGCTTACTGGCCATTAGACGGTTCCTTACATTTGTGCTCGCATTTATAAGACCGTTGTCATAGAAATTTATTTGATTTTTGCTTCTGAATTTCATCATGTCAGATAAACTCGAATGCGAATATTCGAATGGTCTAAAAAGTGACACTTACTATAAAATATGTCTTCTAAACCAAAAGCGAAGCATGTATGTGAATCTAATTCTACGCCAATAAACTGTATTTTCGATAAGCGATTTAAAAATATAAACAGAATGTTTTTAGATTATTTCGTCCAAGCCATGTCAAGTGGCTCTACTTCCCCTGAGGACGTTACTTAGAACATGTTGGTTGCGGCGTAATCTAGGCCAATTCACCTGTCGCATTACCGCATGAACGACAATACTCTGGAGAACACCACTCCTGGACATGCATTATAGGGTGAAGCAGCTCATACAATATTAGAAGAAAATGTATTTCGTTTATTAATTACTTTGCGACATAAATAAATACCACAGGATAATTCACACAGCATCATTTAGCTCCGAAGTACGGAGAGCGTGTGTAATCAGAACCACATGACTGAAATACTACTTCTATACTATTTTAAATTTGCAGATTATACAAACATTAGTCCCGCGGCGGTAATCGAACCCGCAACCTTCTGTATCACAGATGGGCTTTCACCCACTGCACTGCGCAATGTACTCGTAAGTAAGTATTCTAGTAAATATTGATTGAGATTGCATGTACTGATGATAGGTACGTGTTAGTTAAAAACAAAATAAATGCTATCTATTTCTATTATTTTCCAAAACAAATCCCCTTCATTGTAATACGTTAAAGCTTAGCCATATAAATCGCGTGGACTGGTATATAGGGCCCAGCGGCGCTGGTTCGCGGATCCGCCATATTTCATTTGTTTTATCACGGCACTCATAAAAACAAACTAACCACCTCTGTAAACAAGGCTCTTTCTTTGCGCGAGATAGGAAAACTAAAATATAAGAATATTTAAATCAGTCGAGATAACGTGGAGAGGGAATAGGGGCTGCAGTCCGCTGGAGCACCGCGTGTGTGTTTGTACAAACAAGCAGGTAAAACAAGCACGCGCACGCTTGTACATTATAAATACATCGGTCAGGTGCGAAAATCGCTCCTGAGAGGGTACCGTATCGTCTTTTACAATCTGTTACTCTTTCTGGTTTCTCTTACTGTCAAAAACGATTAAAACACCGATCATTGTTATTAAGTTTGTAATTGTATTTACATTAGAGTTTTTTTTATTTCATATACGAGTAAGAACAGATTTACTATTTTCGGATTTTTTCTTTACTTGTGCTGTGTTTCCAAATTTCAGGATGACAACGGGAAGTTTCCCATTGGGTTAGATTTACTGGCGAGTTTGAAATATGCTCTATAAATATCGTATTAAAACCTTATTCATTTTAGCTAGATATCTTTATGCGTTCCGGAAAAAAAGGATCTGACATACAGACAGTGAAATATTTGCGGATCAATGGAAGGTTCTCATGTCAGCTCATGTTTGATGTTTTACGATATGTAGTCTAGTTTGTTGACATTTTATTATTACTAGTGGTCGCCCACTGATCGAAGTTTGACCATAATTAATTAATAATTATTGTATTTTAAATGCATAATTTAAAAAAATATTAGCATTATGCACTCCTTCTCTATAAAAACTATAAGTGTGCGAAATTTCATACTCCTCTGTCCGCGCAATTTTCGTAAAATGGGGTACAAAGTTCGTACCTCACGTATTAACATGTAAATTAATATGACATTTTAAAATTGTTTTTTGTAGAGTTATATAATGTTGATATTTGTAGTAACTTTAATTAATCGGGTTTTAATCAATCGGTTCTTTAAATATATATTAATATTATTATCCTTTAAAGTGAAAAAATATTGTCATTGGTTTGATTGGTTAACCCTTTCTTAATATTATTTATAATAATAAACAAACAAACGTACAAAGACGTGGTATTATAAGTGATCTCATTTATTCATTTCAATTGTTTTATTTAGTATGAATTAATTACAATTAATTACCACAAGATAATTAAGAATTACTATTAAATAAAGATATATAAATCTTCTGAGGTAAGGAACCCTAGAAATAGTTACTACCTACTAATACTTATTTTGAATGATTTTGGAGCTTAACTGTCATTCTCCAGTAACTGTTATTATAAGGTAAACTTCAACTCAATTCGTATGAGTTATTGTCTAACTCCGAGAACGGAGTCAAAAGACCCATCAAAGGAATCCATTTTGACGTTTTATAGAACATATTAAAAACACGTCTCGTTTGTGTTATAGTGGCACTTCAGTGGGCAGGTGGCTTTAAGCTTACCTATAATGGGTACACTGGAGTCATCTAGGGGACGTTTTGAGGTTTATTTTTGCGAAAGAAAATTTTCTTTATGGAACGATGTGTATGCTAAACGAAAGCGAGTTCCGGGATCTTATAAAAGCCTCCTTACATTGAAAAAAGTTTCTTGTGTAAATCTAAAAATAAATATTAAGTATGGTAATAAGAATACCGTTTAGCGACTGTCTGGATGATGACCAAGCTGTTTTGTCGGATTCTTCTTGAACTGTGGTTAGGAGGAACCGGCACCTAGATTTAGTAGCATGTAGGAAGACGATTCAAAGTAGTCCTTGTGATTTTATAGAATAAAGAAAGTATTGTATTTGTATCTGTACTTAGATACCTCGTGGGAACATTTTAGAGTCTAGAGGATAGAGGTGCGCTAATAAAGAAATATCAAAAATACTATCAACAGCAGTTAATGTTTGTAAGAAAACACCATGAGAAGAACGAAGTCGTGGGAAATTCTACTGGAATAAACTTTACCGGAATCGAAATCGTATTTTATGATAAGGTTTTGATTCTTTTCCAATCGAGAAACAAAAAGAATTGGAAAGTTTCTAAATAAGCTTTACTGCCGACAGTAAACATGTTTATTCTGTAAACATTGTTTTGCGCCAAACAACTTGTTATAAGTATGAAAAGCTTCTACAAGTATATTAATAAATTGAAAAATACTTTTACTGAGCGCGTTATTCTACTGCCTTTTGTCATTACCATTGTAAAACAATAGCTATTAATATAAATCTAAGATTGCTCTTCCATCGGAGCGCGAGGTATATAATTGCGCGCGACTCGAATATCCGCTCAAAGGCAGGAGGTCGTAGAAATGCTATAAAATGGAACATTGTGTCGCTACTGTACTATTGAGGTAAAATACACGCTGTATCTATACAATAAAATGCTTTACGAGACTGACTGTCTGACAACCAGCGCATTATATCATTCTTCAACAAAGAACATAATAAGAAAATTGAAACAGTTTCGTCTTATTTTAAAATAATACAAACATTGAAACTATTGGTATTGGTAAGATATTGGTTTAATAAAGTTTGTTTCAACACAACAGCTTCATTTACAGGTAAAATTAAAATGAACTTTCGGTGACCGCAGTGTGCGGTGAGCTTAACATACCAATAATTATTGCATTGTCTCGTATTGAAAAGCCACTGTCGTTGCTGGCCCGGTGCAATGCAGCTTCTGCCCCCACCAGTCGATTGCCGATCTTACTACTACGTGATAAGAGTTGGAATAAATCGCAGCGTAGAGCTTCAACTAAATGCTTATAGTACAATAACGGTGTCGTGACCGCGCATACATTGGGGTAGGGGTGATGTTAAGCTAAAAAGCCGGGCTTTTGAAGTCATTGTTGCCGGATGAAATTAGCATGAAGATAGCAGTATTATTAAAAGTTACCATTCCCCAATAGATGTTCCATGTATCATACCTTAGGTCTTTCCTTTAATGAAACCATTTCAAGCCTGAGTCTTTAGTGTACTCTCAGATGGTGAACGTAAAACATCGTGAGAAAACCAGCTTATCGTAGAACCTAAATAGTTCAGAGACGTGTGTGCCAAGAGCACGAAAGGAGCATCTACGGCGCATTTAATCACCTCACTGTTTTGAAATTACTAGTGACACGATAAGTAGAAGTGAGGCTTTTATATACCTACATAAGTTTAAATGTTCATTATGAGTAAAAAAGATGTGTCTTGAGATGACAGCTGATAGAAGGAAATGGAAGAAAGCAACATGTTGAGCCGACCCAGCTTCACGTAGTATAGGAGATGATGATTAGTTTTGCTTGAATGGATCGATAACAACCACGTGTAGTGCTAAATGTGAGGATAGCTACTTACTACACCTACCTACCTACTGTATTGATAGTACTGGTGGCCGGTCGGTAGTGAGCCTGCCTTCCGATCCTAAAGTCGTGGAATCGAATCCAGGTGTCACTTTTTTCAGTTTGGAAAATGTGCGTGCGCTATACTAATAATAATAATAATAATAATACTAATTAATAATAACAATACTCCTAAATGGTAAGGCAAAAGGTGAGGAAACAAGCATATCGTTGACATTAAAAAAAAGTTTGAAGACATGTGCCATGTGCAAGAATCCTTTCACCACTGTGGTTCAAAAGCACTAGCGACTCAATAAGAAGAAGACCTAATCCTTACTAATATTATAATTGCGAAAGTAACTCTGTCTGTCTGTCTGTCTCGCTTTCACGCCAAAACTACAAAAACGATTTAAATTAAATTTGGTACACAGATAGTCTAAAGCCTGAGAAAGTATATAGGCTACATTTATGTAGGTATCATGCATGCGAAGCCGCGAGCAGCAGCTAGTATACTATATATTTGAACTCTAGGATCTGACTAACAAGGCTGTATAGCAAATTGCTAGAACTATTGAGTAGCCGGACAATAAAATCTACAGAGGTTTACCATAAGTCCGGAAGTTGTCCCGCATCACCGATTGGAATATTTAAAGTCAGTCGGTCCGGTAATGTTACACTTACCGATTTATTAGCACCACGTGATTATCATGCAAACAGTTATTATTCCAACTAATTCGTTTAGACGCCGACCATGTCGGGTAGTTTAACAAAGCGATTCAAAATAATATATTTTTGCTTCTGATTAAAGCTAATTAAAATGAAATAATACGCACTGAAAAGGAGATATATCAGTATGATTTTCAAGTTTTATTGTAAGTACACGAATAGATTTTTTGAAATTTAGATTATTATTGACAAACTCTGTAGTGCAGAGGGCGAAGGCCCGCCCTTAAAAGCGAAGCTTGCGGGTTCGAATACCCCGCGGGACTTATGTTTGTGTATCTACTAATATTTATATCGGGTCTGTTTTCATATGTATAAAAGTATGTATTTACAATTTTAAAAAGTATATTCGTTGTCTATCATTTAAGTATGTGGTACCCATAACTCAAGCTCTGTATACGTTGGGGCTAGATGATGCTGTGTGAAATATCCTTCGCTAATTGTTATAAGTTCTAGTCTAGTTATGAAACTGTTATAGTCAAAAGTGTTCCGCATTCAAATAATATAATTCTAACTATCGTTAAATAAATCTACAATCCCATACCCACGTGTAATCATGGTTCGGCTAATGGTTAATTTTATTAGCTAGTTTCGGAATGGCAACCATTTCATATGGATAAATTGACATAATTTAACTAAATTATATCCATAACGTTGCGGTGTTATGATAACGCGACCCCATAAGGCTAATAGTAGTAGAGACAGCTAGGGGCGACTGAAAGGAATTCAATAATATTTTCATTTAAAAGACATAAAGAAAGAGAATCCTTATCCATACTATAATATTATAAACGCGAAAGTTTGTATGTATGTTTGTTACTCTTTCACGAAAAAACTACTGAATGGATTTTAATGAAACTTTACAATAATATACATTAGACATTATACATCAGAATAACACATAGTCTATAATTAATAAAGATATTTTCAGAATTTTTAAACTTATAACGATAAGTGTCAAGTAATGAGGATATATATCTGCCATCTGCGAGCTATTCTGGCGTGCGCTGTAAGAACCGTTACACAAATTAGAATTACACGAAGTACTAATCCTGCGCTGACGAAGTCGCGGGCACCAGCTAGTATTAAATAAAATAACATGGATTATTTTTAATCGTATTCTTATATACTAAGTAAATCTAGGTAGCGATTCCTGAAAACCACATTTTTAAAACGAATCGGGCAACAAACTCGTCTGGTTTTATCGGTTCTTTGTATGATCCTTGCTAATTTTGTTTCGCATGCCAAATTGAGTTGGAGTAAACTCGTCCCAAACTTTTTTGTCATCTATATAATCTGATATTTTATAATACGCTTTATGTGACAGGTTTTTTCTAAGTACGTTTTTAAATTTCTCAATTTAGCCAGTCATTTAGAACTTTGTTATAGAAGCGTACTTTAGCGAGCCTAACTACGAGTATGGTAACAGCCAGCTTCTCTTTGTTTCTAGTATTCCTGTTATGATTATCGCTTTTTTTTAAACAAATTAATATTTTTGTAATAATTCATTTTTAAAATATACACTGACTAGGCACTGTTATTATATTTATTTTCTTAAATTTCATTCAAATTATTTGTTCAATACATATGCGTAACCTGAATGGCTGCATACGAACTGACTGTATGTAGATTAATAATTCCATAAACATGTACACTAATAACTATTATTTAATAATAAAAAATACCAACTATTATGCAACAATGTGGGCATAATTATTTTTATAATTATTTTATTGAAAAGGCCAACCGCTACAAAAAAATATAATGGGTAAACTATATTAGGGTTGAGGGTTCGATTCCCTCCCAGGACACACATTTGTGTGACGAACATAGATGTTTGTTCTGTGTCCGGGTGTTATAAAGTATCTTATGTATGTATTTAAAAATATATACGTATTCTATCAGCCATCTGGTCACCATAATACAAGCTATGCTTAGTTTGGGGCTAAATGGTGTTGTGTGCATTGTCCACCAATATTATATTATATTTTATATTATTATCATATTGCGGCTGCGCGCGCCCAACGACTACTTGGGCGCGCCGCCGCCGCCGCCGCGATGCTAGAAGTGCCCAATTGTAGGACCAACCTACTTAAGTGTGCCCCTATCTCACTTGCTGTCTATATACTCAATATCCTGTCCGAAAACAGCGTTGATATATTTCATCAAAACCTGCCGAAAGTCATGGAAATGGCACAGCTCGTGATAGAAACGAAATGTATTTTAGATTATTAGTTTATTACTTGTATACCTTTTACTTTAAATAATTTAAGTATTTACATAGATCTAGCATCGCCTTAAGGTTAAAAAAAGAAGCCTGTTATGATGTTACGATAAATAAATAAATAAATAGATATTAATTTGCGCTAGAAACAGCCAATTAAAGGTGTCTCTTGATAGTACAGAATATACAATAGTCCTAAAAAATTGTGTGTAGTGTGTATATTGGGGGTTAATGAGGGGAAGAAAATGCGAGTGTTTAAGTGTGTTTGCATGTTATACTGATAACAAGATGTCTACCATAGATTTTTGAAGGTATTTAAATTACTGCTCAAAATGTAATATTAAGAGCAGATTCGATATATTGGTGTGTTCTTAGCATAATTGGTAGTTAGATGAAGGAACGAAAAAAGGGGTTTGTGACGAGTTCGTCTAACAGGCACACTAAATTTGTTGGTGGCGAGTAAAGCTGGAGAATCCAATTATTATTCAGTATGTTATACAAAATCGTATTATCCAACAACGTTCGCCTATCTTCTTATGCCAATTATAATGTTTGGACTGCCTTCCACTGACCTGAGCAGTTATCTGACAGTATGTTTGGTTTTTTAAATCATTTGGTCTGTTGTAGAATTGTAGGTGCTAATTTGATCAATGGGTCAAATTGTTCAAAGATGTCAAAGCTTTCGAAGCAGTAGATTGTAACAAATCTTTAACCCGCCCACCTCTACCTCTACAAATATGGAACGATTGTGTCTCCAATTCTAGAACATTCTGCTTGAATCACTTTCAAGGCTTTCATTTAAAAAAGTATTCTAAAGCACTGGCTGAGAATTAGTAATGTCTATATACTTTTAAAAGTAACCATACGATGTTCAACTGGAAATAACTGCGATTTATATCAATAGATTGACTGTGTAAGTTTGAACACTTTGGTGGCTCAATAAAGGTTAGTCTTAAGATGAATGTGCACTAAAAGAGCGCACTTTAATCCTTTCACCACACTGGTTTGAAATAACTAGCGATAACTATAAGAAGTATAATGACTATATAGTTGGTAAGAATGAATGGCCTCATGTTGCTCTGCTCTCAGGGCAGTTAACTAACAGATTTGCAATGTATAAAATACTGTAAATCTTGTATTCGTTTTTCGTAGTTAAGCTAGTTATTAGAGGGGTCATACAATAAAGGACCAGAACGAGTTTCTTGTTTTTCGTGTTTCGAGTTTTTTTTTTGTTCACCTAATATGTAATACGTTTCAAAGTGATCTTTGTGCTTGTATTGAATATAAATATTTGTTTTTTTCAAGAGGGAAGTTAACAGGCCATCATTTAATTCTCTCTCATCATTGGTTTTCGTATGAGAGGTCTAATTTAAGTAGTTCTGTAGTTTGTATGTATTCTTTTCTTATATACCTTTCGTTTCAATAACGCAGGTGCGTGCTTGCCGTTCGCCGCATATCCAATAATGTTAATAAAATTGTAAGTTTCTTTACTATAATACCAATGTTTTTCTGTGTCTGTACGTGTACATGTACGAGTACAAGCCGTGCGTGTACTAGTTCTAACAGAATGCGCTATTGTGTTCTTGGCCTATCGCGTATCGTGTAGACTTGTCCTTTGTCCCCATTGTTCCACATTCCGATCCCGTATTTACTATCGGCACATACACTATCGTTAAACAATGTTATGTTAACTGTACATTACTATATAGTTGTGTGTTCAATGAATTGTTTCTGCTAACCAAGCAAGTATATGTGTGTTTGGGAACAACTTACCTTACTGACGGAGGTCTCAGGCTGCCCGAAGCATTGTGAATGAGCAACTGGTAAGTCGAAACTGATAAATTATTCATTATTCTAGACAGTAAAAAAATCAAGCAAGACTTACAGCGGTCGTATACGATGTGTATACATCTGACAACTCACATTGGTAATAAGCAACATTAACATTATTTCCTGAATCAGTTTATACAACAGCACACTTCATAAACAACTCTGTAGGTTATACGCACAGCTAATGCGTTCTCCTTCTCTATTTCCCTTTCTCTTTCTCGTAACATACACGCGCACACACTGTTGGCTGACCGTACCAACCTCTCGGAAAATGGGTTGGTACTATCTGGCGGCCAATTCTACCACAGTTAAACACTTCCGTCCCTTTTTACAAAATCACTCCCACAGATTACAGGAAAGCTAAATATTTTATTATAACAAAGAATATACAATGATATTTTAGTTCAGTACGTTGTACATAAAACGTTGTATTAAAGGCAAAGGTTGTATTCAGATGTCCGAATGCATCAGTCCAACGAGCCGTGAAAAGCAACGAAACATTTCTTACAAGGGTGACCTACTTGCACAAAACATATCTAGCGCATGTTGTTGGGAAAAATAATATTATTCCAGGCTGTACAATGTTGATTATATCTCCAGTCAATATCGTTACCTATTTTAATTATAAGGTATAAGTATGTACATATTCAAATGTAATCTATCAGTCATCTGGATTTCATAGTACAAGTTATACTTAGTTTGATGCTAGATAGTTCTGTGTGAAATATTTACTAATCATTATTTATATAAAACTTACTAGTCGCTACCCACGGCTTTGCACACGTGCACCTACGTAGAAAATGTCTTTGGACATCCCCAAGATACAATCTATTTCCTTATCAAATACATCAAGTCCGTTTCGCTATTTATCTGTGGTATGTAATAAACAAACAAACAGAAAAACAGTTAGACAGACCTTCGATTCCACCCCACCTATTAGTTTGGATTTCAAAATATATTATTCAGTAGTTAACAGGTATTTATCGAGAAATACCTCTTAATATATTCATTAAAGTGGGACAGATACTCGTATATAGTAGAATAACATATGTGTTTTGGATATGTTAGAAGTATTTTTAACAACACTCCTCCTACAACAACCCATTTACAAAACAATGAGATTCATCACGACAATGTTTCGAACCTCTAAAATAACTTGTCTATTGAAAAGGTATTGAAAGGAGGGACAAACGGTTAGAGCTTCATAAATATATTGTGGTTATTTCTAGTGTTGTGGCACTCGTTTTTAATATTTTAGAGAACTAGCAAACTAGTATGTATCATAGTCTCATATAACCACATCATTACGGTCAAAAGTCAGTGAATTAGATTTATATATAGTAAGTGCACTATTTCACTATTCTAAAACCACAACAACGTAACTGTTTTACTTACAACATACACATTAATGGTTCGAAGATGTCAGGAGTTGATGTTAAGCCTGGACGCGGTACAATAATTCCCAGAGCAGAACTGCCGGCGGCGTCGCGTCGCCGCTGTCCGCTCTAAGCACGGCGTTTGTATTCGGAGTGGACAGGTCCCGCGCGTATTAAGCCTCGCATATTGTTATACCATATGTTTATCCTTATTCATACCCACGGTCCGATCTTTTATTCGTCGGACAAATACGATTTATTATTTATTCGCGTACATTTGCAGTGTTGCGAACGAATGCGTGCCCTCTTTTGTTCCAACGGTTTATGGTGTAAGGTAAATAAATTATTGTAGGGTCGCGCTCTTCGGATTTCTTGCTTGTTTTATTGAGGTACGCTTTTTGTATTTACTCTCCTTGTACCTAATGTATGTGTTTATTTATTTATTTTCTGTTTTATTTTTGATAAATGGGCATTACATTACTATATAGCAAACTGTCAAAAATTCGATATTTGAAACAAATAATATTCATAGAGAATTTATCGACTTATTTGTGGGTTTTATGAATATTATAACATTACGACAGTGAAGCCACAGCAGCAGCAGAGTGCACAAATATACGGCAGTCGAGGTGACGGGCACATGCCCCGGAATAGCCGAGCATGAATACCAAATGTAGCTTCGGCATTTTCGTGTAGCTACTTTAAGATTATATCTCCGTGTACTACATATCTCGATTTTGCAACCCACTGAATTTTAATATATAAAAATCCAAAGAAGAAACTTAGCCTCTGTTTGTCAAAATGTGGTGCGTTTAGTCTCATGAAAACATGAGCTTTGCGAAATTTTCGTCTATTTTAGTTTTACGTTTTAATAAATAAATAAATAAATATGAGTCCTAAGTGTTTCATACCAAAAGACGTTATTATTCTCAACGAAACGGTAAAATACGTTCTTACCTATTGCAAACCATTTTTCCGATAACGTAAAAATGAAATATAGAAAACAGCAGTCACACATTAAACGGGGTAAAATAAAAAGAACAAAAACAGAAACAAATTATAAACTCACTCAAAATTTAAAAGCCATTTAAATGGAGCAGCTCACTAAAAAGGTACGACAAGAACGTTACAAGACAATGATAAAAGTTAGTGCCATTAGTAAGTTGCCAACTTAGATACTTTGGGGTACTCAAGTTGGGCTAAAATTTGAAATGAGCTCGGTGTTAGCCCTGGTTTTTTAAATTTCGTAATCCTCACATGGCGTCCGTTTGGTTTGTTTTAGAATATTATTTACTTTCTTTGAGAATTACTAGACAACTATGTGATTACCCAGAGCACAGCTCTAAGATAAGAGCTGTGCTATTTCGGTTAATAATGCAGATTTTTCCACCTGTTCCTCTCAAGTGCAGACCTCTCTTTGACCTCTTATACAACACGACAGGTAACTCTTTCTTAATGTGGCTCATGTATCTGATTTGTGGCCTTACTCTTCCCTCTCTTTCTTTCAACTTTTTCTTCTATGATGGTATTTATGAAACTGTCTTGCTGTATAAGGTAGCCAATAATTTTCTCTCTTCTCCTCTATTTTCAATATGATAATTTTTAACTCTACTTAGAACTACTAAATATTTTACTCATCCGGTCCAGCTAATCTCTTTCATTCACCTCCAACACCATATATCTCAAATACTTTTAGAATGTTTCTACCTCTCTGGGTCCACGTCTCACACCCATACATCGCTATACTCTAAACATATATGCCTCACTGGTCAGTCAAGTGCGCGGGAGCAGCAACGGCGTTCTGAAAATTATTGCAAACAGTTTTGAATTTCCTCTGATGTGGAAGCTCACCCAGAGGACAAAGTCTCTTCTAGTCATTAAGTACTAACCCCTAAATTTAAGTTTTACCAACTACGCTACGCTACGTAAGTACTTATAAATGTAATTTAACGCGTACGAAGTTTCGAGTAACAGTTAGTCCGGTAACGGTTAGACGGTTGATTTTGTACATTTTTATCTGCATCACGACATTCATATGACACGCAACGCTTTTAGTGAAACTAAAGCTTAACTCGAAGAATGGTTCTCGTAATGCATGTAATTTACTCTCGCCTAGTCCGTGCTGACCCACAAAGAATATCCTGAAAGTAATGTAAGAGTGGTTTTTATGAGTAAGATATTAAGATATCACTGTCACAATTGTTTTGTACATGAATAAATAACCAAAAGAAGACACAAAAGTCTCACGTCTCATTTAGCATATTCAAAATAACAAGAAGAATCCGAGCGATATGACATTTCCGCCGTAATAAAAAGTAATAATGCTAAATAATTGTATTCGACCACGTGTAAGACGGCTGGGCACAATCAAAATGCAATTTCGTTAGGTGAAGTGGGGGCAAGAGCGAAGCGAAGCGAATTCCAGCCACTGCGAGGCGAGGCGAGGCGAGCGAGTCGTCTCCGGTACACTCCGGCAATATGCATTGTCCGGGACAATTTTGCGCTTTTGCCCCTTTTGTTGTTGTATTCGTTTTTCTCGTTTTCAATCTTTGTAATCCGTTCACATTTTGAGCGAAAACCATTTTTCTGAATCACATTGTTTTCAATTCGAGGCTTGTGCTTGTTTTATCGGGAGGTAATGCGGCTTGTAATCGCACTTGGCTTTTCATCACGAATTCTATGAATTATTTATTTCAGTGGACTTTTATTTTTCTAGCTCGACTTTTGCTATGAATATGATACCAACTTAATTTTTCTTTTGTATTTAGCATCACATGGCCCTCTTTGTCTTTATACTTTATACTTTTGAGTACCTAGTCTTGTTGACCGATCTGAAAAACCCAACGAAAAAAATACTTAGCGCCCATTGCCTTGGGGCAGGCATAACCTCTATAGAATGTTATTCGAATTAAAATTAAGCATTTCTACACCCAAAAGTACTTAGAAGGTATAATAGGCTTACGGTTATGGCTATGTAAAAATAAGGGCAAAACATGGCAACCGACGCATTTCATAATCGCGTTAAGTGCTTATTGGATTATCATTATGCTAATGAATTCTTGCGGGTAAGTCCAATAACTTACGTGTTGTCAACGACGAGTAGTATTCAACAAAAAAGTATTTTATCGACATTTTCGAATGACCACTATTCTGACGAGGCTAGTAAATCAACTTATAATAATTATTTAATAAAATTACACGGACAATTTTTAAATATCTTCTTACTATCTAGCAAATTTAGGTGCCACTTCCTCCTAACTCCAGTTCAAGAAGAATCAGGCAAGATACTCGTCAGGTATTATCACTTTTTGTATGATCCATGCTAATATTGTTATGGATGCCGAGACGAGTTGGAGCAAATAAAATGATCCTTTATAATCTGATGAGTAAAATGATTTTAATATTAGGTACTTTAGCTTTTTATTGAATACATATTTATATTCTTGTAGGTATAACCATCCATCGGTAGGCGTAGGCAGCACATCTATCAGCCTGTCAGTTGTGGAACTGACGAAGTTTCCGTTAGTCCGTAATGCATAAAGAACCCTCCCATGGGTAAGGGTGTTTTGCAAATCATTGTTCGCACCTGTCAGTATCAATCTTAATTATTGCAGGGAAATTTTTAGTACCGAGAAAAGGTGTGATGTTGTGTCAATCTCAGTTATGGACTTGTATCGCCGGGGAACTTCCGACTTGTATTATAATTCAGTTTCGCATCGTTGTGGTAAGGCGTTATTTTATTGTTCTTATTGTTTTTTTTTATATCTGGGTTGTTGTTGTGGTACTAAAGGTAAGATGCCCATGAAACAGAGAAACGTAACGTCTGAGTAACGTCTGTCATCAATAAAAAGTATAAAAGTATAAAAAATGCCGTACTTATTATACATAGAAACACCCAGACCCGAAAAAAATACTTGCAGATCATACAAACATTTGTCAGTTGCAGGAATCGAACCCACAACTTTCTGCGTCTTAGCCAGAATTTGACCTATTGCACTACAGAGGTGTATATATCTAATAGTATGATAGAGATCCGAAGAGGTAACCCCCACTATCGCACCTCCATAGCAGACATAACCGTAAAATCCACCGTAACGTGCTATCTCAACGTTAACACCACAATTTCCAATAAGACAAATAGCCCTATTTACATGCTCCAAAAGATAAAAGAGCATAAATAAAGCAAGCCAGAGACCAAAGCACGAAAGGCAAACAGATTACCGGATTACAATCTAGGCTGTAATGGCGTGCCGTTGGTAATTACACCGGTGTAATCGACCCCCCCGTAATCAACAATTGCAAAGTTACTGAAACCACTTATGGGGTGCTGTTTTGGCTCAATTTAATATCAACTACCTCGGAGTTTGAAGGTTCGCGACTTTTCGCAGTAATGTACCTAACTTACGGGTTTACATCGATGGAGGTTTTTGTATCAAATATGCAAGTGGTGATTTTACCTTGACGATATAGGTAAGATCCCCACGTGAGAAACTTGCCAGTGTTATACATATTTTACACGCTTTCAGGTGTATCTATAAATCTCTTGTGGCACTTGAATATTTACCATCAGTATCATCTTATTTTTATTCATGAGTTAGTAGTGATAGGTAAGTGAATAAAATCATCAAAAATATTGGAACTGAAAATTCTACCAAGATGTCATGGCGCAATTACGTGGCACGTATACGGTAGCAACTTACATCTAAAGTCACGTGGGCTGTGGACTACGACTCATTGCACACACGGTTGTCAAATAAATTTTGGACACTACACTGTTTTTAACCGACTTTATCAAAAAGGAGGAGGTTCTCAATTCGTCGGAATCTTTTTTTTTTTTTTATGTTCACCGATTACTCGAAAACGGCTGAACAAATTTGGTTTTTTTTTTTGTTTGAAAGGTATACTGGTATACAGGTATACTGCACAGGTGCATATAAATTTTATCAAAATCGGTCGAGCTAAAAAATCTACGAAAATCTAAAAATTGTATACATCGATGATGTTTTCATGTACCTCGATACCTCGCTGTTTCATTGGAGCGGTGCGTTTATTTGGCCTACCCATACTATATATTATTATATATACAAAATACATCAACTTTCCACCAAAAATGTATTATAGGCTCAAATTTCATTCAATGAAGTCGGTTTCTTTTTAGTTTTTAAAATGTAATTATTATCGAATAAGAACTCTCGTATCTACTTTTGCAAGCACTGTAAGTGGCTTGGTTACCAATTTAGTATCGTTACTCAAAATGTTCGTTCCGAGTATAAAACTGTTATAAAATATTTTTATAAACCGTAAAATGTTTATATACACTATAAAACGTCGACTGCCTACGAAGCCTGTAAACGACTTCGATTTTTTCACAACTTTCATAAAATTAATTGCAAAGGCGCTTAAGCGTGTTTAATTTTTTTTAACGATAACGTTGTATTCATAATTAAGTACTTATAACCAACTAATTTAATATTGAGCTTGTGAAGCAATCTGTGTATTAAGTTATTATGTTGTTTACAAACTGAGACACGCGGTTGCACTTTTATCAACCGAACAAGATTCAGATGTCATGCATAAGCTGTTATGTTAAACAATAGTTAACATAACCGGTGGTTAACGTATTGATGAAACTAACCTAAATAGAAGCAATTTAAACGTAGCGTTTGTTTTTAAAATTGGGTTACTCGCTCACTAACGAGGCATTTGGATAAAGTTATTTGGCTCATGTTTTTGCTTTCCATGAAGTTTAGTTTCTCTACTGTTTCAAACGGTGAAGAAAATACATCACGAGAAATCCAGCGCACTCTAGAACTAAATGTCATGTTCATTTATTGTTTGTAAATCCAGGTGTTACAAAAGACAGGTGTTTCTTAATAGCAGGAATCTCTGGATCCTGCATACAGCATACAAACGTTTAGTAGGTAGGTAAACATTAACAAAATCACTATTCAAAAAATATAACATTGTCCAAACTATGCAAATATTGTCACAAAGTCAAATACTAAAAATGGTCAATAAATATTAATAATATTGCGGTCATAAAAAAAATTATTTACATTATAGTACGCTTGTCTCAACAGTATTTCATTTAATTCCCTTTTAAAAGCATTTTTTAGTAATAATCGAATGGATGGCGCTATCTTATTGAATATATTTGGTGCCATACAAAATACACATGACATGTCCTGCATGACACATTGTGCATTTTACCTTCTAGTCGATTATCCGGTAATCTCAAGTCATACGGTTGTTATTGCTAAAAGCGGCGATGGGTTTGCCACCTACAGAGTACTAACTGCTATTTGAAGTCTGAGCATGACATGTGCCTATGCATAGGGTCTAACTTATGAGTGGTTTAAATCTGTTGCTTTCTTTATTAATTCACATTAGAATGAAAAGGACAGATCATATTTTATCGACACGTTAACTATGTGTTTATATGATAGAAGATTAAGCTGTGAGTCTATTGTACTATTGTACTATTGTATTGTGATATCTATTGTAAAACAAAACCTTCTTTAACGTAATGTAAATGGATAAGTAATCTAGCTCGGCATAATAAGCAATGCCATTCAACGTACCAATTCCGACACTGGCCTCTGGCAGTGATCGGGATCAGTTGGACCATCAATATATCGTTTTGTATGTATAATAATAATTATAATAATACCGGACATTTTATACAGCATCATCTGGCCCCAAAGTAAGCAGAGCTTGTGTTATGGGTACCACATGACTGATATACTACTTGTATACTTTTTTTTTGTAAATACATACATATTATACATAGCAACACCCAGACCGGAGACAAATACTTGCAGATCATACAAACATTTGTCCCGCGGCGGGAATCGAACCCGCAACCTTTTGCGTCTCAGCTGGACCTAAGCCCACTGCGCCACAGAGGTCGTCGTATACTATGTGTATAAATACAAAACGATATATTTATTATCCTATTATATATTATTCTGTACATTTCTGTAAATAAATGTACATAATATTATCTATAAACACCAGCATTTACCTACACACGAACTGTATTGATAAAACTAAAATTCAGTTCTGAGTGATAATGATAATGACTTTGACCTATTAGTAAAGTGTTGTACTATGTTACATAAAAGGGGTTCAATATTGCGTGATCGCGTGAAAGCCTCAAATTACTTTTGAAAGAATGTGTGGTACATTCGAGTGATGCAATAAATGCACAACCTAGCTAATGACCATTAGCACAGGATGTGGTGTGCTGCTCATTAGATTAGCATAAAAGTCATTGAGCCAGCTTTTTACAATGTTAGTACACGTGGAACATAATGTGAAAATTCTTGTGAAGTAGCTATTTGGTTCGGACACGGATCACACAAAACTAACTCGTAGGTCTTTCAATGTACAAGATATTAGGTACTAAGGTCGCGTGCATGTGCAAAACTAGTTTTTAAGACAATTCAAAGTAGTCCTTGTGGTTCAAATGTTTTCTTTTTTCCTATTCTTGATATTACCCGATATTACCCGACTAACTAACAAATCGTAAATTACAATAGATCATATTTTGTTTGTACTTAAATCTGAATTAGGTTAAATAGAGAATAAAGTATTTATAAATAGCACTTAATCAATTAACTTAACTGACGTGTGATTGACGGTTTTTAGTAAATTTTTAGTTTTTGGTGCTGAATAAATTAAAAAGAAATAGAACGAAGAAATAACATGACAACTATATCTTACTATAAAAACATTACTACATAGTATAAAACAAAGTCGCATTCCGCTGTCTGTCTGTCCCTATGTATGCTTAGATCTTTAAAACTACGCAACTGATATTTATGCGCTTTTTTTATATAGATAGAGTAATTCAAGAGGAAGGTTTATATGTATAATACATACATAATATAGTAGAGAAACACTGATAATTTTATAGGTTTCTAATGTGATGTCGTAAATGAACACATTTTTTTGAGCTTACTCGTATATTGCAAACGATGGCTGAACCATTCTGTAGTATATTTAGTAAGCATTGCACCCGTGCGAAGCCGGGCGGGCTGCTAGTTAATTTATAAATATAACACTAATTTCGACTGTGTTGAAACAACATTTATGATTGTTTGTGTTTTACGATATCTTAGCTAGTTCGGCGAAACAACTGTATCAAGGCCTGTAACGAGTTACAGATTTGCGCGCAACAAATAAATAAAAACAAACTTATGGTGAACTCGTATGTTGATAGCTAGTCAACTCAACTCTGTCAACTCTCATGAAGAAGTTCTAAGCATGGGATGATATAATACAAATCAGTTGTTTATTTCAAAGAACGGCTAAAAACACTTGTTCAGTTCTCTCAAGCATTTAACCGTGACAGTCATTCAGTAGAACCAGTCAGTTTTACTGCAAATCGAGTGCGATGGGGTTAGTGGTACGTTGTCAGCATATTTTCCGCGCGGTATGCGATATTGTGATGTTTCCCGACGCTAGAACACTCCCCCGGGTCACACGGTCCGTGATCAGGTTTTCGATGCAGACGATTTGCGAAATCGAATGATGTAATATCGAATTTTCTCTAAACTGTTGTACAGTCAATAGAGATATAAATAGACACAAATCGACTCACGTTCGTTATCATCAGGCAGGTAAATCAGGTGAATATCGGGGTGAGCGGCACGTTCAAATATTATAATTAATAGGCACATGATTACTTTCATACTTCGGCTTTAAAGAATTAAAACTTTCTTTTGTTACGCAATTGATCGATTAACCAATGAAAGCTCTACAAATATGAAATCAATCCTTCCTGCCTGAAATAAAATGAGAACACACAAAGGCTCGCTCTGTGTTTGTGTTTAATTTTGTAGCTCTACTAAATTTTGATCAAAAGCATAATTTGGCTGTATAATGAGATTGCCTGAGGTTCTCTTTTAATGCCAGTTCTACACATAGGAGCACTTTGCGAAACACGCGCGATGACCGCGTACGCGTAGTTGGAACAAATCGCGACCTCACGCTTCAGTCGTGCATTGTATCTGATTCGTGATAGTTTTTATGAATACAGTAAATTTTCCTGTGACCGGGACACAACTAACACAACTAAAACGCGACCCTACTTAAAGATTTCTTACTCGTAGGCACTGTTATGTGTAGATGTCGCAGTCGCGGAAATGTTACTCTGCGAAACCGCGCCGCAATGTGCGGACAAATTATGGATACACTGTTGGAGAGCATCCATTAGAAAATTATAATGTCAGCGCATTATTACAGCCAGAAAGGTAACGTTTAATTTGTACTTGCCCAGGGGCCTAGTTATTTGACTAGATAAACTCTAGTCCAATTGTCCTCAACCTCAACCAGACTGGCCGTCAGCTCAGTAGCACTGTAGGTTGGGGGCTCGATTCCCTCCCAGGACAAACATTTTGTGTTTGCCTTGGTGTTATAAAAGTATCACAAGTATTTATTTAATATATATAAATATTCTACTTGTCGTCTGGTCACCATAACACAAGCGATGCTAAGTTTGGTGCTAAATGGTGTTGTCTGCATTGACCACAGAATAGTCTTTTGAAGAAAGCGTATTATATATAAATGACTATATAGATGGATCATGTAAAAAAACCGGCCAAGTGCGAGTTGGGCTCGCGCACCGAGGGTTCCGTACAAACCTGTAGGTATTTAAGTAAAAGTTCACCCATCACGACAATCGAGTAATAGTTATGGTATTTTTGTTGCAAAAAAACTTTATTCTTGATCTCAAGAAAGGGGTAACTTAGTAAGTTTAAAATTATCGGTTTTCGCAACTTTTTCTTTATCTGTGCTAAAACACGTTGCTTTTTACCAAATTTCAAGATTCTGAGTTCACGGGAAGTACCCTACGGGTTTTGATTCCCTTGCGAGGGTCGAAAATTTGCAGAAATTGGCATAAACGGCTGTATCTTTTGTTTGCGTTGGCTTAGAAGTTAAATTTTTTCACAGCTTTAAGGGACAGTAAACCTGAGTAATTGATATAAAAACTTTAAAAAACTTTATTTGATATATATATTTCAGCTTGATACCTCCATGCGTTCCTAAGAAAAAGTTTCTTGACAGACAGACAGATGGACGGCCAGACGGACGGACGGACGGACGGACAACAAAGTTTTCCTATAAGGGTTTTTTCTTTCGAGGTATCCTTAAAGTGCTAGAACCAAGACGAGTTTCTTGCCAGATTTTCTCGGGCTTGGGTTAGGAGGAATTGGCGCCTAAATTCACGTAGTATGTAAGCCGTTTCAAAGTTATCCTTGTGATTGTATTAAATAAAATGTCTTTTGAATTTTGACTTTGACTTTTAAATAGATGTCGAAGGTGGGACATCCACCTGGAACCATATTTTATTAAAATATAGCCATATCATAGTGCAGACAAGTAGATAAAGTAAAGCTTTAACAAGTTGTCAAATAAAAAGCGCCTCTCCGGCTAGTTACCGATATGAAATGATGCCGGTCACGCGAGCCGATCATTACCTTTCACTGCACCGGTATTATGCATGGCTTTTTAACTGCAGTGAATTTTTGAACATTCCAGGCATAGTGCTGCCGCCCTAGTCTATCTTCTAGTCTAGTGTTTTGACTTACTTACCTTAGAGGATTTGATTAGCAAAGCTCAACCAAAGACATAACTCATTATTTTAAGAATGTCTTCAGACTTTACTGCACAACGTCTCCAACATAAAAACTTGAAAGAAAACTCATAAAAGCCACTTTTTATTACAAAATGAGCTCCAAGTAGTATACCTACTATAGAAAATTTTAGAACATAGCCGTAGCTCGTAAAGCCATCGCGTTATTGAGGCCGACGCATTTAGCTTGCAATAAAAATGAACATCGAAAATCGTATTTAAGTTTGAATTTTTTTAAGGCTTTTTATAACTCTGGTGCCATCTGCTTTATATTCAGTTTAGTGCTCCGTACGGGGCAATAACTTTATCTTTGAATCGTTCTCTTGATAATTCTTATAAGATTAATTTTATTGACTGCGAAATTGAAATTTCCTGAGAGACTCTCATGTATGAATTTGAGAATGTGCGTCTCGGAGCAATTTGAATATTTAAATTGGGTAATAATCTTTATAGAGACGTATCCTTTATCATACTGACATAAAAGGTGCATTATACAACTCACAAGATGCCTGCTATAACTAACTTGACTGGCCCGTCAGCTCAGTTGGTAGTAGCTCTGCCTTCTGCGCTGTAGGCTGAGGGTTCCATTCCCTCCCAGGATAAACATTTGTGTGAAGAACATAGGTGTTTGTTCTGTGTCTGGGTGTTATATAGTTTCATAAGTATGTATTTAAATATATAAGTATTCTATCAGTCATCTAGTCACCATAATACAAGCTATGCTTAGTTTAGGACTAGATGGTGCTGTGACTGTGCTGTGTGGTTTGACGACCTCTGTGGCGCAGTGGGCTAAGATCCGGATGAGACGCAGAAGGTTGCGGGTTCGATTCCTGTCGCTGGACAAATGTTTGTATGATCTGCAAGTATTTGTCTCGGGTCTGGGTGTTTCTATGTATAATATGTATGTATCTACAAAAAAAAAACCTATATAAGTAGTGTATCAGTCATGTCGTACCCATAACACAAGCTCTGCTTACTTTGAGGCCAGATGTTGCTGTGTGAAATGTACGGGAATGTTTTTTTTTGAGTGCATTGTCTAGCAATATTTATTTATTATTTATTTATCTAGTGAGGTCACCAATTGGATATGCAGTCGCTTATGATATTTACCTTATACTAGATAGATTCTAAGCGAACTGAAGAGATGAATACTGTTTAAGCGTTTAGTTTTAGATATCTCTTTAAATTTTTTGTATTATAAATTTTATTTTCCTTTACTTTCCTTTGTTTATAAATGTCTAGTTATTTATACATTATAAGGTTTATAAATTAGTGGAGACTTCTTTGGACTAAGTTGCGTCATATAATTATTTATTAATATTGTAATTTAGTTATGTTTGTTCTAAATATAATAAAACCAACACACGTTTTTAAAAATTAACTTGCACAGAATAGATATGGATGCCTCTTTAGTTACAATTATCAATTAATGATTGTGACGTATTTAAGACTTTTAAATCGTTGGTTAAACGCTGAAAGCTATAAAAAGGGGCGAGTCGGTTTCGTGCTAGCGATCAAGTCGTGTCGAGCACAAGTGCCACTACCTGTGTGTAGCAGGCTTTATTTACTGTTCGCCAAAGGCAAACTGTATAATGTCTGTGATGAATAAAGTTTTAACTGCGGCTAAATTGTAGGGTGTAAATGGAACTTATGTTTTAGGACAGGATTTTATGGTGGGACGTCTTAGTCACTCTAAACCACGGTTAGTGATGAGTTCACGAGATCGAGAGGTAAAGTTATACAACTTATTTGCTACTGAATATATCAAAATAAGGGCAGCATTGCAATAAAGTTGACATAACTTTTCGTGTTTAATATTAAAATTCTTTGAAGACACCTTTCAAATAATAAAAAAAATATGAAAAAATAATAACTGATATTTATTATTCATGGTACAGTACCAAAAGTGTATATAATATTACAAATGGGGGACTTAGGCCACCCGAAGGTCTTTGTTATTGCCTGTTGTTTGTATAAACATAACTCCAAGCAAAATCAGAGCGTTCCTCCAGTATTCTGTGGTTCGCAAACAAATAGGTAGCTCAAACAAAATTCTTGTCGTGTTCCAAAAATTTATGAGCAAAGATAACAGGCCTCCTCAAAAGGAATACCTAACGCAATAGTAACGAAAATAAACTGCAAAGAGGCAGTGGGTCATTAACCCGTAGGCAAATAACGGAATAACGCCGCTATATCTTACTGTAATACCTTCGTTTTTACTTCGCTTGCATTTAGGAACCGTTAAGCTAGCCTTGTTTATACTTATTGCGGCTCCTTTAGGTATTTCAACTTTACGATGGTCTAAGTTTGTTGAATTAATTCAAGTGCCGGGGGAAATGTAGATGATGCCAACTTTGCCGGTTATGAATAGTGGTATGGTTTCTCAAGGTTTGCAGATATACAATTTAATATTCAATCAAAGTACTGAAATGAATATAAATTATCGAAATTATCAAAGTACTTATAAGAATATACAACTACATATGTATATTCTTTTAATAAGAGATTTTCAAATTATCATTCTACTAGTTCACTAGGATTACAATGGAGGTTTGAAATCCGTCGACAAAGTTAATTAGAAACTCAATTCAGACATTTTACAAGACCTTTTAGACATTTATTTTCATATATGAAAAGCGTACATCAGTCAAATGGGTCGAGTTAATAAGGCCTATACAATAGCTGCTCAATTTTAAGATCGATTAAAGTTGAAACCCTATACTAGCCTAGCCTTATTAGCCTCAAATTTAACACCTCTTATGTCACTTTATAATATTGTGTGTCAAAGAGGAGCAACCTGAGCTATGGTTACCTAAATGTTTGTTCCATTATTCAACACGGTTTTTAATTTATTCACCTCTCACTCTCTTTCGCGGTTGCTCTAGTCTTAATAGCAAGCTGTCTTCTATTATTATTGTAAAACTAAGATCATATTATAGATTTATAAGATACTGTTAACTATAAAACTGTTTAAACTGAATCAGAAGATATATACGATGTTGATGACTAAAATAAATACGTTATACTTAATATCGGCGTTACCTAGTTTGTCCTGCTGCACGGTCTTTGTGTCTCCGTGCACGAGACATAGGATGAGGAAGAGTGCGACGTGTGGCGCCGCCATAATGTCGCGTCACGTGGCGCCACTCCAAGCACTACACGTGCTCTCCAAGCGTTTCATTACACTGCAACAATAAGAAAGATCTCATTTCGTAACCTGCTTATAGATGAACATATTTTAACACAATACATTGTCTTAAATAGTTTTTAGGGTGCCGTACCTCATAAGGAAAAAAGGATCCCTTAGAGGATCACTTCGTCGTCCGCCTGTATTTCTGTCTGTCTGTCTAAATGTCAAGATACCTTTAATTTTTCTCAGGAACGCGTGGAAGTATAGAATTGAAATTTATATTATATACTACTAGCTGACCCGGTCACGCGTTGCTGTAGCTCATTAGTTCTAATTCGTTGAACCCATATACACTAACCTTTAAAATTATCAGTGTTTCTGTACTATATTATGTATGTATTATACATATAAACCTTCCTCTTGAATTACTCTATCTATTAAAAAACCGCATCACAATCCGTTGCGTAGTTTTGAAGATCTAAGCATACATAGGGTCAGACAGACAGCGGGAAGCGACTTTGTTTTATATTATATAAAGAAGGTCTGCAGTTTCTTGGAGCTGTAAAGAATCAGGCTTCTAAGTCAACGTATTTTAAAATAATTACGTTTTAAAAACTAAAAAGAAACCGACTTCATTGAATGAAATTTGAGCCTATAATACATTTTTAATAAAAAGTAGATGTATATTGTACATATATAATAAGGGTAGGCCAAATAAACGCACCGCTCCAATGAGACAGCGAGGTATGAAAACACATGAAAACATCATCGATGTATACAATTTTTAGATTTTCGTTATATTTTCAGCTCGACCGATTTTGATAAAATTTATATGGGACCAGCTGTGAAGTATACCCATTCACACAAAAAAAAAAATCAAATCGGTTCAGCCGTATTCGAGTAATCGGTGAACATACATAAAAAAAAAAAAAAAAAAAAGAATGTGAAAATGAGAATTGAGAACTTCCTCATTTTTGATAAAGTCGGTTAAAAATAGAGCCTGAATACGTACATCTAGACATTTGTCAATTGTACATTTGCCGCATATGTTGTCGATTACCAGTAAATTAAAACATACAGGGTACCTACCGTTGACTTAAAATCATGAAATATGTTAAGAAGCAAGGTTAAATTATGACCACGAATAAGTTATCACTTACGTGACCGTGACGTATGTAGATTCATCGAAACATTCAATTTATCTTTTCGCTAGAGCAATTTTCTTATATAAATAATTTGTGACAGTGTAGTTGCCGTTATGGTAGATAGTAATGGAAAAATAACCGTGACGATGAAAAAAGAAGTTAGATATGATACGGTAAGTCTACAGTCAAGTGCGACATTCGCACTTGACCGTTTTCTTTAAGTATTTGACTGAGAAGTAAAAGTAGCTGACCTGTTATTTATTCCTTTTTAAGAAAACTGTTTCAAAAATCATTTAAAAATATCGTATTCTCTGCTAAGCTCTCTTTTCTTTATAAAATATTCATGAATTTTAGATTATATAATTTTAAAATGTATTCATCCCCAAACTCTAAAATATGCCTTTTAACGTTTAAAGCCGAGTGGAGTACGCGTACTTACTGAAATAAACATTTCTCAAAGCAAAAATTGCACGTTTAACTTATAAAAGAAACGGTAAATATTCCAAACTTTAAGATCCAGATGATAACAACGCTTGTTAACTTAACTCCGAGAGAAACTCTTAAGTGAGTTACTTAAACGTGAAATTAAGTTTAGTATCGACTTTGTTCGGATCATGACCTTTAATTAGTGGTGTTCAAAAACTTTGGGAAACGTTGTCTTATTTAACAAAGTCATCACAAATTAAATTTTGAGCTTCATTGCCTCTAACTTTAGTGAAATTGATTGTTTGAAAGTTTTTCAAAAGTTTTTACCTAGTTTAACTATTAACTTCTAAGTTTTGCACTTTGAAAATAATTACAAGCAGTTAGGTATTTGAAATGGTACTCCAAAGATGGGACAGACAAACTGAAGAGACTCAAGTCTGAGTTTGGTTCAACGACCAGTAATAGCTGAACTGACCCAGATGGTTGAAATAGAATGATTATATAATAGGCGATATTCCACAGCATATAAACTAAAACAATCTTAATAATGAGTAAATAATATACTTATAAATTTTTAAATTATCATTGTTGCATGTTATTTGCTGAATTTCTATTTGAATTTCGAGTAAGTCCACAGAAACTAAAGTCTAGCCCAGAGAGAATTTGGAAAAGAGAATTAACCTCCGGCTATACACTATCCCGGATTTTATTACCGGCCATGAATAAATTCCACCCGGGACACCCTGTCTCTCTCGTATATTATAACGACAGTTAAAACCTCTTGGCTCTGTTTAGTATGCCAGTTTACTATGAGAAAGTTTTATGTCATTTGGGTTTCGGACGGCAGTGTACATTATACACGACGGATTTATCCCCCAGTGTTACACATTGACGGTTTTATGTGGACGTAAGATGTTTGTTGGAGAAGCGACAGTAGATGGTGATGAGGGATTGCGGTAGTTTAGTTGTCCGTTGGTTAATGTTGATTACGTTATCTCAGACTAAACAGAGTTGTGTCTAGGGAAATGTTTATTGTACCAAATGAATGTGTATTTATTTATATAAACAATGGCACAAGCTACATTTTGTCGTCTGAATTCAACTGGCTAGTCTTTATTTCCGCTTAATATTTCTTAGTTGCTTTAGACTGTCTGTATTTTTCAAAAACGGATCTAGATTTATCCAAAAGACGCACATGAAAAAAATCAATGGCGCGAATGAAACACGAGGTCATAAAGGTGTGTCCAAACATAGAGCGGAAAGTCTGCATCAGGACCTCTTTTATTCTGTATAGCTATAATTTTGATTATTATTCATTGTAAAGGAGTATGCTCTATAACAAGAAATAAGTAATAAATATATTAGTATTTGTGAACAATGTACACAACATTATCTAGCCCTAAACTAAGCATAGCTTGTTTTATGGCGACCAGATGACTGATAAAATACTTACCTATATATTTTTTGAATACATACTTAAGATACTTTACAAGAACACCCATACCGATTTTCATCACACAATTGTTTTTGCCTTGTTTTACCTTGTTCTACGAGAACGTGAATTTAATTACCAACCACAATCACGTGAAGTTCTATGACATTGAAATCATCAAAATCAAATAAGAAATCATCAAAATAACAATGTGATACTGCCACGCGCGTTTCCCGCTTCGTACATGGATACACCCTGATCGAACATAAATGGGAGCGAACGCAACGAAAGGAAATAACAATGAAACACAATCTCTGCGTACGTATCGATACGTACGGCTTTCAATGCTCTACCCGATTTGAGAGACCTCTACAAAGGACTTGCCACAGAAGAAAAATGGTAGTGCTGTTTTGTCTCACTTGGACTAAACGAAATACTATTTTGTATCAATTTGTTCGCCATGCCAGCTTAATGTGTAAATTGGGTGGCCTCTAGTAGGTATTTCCTACTGAGCGTTTCTGGATTTATCATCATCATCATCATTGGCATTAGTTAATCTGTTGAAGATGATTTCGGTGCCGTCAGTCAAGTTACAAAGCAGTTATTTGTAATTGAAAACATTCGTTCATGGATCCACTCCACCAAGCTGAGGTGGGTGAAGTTTCCTCTCCACTGACGCTACTCTGCCTGGAATTTTGGTTGATAGCGCAGGCCTTCCCAGGTAACCACACTAACCTATCGACCTTTCCGACAGGACCCTCAGGAAAGCCGAGTCAGTACATGCGGTGTCGGTTCGGTTGCAGGTGCACAAAGGCTGGCATCGAGCTGGGTTTGTTTCAAGTTCTCCTTCTCTGTTGCTAGTTCTTCTGTTAGTCAGCAGGGGGAATAACCCCTAATTATTTGAAGACAATCCCAGTTGTCTTCATCATCAGCCTCCAAGCACCACTCATCTGGGATCAGTTCTGGTTTATACAGTCATAAATAATTGACGGTATTTTTTCTAGCAGCCTGTGAAGTCAGCCTCACAAAATTAATCATATAAAGCACGTTTTAAAATGATACGGTGAGTCTTTTTGCATATTTTTTTAATCTATGTTGAGTTTTACACCAGTGCGATAGAGCTCAATTTATATTGAATGCCGGTTCGGAGTGACCTTAGCCCGACTTTCAATTGTTTCCACTTATTTCTTGTACATTTTTATTGGTTTCCGATCTTCCAGTTTTTGTGCTGAGCCAGCATGTAGATGAAAAACCATAACAATGTTTATACATAAACGAAAACACGGCAAAAATCGTCTCGTTATTTGTTATGGGGTGTATCTTTTGTTTGTTTGAGTTTTGAGCTTTTTTATAACATTTTTATCCGTTTGGTGTGCACAAGTTTTCTTACGATATTTTTCTTTGTTCTTGGAAAGTACTATAACATACACAGTACTGTATGTCTATGCTTTACCTAGTATACTAATCGCTAGTTCAGCCCACAACGTCAATATCTCGCCGGGAAATGACGCGTATCCGACTCGACTTGACACCGGTGCTTCTAATGGCTTCAAAAGGCTGGCTCGATCGGGAATATTTTACACATAAAGCTAAGTACACACATGCGATGTTTAACTTACTGTTTGAACTTGTATAATCCTTATTTTTATTAGAAGTCAAGTCACGAGCTTAGTTCTTGAGTGAGTGTAGTAATTGCTCAGTTACTTAGACCAACCCAGAATCTTTACTAGTGGTCACTCATAGAAACATACTGGCATTAAACCAGTTATACAATTATATAACATAATGTTCAATTTACGTTATTACAGTTACGCGTTATATACCTGGCTTTATTCAAAAATATTTGCAGTTTGCGAATAAAATAGGGAACAGTAAAGGTGGATGGGTTTATGCAAATTGGGAGCTGCGGTTTTGTGGTAGATTTTATAATAGAGGTTAGAACAATGCGAGCATGCGCATTTTGAATTTTGTTTGAGTTGTGATTATACTCGTATGCTAGGTATTGGAATACTAGCTTCGTATCTAGAACCTTATTTATTTATAATTACGTTTTAAAACTAAAAAGAAAACCGACTATATTGGATATAAAAAAATATTAGTGGAAAGTAAGATGCATTTTGTATATACGAGTACATCTAAATATTGGTAGGCCAATTAAACGCACTGCTCAAATAAGACAGCGAGGTTTCGGAGTAATGGAAAATATTATCATAGATGTATAGATACAAACGAAGCGTAGGACGACCCCCCACCCGATGGACTGACGACATTGTAAAGATTGCAGGGAGTCGGTGGATGGAGAGGGCTCAAAATCGTTCTTCCTGGAAATCTATTGGGGAGGCCTATGTCCAGCAGTGGACTTCATAAAGGCTGATATGATGATGATGACGATAGATACAACTTTAGATTTTTGTTAATTTTTAAAAACTGCTTGACTAATTTCGATAAAAATTGTAATTGGACCACCGGGAACCCTTTAAAACAAAAAAATAATTTTCCAAATCGGTTCAGGCGTCTTTGAGTAATCGGTGAACATAAGTACTTTAAAAAAACCGACAAATTGAGAACCTCCTCCTTTTTTGAAGTCGGTTAATATACAAACAAGGGCGATAGGCGATGATATTAAATAAGAGTAGGAGTGACAACAGCACTAACTATGAAACCAGTTATAAGTCGATAAAAATTACTCGTATTACGGAAGCTAACCGCCGCGCAATCTATTGCTGGACCGCCGCCCACGCCAAACAAAAACATACATAAATAGCCGAGACATTAGCGTACCGAAATGTGTGTTTGACAACAGTGATCGCGCAATTCACGCCCATTGCTACTTGTTGCGACTAGCAAGTTAGGTAATTTTACATTAAATATTCGTAATAGAAAATATGGGAATTATAACAAAAAGTTTGTACGTTCCAACATGACAAAAGTGGACACAGGATCATAAACTATTAAGTATTTCAAGTCAATATTAACATAGAAACGGCAGGACTGAAACATAATTAAAATACAAAATGATACTCTCACCCGTTAATTAAGGCTTACGACTAATACTAATAAGTAATTAAAATACTCGAATAAAAATCCATTTGAATAGAATAGGTTATTTAGGTACTAGGAATAAGAATAGGTTTACTTTGTACGCGTAATAATATTTCTGGTATTATTCTGACCTACCATAATACCCTCCCCATGAGAATTAGAAATAAACCGATGCCAGGTGTACCCCGCACTTTAGGTACGAATTTAGATTCCTAAATTCCTAGAGGAGTCCCGCGACAGACGAGATAGAGTAACGCAGAGAAGAACTATATTAGTAAATATAATTTAAAAAAAAATCGGGTTGCACTCCGGCACGACAGAAGTGAAAACTTATTTTAGTAATAAATCACTTCAAAATCAGTAATTATGGCGACTGCCAATCAAATACTGAACGAACACAGATGATGCAATATTTTTTGTTCAGAATGTAGATAATATATCAAAGAACCTAACTCAGTAAACTTCTCCATGCAAAAGTAGACTGTAAACATGTGATTTAAGGTTTATAATCAAATGGGGCGAGCGCGGCAGCCCTGCGTCTCGCCCCAAACGGTAACGGTGTCGCGAATCCAGAGGTTTTACCTCATCTAAAAATATGCGTACCGCGCTAAAAAAAGTTTTCACTTCAAAAAATAATGTCGGACTTTTCACACATCGACATCTAACCCCAATGTAAGGAACGGAAAGGTACCCATAACAGAAGCTTCTGTTATGGGTACCATATGACTGATATTACTTCTTATGAACTTTTGTTTGTTTTGTAAAAACATACATATTATACATAGAAACACCCAGACCCGAGACAATTACTTGAAAGAAAAAAATAAAAGTTTATTTCGTGTCAAAATTTGATATCATATAAGTACATTATGAACTAACAAGTAAGTAAATTGACAGCAAAATCGGTCGTCACTCAGCATGTGCTATTAGCGTTCAGAACGCTCTTATAACGCAAGTCTTCCATGACGCCGCGTTAGTATGCTTGCAGATCATACAAACATTTGTTCCGCGGCGGGAATCGAACCCGCAACCTTCTGCGCCGGAGCCGGGCATTGGCCCACTGCGCTACAGCACAGAGCTCGTCAAATAATATTAGGCACTAAGTGCTTATGCGAGCTGAATTGCACTATGTTGCGACGTAATTATTTATATAAACGTTTTCGTGGAGTCAGGCATTGGTGCACCCAACCTGCTGGGCAAATTTGTAGAGAAGGGCTAACTCAGACGACATAATGCTATGTGATTGAAAGAGAAGCACTATATAGGTATAAACTAAATATATGAAGTACCTGGTTAACATATTTATACAAAATGCAGTGCAGGAACATTCTTCCAAGACCGACATTATGAGCCATCACTATTTCATCTAGTGAGTGGCGTAAATCCTAGCGGAAACCCAGTTTGGTAGGGCTGTCTGAAAACGGCACCAGAATATCGACAAAATGTTGCTCCGCTCCGCTAAGCCGTAGTGATGTGACTAATGAGTCAATATTGTCTATGTATTGCTCAGTGCTATGCCGGCACTCACTGATTATGCGGTTGCGAGTCAAATTTATCAACTAAACCTAAACAGAGCTTCTAAAATCAAAATACATAGGATTGTGGTATAATGAGTAATTTGATGCGTTGAAATTTCAATCGGAATGTTAAATTTATCAACTAGTATATCTAAATAAGGCATTCAATTACGCAAATGATTAAACGACATTAACGAGTTCATAGCGCCACACTGATTTTGTGTGACGACAATCAAATAATTACGTTTTAAAAACTAAAAAAAAAAAAATAGAAAACATTGAATGAATGAATTGAGAACCTCTTACTCTATTTGAAGTCGGTTAACACCACTAGCAAGTCAAGAAAACAAAATATCGATATCGCGCTTTCAATATAAAAACAAAACAACTGAACCGATTTTCATGAAATTTTACTGAGACCAATCCTTTCACTTAAAAAAAAGTTTTTTTTTAAATCGGTTGATTAACGCCAGAGTTATGGGGAAACAAACATAAAAAACTGAATTGAACTGAACTTCTTTTATTTTAGAAGTCGGTAAAAAACGACGAGTTTCTACTACACTCTACCACTGGAAAAAGTAGGTTGTTGATTGTCTGTCTGCTACAGTTGCCTTCAAAATGATGAACACAGGCTGCTTATCTGTTGTAAATAATATAATTACATGTATCTAAATGAATAAATTGAAGATGTATTTTATAACTTAACTATGAACCTAAGTATCTGGTTTTACAAGCAGTCGAAATTATCGACACAAACCATTCCCAACTCTAGTGGTAAGCTGCTATAACTCACCATTCTACTAAAAGGCCGAGTTACTTGCATCATAAACTTGCCTGGTGTAGCGGCTATTTTGGTGCACTCTCTCAATTTCGAAACAATTTTGTTGCCAATTTATAATAATTTATGTAGAGTTGTAAATAGGAAGGAAGCGTAACGCTCTCTAGTTGCAGATGTTACTTATTATGTGTTCTGGCGAAGGTATATTTTATCACTACTTTAGAAGAAGTTACTACTCTAGAAGAGTTTAGTACCATTTTATCACTACTTACGTTGATTTTAGTTCAAGATCGACCTTAACTAACGTGTTCCCTACAGAGTTGTATAAAACCAAGTCTTCCAAACCTTTTCTTACGATTACAAACTGCTTGGCAACTTTGGAAAGTATAATGCTAAAGCAAACTATCCTATATTTATTCTCCACAAACACCCCCTAGGGCTCCTAATAACATTCACATCACGGCCCGAGAGATATAACTCAATAAATCTCGCGATACAGAGTATATTACCCTCTATTGGGGCTTGAGTGTCCTTGAGACCACAAAACTATCCACACCTTGAATTCGGCCTCTTTATAAGCTTTTTGAAATATCATATTTACCTAAAGTACGTTTTATTTAAAATCACGGCCTAGCGCTAGTGAGCTTCACAGAATACCTTTTAATAAATTTTGTGTGTAAATAATATCCAAATACCTTGTAAATTCGTAAAATAATTCTTCATTCAAAAGTAGATTAGGCTCATTAAAGTTGTTTTGTTATTAACCTTGAACAATACTTCGGTTGTTATTATTATTTAGAATAGAATGTGCTTGTGCTTATGTTCCACTGTTTTGTTCGCTAAACAGAAGCAGCCGTGGCCGAGCGGTTAAGGCGTCTGACTAGAAATCAGATTCCCTCTGGGAGCGTAGGTTCGAATCCTACCGGCTGCGAAATTTTTACTTTTTTATTTGACTTAATATTTTTACATTTTCTGCGGCAAAAAACTTATAATGGAAATGTCGCTTATTGATCGGGACACCGTGTCTATTGGATATGGCTCATTGTACAAAGTATCCAACTTTTCTCATCAATTTTAATCAAGGTTTACTTTGGAAGTGGTCGAGCTCGGAAAATTACGAATCAATTTGGCGTAATCTATGGCGTCTTGAGCCACTTGGATGAGGCTATCAAATTAATTTATCGGCGTACAAATTGAAAAGGTAAGAGGCTTGCGTAAGCGGTCGTAAGTAAATAGAAGGCGAGTCGAAGCTAGCTAAAATTTTGATTAAGCAACTCACTCGAACATTAAAAAAATAAATGTGATCGAAGTTCGGAGTTTAAGGTACAAAATAAAATGAACGATCTTGGAAGTTCTAATAACATAGCGTTGAAGTGTCAATTATGTACAAAATTGTTGCGATAAAAATATTCCGGTAATCGCTATATTTAATTGGATTATCGCTGACAAGTAGATCTAGTAGATCCAGATAGCTTATCCAGTAGATACCGTTTAAGCCGTAAGAAAACTCAAGGCTTTTGGGATTAGCGTAATCAGAAATCCCCACGAGCGAAATAAAACGAGATAAAAAAACGTTTCCGTTTTTAAGGGGTGTAGGTAAATGGTAAATCCAGTGGTGTTTTAAATACAATGCTCTTTTTGCTTTGAAGACAAGGAAAAATATTTACAAAAACAGTAATCGATACCTCTTTACTGTTTTCGGTGAACAAATGTCCAATTTGCATTTGTAGCGTGGACAAGTCTGTAATACCTAACCTAAATAATACCTACTTGTCGATTCATCTGTAATCCTGTTTTTGGTGTGCTTGTTGTATACATTAAAAAACAGTACTTACATAAGTAGGTTGTAGAAATACGTGTAAAATATAAAAATATTAAAAAGAGTGTAAATTAACAGTCCTACTGGTAAAGTTCTAAAATTAAAAAGAAATTAGCGTAGTTTTTACAATAATTTTAACGGCCTATACACAATTCTAATCTAAAATTAATTAGTTAGTAAGTTACTTTTTGCCATTCTCGTTTACTGTCTAACTGAACAACTAATACACCTGTACACTTTACTACATAACTACAAAACCAAATTGATACAATTCTTCAAATCCAATACAAGTTTAACACTACTGTAATCGTACGAGTGATGTGATCGTACTATCTATTTGAGCAACTCATGCGTGCATAACTACAAATTACCTGCACACTCAAATTTTTATTTTATATTATTAGAAGAAACCTGTTCTTCTTTCATATGAAAACTAAATACACACTAAATACATTTTGGCTTACAACAGTAACCGCGGTGTCCAAGTCCTTACCAAATGTAGCTATGAATGAAGCTATTACTTATGTTTTTCAATGTAAGCTGATTTACAAATGTCGGCGTGGCTGTAATAAATAAGGCCTAGTTTACACAAACAATAACTCACCTGCATTACAAAACAGCTACTTCATAGTGTAATATTATTCCTTTTCAGCATGCAACAAAATCATATTTTATGCAAATGTCTCGGAACCAAAATATTGAAAGAAGTTGAGGAGAAACATAAGTTTCTGCTGGCAGGACACACCTATACACATTATTCAAAATATGTAATCGCCATGATCAGCCTTCAATGACATAAAAAATAAAAAGAAGGAAAGTTTTCGAGGTAAGCCTTAGCTACACAATTAACGTCAGTCAGTTATAATTGATTGTTGCTCGCAACGCTGCTGGCTGCGCTGCGAAGGATAAAAAATCGTGAGAAAGCCGGCGTGTCGTAGAACCTTAAAGTTAGAAGACATTTGCCAAGTACACGAAAGGAACCACTTAGGCGCACTTTAATCCTTTCACCACACTGGTTAAAACTAGTGATACGATAAGAAAAAGAAGGACGCTGTAACTGTTTTATACAGTTTCATAGACGAAAAACAGGCCGAAAAAAATACCAGTAGTGTTAGCTGTACCTATCTATTCCAATATAATAATAATAATAATGCCAGCCATTTCACACAACATCATCTGGTCCCAAAGTAAGCAGAGGTGTTATGGGTACCACATGGCTGATATACTACTTATGTACTTTTTTTAGTAAATACATACATATTATACATAGAAACACCCAGACCCGAGACAAATTCTTGCAGATCATAGAAAAATTTGTCCCGCGGTGAGAAACGAACCCGCAACCTTCTGCTTCTCGGTCGGGCCTTGGCCTTATAAGTCACAGAGGTCGTCATATCTAATAAATGAATCAATAGCTCGAAAATAGCTTGAACGATTTGAATAACTTTTGTTCTATTTTGGTTTGGTCACTACAGTTACACAATGGTTTACAATCAAATCAATTTTAGGTGTTCAGAGGGATATGAGTTTTGGTTTGTATGTTTGTAATGGATACACTCAATAACTGCTTTGATTTTAAATAAGGATTTCGTCTAATGAAAAATACATTATTATTTATTTAAAAAAGAGTTAGAGATCCCTACAAAAACTACAATATTGTAATAATAATTAACCGGAGGTATCCCTAAAAATATTTTTTACAAAGTTTTTTATATTTCTTAACTTTGTAGGGGCCACCAATATGCTTTACAGTGAAAAATTTAATCAAGACAAGACTAATACAAGTTTGAAAACAGGAGCATTGATTAGAGGCGGAAGGAAGGACAGACAGATAGACAGACAGACAAACAAACGGACATGTCGAAACTATTTATTTCCATGGAGACTTCTGAACCCTAGAAGTGTATAAGAAGTCTACTACTATAAATACGTTTGTATTTAAGTGATTGTATGTCTTTGTATCCCTTTCTAGTAATGGGACTAGTTTTGTGCTGATGTCACCATTAGTTTCAAAAAAATACCCTGAGTGGTTATAAGACGGCCATCGGTTCTTAGGAACTACGATAGCTGTTCTAAGGGTAAGAACTCACAAAGTTCAGAAGTCGGTCGAAATCTTAATTGTTTCATCTGATTCCTTTCGGCTTGATTAAAATGTGGATTATTGTGAAAGTTGCAAAACAATAGGCCGCAGAGTATCTTGAACATTTCATCTGGTTGAAGTTCAGAAGATCTGGAAACGATTGTTCGTGTTTAATGGCGAGAGAAAGCAGTTATTTTTGCATGTGGCTTGTGGGAGTTCCAAGTTTACTTGATAACATCAAAATTGAATCGTAAACATTTGAGTTCAAGAATAAACTAAATCGAGTTTAATCAATTTGGTTCAGCTCCTTAGAAACCCCATAAGCTTATGCCGGTCTCTCATAAGCTTATCAGGTCTATTTCAATTTCTTTTAGAATAAACTATATTAAATAAACTCTTCAAAACACTGATATTTTTCTGTTTAAAAAGTATTCAACCTGTCGACTCAACAAATTTTAACAAAACCTTTGTGCACAGAATCAAAAATTCATAGTCGACACATAAATATTACAGGTCCGGTCCGGGTGAGTCCGCAACAAAATGCAAAAAGTGGTCCATTGCCCCCGCGGGCAGCGGGCCGCGTTGCATGTTTTATATACCACTGTAGATGTTGCCGATAAGCTGGCATCGGACGATTGTAAACTAAATAACATATTAAAAAATATTTAGAATATAAACAAAAGAGATTGAAAAGTAACTCGGTAGCTATGAATTTGACTGAGAAAGACGTGCAGCCTTACGGAAGAAGTCTCTACTCTAACAGAATAAAGAATTCGAGTCAATAGGTAAGTAAAAAAAAACGATCAAGCCTTACAGTAGTACAGTCGCATAAGATGTTGTAACATCTGAAATATCACCTTGGTAATAAGCAACAGGTATATCCTGAATTAGTTTACATAACAACACACGTAAGACACAACACTGTAGGATACGCGCACAGCTGATGCGTTCTCTTTCTCTGTTTCCCTTTCTCTTTCTCGTCATACTCACGCACACACTGTTGGCTGTCAGTACCAACCTCTTGGTAAATAGGTTGGTACCATCTGACGGCCAACTCTACCACCGCGCGCGCACGTTGGTCAAATAAAATAGCGCGCGCTTCCCCGGCTTCCGGTTACACGACGGAAGTGTGTCTCTTTTTACGAAGTCAGATTGCAGGAAAGCGAGAGGAAATATGTTACACATCAAAATATAAGAAGTGAGTAGACACCTATTATTTAATCATTAACGCACGCTGTTTTGTCCTCGTGTTAGAATCATATGAGAAGCTGGGTTCATTGCAGGCTATTCAAGATTTTTCTTATTTTCAAGAGTCTTATTTTCGGGAACAGAGACACAGAGTACTCTGTGTGGCGACGACCTCTGTGCCGCAGTGGGCCAAGGTCCGGTTGAGACGCAGGAGATTGTGTAGATTGTATAGACTAGGCAAATGTTTCTATGATCTGCAAGTGTTTGACTCGAGTCTCACTGTTTCTAGTGTATAAATTGTATGTATTTGAAAAAATATTATATAAGTAGTGAATCAGTCATGTGGTACCTATAACACAAGCTCTGCTTACCTTGCGGTCAGATGATGCTGTGTGAAATGTCCGGCATTATTTATTGTTACTATCTTGATATTTATAGGAAAATTATGATGTAGTCATCTTAACATTGTTTTGGACAAAAACCTTACAGAGTGGATTCCATGGGAAAGGAAAAGAGCACGCGGCAGACTGCGGCGACAGTCGAGAGACGAGCTGTAGGGCGATTATGGAACTCTAATTACAATCAATGTCTATCAGTTTTCGGTGTAATTTCAATCATTTGTTTGACGAATTTGATGTTTCGATAGACATTGATTGTAATTAGAGTTCCATAATCGCCCTTCTGAACTCGTTTATCAAAAAACTGGCCTACACTAGCGCGGGATAGAGGGGAATGTAGAAAAGAAAGGCAGGCCTCTACTCTGCAGTAGGACATTACAGATTAAAAATAATAATTACTCTTATTCCGTTAGAACTGATGCGGCGGCTGAATATTCCGGTCTTGGTAAGGCCTTATATTTGAGCCTAATGCGCCAGCGGGGAACAGAAGCCCATCACGTTTTCAAAATTATTTCACAGCGTCTTGTAGAAACATTGCGTGACCCAAGAGTTGGCTCCTATTTGGCCCAGCGTATTAGCATTGCAGTTCAACGTGGCAATGCCTTAGATGCCTTAGATGCAATGCCAACGTCCTTAGATCAACTGTTTCACATTAATTTATGTATTCCTGTTTATTTTTCTGTAGATTTCTGTGATTATTTTTATATAAATTATTCAAAAGAAAATCAATGATTAGTAGGTAGGTTCGACAAAAGATAAAGATAAAGATAAACAACCTATCTATGGTTATTCCGTAACAAATAGAATAGTAATCTCACTCAAAAACTCCGGTCGATGATACAAAACTCATTACAAAACTCTCAATAGATAATTTGCAAAAATCTCCGCAAAATCACGCGCACAAATAGCTATTACATTAAAAACTTCCAACGTTACCTACATTAAAAGTCAGTTTAGACATAAAGCGATCCAACACGAAGTATTTGCCCATCCCTCCTGCTAAGCTTTTCCTGTAAAGCAGTCCCCACCATTTAACGGTCGTTTTATATATATAAATATCTTCTACTAATATATATATATTGGTGGACAATCCACACAACACCGTTTAGCTCCAAACCAAGCATAGCTTTTATTATTGTAAGCAGATAATCATATATTTTTAAACACATACATATGATACACACTGAAACACAGACAAACATCATTGTTTACCATACAATGGTTGTCCCGGGAGGGAATCAAACCCACTACCTACAGCACTGAAGGCAGAGCAATACAAACTAAGCTGAGAGGACAGTTAAGGCCAGCCAATGCTAAGAGTTTTGATAGGGGTGCATGCATTAATTTTATCAAACGAAAAACTAATTACTCACGGTTGAATTGCCAGAGAAGTCAGAGTATTTGCTTAGGAGAACCTGAGTAGGAACTCAGATCCTTGTAGAAGTGAGTTTCGGTGCGTCCACTATAATGATTATTGTTATAATACGGCAGCCGTTTTTTAAACATTATGGCTTTAGTCCGAAACTTTGATGGTCCGATCCGGATTTTTCATCTCCCAGCTTATTTGAAATTATAATTCGCCGCGAAGAAAATCAGATCAAAATTCCATTTAAAGTTGGTTTTTCAATATTTGTTTGCATCGCAGATGTTCACGAGGCATTTTATGATTCTACGGAACAGATCGACTCGATAATAAAGGTGGGACAAGTGATTACAATGTTTAGTGGTCCCAGTTGGCAACCGAAAATAATGTTTTTATTCACCAACTAGACAAGTCCCAAATGAATACCTTCGAAACAGTTTCTTAACCCAAAATGAAAACTCAAACATAATTTTAAGACCACCCCCAAAAATTATATCTTTAAAGTTACCAATTTAATATTTGTTCGCAGCGCAGATGTTGGTGAGAGGTCGTTAGAGGTCGAATCGGCCCCGCGATAAACAAGTGGGACAAGCCAGGACAATTTACTTTACCGCCATTAGGGACAATAAGGCCTAGTTATATAAAATAGCTGTCTGGAATAAGGTTTAACAATTTTAACATATATGTTTTGGTAAATTTTTCGTGTGTTATAGCGGGAATGGTTATTATCAAGCAATTAAATAACTAGGAACATAGGCTGGTAACCTTGTAAATGTTTTACACTGTATAAATAGAGATTCATTTCAGCAAAATAGTGATCTTCATATAATAAATACTAGAAACAGAAACAAATTATACATTCCCTGCTTTCGACTACAAAAAGTAAATAAGTCCAGTATGGAGAACACGGTGCACTTCTATAAGAAGCTATTCAGAAATTTAAAGCTTACATAAAGGGTAGTATTTTGAAGAATGCGTATTATAATATAAATGACTACATTATTGATAATAATGCATGGCCTCATGTTGCTTTGCCCTCAAACGGATAACCGACACATTTGAAATGTATAAGCTCTCTTGAATAGTTTTTCGTAGTTAAGGTAGTTATAAGATGGATCACGCAAAAAAGCGCTAGGACCAGGACGAGTTTCTTGCCAGTTCAAGAGACTTGGGTTAGGAGGAGTTGGAACTTAAACTCACCTAGTTAGCTTTTAAGACATTTTATAGTGATCTTTGTGATTGTATTTTATAAATAAATATGACTGACTTTGTGGTATAGCTTGGGTATCACAAACTAGGATAAGGTTAGGCACCACAACATTCAGCATGACCCAGAACAATATTGAGTAGGTGTAGATATGGGTATATCTCATCAACAGATATTAGCCAATGACTTGTTTAAATCAGTTGCCATTTTCATCTGTTTACATCTCACGTTCATTCACGTTCACTTTTAAAAAATAAATAAATAAAATAAAAAAACGTCATAATTACGTTTCTTACGTTTCTTACGTTGTTTATCGAGGGAATAAGATGAAGGGAATGCCTTTACTTTGTCCCGCAGTATGATTCAAAACAACACCTCAGGCGAACTTTTTAATTTTATTAAAAAAACTATGGTTGAGCATACACCAATATTAACATAATATAATATGATGTACTGTATGATTTGACATCATATTACATTATATATGTATTAGCATATTGGCACCAATTTATGATATCACATAAAACCCCTTAAAGAAATTTCATAACATGCTTATACATATCATAAATACTTGTTATTCCTCACATCATTAGCGAGCGTGGCTCGTTGTAAAAAGGCCGTATCTTACAGCAAAAGACGTATCTCACTGTAAAAAGGACTGAAAACACTGCAAGCACTGAAGTGTAAACCGTTCCAGACGAATAAAGAAGGCTTGTCAAAAGGCTGTGTCAGTAGCAAAAGTTTATTTCAATGAAGAACTAAGCAAATGTAACAAACCTGTTGTTACAACAAACTGTGACCCTTAAACGCTAATTGATAATAATAATCATATAAATGAACCAATTACGTGGTAGATACAATTCCGATGAGGGACTGTACTGTACCTGCTGTACTGTTAATTTTACATTGTTGTTATGTTCTCAATTCGGCTGTATTAAATTTTTTTATATTTGTTTCCTCAAACATAACTCATTTGTCTACTGATTTGAAATCAGAATAGCGGAGAAAAATATGTCATCCAAGTAATCTAAATTTATTTTCCTAATTCCTACTATAATATAATATTATAAATGTGAATGTAAGTTTGTTTGTTACGCTTTCACGTGAAAACTACTAAACCAATCATCATGAAACTTTGTACACATATTTTTGGAGGTAAAAGAAGTGACATAGGATACTTTTTATGAAATAAAAATATTTTTTACGAAAGATATTTTTTATGGCAACGTAATTGTTTACAAATAAAGTCACATTGAAACATTTCCAGTCGGACCATTACCGGGGGCTTTGGTTTTAGTTGGCATCCGTAATTTTCTTAATTATACAGTTGGTGAACTGAATGCCACCGCCATTCAGCACTAGAGTGGAAATCGCGGAGCTAACGACAATGTCAGGAAGTCTACTCGAGAGTTTAACTAAAAAATACTGCATACTAATAAAATAGAGTACTAAAGGATGTCGAACTCTGTTAATTAGGTTGTATTTTGAAATCGCAACACTTTTATATTCTTCTACGTAAAGTGAGTGGAAAAAAATTGTAAATCTAGCAATTTTATTACAAGTATCTAAATCAAACATCTGTATCAGCGCTACGAAGGGGCGACAGATAATGATGCTGTTTGAGGAAAACGGCGAATTATAACAAAAGAACCGTACAAAGATGAGGATATAAATTACGTCGGTCAATGGCTCGGAAGTCATGACTAAGTTAAAGTCAATGAGCATTCCGTTTCAAGGGTTTATTGGCTATTTAGTTTGAGGAGCTGGTTCATTTCAGAGGATCGTCACTAAAAAGTATTAAACCCATGTTGGCTGCCAGCCGGCAGAAAATTCGCATAAATATTATTTGAATGAGTTTTGTTTTGATATTCTTTTTTAATAAAATGTGTTGCGATCTAAAACTATACCAAACGAGCTAAGGATCGTTCGCTGATAATAGATTACCCACCGCTATCGCCCTAATAGTCAAGCGCTTACCCTAATGAGGTCACCCTTCTGTTTCGGGACCACAAATAAAACTCGAGTAGGTAGCTCTTTCACCGCCCTTGCCAAATAACCGAATAGCTATATTTCATAAGCTACATTTTTATACACTTAGCCGGAAATTCAACGTTTTCATATTTTGTAATACAATATTTACTAAATATTAATCAAATATTAAAGACTTCGACAAAAACAGCTCTCCTCCAGGCCGTCAAAATATTGCCACTAAGTTTTCATTTCATTCAAAAAAAATAAAAATATACACCGAAATAGTCTATTAGCGATGTATTACGAAAAATAAATATAATATTCAAGTTTTGTACTCACAATATCATTAAAATTAAAATGAATAAAGTCATGGTTCCAAAACACAATAATATCCTGTAATTGTCTTCATAATTTCGCCTCTTTTAGAATCATTTTCACCTTAATGATCTGCCTTAATAAATAAAATACGATTCAAAGAGACTTTGATTGAAAGCTATGGCAGTAGGTATACGAGATGCGCGGCTTATTTGGAAGTACAAAGTTCAAAGCTAAATTATTGAATCATGTTGCTTGGAATTTGAACAAGTTTTTTTTATCAATTTGTGTAGTTCTCAAAGTGGGATAAGGGCAGAGAGGCGATGATTATGATAATGTGAAGTTCTTATGTTTATATTTTACTAGTGGTCGCCCACTGGTCGAAATTCGACCATATTTTTTTAATTATTATTTTTTACGCATAATTAAAAATATATTAGCATTATGCACTCCTTCTCTATATAAACTACATGTGTGCGAAATTTCATACTCCTCCGTCCGCGCAATTTTCGTAAAAAGAGGTACAAAATTTTTGCTTCACGTATTAATATATAGATTCTACAATGACTTTTAGTCCAGCTTTTTAACTCAATCACCAGAGCATCCAGTAGCTAATGAAGTAGTAGTATTGCTGTACAAGCTACGTTATTTGCTATTTTAATTTTACGTGTTTTTAAACATGGTAAATAGGTCTAAGATCACTATACAAAAGAGCTTAACCTGAATGACTGACTGACTGATTCATCATCGCCGAGCCGAACCCGCTGAAGCAAGAGAGCTGAAATTTGAAAGGTTGCTTCTTTTTATAGCAAAACCACCCACTAAGGCGGGGTTTTTGAAATTCAATCCCTAAGAGGGTGAAAAGGGGTGAAATCGACTGTATGAAACTTTTTAACGCGTGGTGCGATATCCTTAAACTTGATTTGAATAATTAAAATGCAAAATAAATGGACATTGAGTTTCAAGATTTTTCAAAATAACCCTCATAAAAGAGTAAAATGAGGAGTGAATGTTTGTATGGAATTTTTTTAATGGGTGGTCAAACTAGGTGATTGGTTTGAAACTTATCAATCAAATTTGGCTACAATTCCTTTAAAAAAAATGCGGACGACGTTGCGAGTAACAGCTAGTTGTTTGATAAAAGCATTCTCAAAATATATTTTTTGCCGATCCTTTAGAGAATTTCTTAAAAGTGATTGCCTAGTAACTAAAAAAAAAAGAGTTTTTTCTAAACTTTAGATTACGCTTAAAAAAAATGTTCGTGTTACAATGAAAATGTGTGTTAATTATTTAACAATCATTTATACTCATTCATTAATTTATAATCATTTTACTTAACCTTTTTACAATTATAACTCAGTCTCCTTTATCAGTACTCTATCGTAGCGACTCCATTAAGCCCTAAAGTCTTTGAACCCTGAGGTAGTCCGCATATCCTTTCAAAGTGGACAAACAATAAATTCGGTATAAAAGTGAGCAAATCCTGCCAATCCTGCCTACCCTTAGTCAACCCCGGAGTGTCACGAAGATAAACATCGACGAGGGTCAGGCTGACCTTAACGAAGAGGTAGACTCTTAGACTTCCCGACTTTAAATTAGTGAAAAAAATACGTTATTTTAAACATATTGATCGGAAAATGTTCAGCAAGTGCATATAAACGTTGTGCGGTAGAAGATATTATGATGATTATCAGCATCGATGGGTTTACTTAATTCATAGGGTCTATTTACTCCTTGTCTGAGTGTTGAAGTAAGTATCTTAGTAATTGTAATATACAATAGAAATATAGGGAATCTAAGTGGTCAGGTAATGTTACTACAACTTGGTAGTGTTGTCGATGGTTTTCACTTGTTTTTACAATACTCGACATTATATGGAGTTCTTTTAGCCAAGAACTTCATCAAAGACTCCAAGTCAGTCGTAAAACAAAACCATAATTTCGCAATCACTTTATTATAAAAAAGAACCACGCCACAAACAAAAATAACTGCTTACTGGAGGTCAGCGCTAAAACAAGAGCTGTGAAATATTATGCAGCGATGCAGCGGCTGAGTAATCCCCTGAGCAAAGTTCGCGGATATCGGTGGCCGCTGCAGCGCTGGAAGGTAAATGATTGGATGAAAAGCTTATAACAAACTTTGGCAACTGTTGGGAATAAATGTTGAATAGTGTTATGGCAGGAATAGAAAGAGTTTTATTTTATTACTAAATTCTCAACATTTTTAGTTTTATCTTGTAAAATTCGGTTCCTAGTTTTTTGAATAATTAGGAAACTGATTGGAATATTATAATGATAATGTACAAATCTTGTTGATTTTTCTTTTACCATAGTTTTAACTAAAAACCGCTCTATTAGGCAGCTGCAATTGTACGTCACGTTAATGATTGCAAAAAGACATCAAAAGGGTGCTGCAGTTATCTACGACTATTCCAACGTTCACCTAAAAATATCAAAAAACAAGCCTAAATCATTATTATTTGTATTCAACTATTTTAGAACAATAAAATAATTGAAAGAATCCTCGTAGGGACAACATTGTAACTAATAAAGTGAGTCGTAGTAAGCGACGGGGTGATACGGAGACCCGAGGAGATACGCCGATACGTGACCTGCGTGGATACGAGCCGCGGACTCGCGGGTTCAATGGATAGCTCCTTAGGTATCGAGATTTTAAGGGCTGGCACTGTATGTGAACTTCAGGCTTTTTAAATATTAACTAGGTTTTTTAAAGCTTAATTCCACAACATTGAAAATAAACCAGGGAAAACTTAAATAGGTTCCAGAATGCTCTTGAAATAAAAATTTGTTCACCACTGCAGTGAAGTAAAGAAGAGATTACAAATTATTGTTATGTTACATTTTTCCTCTCGTTTTCCTTCATTATGTGGGAGTGATTTCGTTAAAAGGGACCAAAGTGTGTAACAGGAAACCGGGGAAGCGCGCATTTTTTTATTTGACCAATTAGCGCGCGCGGTGTTAGGGTAGGTCGTAAGATGGTATCAACCCATTTTCCGAGAGGTTAGTACTGTCCAGCCAACAGTGTATGCGTCACATGTGTACATGTGATGAGAAAGATAAAAGGAAAAGAGAAGATGAACGCACCACCCGTGCGTTTAACCTACAGTGTTGTGTATGTGTTGTGCTATATACTCGTAACAGCATTTAGATGTGCTATTATATATTCAGCATATCATTTTAATGCTGCTTATTACCAAGATACGACTACTGTAAGGCTCGCTTGTTTTTATTTGGATCTACATAGCTATTGCACAATGAAGTCTGTAAATAGAACTGTAGAAAATTAGAGAAACAATTCTTCTAGCACTCGTCTTGTGTGACTCAAATACAATGTATCTATCAGTGCTGTGAAAAATATGTTTGTTAAATCTGCAGTTAACCTATGTTTCACAGTAAATAGGTGAGTTGATATAAAACAATTAAAAACTGGGACTTATTCGTTTTAGTTAGATAGGAAATTGTTCAAAGCACTAAGCGCATACACATACAAAAGAGGCAACTTGTCAACCCTAGTCGGTGCTTACTCGATTCACGCGATTTGCTAGAATCCATTGTGATCGAGCTAGATACGAGATTGCTTGGTTTAGTTGCGACTTTATACCTTTTTTAGACAGAAATTTAATCAAGCGTTTATTTAACGAAAAATGGGAGCAATTAGTCCAATCAAAGCTAGACTTGTAATATTTAAACTAAATAATTAAAAAGAAAGTCTGTTTGAGTTAATTGCTTTTAAAGCTTTTAGTTAGTGTACGAGCCCTGTTAATTATTTATCTAAATGGCCATCTTTTAATATTTAAAATGTTTTGACAGTTCTAACATATTTTTACACAAGTAGGTACGTGAATATCAGTTGAATTTTATTGAGGGAAAATAATCTAATGCGGTCGGAAAGAAAAATATGACAGGCAAGTTAAAATCCGCACCTGACAAGGTACCGTACCTAATAAGGTACACGAATAAGTCCCACTTTTGAATCGTTTTATTAGGTTTTCATAAGGTACAGAACCTTAAAAACAGTTTGTTTTACAAACGCGTAATCATATAGCAACAGCAAACATGAAAGAAGGTTCGCATATTTGCATTAACACCTGTGTAAGCTCAATGAAACCAATCATGTAAACGCGTTAACAAGCTTACATGACACAGTCGGGTTTTAACAACCTTGGTTTTTGTAAAAGCAGCGACCGTTGTAATACCATCGTGATTTGGCGGAGACGCTGCATAGAATGATAACATGTCTTTGATGTAAAGTAAAATGTTTTGTTCACCGCTATAAGTATTCAACGTTCATCATCAAAACCAAAACATTGTAAACAATATAATATAAATAAACACGACCACAAAATAACGTATCAGAAAACCCATTTTTAAACTTATATAAACTCGCAAATCAGATAATCCAAATTGGTTTTTAGACGTAAACTCAATTTTGACGTGTATTTTACTTTATCGTGGAAGCAGATAAATTGAGTGAGATACCGAAACGAAATGTGGCAAAGTGTGAATGTAATACCACCCAGGAGTCGGCTTCGATATTGGAGAAATTCGCAAGCTGATATAATTCCTCTGATAAGTTGCTAGTGATTGGAAGCGTGGATAAATTAAGTTTTTATCGGGCGTGGTATAATAATTTAATATTATCGAGAATATCTATAAATATTGTTGACGTTGAAAAGTAAAATATATTTTGGTAAAATATGTAAACAAAAGCAAACAAGAGTTATCATAGTCTCCTATTTTAAGCTTAAACTAAGCTGAACTAGACTAACGTAATATAAAAACTGTAAAAACCTGCAAAAATTCAATGGTTTACATAACCCTTGTATGCTTTGCCGTTTCCGCCCATATTATTAAAGTCCACGACCCCTTCTACCAGGTCAACGGTTAGGTCCAAGGGTCTCACGACTCTCCCAACTTCCGAACTGAACCCTGCACGTCAAACTATTGAATTATATCCGCCGAAGGAAAAATATATCTCCCAATAAAACTTTAGCGAGATTAATCTTTTTAACGTATTGTTTCAACCTTTTCCTGGTGCCTTTGATGCTGGACCTTATAGGGTTTCAAGGGATCGAGTCGGATTTGTTCATTTTGACGGGAGTCTAGTGGATTTGTAGTGACTTATTTGTAAGTGGTTAATTTGTTGTTCTTTTGCTAAAACAAAGCTTGGAGAGATGAGGACAAGGAGCTCACCATAGATGTTGATGGTCACAGTGATGTTGATGATGCGCACAACTTGATAATTACAATTAAAACTATAAAGCCAAAGATCATCTCAATATCTCTTGGTATTAACGGTTTTAGTTTGAAACTTCTAAGACCCCGATATTACGTATCCCACTATGAATCCCCTGGAAACTTTTCCATTCATAACTTGTTTAATTTCACAGTAGATCTCGGGGCAACGCTTTCGTAATATGTTCCCGGTGAATATTTCATCCCGAGCAGGTAACTTTTACCCTTTCTTTTGCCACTTGTTCGCGCTTAGCCCGACTTTTAATATTAGCTGGGACTTTTTACGGTTGAAAGTGTTTCGGGGTCTGAGATAACGGTTTTCATCTAAGGGGGACGGTGTTTTTATTATGAATGTCGGTCTTGATGTTATAAAATACTTGAAAAGCATTGTGTTTTGAAAAAATTACGTCATGTTACATTCAACATGACGTAATTTTTTCAATATGGTCTTTTGTTGACCTTAAAAATGTGGCAGGTTGGTCTACATACCTAAATAGTTTAGGAACCTCAACCTAATAATTAGGTACATAAATAGCACAATGAGATAAGTTTTTGCTTACCTATCTCTCTGGCTAGAAAACTTATTCTCTTGAGTTAGAAAGCTTCAAGATACTGCAAACGTATGAAATCAAAAGTTAACAACCTGTTCGTTTCATCTTGGAAAAAAGGTAAATCGGAGGTATTCCCTAATGAATGGGCCGCTCGATCGCTTGTGTAACTGAATTGTTCCGAATCTGAGATTTACTTATCCTTGATAACGCCCTTCCTTGATTTCTATCTACTCACAATCAGCTTTCTAACAGAAGTTCGTTTTATCGGAAAATTGCTGACCTTTCCAATTTTTTCAGTTACATTCGGCTTTTTTATATCGCTGGACATTATTAAACCCAGTTGGTATAATAAAAATAATAATAAATGGAATCTTTTTTGTTCGTCACCACTAACACTAAAGTTACATTATAACAACGGTGCTTTTAGATAGATAGATTAACACTTTATTGTACTTTTATAAGTGTGTCGCTTTTTAATTATGTTTTGTTTGTTCTGTTCTGTCCTGTTGTGTGCAGGTGTGAGGTGCCTGAGATTAAAGAACCAAGTCAAGTCAAGTCAAGTCAAAAGATACTTTATTCAATACAATCACAAGGATCACTTTGAATCGTCTTACATACTAGGTGAATTTAGGTGCCAATTCATCCTAACCCAAGCCCGAGAAGAATTGGCAAGAAATTCGTCTAGGTCCTGTAAAACCTGTAATACAGGTCACCTTGTCCTCACTTAGGTACAAGATTTATTCTTTTTTTACAACTTTAGGTATTTACAGAATGCCATACTCCATGCTGTCTATCGTCCATTCGGCATTACACTGTAGGCTTAATCCAACAAACAGTTCATCCATATACATAAACAACCAATTAAACCGGTCCAATCGGCTGCGACGTTCACTTGAAGCCATGACGTCACCAGTGACCATTGACGGACGACAAAAATCTTGACTCAACTGAACTGACGATCGCCATACACAGTCCAATCAGCATGATCCAATCGGCTTGATCAAAATAATTAAAATTCGGTTGTGCAGTCAAGTATACCTGTTATGCCAATTCATGCCCACACATGATCAGTTCTACTTGGCAGCGTCATGTTGTTTGGACGATATGGCCTCCATTATATACGTAGTGTATGATAATATGTAATGGACCTATCAGTATACAACAGGCTACCGGTCTGTTGTATACAGGTCAGGTACAAGTCACGATGACAGTTGATGCAACTTTTAAGACAAGATTACCTAAATGCCTCCTAGAAGAGACTGACTACTTAGTAAATGGGTTTTCACCTCCGCTCACTTCTGCCTCGCATGCGCATCGCTCTCGATGAGCTACTAGCTGCCAACCCAGAATTTAATGTGTTTGCGGATGAACGGAAGAGACTAGTGTTGTTATGTTTGAGGTATTGTGAGAATGGCAAATGATTGGAATCTGATTTTATATTATTAACATTGACATGTATACAACATTTTACAATTTTTTATTCTAAACTATTTACTGTGACATTTCATTCGATGTTTTATCATTTGTTATCTTTGCGTTATAAGTGATTTAATTAGAGTAATTGGTTGTGCTGTTCTAGTTAATAATTAATAAAAAAAATAATTACGAGATTATTTGAGAAATTTTGAAAATTATACTTTTTTAAATGTGTAATTTTAAAGAAATATAATGACCATTATAATAATATGATTTAAATTTTACTTAAGACGTTATATCTTTATATAGGTACTGTACCTAAGCACTTTACTTGTATCTTGGCGTTATTAAGAAAATATCCATCAGTCCTTCGACTGGACTAATTTTGAGATCAATTACTTATTTCTAGGTATTCCAAGATTTCAAGATAATATGAGAGTATCCAATAAGTATCAAAGAAGTAGATTAATAAGCTTTATTGATTGTTGAAACAATATAAACTCACTGGTATGAAAAGTTGCTGGCAAAACTCGGATCAGAGTCTCACTGCAGATTTGAAGAGGCTTGTAAAGTGATGATGATAAAAATGATAACTGAAATATATTTATTAACAGCAAATTAACAAACTTAAGTTTACAGATTAAGCTTTTAACAATAAATAACATTTGCTTAAAGTTAAATCTAGATTGTTTTGCTCTATTCTGCGGTCTACACACTAGGCAAGCCTGTATCGTGAAGACCTGTAAGCAATTATAGGAATCATTATAGAGATCACAGCCGAGCTATTTAAATTTAATTTAGACATTTCTTATGGCATACATCGGACAAGGGGTTTATTCCTTAATTTATACAAATCTATATTTTGTTTTAGATATATATTTTGGTTATGCCCTAAAAATAATGAAAGAAAAGAAAAATATAACTTTTAAAACTATCATGGTTTTGCACATAATTTTCACTCAAAACGGGATATTTACCATGATATATGAGTTTTTCTGCTTCTCGATATTTCGGCACAGTTGCATGCGCCATGATCACGAGATAAACTGAACGATAGATAAACGAGATAAAAACTCATATATCATGGTAAATATCCCGTTTTGAGTGAAAATTATGAAAAGAAAAATGTTATAAGATAAATAATAAATGACTAAATATAGGTGGACAATCCACACAACACCATCTAACCCCAAACTAAGCGTAACTTGTGATATGGTAACCAAATGACTGATACAATACTTTTTTATTTAATTTAAAACAAACTTATGATCCTTTATCAATTATTAAGAATGCCATTATATTTAAATATAATTGCATAAATAATAATAATATGTATAATCATTTTCCAAGATAATAGAAAAAACCATGTGTCATGACTTTGTGCATTTCCGTTTTCACGCCTTCATGATAGACTGCACAGTTTAATCAGGCTTTCGGACAGTCACATTAAGCAAACAGAACCATATTACGGTTTCATTACGGACATAATGTCTATTCGTCAAGCGTGAGCTGCAAATACAGGCTCCCTCGGGCCTGATTTGATTTGCGTCCAGGGCTGTCCACACAAGTGATTCGGACCCCGTATAACGAAGGACGTGCTCAAATATGCACCCATATGTCAACCCTAGCAGAGCTGTTATGATTTAGCTCCCTTTTCATTGCGTGAATGATAAAATATCTGTGAGTCTTCGTAAATGGTTTTCACAAAAAACTAAACTGAGTTGAACTTTTGTTACTTACATAAATTCGTTGTATTTGGTCAATCTGCTTTTTGTGACTTTAGGTTTGATAGATCTGATAAAAGGATATAAGTTTCTTGGCTTTGACTGCAAAAGAAATATTTTTTGAAATCTCTTGCACTAACCCATCATAAGTGGTCTCGGTTAAGGCATTGCGTAAACCCTGAAACCCCTTTCATAATACCCATGGAAAATCCATTGACCAATATTCACCAATAAATAGGAGGCTTTACAGGAATTCGTATCAGACCCTTCGTCGGTCAAATTCCTAAATACACGAGATCCAGGAACAAAGCGCTCGAGTTTGAGGCAATTTATCATAGAATAATATTGAATCAAGCAGTTAGATACTGACATGATCGGCACATGGATGGTTAGAGCTTGGCTTAACCCTCTTATTCAAGACTTGGCAGTCTTGAATGTGCTTTGTGATCTAATGATGTGGTCTAATTATAATTGCTTCTTATCTTAACTTCAGTGACATGCTATTATCGAACTATTATCAACTATTATAATACATTACTTTTAGCCGTCAAATAACACCTGGATTATATAAAAATAAAATGTCTTAAAACCCAGCATAAGCCAGAAAATAAGATGAGAAACAATCAAATTATGTAATTATCAAAGAAGTCCCACATCCAATTCCGGCAACCACATAACTCGATTACCCATACGCCTGTTTATTCCGTTATCCCGTAATTTCCAAGACTCGGGATTGACAGAAAGGCTTTTTAATATCTGTCTCTTTTCGCGGAGTCTGTGATTTATCTATCGTAAGCAGATCGTGATTGCGCAAGTGATTGCGATTACTTTTTTGTTTCGTTGAAAAAAAGATAGTGTTCAATTATGTACCTTAAAAACATACTACACAGTACAGGTACTACAGGTTTTCCAAAGAAACATAATCACTGTATGAAACTACGAGGTATTACACTTTCTTGTTGGCTTTTTAACTTTCATAACTTTCATGAGTTGTACTGTGCCGTCACTCTCCGCGAATCGCAAACGCGAGAGGAAGCGTGTGGACAGCCGATCAAATTCACATTCTTGAAGATTATCCAGATGAATCTAAATAATGGCGGTGCCTTCATCGACAAAAATATGAGGATAACACCGCCTAGGTTATTACATAAAAGTATATAGCGGCATAGCGACAGCAAAGTCTGCGAAATCAATCTCAAGTCGTAAAATTATTAAGAAAGCCATCAGCCGCTGTCTATTATTATTATTATTATAATTATTTCTTTTTCGGTTCCTGTCGTTCTTTGGCCATTACATTACAATTAATTAACTAAATAATAATTAACCTCCAAATTGATCCATACTGATGACGTATACAAAAGTCAAACCATGTGCGTGCGCACAGTACTTTTGAGTGCCTGTCATTGTCATTGACGTGCATGACATTGACAGAGACGTACACGGTTTGCTGCCATAGGACGGTCTCACAAATCTCAAATAGTTTTTGTTTCTTACTTTTATAAATGTATTTATTACTTACTATATGTACTAGCAATATTACTACGCGAATATTATGTGTATAAGGTATTTCTTACTAGCTCACGAATCTGTTTTCTTCTTTTAGGTACCTACTGATTATTACTTAGTTAATTTTATAAATTATTTACTACTCTATGTCATGTGTGTTTATGCTATTTCTTTCTTTTAATTAGGTACAGTTTTGTTCTCACTCTCTGTTCGTGGAGTCACTTCTACACAGGCCCAGTCTGAAAACCAGCGTTGCCCTACGCCTAATGGCGCAGTGTAACACTAAGCTGAGACTGGTCCTTTTTGGCATATCTACTACACAGACCTTCTTGCACCTACCCCGCTTCTTAACTACTTTGTGTGTTTGTTATAACTCGTGTACATATTTTATTTTTCTTTTAGTGTTAGTAGTTAAGTTTAGTATATAATTTCGTACCTTATATTGTGTCTGTGTAATGCTGTGTCAAATAAAGTTTTTATCTATCTATTATTCGTATGTCGTCCGTCCAAAGGCAAAAAATATGCTGCACAGAGATAAGTTTTTTGACAGCAGCGATCACGCATTTCACGCAAGTTACGTAATATGGAAGCAGTGTTGCTCAATATGGTCATATACATTTTTACTATCACATGGCAAACTGCGGTGGCCTGTGAATTCATCTTACTAAACCTTGTTATTGATACGGGTAGGATAGAGCCGACCCAGTCTATCTAGAGAAGCTTAAATTTTCTAAATAGCGGTCATCTATTTGACGGTATGTTATAATATTGCGGTAAAAGTAAATTTAAATGAATAATAAAAATATCTATAAAAATCAAAAAATCGTTTTGTTAGCATCAAGTTTTAATGGTTAGTTTTTGCATAGGTTGTAGTAAGTGACAATGGTTGCATATCAGCTGCTGCCACGGCCGTCATTTGACGATCGCAACTTCTCATAAAATCAAGATTTAACCCTCTGACCGTCGACATGAGGTGACCTTTCACAGTAGGTATGAATTATTGTTCCACTTATGATGGATCCAGTCCAATATTCCTACGCTACCTAAACTCGATATCCCAAAGTTTTGTATTATTATCTACCCTGATATTCGAGGTGCTGGAATAAGGTCCACATAAGATAGGGTTTAGACCGGACAGATCGCGTTGCGAATATCATTCTCATTTTACAGATATTGGCTCTTATAAACACATACTAACTAGCTAATGAGTTGTTTAAATCTGTTGCCATCTTTGTTCTTTGACAATAGAATAACAAGGACAAAGCAGAGAGCGTGGTGTGAACTCAGTGCACTAAAAAATATGTAGCCATTAATCAGATTAATAACTTTTTTAATCAGTAGTTTTCTACAACTAAACAAGCACAAGGCTACAAACTTGACCTCTTTCTAATATGAGCATAGAAAAACATAGTTTTCAGATGTGTAAGTTGTGATTGTGATGTCGAATCAGAGTACTGCCCGCATAAATTTGCCGAGGTAAAGCAAAAACCGGGATAAGTGTTCCTATTTACATCCTAACGCGTGCTTATGACGCCGCATAAATATGGTGATAGTGATCGATAATCGCATTAAGCTACTGTGTTCAAGGTGTTGGTAGATTTTTATGAAGTTATCAATAAAAAAATAATATAATATCAAGGAATACAATTTTACACTTCATTGCGAAATGATAATATCACAAATATGACCCTTAAACCAATATGTATGAATGAATTAATGAATGTTGTTTTTTATAATCGTGTACAATTATAAAAATTATACTGTAGTATTATTACAATCTAGCTATGTAGGCCAATGAGTATTTTTACTATTACTTATTTTTATAACGTAAACTAAGGATGTGTTCAATAGCATTTTTCTTATTCAAAAATCAAAAATCAGAATGTATTTATTTGGGAGCATAAACAAAAATATACAAAAACATGGAAAGAACGATAACATTACGCAGAAGTTAAAATAACTGTGTCGCAAATGTTAACGCCCACCTCCAAAGATAATAAAAAAGAACCCAAATTAGATACTAGCATACTATAGGGGCATTGTAGACCCCTTCAAAAAAAATTTATATATGAAGTAGCATGTGTGTAGTGTGTAAAGTGTGAGTGTGTTCGTGTATGAGTATGTGTGTATGTGTGTAAGTGTATGTGTATGTGTGTGTGTGTGTACGTGTGTGTGGGTGTGGGTGTGTGTGTGTGCGTGTAGAGTGAGGGTGAGTTTAAAGGTGTATAGCAGTAGTAAATGAGTTAGTAATAGGTATGTGTGTGCAAGGGGTACAGTGACATTTGTTAACTCATTTGGTACGGGATAAACATTCCGTGTTCATTCCGAAATTTTAAGAAGATTTTCAGTGTCATAAGACTGGGACATAAGCCATTGAAGAAATTTTTGTTTACATACATACCGGGGAAGGGGATAAATGTTAATTTCCTTATTTACTTTGTTATAGAGTGTTGTGCTTAAAAAGTAAAAATGGCGACTGGCTAATGCCGTGCGCCGTTTTTCTGTTTTGCAAACTATATCAGATCTACGTTTGGCATAAACAACAGTAGGGTCAAAGACTATTTGGGAATGTTTTCTGATGATCGTATGCAAAACAAAAAGTTGACGGACTGTGGGAAGTTGAGTGCGATAATAAATTTCTGAGTTAGGAAACCAAATAGGTTTGTCAATTAAAACTTTAAGGACTGCCCTCTAAACTCGCTCAAGTCTTAGCATTTGGGTTTTGACACAGCCACCCCAAGGAGGGATACAGTAAGTAAGAACAAATTGACCTAAAGCATAATAAATAGATTTAAGAAGTTCGTAACTAATGACAGGACGTAGAGTTTTGAAGACAAAAATAAGTTTTCTTACTCGGGTCACCGAAATATCAATTTGGTTTTTCCAGCTAAGAGTGTTATCCAACATAATCCCATAATACTTATAAGTAAAGGTGCGTTCTAAAGGCAGTCAGTCACAGGAAAATTGAATAGTAGCATTGGGACATACATGTGGAAGGATACAGAAGGATGAGGGCGGTTGTGCAGCAGAGGTTGGGGAGAAGGTCATAAATTTAGTTTTGGAAATGTTCATGTAAAAATTAATAACGAAAAGATAGATCTCGTCGACACCACAGTGTTTCTAGGCATTACTTTAGATAATAAGCTGCAATGGGGCCCGCACATAGATAAATTGTCGAAGAGACTCAGCTCTGCCGCATACGCTGTCAAAAAGATCCGTCATTTTACCGACGTAGATACCGCTAGACTCGTTTACTTCAGCTACTTTCATAGCATTATGTCTTATGGCATTTTGTTGTGGGGGAGTGCTGCTGATATTAACACCATATTTGTGTTGCAGAAAAGGGCTGTTCGTGCAATTTATAACATGGGCCCCAGAGAATCACTTAGAGATAAGTTTAATGAAATTAATATTATGACAGTGCCTTGTCAGTATATATACGAAAATTTAATGTATGTGCACAAAAATGTTCATTTATTCAAAAAAAATTGCGATAATCATAGTATTAACACTAGAAATAAAGATAAACTCGCTGTTCCCACTGTTAGGCTCGCTAAAGTTAATAAGTCTTTTATAGGGCAATGTGTACGCTGCTATAACAAGGTCCCAAGCGACGTGTTAGATTTGTCGACTGGCAAATTTAAAAACGTAATTAAACATAAACTGTCTATTAAAGCATATTATAAAATATCTGATTATTTAGAAGACAAAAAAGCTTGGGATGAATCTGCTCCAACTCGACTCGGCATCCGTAACAAAATTGTCAAGGATCATACAAAAAAGTGTTAAGACCAGACAAGTTTCTTGCCGGATTCTTCTTGAACTGGGGTTAGGAGGAACCGGCACCTAGATTCACTAGCATGTAAGAAGACGATTCAAAGTGGTTCTTGTGTTTGTAATGAATAAAATTATTTTGAATTTTGAATTTTGAATTTTGAATTTTTTGAATTTTGTTCAGAGTAAGAAGATTGGATCGCAGCCAGAACATAACAACCTTAAGAGCAAATTCTGCATTGTTACGAGCATTTTGCCAGGTACGACCGTTCATGAGAAGGGCTGTGTCATCAGCGTAGGTGATGATTTTACAGTTAGGAAGATTTAAGTCACAAAGATCATGAGTACAGATAAGGAATAAGGTAGGCCCAAGAACGCTACCTTGGGGAACACCAAAGGAATATTGGAATGGGAAGGGAAGGTCACTGTTTTTGTGTTCTTTATGAATGTTTTGTTTTTATTTATAATTAAAATATTTTATTAATGTGTTTTCTGTTGTTGTTGTTGTTTTTTAATTGTTTAAATAAACAATTCAACAAGTAATACAAATACTTATACAAAAGTCAGAATACTTACATATATGTACAATGAGCGGTAGATATATTGGACCCATGAAGCTAAACAAGATATTGTTCACTATTAGCACTTAATGTTGAACACTGGCCAGTTAACCCAGGTTTCAGCACACAAACTTCTATTTTTATTACAAAGGCCGATCCATTTAAAAACCTACACATTACCCGGCAACATCGCATCAACAGCCCATCCATCAAATTAGCTAGAATAGCCGCTCGAATAACTATAGCCAGGAGCTGAACGAAAAAACACAAATAAATTTAAAAGCTTTAGTTTCTATTTGAGGACCAATTTATTTATTTCCGCTGCACTGAAGCTATGTAATGCTAAAAAACATATGGAATGAAAATAAAATAACCATGTACCAATTTGAATCGTCTTTTTATATCTAGGTTTTGGTACCTTCTAGCTCCAGTTCAAGAAACTTGTCTGGTCTTATCATTTTTTTGTATGATACTTGGCGAGTGTAAAATCAATTGTTTATCTTTTAATAATAATATATAAATAATGCCGGATATTTCACACAACATCATCTGGACCTAAAGTAAGCAGAGCTTGTAAGATAGGTATCATATGACTGATATACAGCTTTTGAATTTTTTTACTTATATACTTTTTTTCTAAATACATACACAACCAGACCCCGAGACAAACACTTGAAGATCAAAGATCGGTTTTGGATGGTTTTGGAAGAAAAATAATAATTATTATATGGCTTTTAATGCTCTCTTACGACGTTACGGAAGATCTGCTACATATACTAAAATTACTTACTTTTGTTATACTACCTATATTTTCCCTTTGACAACTTGTGATTATTGTTTTTGCATAAAATGTTGTTTACAGGTTAGAATTTAATATTAAGAATGGATTTCTCTTCTGTTTATTCATTTTTTAGTTTATTTTTTTATTCTTTTTTTATCTATTAGTCCATGATGTCCATAAACAAATATAGACATTTGTCTATATCTACGCGTTCTAAGCGTTACCACATGTTATTATCTAACACCATTAGTACCTATTACCACACTTTCAAACTACTCCCTATCCCTCTATTCAATAACACACACACACACACACACACACTCACTCACACTCAAATACACATAGTACAGCAAATAAACACACACAGGCATTATATTATCCACTAGTTTACTTATACTTTTTATCCTAATTCGTGTAGTATAAAATACCTATCTGAATTTAAATATTAATAAAATAGGTATTTTATCCTGTAAACTAATCTAAAGCCACTAGTTTTATAGTACTTAAGTATTTACAAATCTGTAACCTTAATTGTTTGGCTATGGCAGAGCGGGCTCTCTAACACAAGTATTCTTTACCTAAAAGAAGATCTCAACTTTAGTAGTTTATATTGTAAACCTGTTACAGAAATAAATTATTTTATATCCAAGTGTGTATATTGTATCTTCTATGGTGTACCTAATTAATTATGTCATAAATCATTTTTGTAATTTGATAAAATTAAGCTTCTTACTTACTGTTAATTAATTTAAGTAAATCGTCTGGGCTTCACGATTTAGGATTGTGAAGACCGCTAATATGTCTACCTATTTAAACTTCCAACTATATCAAATTTATTGCATTTTAAAAAAGTTTAGGCTATCAAAAGTAGGTATATACATAAATGCTTTTTTTTTAAATTTTGGTACGGAGTTTGAGCAAATTCGTCCTAAGCTTTTATGTCTTCGGGATCTGATATTGAAACATATGCTTTATGCATGATAACGTGATGCTGATAAAATGATGATCAGTGATCAGATGCTGATCACATCATATTTTTATCTCTTTAATATAATAGTTTATATAAATGAATTGCTTTATTGCGATTTACCATATTAAACATACGTGTACGTAGAGGATCACGCCAAAGGATTTTGTTGTATTTCGTGGCGACACGGATCTAAAGAACGGTTCTTGCTGAAATCAATAATGGTAATAGAAACGAACTAAATTAAAAAGTAGACAGAACTATTAAAATCAGACTCGTAAATCAATTATGGCCGCGGTTTGAATGGCGAACTTTCAAACACGAATGAATAAACCAAAAAGATGACCAACGGACGAACGACGACAAAACTTTTATCCTTACTTTATTCATAGCTCACAGACTTTTCCAGAAAACGGTTGTCTTCAATATACAACAATAATTTAACACAAAATATTATAAGACATGTCTGAGTTAAGGTGTTCATAATTCAGTTATACTTTTTGGTGTCTTCTGCAATCTGCCTTCAAGTTTGGTTGCTGTCAAGTTTCTGCTGTATTACGACCATCATTGATGGTAACCGCTTTTTAAGAATTTGTAGCTTAAGAATATTTAAGAATATTCAACAGTCCGTAAGCTCCGGGACTGAAATTAAAGAAGTTATGATGGTAACTTTTAAAATGCGGTCCCGCCTTAATTCTTAGGGTACGTTGAAACTGTTTAATTAAGGATTGAGGAAGCCGGGACATTTGCAGGTGGAAGCAGCAGAAAACGGGCTAAAGGTGCCCTTAGCACAATTTTTATTTTTTTTTCAAACCACATGCGGAAACTGTTTTTTTCTGACCACAGTAGCTTTTTAAGCACTACCGTTGTAAAGGTAACAACCTTACCTACCAATCATAAGGTCGTTGGTTGTGTACCAATGGAATTTTCCTATCCAAAAACATATCAGCGCATTTTCAATGATCTCAAAAGATCAAGAAAAATACCGTGACATAACCGGCACGTCTTAAAACATATAAACTCGTGGGTGCGTGTCATTGCTCGTAGGTTAGTATTTCTTAAAACGGCGATGGACTTGGGCTTGCAACCTGTCACACACGGAATACTAATTACTGTACGAAGCATGGGCATGTGCCAAACATATTTTTAGGCGTGCCTCTATTTAAAGGGGGTAGTACCCCTTTAGACATCCTCAATTATCTAAGTAACATGTTGTGAGAATGTATTTTTTGTTTTGAATTTTTCGCGAACCCTCTCAAACATATATAAACAATGTTAGGTTAGATTGTGAAATACATACATAGAGGTAGTTAGAAATGTTGCCTAGCTCCGCACCTTACAAGCGGGAAAATGGCGGTTTCTGAAGGACAATTGCTGATAAGCCTCTTCAAGTAAGGGTTCTGACGTTTTAATTTTATTCAACGACTTTTTACCGGCATATTTTTGTAGATAACTTTGTTTTTTCCGGTAGAGCTTGTACCTATAATACTGATTGAGTTAAATATTGACCCATTTCACAACCGTTAGATTGCATTATGTGCTCTAACTTTTTTGTGCCCATGCCTCACAAATCATACCTATTGTTGTCTTAATCGTAACTTAACCGAAACCGTAACTATAACATATCAGTCGCGAATGTTTAAAAAAACATACCTAGCTTCATGCTGCTAGATGCTGCATCATATTCAAATTAGTTGCATATAAAAACTCCTCGCGTTCTGTGAAATTACTATTCTGTGATGTCACTGACATGCAGAAAAAACACCCACGGAACATCCTTGTTTCTCTTCAGCACGGTTCAAAAGACGGAATGCATACTTTCTGCCACACTACTTTCTTATAGCAGTCGCAAGCCTTATTCGTGAGCTGTACTTGAATATAATCTCTGAAGAGAAGTTTTAAACTAATAATATAACGCACGAACAAACATTCAGTGACTTTTAATTTAAAATTCGTCATGTTTGAGCTCCCCGATAGCATTCATGTTGAAAAACGATTAATTCCCGCGTTTTTATCGTTGCATAAAGCTTTCAAAAATCCGTCTATTTATTGTGAGTTGACGCGGTGACAAACAATGAGGCGAGCCATAAATTTTATAAATTCAATCGACAACATTGAAATGAAATACCATTTCGCACTAGACTGATATCAAAAATATTGAAATATTGTGCCCAACTAACATTTGTATTCTCTAGTATTGCAACAAGAACATTTTAAAAGTTCTGTATCCGCTTATTTAAAAGAACAAACATGATTGCCAGAAATTTCATACTATGGTTAGGTATACAAAACACTTTTCCGGCAAAACCAAATTGAATCTTAAACCAGAAACGGAAAGTTAATTTTACTTCAAATTTGGATTGAAAGTCACGCAAACCACGGGATATGAATACAGCGGCCTCGCCTCGCTGCGGTAAAAGTCAAGCGCACCTGTAATTGTCAGAAACAATCGGATTCCGAGGCCGATATTAAAAACCGCCTACGACGATTTTTTCGTCGACCCCTGGTCGTGGAATAAGGAGTAGTAACATTGGATTTGCTGTTGACGCCCGTTAGTGGGTCAGGTGGCATTACGTAATTTGAGAGTCGATTTCCAAAGCTTCCTACAGGACAGGAAAATATTTATTTATCATTTACTAAGTAAGTTTAGTCTTAGTAAGATTTTTAGCTAAAATAAATTTGTAGGAAGCAGTGGCTCTAGTAGAGTTTACTTAGGTGTCCCGTCACAAATCAATTAATAATGCCATTCATCGGGCTTTTGTCAGCGTCAGTCTCACAGCTGTTCCAGAACCAAATGGTTTGATGCGTGATGATGGCAAAAGACCCGATGACATGACATCCCCTAGAAGATGGGACACTCACCCTTGCACACTTCGCATCTTGCCGGCGCATCAATGCGAGCCGGCTCCGCGGCAACCTCAGTGGAATCTAGATCCATTCTAGATCAGGGTTCCGTATTTCAGCCGTTTGAGCAGACTTTAGGTCCATGGGGATCAGGGGCACTCAAAATATATAAGAACCTAGCCTAGAGAGACTGGTAGAGACAATATGTGACCGGAATGCTGCCTGCTATTTTGATCAGCGAATAAGCATTAAATTACAACGAGGTAATGCTGCCAGTGTTCTGAGTACGCATACACCCTGTGACGACCAGGAGCGACTGGATTATATATGGCCATTTTATTCATAAACTATCCACTTAGTTGTATAAGAAGTTGGTTAGTTTACATTTAATACTTTGTAGTTATTTAATGTAACTTATTTGTTCGTAAGTTGAAACTATGTATCTGAATAAACTTTGTTAACTATTTACTTTTGTTATTTGACATTCAAATTTTAGACAGACAATTTTAGAGTATTCATACAATATTATACATAGAGGTTTAGGCATATGAGCCAGAAAACAAAATAGTACTTTGGAGCTGATCTACTATAAGTGGTAAGGCAAATATTTCATACGAACTGCACTTGCCCCTTTTCTAACCTTCTAACTAAATCCGCAATTGGTGCAGAATTTGTCACCTAAAGGGCACATCTTGCGCCTTTCAGGAGCGAAAGTGTGAGATGGTGCCGAGTTAGTATGCCCGTCGTACTTTAGCGAAATTTGGTTTAGAATTCGTTGCACAATCCGCGAGTGAACAAAACCCTATACTGTACGGTAATTTGATAAGGTACGGCATGCGTCTGCATCGTGTCTAACTCTTTGGGAATAGATTGGCGGAAAGGAAAGGTCAAAGGTTGTCTGGAAGAGATCGCTTTTAGCGATAAGGCCGCCCATTGTACAATTTTATTTCTATTATTTCTTCTGTGTTTTTTTGTGTACAATAAAGTGTTGATCTATCTATCTATCTAGTACTAAATATTTGTCCATCTATTTAATGTTTTGTAATGGATTTCCGCAAAGTCACGCCTGAATCAATTATCTAAATATTACTGTTTTTCTTTTCAATTTATTTTGGTTGATCTGACAAAATAATATTCAAATACAGTTCAAATACAACGAACGTGCCTTGATTGAATCAGGTTGTAGCAATGAATGCAATGGAAAATAGATTTTAAAGGCAATCTAACTCTAGCCTGTGTATCAACACACGAGTCATTGCTTTATAACATGTTATAAAATGATTTATTTATCAACTTTGATCTAATTAATAAATATATGTATGACAAAAACGAATTTAATAAAATTAATTTACTATCAGTCTTCTATCATTATAACAACAGAGACAGTGGTCTACTCCCAACTTGGATTCGAGGGTTCGTAGATGGCATACATCTTTCGAATACGCTGAGCATACTAAACCATTCCAAACATTAGAGCACGTATCACGGTATAAAGTGCCGATAAATCCAACGGCACACACGATACTCCTACCTGCAATCGAATGCTGATAGTTCGGAGCGCGGTGAGCGAAGAAAGCTTATTGTAATGGAGCTCGACTCGATCCTCACGCGAAAGCTTCATCAGACCACAGGTACAGCAACTAGCTCAATCAGAACATTATCCTTTGAGATGCTACAAAGGTAGCTTCCGTAGTATGCTACGAATTTACTTAGCATTATTTGTCTTATGTTACTTTTACAAGAACAGTTCCTAGACGAAGCATTCCGATTTATCCTTATTTCTGCATTCTACATTAAGAGATTTCAAAAAACATATATGCCCGTTTAGCTATATCTTCTTTACGTAGCGTTCTATTAGTAGCTAAAATCTGTTTCAGTAACCCTGGATTACATAAAACACCTATATTTATTAATTTAGGAGCAACCATCCTACAGACAAGGCAGCGTCACACCTCATTAGGTCAATAAGACCTAAAACCGACTGATGGGGAACAAGTTGATGATAAGTAAGTATTTTAAAGTGAACCAGATGATCTAGATTAGCTGTGTCCAGACCAAAATATTGCCCTTCTGACCTTCTCTCACCTCGTTATGGCCGTAAAAAGTTTTTACCAATCCCGAGGGTAATTAATCAAAACCGACTTCCTGAGTTCGGAAATCTTGAGAAACCTCTATGGTAAAGTATAACAGTACAACTTAAGGTGTAGGGAAAATTAATGCTACGCTCAATGTTTAAAAATAATATTTGATTTATTTACTGTGACGTGTCAACCTCAATGCGGTAATGGTAGATTATCAAATAAATATTGGTACTATTACACCTCTAACCCCAAACTATATTAATTACTGAAATGTCAAAATTAAATGTACAAAATGTATGTACAAACGTTGCTCTCTACAAATATTTACTTTTATTTTTGACTAAAGTATGTAGGTACCACTTTGGTAAGACCCTGACCTTGTTCTAGAAACGTATCTCACAAGTAGGTGCCGCTCGTAGCGTAATAAAACCTACTGAACCCGGGAAATGAAATGAAATATCACGGTCTGACTGGACCCTTAGCCCTTTAGTGCCCTATCGTAGCTTAAATGAGTGCCACCTGAACTACCTACACTAAATTAGGGAATTAACTCACTTTTACATAATAATACAGTGATTTATTTTTAAGTTATTACTTAGAAACGTCTCTAGCTAAAAAGTTAACCCTTTTCGTAAGATTGTGACTAATAGTGAGAGGCAGTGTTCAAATTGAGAGGCGTTTATAAGGGCCATAAATTTCACTTTCAAAACTTTCGTGAGTTGTACTATACATTTTGATAAACACGGGCTTTACGTATGCTCTCATGCACTCACGTATGCTTCCATCAACAAAATAATACTTGAGTAAAGCCCATGTTTATCAAAATGTGCCTTACATTTTGATAAACACGATAAACACATACATAAATGTTTAAAATCGTAAGAAAACGTTCATGTTCATGTGTTCATGTGACCTTTAACGACCTCTGTGGCGCAGTGGTCTAACTCCCGCGGGACAAATGTTTGTATGATCTGCAAGTATTTGTCTTTGGTCTTGGTGTTTCTATGTGTAATATGTAGGTATGACTATAAAAAAATTGTATATCAGTCATGTAAATACAAGCTCTGCTTATTTTGGAGCCCAATGAAGCTGTATGAATTGTCCGGCATTATTTATTTCTATCTTACAGTGGCTGTAGAGTGATTTATCTATCTTTATTTTGTTAAATCTAATATTTGTCTTGATAAAAAAAACACTGTACGTTCTATTGAATGTTCGAATAAAAGCACCATAACCATAACTAAAGTACCTACAGCAAATAAAATATTTTCACAGCTATTTCTTATTTGCTATCTCTGCTGGTGGTCATACGATACATGCAAAAACTCCACCAAAATTGTATTTATATTACACGGGTTATCCTTTGATGTACAATTACGGGCAAATTTGGAAGTTTTAATTAATGGAACGCTCCTTTTGGAAACACCTTTGCTTCAAACGAGTTATTATAAATATGAAATTATTTTTGCAATTTACGAATTGCCGGGAATCCGATCCTCGGGGTATGCTGTAGCGATTATACAAATTAAACATGGTTAACAAAAACTGATGCATACATTTATGTACGTTTGTATATATATGGTGTGTAATGGTTTATATACCATTACACACCATAAATACATTAGACTAGTAGAAAAAACAACAGTGTTTTGCTAGTCGGTAGTACAATGGCCGGTCTTGTCTTATGTACATCATAAAGTAAGTAAGCACCTCTGTAAAAGCCTCCGAGCTGAAGGGTTTACATTCCATTCCAAGCACCGAAGCACACAGATGTAAACGCAAATGTCAATTTACCTATTTCTATTGAATTTTCCAGAGTTATTTGAAGTCCACTGTGGCGCAGTGGGCAAAGTCCGGGGAAACATTTATTCCCGCCGCGAAACAAATGTTTGAATGTATAATATTTACGTAGGTATTTACCAAAAAAGATATATATGTAGTATATCAGTCATGTAGTACCCGTAACACAAGCTTTGCTTACTTCGGGCCCAGTTGATGCTGTGTGAAATGTCTTTGCTAATAATTATTGCAGTATTCTCTCCATAATCATCATGCTTCTAATGAGATTCTAATTATTTGTGTGAAATCTTAATGAAATATATTGTCTTGCACTCTCCAAACTAAATATTATATTCGTACCACTAAACTCACTCTCATCTTTGAGCTCAAGTCGAATCCATTACAGTAACTGTCGTAGAGCGAACCTAAGCGCAGTCATAGACCAACCCACTGCGAGGATTTACGCAATACGACTCAGTAGAGTTGAACCACATTCGGCTTTTAAGATAACAGTTTAATTACAGAAATGAACAGAATAATATAAAATACATTTAAAACGGTTGAGCTATCTAAGGACCGTTTATAATCCGTTATATAACTGATCCAGATCACTGCCAGAGGGCATTGTCTCCAAGACACTGGCGGCATTGCCACGATAGATGGCAATGTTAATCCGGCTTATTACATCATCGCCTTCATTCATACTATAAAATGAATAATACTACAACCGTAGTCATAAGACTTTTTATAGGTTTTTAATTGAATCTTTGACGGGTTACGTATGCATTGTGCATAGGAAGGAATTTCTCGCATATTTGGGGCTAACATGAGCAACAAAAGTTGCCTATTAAGCTGATTTCAATTTACGCACAATTACTCCGAGCTTCTGCCGCTTATGACGCATATTGCCTACCTATTGCACCTTCACCATTGTATTTAATTAGGCACAAATTATATCAGCACATTTTGTTTTTTAGATATAACATCCGTCTTTTTACAATACTTGTCCGGCTTCTTGAACAGCTCCAGTAGCATAGGTGGGGTCAAAACGGCCCGCTCGGTTTATTACGTGTTTACTGGCCGCTGCCCGCTATCTGATCATTCGAAGGTCATAAGAAGAAACGGGCGCGGTCATAACTTACATTCATAAAGATACTGAGCGTTCTGCTGGAATGCTTGGGCCCTTTTTAGTATTGTCATAATCGCAGATTTTATGTATGAGATTTGTGATAGCCCTTTGCAATGTGTTTTATGGTGGAGGCTTTTTATTCGCGTCGGGATTATTAATCATTCATCCAAAGGTTTTATAAATATTAAAATCTTGCCTTTATATAAAATCTGTAAATTAATAACAATAACAATCAATACAATACAATGTGTGTTGTATTTATGGAGTACAATGGCCTCAATTCGGTTGGCACCAACCTAACTAATTTTAGCTAAAATTAGATTTTGAACTGTCAAATTAACCTTTGATATTCTGCTGCTACCAACTTATCCTAATTTAATTTTGTCTAACTTAATTAAGCGTTCCTAGTTTAGTTAGATGGTATCAACCGAATAGGTTTTACAAATGCTATGACTAACTAAATATATTTTAGACAATTCCTAATTTTAGAAATGAACCAACTGAATTGCCACCAATGTTTGATATTTTCCGTGCTTTTAAAAACGTCGATACTTGGATTACTGATGTTAAAAACAGGTATAAATATATTATAATAATCCTTCAAAATCAGTTAAAACGATCAGCCCTTTTATCTTATCCAATCAACTTGAGCTATAATAGCATTAATTAAATGTTTGTAATGAATGCTCTAACATAAGGGGCTCACATTAGCCTCCGTGGGCGTAATCGCTAAAGGGCCGGCTGTGCCCGAGAACTATCCGAAAACACTTGGGCGTAATTAATGTGCCCGGCTTACGGGCTTATGACGCCTGTCGCGGTACAAGAACTGCCTTTTGTGGCCCTTCGGCGATCGCTACTGAAAGTCATACTGAAGGGATGTAGCCGGTGACCTTGAAGCTGGGGGAGTTTAAAAGCCTATGCACGAATATCCTAGAGTTAGATACAGCTTAAAACAAAATAATAGCGCCATATTCAGCGTCAGTAATGCTTAATATGAACTATTAATCAGACAAATAAAAACACGTATTACTAAATATTTCACATTCAAAACTGCGCAAAAACGCGGACTGCTATTTAAACTCCGAGAAGGATTCTTTACATTAATTTAGAGATTAGATATATTGAAACAGTGAGCTCGTATGTCTTCAATGACAAAATAATCCACGATTCAAGAACACTTCTGTTTTTCAAACTATATGACATAACATATGAATAAAATAAAATACAACCATAAACTCACCATATTACGCTGCGATACTTTGAAATCGACTACGACAGTCGGTTTTTAACGTTTCATAAATTATCGTACGTCAACAAGGAAATAAAGGCACCCATTTGTTTAAGTAGATAATAGCCACTTATGTTACTAATAGGGAAAAAGCTAATACCGTCCTGTATGTATTACACGTAGTTCAAAGATCGTAGCATTGATACAGTTAGCCCAATGCTACGAAACGTAGGTCCGATAGCAAAGAGCTACGAGAAACACGTCACTTTTCATGGTTCAGGCACTTTATAGATGTGATACGTAAGCGAACGTATGCAGATGACATGAGCAAATTATTTTGCCAACATTTTTCTTGCGCATTTTTAATGGTTTTTGCATCACTCTAGCTTCAATGGGAGCTAGTCCATGGGGTTATACTTTGTAATTTGTACCAAGTGAGTCAGCTGTTCTGTTAGCAGTATCTATATCGGAAACATTCATAAATTAGAGAGCAGTTTGTCACTTAAATTGTCAGTTAAGTGCCGGATAACGAGCCGCGTCAGCTTCGTGATGCTTTTCGGTGCTTTGTGTATCGTATCGCTCAAAATGGCGCCTTCGGCTTTCATAATAATCATTGTGAAATGAAATTTCATTTCATTTCATAATGATCATTGTGCTTGGAGATTATGAGTTTAATTTCAAAATAAAATTATATGTTTTTCTATATAATTATCAATATGTTTCATGTTGCTGTTGTTTTAGTTTTCATCATGAATTAAAAGCATTCTGCGTACATAATACCTCACATGTTGACTGGCCTTACAGGTCCAGTTGGTAGTAGCTTTAAAGCATGTATTTGGTTACCATAATACAAGCTTAGTTAGAGGCTAGATTGTGTTATTTGCTTTATTTATCAATGTTTGATTAAAATAAATATAATATGTGTGAAAAACTGCTTAGTGATTCTAAATCGAATGAACTACGGGTCGTTTCAAGATTTTGCAAGAAATTATTGTTGTGACAGATTTTGCAAGTCACAACAATAATTTCTCCGATATTGTCATTTTTCTCATACAGTCAATAGTTTTGAGATCAGTAGGATTCTAAATGTTACTTTGAAAATTAATAATGTAGTTTTATTTTTCTGGTAATATAGCTCACATGAGCTAGATAATTCATTATTATTTTGTATAGAGCTATTTTTTTATTTAGATCTGTAAAGTAACCGTGGGAACTTTCACGGACTATGTGTTATTGTGAGCGCTAGGGCCAAGACGAATTTCTTGCCAGTCCTTCTCGGGCTTGGGTTAGGATGAATTGGCATCTAAATTCACCTAGTATGTGAGACGTTTTAAAGTGATCCTTGTGATTGTATTGAATAAAGTATATTTTGACTTTGATTTTGACTTTATAAATTATAACCATAACCTTTGTGTTACATGTAAGTAAAATACAGTCTGTTTATTTCCCAAATAAAATAAAATAAAAAATAAACAAACACGTCTCTCAGTGTTCAATATTTGTGTGCAATAAGAGTATTTTATTTATCACATCAAAGTCAGAAAGACTTAATAGTTTTATAGACATTATAACATCATTTCAACTAGAACTATAAAAGAAGTTTTCGTGTTTCTACTCCAGTAACAACATTTTTCGTTTAACATAAAACCATCGCGTGTATAATGTATTTGCTATCTCTAACACATCTACATTTATGTTCACCATGCTATCATATATAACGAACATTGGTGTTAGGGTGTGGACATTTAGTCACATCAAAAAGCCGGAGTATCTGGTTTAGTCGGTTGAGAGTAGGTGAGAAGTGGCAAATTCAAATCAGTTTTTAACCGACTTTATCAAAAAGGAGGAGGTTCTCAATTCGTCGGAATCTTTTTTTTTTATGAATGTTCACCGATTACTCGAAAACGGCTGAACCGATTTGCATATTTTTTTTGTTTGAAAAGGTATTATTCACAGGTGGTCCCATATAAATTTTATCGAGTCGAGCTGAAAAATCAACGAAAATCTTAAAATTGTACACATCGATGATGTTTTCATGTTCTTCGATACCTCGCTGTCTCATTGGAGCTCTGCGTTTATTTGGCCTAACATATATAAAGGGTCTTTCAATAAGCGTGTCCTATCTTTAAATTTAAATAAAACAAAGTGTGTGTGATATATTATCGAAATTATTTATTTATTTGAAAGATGTAGTGATGCGATTATGTGTGGAATAGGACATCATTCAAATGTCTGCCACGGCTTCTCTGGGTGGAGCGCATGCGAGATATCCAATTTTCCATGACTTTTGCGCATAAATCAGGCTGAATTTGACTTATGGCATAGGTTATGTTGGCTTTGAGGGCCGCTGTGATTTGTGGTTTATTCACATAGACCTGCGACTTAAGAAAACCCCACAAGAAAAAGTCTAGCGGGGTTAAGTCACAAGATCTCGGTGGCCAGTTCACATCAGCTCCACGTGGGATGACCATGCCCTCAAATCTCTCATGCAGAATATTCAATGTGGCATGAGCTGTGTGGCACGTAGCGCCGTCTTGTTGAAACCACATGTCGTTGGTGTTCAGATGATCCAGTTCATGCCAAAAAAATTAGGTAATCATCGACCTATAGCGCTCGCCGTTGATAGTCATGGCCTGGCCAATGTTGTTCTCAAAGAAATATGGCCCGATGACGCCGCCAGCCCAAAACCCACACCAAACTGTAACTTTTTCGGGATGCATTGGACGCTCTTGGATCTCATGTGGATTGGTATCGTCCCAAATTCGACAATTTTGTTTGTTTACGTACCCATTCATCCAGAAATGGGCCTGATCGCTGAAGATAATTTTTCTGAGAAAATTACGGTCAGTTGCTAACTGCTCCAGTGCCCATTCAGCAAACACACGTCGTTGTCTATGGTCATTTACATTCCTGGGTGAGTTGAATTTTATACGGGTGCAGGCCCAAGTCACGACGCAAAATTCGCCAAGTTGTGGTCTGTGAAAGGCCGAGTTCTTGTGAGCGACGGGAAATCGACTGCGAAATTCTCCTGCACACTCTCACGGACAGCGGTGATGTTTTCGGCAGACCTTGCGTTTCGTTGACGTACGGGTGTTGGTCGATCATTTACCGAACCAGTGGACTCAAATTTATCCACCACACGACGAATAGTCCTCTCGGTAGGACGATGATGGCGACCGTAAAATGGGCGAAGCGCGCGGTGCGTTGCCCGAACAGAACACTCATTTTGATAAAACAATTTTATCATTTGCACGTGTTGTTGAATGCTATAGCTATCCATGATGATTTGGCAAAATAGAATGAATAAATTACAACCAATTTGACAGATGTAGCTTCAACAAGATGGCCGCTACCAACTGTCAAAGTTTGGACGTGCCTATTGGAAGACCCTATATATACAAAATACATCTACTTTCCACTAAAAATGTATTATAGGCTCAAATTTTATTCAATGAAGTCGGTTTCTTTTTAGTTTTTAAAACGTAATTATATTCAATACAAGGAGCACTTTGAAATTTCGTATATGCTTAGTGAATTTAGGTTTGTGCAAATATTTGTCATCGACGGATACGTTGCGGAGGATAATCCTAATCATTATCACCATTAATTAAAAAGTGAGTTCACTTAGTTGACATTACAGATCAGTTGGTAATGAATCTGCCTTCTGCGCTGTAGATTGTGGGTTCGATGCCTATCCAGGACCTTTGTGTGATGAACACAGGTGTTTATTTTGCGGCTGGGTGCTTTACAGTATCTGTCTGTATTTATAAGTATAGTAGCTTTTACCCGCGGCTTTGTCCGCGTGGTAGATAAAAAGTTGTAAAATAATAATTGAATAAATGCATGTCTCGGAAAAATTACAAAGCATTATCGCGGTTTTCGGTGATGAATGAAATGGTATTTGACAAATATATATTAGATAATTATACTATCTCTCATCTGGTTTCAAAAGTACAAGCTTTACTTAGTTAGAGAATAGGTGATAACGTGTGTATTTATATTGAAGTTAACCGTCCGGACAAAATGAAAATAACATCACCGGATTTTACGCATCCCTCTTTACGGCATATGGGATCAGTCTCACCATCTATCAAAGCCATGGTCGCTTATACTTTATGGTGTCAAGTGATAGTGATAGTGGATTTATGGTGTTACTTCATCTGGGGCTTATTTAGTTGAAAGGTTTGGGTGATAAAGTCGCTATGTCTGTTGTTACAACTGTACTATATTACTCACTAACTCGTGTTAGTAAGTTATATAGTAATAAGTAATATACGAATTTGGATAATGTGTCACCTGTTTTTAAGATCAAGTATTACTTTTTACTTCCGAATCATCAAATTTTTTTTTTTTTATTTCGTCATTCTTCTTCTTATCGTGTCACTAGTTATTTTAACTAGTTAGATTAAAGTGCGCCTCAGAGGCTCCTTTCGTGCACGTAGGCAAGCCTTAATGTAAGCTCTCGACCTTGCCTAGAGGAGCCGCAGGGAAGATGAATCAGTACATGCGATGTCAGTTCAGTTGCAGGTATATAACGGCTGACACCGGCACATTTTGTCATTGAAACTATTTTTAACCGACATTATCAAAAAGGAGGAGGTTCTGAATTCGTCGGAATCTTTTTTTTTTTTTTTTTTTTATGTATGTTCACCGATTACTCGAAAACGGCTGAACCGATAAGAAAAATTATTTTTTTGTTTGAAAGGGTATACTTCACAGGTGGTCCCATATAAATTTTATCAAAATCGGTTGAGCTGAAAAATCAACGTAATTCTAAAAATTTTATACATCGATGATGTTTTCATGTGTTTTCATACCTCGCTGTCTCATTGGAGCGGTGTGTATATTTGGCCTACCCATATTATATATGTACAAAATACATCTACTTTCCATTAAAAATGTATTATAGGCTCAAATTTAATTCAATGAAGTCGGTTTCTTTTTAGTTTTTAAAACGTAATTATTCGTTTTTAAAACTTAATTATAGAATATTAACTCAAGCAAGTAGAAAACGCTCAGGATGCTGTTAAGATGCTCAACTTAGATTGAGAACAAAGATTAAATAGAGATTTCCCAATAGTTCTGAATGAAATGCTGCTTAGTTAGATCTGATTATATGTTTTGTTCCGGAATACGGCTCTAAAACCCACAAAAAAAGTAGATATATAAGTATGTAAGTTGGTGGTTATTTATAAGGGGATGATGAAACGAATTGCCCTCAAAACTTGAGAATTTGCGTCCGTAACTTAAATTCAAAACACGCTCGCGAACTGGGCCATCGCTCGCCATATCGCAGTAAAAGTCTAGTCTGACAAGGAGTGATGGTCGATACATCATAGGTACGCAGCAGTAGCACTATCAATTACCATGTGCAGTCAAAATCTATTCGTTTAAAATAATAATCTTTGAACGGAAATAACCACTTCAAAATTTTCTAGCATATTAATAAATAATAGTTTTAAAAAACTAAAAAAACACGCTTTATATAGAAAACCAAACTAAAAAATAGAAAATAAATTTTAATAAATGTAAGTAAGAAAAAAATGTTTTATTAAAAAAAAAGCGTGGAGTGCTTGGTGGGAGGATTATCAATTCGATAATAGCTTAAAAAGCACCCCACGCTTTTTTTTAAATAAAAACATTTTTTTCTTACCTACATTTATTAAAATTTATTTTGTTACCGTCTCGTCTCATGCTTTAACTACTCCAAATGACTTACTTAAGATAAGTTCGATATACTTGCAAATGACAGATCTCCCAATTTAACTTTTACATATTTGTACTTTCATACATATAATTACGTTTTAAAAACAAAAAAGAAACAGACTTCATTGAATGAAATTTGAGCCTATAATACATTTTTAGTGGAAAGTAGATGTATTTTGTATATTATAATATGGGTAGGCCAAATAAACGCAACGCCCCAATGAGACAGCGAGGTATGAAAATACATGAAAACATCATCGATGTATACAAGTTTTAGATTTTCGTTTATATTTTAGCTCGACCGATTTTGATAAAATTTACATGGGACCACCTGTGAAGTATACCCTTTCAAACAAAAAAAGAATTTTCTAAATCGGTTCAGCCGTTATTGAGTAAACAGTGAACATACATAAAAAAAAAAAAATATTTTCAGAAAAAGAAAAGATCCTTTTTGATAAAGTCGGTTAAAAATACAATTCATCCTGCCAAATTTGACATCTTGTTACAATTTATTTGCAATATATATAATAGAATCAATATATTCCTATTACATTGATTCTATTATATATATTGCAATAATATAATAGAATCAATATTATAGGAATATATTGATTCTATTATGTATATATATTGCAATATAATACATCAATTTTATTTCCAAATATAAATAATACACAATTCGTTTTCAAGATTACTTAAATGTATTAAGCAGTCCGAATGTTTTATTAGATTCGTTATTTAAATACAGCTTCTTATTACTTGCCAAATCATTATTTACATTGACATGGTATATTGCCATGAACCATAATACAAGGTCATTCATCTCATTAGCTAACTTATTAAAATTTTGCAATCAACATCTTCCTAACCGATTGAAATTGACTCAATTAATCAGGAGACTCAAATAAACAATTACATTTCATTTCATAGGTAACATTTTATCAGTTTATCATAAATATTTTGATACATTAAATTCAAATATTGCATTACTTAAACATTAATCAATTAATTAATATAAATAATATTGTAATCAACTGTAATACAATTTTAGATATTTATATATATTTATACAACAGTACCTATCAAATAAAAACCTTAGATTATTAAAGCACACAATTTATTGTAAAATAATAACAAAAGATATTATAAATCAAATAATTAAGAAATAAAATAAATAATTGATTACAGATCAATTAGATACCCTATATATGTTCTACAAAAGATCCATTTTCCTTCCCAATTCTGTAAACAATAGTCCTAGCAAAATTAAGAAATAAAGATCTGCAATTGTCATCCAACAAGCTGTTCTAAATTCTCTAGTGCAATATTAGTATCCATTGCGCTTTCACAGTCATACCTCAATTTAGCAAAGTTACAACAATCTACCAATAGATGTTGCACTGTCTGAGAAACATCTTCACTACAAGAACACAATGGAGACTCTTTTAAATTAAAACGATGTAATAATAATTAAACCCCCCGTGACCAGTAAATATTTGACATTACATGACATTTGATTAATTTATATTTTTCCTAACAATTTATAGGACGCTATTACATTTTTAAAAAAGAATCTTGTTGTAATTCCAGCTGTGTTTGTGTGTTAGTATTGTAGAGTATGTATTTAAAAATATATATGTAGGTACTCTATCAAGTTTAAGTGAAAGTGTTGTTAGGATTGTCCACTGATATTTATTTTAAGTTATTATTTACTATGGGTCTATGTTGTGATGAACCGAGTAAAATGGCACTACAATACACAGAAAAACAAAAAATGCATTCTTGACCCTCCTGCAACAAGAATTAATGAATGATCGATGTAATCGTTTATCAAGAATTGATCCTGCATCTTCCACACATGGATCGACGTCACGGGCCCAGTGCTGAGGTGTGGAAGATGCAGGTTCGACGTGCCACAAAACCACATTATTCAAACACACGATAATCGAACATCGGGAAGTGAAGCGAAATAGGCTTCGAAAACACTCATGTTTCATCCCGATAATCCAAAACTTTCGTTTCCACATAAACAGCACGAATCTACGGCAGGAATCGAGCAGATAGTGATAGATTGCAATGGGATAAGAAACTAAATAAATACTTGTATGACGTGTACAAGATAACTATAACAGATCTAGACGGAGATCCTTCTGGTGGAATAATAACTCGTCTTCAGATTTGGCCACTGACTCATACGAACAAGAAGACTCACTTGAACTAAAAAGTAAAACTACTTGGAGAACCACTTGAGAAGATCATAAAACTTTGTTAGTTTGCTACGCTTTATGACGGTAGTCATTTCTTAGGTAACAAGGCTAGAGCGCCCTTTGTCTGAAACTTTGGCGAATTTGACAGATTTCCGGTGTAATGGATGAGAGGGTGTTTAGCGCTAATTAGTGGAACCCCACTCTGCATAAATCATACGGAACCATTGTTCTATAAAATGCCGTGCTAAGCGGGACGGGGTACGTTGGTCTACAATTACGGAGTATTGTATGAGTACCTTAGTAACCTAACCTCTTTCAAATCTATGTTGATTATCCTGGTTCGCTACGGTCTGAAAACCTCTGATATTTCACACTGTTAGTAGCATAGAGCTGTGCTTTTTTGTTTTTCGGCAAACGCAGGGTTGGTACAGGGTAGGTACACATACTCCTAACTACTTATCGGAGTTAAGTTAGGAGGAATTGGCACCTAAATTCACCTAATACGTAAGACATTTCAAAGTTATCCTTGTGATTGTATGGAATAAAAATATTTTGTTTTAATGTAAATGCAATCTAGTTTCATTTAACTGATTGCCCTGTTGATTCCGAACCCCTTATATTAAGTACTTGTATCTGTGTGTGTGTAACAAAAAAATGTTCTTGAATATTTTATATTATTAATGACGACCTCTGTAGCACAGTGGGCTAAGGTCCGGCTGAGACGCAGAAGGTTGCTGGTTCGATTCCCGCTGCGGGACATATGTTTGTATGATCTGCAAGTACATATTTGTCTCGGGTCTGGGTATTTCTATGTATAATATGTATGTATTTACAAAAAAAAGTATATAAGTATTATATCAGTCATGTGGTACCCATAACACAAGCTCTGCTTACTTTGGGGCCAGATGATACTGTGTGAAATGTCCGGGATTATTTATTTATTATATTATCTTATTTTGTGCATGGACAGGGTTTAGACTGCTTGGACCAGCCTAGCCTATTAAAAAAATATTTGGTAAGAATTACCTAAAACAAATACCCATTATGTTATTGTCTAATACCTACCTTTTTGTTTAGTTATAGATAACTGTAAATAAATTAGTCAGTTTTTGAATAAAAATAATCCTTATCAGCAGAAAGCTTACTGCTTTTGCTACAAATACAATATAATTATGAAAAAGAACATTAAGAATCCAGACAAAAAACCCACATCAATTTTGAATCACCTGAAGACTCGTTATGATAACGACAGTAATGTTAAGAAGGCCGCTCTGCTTAGGAAACTGAATTTAAACGGATTGGGCCGGAGGTGCGTAGGCGAAAGGATAATGAAATGCTAATAGTCTGTTATCTACAGATATAAACGTAAGATACTACCATCTTTTACTCGAATATAACATTGTTAAAGCGTTTAATTTGAGTATCACCAGTTTCTGACGTCATTTATTGCAAACGAAATCAACCATTCTCTTAGGCAACCTATTTCCCACCGCGTTCATCTAAAAGTCTAGCATATACGAGTATGTGTCCCACGCGACAGTTTCAAGCAATTCTTTCTATCAAGAAAAAAACATATCAAAAATGATGAGTTTCCAACACTAATGAGCCGAACGAAACAACAAAAAACAAGAGTCAACATGCGAGCCAGTATTTCCCAATTTAAGTCAAAGTTTACGTTTCAATAAACTTTGTTACTCAAAATTATCACCAATTATACCAATTATAACTTGTCAAAGTAATATAATACGTAACGTAATTAAATAGTAATTACGAATGATATTTTATTTTTATATCGGAGGAAACTTCGTCTCCATCGTTGAAATAATTTAATATTGAAAAGTTGTTCGTGTCATGGTCTTCGGGCTGCTTATGGCTAGAGCAAGAGACAAAATAAAATGTGTCAAATTCAATACAATCGAATAAGCACTTTGATACGTATTAAATGCTAGGTTTCACTTTCAAAACTTTAGTGAGTTGTATGTACCATACATTTTGATATACACGGGTTTACTCACTAATTATTATGTCGATGTAGGCACCGACACTGTTTCGATACATCAAACTCACCCTGATGAAGATTCTCTAGATTTTTTGAACCTTAGACCTTATTCTCACCTGACCTTATTATTTTTGCTGTGCTAGCTAATGTTAAACGCCGCCTTTATTTCTTTTCGCCTTGGGAGTTAACTGAATTGTAGTGCCTACTGTGTGATCCTTAGGCTTTTTTCTGAGACACCTTTCGTTGCGTGATCGTAATGCCCTAGTATTACGATTTCAGGAACACGCCTCAGCTTAGAGAGCTAACCTAGCTGCGACGAGAAGACGAAGACGACACTGAACTGAAGACGGGAAGACCGGGTTAGCACTGCCCTTCCTGCTAACGTGCGCTTGTTCCTGGATGCTGCCTGGAAGACAGCAAGAAGACGAGACTGCCAAAGGAGAGTGCGATATTTCCCAAACCGAACGGCGTAAGACATGACCTTGGTTTGACCTACCCAACCCTGTCTACGATTACACTATTTTAAATTTTAACTGTTTTTTTCTTATTCTCTCCACTTATCTTACTTCTTGTCACCTTACGTGACACTACACGATTTGCTAGACAGTTATCTTTGTTGGATTATATCGCTTGATTATATAAATCTAAAGGTAAATGTGAAAACAGTGTACCTCCAATACAAACATTAAGCAAATCCTTCTAATTCCAGGAGTTTTAATTTCATAACTGACAGCACGGTGGGGAATAACATCCGATTTCCGTACCCAGTATAATTTAAAAAGTTTTCATTACCGTGTGTAAATTATCTAGATTTAATAATATCGTTGTTTTTTATGGTTTGAAAGGTGTATGTTTTACACAGCAATGGCAAATGCCATTGCTGTTAAATTTAATATATTTAGTTATATATTTAAGTTTAATTATTTAATAGATTTAGTTTCATCTTATAAACTTTTAAGAGTAGTTAATGTTTTTAAAAACTTATATATTAAAATAAAACTTATTCATTTTAGCGAGCCTAACGCTCGCTAAAATGAATAAGTTTTTTATAAGGCAGAGTGTACACTTCTATAACAATTTGATCTCAAGCGAAGTGATAGTTTGACGATTGGCAAATTTAAAAACGTTAAAAACAAAAAAATATCTTAAAGCATATTATATAATAACAGATTATTATATAGTAACAAAAAAGCCTGGGATGAATCTGCTCCAACTCGACTCGGCATCCATACAAAAATTGGCAAGGATCATACATAAAAGTGTTAAGACCAGACGAGTTTCTTGCCGGATCCTTCTTGAACTGGGGTTAGGAGGAACTACCACCTAGATTCACTAGCTTGTAAGAAGATGATTCAAAGTGGTCCTTGTGATTTTATTGAATTAAAAATTAATTTGATTTTTTTTGAGAGCATGTTCACTTATGGTTTCCCGTAAATTTAATTCTAGGTGATGTTCTAACGGGTAGCTTACACCATAAGAATCACATATGAGCTAACTTGTGTGAAGCGATCTCAAAATAATTAAATCAGTTATTTCCATAACGAAAATAAGGCCGAGCGCGTATTGCGGATTAATCCGTGGCAATTTTTTTCGCGCTATTCTGTGGAACATGGAATCAGAGGAAGGTGCACGCACTAGCGGAAAAAACAGCGTTAAAACTACATACTTCAGAACAGACTTCGGAATAGCGCGGTTTAAACCATGCGGATTAATTCGCTATTGTGTGTTAGTCCTTAGATAATATTAGTAATAAACGATTACTTCTGTGCGTTACATTTGTATAAGAATACCTACAAAGCTACATAGGCTGTTACTTCATCTAAAGTTCTCTAATTTGAAGGTTATACTCAGTCAAACAAGTCGCTACCTACACACGTAAATTGCTTAACGTTGTTCTTCAAAAGCCGCAGCCGCCATCACGACGTCCGTACTTAAACAGGTAATATTATTTGTTGTATTTTTATTGTTTGTATCAGTTTCAGGACGGCTATCATCTGTGGCGTTATGACCGTTATTGGCGTTTTATCTAAGCGGTTTTGTGCTTCGGAGGAAACGAATTTGAGTTCCGGCTAGGACAGTCACTAGGATGAAAGATTTAAGCGGCCTGAGATTAGTTTTATTAGCCCTGGAGACTATACAGTCGCCGCATTAATCTAAACCAAGGTTTTACATATATAGTCTATATATATGTCTATACAGGGTGTCGCCCGAGGCGTCAAATCAATCATTTATCGCGACGCGAGTGTAACTTGCGAACTAGATTGCCGACATCTAACGAAAGTTACAAGTCTTTAGAACTCAAATCAAAGACGTAACAAGTGTTACACTCTAATTTAGGTTTAAATTGATTCAGCATGTAAATATCTATTTGGTTAGAGCCCAGTGCCTACATCGTTTGCTTCTTCAACCGAAAGGACTATTGCATCCAAATTACTTAATAATTCGATTGCAATACTATGTTGACCAAGTGTTGACCTATTATCATCACAACACAATATAAAACAAAGTCGCTTCCCGCTGTCTGTCTGTCCCTATGTATGCTTAGATCTTTAAAACTTTGCAACGGATTTTGATGCGTTTTTTTTAATAGATAGAGTAATTCCAGAGGAAGGTTTATATGTATAATACATGCATAATATAGTAGAGAAACACTGATAATTTTAGAGGTTTCTAATGTGGTGTCGTAAATAAACTCATTTTTTGCGCTTACATTGCAAACGCTGACTGAACCCTACGAGATAGATCAAAATAATGTACTACAGTATTTGACACCTTAAAAAGGTTTACAATAAAGCCTGCGATGGTATATGCCTATCTCATAGGGATAACATGATTTAAAAATCTTTCGAAGGGTTAATTGACGACCTCTGTGGCGCAGTGGGCTATGGTCCGACTGAGACGTAGAAGGTTGCGGGTTCGATTCCCGTCGCGGGACAAATGTTTGCATGATCTGCAAGTATTTGTCTCGGGTCTGGGTGTTTCTATGTATAATATGTATGTATTTACAAAATAAAAGTATATAAGTATTAAGTATATCAGTCATAATGGTACCCATAACACAAGCTCTGCTTACTTTGGGGCCAGATGATGTTGTGTGAAATGTCCGGATTATTTATTTATTTATTTATTTAATTCTGCCGAAGATGTTCTACTTCTTCAAAAGGATCTCGACAGTTTGGTCTCTTGGTGTGATTTGAACGGCATGAGCCTGAATACACAAAAATGTCATGTGATTCGTTTCACTAGAAAAAAAATTGTTGCTTCTAGGTCATTCTACATAAATAATGACCTGCTGTCCGAGGTCGAAAATATTCGCGATCTTGGTGTTACCCTCGATAACGAATTGCGATTTAATGTACATATTGATAATATCGTAAAAAAAAAGCTTGAGGACCTTGGGATTTGTATTGCGTAATTGTATGGGTTTCCGAAAACCTATGACCAAAATAACTATTTATAACGCTCTAGTGCGTAGCTCTTTAGAATACTGCAGTGTTGTGTGGAGCCCACATTACGACATTTACAATAAACGTTTGGAAATTGTGCAAAAAAGGTTTTTATGGCACTTGTCTTACAGTTGTAATTTAGCTAAAAAATTACCAAGCTATGAGGAACGACTGAGATATTTCAATATGGATTCTCTAGTTTGTCGTCGGAAATTGCTTGACAACATGTTTTTATACAAGCTGGTTAACAATTATACTGATAGTTTTTACCTCCTATCAAAATTAATTATGTCTGTTCCGAGAGGATTACCCAGGGCGATGAGTTACAGAGTTTTTGTCCAAAAATCAGCACGTTCCAACTTGGGTCTTTATTCACCTTTAAATAGAATAACTAAAGCATATAACGCTATCCATAATAAGAAAACTATTATTTCTGTGAGGGGCAAGTCTATGAGGACGGGTAATGTGGATAAGCATCAGGAAATTGATATTTTTTCTAACAGCCTGTATAGCTTTAAGAAAATATTGGAGTGTTTTCTTAAATCTTGATGTTCATAAATGTTTCTTTTTTTTTGTTGTGTAATTTAAATTTAAATATTTTAATATTAATTTTATCTTAGGTATTTTTATTTAGCGTAAAACTATCTACTTTTCAAGTTTTTATATGCATGTAAACTATTATTTTTAAAATTTTTAAGCATTGATGTTTTATATTTGCGTTGCGGTTTGTACCTGTAATTAAGGTAGCACTTAACTCTTTTTGGAACTGGTATGTTTTTTTCCGTGTATGTTTTGGTGTATACTTTGTTGGTACAACTAAAAGATTTATTTAAATTAAAAAAAATATAATAATATATAAAAATTTATATATATTTATAAATAAATAAATTAATAACCATTTTGTAGTATAATTAGTATCAGCATTGTACCCGTGTGAAGCCGGGTTGATATTAGATCAGCGTTGATATTCTAAATAACAATAGTGACTAAGAAACCAACTCGTCTGAACTCAATTCTGGAACCCTTTCATTATCTTTATGTTATAACTTGTTTATATTGCATGACTACCCTCAAAACTAAACTTCCTTGTGGGTTTGAATCCACACGTTCCAATTTAGGGGTTGTAATAAGTATTTACTTAGATGTAGACATGTAACAGAATACTCTGCTCACAAAGCATTCTTACAAAACTATATTCTTCTTCTTTTATCAATATTATGGATTTCTATTTAATTTTCGGAATTCTTAATTTTATATGGACCAGCTTAATCTGATTTCAATCACAAATCTATAAAACAATATATGCAGTTTATTTAAATTAATAACTTTTCTCTGTAAAATCAATGTTTACCTTAAAGCTGTCTAACGAAAGAATTTATTGATTTATTTTATTTTTTTGAAAATACATACATATTATACATAGAAACACCCAGACCCGAGACAAATAGTTGCAGATCATACAAACATTTGTCCCGCGGCAGGAATCGAACCCGCAACCTTCTGCGCTTCAGGCAGGCTTTCACCCACTGCGCCACAGAGGTCGTCTTATAGTTTGTGATAATATCTCATAAATTCTTTTGAGCGAGAGGTCTTCTAAAATTAGAATGAAAAATTTAACAATATTTTATGACTGAAACTTTGATTGTTATCACGGTAAATGGGGAGAATATTTAATACGTTCATGAGCACGTTTATCTCGGCCAATTAGTGTCGAAGACAGGTAGGATAACGAAGTCGCAAGACGGACCGGAAACGACTGGCGAAGTTGCTAGCTGGCAGTGCACGTCTGCCGCATGCTGGGCGAACTGTGGGCCAAAGCTACCACTGAGTGGAGCCCTGAGACAGTTAGACAGCGCGGTAGACCACTCAAACGATGACGCGACGAGCTGGACACCTTGAGCGACTGTTGCAGACAATGGCGTTTGACCGAAATAAATGAAAAACTTGAGAGGAGGCCTTTGCCGAGCACTGGGACAGTACGGACTAAAAACAAACGAACAAAACTCTGATTTTGAAATCCTGGAATAAACATTAAAAATGTGTGCAAAATGCGCACGACGACCAGTTTTGTCAGTTTTGTATGATACAGTTAGTGAAAACGCTGCCAGAGGACATCGAGAAACGTGAAAATATTGATATTATGAAGCAAATATATTTTGGTAATATACGAATAAAAGTGTTACAAAGTGCGGCTGTAATTGCTTTCTTGCAGATTAAAATACAAGGATCCACAGTGCTGAAAGCGGACGTCTCTACCCCAGAATACCAGGGTCGGAATATAAGCCTGTGGATACCATTGACGCCCTTGAAGTCTTGACTGATTGAAAACACTAGGATCCACAGTGCTGAAAAGCAGACATCCCAACTTCAGGATACCCCAAGGTTGGGAATTAAACCTGTTAGGCGTATCACTCACAATTTTCAATATCACCGCTTAAGATGCACTTCTTAACGAAAGCACTTTCTTAGTTTCCCTATTTCAATAAATATAATTATATATAATAATTTAAACTTCATAATTAATTTTTATACCTTCTTATGTTGTTTTTTTAACCCTCAATTTTAAATAGCAGAACATATTTTCTAGCATTTTTTTAATTTTATTCAAATATCTAAAATTGTTAAATTGATCTATTCTATTATAGTTTTTTGATGTATTTCTGTGTATTTTATTTATTTTTATTTTTGTGTAATTTATTGTATTAATTTCAATTTGTTCTCACTACCATGTTTATTTCAAGTTTAAAGCTTGAAATAATCAATTTTTATTATTATTTTTAAAACCAGATACCTACGATACCTCTCTTTCTTAATCTAAAATATATGATTCCTTGAATTCTTTGATCTATTAATTATTAAGTAATTGCAGTTTATGACCCCATTTTTACTTAAAAAGGGGTAACACCAAATCGTAATGCGCTATTTGACATACGATACACCTAAGGAAGGCTATGAAGGAATGAAGAATTACTTTAAATCTGGGCTGAGGTAGACAGCTACAATATTGTTTTCAAAAAACATCAAAAGTAACCAAAACAATAAGGAGAAGATTCGATGAATAATATTATTCAATGAATATCAAACCGTGTAAAAATAGTATTTATTTCAATGTTAATTAAATTCGACTAGAACACGTCAAACATATTCCTGGTTTAAAAGCAGTATCACAGTGAACTGAAAATATATGGATGCTGCTAAAACCAAGTTCAAGGATAAAGTTGGCGCATTTCTCTTTTGTAAGCGATAAGAGATCCATAAGTGCGTCAGAATAAATATTAGGAATGTTTGCCGAGCGTACAATACGCCAGGAATACTTAAGTGCGTTTTTATGTACGCAATATTTCGCCCCAAAGGTTTGTTTGCTCAGCCACGAAGCGTTTTTCTACATCTCAAAGCGTTAGGTTTATTTACTTTGTAATTGCTAGCTTTTACAGTGATGCGGGTAGTTAGTAGGTATTGAAGTGATGTTGCTGTTTTTCCTAAAATCTGTAAAGTGGCGCCCTGGCATACTGCAGAGTGGCGCCCAACATGGGACTAAATTAAAATTCAATTTTCAACTTTTCATAGTATCAGCAAATTGCATACATTTACGTGATATAATTTCCATTTCCAATATCCGAATACTACAACAGGCATACTCAACAATATTTAAATATTACAATCGAATTACCCGACTACTATAACAAAGTTTTCAATTTCTGTAAAATTTTAGCACGTGTTTTTCTGACTTTACGCTAAATAAGGGACGCTTCACCCACCTCAAAATCCGGTCACAAACACTACGCGTAAATGATCAAAGCCACTGTACCTGTTTCAATCCACGTTTGGCACACGCATTTGTTCACAATGCTAAGGATTCACACACAGACACTTGCACTGTCACAGTATTGGTAATTTCGAGTTTCCGATATCACTGTTCACTCGATGCGATTGCGGTGGTGACGAGGTAGAGCAACACGCACGATACGTCCACCCGGCACCGGAGGTCGGTCACTACTGAGCCCGCGCCGCGCAAGCCTCTGCGACCGTCAAAGAATCCACCCATTCCGCCCGCTAGACTTGTAAGATTTTGGCGTGATTATTTGAAATGTGTCAGGGCTTTGATGTTTGCTTCTGATTAGTGGCGGGCGTTCTGTTCAATAGGCTGGAAAGATAAGGCATCGTTTTCATATTTTACCGCTTCCACCAAGGTCTTTTCATAATTACAGAGATTTGATTTCTTTTACGTAATTAGGTTACTACTTACTAGTTACTACCTTCGGACATACTCGAATTTAGGACATTACGTGTTGCTTATTATTTTTTAATGATGTTATTATTTCACTATATTAACTTCCTCGAAGTAACATTTGGTAGGTAGGAATATAACGTGGATAAGATTGTAATAAGGTACGTTTTAACATAATTATATTCCATTATTGTAGTCACTCATTTTAATAATGAGCTTGTCCTACGATCCAACAAATAAATTAAAGTTCTTTCTGGATATTGTTTTAATTATTTTACTAAAAAACTGGTGTTTTCTAATAGAATAATTGCAGAATAAATAACGAACAACAAAAAAATATTCAGTTTTAGAGCATTTTTTGGTTTAGAACTGAATTATTTTTGGTTCATAAAAAATATTTCAGTATTTGGTAATGTGCTTCAGTAGTTCTGATAGTATACAATGTATCTACCGATGCGGCGCTTACAATAGATGTTAAAGAAGTTTTACCGTATCTGTACTTTTGATAGAGTACCTATACGAAACAGGAATTGGCCTAAATTCGACAAATAAAACTGAGTCAAAGTTGCAATAAGTGGTTCAACATTTTCGGTTTTTACATCTTCGACAAGTTTTGTTCATTTGTACTTACTCGTATTGTGCACTTTTAATAATAATGACTATAGAACAGAGACGTACTGGTGGAGACGAATTGGTGTAGAAATCTCACGGTTTGGTTGATATTTGCCTTTATTATACAAAGAACGTCACCCAACCGTTAACCCTCCGGCACCTAGCATAAACAAAACGCCCTCTACATCTCTGTAGTGACCGTACTCGTACTAGCAGATTGACAAATGAAATTTTGATGAGTGCCCCCGCTTGCACTCGCACTAATGATGTGCACAAAGCGCCATCTCGCAGGTCGCGGCGACACTTGCATTAGACGCGCGACTCGTTTTCATGTCCGACCGTTTAGATTGGCAGGGTCATCAACAACAGAGCCAGCGAACAAGCATACGAGCTACTTTATGGTAAGTAACCTATGAAGCTTGCAATTCCAGAAGGCATCACAAGCACGTTGCTTGCTCTAGACATAAGTTCTTTTGTCTATTTTCCCAGTAGTTTCACTTATTCCAGCGCCTTTCAAATCTAAACACAGTAATGCTTGTATACTACTGCTTGGAGCCACAAAACATTATACATAAAAACACATTTTGATAAACACGGGTTGTTCTCACGTTTTGTTTTGACGATAGAGGCACCGACACCGTTTCGATTCATGTAGCTAGAGAATCTTCATCAGGGTGAGTTTAATCCGCAGTCCGCTCGTGGCCGGTCGAGTTCAGAGCCACCCAGAGAACAGAGACTCATATTTGCAGATCGTACAATTCCCATTATGTCCCAATTTAATATTGGCACCTAAATTAGGATATTATATATACAGTATGGATTAAAATGACAGGTAATGTCATCTGTCAAAAAATTTAATAGTTTGTATTTAAAAAAACTCTTGGATAGGTATGCATAATACGTATTACTCATGGCATTAAATAAATGTTTATATTCAATGCATATAAATGAGCTTTTAGAACATCGTGACTATTGGGTGGTTGTCGTTCCCGCATTGCATTTAATTTGGCTCTGTCTTGTCGAAATTTTATGGGTTTGAGTCGTTGAGACGATAAAATCGACTCACTATAATAAAACAGACTTCAATAATGTCTAGTCTGATTCCGAATACAAAAATTGCTTTCGTGCACATCGTAAAGTTCAGAAAAAACGACTTAAGATCATTGCATTCATCTAGGTGTCTAGAAAGTTTCACAAACAATTACTTGATGCAGTTGCGGCTGCTTTCTAGTTCATTGAATAGCTATCACAATCGTAACTCAGTTTACTAAACCAAAACTTGTAGCGCACTATTATAAAGTTTATTCCGCTCTATCGCAAAAACCCGATACCAAAATAATCACCGCACGATACAGAAAGTATCAACACAGTCCTTTCAAAAGTTCAGAACTGGGACGTTGACACCCCTGACGCACACACACACAGCTTCACGCACACTGGCTCATTAGTACGTACACATGGCAGACCACGCAGTCGAACCTTAGAGACGGGACGAACAGAACAGAAGCTTAAGATACTCGTATCGCCTTGTGCGTGCACAATGTTTTTTCTTATAACTAAATAAAATAAATGAAGTCTTTCTTATCTATAATATATATAAAATACTTTGTCCTGAATTACTGACTGACGGATCAACGCACAGCCTAAACCGCTGATCGTAGAGACCTGAAACTTTGAGGGTGTGTTCTTTGTATGACGTAGGTTTCCGATAAGAAAGGATTTTCCGAAATTCAACCCTTAAAGGGGTAATAAACGGGGGCAAAGTTTGTATGGAACAACGAGATGCCTTGGTCCAATCTACTTCAAATTTTGCATAAACATTATTTAACAGAATTGATAGAAAAAGTGTTTCGTATTTTATTGAAACTCATCGCCTAACTGGGTAAAAAAGGGGTAGAAAGTTATTTTGGGGGGATTTGCATCGAAGTTGATATCAATACTTCTTAGTTTTTAATTACATTTTATTTTGACATATGTTTGAAAACTCAAAGCTCCTATATTATTCAAAAAAGGTTGAACTTACATAAAAGCTTAGTGTGTATTGTTTTGCAATTTTCTTATAATTATAAATTTGTCTGTGTCTATTTTTTTAAATGGGTTCAGAGTTGGTTAACATCATTGGGAAATTAATAAACCTTACTATTGTACCAATAGTGGGGGAAGGCGCAAGCCTTTTACGTACGCTTTCTTTTTCGTTGTACGGCACACAAGAACGCTCTATGGATATTCGTTAAGAAATTGTGCGTCATGTTACGAACAATTGGGATGAATTTGCTGCTATGTCTCATGACCGTCATGGCAACAATCATGGGACAAAAGAAGAGTATACATTTGATGATTTATGAACACTCTACATATGGCGGTTTGTACGAGTTAGTTGCAGCCGGTCAAGTATACCCATAAAAAAATAAATTTATAAGTAGGAAGGAAGGAAGGAAAACCCGTAGATGGCTGGCCAGGAATAATGAAAGAACACGCTCTGGGTAGAGTGTACACGGTTCACACAAATAACACAGAGTGTTACCATCTTCGCTTACTTCTGCACGAGGTTAGGGGTCCATCATCCTTCGATGACTTGAAGACTGTCAACAGGGTCCTCCAACCAACTATTCAATTAGCTTGTATGAAATTTGGCTTGCTAGAGGACGACAAGCATTGGTATTCTGCCCTAGAGGAAGCAGCCTTAGGCGAGTCGCCATTTAAAATGCGTGTTTGTATCAAATCGATAGGAAGTTTAAACGCAGAGTGTGCAGTTTTACTTCGAGAGAAAGCTGCTTCTCTCACGGCCAGCTGTATGTAGCATGCTCCAGAGTTCTTGCACCCGAAGGAAGAACAAAAAATATTATTTACAAAGAAATACTGCGTTAGGTGTAGTTTTTCGATTTTGTTGTAAAAATATGATACCCCTGTGTCACTTTCACCAGATCATAGTCCGAGAAATTCATAAAATATAACAAAATTTAATTTTATTTTGATGTTTTATTAACCTTTAAATCCCTACACTACAATAATTCTTGTTATATTCATATTATTATAAATGTGAGAGTAACTCTGTGTCTGTCTGTTTGTTTCGTTAGCATTAGTGTGCTTTAGCGACTGTACCTCTGCTTACCGATCTTTAGCTCTATAAGTTTCATATTAGAACCTCTGTCGAGCACCAATATTTCCCTTTTAGTACTTTTTTGGCCGAAAACGTTCGTTTTGCTATGTTATTGGGTTACCTTTTTAGTTGTCATTCGGCCAGTGTAAGCGCAGCGTAGACGTTGCGTAGCGTAAACGACGTGTAGAGATCGATCAGAAACCTGGTAAACGCCGCTCATAGTATACCTACTGCTTACGATTGTCTAACTCGTGAGGGTTGTTACAATACAATTCAATAATTTTTTGGATTACATATTTAACGGGTTATTAAAAATACAGTAAATGAATAAATAGGATAATTAAAAATGATTTTAACTGAATTCATTTGGACTCTGTAGAGTTATCTCTCTGCTTCTGTATGCCCGTGTGAGGTCGCTAGTGAAGGCGGCTGAGCAAATGTGAAAACGCAAGATAGGCATTTCTTTGACTCCTTTTAACAGTCCGAGGGAGTTTTAAATAGGATGCAAACACAGATAGGCCTGTGATGAATGAGGGATTAGAATTAGAGGCGTCTGCTTGCACTCTCGAGGGGCGCTTGTCTGTGAGACTGGAAACTAGAATAACAGCGTAGAAAATTGCAATCTTCTTGCGATGCTGCTGAAAGATATCAGAAGAACAGAACCACGATGTAGGAAAGTACCTAGGCTGTATCATAAGTGTTAGTTATAAATATGACCTGCTTATTGTATTAAAAATAAAAAAATATAAAATATATATATATGACATGAGTATGAGTACCTTACTCATACGAACTTCAGACTTAAACGAACCAAGCCGTTTGAGTTAGTGTAGTGAAATATTGAAAATAAAATATAATGTATAGTTATAACTATAATTATATCATAAATATATAATATTATAATTATATTATAATGTATAGTTATAGCTATAATTATATTATACTAGCTGTTGCTCGCGACTTCACCCGCATTTTTTTTGGAAAAATATTGTAGCTTAAATCCTTCCCCAGGATGCAATTTATCTCCTTGCCAAATTTTATTGATAAGTTTACAACCAATCACACCCAGCACCCACTAAAAAGTTTCCATACAAACATTCACACCCCATTTTACTCCTTTGTTAGGGTTATTTTGAAAAATCCTGAAACACGTGTCCATTTCTTTTGCATTTAAGTATCCAAACCAAGTTTCTAAGAAATCACACCACCCATTAAAAAGTTCCCATACAAACATTGACACCCTATTTAACTCCTTTGTTAGGGTTATTTTGAAAAATCCTGAAACACGTGTCCATTTACTTGCATTTGCATTTTATTAATTCATATCAAGTTTTAAGAAAATTGCACGTCGCGTTAAAAAGTTTCATACATTCATTTTCAACCCTTTTTACCCTCTTAGGGGTCAAATTTCAAAAAATCCCGCCTTAGTGGGTGATTTTGCTGAAAATGAAAGCTACTTTCCAAATTTCAGCTTTCTAGCTTTAGCGGTTTCGGCTCGGCGATGATGAATCAGTCGGTCAGTCAGTCAGGTTAAGCTCATTTATAGGTATAGATAAACATCACAAGTACAATGTGTCTTCCTCTTAACTAGACAGTAATGAAACTGCTATTGGACACATTCTTTAACATAGTTTACTTAATAAAAATAATTCAAAGTTAAATTAATCATTGGCTCACTTGGCTATATTGTTATATTATTATAGTATAGTTATATTTATTATTATATAATAAGTACCTAATATATTGCTTTTTTTAATGCAACCTTTTGTGAAAAAAAACTCTAACCAGTATAAATCTGCAGAATATTATAACTCCTGTAATTTCCAGGGAAGTTATACATTTAAATAGGTTTCGACGGCTGGCATTCGCGTGCTCCATGGCTTTGCTGTCAGAGCCGATAAGGTTACCTGTCACTATGTAATAACCACAGCTCGCTTCATAGGAAGCAGGCTGTGCGAGCCTTCATAATTTCCTACGAAATTGGCCGCATTCAGAGATTAATGAAAATTCGATAAAACTCCGAGTTCGATAGGATGAGCTCATGTAAGTATCCGTAAAGTTTTGATATAATCGTTGTATCAGTAAAGGCAATTGTACATCGTAATTGTAATTGTACTACATGGTCGCTTTGTAGAATTGCCACATTCATTGTTCTTCTTCTTTAGTGTCGTTCTTTTTCTGTGGCATTTTCCGAGCTGGGCATCAGATCACTCATGAGTCCATGAGTTGAGGCAAAATGGACACTCAAATACGTGTGACATGAACTGTACCTAAGCACCACAATGACACTGCGTGTCGTTTTCGTATTAATTATAATCCCGAGTGATGTTTATTTGGATAACAAAAAAAACACAGCAAATGTAAAAAACTACGGAGCAACCACGCCCTGCGCCCAGACATACGAACGGTGCTATCGAATAACTTAAAAGGCTTTTAAAATCTACTTTCCCCGCCACTCTCTTAGAAAAATCCACACTTAACCCTGAAGGTGATTGATTTTTCAACGGCCTCATCAAATTCAAATCCTTCGCCCAGGGCTGTGGCGAGGATGTTTCCACATCACTCACAGTTTAAGAATTTTCTACTGGATGGGTTTTTAACCACATCACTACCATCTTCGTAGTTAAAATAACTTTCGACTGCTGAATAAAGAGATTAATAGTGGTAGAAAAGGATTCCGTACGTTAAACATTATGCTGAACTAAACGCCTGGGTGTGTCAGCGAGCATGTAATACCTCTGGCATTGCAAGCATCTAGGGATTAGGTAAGGTTAATATTTATCTATACGTCAGCCTTATATTTTTTGCCAGCGTATAAAAATGGTACTTAGCCCATAACATCCAATATTCAACAGCGTAAAATATCTGGTCTCAATAAATAGGGCGTTATTAATACCCCCGCGAAGGCCCTGCCCTTTCCGTAATAAACTCGGAATACAGCGGAGAAATACTGTATTATTTTGTTATTTTCTGTGTTTACAATTTTCCAATTTCCTATATCCGGGCTTAGGGCGCTAATCCCCTGAAAAAAACAAAAACCTTGTTTTAATAAAGCTCTCGTGGAACCCGGATGGAGACAAAATGAAGGCAATGGGACGATTACCTGCTTAATATTTAGATAATTTAGTTAACAATTCGTGTCACCTTTTCTTAGTTCCTTCTCGGTACTACGCTAGATAAATTACTTTGCGGAACTATGACTTTGAACTAAACGTAAATGCTTACTTCAAAAGGTAGCAAATAAATGTATAACATGGAGTTTGTTATAAATTTATGGGCACGCTATTTACAATAATAACCATTATTTATTCACTTATATGTACAGAATAATATACCTTATAATTATTAAATTTGAAAAACTTTAGTTGTCTAACTAAGAACCTTGTAAATAGATCTACCTTAATATAGCTCAACTGATCCAAATGATGTGCAGAGCTGCCCAAACACTGGCGGCATTTTATGTTGAATGCCAGTGTTTACTCTGAGCCAGATAGAAGTCAGCTCTATGGTCACGCCATTTTGGACGCAGTTTGACATAAAGCAGTGATTGTTTAACTTCATAAGGTTTATGAGTCTGACACGCTCATGGACAAATTTTTGAACCTTCAAATTTTTTAATAATCGAAATATCAGGGGAATATTTGGTCACCCTACTGCTAACTTACTCCACCAAGTCTCCGTAAAATACTAAACTTACTTAATAATGCACTGCAATTGTTCTCCCTGGATATAAATACTGGATCTGCACCTTCCTCGCTGCTTGGGTTTCTAAAAAGCAGTAGCCTTTAAAAGATGGACGTGATATAGCTAGTCAGACTTTAAGTATTACTTAGAGTATTTCCTTCTCCGCTTCGGGGCTACTTTAATGAAGATTCCCCCTTTTTACCCGCTTTTTACCCGCTTTTCACCCGCTTTTTATTCGCTTCACATGTATTTTTGTATGTTTGTAACCGACTCCTTTAGACTTGATTTTGACCCACTTCAAACGGTCAGATTTCATTCAAACTTTGTAGATTTATCGAAGACCAATAATAAAAATAATAATAACAATACACTTATTTGATAAGATTATTCCATTATTCAATTTTATTTGATTTGTTAATTTATTTAACTTTCATCTATAGTCGATAAGGCAGGAATTGATGTTAATTTTAATTTCCAATGATTATCTCTAACCGATTTATCTAATATTAACAAATTTACGAAATAAATTATTTTATTACCCGTCGACTCTAAACTGGTACAATTTACCCGGAAGTGAAACCTCCGTAGACACGCAACTGGCCCGAAAGTGCCAGCACAGGAATGGTTACACTTGAACATTTGCCGCGTTTTATTTTGTTCCAGCGGTTGGCAGTTTGATGATGATTGATGTGACTTGAAGGATGGAATTCGTACCGTTCATTTGATATACAATACTCTATGGTCGTTGAACATTTCGAATGAGGGAAGCACTGGTATTAACGGCGTCCATTCTCTCTGAAAATCCCGCCGTGGGAAACGATTGTGCGCGTTGCATTTTTAAGAAAAAGTTCATTATTTGTGCTGAAAGGTAAGTAATTTGTTATTATTTTCTTACAATAACTATATTATCTATCAGACTTACATAAAATATACAACTTCTACATACATTTACTTGAAAAACATTCACATTGTAAGAGCATGACAGTAAAAATTTTGGAGGTTGCAGTAATGATACTAAGGTTTTTGTAATGTTTTGTTATATTTAGAGGCTAAAATGGGTATTAGTTAGATGGTAAACTCAATTGACATGATTTTCCAGTGTATTCTGGTAAGACTCAATAATTTCACGAATAAATACATCAACATTAACAAATTCATGTTTTTCAAACCGTCGTCATTCATCAGTCATCATCATCATTCATCAGTCGTTATCATTCGTCAGTTTGTTTCCTTGAACCCAAAATCATATATTTGGACTTCCCTGGATTTAGAAACCAAGAGTAATGCATTATTCTGTAATGCATTATTCTCTGGTCGCGTACCAGAGAATAATGCATTACAGGTCTTTATTTAGATTGGCTACAGTAAGGTATCTTTAGGCAGAAAAGACAAATAAAGCTGCAAGTCATCTGCATAAATATGATACTGACAGTGATCTATATGCTTAATAATATCAGAACAATAAATTACAAATAACAAAGTTCCCAAATTAGAACCTTGTGGAATGCCTCTAGGAACAGAACGAAGAGTAGATACAACCCTACTTCCATCAGCTTTACAGTATCTACCAACGGTAGATACGTTGTAGATACGGCGACCTCTGTGGCACAGTAGGCTAAGGTCCGGCTGAGACGCAGAAGGTTGCGGGTTCAATACCCACCGTTGACTAAAGTCACCCGTGTACGTTTTTTAACGAAACGAACGAAATTAGGGGTGTTTTGAAAAGGTTTATTTAGATTAATAGACACGGTATTCTAGTTATTGTGATATTCATGGCGAAAATATCCCTAAAAGTTTAGTTTAATAATAAGTAGGTTATATTGCTACAAACTTCGAGATTTTGTGTAAAAATTATTTAGAATCAAAAGTTTATTGAAATTTAACCTACATTGTCAAGTTTAAATTTATATTTTCAGTATTTAGATTCATAGTTGAAATATTTTTTTCACGTAATTTTAATCTGTATAGTTATACCTATTCATATGTATATTTTATTTAAGTCTAGCTATAGTAGTTATCTAGTTAGCACGCTCGAAGTTGAAAATTAGCCAAGCCAATTCCGATCGCACGGGAGGACGTTCTAGAGGAAGACAGCTGCCGCGCTCGGACGTTCAAGTGTTTAAATAATTCTAGTGTAAAGTTTTTCCTGTCTCCACATTTGCTCTTCAGCAAAACTGTTAAAACACTGTGTTTTGAAGCACTCGCGAATTCTAAGCAAACATTCCAGTTTGCTCTCGCTATAAAAATATGGAGGGAGCGATATGTGGTACCTTAGAGGGAGAATATTGTAGTAAGAGCGCGTCAACTAATATTTGAACGGTAGGCTCTGCTTACAAACTACTCTTCATATTCTAGGTATATTTACAAGAAGCCAAAATCGACTTAAGCAATGTTAAACACCTTTAGTAAAATTACAACAGCAAGTTTATAGAGTAATATTTTCTTACTTAAGGGCTTAAACCTTATAATTTTTAGCGTTTAATTTCCTTAGGATACTTAGGGTAAGATTCCACTATGAGGCTGGTGGGAATCATGGTTATTGCCTTCAAAGTAATATCCAACCATATTGTGCATCAACTACGTTAGCACAATATGGTTGTCTATGGCTATGGCTTTAGACCAACCATAATTAGGTGTCTCAAGAACAGAGGTTACTAAGCTTTCCTAGAAGCTCTTTAGTATGTTTTCCCTCTATGAGATGGAGCTATAGGTACGTTTATAGGCAGCGTGATGTATGTAGTTGGAGACGAAAAAATATTTACGAGGGTCCGTCCCGCGATGTAGAATAGAATTTCTGGATATGACTATATAATACCAGAAAATTACAAAAATCAGATATTTCATTATTTCATCATTGTATTTTTTGTGGATGTAGATTGATGTTTTCGTTACATTTCAATTTGGGATTACTACCTGGTATTATGGGATGGGTATTATAGATATAGGTCCAGCGTTTATGGGATATTTTGCAGTACGTACAATATAATAAAGAAGCATATAATGCCATGATGATAATATTACGATATTTTGTAAATGACAATGTCTTGAATGTCTTCTCCACAAAAACGAAACCACATAATGTTTGATGAGTCCTAGCCAAACCCGATCCATGCCAGCCTCCATCCGTGTACCTATCCATCTTTTCCTTAGTAGAAAGTCAATGAGCTCTCTAAAAAACTAGTTCCTTTTTTATTCAAGACAGGCAGAAACCACTGCCAATCAATCTTGTGGCCTGAATTAATGCTCCCGCCGCGGTGAAGAAATGAAATCGTGAACTTGGATACAGTATCACAAACAGCTGGTCTAGTACATACAAGTGCCTGCATTGCCTTCATTCGGAACCCACGTGAATTGACTGACTGTACGAAAGACTGTACTGTAATGTGATAAAAAAATCAGACATAAATTGCTAGGAACCAGGCCGTGTTTGCTGCCTGGTTTTTATAGGCTTGGTTACAGGCGTAAATTGACACAGATCCTTCTGATTTAATAGAATAAAAATTTATCACCAACGTCTTATGCTATAAATAAAGTAGAAATTATTTAATACATTTTTATAACACGGGTTTTACTCACGTATTATTTTGTAGATTAAAGCACTGACATTGTTTCGATTCATCTAAAGAATCTTCATCAGGGTGAGTTTGATCTGCAGTCTGCTCGTTGTCGGTGCCTCCATCGGCAAAAGGATCCGTGGGTAAAGCCCGTGTTTGAAAAAATATTTTATTTAAATTACATGTATTGATTAGGGTTGGGATCTATTCTTTTATGGTTTTAAAGGACTTGCCCAATGATAGTCATTTACATATTCATAGCATCTCATAGTACGTACGATCTTATTTCTTACGCTAGCTGCTTCCCACCAGCTACAAGTTGGAGCTATTCCAAGAAACCACAACAAAATACGAAAATACTAAAGCTCTGCTTTTCAACTCGGAAAAAAATGCAATTTCTAGACGGTGCAGGATTATCGAGATTGTATCTGAACTCGTATACAATGTATGCATCGACTCGGAGTATCTGAATATGGAAATATATGATCGCATTTGTTACATTGTGAGCGGGATCGTTGGAATCGGTTGGTTTTGAGAAAAGGCTTCTACGGTTTACGGTTACTTGTACACGTAACAGCTATTCCGCATTTGGAAATTACTTTATTGCGTAAATGGCCATAAATCTTCGAGAGTATAGTAATTGCATTGCAAAAAACAGTAGTTACTCTTTTGAGTAAAGTGATTTTGCTAGAATCAGTATTCTAGGAGTCAAACTCACAGACCACGTCCGAAATAGTACACTGCGCTCAAAACTCAAATCGGACAGCAATTAAGGAAATTGAAGTGGGAACGTGAAGGCCACGTCTGCCGTATGTCGGATGGGTTATAGGCTAAAGCCACCACTGAGTGGACATCCCTGAACGGAAAACGATCTCGCGGCAGACTTCAGCGAAGATGGAGGGACGAGTTAGACGCACATCTTAAGGATTGGCCCACAGTGGCCTTAAACAGGGACGATTGGAGGAAAGGAAGGGAGGCCTTTGCCCTGCAGTGGGACGTCACGGGCTCTTAATAATAATAATAATATGACGTACCTAATTACCTCTATTTATGTTAACTGATTTATGACCTGTAACTTTTTCTGATATCAATAAATGACTTATGACTTAGGTTGACAGCCTGCTAGAATTTTAGGCTAAGCTCTTCATCCTCATTCTCTTCGGTTTTTTGGTGTTGGGTTTCTTAGTCCAGTATTTCAAATGAAAACTCAAACCTAAATCGAGAACTCAACAAAGACATTTTGACCACTCTAAATGAAATGCTACCAAATATGCGTCATAGTTCTCTATCAGAGTTTGAGGTTTGTTTTGGAAAACAATTTTTAGTGCGTCTTAATAATCGGCTTATTTGTGGTATGATATAACGATATCCCCAAAACATGTAAGATAGAGTAGCGAAATTTCAAATATTCTAAAAACCAATTCTAATCTTGCAAAACGACAATTGAAGGTAGGTTTTCTACATCAACGTTTATTGAAAGGGGAATTAATTTAGATCGTACCTACAATATAAATGATCTGAATTATCGTAAAGGTCATACAAGGGCTCCATTGTGGACTGCTCCAAATTACAACATTTGCTATTCACAATACAGGCCTATTTATCCAACTGTACGCTAATGGGGTAATGTTTATGGCCTTGAGAAAGGTTGGCACGTGTTACTATGTTTGGTTTTTTACCGACGGCAAAAAATATGTCTAAAAAGATATTATGTAAATATGATAATATAATTTAGCATCGTTTTTCTTGTAGCCCAAAAGTTCTGAAACCATCTTAGAAAAAAATACATTGTTGTTATATTCTTCCTTACCTGAGCACCTAAACTACTTCAAAATATACATACATACATACCTACATAGAAATATTTAAGTTCAATTAAACTCAACTAAGCATTTTCGAGTGCTAAAATTGCGTTTAGCAAAATTAACAAAACTGAAATTTCTTTCTCCTCATTTTCACTCCATAGTACAACAACCGCACCCATTCCCATTTCCACCGAAACACGACTAAACCAAAAACGACTTAGTAATTGAATTTCTCAAACTTTGATCCCTGCATTCCTAAAGAGCAAAGTTCCAAATCTCGAGTCTGCGTTGTGTAAACGCATAATCGTCTATAAAAACCCACTTTCAGTTCTGCGACTCGAACTTTTACTAAAGTTTGAGAAACTCTGTCAGAAAAACAGCGCAAACATACAAAAATGTTATTTTAATCAACAGCTTCAAGTTTGGTCGTATGTTTTAGGGTTTCACGGTGAAATAATGTAAGCGGAATGTTCCAATATTATAATCTTACACAGTAGCTTGCTTGATTTTAACTGATCGGGAAGGTTGGGTGGAGTACGCCTTTGGCTGAGTGACATTTGCAAGTGAGCGATTCCGTGATATGAAGGATTGAGTGAGATCACAAACAACAGATGGCATCAAACGTCTATCTGGCTCATAAAATACATAATAAAAAGTAACGCCCTAATTTCCATACGGAGTAGGTTGTTATTTGCAAAAACGGTAAGCCAACCTAATCCCACACTGCGCGGAGACAAATTCAAAACCCAAATTACTGCAAACTAGAAGTCTAAAATATTTAAGTAAGTACCTACATTTTGTCGGCTTAAAGTTAGTATATTTTGTTTGCTTATTTGTTACAATTACCTTGCGCTAGGGAATACAAGATACCTTCAAGGCACCTTTTATTTCCAGCTTATATTATTACCCAACTATTTTTTTAGTTGCTACATACCTATAACCATCGTCTTGGAGAAGAACGGGATGGGAAACAAACACGCCGCAGATCATGGCAACATTGGAAAGATGAACCAGACTTCTTAAAAAACCCTCTTCTCCTCTACTTTGCGGTATGACTCTAATATATTACAGTCATAATATTAATAAGCACTAAACTAAAAAAAAAGTTAATAACCTCCATTTGTCGGGGACTTTTGTTAGAGCTGGTGCGGTGATTGATTGTGCCGAGGACCTTAAAAGGCGCAAATATGCTGGTTTCGATAAGGCCTACATATTTGTACCGCGTGACCCAAGTGCCTGGTTTCTATCTGGCCCTGAGTAATGCTTATGCATTACCAGTCAACTTGACAATACCACCAATATCTTGGAGACGTTGCATTTTAGCAGTGATCTGGATCAGTTGAGCTATAGTTGATAGATTGTTTTGAACTGTCCTTAGATAGCTTAACTGTTTCACATGTATTTTATATTAATCTGTACATTTCTGTAATTAATTATTGTAAATAAACATAAAAAAGTAAGAGGTAGTACGGAACACCTTTTCACAATTATTTATTATCTTTTGTTTTTGAAGGAAAGAGACAAGTTTGTGTGGTGTTTGAAAACTCGCGAATCGCGATGTTCGCGTATTTACTTTGCAAAGACTTTGTTCTCGGATTATTGTCTTTGTCCAAACTACAAACTCCAAACTATTGGTTGGTAGCTACTGCTTTAAAGCTAGCCTTTGTGTGACAGTTGTAATCAAAGTAAATAGATATCACACCATTACAAAAGAAAACAACACATCTTAAAAAAAACCTTTTTATTTCACTGTTACTGGTTTGAATAAGCTTCGGTCACTTTCAATAATACTTGTTATTTATTGTTTGATACATTGGATGTGTTTTTGTTCTAGCGATTAGGTGAGAAGACTTACTCGTTAGAGCAAAACACAGCTACAGTTACACCATGTATAATATCTCGATAACATATCATTACACTTTGGATTTGGCATTTATGGTAGCGAGCTTTGATTAATCCTAAATTCCACATCCTCGAAGTTAGATTATCGGCACAAAGAGCCGTTTGCTCGCTCCGGGCTGACAATAAAATCTTTATCTTTATCTGCGGAATCATTGCAAATACACTCGTAAAGATAACGCCCGCCGCCGGCGCAAAGTTAATAACTCACATTTCTATTACCGTGAATCGCTTCGTGGCAAAAGTTAGGCACGCACTACTCATGTGTAGTACGCACTGGCCAGTCAAACGCAGCGTTTTGTGAATCAAAACTTTTCACATACCAACGTTGTAAGCTTACCAGAGATCATATATTAGTTTTTTATCCGAAAGCTTTAGGTGCGAACTTTCACAGCATTTATTTTATAAATTGGTATACACACCAATCTCTAGTTCTAATGGTAGGCAGTATGTATCTGGTTGAAGTAGTAGTCATCTTTACTCTGGCTATTTTCAGTATCATAAACGTTTACAATTTACACAAAAAAATATATTATTATTAATTTACCTGTGAGTTAATTAATAAAAAAAAATTATATAATGAGTCCTGTTTTTCAGTTACGCAACAGTTAGGTACATACAGAATTGCTATCATCTAAGTGAATTAATTCTAAAACAAAACTATTACAAGCGCGTTTCAGCAGCCCAGTTAGTAATAAGCCTCGTATGTCCTCCGTGCATGCGTCCCGGGAGATTCGGCTACGAGAAGAGCCGACACTTTACGACTCCACGAACGTTTTCATATACTTACGCACATATTTTTAAAGAGATGAAACCTCAATGAAACTTTTTAGTTCCGACCTGCTTTCAAGATGGCAACACTTACTTTACTTTTATAAAATCTTACTAATATTACAGGAGAAGGGTAGATGTTTGGGTGTTTGTAAGTTTGCTTGAGGTTCGATTGCGCTACAATGCCTTGGCCGGTTTGGATGGAAATTAGGTACTTAGTAGCTGCGGGCTACTTACGTAAATATTAGGTAACATTTCTGGATACGATGACCTAGCTCTAAAATGATGATTTATTTTAATGACCTTGCCTTTCAGAAAGTGCTTCAGTCACTTTGGTCCACGAATAAAAACAATTACATAGTCGACTCTTGAAAATACTAATGCTAAAACACAATATTAATTGTTTGAAACTTAGTCTTGAAAAGTATCTTATTTACATCAACAATTCGTAACTTACGAAATTAAGAGGTAACTTTAGACTTGTTTGAACAAAAGATGACACAAGGATCTCTTTGTCGGGATTGGATTGTTGAGTTCGGTTGAACCTAATAGCTTAATAAATTTAATTTAATTTATAATTGATTACAAATTATATATACATACAATAGAATAGATGAGAAAATACTTTATCTTTATCCACAAATACACACATCCAAAAAGTCTAAGCAACACCTATAAATTTTGTATATTTTTAATTTTATAGATTTGTTTTAAATTATTTATTTTCTTTGTAAATTAAATAACATTTCTATGTTGTATTTGTATATTAAACTCCATAAATTTCATTAATAAAATGTTAATTTACAAATAAAAGTTGCTGTGAATCTGGGTACAAATTTGTATAACAATGATAAAATAAACAAAGATATCAGTTCTGCGTTAAATTTTAACCTTCTTCTGGGCATTTAAATTAAATCTAATGCAGCGTGTTTTCTTCTCGGTTGTTTAAAACTTGTCAGCAACGATTCTGTATAGAGTCAATTAGATTATTAATTTCCTCCTGGGGCAATTGGTCTCAGTGGAACTTCGGCAGGTTTCTTAGCTGTTGTTTTGTTAAAATCCTATCATGATCTTTCAGGACCCTTCTCTGGAGCATATCCCACACATGGTCAATGGGATTCAAGTCAGGCGATTGAGCTGGCCATGGCAAAACGCGTTTATTTTCGCCCTGTAGCTAGCACATGTTCCACATAATTTTCAGCAATCAGGTTCCCATTTATAAAAACGAGATCGGTTTTGCGGTTTTTAGCTATTCCAGCCCAAACCATTACTGTCGAACCGCTATATGGGTGGACTTCCTGGACACATCTTAGACGTTTAGCGTTTCCTGGGCGACGATATACTATCATTCTTCTAGTATCAGGTTTGAACCCAAATCGAGATTCGTCGCAAAAGAAAATTTGGCCCCATCGTTCTTGCGGCCATAGCACGCGTGGTCTGCACCATTGAATACGACGAGCTTCATTTCCGTGACGGATCTTTGGGCATCTGATTGGACGACGTGCACGTAGATCATACGTGCACGTCGTCTCACAGTTTGGGGATAAACAGCGAGACCAACAGCATTATGTAGCCTTGATGCGATCTCTTGGTCAGTCAGCTTTGGTTCACGTCTATATGTTACCTGGATGTATCGGTCTTGACGACGAGTGGTACTACGCCCTCGGTCAGGGTGCTGTTCAGACGGATCACCTGTGTCACAATAACGCCTCCCAGAGTCGGCAATTACGCTTCGACGAACACCGAAATGCCGGTCAACATAGGCTTGACTGTTTTCAATTTCTAGCATCCCTACAGCTCTTTGCATCTCTTCTGTGGTAAGATGACGACGCTCCATTCCCCAATAAAAGCTGGTGGACTATTATTTGCGACATAAAACCAATGATTACTACGGTTACATTTTTTTTTTTTCGTTGAATAAGAAATAAAACGAAAAAATAACGAAATAAATGCCGTTAAAATTGACAAAATAATGTTTTATTGATCAAAAACATAACTTACTGAAAGAAACTGTCAGTAATTATTTGTTTATCAACGAGGTTGACTATTCAAATAAGGTTTGATATTCCATGAGGGCTTAAACGAAGTAAAAAAAAATAATTAAAAAAAGATATGTGCTGCTTAGACTTTTATTATGTGTGTGTACATTGTAACTAGCGATCTCTGCCAGGCAACCTTGGGATGGATAGAAATCAATACAGCTGAATATAGGGTGATGAAAATATTATGAGTAATTTATGATTAAAATAATATGTACATTATGTACATATTTACAGCATGACAATCATACAACTGTTTATAACTATACTAAATGTAAAACATTGGCCCAGCGCGTTTCAGACTACGCTCAATGAAGGCTTTCGAATTCAGTAAGGATAAAATTGACTAGTGGTCAGGTCCCAAACCAATTCAACGCGATCTAGTCAGTAAAATAAAAGTATGGAGCTTCAATCTCTTTATGATTTATAAACCAGGCTGTTACTGTTAATCTAGTAGAAGCCTTACTAGCCGTGATAATACACGGGTACCTTCTAATTAATCATATTATATTTTTAAATCTTTTAGGTACCAAACAGCCAGTAGACTTTACACTGGACTCTATTACAACGTCAGAGCTTTATTCATGGTATGCAAATACGTTTTACCTTGCAAAATTTATACACGATGAGACTAATGGCAAATGCTCTAATTACTGGCAGACAGACAGACAAACATAACGAAACTAGCTACACAAGCCCCAAACTAACCATGACTTGTACTATGGGAAACAGATGATTAATAGAATACCTATATACCTGTTAATTAATTTTATGATACTTTATAACTAGATTATGGGTGAGGTAAAATTTATAAATGTAGGCTGAAAGAGTATAAAATAATTTGTTCGAAATTCAAGAAATTGTAACAAAAATGAAAAGCTTTTCAAAATAAGGTGGGAAAACTTAACTTGGTAAGGGGTTTGCTAGCAAAAAGTTTTGAGTGATTTTTGTCACGCATTGATTTCTTTTCTTGTGAAAAACATTACCGCCGACTTTACCGACATTTTTTAAACTTTAAGCGTTATTATGTCATGTCGTCATTTATCGCGGGAAGAAATGCTTAGGGCTGTCGGTACGTTGAAAGCTAGACGGAGTCAACGCGATATTGCGGACGCTGTTAACACACAGCCAAGCGTAATTTGCCGATTATTGGCACGCTACAGGGCTACAGGAGATGTATCCAAACGTCACTGAGGAAGATACAGGATCACTACCCAGATACAAGATCGATTTCTGCAAAATACTGCAAGAAGGCAGCCCGTTACAGCTCGCCAGCTGGTAGGAAGACTTCAGTCCCAGCATTAAGTGGTTATTAGTGACCAAACCGCCAGGAGAAGACTACATGAAGTCATTCTCCACGCTCGCAGACCATTAAGAGTTCCAGCTTTGCGACGTGGAAATCGAGGGCGTCGTTTATTGTAATCAGTGTTCTGTTTTCCGAGTCTTGCTTCGGATTTCATCCTAATTCAAGGAGAGTGTGTGTTTAGCGAGGCCCTCGTCGCCAATGTAGACTCCAAAATCCTTACTAAGGCGGAACGATCATGGTTTGGGCTGGAATTTGCCTTGGTGGAAGAACTGATCTCGTTTGGATACGAGGCAATTTAAATACGGATCATTACATTTAGCAGGTTGTGCACCCTATGGTCATCCCTCACCACCAGAAGTTCGGCCCAGATTTCGTGTTCATGCAGGATAATGCACGCGCACACACTGCAAGGCAGGTGAAGAATATATTAAGCGAGCACAATATCACGGTATTAGAGTTGCCTGCTCAGTCCGCCCATCTCAATCCAATTGAGCATGCATGGGATTTGCTCGGAAGACGATCAGTGATCAGTGATTCAGTGATCTTTCTCAAAATTTGAACACGGAAGAAGAACTTTTTAGCCTTATTCCACAGGCGACAATTGATATCTTAGCATGCCACGCCAATGTAGAGCCGCGGCTAATACCCTGATTGGCCCAACGGATAATTAAACAGCTGCAAGATTTTTTTTTTAAATTTAATTTTTACGGCTAAGGCACTATTTTAGTTTTTTTATTAAATCTTAATTTAGTTGCACTCTTTTTTTTAATTACATATCTAAAAGCAAGAATAAATTAGGCTTCTATTGATGTATAACATCTAAGATAAAAAGAGGTTGAATTAAATATATAAACTAAAATACCCTTGTTCCCTAGACTGTATTGAGTACAGTAGGTGTAGTTATTATTAAATAGTAGATCAATTAATTCTACCCTATTGAGGCATGCAAATTCTTTAATAACATCAATAATTAATTAAATTATATATGGTAATGTCCTCTAGCCCCAAAGCTGTTATATCAGGATTATAAATATTAGAAAAATGACAAACTGACATGTCTAAAAGCTCTTCAATAATAATAAAAACCCTATTAATATTTATAAACAGAGGTAGGCATTCCGAAATCCAAAGATCAAAGCCCAGTAAACACTACATGTACTGTACGTGTACAAAGTTATGTATACGATTGAAAGGGGAGTATGTAAATGTTGTCAAAGAACATCTGCTTGTCGCGACGATACTTACCTTTACAGATTAGGAGATATATGTTCAGATAGGACAGTATTACAGAGGATCAGTACCTATACCTAAACATATTAAAAGCTTTGAAGCTTTCTCACTTTTTCACCTACTGAATCACTCAGTATATTAGGTAAAAATACTTACCAGAAACACTTATTGACAGATACAGATATACGAAGAGTTAGCTTACGTTTCTCAACATTCAGTGCAAATGAGTAAGTAAAATAATATGTAATAAAAAAAGGTAATAATATTCTGTATAAATTTGACGATCTTTGTGGCGCAGAGGGCGAAGGCCCGCCTGAGACACAAAAATGCGGGTTCGATTCCCGCCGTACAACAATATGTATGTATTTACAAATAAGAGTCTTTATGTAGTATATCAGTCATGTACCCATAACACAAGCTCTGCTGTCTTTGGGGCTAGATAACGCTGTGTATAATGTCTGGTATTATTATTTAAAAAAATGTTAAAGTACCTTTATCTAACAGATAAAACATATAATGTATGTTTTTCTGTTAGATAAAGGTATACCTATATGAGTATTATAGACCAGGGTAGAAGCCTCTAAAAATAATAATATGTAAAAAAATAATAGTAGTAGAATGAAATCCTTTGGAAAAGGAAAAGAATATTATAAAAATTAAAGAAAAAATAATTTACGGGCGATTTGCGGTCGGGAAGGGTAGGGGGTGGGTTTTTAAGGGTAAAAAACGGTTATCTCAATTTCCGACAAAATTACAATTCCTATAGAAAAAAGTCAGAAAGCAAAGTTGTAGGTAATAAAAAGATCTACACTTTTTGTATTGACACTTTTTTCACATAACCTCAAAATTTATGTGAAAAATTCAAAAAACCAAATTTTAGGTTATTTATTTGTATCTCTTACAAAAAAAAATTTTTTTTCACGAAATTTGGTGAAAAGTTACCATTTTATGTCCCCAATAACGCAGTAATTTATTTGATTAGAAATATTATTTTTCGCCTTATTTTGATTTAATATCGAAAAATCACCCTAATTTTCAATCGAAAATTCACCCGTCAAAATATGAGCTTTTTTCTAAAAGTTGGTGCATTTTCTCTTCTACTTTCCGATGATGTAAAAAAATATATATATTTACTACATTAAATCTTCTCAGAAAATGCAAAAAATCGAAAGAAACTCGAATTCGATTTTTTTTTTAAATTATTATATACATTTTTGAGCTATTTATTAAAATTAACACTTTAATTACTCGGAAAACGTTAGATTACATGTTACATAGATAAACAAAAAAATTGCAAATCGAAATATACCACTATATCGACAAACAAATAAGTTAATAAAGTTAATATTTAATAAGACATCTACAATATTTTGAGAGAATGGTAGAATCATCTTTCAATTAAATGCGTAGATGCCTATTTATTACTATTTTAAGATAACTTATATACCTGAGTGACCTACGAAAAATTTTAGCCTAAATTTTAGCCTATTTTTAAAAATTTTTAGGGATACAATTTAAAATAAGATTATTTTTTATTAAATTACGTTTTATTTAATTGTACGTAAATAAATATAATTAATAAAATAGTAATTTCTATAAATATTTGATTTCATGCTGCTTCAAATATACTTTGACTGTCATTTTTGGGTTAGATAGAAGATGCCATATGTTTCTGGTTGAACCGAGAAAATACCTATTGTGTAAAGAAATCTCAAGTCAAGCAGTAAAGCACTAATTTTTACTTATAGAAATGGGAGCTCAACGTAAGTTTGCGTCTCTGAACCACATCCATTGGGTCGTACAGTGTCTATTACTACTAGTTCCCTGTAATTCAGTGGCCAACTTTAGTTACAGTGTTGATAGGCCTTCCGAAGGCCTCCGTCATTACCTAACCATTTTCGAAAAGCCGGGACTGAGAGTTTACCGATCCCTCCAAAGCACGAAAGCGCTCAGATAAAAAAGCCACTGCGGTCATCCATCCAGTTACGTGCCGCCCACAGCGGTGTTTAATTACTTTGAGCTATGCCTCGAGCGCTTCTCTATACCTAGTCAAGTCAAAAATGTTTGAATTCCATACAAGGATCACTTTCAAACGTGATACTAGGTGAATTCAGGTGCCAATTCCTCCTAACCTAAGCCCGAGAAGAATTAACAATAAACTCGTCCTGGGCCTAACGTTTTTTGTTAGATCCTTGTAATAACTAGCTTAATATTATGCAAAAGTAATACAAGATAACAATAGTTAATACATTGCAAATCTGTCAGTTAGGGGTCTGAGGGCAGAGCAACATAAGGCCATGCATTCTTATTTAATGTAATCATCAATCGTTGACAATGACAAATCAAATATCGTTATTTATATAATACGCTTTCTTCACAATAAGTAATTTATATGGAGTTATACCCATATAAATTACTCTTCTTTATTCCATTACTAGCGACCCGCCCCGGCTTCGCACGGGTGCAATGCTGATACTAAATATACTACAGAATGTCTTTATATACAACGTTATCTAAGAGAATAACATAGCCTAAGAGATATTGCGGACGATTGTTGTAGTTTAATTTCATTTTTCATTGCCACAGTGTAACTAACAGTTACCGTACTCCTCCGAAACGGCTTGACCGATTTTTATGAAATTTTATATGCATATTCAGTAGGTCTGAGAATCGGCTACTATCTATTTTTCATACCCCTAAGTGATAAGACCCCTAACATTTTTTAATTTTTTGGACAATTTTTTTTTTTTTATTTTTTTATAATGTGACATTAAAAAATACATACAACCCTAAATTTTCACCCCTCTATAACCAACCCCTATTTTTTAATAGTTATTTTAGTATTTTTTTAGGGATTGTAGGGGTTGTACCTTACGTAACTTAACCAGCACAAAACATAACAATAATGTATCCGTAACTTTATTAATCTCTGTTATAATTACAATAATAAGAATAGTTTAATCTATATTTTTTTAATAATGATATTAGTACTTTAATATTTTTTGTGAAATATTATGGTGACGGCCATCTTTGATTTGAAATTTATCATAGTGTATAGTATTCTACTAGTCAAGCCTTTTCATTTGATACCTATATTGAAGGAGTTGTAAAATAATATGTAATCCACCATTTTGTGGCGGAGGCCATCTTGAAACAATTTTCATCAAACATAGCTAAGAACACTCCCGGCTAATTCACCTTTTAAACAAAAAAACTAAATCAAAATTGGTTCATCCGTTCGCGAGCTACGATGCCACAGACAGACACACACACACACAGAAACGTCAAACTTTTAACACCGCGTCGTATGTACGTCGGGGGTAGTTTTCGACAACATGATGGGCTAACGTACATTTTAACACTTCACACGAGTTGTTTTTTTTACAATTGAGGGTAGATTGTTATACAGGTGTGCGCCTTCGTATGCAAAATTGTTTTTTCCCATAGTTTATTTCTTTTTTCGGAAGTACGCATAAGGACAAACTATGCGAGTGAATTTTTGGGTTTTTATAAAATGAATGTATAAAGGTCTCTTCTGCTCTTTGTTCTTTACTCATATTGTTTACCAAAAATAGTCTGATTGTGTGCTGAAATAAACATGGCTTGTTGTCGCGCTGTCCCATGTGGCTTCGGCTCTCAATCCAAGATGCAAAGCTCCAGGCGATAGCTAACCTACCTTTGTTTACCTATCTCGTAGACAACTATATCGTATTATACAAATACTTTTATCAAACACTTGCTTTGGCCTATGTAGTGTAAAAGAGTAATAAACAAATAAAGCCAGTCATTACACACAGCATCATCTAGCCCCAAAGTAAGCAGAGCTTGTGATAAGGGAACCACATGACTGTTATACTAATTAAATACTTTACTTTATGAGTTCCTTGTTAGACTTCGGATTTTGTGTCAAAAAAAACACGCGTAGAGACTTATTCCACAAATACTTATAATAATTCTTCTTATCGTTTAATTAGTTATGTCAAACCATACTGGTTTGTGAATGTGAATGGGTTAAAGTGCGCCTCAGAAGATCCTTTCAAGCACTTAGCACATGTCGTCGAACCTATTCAGGTTCCTATTCAAGTTCTGCGTCCGATTCCCTCACGATATTTACCTTCGTTTGAGAGTACATAGTGCACATACATTTTTCGATCAGAAAAATCCATTAGTGCACGATTAGATTAGAACCCACGACCCTTAGGACCGGAAGGCGAGGCCACTGCCACTAGACCACCAGAGGTCTCTGATGATGATAAATTATATTTGCATTATTTCACCAGCAATAGATTTAGTCTCTATGTGTAACCGAGAAAGGTTCAGAGAGAGGACAAGTTCGTAGTTCGTCGGTTAACCAGCTGGAAAGTCTTTGAGAGACCGTTGCACTTCACCATTGAAACTAAGCACCTACTCAATACGTTTAATAGCACTATTCCAGACGCTGGCATTCAGAACCAATGAATGGACTCAAAAGTCTTAATGATACGACCATTGGAATTAAAACGACTGATTTTACGGTGCAAGGGTACTTCCGTTTTATGAGCTTCGATGAGGAGGAGTGATCATTTATTGTTATGGTTATGGCCCGTTTGTTACTCCCGTGCTCAGACTTGGCTTACTGAATATTAGTTGCTGGGTTTTTTTCCCGACCACGTCGTTGTAAGTACTTGTACTAATACAGTGATCTCGTGAAAGATGGTAAGAGGATATTACTTTTATGACTTTAGCAGTTATACAATGTGATTGAACGTAAGCAGTTCGATTTCAATGTGATTAGAAATTACCAGTCTTTCTAAGCAAACATTGCGATCTTATATTATTTATTTTCCTCAAGTTATTTACGGTTTTTTTTTAATAGGGCTAGAGTTACTGATTTGGGTGTGAATAATTGGAATAAAAGCTTTGTGTTTCTTAGTGATTTGAGCAGAAATAATGTGTTTAATTATTTTATATGAAAGGCACCATTTTATATAATATAACAATTGACGAACGACAAAATACGACATAGTGACTTACTATAAACAATATAAACACATGACACTCAAAGTTTACATTATTATGACACATGCCATTAACGAAGAAGAAGAAGATATAACCAAACTAAAAGTCATAAATATATTTTCCATTATAGAAGAATTCATAAAAAAAAACTTTATTTGGAACATAACAATAAGTACAGTAACAATTTGGAAACGATGAAACGATGTTATTTTTAAACATCATGAATTTATATTGGTTATTTGATTCATGAAAAAAAAATCCTTTTTAGTGAAACCATCAGAGGAAGAGTCCTCTGATGGTTATAACCTAATATGGCACGTACTTTTGCTTACCGTCTATCTTATAAAATCACAATTAGCTACCGTGACGTGCAAGTATGGTTTGTCCTTGTCATTTTAATGTCAATAAATAGAGACATCAACAGATTTCAACAACACAGCTAATATGTTGTTATTTGTTAGACCATTAATTTAATTTTAGTTTATCGTATTTCTGGAAATCATTTCCCGTCCAGGTATCTCGCCTACATAACAAAAATGTGATCGTACGTTACCCTAATAAGACAGTTACTGATACACAATAGGTAGGTAAGTACCTACATTATTTAAACCCAGCTATTCCTATCTATAAACACGGCAGAAGCTTCACCCACGTGTTCTCTAGAAGCGTTTTAATGCTGAATTTCTCAGAATTGTGTGTCAGTAAGAAATACACAAATATAAACAAACTGAGTATTGTTCTACATATAATACCAATTAATGAGAAATAAGCATATTGAAATATTTTAAGTAGCTCCAAAAATACCACCCTGAGACATGTACCTACCTAATTCATAATATTAGTTTTATTTACAGAAATAACTACAGAAATGTACTTACAGAATAATCTATGTATATAAAAGAAAGTCGTGTTAGTTACACCGCTTATAACTCGAGAACCGCTGAGAACCGCTGAACCTATTTGGATGAAACTTAAAATGAATATAGTTAGTAACTTGTATTGGGATAAAGGCTATTTTGTATCCCGGGAAAACAACGGGAACGGGAACGGGGCGGGTGGCCGATATCGCCATCTATTACTATTAATCCGTAACTTTGTTATTCTCTGTAATAAACCGCATCAAAATCTGTTACGTAGTTTTATAGATCTAAGCATACATAGGGACATACAGACAACGGGAAGCGACTTTGTTTTATACTATGTAGCGATACATTTCTGTAATTATACTCTTTTCAATATTACTTAGATGTAAATAGATATTTGTAAATGAGTATTATTTAATTTTAATTGATAGTGTACTTTAGTAAGTTCTGTAGGTTATATTTTTTATATTTTATTATGATACAGGTGTCAATGCCTGAAAGGAAGTTAATTTATTATGGGTGGGTTCCCGCTGTGATAACCAGACTCTTAAGAGACTGGTAGGAACATGGAACCCACATGTACGCTCACTCACAATTTGAAGACTGAACATTATACAAACATTTCTCTTCATCTCATGCACACATATTTCAACGTCAAACACACAATAACACAAGGTATATATCATTATAGATATATATCAGATATATATCATTATCTAATTCATCCCTAGGCGCATACACTATACAACGTCAACCCTATACGTCATAAACTTTCTTACATACTTTTATTTGTGGCTGGAGAAGAGTGCTGGGAACCGGCATACAGATAATCTAGTCCGGCTCCTAGCGCACCAATATTGTATTATTAGCATTATAAGATATCTTGTAACTTGCTATTTATTTAAGTTCAATAAATTATTATTTGATTTGATTATATTCATTTTTTATACTCAATGTGTATTATTGATAACATTAAGCGTAAATAAATAAATAAATCTTTATTCATTACCTTAGAGCTAAGGGTTACAACAGGTAAAATAATATATATTATTACAGTATAATACGTATTATGTAACTATACTTAGGTAACTGTTTACAATATGCCCGAACTAGGAAAACCTGTGTCTCGGGCTGGATAGGACTAACAATATTACCTTATAGGTATGTAAATAAACAAAAAACTGTAAACTTATGTGATAAAATAAAATAAACAAGGTTACAATATAAATGGTTACAATATAAATGTAAATGCGTATAATTGGCGTACGTCTAAGGAAACCGCCAGTGACACAAGAAACCAATTATCTAAGTAAAACGCGGGTACAAACCAACCCTCTGTATAAACACAATTTTCATACAAATATTGTCGGTCTAAGATATCGCAGGCGAGTGCACTTGCATTCCATCCGTTTAGCACACAGTGGCGTGGATATATCGACGTCGGAGCCATGATGGATGTGCCGCCTATTGTTGGATGAACAGCCCTTACTTTACAAAAGCCTTAGGTAATATTAGGAGCTCTGTTTATTATATTATAGAACGTGCGGGGGCAGACGAGGTAGAGTTTTGCACTCTTGTAGTTTTTAGGTAACCTATGGCCTTACTCATTTACTAACTTGGCTAAGTTGAATCAGGAATACTTCGCTAAGTCGAATCAGCAAGCCGTTGCAATACCTAGATTAAAATAAGTTAGCGAGATGGTGCAAGTTTCGGTCCACACGGTTATTGCATTGCGGATTGTATCGGGTTTGTTAGCTGCTTCCTTCCTTGTGTAATCACGTGCCGGGATTGAAATAGAAACGTTTTACATTTAGAAATGCATTCTTGGGGTAGAATCACATGCAACTAAGCAGAGTGTATCGGATGCTTATGAAGAAGTTACAAAGTGAACATTGTATCTACTTACTAGATCCAGGGAAGTGAGCTTACTAACGCTGAAACACGCTGACTATTTCCAGGATTTAAAATATTTATAAATTTTGGTAGACAATCTATAGAGCATCTAGGCGCAAAACTAAGCATAGCTTGTAATATGGTGACCAGATGTCTGATAGAATACATATATATTTTTAAATACAAGGTATGTACGATCTCTGAGACGCAGATAGTTGCGGATTCACTTCCCGCCGCTGGATAAATGTTTGTATGATCTGCAAGTATTGTCTCGGGTATAGGTGTTTTTCTATGTATATTTTTTATGTATTTACACAAGTATATAAGTAGTACATATATCAGTCATGTGGTACCCATAATAAAAACTCTGCTTTTGCTCTGCTCTGCTCTGTTCTTTGGGGCTAGATGGTGTGGTGCTGTGTGAAATGTTCGGCATTATTTATTTATTTACATTACCCAGGATAATAATACGTATGGCAGGATAGAATGCAATTACTATTTACCTAGAAGTTTATCTCCAATTATCAAATAACACATATTTTTTGTTTTTTGATAATAATCTATTAAGTCAAAAGTTATCCAAGTTTAGGCAACTATTCAGTTTTTAAATAAATATAATTCAGCCAGAATCGATCGCTCGTATTAACATAAACTCTCAAAACGGCTATCGTTCTTCAACAAAACGCAGTAACTGAACATATCATTCACAGGCAGGAGATCCCACTATGCATCGCGCGGAGCCTGGGGCCGCACAATGCATCAGATGGATCAAGTGGTCCCGCTCCTTTGTGTGTGATCCCGATTCATACGATTGAAGCAGTCTTTATATGAGCTCAAACTATTTTTCGAGATTGTTCAACTGGAGTAACATAATAAGCATTTCGAATATGCATTTCATAACCCACACTATAGCTCTTTAGACATCGGAATCATGGAATCATCAAATCTTGTTTGGCAAATTTAAGCTTATCTTAGGGCAAGGCCATAGATGCTAGCATGAGGCTGACATAGCAAGTGGTCTGCTAACTATTCTTCACGTAGCTGGATGTTAGACAGGTTTTTACCCTAAAACTCGTAAGATACCGAATAAGCAGTTCTTTAACACCTTACCCATGCCATAACTTCTCCGTTCCCGCTTACAGCCGTTTCTGAGTCCTCAGCAAATGCTGGTGTTCGTTCAATGCACCATTTCTCACAAACCGCCGACGTGACCACTAACCATAAACAAAACACTGCCGAAGTGCCCACTGCACAATAAACACGTATCTCGTACCTAAGCACAGTCCACAGCTCTTGTTCTGGCACAATGATCAAGGTTTTTATTGACACCCATAAAGTCACATATAAAAGAAAATCTGATCTCACAGCAGCATTCTCAGGTGTCGAACCATAATGCCATAACTCCCAGAGCAAAATATTTGCAGATCCAATATATTTAACACAATGCGCGAATCGAGCTTCGAGGCTTGGGTTCATGTCATGGTGTAAAGTAGAAGCAATAGTTTTGTGAATTATGTGCCACACCAAGAACCGAAGACTTTGAGTAAGTACACGAAGTGCAACGTCCAAACGATTACCTAAATCGGCACCGGGTAAACTTAGAAGCTTTCTCGTGTCGCCTTTGAGATCTGAGCGGGGACTTTTACAGCAGCCGATCCTTTCATCACTATTTACTACAATACTATAAAAAAATACTTTTAACTTTCTTTGAAAAACCGCATTTATCCTAGTCCTACCCTAAACCAGCTGTGACTATCGAATGCCAATCGAAATCATAAGATAACACAATTTTGTAATTCATTAAATAATTATCCCATTCACTAATTATTGTTTTTGAACTAGAATGGTATTAATCTTCTTCATAGTTAAAGTCATGACAGTTTTATTCAATACAATCTAATCAAAACCACAATCTCTACTTTAAATCATCTAACATGGGGTGAATTCAGATGCTGATTTCCCTAAGCCAAATCCAACATTAATCAATTAATCAACAAGAAACTTATTTTTGTTCTAGCGTTTTCCTTCTTATTTACTATATAGTGTCGCAGTTGTAGGAGGTCATGATTCTGTTTTGTCAAAGGTTCATGTTTAGTTTACTTTGAAATGCAGACTCAAAGTCTTTTAGTTATTGCGGCAGATACATGACATGTTCTCTGCCCTCCACTTTTACTTATCCTGCATTCTTCTGTTCGCTTGAGTTTGTATGTGCTTGTGTAACAATTCAATTATTATTATGTGTGTGTCCATTTCTTCTCGTGTGATCATCATCTCTAAATACTCCATCATTTCAACAGATATGCTGTTTGGGATCGTAACGCATGTTATAAATCCTACTTGTCGTAGTTGTTTGTAAGCGACGACAGTCCAACCAAACTGCTGAAAGACAGTTATGTAGCCACTTGGGTAAGTACACATAGATCTCAAGTTTAGAGTTTAAGTCGTGACGGATTTAGTGACCTTAGTAAAGGTCAAGTGCTTTTATGTTGTCACGTCAGATTTTAACTATTTATATTGTCTTTTACTCTCACTGTAACATATAAGTACTACCTACAGAAAACGTATTTGGAATTTGAAAAGAACTGTAATGTACCTATAATCACGATTTAAAAACTAAAAAGAAAACCGACTTCATTTATATAGAAATACGAAATTTCGTTTACTTGGATGACATATTTTTCCCAAGTATTTTGTTTTAAACACCAAATTTTTATTTTTGTTGGTTTATATATAAATCAATTATTTTTATTATCATAACATCGTGCGGAAACCGGCATAAACCTCAAAAGTTTGAAAACATGAGCCAATTGATTGGCTGATCAATTGGCTCATGTTTTCAAAATTGATTGGGGAAAAAAGGAGCCTCTGATGCGCACTTTAATCTTTTACACTGTTTCAAAAAAATTAGTAGCACGATAAGAAGAAGAAGGAAGTATATTTAGGGCTCCGTACCTCAAAAGGAAAAAGGGAACCCTTATACTTATAGGATTACTTCGGTGTCCGTCTGTCTGTCCGTGCGACAAGAGCCTTTTTCTCAGGAACGCATAGAAATTAATATCAAAACGTAGGTCTTCGATTTTTTGGAGCTGTTAAAAGCCAGCTTCTGAATCAATACAATCAAAAGAAACGGCATAAATACGGACATTCATGTCGCTTATTTCGACACTCAATAGTAAATCATAATCTATGGGATACTCGTTTTTCCCGTTGAGCTAAAATAAAATTTATCAAGAAGCAAGGTCACACAGCACAAGTAAAGGAATAAATCCATAAACCAAAAATTTGATCTGACACAAAAAAATTTAGATTACAAATACATACTTTAAATGGACTAGTTATCGATGGTAAAACATGATGCCGAAAAAATAGGTAGGTATGTAATATACCCTCTCAGGAGGGGCTTTAGCACTTGAACAATTTTTTTTTGATGTTCCAGAGTTTATTAGTAAAACAAGTTGTCTTTTGTGTATATCTGTTTACTTATAATTGGTAGGTAATTATTGTCGTTAGTGTTATTGATATCTAGAGCATTATTAACCATCCAATGAATAAACATACACAGTTTCTGAGTATTTCCGAAAATAACTGGGAATCTCGCATCAAAGGAAATCAGATTAGTTAGAAATGTGACGGCCGCACTCACAGCCGCCAATCCAAGTAAAGGCTAAAAATACTGATCCGTATTCAAACTGATCCGAAAGCATCTATATATATTATCATATGGTTTTAGAAGTTAGCGATATTTTTCGCGTAGTACCTTTTGATTTATTCACAATGCTATTGCTGACTGAAACCACAGGGAGTGGCCGCCGAGTAGCACGGACAGTTTATCGAAACTACCCTCACATGATCAGCCAAAATACCCGTTAAAGCCTAGCGCGACATGCGATTTTTTCACGCTATTTTGTGGAACATAGAATCAGACGTAAGCGTACGCACTAGCGAAAAAAAACCGCGGTGAAAATGACATACTTCAATATAGCGAAAAAAAACGCCGCGAAATATTTAGACCTAGTGCCCTACTACTAAATTGACATAAATTCTGATCGCCAAAGCTTAAAAAAAACTATGAGCTATCATGATTGACATTTCCGAATGTTGCTGCCTATTTTATTCCACGAGCTATGATTATAATGTATCTTGCCTCCGAGAACTTAGATTGCCGATTACAAGACTTTCCTTTGACATTACACTTTGCTGATGAGCGAGTGGATTTAAGAGAACGCGCTGTGACTTCTGTATTAGTATTTAGTGTGAATAGTCCACAAAATACTTATATATACAAGTCATTTTTGTCATTGTTAAAAGAAACAAACTTGTACGTGAACTATTATATTATATTTATGTGAAATCAATTTGCCATTGCCATTAGTAATCTCATCTAAATAGCGTTTTGGAATTCGTAAGCAAGCTAACTTACCTAATTCTACTTCTCCTATTCCTTGTAGGTAGGAGAAAGTAGAAGATATATTTTTTTTATGGTGTTTCTATGTATAATATGTATGTATTTAAAAAAAAACGTATTTAAGTATATCAGTCATGTGGTACCCATATCACAAGCTCTGCTTACTTTGGGGCCAGATGATGCTGTGTGAAATGTCGGCATTATTATTATTATTATTATATATTTTTACTGATGTAGGTGTTTTATACATAGTAAAAAATCATGTACATATAAACTTAACTCATAAAAAGAAGGTAACTAATTAAGCGAGTACTTATAAAAAAGCTTGTCTTCAATCCTATAAATTTGCTGGAGTAAAATGAAAAGCTGAATGTTACCTAGAACCGTACAAGTTCCTACTATAATATAAAGAGAAGATTTTCATTAATTATAAAAGGCACAGGAAGGACCATTTCCTTTGCGAGCGGACGCGACAAAGTGTGAGCAGAGTAATTGAAAAAGAATTAATTTCTTGGAGCATTCACAAAGTGCATTCTTAATGTTTTGAGAGCCAACAACGGCTGCTCAAACTCATTTCTGATTTTTTGAATTGGTTGCCGGTAATGAGAACTATAGGTATGTGTAATTAGCTTCATCAAAACTTTTACGTCACTCTTTATTGTAGGTCAATTGGAGATAGTCTGAGAGAGAGAATTGATTCAGGCGTGACTTTGCGGAAATCCATTACAAAATATTGAATACGTTGACAAATATTTAGTATTCCAGTGCGGAGCGACTCAATTGTAGGTACCTGAGGATGCCTCGTGGAGCGACGAAACACGTGGCGAATTTCTTTTGGGTTCTTACTTATTTTAATAGATTGGCGGGATAGTGCTAAATATTTGTCTATTAAATATTTGGTACTTACCTGATTCTTCATATAATACAAGTACCTACCAACATTTTATACCAGCCTTAGGACCAAAAATCCGGTCTTTAGAGTACCCCAGATTTTCACGGATAAATGTCGCTTCGACGATAAGTAATGACGTCTATAGGTGACCGTTGACACTCGCGAGACGGACGCGACGCGTTGACGTGACGGAGCGGTCGCCGCGACGCTGTATGTGCGAGCGTTTATCTTGCGACGTCACTTTCGAGCCATGAAATTGGCGACAGCTCACAAGAAATGCGTTGCCGGTCAAATAGAGGAAACGTAATCCTCTACTTAGGAATGTCTTTCAACGTCAGTTAAAAGTTTAGTGTTTAGTGCGAGTGTCGTCGTGATCGTGATCGTCGTGACGTCACCATATGTATGCGCCACTTTGCCAGCATGGCCTAAAAACGTAGAAAAAAAAAGGTTGGTGCTTTTGTTGACAGTTTTATCTCTTTAGTAATTTAGAGGAAAAAAGTGGTATGTCATATTGTTATTAACTTTTTTATGCAGGACTGATAATGTTAGTTATTTTGAAAACAAACTTATTTCTTGGTTTGTTTCACACCCACAGCTCGCTTCATCCTTATAGAAAAGAGAATTACAGAAAAATTCAAAAGTAATCAGTCTGACCGACAGAGTAACAGGATTATTTAGAAAAAATCTAGGTCAGTAAGTACGTATCCCACGCTATATCCATGGCCTGCAGAAACTGATCGGCAATGTCGAAGCTCTAACGACGACGTTTGTTTATTATTTTTTACGATACGCTAGTAATCCCTCGCTGGGAGATAAAAAAATATTCATAAAAAATCACTATAAAAAGTTGCGCATGCTTTCACCGTAAAAGTTGAGATAAAGCGAGAAGAAATATTATTATCTTTTCGTGTTTCGCTACATGTTGTAACGCAAAAGGACGGTGTGCGTAACTCTAACGGAATGCTATTGCATTTAGAGATTATGAGTTAGCCATTATTCAGTCAGTGCAAAAAAAAAAATTATCACATGAAATTTGTGCGTCTAAACTCTACCAAGATATTAAAGAAAATCGGATTCCGCTGGTGACGTGTCATTTTTTCAACTGGGCCTAGCTGGATGAAAAGTAGATACCTTAAAAGAAAGCTCATAACTTGTTTGTTTATCAAATTACAGAGTTGCGTCAAAAAACTGCCACTCTTACGCAATGAGATAAAAAAATGTCTTTTAATGAACATAAGTACTTTTTTGAGTGTTTAAAGCTATTTGTAATGATTACTAAGTGATGTTTTTTTTTAAATTATAATAATGGAATTAATAATAAGTTAATTAGGTATATAAAAGATTTGCGCAATTCAATGTACTTGTACTCAATCTTACTGTAATGTACTGTAATCAATGTACCTAGAATAAGTTAGGTTTTCTAAGCAGAGTCCTAAATGGCTATGTGGCTACCATGATATTTTTAAAAGTAATAAAAATGTTTGCATATACTTGGCTAAAATTATAATTATATTACATAGCTCCATTCTTCATATATAGAATTATAGTATTTTTCAAGGTAGTGCTTTGTCCCACAAGGTAGCTTCGCACGTCTTTTAGATCGATATATCGATATACAACACTGACTCGATTTACTTAATCGATATAAAACAGTGTCACATCACTACAGCTCGTCTATGATTCTCTCATTCTTTTTTCGTGCGAGGTAGTAAACGCACGCGTCTAACTACAAGCTCATCCAAGTTCCGTGACGACTCCAAATTGTAGATTAAAATGTCGAAAAGGAATAATGTAGACTAGAAAGAATAACAATTGCAACGATACCAAGCGAAAATTAAAGAGCTTGAAAACAGGCTGGTTGACATCGTCGAATTATTGTGTTCTCGGATTCTGAATCAGATTCAGACAGTAAAGGTAAGCCTGAACATGTATTTAAACATGCAGTAAATCAATTGGACTCCTTTAAACCATCTCTAAGTCTGCCGGGCGGTTAACTGCGGGTTATTCACGAAGGCTAGACATGATGCGTTAAAAACCTGTGGGTAGACTGAAGGTCATTTTTATGCATGAAGCATGTATACATGCAGTTAGTCAATTTGACTCGTTAAAACCATCTCTAAGTCTGCCGGGCGGTTAACTGCGAGTTATTCACGAAGGCTAGACATGATGCGTTAAGACCTGGGGGTAGACTGAAGGTCATTTTTATGCATGAAGCATGTAGACATGCAGTTAGTCAATTTGACTCGTTAAAACCATCTCAAAGTCTGCCGGGTGGTTAACTGCGGGTTATTCACGAATGCTAGACATGATGCGTTAAAAACCTGGGGGTTAACTGAAGGTAATTTTCATGCATGAACATGTAGACATGCAGTTAGTCAATTTGACTCGTTGAAATCATCTCTAAGTCTGCCGGGCGGTTAACTGCGGGTTATCCACGAAGGCTAGACATGATGCGTTAAAAACCTGGGGGTTGACTGAAGGTCATACACGAAGGTCATTTTCATGCTTGAGTATCATGTATGCCTGTCCAAGGAATATAAATCAACACAAAAATGAAACTTTTGCTCGCAAAAAAAAAATTTTTCATAACTACCCTCATATTATTATTTATTTTTATTCTTTTTCTATTTATAGAAATCGAATCCACAAAATTGAGGTGTTGATGGACATAGGTATTCCGATTGATGACGGTCTAGCGGTCACGCAAAATACGTCATTGCCTGATGAAACGCTGCCCGAACAAATTATCCACGGAAAATCAAACCTCCAAACCCTGAAACTCTGGCTGATATGATTCCAAAATTAGGAACTGAAATGCGTTTTGCGTTGGGAGACATGGGTCTCAGACCCAGACCCAGAAAATATGCATGGTGATATAGCTAAAAGCTGGCTCCCCATACTGTGTAAAGGGTTAGCAAACTTGGGGAAGGAACAAATTCTATAAGAACATAATGTTCCAGATAATTGTTGGCTTTTAAAAGTCACAAGCTTAAATCCCGAATTATCTGCAGCGGTAGATGACATAGTTCGTTCCCAAAAAAAAAAAAAAACTTGAAGCGAAACGGGGGCAAATTGGGCCTGGGAATCACCGCCATGAAAAATTAAAAAACTTCTATCAGAAGTTTGTAGAATTCTATCATACATATACTTTGCAGAGACCCAGACACGCTCTAAGTTAATTACACCATAATTGGACAAGTCTTTTTTGAATATTATTTAAGTCAGAGAAAGAGACGAAACTACTTTTGAATCAAAACTTTCCGTAAAAATTAAGTTCCGAAAGTTATACATAAAATAGAAATAACAATAATAAATAAATAAGCCTGCAGATAAAACATAATACGCCATTAGATGCGTTGAGTAATACTCGTACCTGGCTAAGACGGAAAACTGGTCAGCTCTTACTCGGTACCCCACGTCGGCGAACACGGGGGGGCACGGAGGGTACACAGCGACCCGGCCTACGCAGAGCTCAACCTACTAGGGGATGCAAACTCATGCGCCGCCACCGCCACCAACTCCGTCAGCATCGGCGCCGCAGACTAGACAAGCTGTCAGCCGACAGCGTGCACCGACATGTCAGTAGCAGCTACCCAGGTACATTCAAGCTACATTATTACCATAAGTGTTGGCTAGCTATTACAAAAAATCTGTTTGTTTTAGACTGTGTATTACATGGTTATCGCATACCTATATACTCGTAACAATGTAACAGTTATATATCCCTGAGAACCGATGTACACAGGTAGATAAAAACGAATGCAGAGTTCTACATTCGTTTGCATTCGAGTTCTGAGATCCGCAATGATGTATTCCGGTTCACCTATACTTTAACACTTAAACGTAATTAGCTCTCATAGATTTATTTGAGCCTCAAATCATTTAATAAGATCGTTAAAAAGACCACTTCAAGATGGAGGATTACAGAATTGTCTGTAATCTATTACCGATAAACGGTTATAAAAAATATCTGAGTTTTCAGTATGAAGATATTAATGTACAAAATACGACCTACGAACTTAACGCTATGAGCTATGGTTTGTCGATCACACCAAGAACCTTGACTAAAATACAAAAAGAAGTATTTGGTTAATTAAGGAATCGCGGCTTCAGCTCAGTATCCTATATAGACGACACCCTTTGCCTGGGAAACAACTATGAGGAATGTCTTCACAATGTCAGAGAATATGTTAAACTTTTCGAGTTAAAAAAAAAAAAAAAACTATGTATGAACTTATGTATGATACAGTATGTCCATATCGCGACCCGAAAATAAACGTAATAACATATTTCAACTTACACAAAAATACATTAAATTCATTTTCTTAGTTTATTGACACTTTGACAGCAGGTGGGCAGGCGCCCAGCTGTAAAATACGGCTGGATAGGCTTGGTATACTAAATTGTTGGAGATAGAATTTTTTTTAACTTTTGCCAATTATGACACAATAATTAAATCATCGGCAGCATTATTACCTGATCTTTACTGGTGGAAAGCGAATTTACTTATAGCTAAACAATCGGTAGAAAGAAAGTGAACTAAAATATCTTATTATTTATTTAGATAAAATGCTTTTCTAGGTCTTAAGTGTTTTGCTCAAAACATATTTGATTGTGCTATATTTGATATGTGCGCATTGATAACAATATCCCCATTTGAATGAACTATCGAGGTCCATTTAACGAGATACGAGGTTTGTGATCGTTCGCTTCATACATTAACACAAAAGAAAATAAAGAAACCGACGAGGTGTCACGCAAAGTTTAACATTAGAAAGTAACTTTATTTTCAAGCGTTTAAAACTATTATTGCAAAGTTTGGTCAACCTGACATAGACATTTTTGCATCCCGCACCATTACCAAGTGTAACACTTTCGTATCATGGAATCCGGACCCAGGTGCAATGAATGTTTAAGCCTTCACGTTTTCTAGGCATCAATATTACTTTTATTGTTTTCCACCTCTATCAATAATTCTTAAATGCCTACGCAAGATTGAAAACGAACAACTAACTGGAATTATATCTTCCCTTACTCGCCCTCGCAGGCATGGTTTCCTCTTTTAAACCAGTTGTATAATATCTAACAATATATTCTTTAACTACGCGATACGGCCTCGTTACAGAGTGCACCTACCGCAGATGAAGGATAGGCTGCTGCGATTGTGTCAAGCAAGCGTTATCGTGGCGAGCCGCTTCACAATAGGCGTTAGTCAGCGGGTACTTACAAAGCTGTACCTATAACACTACATATAACTCATACGGTTCCATGAACTCTAACCGTTCAGTGATCTCGTTGTTATTGGGCAACAAAATAGGTTCAGATGAACAAATTTCACGTTTGTTAACAGGACCTTATAATCAGATGCCAACAGATATTAAATATAGTTTCATATGGGATCCTCAAACCTCAAGTACTTGACTTTATTTTTGACTGGTACCCGAACGTTAAATCACCCTTAGATCATAATACAAAAAAAATACAATGCTTCTTGCATTATGTACCTACTGGTCACTATGAACAAACTATTTTAGTAATTAAAATAACAGATATTGTGTTTCCTAAATTGTTATTGTTATAACTATTTCTGATAAGTAGCAGGATGTGAGCAACCGACTTTAATACTGCTCAACTTTACTAATAAACCTAATAGTTGCCCCGCAAAATGTACGGTCGATTATTTGTGTGCAACAAAAATCTTAGCATTTTAATAAATTACTTATTTAAAACCCAAAAGTGCTCACATATGCGAGCCACGACTCCATCAGTAGGATGGATAAAAGGCATGTTAGCGGCTAGTGGTATCCATGTGACGACGCGCAGCCGGCCTTTCTGTAAAGCAGCCGGCTGGACAGTGAACTCGCAAGCCTTCGCAAAGTTTTACAACTGCTCTGTAGTCACTGACAACTTTGCAAGGTCAATTATAGAAAAATAAGTTAAGATTGTATAATTATATACAATCTTCTACATAATTCTACACTATTCTGATTATAATAAAATTATGATATGGTCAACTCTGTGAATTCATAGAATTATTATGAATAACATTGATAAACGATATTATCATTTGCTTCATGATATAAAAAGGAATTTTATTTAGTTACATAACATTGTCTCATATGAATAAAATAATCCAACCAAAAACTTTTGAGAAGTAGATACTCTAAACATCTACCTTGTAAAATACTATAATTCTATAAATGAAGAATGGAGCTATGTAATATAATATAAGACTAAATGAACTTCACAAGTGAAATTCAATCATTATTATATTAATAGCTCCATTCGAATATATAGAAACCCACCCACCACAACCCAATAAAAGTTTTTGGGTAAACTCTAAAGTAATGAGAGAATCATAGACGAGCTGTAGTGATGTGACACTGTTTTATATCGATTAAGTAAATCGAGTCAGTGTTGTATATCGATATATCGATCTATAAGACGTGCGAAGCTACCTTGTGGGACAAAGCACCTTGTAAAATACTATAATTCGATATATTCGAATGGAGCTATTTTTATAATAATGATTGAATTTCACTTGTGAAGTTCATTTAATCTTATATATTATTGTACCCACCGTTATATAAACTGTATTGACCAATGACAAAAAACACTTAAAAGCGTACTCTCGAAGCGCTCGGAACACACTCCTTCAGCAAGCGACATACCGTGCGATCAGCATACCAAAAAACGTGACGTATTTTTTTAATAAATAAGTACCAAATCGTATAAGCAGTCTTGTCTTATTTACTGTCTTATTTATAAATTCAGAATTGTTTTGGTATATATACCATTGTCAGTTGCTGAACAAGTATTGAGCTAGCTTTCAAGTTTAAAGTCAATTGACTGCGTACATAGAATGTTGCATTTCATTATCATCAATTACCTACATTCGATAGGCTGGGCCTTTGATTGTGACAAACGGACCAACTAATTAAATCGCCATTTTTCTGTTCGATTAACTCTTGCCGCCGGCCAAGTTAATGAGTCGATTAATTGTTATTCCATGCGATTTCCCATCGACTGCCGAGTCGAGTAAGACAGTCAGGGTCACAATATCAAAATTTTAGAATATATTTAGTATCGATTTAACTTCTAAAATACTATTTGGTATTTATTGATAAAAAATGGTTACCCAAAACATACATCTCCCAACACAGAGTAAGTAAAAGTAATAGTATTTTTTGTAGAAATAGATTAATGACTGCATTTATTTTAAAATAATACATCATTATAAAACTATAAAAGCTAATAAAAAAAATGCATTGCAAACTCTCTTTTGTCTCTGGTTGTACCAACCTGGTACCTCGAAGGAACTCTAACAACTATTAACACTCATTCAATCCGTAAGTTACATTTGAAAGGAACTTTTCAAACGGACTTTTAATGTAAGTGGTGTTAACTTCCCGTTAGTTTCTAAGGTACAGTTTATATTTTATATTTTTATAAAATAGCTTCAATAAAGTTTTTTTTCATAATTCATAATTCACTTATTGGAACATAGGTAAATTATTTTTAATTGCAGATTTTATTAATTGCTAAGTTCGGTATGCTACCATTTAGTAAATGGTGTACAATATTTTATAACCAAGTGAGACATTAGGTTACACAATAATAATACAATAACAATGCAATATAAACGTCATTTAGGAATATTAATGAATTAAATTTATGTCATGTTATTAATTCAGATATGTATTGTACCTAAGATCTGGAAATCAGCGTTTATTACTCCAGTACACAAGAAAGGTCCTAAAACCGAGGTCAGTAACTATAGACCCATATCAAAGCTTTGTATCATTGCCAAGATCTTCGAGAGAATTATTTACAATCAGGTATATTCTAGTTTAAAGAATATGTTTAGCCCCTTCCAACATGGCTTTTTAAAGGGTAAATCAACTGTTTCAAATCTGGTTCTTCTAAACGACTATATAACTCAAGCTATGGATAACGGTCACCAAGTCGACGTAGTTTACACTGACTATTGCAAAGCCTTTGACAAAATTGATCACAATACATTCCTGACTGAATAAGCTTATGAAGTCTTAAGCTTATTCAGTCAGAAATACGAGGTGACTTGCTAAGGTGGTTTTCTTCTTATATTCTTAATAGATCTTAGGCAGTTGTTATTAATAATTATATATCTGGTTGGGTACCCGTTCCTAGTGGAGTTCCTCAAGGTTCACTTCCTGGGCCTCTGCTGTTCATATTATATGTGAATGACATATATTCCTGTTTGAAATCTACCAATCTACTCTGTTTTGCTGATGATATGAAAATATTTTCGAAGTATATTTTACAGGGTCTTTCTATAATTTACTAACTTTTTCGAAAATTGACGGCATGCGTGATCTGGGTGTGTACCATGACTCGAAATTACTCTTTGACGTCCATATTGATAAAATAGTTAGTAAATCTTCTAGGTCATTAGGATTTGTCATGCGACTTTCAAAGATTTTTACAGAGGTAAAAACGTATATTGTACTTTTGTTAGGAGTCATCTTGAGTATGCGTCTCAGATATGGAACCCGTGCTATGATATTTATATTAATCGCATAGAAGCTATTCAGAAGCGTTTCTTAAGATATCTTTGCTATAGAGATAGAACCCCTTATCATTCTTTTAATCATTTAAAGCTGGGGAAAAAAAATCACTTTCTTCCACTTGTTAACCGCAGGGGCATTGCTGTTTTCTATATATTTAAAAAATTAAAAATAGATTGTCTAGACCAGACAGATTGATAGTAAAATATATTTTAACACTCCTAGTAGAACACTCCGATCCTCCACTACATGTTCCAGGTCAGTCCACTAACTATAGACAGAATTCATATAAAGTGCATATTGTGCAAGTGTTCCTAGGGCAAGGCGGTGCTTAACTCTCGACTTCGTTAAAGATTAGGCAGATTGTTATTTTGTTTTTTTTTCTTTATCTTGTGTTAGATTAGGAGTATAAGCATTATTTAAGCTTGTGTTCACATTTTTTTGTTATGTTTCTATCCGCGGAAACCTGTTATTGGCTTTCTGTTTTTATGTAATTATTTAAGTTAAACGTGTATAGCTGTTGGTTTTCCTTAAAAATAAATAAATAAATGTTATAAAAATATTTAGCTTGTAACCAGGAATTGAATTTCTTGTTACATTCATACATTGAATTAGTAAGTACCTGATGTAAATTGTAATAACATGTAAAAACAGAAGCGCTATACCGTCGTCTGAGTGTATCAGGTACAACTAATTTTATTAATACCGGCTTAATTTTTTAAATCTGATTTTCACATTAAAGCTACTTTAGTGAATCAAGCAATGACCAAGAAAATCACGGTGTAATCTATTTCTGCCAGCTTCCTATTTTGCCTCCAGTTTGGTGTATTTCCAGAACCATTCAAGCATGCATTAATCTACCCCAATAATATGAGCGGGGACAGAGACGGTGTCACAACTTATAGGTCTATTTGTGTTTGTTCTGTTTGTCATATTTAACAGTTACCTACTACTTAAATTCTTGAATCACAATAACAACCATTTCCAAAAGTAATATTAATAAAATATTTATATTTAAACTTATACAAGAATCATAAAGGCCGTTAGCACAGCGCGAACTAAAGTATATTTTTGCTTCTGCAAACAAGCCTACTTTAGTGCATCCATTATTAGCATCGCGCCCCGAGCAGCAACTTTACATGTAAACAAATACCTGAGCTGGAGCACGTCTTAGGACAAGCGCATACAGGCGACTAAACGTCCAAGCGATGGTTTTGTATTCATAACTACAATTAGTTGATTAAAACAGATATGAATATCACAACAGAACAAGCAGACGTACCACTCAATACCATCCATACTTTGTCAGACTTCCACTCTTACGAACAAAGCGCTTTGCTTCCACATTTATAATGCGTACAGCCATGAATTGGAATGCTCTGCCGTCGTCTGTCTTTCATGAAAACTACAATTTGGGTCTCTTCAAGTCAAGAGTAAATAGGTATCTACTAGACCTGTGTGCCCCGTCGTTGGCCACATCGTCGCGTAACATCAGGCGAGTTCGTGGTCAAACGTGGGTCTATCTATGATAAAAAAATACATTAAACAATATTAAAGTAAAAATTTGCAGGTCAAAAATATGTGTAAGCATCACCAAATTACATGTTTTTAAATTTATTATGTATATTTTTTGTTTGTAATACCACTGTGCCGCAGTTTTGAAAATTTTGTAATATTGGCTGAATTGTAGATACGTTTTTTAGTGAGCGTTTTAATTTGATTGGATGAAAAAGCTCCTAGAGCTTGGTACATATTTTTCATCCCAACGAGTTGTCAACGCAAATCGCCAGCCAGTTATTTTGTTTTGCCACTGTGCGGTCGATCTCACCCTGCACTGCACTGCACGGGACGCAGCGTCCAGTAGGTGTATGATTTATGCCGACGCGCTGCCCACTCGTATTCACGCCGGAGAAACTTTTGATTTGTTACAATAAACTCACCTCTTACCGTGAGATACCTGGACACTCTACTTCTGGGGAATCCGAAGACAAATAGATGAATACATATATCTTTTTTCGCGATTAGTTTGCTCTTGGCCGCTATCTCGCGTAATAATAACCGATTATGCTGTGAGCATGCAAACCTAAATGAATTGTATTTTATCGCAACTTGAGAACACCTAAATAATACTCTAATGGATACACAGATTCTGGTAAAGAGTCCTAGGCGCATGATAAATGTGGACGTAAAACATTTCGTGCCATTTTGGAAATTTCCACCATAAAACGGTCGAAACAAGACGTGCTCAAAGTTATTGAAGTGTCGTAATGGTACTCAAAAACTACTTTAAACATAAAAATACCATCAATAATTGACCCTAATTTTGAACCCTCCTGGCATTAATCGTGCAGGTGGTATTATAAAAACACAATACTTACCTACTAGTGGGAAACTAACTAGTTTATTTCCTACTATCAGATTGGCACGCGCATTTCTTACATAAAGCGTTACCTATGTCCGCCCTCAACATACAAGGTATCTCCTCACCAAATTGCATCAAGATCCGTTATAAGGTAACAAACAAATAAACAGACGGAGAAACTTTTGAATGTATAATATTAGTATGGATACTGAATGTAGGTATTGTTTAAGATTTTGGTATGTAAAAATTATAAAACATTATAATATAAGTATTTACGTAAAAGCCTCCGATAATTGTTTCTTCTGATCTTGTAGCAGATTTTATTAAGTAGGTACTTACTAGATTCCTGAAAAGGTCTCTCAGACAGCGTGACTGCTGGGCACCCTGGCCGCGGGTCGGGCGTATAAATCTGAACATTTTTCCAACAAGAGCTGAATTCAAAGAAGTTTAAAAGTTTCAAACAGTGTTGATACATGTGATGGAGCTTGAAACTTCGCCGATCCTTTTACTCACTTTTATTTTAATCTTGAGAACTTAAAAGGTGTGTAAAAATTGTGTTATAAAGCACTTTTCTGAAGATAATTAAATAAATACATATTCGTGGACATACAATTTTGAGAAGGAGGCATTTACACACGTATTATTTTGTCGATGAAAGCCCGTGTTCTTAAAAATGTACAGAATAACTAATGAAAGTTTTTAAAGGGAAATTTCACACCTTATCTAGCAAAAAGATGCTAGTTCAATCATTAGTGAGTCCCATCTAGGCTCAAAATAGGCAAAACATGTACAAAGGAAACCAGATGACTTACGATACATATGTATATAACTGCATACTTCTAAATTCATATACTTATAGCACTTAATTACACTCAGACACAAAACAACCATCTCCGAGTATGTGCATCACACAAATGTTTGTCCTGGCCAGGTATTGAACCCACAAACTACAACTATAGCGCAGAAGCTATAGTTACAACCAACTGAGCCAGTCATGGGTGAATTCATTTTGTATTGAAGCTATGTTATTATTAAAATTACAGGGTGCAGTAAAAATATATAAGCGTCGGTAAGAAAAAGCGCAGATCTTCCTTACAGGTAAACAAAACAGGATAAACAAAATTATGGTCTCTCAAGAAAAAGCCGGATTTTTTTAATATTTATAACCAGAATCACGTTCCGGCGACCGGTAAGGAATCACTCAGCCCTAGGGAACATCAATACATCCCTTATCAGTCCCCCAAGTTATTGCCTCGCGCGGCGAAAAATGCGAGTGGCGTCTCGGCGATTTTTCACGCCTCTGTTTCGAACTCGACTTTAATAAGTCTTGCGGAGTTAATTGGGTGAATTATTTATGTTGTTTTGGTACGCTCTTCACTTTTATGTTTTTTTCTTGTCTGTTACTTCAACAAATTTCGCGCAGTATTTGCCGTAGATAAGGTTAGACGGTTTACGGTGTATCGTACAATTTCCAAGTCCAACATACTTTGCTACTGTCACGGCTATAGAGTCTATGCCATTAGGTATAGATTTTTTTTATATATATTTAATCTAGTAATGTTTCTTAGACATAAATTGTATAAAAACACATTAATTATTTCTGGAGATATTTTGTATATTTTTCTTAGAAGTCAAGATGGGGGTAAATGAGTTTCGGGAAAACAAAAACAAGATACGACACTCACCACTAAATCTCCATTAGCAGGAGTTGAAAACTTAAATGAAAAGATTTACAATCTTCATCAGCAAAGCCTTCCAATTTGTGGTTACGTACCGACCGCAAGTATAACATAACCAACTATAGAGCTATAGCACTAGTTGCAGTAATCCTTGGGATCCCTTCGATCCATCAACTCGGAACAGCTTTGAGTCTCAAGACTGTGGAGTAGGCAAATATTTAAGGAAAGGAAACATAGAGGCGTTTGATTTTACCAAATACATCAATAATAGTAGATAGTTGTTTTTAAAATATTAATAGATAGAGACCCAGGATCTAGTTATCCTGCGATAAATATGGTCCTTATTTATTGATATGGACCTTATAACCTGTCAAAGCCGGTCACATTGTAGATTAATTGCGTCTGCGGTAAGGATTGACATGAGTGCGGCGCGATTTGGCTCGGACGGCGCGGCGCTCCTCTGGAAATCTTATAGAAACGGTCCTAGAATCCAACTGCTAAGATCCACTCAGCTCCATTATTCTATGCTCTGTGGCAGGCCCGAACAATTAAAACGGAATCCCATTGTGAAACTCCAGAAGCACTAAGCTCAAGATAATTGGCATAGATTGTCTCCGCCATTGCCGAAGTTTAAAGAATTGACTACAGTTATCTCGCAAGGGTTAATGTGGGGGCAATTAAAGTTGCTAAACCCAGTTCCATTCCCGGGAAGCTAATTCTGGGTTCAGTTTTTATTAGCTTTAGTGACGGGAAAATGGTCTTTACGGCCGCAAGATTTGAAAGGTTAAGCTTCTTATTAAATGCTGACAATCGATGTGGAAAATCAGGAAATGAATTGAACGCCGTGACAACGCGAAGCATATTATAACAGCACGAAAATATTGCGAAATTCACAAGTCCCGTCTTGCTTCTAATCAAATCTACCCTCAAATCCCGAGAAATCCTTTCAACTACGGAATGCCTTAAATTTCCCTTCCTTATTGATAATCACCGACGAGCCGCGTAAATTCTGATGCCTTGTCTGCAAACTCAAACAAAAGGAGGACTTCAAAAGGACTCATTAAGTCGCTACTCAAATAACGGCGCAGATCCAAGTGAGGCCAGCGATGTAGAGACTGTAGCGAGTAACTTGCACTTCCGACACCGTTTGTGTTTCTGCTTCTACCACTAACACGTACTTTGGTACTTATTTGACCGTATCCTTTCTAATACAAAAATTCACCGACGTTTAATGGATGTTTGATATTTATTTACTTATTTATTTATATATAATAGGAATCCTGCACTACGAGTAGTCGCATCCATACTAGGCTAGAAATCTTCGTGTTTTAAACTCAGGGTGAATCCGAAGACATAAAGTGATTTTGAACCTAAACGGTGTCATATTTCAGGCACAGCAACAGCCAAGCGATAGTTATAAACCGATTGCACGAAACGCGAAAACTGAATTAAAACTTAGCGAACGACGAAACGTGTTTAATAAATTGTTATTGTGGCTAAATTGGCCCCGGTCACGATTGCTGAACTAGTGAGGTCAATATTGTGTGAATTGTGTGTTTAGTCTAGCTCATAAAGGCTGGTTCACTCCATATTTTGTATTCGGAAGCTCTATAGAATTTCATGGGCTTCATCACGGCACCATCCATAGCAAAATATGTCTCACAAAAGTTGCGGCGTTATGTTTAGTCACTATTTCAGGCGTTTATTTTCTTCATTTATCTACCGTATCAACTACTTGGTACTTGGTGTGTGGACTATTTTCCGCAACTACGCCGCAGGAACAGTAAATGTACCGTCACGGCAAAAAGGTCCCACCCTTTTTGCCGTGACGGGTGGAGGCTGCTACTCCAGCCACCCGATATCCTCCAGGAAAGCCAGCAGCTCGCTCACGCCGGTGCAAGCTTGCTTAGGTGTCCTCGGTGTTCCAAAGTGTTGAGCTCGTTGGAATTCCACGCTACTGCACTCTGGAAGCACAAGTGCAGCTGTTTCCTTCTTGCTCAAACACCCTCTGCATAGTGGGCCGTATCAATAAGACAACAATTTCACAATATATGCATTGCATAACTTACAAAGTTCACCTAGCATGTAGGAACGTTTCCAAGTGATCCTTGTGATCATATTAAATAAAAAAGATTGAATTAAAAAATGCTACAGATTTGGAAATCAATTTGTAGTGTCACTTATTAATGTTTTGTGCTCATTTTATAAATTAGCACAAAAATTAAGTAAAATTTAGTAGAGCTCGTTGTCTAAGTGATTTGCAGCACAATATCTTTGTACCTAACATTAACTCGTAAATATATAATATATATGCAATGTGAGTTGCATGACGTATCACGTCTCAACTTTCTTGCGTTATTTAATAAACTGCAGATTGATAGTCAAAGTTACTCGATAGATTTTAGAGAAAAACACATTTCGAAGCAACAACTGAAATAAATAAACGTCTGTGAATCAGTGCACGTAACAAACCTTAAAAAAATATTAAGCGTTCTGTCGCGGCAAGGGGTAGCACGATTTATTTTTTCAGTCTCCTGTAGGGTTTTTCAAGCCCAAAATAGACTTCGTTTCAAACATGTATGTACTTAGGCCATTGATATTTGGGTCAACGAGGAAAACAAACATTTTGAACATTAAAAGAACATAGAATCGCTGTAACCACCTTCTGGGAAACCTTCTACGCCTTTAGACCTTGAAGAGTCTCTAAAGTCGCCCCTTTTTTCTGAATCCTGGTTTCGACCTCGTTTTTAAAAGCCCAGAAAATACATTGTCGTAAGTGTGCCGTGGAGGACGGTTTAAAATAATTCCTTCGAGTTTATTGTCGAGAATTACAGAATACTTTGGGATGATATTCAAAGGGTTTAGGTATGTTTGAGCAGCAATAAATTGTAATTGTTACGGCTTTGTGAGATAAGATCTTACTGAATTAAAATAAGAATGATCAAAGCAATTAATAAAGCCGTAACAAAAAGTACTTACATAATAGAGTTACTTACTCTTTTTTTTATATTTAACTTACATTTACTGTTCCGACATGAGTCTGGCAAGTTTCCATATAAATTCAATAAAAATAATAAAACAAAAAGATTCGCAGCCGGTAGGATTCGAACCTACGCTCCCAGAGGGAATCTGATTTCTAGTCAGACGCCTTAACCGCTCGGCCACGGCTGCTATGAACTTTGTGCCAAAACGGTGGACCAGTTCACTTTCTTTACATAATACGCTGTAATGTGACCCACTCCAACATAACAAGTTCTTGTTCTTTAATATCTCAATGGGAGCGATGTTTTGATGCCTTTCACTCAGTCGGACTCGATATAAGACGTCAGATTACTAACACATGGTACCTAGCATGGTATGTTAGAAATAGTGAACGAAAGGTCTCTCTGAGGCACACTTTAATCCCTTCTCCACACTGGTTCGAAGGAACTAGTAGAACAGTGATCTGGATCAGTTGAGCTATCTATAGATCGTTTTAAACGGTCCTTAGATACACTTTTACAAAAATATTTTTTATTTTTTTTGACCTAATTATCATAAAAATCAAGAACAAGCAGCTTAAACGAGATAGACAAAACAAAAATAACCATTATTTAGGTTATTGTTATCTCTGTTTGCAACAACTCGGATAGGAATAAACAACCCGACTACTTTTTTATTGTTTAGCTCAAATAGTTTAAATATTCATATAATAAATTTGAAAACCGCGTACAGATTAATGAACCCTGACTTCGATAAACCAATACGCGGTCACCGAAATGACGGATCAAACAATCAAGCGTCAAATTGGTGCGCGGAAAAACAAATGAACTCTACGCAAATGTGACGCTGTTATAGAGGGTCCACTTATGGACTACAATATCGACCATCCGTCTAAACCTTCGTCTAAACACATAGGTTACAATAAAATTAAACTATTCGAATGTAGGAAAGCAATCCGAAAGTAGATCCGAATAAAAGCACAAAGTCAGAATTCCTACCAAAGCCTCCAATAAATAGAGCAAACGAAAAGGTGGTACTCAGGTGTAATATGGGTAATGTAGTGTTCTCCAGAAGTTGTGACGTCACTGGCCGCGAGTGATTAGCGAGCGAATACGGTGATCGAATTACAGTAACGAGCGGCGCTGATTGTGCCGACACATTGGCATAAGCTGCACCACACAGGAAATGCAACTTCACTGCGCTAAAATGATTATTCTCTCTTCAAAGATGTGAGACCTAAAATGTAAGCCTTAAAAAAAGAAGCCATGTAGAAAAGTCCTTCACATGTTTACTTTAATTTATAACTAAGGCCTACATATTTAAGTTCAAATATTTGAGCCTTTTGGAGTCGAGACTCTAGCCTAGCCTGTGAGCAAAAAGAGCCCATCGCATTATCAGAAAAAATACACTGCATCTGGATGACACATCGCGTGACTCAAGAGCTGGCTCCTGTCTGCTCCAGCGTATTAGCATTGCCTTTCTATGGCAATGCCATCTGTATGTTAAAGACGCTGGCCTCTGGCAGAGATCTAGATCAGTGGAACCATCTATAGATCGTTTAAAACGCTGCATAGATTTCTCAACTGTTTAACGTGTACTTTGTTTTATTGTATACATTTATGTAAATCAATTGATTTATTCTTATATATTTATCACACAATTCGACACAAAAGCGTAAGTAGTATATAAAAAAATAAACAAACAAGAAAACAATATAAAATAAATTAAATGTTGGTATTGTAGTGTTTGTATTGGTAGTGTTGTAATTGTTTGAGGGATGTTAATAGCATAGCGGATATATTTCATACTACTTATAAACTGGCTCAATTTAGGAACAAATATATCAAGTTCAATGTATACTTTGCTAAATCGATTCCTCGAGCCATTCTAGGATTATAATAACTACATTATTTATATAGGCTTGCAACGAAGAAGTATGAGCCATATCAGGAATGCGTGCTCTAAATTACGCAACACTGACACTGTGCACTGACTGACAGTAAAATTAGAGGATCATGATAAAGTTTCAAATGTTAAAGAAATAACTTGAATCGATATACTTCGAGTCTAACGAATAATTCGATCACAAATTGAAAAATATATATAATTTGCAAAAATAATTCGCAGCCGGTAGGATTCGAACCTACGCTCCCAGAGGGAATCTGATTTCTAGTCAGACGCCTTAACCGCTCGGCCACGGCTGCTGCTTCTTAAACCTCTCAATGTAAACTCACATGAGGAATCAAGTGAAAGTTAATTATAAAAAACCTGTAACAGATGTTTTGAGGTTGCATGAATAGTGCTCACTGACCTCGAAGTAAATTCACTGATTTTAGTTGCTCTTAAGACGTCATTAAGAACCATTTCAGGTACAAGATCACAACAACATACAAGAACATGGAACAATGTTACTAATTGGTCTTATTGACTGTTCTATAACAATTTTATGAAATTCGTTTCGATATCGGTATTTAGAACATCCAATTAGCTTATTTCCCTTACAAATGACACGTGCAATTCTAACATCGTATTCTGAGTTTCCAATTATTAGACAGGACGTGCTGTCTCCCGGATAATTGGGAACCTGGCCGCGTCAGCGGAAACGAGACTTAGGTACCGCAGGTTTTAATCTATTTGGCACGTGTGCCGTTCGACAGGAAATACTTTTGGAGAACTATAATAGTTCCACCATTAGCGAGAGGGTCCTCTAACTTCTGATCTTATGAACAGACAAATTTTGAAAATTACATAACGTTGTAGGTGAGACTCGAGGCGCTGCTGGTTCAATTCTCACTGCGGGTGACTACGTCTGCGTCCTTGCAAATATGGGATCACAAACTATAAGTGAGTACTTGTAGTGCCAGATCCCACTACAAGTCCGACATACCTTTCAAAGTTGGTACCTCCTTTTCATGAGGAGGGTTATGAAATTCCCGTTATGCTCTGTTCATTTTACAAAGCAAACTTCTAAAAACGAGTTAGGTAAGCTGCGGGAATTGAGCTCTCTGAGGAATGTAGCTCAGCCAATTAGAGCTCACTTGCGGTGCAAAGCATACCTACTGTAATGTACTTAGGTAACATACACTTGTCGGTAGTTCAACGTGGTACGTCTCAGTATTGAAAATTAAAAGATTTTCAAGTAAAAATTAACGATTGGATACAAAACAAATTGTTTTATTTCTAAGCCTAGTTATGTTCAGAATAAATACCAATAGCAAATATTACTAAAATTATTATTAACAGAAACTAGCAAGAATAATAAAGCAAGGCTTTCGTGCCTGAATATAATACAATACAAACCCTGTTACGAGTACAATTGCGTTGTTAATAGTTTATTACGACAGAAAGTATATTAAAAAACCCATTGTGTTACACCCTAACAAAGAAAACTAACAAGTCCAACAGAAACAACCAAGTAAAACCACAAAATCCCACCAATTACAACCCAGAAGGAATGTTTGTCCGACGGCTCGGCCAAACACGGGGGAGGACAATCAGCGGCCAGCAAACACGCTGTCCTCTTTAGTTCTAGTAACTTCCAACTGCAGGTAAATGCGGAGCATGCATTTACCTGCAGCTAATAATAGTAACAGACTAATAATACTCACTATTCTAAAACACTGTAGACAGGTAAACAGATAAATAAAAATGGAGGAAAATATATCCTTGTTGGTATTGTTTTATTTTATTTAGAAGTTGTGTCGACTCAACGGCCGTTGAAATGCTCTTTGAGATAAAAAAAACGATTACTTAAGATGGTGGTTGCTATCAAATTTAAGGAAGGTAGTCTCCTAGTAATTGAATGTTATTTGAAGGTTCGATTCTCTCCCAGGACAAACATTTGCGTGATGAACATAGGTGTTTATTCTGTGTATGCGTCTAACAAAGTATCTTAAGTATGTATTTAAAAATTTATAATTATTCTATGAGTTATCTGATCACCATATTACAAGCTATGCTTGGTTTGGGGCTAGATGGTGCTGCGTACATTTGTCCACCTACATTTATTTATTTTTATTATATAATTAGATAAACTAAATTACTAGGAGGCTGCCTTCTTTTAAACGTATGGTGTCACGAATAGGTTTACATGGTTTTTCCAACACTCTACGTAACTTTCCAGAGGGAAGGGAGAGCTGAAATAGCCATAATCTGTATTGTCCCTTACTTAACTGGAGCCGTAAATACTCTAAATAGGCCAGTTAGTGAAGCCGGCATCAAAGAGCGCTTAGCGCTTATATACGACCTCTTGGCAAACAAGAAATGGGGCTCGTGTGAAGAAATTGTTCTGAAACTTTCTGAAATTGGGTAAAAAAAAATAATGCCGGACATTTAGCACAGCATCATCAAGCCCCAAAGTAAACAAAGCTTGTGTTATTGGTGCCACATGACTGACGTACTACTCATATAATTTTTTTTAATACATACATTATGTATTATACATAGAAAAACACCACGACCCGAGACAAACACTTACAGGTCGTAAAAATATTTGTACCGCGGCGGAAATCGAACCCGCAACCTTTTGCGTCTCAAGCGGGCCTTGGCCCACTACACCACAGAGGTTGTCATAACTAGCAAAACTATCTTTAGGTTTTAATAAAAAGCCGTTAGTTATTTGAAAAAAATATTCTTAAAATGAGTTTTTTGTAAACAAAATTGAACTTTTAAAAACAATTACCTACTGATCAAGTTTGAAGGCAGCAACTTAACATCAACACACCGAAGGGTCAGTCCACTCGAGAAAAACTTCAGACTGCTTACCCTTTGAGCGTTTACTAAGTTATTGTAAAGGAGAGTTTCCAAATTCGAACAGTTTGGGTCGACCGGAAGTTCCCTGCTCCGCCTCTCCTGCCCCGGCAGCTTCCGGTCCCGAGCTCCCCGACCGCCAATGGGCCGGAAATCGTCACACGTTGTTTTTCCGGGCTTTCTTTGCGTATTTCCGCTGCTTTAATCTCGGCTTTGTTGCGAATATGGACATTTTAATATGTTTGCCCTTGTGCTATTTTTAATGTTTGTTATTTAAAGAACAAAAACATTTAACAGTACAAGAAATAAAATAAATACCAACACTAACTGCACTGATACCCCTTTAAATAGATTAAAAAGGCAAAACGATTCGCAGCCGGTAGGATTCGAACCTACGCTCCCAGAGGGAATCTGATTTCGAGTCAGACGCCTTAACCACTCGGCCACGACTGCTTTACGACAATAAGTCGAAAACAGTGATTGCATTCGATTATAGTGATGTTTTTTTTCTCTTAAGGCAGTGTCACATTGTGCAAAAACCGGATTTGATTAAGATACTTTTTATCACAACCGTTATGCTACATAATTAATATCTTATTTTCTTAAAATATTCGTATGTATTCAAGGGACTAATGTTTTCATACAAAGTGTAAATTGAGTTTACCAGAGAAATACTTTAAAAGTAAGAGAATCAAAGTGAGTAAAGCAACACAGATTGCCGGAGTAAATTCAGTTCCGCCCGTGTAGAAACATATTTCTCCGCAAACGACTCCTTCTAGAATGAAATGCTCGTTTTGTTTTTAATAGGCATTTTGTTGCTTGAAACTGGATCGTTTGTTTAATTTACGACAGCAAATATGGAAAATGAAATAATTAGTGAAAGAAATGGTTACGACGCTTGTATATTTTTATGTGGACTTAGATTTCATTTTTCTTATTGGACACTGCTATTTTAGTGAAATATAAAATGATATACAAATTAATTCCTATTTCCCTTGGTCATGGCATGACGCGAGAAAGGTTACACCGATTTCGCTAATTCTTTTTTTGTTGTGTTTGTTATTATTAGAAACAGGTATAAAAAACCTGTTTCTAAAGAAAGAAAAATTAAGAAAGATGCGTGGATAATTAAAAAAGAGCGTGTGCGTCTCGGGACGCCCGAATTCGAATTCGATATTCGTTATTAAGACAAGACGTCTGTCGGGTCAGCTAGTAAAAGAGATACATAACATAATATTTGATAAAATAAAATACCAAAATGTTCTAAAAAATTCTTACCTATTTGAAAGTTTTTCCCCTGCGAACACTGATTACTATTGTTTTATTTGTTTTAACACAATTTTCTTTTGTTTCAACTGATATGGCGATCTCTCACGGCAGTGGTATCGCGCGATCAGCGTCCATTACACGCCCGCCTTTACGGCTCACTCACAAATCACGATTATCGCGCGGTATCTCCGCCAGTGTGCACGAGGGCTAATAGAAAAATGTTGTTTCAGAAATGCTCGTGATATGGTTTTGTGCTGCTCTTATATACCTTCTACCAGAAACGAGGTGTTGAATCAAAGGCTTGCATCACATGACATGTCTTGTTGCTGGCCTCTCAGCTCAATCGGTAGTAGCTCTGTCTGCACTGTAGGTTGAGGGTTCGATTCCCTCCTAGGACAAACATTTGTGTGATGAACATAGGTGTTTGTTCTGTGTCTGGGTGTTATAAAGTATTATAAGTATGTGTTTAAAAACATTTAAGCATTCTATTAGCCATCTGGTCACTATGATACAAGCTATGCTTAGTTAGAGACTAGATGGTGTTGTGTGCATTGTCCACCGATATTTATTTAGTATTTATTGTTTATTACAATTAACCTTTTCCTATAATAAGATCGAAAACATGTTCCATGATCAAAAGGAGTATCTATCTCGAGCAAGAAGGAACAGTGTTTCTGTTTAATTAAATAAATAAAAAAATAGAAAACCACCCAGACCTGAGATAGTTATTTTCAGATCATAATAACATTTGTCATGCGGCAGAAATTGAACCCGCAACCTTCTACGTCTCAGACGGGCCTTAGTCAACTGCGCAACAGAGGTCGTTTAAATGACTTATGACTTATGACTAGCTATAAGAACTTAATTTCTCAATAGCATATAACTATTTTTTTTGAACTGAAAACTTCTTTGGCATTGTGATTTGAAAGTCGCGCTTTTTTACGCTTTTTTTTTTTTAGTACGGAAAAAATGTTTTATTTAAAAAAAAGCGTGGGGTGCATGGTATCAATAGTTATAAATATTTCATTGACAGATATGAGAAGAAGGATTATCATTTCGATAATATCTTAAAAAGCACCCCACGCTTTTTTTGTAATAAAACATTTTTATCTTACTTACATTTATTAAAATTTATTTTCTTTTTTTAGTTTGGTTTTCTATATAAAGCGTGTTTTTTAGTTTTTTTTAACTATTATTTATTTTCTACTTTTTAGTTTTAGGATAATCGGATATTTAATTTTTTTTTTATATTTATTTGAATTATGGCATTGTCATCGGTCTTTGACAGGCGTGCAAAATTTGAATGAAATCTGGCCGTTAAAAGTGGGTCAAAATGGCGTCCTAAGGAGTCGGCTACAAACATACAAACATACATACAAGTGAAGCTAATATAAAGCGTATAAAAAGAGACAGACACATAAATTCATAAGATTTAACGTGGGAGAAAATGAGATAGGAAGTATTATACAGTGTTTCTTATATTCGTGGTTCTCTTTGTGCTCAAAATTTTTGAAGGTTTCACTTCTACCACGTGTGAATTGTACACGTGTTTTTTTTTATTTAAATTTTGAATTGCCTTAACAGTACAGAAGCGACTATGAAATGCCTACTTAATTACGTACTACGTAACAGTACCTAGGCAAGATTAATGTTACATAAAAAATCTGTCATTGGTACATTACATAACATACGTATCTGTGAATTACGTTACGCTAATATCGAATATATCGACATCTTCTACGACAAATAGGCGTTGATTATTATTAGAAGTTTAATGAACTGAGTACTTTATTTTTAGTCGAGTAACTCTCGACCTTTTTGACTCCAACAGCCAAGTGAGTAGGCCACATACTTTTACTACTCCTGCAAAGGTAACGCGTCTCCTGCTAATAAGTTAGTATGCAAATGCAAAGTAACAAAGTTTAGATGAATCTTATCAAAGTTCTCGTCCGTCTTGCATACCTAATTAGTCAAATACTTACTACATTAGCGGCATGCTAAAAAGTAACCGTTGACAAGTTTCTTTAATTACTGCACAGGCCGATGGTTCAGAATTTTGGAACGAAGTTGTTCATTGTAGTATAATTAGTCATGTAGTTCCCGTAACACAAGTTCTGCATTCTTTGGGGTTAGATGATGCTGTGTGAAATGTCCAGCATTATTTAATTATTTAATTATACTGTAACACTGTTCCCTTTTGCTCTACAAAAAGGTACTCCTTTTAGACATGAAACATGTCTTCGATCTTATTATAGGACAAGGTTAATTGTAAACAATAAATAAAAAAACATGTGTGCAATTCACACGTGGTAGAAGTGAAACCTTCAACAATTTTGGCTTCAAGATAATGAGACGAATAAGAATATAAGAAACACTGTAAAATGCTTCCTATCTCATTTTCTCCCACGTTAAATCTTATGAATTTACGTGTCTGTCTCTTTTTACTGTCGCTTTTTCGTTTCATTGATTTTAAAATCACAACAATGCTAAAGAAGTTTTCACTTCAATAAATAAATAAATATTGGTGGACAATGCACACAACACCAACTAGCCTCAAACTAAGCATAGATGTATCATGGTGACCAGATACGAGTACAATAGAATAGAATACATAAATATTTTAAATATTTAAAAGCACCATAATGTTGACACTCGCCAGTAAATTGAAACCTATAGGGTACTTCCCGTTGAGCTAGAATCATGAAATTTAGCAAGAAGCAAGGTCTCAGAGTACAAGTTAAAGAATGCATCCGACAATAGTTTTTTTATAGTTAAATTACACAAAAAATGCTCCTGTCGCAATAAAGGCTCCTGTCGTGCACTTGGGCCTGTCTTCGATTTTTTTATATTTTATGACATGCCGGTTCCATCACGGTGTTTTTTTTCACCGTTTGAGAGTTCTGGTATAGCGCACATGATTTTTTCGAACAGAAAAATCCATTTGTACACGACAGGATCCGAACCTAGCCTTAGGATCGACCACTAGACTACAAGTGCTCACTTTGTTTGCGATTACATACCTACAAGACCGTGACGTATATATATGACGTATATACATACCTAATATGTATGCAACTATTTGTCTCGGGTCTGGGTGTTTGTATGTATAATATGTATGTATTTAAAAAAAAAAGTATATAGGTAGTATATCAGTCATGTGGTACCCATAACACAAGCTCAGCATTAAAAAAAAAAAAAAAAATATGTATGCATATAACTATACCTATAAAAGAGCTCACTGATTCATCATCGCCGAGCCGAAACCGCTGAAGCTAGAAAGCTGAAATTTGGAAGGTAGCTTCTTTTTGCAGCAAAGGCATCCACTAAGGCGGGATTTTTGGAAATTCAACCCCTAAGAGGGTGAAAAAGGGTGAAAACGAATGTATGAAACTTTTTAACGCGTGGTGCGGTTTGCTTGAAATTTGATGTGAATTAATAAAAAGCAAAATAAATGGACACGTGTTTCAAGATTTTTCAAAATAACCCTAACAAAGGGTTAAAGCGGGGTGTCATAGTTTGTATCAGTACTGTTTAACCGGTGGGTAGGATTTTTTGAAATTTGGGTTGGATACCTAAAATGCAAAATAAAAGGACACGTGTAACAGCATTTTTCAAAATGTTATTCTTCTCATTTTCATTTTATTCCTCATAAAGGAGTAAAATGAGGTGTGAATGTTTGTATGGAAACTTTTAATGCGTGGTGGGTGTGATTGGTTTGAAACTTATCTATAAAATTTGGCAAGGAGATAAATTGCATCCTGGGGAAGGATTTAAGCTACAATTCCTTTCAACATAAATGCGGACGAAGTCGCGAGCAACAGCTAGTATATATATATATATATAGGTACATGTATGTATATAATATAAACACTTATAGATGCATTCGCATATTTTGACGTGTTACATTTTTCCTCTAGATTTCCTGGAATCAGTGCGAGTGATTTCGTAGATATGGAGTGAGTGTTCAAAGGGAGCCAAGGAAGCGTCCGCTATAAGAATTCACCGAGCGCAAGCCTTATTTGATTTCACCAATGAACGCGCACTGTGGTAGAGTGGACCGTCTGATGGTATCAACCCATTTTTCTGAGATGTCAATGTTTTTTATTTTATTCTCATTATTTTTCAACTGTTAAGTTAATTGTCCTTCAATTCAACTTATATTTTCACTACAGCAATTTATTAGTTTGTGACGTTGAAGTTGCCTTCGTTTGATGGTTGTGTAAAGAGGCACTTTCATTCACTACACGCTCTTTTTTTTCTTTCTTAGATAGATAGATAGATAGATAAACACTTTTTGTACACAAGAGAACTCACAAAAAATAATGATTAGCAATACAGTTGTACAATGGGCGGCCCAATCGCTAAAAGCGATCTCTTCCAGGCAACTTTTGGATGGACAGGATAGACAAAAAACCAAAAAGTCGGCGGTGTACAAAAAAAGTTACCTATACTTAATCTAATACATAAAAATACAAAATATAACAATAACTATAAAAATGCCTATAATTAATAACTATAAAAATGCCAAAAATTACACAAAGAAAGATGACATACATACCTAGCAACAAACAACTTTCTATAGTGATAGAAGCTAACAACCAGTTAGCAGTTTCCAGATAAAGACAGATAAAGGTTATGTACTTTGATTTTAAATATATGAATAGATTTAGATACGCGAATAGATAAGGGTAAGGAGTTCCATAAGTGTACAGCTTGAACAGTAAAGGATTCATCATACATAGCTGAACTATGAACAGGAGTAAGGAGTTGGAGAGTGTCAGACGAACGCAGATCAAGATCGTTTGATTGGTGCAGCAAAATAAAACGTTCCTTTAAATAGTGGGGAGACGAAAACAGATTAAGGATGTTGTATAACAGCGTCAGGATATGAGCATTCCGGCGAAAACGAATAGGGAGCCACTTGAGCTTCATGCGAAATTCTGAAACATGGTCATATTTGCGCAAGCCAAATATAAACCGAATGCAGAGGTTTTAAAGACGCTCAAGTTTGTTAAGATGGACTTCGGATAGATCAAGATAGCTGGCGTCTGCATAATCTAATATTAGATGGAGCAGGGATTGTGCAAGCATAACTTTGGTAGCGGTTGGCAGAAAATTACGAAGTCTTCATAAAGACGCAGATGATGCGAACATTTTTCGACTAATTTCAATCACGGCTGCCATGTCAACTTAGTCCATTATAATACCTAAATTTTTAACCGACTGACTGATCGGAATATGTGTACCATTAAATATTATAGGTGAGAGAAGACTATGATTAAGTTTAGCGATTTGCCTAGAACTACCAATTATGATGGCCTGAGTTTTGCTAGGATTGACAGTAAGTCCATAAGACTTACTCCATTCACAAACTCGGCCTAGATCAGAGTTAATCAGACTAATGGCTTCGTTTACATTATTTACAGTAGTATGACAATATATTTGAAGATCATCTGCATACAGGTGGTAGGAAGATGAAAGATTTTGCGTTATGGAATTTTGCGTTAGTGTTTACATTGTTTTCTTTCAACTACGTAGTAATGTTATCATTAATCACTACAAAACCGATCACAAAGCACGTATTTTTTGCTTAGAACCAAAACAGTGCAGTAATGTTATATGAAATCTCATTATTGCACTGTTTTTCAGTATTGCACTGTTATTTACTTTTTATTTTATATATACATTTATAGAGGTTTAATATGTCCCAATAAGTTTAATATAAAATGTTTGCATTCGATCAAAAAGATACTGGCTGATAATAAAAACCAGTTGAATAAAACCGACTTGGCGAAAAAAAAAACAAATGGCGCGCATTTTGTACCAATGTAAAACTTTGATTTTTCATATTTTTAGTTTGAGTAGATATATTTTATCACAGTAGGTAGATTGGTAGTTGAAAGAAAAGTAAATTACGCACCTTGCTAAAAAGAGTCATTAATGCACTCGTGTTAATTCAATGCCAACCATAACAACCAACATAACACCTGTGCATTAATAACTCACTTTGCGCTCGGTGCAACAATCTACTATTATAGTATGACGTCTCAAAGTCATATCTTGACGTTCGTCATGTTTTATTTCATTTAAATTGTTTCTTTTCTATAAAATGAATATACTTACGGATTATTTTTGCTCAAATCACATAGAAACACAATGTTTTTGTTCCAATTATTCACACCGAGTCAATAACTTTATTTGAATAAAATCACCAAAATACAAATAAAACCCGACATATCTCGGGAAAAATTAATAATATAGGAGCGCAATGGTTGTTTCAAAGACGACAAAAAAAATATTTTTATGTCTTATGTATATGCTTCTGACTGACTGACAACCAATGCACAATCTAAGTCTTCCCTAAAAACAAGAGCCAGTACCACGACGTAGCAATGGGGGTAGCGATTTCCACCATTGGGCAAGTTTATTGGTAATTCGGGGAAGTTTTATTATTGCATTATCACACTTACAATAAAAGCATTTTATGGGAATTCCTTTAGGTAATGAGATAAAATAGTTTAATTTTTAATGGACATAAAACCATGCGAATAATCAATGTTACAGACGTTCCACCAGTTCTGAAGAACTGTCAAAGGCTTTTGAGAAATGAAAATATTTGTTTTGCGTTCGGCTCGACTGTTCTTCAGTAAGGCTTTGATCTGTATTTGCTTGCCTGTCTGCCAATTTGGGTATTATACAATACCCAAAAATCACATGGTAACCTCTCAAAATAAAACTCAAACTTATATACCTAATAGCCGAACTCATAGTTCTTAATGGTTACTTAAGTCGCTTCTTAGTATAGATTTTTCGATTTCTTGTTCAATCAATATTAAGGAGCGACTTCTACTTCTATCGTGTAATCAGTTATTTCGAACTAGTGTGGTGAAATAACTAAAGTGTGCCTCAAACGGCCCTTTCGTGCACTTGCTACATATCATTAAATTTTTTAGTGACTTAAGTAACTCCTAAGGACTTTGAGTGCGGATATAAAATACCTAAGTAAATATAGGTTTTAAGACAGTTTGAAAGAAAAACTGACATAAAACCAATGCTCAGTTTACGATTTTTAGGCAGTTTTCTCACTCAAACTCAAACTCAAACTCAGTTTGAGTTTTGTTCTAAAAACTGCCCTTAGATTATTGACTAAACAAATATATATTGATAGTACAATATCTGAATTTTCAACAGAAGATGGTGCTGCGATTGCTTTTGCATAGAGATTTTGGCATATTGTCATGACGTAGCGCCTTATGAATACGGATTCTGGAATCAACATAAAGCTGGCGTTGGCTGCAATGCATCAATCCTCAATCACCGACGATGACAGCACGTGGGACACGGTTTAGCATTTGTACGACACGTCTTTGCTATCGCAAAACCGTATAAACGAACGGAAAACTCAAGTGACTGACGTATTAGGCTGCCCGTCTATTTCATGCTTGACGTAACCGCCAAAACGCAAAATGCAAACACTTGAGTGTAAGTTATCATATTTTGTATGTTTGTGCTTCAATCAAGCTGCAACGTCTGAACAGATATAGATTAAACTTGGTAAAAGAAAAAGCATAAAAGTTACATTTATGTAGGCAGGTAGGTACTACGCGTGCGAAGCCATAGACAGATACTTGCCAAATCGATTTTTACAAAATATTAAAATATTAATACCTACAAGAATCTTATCAGACGCGGCTTCCCCTCGAGAAATGTAAATTAATTTGCTTTTGAAGGAAGCCTACCAGATTAACATAGCTAATTCCGTGACTAAGATAAACCCTGTGAGGCTACGGAGCCTGCGAGTCCGCAGATAATCTACTTACCTTTACAAACTAACTATGCTCTAAGGTAGTGATTACTTGTATGCTTTCGTGTAAGACCTCGTTCAAAGAGAGCGCGGAGGTACCTGAGGAAATTGCGATGGCAAAAAAACTAGTAACGCTTTTCGATACGTGTTTCTTTAATCGTGCATTTTATAAACTAGAAATCTTGAAATTGTTTAAAGTATAATATTCAAGCTTATATAAAGAGTATTCTTATAAACAAAGCGTATTATTATATAAATTACTATATTGTTGATACATGGTTTCATGTTGTTCTACCTTTTGACAACTAACAGGTTTGCAATGTTTATAGAATAAGGTTGCAGTAGTCAACTTAATTTCAAAGCACATACATACGTGAGTACTTTCAAAATCCCATAAACCCAGTGATAGTCACGAACAAAATTCTTCAAATAGAATTCCAAAAGGAGCAACTAGTCCTAAAGGTTGCTTCAATGCAGTAACGAGGCATTGTGGTCACGGTGTTACATGTGCACACCGCCTTACATGGCTCTCAATAAACGAGTTAACGACTCTGAAATGTTCACTCATGTCAGTCTTCTACGATAAAATGCTCAACCTTGACAACGTTAACAAAATATTATAAATTGGCATGTACTTAAATCGATATCTGTGTATTCCCTTTTTTTCGAACAAAATATTTCAAAGTTAAACCAAAAATACTGACTTGCCCACAAGTTATGCACACTAAATAAATAAAATTATATTTACTGTTTAATGGTATTTGCAGAACTCTTATGCTCCTACCGTGACCTTGTATTATTCTTCTGGCGCTTCTGGCGCTTCGGCGCTCGCCTTGCGCGTTGTTTCCTATACTCTAACATAACCTAACCAATTGTACGACATGTTTAGTTAATCAATTGGTTTTTCTGGTATGGTATTTTTTCCTTTTTCTGGTATGCATTTAGTTAATTAGTGGAGTTACCTAGTGAGCTGAAAAATTATACAGATGTACATTTAAAAATATCCCTTATAAATTGCGCTAGTAATAAGCCTTAAGAGAGCTAAGAAACTTTAAATGAAGAGTTTAAAGTATTAAAGTTTCTAGTAGAACTAACAATCGATGTCGTGTAATATAGGCTAATTATACTAAAAAGACGCACGATAGGATACGGGTTGCCTACAACAATACCTTTAGGCACCTGATGGGCCTGAAGCGCTTCTGCAGCGCTTCAGAAATGTACGCGGATGCCCGGATAGACTCTTTCAATGCTGTCCAGCGTAAGAGGATAGCGTCATTCATGTCTAGAGTTGACGCGTGTGGCAATATTATTATCAAAAGTCTGGCAGAAAGGCTTATACTGACGAAAATGTATAAACGGTGGGTGGATACTGACATAATTATGTACCTAGTTATCATTTATATTATTATTACTATACTTTGTGTGTGTATTGTGTTAGGTTTGTTTCTTTTTTAAGTAGGTATATACAATATGGGACATGTTCCTGAAATAAAGTTTATTATTATTATTATTATAGGACACCAGTAGTATGTGATAATAGTAAAGTCGTGGAGTTTAATTAATGTTAATTCATAAGGTAGAAAATACTATGGTTCACGACTCAACTCTGGGAATAGACAGGGTTATTGGTATTTAGATAACCTTTTAGCATACCTGCAATATGGTACAGGTTATAGACCGGTATCCACTTTACATAATGTAGACCACAACCAAATTCCAAAATTAATTTCACACTAGCTGTAGTGGGTCGCGTGCGAATCGCCAATAATTTGCGAGGCCTATGCGGTCGCGGGGCGGCTCGCACGACAATGTAAATAATTAAACAGTACATCATCGTATTATATAATCTCATTGTAAAATACCGCAAACATTTGGATTTTAAGTAACACGAGTTGTTATTCACGTATTAGGTCCTTTCATATGAAATTAGCGTTTTGTCAAACTTGCCACTTTGATATCAAATATTTGGAGTTTGGTGAAGAACTCCAAATTCATATTTATTTAAACTTTTTTTTGGCAAACCCCGTGGCCGGAGACCCTAGTTAATAATTAAAAATTTAAAAGTGATTGTGGAAGCAGATCCATCGCAAACCACGTCAGAGTCAGCGGCAGGCTTCGGTGTAAGTGATAAAACAATTTGAATTTATTTTAAACAAATTGGAAAAGTGAAAAGGCTCGAAAAGTGTATACTGCATAAATGCTGCGTTCCATTACTTAACTGTGTCGAGCGCTACTTATATAACTTAACCGAAAAAATAACGAGGGGATTTTGATGGATATCGAAAATGTATCTTTTTTAATAATGGGAAACGTATCATAATGGTTGAACCCGGAAGAACCGGCCATATACTGCCCCAAGCTTAAGTTGAGTCAGAAAAAGGTAACTGTCTGGTGGCTCAGTGCCAGTGTCATCCACTATAGCTTCCTAAGATCAGGCCAGACGACTACGGCTTATCTGTATTGTCAACAATGCCAATCCAGGGTGGAAAACAACCAACATGTCAATGTTGTAGCCTATTGTTGCTTCAGGACAACGCTAGACCACACACTACACCACATACGTTTACTAAACTAGAAAAGCTGCAATTATAATGTCACTGACTGACCCATCATACTCCCCGGACCTCCAAAAAATTACATCTTTTTCTGGAAATTTAGAATTTCTTGCAAGGAAAAAGAAATCTATTCCGATGAGGCAGTTAAAACAGCCTTCAAAGATTTTATTGATAATCGCACCAACAACTTTTTCAGCAAAGGAATCAATTAACTACTCATAAAATGGCGAAAGAGTATGTTGATTGATTAAATACATAAATTCATAAAAAATACTTAAAAAATAAATACTTAAATTCATATTTTATATTCGTTTTTCTTTTTTCATATAAAACACCAACTTCGTATTAGTTTGTTGATGAAGGGACCGACACTGTTTCGATTCATCTATAGAATCATCATAAGGGTGAGTTTGATCTGAAGTTTGCTTGCTCTCGTTCGCACTCGCAATTCACACTCAAAAGTTTTTCAAGATGTTTCGTTCAACTAATTAATGTTTTGAAAGTGACACAAAGCATTTAGTGCAAATCTTCAAAACAGTTTAATGTCCACAATCTGACCTAAAACAAAACTCAACTACTCGAGCTTTTGTTACAGAATGCAACGATTTAAGCACATTAAACCTGTACAACATTTAAATTTCAACGCTAACAGTGTTCTCTCCTAGATCATGTTTCTAGTAATATGTCTTTGAAGCGTGTACTGCGTCGTTGCAAATACCAATTACTAGTTGCTACACTACACTTCACTTTACATCGTGCATTATCAGCGTAACTATTCCACCATATCCCTGTGATCGCGATCCAGCTAATTATTAACATGCTGTTGTTGATTTAGCCGCGCGATGGTATCTGAGGTGCCGACTTGTACCTGTATTATGTCCGCCGTGAAGTGATCAAGTTCGCTTCAGTAATTAAATTGTTTACGAACTTGTTATTAATTTATCTTGGAGGGAAAGTTTGTTTCAGTTTTGAGCGGCTTCAATCTATTTTGGAGTTGAGTTGGTGTGCTGTTCTGAAAGAGCATTTGTTTTCAGTGGATATCATTATCACAGTTTGAACTTTCGATCGAAACTAAACTTCTTAACTTAAACTATTTACTATTTCAATGTCTTTTGGGGACCTTTAGCTGAGATCCGAAAGTCGCGGGATCAAACAGCAAAAATATATAATCCAGTTTGGATTGGTCTATAGAGGAACTAAACGCTTTTCTCAAGTGGCTAATTTCTAACAATACAACATTGATCAAACTATCATCACAAAAGTCTTCGTCGAGCTGGATGAGAAAACGAGTTAATAAAAGCGCTTACTTCCAATTTTATGTCCCTCCAATAAAATCAGGATGAAAACTAATAAAACTCACTTTATTTAAAAGATACTTACTCGAAGTTTATGCATCAGTGCAGCGAGTGTCACTGCAATTACAGCTCGTAACAGCTACTAACCGTAACCGCCTCAAAAGCCGTTCACAACGTAAAATAACTCCACTGTCGATAGTGACGGGCAGTTCATTCGTCTATACTTTTGGCACTAGCATATTATCCGGCTTTTAATAATTGAGGTGATGTGTCTGATTATTATTCCGCGGTTTAATAGCGGTTTTCATAAATATCATTAGTCGTTGCCTGAAGAACCGATAGTAACTGTGACAAATACTTGCCAGCTCAAATGATTAACACAATACTACCAATGAGACGTGGGATAAGAACAGGGATGACAATAAGTATACATTAAATATATTAATTAATATTGATGGGCAATTTACACAACACCATCCAGCCCCAAAACTAAACATAGCCTGCATTTATGGGAACCAGATAATTGATACGTAGAATACAAAAATTTTTACACAATGTTAAGTACTTTAAAACACCCAGACACAGAATAAACATCTCTGTTCGTCACACAAATGTTTGTCCTGCGATGGAATCTAGACCACCACCTACAACGGAAAAGGCAGAGCTACTACCAACTGAGCTTCACAGTTGCATAGCATAGTGGCCAGTCATTACAAAATGAGAGAAACGAAAATCATTACAAATGAAATGGCCATTCAAAATGAGTCGTTACAAAACTCCGTGTCCGACTATTCCCAAAGCACATCATAGGTCCGCATCACATCACTAGATCCCACTATAAAGTAACCGGCGATGTTTCCGCGTCGCGAGAAATTCATTTTACTTATGAATATTATAAATTCTCGTCGCGTTCGCGAAAATAATGGCGCTGGCAATTCCAGGTCGGGGCCTTCGGAGGCTTCCACTTGTAATTGTTTGACGAAAATGCCGGCTTTGTAGGAACGTACTTTCTGTTTTGAAATACTTATTTCTTTTCTTCTTGTAATTTTCGATTTCTTCGTAGGATCAGGAGGGCTTTGGCAACTCGCAAAACAATAATGCAAGTAAGTTATCATGAAATGGCAAAATTTGTTAATTTATTTTGAATCCCTAACAAAAGAAAAAGCGCGAAATCAAGACTGATATGTAATAAAGTATGTATCTAGTAAAATATACAGTTATGGGGGAGTATACACAGACAATCCTCTAAATTGTTATAAGCAGGTTTCAAGTTCCAGTCCAGCTTTGGGTAACAGGATTTGATTGTAACACTCAAGCTACACTTCATCGCGTACCTACCCCAGTTTCGTAGCCCACGAATAACATTAATATTTCATTTTACTACATTTTGTATTGGATATCAAAGGGTTTTTGATGTGTAATATCTTTCCTCTCGCTTTCCTGCAATTTGTAGGAATGATTGCATGAAAAGGGACGGAAAGGTGTCACATGAAGCCAAGAACGCTTTCTTGGCTTGAATTGAATGGCTCGCGCTTTTTGAATTGAACAATACGCGCGCGGTATTTGCTTTGACCAATGACCGCACGCAGTGGTAGAGTTGGCCGTCAAATGGTACCAACCCATTTTCTTGAGATGTTTAAAGAATACTGTAATATACAGAATACAGAATACTGTTTTACAGATACTTTGTGTTTCTATAACTGCTTTACTTTACTATGTTAATCATCAATTGTTGTAGGCGAGGGGTGGGGGGGATATTGATAATAATCCAAGCAGGTGCCATGGTATGTGGCCTGATCTTCAGAATTGAATCTCTGCTGTGTACTTTGGCTGGTTAGTCTCGGACCTTCGACTCGGCATTCACAATGTTCAAATATTTGTTCAGTTCCATTGTCATATCGAACTTACGATTCAAGAATAGACTAAACAACAGCTTACGATCCAGTGGCTTCTGACCAGACTGAAAACCACTCTCATGGATGCTACGTTTAACTAGCATTGTATTATTATTATTATAAATATTATTTTAACTAAACTGGAAAAGAGTTGGAAGCTATGTGACTCGCTCAGATATTTTTTCCGCACTCGTTACTCGTTGGGAGTATATTTCGTTAAAGTTTTGAATATCAGTGTAACTCGTTTCAGTGGTACTCTTTTGGATAGTAATGCATTAATTGTCGCTGCATCTGTTGTGGGCTGAGATAGGCGTGGTGATCAAGTATAGGTCTTATCACAACACTAGCCGGAACAAAGTCACTTCGACCGCGCGTCTGTACCGAAGTCAACCATGTTTTTATACAGAATATCTAAAACCCCGCTAAACTCATCGAAATGATCAGTAAGAAAGTCAAAGTCAAGTCAAAAGATATTTTATTAAATACAATCACAAGAATCACTTTGAAACGTCTTACTTACTAGGTAAATTTAGGTGCCAATTCCTCCTACCCCAAGCCCGAGAAGAACTGGCAAGAAACTCGTCCTGGTCCTAGCGTTTTTTGCATGATTCACCTTATAAATACCTTAACTACGAAATACTAATACAGTTAGAGTTAGTTAATAAAGTTTATACATTTCAAATGTGTCGTTTAACTTTCTGAAGGCAGAGCAACATGAGGTCATGCATTCTTATCAATAATATAGTCGGTTTTATTATAATTTTAATAAAATGATGCTATCTTTAAAAGACTACCCTTTTATATGCTTTCAATTTCTTAACAACAAAGAAGTATAAATATTCAGTCATTTATTTTAAAGAATATTTATGTCAAGTTTCAAGCAAATCGTAAAACCGATTTTTTATAAATACTATCACCCCATTGCACCCCGTTTGGGGGTATTTAAAAAAATATCCTATTAGTCTTTTACTAATTGAACAGAAGAATATTTATGCCATGTTTTAAGCAAATCGCGCCACGCTTTAGAATTTTCCCATACAAACTTTAACACCTCAGTTAAAGTTTGTTTGTACCGGTTCAGTGGTAGTTTTGAAAAAAATTTAACTACCATTTCTCCGAAACGAATTAAATAGTATTAAGCTATAATTCAAGTTTATAAGAGTGCAAGAAATTAAGTTTTTCATAAACGTTTTCATCCCTTCTTTGGAGTGAAAACTTTAATTAAATGGGGTGACAATTTTATTAAATTTTGAAAAATTCCTGATTAGTCAAAGTCCAAAGATACTTTATTCAATACAATCACAAGGATCACTTTGAAATGTCTTACATACTAAAGCGAATTTAGGTGCCAATTCATCCTAACCCAAGCCCGAGAAGAACTGGCAAGAAACTCGTCTTGGTCCTAGTGCTTTTTTACATGATCCATCTTATAACTACCTTAACTACGAAATACTAATATCGGCGTATCGCATGCAAATAAAACGATATCACAAATATTTTTTACAATAAAAGGTAAATCGTTAACGTACACTTGGATTAAATAAGGCCCTATTATAGAACCCTGAGGTACCCTTATACCAATAATTGATCCTGAAGACCTCTCACCAACCATGTCTACTTTCTGAACTCTATTGGATAGATAAGACTGTATGAGTTCAATCGCCCGGGTTTTAATGCCATAGTATTTTAACTTTGTGATTAGGGTTGCATGACTCACATAATCAAAGGCTTTAGATAGATCACAGAATACCCCAACTGCATCCTGTGAGTTCTCCCAGGCGTCAAATATATGCTTTAAGAACGCTATACCTGCATCAGCTGTTGAACGACCTTTAGTAAATCCGTAATGGTTAATATGTAGCAGGCCGTTAACGTTAAAGTGATGTTGTCTCACGGACAGAGGTTGACTCACGGACTTGGTACGCTACGAAACTGCTTTGTTTACTTATGTGTTAAAATACAGTTTAAGTGATTTTGCTTGCTCAAAAAGTTTTGGATAATATTAGTAGTGATACAACAAAACCGTAGTGAATATTATCTCATATTGATGTCAAGTAGTTATTACGCATTTACCAATAACATAATCAACTATTAGTAAATTTAACATACTAAGATGGCAAAGTGCGTTGCATGTGCAAAATTCATGTCAGTAAAAGATGGACTAACGTGCCCAAATTGTTCCTCAAGCACCCATCGCGAATGCGTTGGCATACCAGTCAGAGCAGCCGTTAACGACAAATGGCGCTGTAGTGTCTGCCAGACCAAAAAGACCAAGGGACGAGACTCAGCTACTCCAGTCCGTGGCATGCAGGATACTACTTTATTCCCTACTGCTAGTACGAATTATTAATATTTTAAGAAATCAATGCCTTTTAGTTTAATTTTAATATAATTTTTATTTTTATTTGTAATTTAATGATTAGAATTCATATATTTTTTAATTAATCATCATAGAAAAATTAAATATCTTGAAATGTTGTATTTTTTATTGATTTTATATTAATTGTATCTAATGTATTAGCAATAGATGTATTAGTAATCCAATCAGTAATAAAAAACCAACAATTATAGAAATATATTAATTAGGTTAAGTTATGTTATGAAGTTATGATTGTACAATAATTACTTATGTTTGTTATTCTCTCAATAAATTTCAATTTCAATTTCAAGTGCGCAACGGAGCCCTGAGTACAAGCTCTTTTCTCGTGATGCGTTTACTGGGTTTGTGGTTGAGATGCGCGCTCAAATCGAAAACATGAAGTCTGAATTACTGTTGGAGTTTCAGTCTTTTAAAGAAGAATTACGGGAGGTACGTTCTGTCGTGAGTGAACATAAATCCGACATAATTGCAATAACTAGAGATATTAATGTTAGCATGAGTCGAATCAGCGTCTTAATAATGTATTCGATTTAGAAAACTATTTAGGTAACTCAAGGAATACAGTAGTCCTTATTATATGAATTGGACATAGCAGATCTTCCAGAGCAAACCGAAGAAAACCTGTCTGATCCACTTTTGGCCGATAAAATTGGTATCACAATAGAAAATCGTGAGGTGATTTCAATCGATTGATTGGGATCATCACAGCTGGAGCACAAACACACTGCACTGCCTGTCAAATCCAGAAGAGTGGTAATTCGGTTCTCTCGTCGCTTGACTCGAGACATCTGCCTGCAGAGAGCGCACGAGCGCCGTGGTCTTACTAGCACTGAGCTGGGACTGGAGGGGCCGCCCGCACGATTGTTTTTCAACGAGCGGCTAACCAGATATAACCGGCAGCTGCTCGCAAAGTCCAGGGAACAATGTCGTCTGAATCACTGGAGATACTGCTGGACCAGAGGTGGACGTATTTACTTACGAAAAGAAGACGGGTCGGCGGCAGTTCGTATTCGCGTAGAAGAAGACCTATCAAAGGTTTTTTTCATGAACTCCATTATACTCGTATAGGTACATTAACTGCTTTGATTTCCTTAGGGTGTTCGTGGGTAGGTACTTACCAAAAATGTCGTTAAACTTATACCTACCATCAACGGTTATCTACCATTTAACTATGGGCGCGATTATTTATAATAATACCTACTCCCTACCTATACCTATATACGAGTATGTTTAAATCGTTCATATTTTGTTGCGAAGTTTTGTTTAGTTGTTGTTTATAAATTAATTGTAAGTCAATAATTAATAATTGCGTAGATTAAGATAGTGATTCGTAGACATAGTAGTTAAAGTTGGTAATATTACAAAATGTAACTCATCAAGCACTATCAACAAATCGATTTTAGTTGTGTGCTAGTTTCGGATAATATTTATAGATTACCAATACCTTTGCTCGGGTATGTATGGGTATTATAGGTATATTTTAACATATCATATAATCTTGGGTAAATAACTGCTGCTTAACTCACCTTCTATTCTATGTGTTCAATTTTTATGTATGAAATGCATTTGTAAATTATCTTTAATTTAGGGATTACATGCTTACTGTGTACTTTTTATGTAGTTATCTATTTACTTACCAAACTTATTAATTACTTGAAGCACCAGGTACATATTTAATTTATATAAAATCAGTCCATGGGTAGACTTGGGCAGGCTCATAAATTTCGTTAATGTTTTTTTTATTTCACCTAGTTTGTTTTTACTTATGTATCAGGTCCGTGCGTCAACCACGGTCTGTGATGAAAACCAGCGTTGCAGTTTACTGCAGCTTTAAGCTGAACACAGAACCTTTTTTGACTTGCTGTACACAGTCGGTGCTACATATGTATGTAAACTTGTTTATTGTCATGTTTTTAATTTGTGTATAGTCGAAATAATCTTTTACTTACTTACTTACTATATAGTAACTGATTTAAAATGTTTTTTTTTTAATTTTACTTAACGCAGGTAATATCGATATCGGTCTATAATTAGCGAGATCACTTTCACTTCCAGACTTAAACATAGGAATGAGTTTACTGTGTTTCATGAGATCGGGAAAAACCCCCTCGTTGATACATCTATTAAAAATATAAGCTAAACATGGTGCAATATTTAAGATAATGACACCCAGCACCCTTGTAGACATTCCCAAAAGATCTTCTGTATTTTTTATATTAATTAACTTGAATGCTTTTACAATACTGGCCTCGAACTAAACTCATTCTTACATTTAGCAACACTAGATTCTAATAGAACGGAAGCTCTGGAGGCTGAAGAGTTAAACGATTTCGTCACAATTTTAAGTATATCTGAGAAAAAACTATCAAATGCATTGCAACCTCCTGTTGCTTTGTCAAAATTGTACCATTTATATTTAATTTCAACTGTCTATTTCGGGCCTTTGATTTACCTGTTTCATTATTTATTAATTTCCAAGTAGCTTTTATTTTATTTGTTGAATTAGTAGTATTAGGAGTACTCTACGTGCAAAAAAAGATACACTTTACAAATTACACACCTCTAGGACAAGCGGTTTACTCTGTATGTTGTCTGTTCTCGAGTCAGTCACAACAAAGATATTTAAATAGTTAGAATTAATCATTAAAAAGGTATTGCTTCGAGCGTGTACTCGCTTGTTTAAGAATAAAATTGATTTCAACTTCCATACTACAAAACTTTATTATCTTTCTATAACAAAATATTTTTCCTTCTCTCGTCTGGCATCTCTCGTCTGTAAAACACGCTTTAAAAAACCGAATAAAAGTGTAAGCTCCATAACGATTGTTCGTTCGAGTTGGAAAGTACAAACAGGAGGGTGCTAACACAAAAAGGCGGTTTGATTTCTACTTGATAACAATACGGGGATGTTTTCCATACAACTACCTGCCACTACAACATCACAAGCAAAAACTTTGAAGCGTATTGCGCGTTTTAACTGAGGTTCTACTCCGCTCTGTCATATAATCCCAGCAAGCTATTATAGACAGAGCGATAGTTTTGTAAAGTAATGGTGTCGTGGTAAATGTGAAACAGGAAATCAAAAAGGTAAACATAGTTTTTGATTAATCAATGTGAAATAGCAACACTACAGTTTTTGTTTGGAAGCTTGTTTGGGTCAACTTTTCTGTTCCAATCCTAAGTTCACCAACACATTGACAGGTTATGTTAACCACAAGAAAACGTATAATTATTGTAAATGTTGTGAAAAAGGTTGTAGAGGAAATGCTGGCGATCCTCAGCACTCTGAGGAAACGGAGACCCGTTGTTAATCCTAGACCTGTTGTGGACTATACAGACTTCTAGGGTACACCGAAGGAAAACATCATAAAAAAACCAGCATGTCGTAGAATGTTAAAAATTGGAAGACATGTACCAAGTGCACGAAAGGAACCTTTGAGGCGCACTTTTATCCCTTCCTTGTGAAGGGATAAAAGTGCGGCTCCTTTGACTTGATTTGATTTTATTTATTTATTTAGGGATAATAAACAGCTACAATATACTATTATGTTAGATAACTGGTAACTTAAATTTAGTAACAATATGATAGCCCACTGCATTATCCACATATCCATAAATCATTATACACATAATATGTATACTATATACAACATTGATTTTTTTGTTGTAGCACGCCGATAGTACACTTTTTTCCTGTATTTTTAACCGACTTTATCAAAAAGGAGGAGGTTCTCAATTCGTCGGAATCTTTTTTTTTGATTCATTTTATCTATTTTTTTAGCTACACTGTCACCTATGCTATGGGGTAGACTGAAAAGTAGGAATGCGTGAACCATGTTTGCGCAGATAAACTACGAACTGGCAAACAAACATACTGCCCACCTGATGGTGAGTGGTACCGCTAATAATACCAGAGGTAACAAACGGGCACTGTCGACCCTAATACAGTTATGAAAACTATCATGGTTTTGCACATAATTTTCACTCAAAACGGGATATTTACCATGATATATGAATATCGGGAAGCTGAAAAACTGGTCATGGTATCAAATGGTAATTTTTTTTCTATTTAACCAGTATTTTTACTTGCTCAAGTGCCATTCGAATTCGAACCTAAACACAGTAGTTATTGACTTAGTACTGTTCGGAGGCAGAATATCTGGAACTGTGGTACCCACCAAAATTGACTCTTGCTGAAGAATCTTGATGAATGGTCTCTTGAGTCCATTTATGTATATTTCTTTATCGAGTATGTACGAATATTTTTGTTGATATTTTTTTGCAAATTATCGTGTTTATATTGTATTTTTAACCGACTTCAAGAATAGGAGGTAATTAATTCGGTTGTATATTTTATTTGTTATTCCTCCTATCTCTGTCATTTATGAATCGATTTAATAAAATATTTTTTTATGTGAAAGCATATACCTACTTACCTATTGGTCCCATAGACATTTTATCTGTGATGACTGCGATTAAATGTCTATGGGACCAATCGGAAACCAATCGGTTCAGTAGTTTGCTTTTTAAATCAAAATAGTTGGAAAAAAATTGTAACCCAAGTTGATGAAATTTGTATTTTGCTTTCGTGTGACTTTCCAGTGGTATTAACGAATTATGCTGTAAAATAAAATGTTTTTAACCGACTTAAAAAAAATTAAGTCAATGAAGTCGGTATTCTTTTTTGTTTTAAGAACGTAATTATGTAAATGGTTTTTTGGATAGTTATTTATTCTAACATTATATCTGTAGCGTAGGAAGTTTTAAATTACAATTATAGTTTAGTACATAAAGGTTGTTCTAGAAGAATCCACCGTGTAACTCTCACTGCATCGAACCATCGTAGGCCAAGCTGAATATTACCACAACTAAAATAATATTCGCAAGTAAGAATGAAGAATGAAGAAATGAGTAAGAAAGAAATGCATTTCTTTATGAAAGATATACATTTCTTTATAATTCTTATGAAGTAATCTTTATGAAACTCAACCTAAGAGCAGTTCCCTTCCCTATCCGACAACATACCTGGTAAAAATGGAAGAGCTAAAGCATGTTTTAAAACATATTTATTATATCCAAGAGCACGCTGCGTCTGCTTAGCAGAATTTTGTGCAAACCACCTTTAAACAACCAGATTACAGCCATTATTCTCCAAAATATTACCATTTCTAAACCCTGAGTCTCTCGTAGAATCCTCCATTAAATTACCCAAGACAATAAATTCATTACACCAGTTCGAGAACTTTCTAATCCAATTGCTACGAATATTGGTACAGAACCGCTTTGGTCAGCAAATTGCCCCTTTTCACGCCGGAACCCGCAAATTGTCGGCATTTGGTAAACTCACCTGGGGCTTAGCAACAGCGGACCTCTACATTATGCGAGGTTCATCAGATAAGAAATTCCCGGAATACTTCTGAGTAATGTAACCTAGTAAGTATATTAGTATCTGGCTTAAGTATGTGTGTGTAAGAAGTCACTTGCAAGGGACACTAAAACCTATTACCAATTTTACAATGTCTTTTTCAAACTCGAAGACAATGCTTTATAACAGTCACAGTTAAAATTATAAAAACCTATAGGGTACTTCCCGTTGACTAAGTCAATCATGAAATTTGCCAAAAACCTGGGTCTAACAGCTCAAAGGAAACAATCCGAAAAAGTATAAAAAATATTGTTTGAAACTTAAAAACATTGTAAGGTAATTTCATTGTATTAGACTTTATAAATAGATAAGTATTAGTAACCGATTGTAAAAGAACCAAGATGCTAAAAACCTACTTGTACTAGGTATGGTAACCTTTTAGGAGCGACTTTCTCACTTGACCGATTTATTTAAATTATGTACATTATGCTTTGTACTACCAACAGTACCAACAGTAGTCTAGAATATAACCTAGAACCTAAATAAACCGTACCTAAATAATAATCTGAAACAAAAATCAGCCTGGCCCACAAACAATGTCTATGGCCCTTGAGTCCCACAGGTCGGAAAATTGCGTTTAGTCACAGTTGGGGCACCGGTTCGGTCTCGCCTTAGCATCGCCAATAGAGTTAGTCAATGTTTCTTGATGAAGTTACTGTGGGTACCAGCTTTCAATGTCTGAGGTTTGAATGCAATATCAACAAGAATATCGCCATCTCTCGGCCGGACTTGTTGGCTCAGCGGAAACCATTCACATTTAAATAGAATATAATTACGTTTTAAGAACTAAAAAGAAAACCGACTTCATTGAATGAAATTTGAGCCTATAATACATTTTTAGTGGAAAGTAGATGTATTTTGTATAATATAATATGGTTAGGCCAAATAAACGCACCGCTCCAATGAGACAGCGAGGTATCGAAGTACACGAAAACATCATCGATGTATACAATTTTTAGATTTTCGTTGATTTTTCAGCTCGACCGATTTAAATAAAATTTATTAATTTATTATATTTACATATAATTTATAATTTATTACGGTAACGGGTATAAGTCATTTGACATATAGTCATAGATAGGCTCGGTCTGGAAACCAGCGCAGCTTCCTTAACATGTTTGGGAGTAGCATTACGCTGAGACTGGACCTGTGAGAGCGCACTCTCAGAAAAGGACCGATAATGCTCATTTTAGGTTTTAGTGTTGCCCAATTTCAATATATTGTATGTACAATATATTGCTCCTCGCTACATTCTTTCTTTTGATGTGCGTCAAAAAAACATATTCATTCCTTCTCTATTTAAAAACAGCATTCTTCGGTATAGAAATAACATATTATCTGCTTACATTATTTTAATAACAGCCAACTCCTTTATTTTATTTCCGGTCCTAAAATGAAACCGGAAGACTGGACCGTGGAACTGAAGGAGCAAAGTTGCACTCAAAAAGGACTGCCAGTCAAATATTTACACAGAGCTCTAATTAATACGTCTCCGGATAAATAATAAAGTTGTGAAACCGGCGTGCGGCGGGCGAGGCTGCTCTGCCCGAATTCTTAATTTGATATTTTGTACCAACATATCGTGCATACTTGATACTTACTACAGTGGAACCCACGCAACTTCGTTCGTGTCGTCATTTTCTTACAAACTGTAACCGCTGCACCCCTTTAAGAATTGAATTTTGTAAATACTCCTTTATTCTGTTCAGTTTTTGTAAGTATACAACCTTAAGGTAAGCCTACTGAGAATTAGATATGTTAGATCTTGAAGCAATTTAGTTCAAGAGCAACGAAGGCGAAGTTAGAATTAGATGCAATGATGAGGTCTACCTATTGTTTGAATTATTGATGTCTAACATCATTTCTCTCGCTTTCCAGCAATCTGTGAGTACCAACAGAAACGTTAGTGTGTGCATGTGTGTGATGAGAGAGAAAGGAAAATAGAGATGGAGAACGCATCAGCTGTACGCGTAACCTACGGTGTTGTGTATAAAGTGTATTGTTATATAAACTAATTCAGGATATAATATTAATGTTCTGTATTACCAAGATAAGATGTCAGATTTTACACATCATATGTGACTACTCTTAATTTATTTAATTATTAGTCACCTCTATGCCCTTTAGGGAATTAACACCTTTGATTTATGCGTTATTGATGTTACTCCGTAATTATTTTACAATATATTTAGATATTATTGAATGTAGCGGACATACACCGTCATGTGACGGTGTCTTCTTTACAGAAACACAAATTAGGTTTAGTAGTTTGGACCCAAGTGGTTCATGTAACTTGTATAACCCTAATCAAAGCTCTCAATCAAACTTCTATCGGCAACTAACTCGGATGCAATCACCTCGCCTTGTAATACGAGGACGGTCGCAGGTTCAAAACCGCAAATGTTATCAAATTGTATCCATTGACCGCCTCACACAACCTCTTGTGGCAATTAAAGTTACGCAGAGACAAAATCAACAGAGGAAGGGGTAAGTGCTTATTACATTATCAGACACGACACTATACATAATCCATAGGATCATGTATGATACTTACTTAAAACCATTGAATTGTATTGTATCTTTTCAATGACAACGTCTCATGAGATAGCGTGAAACTGTCCCAACAGATAATGTCACCAGATGGGACTTCACAGTTGCGCTAACAGATAAAGAGTTTCGACGAGTAATATTATTTTAATTTTAGGTAATTAAAATATGTATTATGTACATTTTACTACCTTCTTATCGAATGACCACTTGCTGATGGCCGCGAGAGTATCGTATCGGATCATGTGAGCATGCTCAGAGAGCGACGCCGCAAACTCGTTCTCGTCTTGGCCCAACTTCCCCGAAACTTGTCCAGCTTTATCCGGCGTTGCCCAACTTCCCCTAACTATCCGATCGACTCACGAAAGCTTTACGAGTAATTTGTTTAACAAAAGTCCGACTCCAGATTTACGGGTTGCGCCGATAGGCGTCTAAGTTTTTATGGATTCAGTGTTAGGGCCTCACTTATTGAGGCCCACTGTCCACTAAAATAATTGATCGTCATAAAACTATTGTGTATTAAGTGCCGGTTCAAATATGCAGGTTTCGATAAAACCTTCATATATAAGCCTTTTGGAGTCAAGACCCTGGGCCTGTGGGGAACAGGAGCACTTCGCGTTTTCAAACTGATATCTCGGCGTCCGGTAAAAACATCGCATGGCCCAAGAGCCTGGCTCCTATTAGCATTAGCTCCAGCGTATTAGGATTGCCATTTAACATGACAATGCCGCCAGTGTCTTTGGGACACTGCCCTCTGGCAGTTATCTGCCAAGAGCTATGATGAGCTATCTATAGATCGTTTTAAACGGTCCTGATATAGCGCAACTGCTTCACATGTATTTTATAGATTTAATAATATTTTATTGAACAGAAAAATAGTGAAATAAGTAAACTAACTAAACTAATAACTAAACTAATAACTAAACTAATAACTAAACTAATAACTAAACTAATAACTAAACTAATAACTAAACTAATAACTAAACTAATAACTAAACTAATAACTAAACTAATAACTAAACTAATAACTAAACTAATAACTAAACTAATAACTAAACTAATAACTAAACTAATAACTAAACTAATAACTAAACTAATAACTAAACTAATAACTAAACTAAACTAAACTAACTAAACTAATAACTAGTACGTACACTAGTTATTTAAATGAATGGATGTACTTAAAGCTAATGAATGAATGAATGAATTTATGAAAATTCTTTATTGTACACCTTATTGTACACCTTAAAACTAAAATAACAATTTGATTACTAAATTTATTTCGCTTTGTGATCTTATCGCTAGGGAAGCGATTTCTTCCAGACAACCTTTGGATGGAGAGGAAATAAATGAGGAAATTTTCTATTAATGTGTTGAACAATTTCCATGAGATGAGATGAGATCATGAGATCATGAGATGTTATTTTACATGAGCTCGATAAAAATGTGATGAAGTCAAATAATGTTAAACTATAATTTTGTGCAAATACTCTCTTACTGCTAAATATCCGTAAAGGGTGTTGTCACTAATGCATCAGTGACCTGGCTCAATAAAATAAACAAAAGTCCTAAACTGTTCCAAAATCTAACCCCAAACTATGCATAGCATGGTGTATCATGGTGTTCAGATGAATGACTGAATGAATACTTATATATTCTTAAATACATACTTATGATACCCAAACACTTATGTTCATTAAACACAAATTTCTTGGGTGGGCAGAAGACAGAGCTGACAGCCAGTACAAGTATTGCTTAGTGTGGTACTAAATGGTGTGAATTGTCAACGAATATTTATGAATTTATCATGTTCGATTCATTATTCAAAAACATTAACTATTGTTTTTGACGTCGTATCAGTGGACAGTCGCCCTCAGTAATAAACACTGACCCAAAACGCTCAACCACTCCGCCATAACCAGATTATTGGAGGTAAAATATTTATGAGTCTCCGAGCACGACTCAAATCTCAATCTGTCGCTCAAATCAAACCGACGAATATTAAAATCAGTTAAAAGTCATATCGGAAAATTCTTTGGTAACTCCGAAACTTTTCACTTTGAAATAAAATTGAAAGACTTTTCAAAGTGGCAACATGAATATTTTTGAAACTAATAATACTTGGTCTTTGTAACTCCAAATTGGTTCTCAATGCAGTATTAGCTTTAATACACAGAACTTAGATTCAATATTTACTACGCTGCAACACATTATTTGTTACTGTAAAGTAAAACCGCTATAAGCGCCAGTCGAAGTATTAGCAGTAGAGCTTTCTTAGAGAATCGTTTACTCCCGAGTTTCGCTGAAGCTTTTTTTATACGCGTAGTTCAGTGTTGCTTAGGTCCCGGCGACGCGAGATCTACACACGTGTATCTTTAAATACGCAATGTATAGGACTATTTTTTCCATTTTTTTTTATTTGGTGTAATGCTCGAAGGAAGTTGTTCTAGAAATATTTCTCTTGAACGTCCATCTCGCATTTGCATTACAAAAATTCCCACTTCGAAAGTTGTGAAGTTGGTAAGTTAAGAGTGAGCTGCAGTACTAGCCACCTGTAAAGCCCCTTTTGACAGCTAAACTATTGTCCTAGATTAGTAATATAAGTCATAACTCGGGTTACCAAATAATACTTTGTTCAATTTTTTTTTTATACTTATTATCCAATTAATGATTCAAGGTCTTTCTTTACAGAAATGTATTATTAAAAATAATATAATAATGCACATAAAATATCATAAAGACTGCTTAAAACGATCTATAAATGGGTTAACTGATCCAGATCACTGCCGCAGGGCAGCGTCCCCGAAACGCTGCATTGTCACGTTGAATAGCAATGCTAATACGTTGGTTTCATACGCTCTGAAAACGTGATGGCCTCCAGCTTCCTAAGAAGCAAGAGTCCACACAGAGTAAACAACTCGAAACAAAAACTTTTTATAAGTGTGCCAAAAGTAGTTCCATATCTTGCTGGTACATACTTGTAGTAATACGTAGATGAGCTACAAGTTAGTATTTATGGATGAATAATTCATTACTTGCTTAACAAGATGTTCGTTGTAAGTTAAATGTGGATTTTGTCATGAACGTAAAACCGAGGGATTTATTCCAGGAAGAGCACTGTGGGTTGTTTTAATTTCGGCGTTTACAAATTAACATTTCATTATGTAATATTGTTTGTACAATTAATAAAATTTACCTTTATTTTCGGTGTTTTAGACAATTTAATCTTTATTAATTTCCAATCTGATAGACCTACCTCGGCCATACCTACACATAAACTTCGCAAATAATATGGCTGTGCTGTGCAACATGAACAGATTTTTTATATTGGTTCCAAATATTTTTTCCAGTGGAGCAACATATCGGTAATTTTCTAATTAACACGGTACAACGGCACTTGTTTACTTATAGTACCCTGATAAGAGTAAAACTGCAAGCAACTTTGACTCTCGAGAAGGAATTCGTCCCAGAGCATCCATGTATATAAAATGGAAAGTCGCTGGCGTCAGCGGCCCCATTCAAAAACAAGTCGAGGTAACTTTGAGCAGTATTTTCTCCCTTTTAAGGTAGATTTCTGAGCAACGCGACAGTTCACGTAGTGACGCATTGATATAGATCCAAATAAATAAAATAAAAATGTTTAAACAACTTGAATGTTAACTAAACTATGATGCGACCACATTGGCTGTGGTCAGTCTCGACCATGTCGCTAGTCAGGGATACGCAATCGCGTCACTCGGCAGTCTACCTTAAGGGGGAGTACTCAAAAATGCAATAAGCGTACCTTGTGGGCCGCTCTCCTTGCATGCTTGAGCCCTGCATCTCATTATAGAAGTCTGCAGGAATCCTCGAGTGGAAAGCGTCAGCCAAACTTTGGCTGCTTACTATTTATTCGGACAGTTTGTTCAGACCACTAGTTTTATCTTCGTTTGCGGTGGGCACTCTCTTTTAACCATGTATTATCCAGCATATACACATTGCATGCGTGGATATGAAAATAGGTATTTTAATCCTAGAGAATTAAAGTTAATCGAAAATAGGTAAAACCTTTGCGTTTCAATAATACTGCAAAATCAATTTGCTATCTCCACAAAAGATTCAAGTTTCTAGGTTAAGAACACAATTGAAATTGAACCAGTAAGCGAAGAGCTGTACATCCGCGCCGCACGACTCCGGATGAATTGTTCAAATCGCGCGACTCTGCAATAATTTCATCAGTCAATATTGATCATGGAACTCTGATTTCTAGATGATACTACATATTTGACCTATTTCCCTCAGTATCGTTTATGCGTTTGTTAAACATTTTTCTTTTTGTTTATTGAGTACTAGTGGGGTAAAGTACTCTTACCTTCCGATTTTTCCTTTCGAAAAGTTGATACGCAATGCCAGTTCTCTCAAACGCTGAAGTAAAAACAGGCACATCCTATAACCTAAAAAAAAATAACCAAAATCTAATATGGAACTTGATTTGATTCTTGAAGTATCTGCGAGATAATTTAAAATCACCTAAAATAGGTGACTTTACGGTTGCTCCAGTTCGTAGTAGGTAACTATAATACAGTAAGAGATTCATTTTATAGCGTATCCTGAAAAATACAATCAGTGTTCGATGTACCTAAGGGAAATTATCGAAATGATACCGGAGAGGCGGGCGGGGCGGCTCTACCTTAATTTAAACATCTTGTAGAAATTCCTCGAGACTCTGCTTCTTAGAAAATGAATATTTGTATTGAATTGTTGATTTTGTGTAAATTGAGTCGTGACCACGTGATGGGCCTCCAGACCGACCGAGCCGGGGATTTGATTTGATAACTTATTCTTGGTATCTGCTAATTTGATTGTTTAAACTAAGGCAGCGTTTCGAACGACGAAATTCTACAATTTAATAAATTTACAGTTTAAAAAATAAAACTAAGCGAATATCACCAGTTAAACTTTTTTAATTACAACATTTTTTTTTCATATAAATTTAATAATAATATAATAATAATAATAATAAAACCTTTATTTCCGAAATTTTTACAAGAATATTTTAAATTAATACTAAAAGAAACACTGTTACAATAAAATGTCTCTTGTTTCGGTGTGCCTTACGGCAAAGGCCTCCTCCAACTCCTTCCATTGTTGTCTGTCTGACGCGACTCTAGTCCATAGGGGTCCTAATGTCATTTTTAGGTCATCCTCCCATCTTCTTGCTTTACGACCTCGAGTTCTAGCTCCATCCCTAGGGTACCAGATTGTCACCTGTTTACTCCATTTCTCCTTTTTGCAACGGAGCATATGTCCAGTCCACCTCCATTTAAGTTGGTCAATACGCGACAGTATGTCCGTTACTTTGGTTTTGTTTCTGATGTCTGTACTTCTTACTTTGTCCATTAGTTTCAAACCTAGCATGCTCCTCTCCATGCCTCTCTGGCACCCTGCTAGTTTGTCCCTATGTCGCTTTGTCAAAGCCCATGTTTCACAGCCATATGTGATGCATGGCAGTATACAGGTGTCAAAAGTCTTTTTCTTGATCTTCGTGGATAGTTTCTTGCTTTTCGTGATTTCTTTCAAAGCCCAATAATTTTTCCATCCTGTTGCAATTCTTTTGTCTATTTCTTTGGATGTCTGGTCATTTGGCGATATTATCTGACCCAGATACACATATTCTTCCACATATTCAAGTTTCTGTCCGTTGATGGTTATGTCTACGGGAACTGCGTTTGTCATCATTTTAGTTTTACTTATGTTAATTTCTAGACCTACTTCTCTGCTTCTCTCTACTAGGGATTGTGTCATAGATTCCAGTAGTAGTGGGTCTTCTTCCATTATAACCAGGTCGTCTGCAAATCTTAAATGGCTTAATCTCGCTCCATTTATGATTAGTCCAAGATGTTCCCATTTAAGTTTTCTGAACATTTGTTCCAGCACTGCTGTAAATAGCTTTGGTGAGAGTGGGTCACCTTGCCTGACTCCCCTGTTGATTGGAAAAACATCTCCTGTAGACTCAAGCCTGATACAAGCTTTGCTCCCTCTGTAGATGTTTTTGATGATGTTTATGTAAGTGTTTTGAATTCCTTGTTCTTTAAGACTTTGCCATACGGATTCATGTTTTAGGCTGTCAAAGGCCTTGGAATAATCTATAAAGGCCAGGTAAATGGTTTTGTTGTATTCGTTGTATTTTTGTAAGAGCTGTTTTATTGTATGTATGTGATCAATCGTACTGAAGTCTTTTCGGAATCCTGCTTGCTCCACTGGTTGATTTTCTTCGAGCCTGACTGATATTCTGTCCAAAATTACTTTTGCAAAAACTTTATATACATTTGAAATGAGGGATATGGGTCTGTAATTTCCTATATCATCTTTTGGGCCTTTTTTGTGTAGGAGTTTTATGTGTGATTCTGCCCATTGGCTTGGGATGATGCTAGTATTTAAAGTCTCATTAAAGATTTTCGTTAATATTGGACTTAGTTCTTTGATTGTTCCTCTCATTAGTTCGTTTGTTATTCTATCTGGGCCGGGGGCTTTTTCTGTCTTTTGACTTCTTATTGCTTTTTCCACTTCTGGTATTAGTATTTCTGGTATATCTTCATTGTCTTCAGTTGTCGAAAGACATTCCGTTGTCGTTTGATTTGGTTCGTGATACAGTAAGCGATAATAGTCTGTTGCTATATTTTGGATTTTGCTGCGAGAAGTTGTTGTAAGGTTTTTGTCTCTTAACTTTGGTATCCATTCTTTCCCTTTTTCTCGAAGTTCCTTTAGCGCTTTTCTTGTGCCTCCCGTTCTGTTGATGTGATTTTCTAGAATTTTGGTTTTTCTTTTTTCTTTGTCCTTTCTCATATTTTCGCGAATATCTTTGCTAAGTTTAGAGATTTCTTTTTGGTTTTCTTTTTTGTTCTTTTTTACTATTAGATTTCTTCTGTCTTCAATTTGTTTTAAAGTTTTTTCGCTAAGATAGGGTTAGTTTTTCTTACTTATTTGTTTTCTTGCATGTTCTTTGAGTTTGTTTTCTATTCTTTTGTACTTTTCGTTTATATTCATATCTGAGATGATAACTTCCATCAGGTCTTCTGTGTTTTCGTTTATGGGTAGGTAGTTTATTTGAACTGCTTTTGGTCTAGGATTTTTTGTTACGTTTTCGTTTAGGCAGCTACGAACCATACGATGGTTAGTATTGAAGTTTAGGTTTTGTATAATATTCGTATATCCTTGAATGATTTAGCTTTGTTGGTTATTATGTAGTCAATTTCGTTTCTAGTGTTGCCATCTGGAGAAATCCAGGTCCATTTGTTTTTGGGTTTTTTTCGGAAAACAGTGTTTAGAGGTGTCAAGTTGTTCTCGAGCAGAAATTCTACTAATTTTTCTCCATTTTTGCTTCTTTTTCCTCTTCCGTATTTTCCTATAATGTGTTCTTCCCCAGGTAGTTGAACGCCTACTTGAGCATTAAAATCACCCATGAGCACAATATTGTGCTCATATAAATTTAATAAACACATAATAATCAGTTCACAAAGGAAATACTTCCTAAATACTTATAGACAAACATGTTGTCGGCTGTTGGTCAACTCACTAAACAAGATAATAACTTGTTATCAACTGTTCCATGTCAAGCTGGCAGAAGGTTGACAGAAACAAACCAACCTTTAACCTATTATCCACCACATGGTCGAATACTGCCCATCCCACTCCATTGGACAGATCGCGTCACGCGTCCCAAAATTCAAACAAACTTTTTTAATTTCAAAAAATCATCCTTAGGAATTCCGCCCCAGGGAATTTACCCTTGAGGGGCCTCGTTAAAATTAACAATGAAAAATTGGCTCGCTAAGTCCTATTTCAACTTATTTAAAGTAAATATTTGCCCTTCATTGTTCATTTTAGACCCTCGAAGCTTTCCGCCTTCCGATCCTTATGTCGTGTGTCCATTAACCGCCTTTAACGTGAAATGTTTCAATGTATTTTTCTAAATTTATAGACGTTTACATAGACATAAACAGACAGTTAATTTGCTTCTTAGCACACAATACACAAAATACAGGACATAAACAAGGCACATGGTACTAATAATAGAATTATGCTTAGGTATGTTTATACTGCAGTAGCAAATTGGCCTCGACTCAGCATGATGGCTACTGTTTTCGCAGTAGACGCTGTTATTCTGCAGAGATTATAGCTGTCACAAGACTTTGTGAGAATATATAAATAGCTGAGAGGTTAAAAATATGTTATATTCAAAATAAGTGACCAGAATAATACTTGACGAAAATAACCTACAAAAAATTCAAGATCTAATAAAAATATAAATAGAAGTAAAGATGTACTTACATAAAATTGCTAAATGCTAAATGTAAAAGGGGCATCCGTAGCAAGCAACAAGGAAAATTCGAATTCGTTTATGTTAATTTATGTTAGTTTGGTGATAATTTATCGTCAAATAATAACTAACACTATTAATACAAATATTAATAGCGTAAAAACTTTCATTAGAATTAAATCATTTTAATCATCGATCTTGAGATCGTTATATTAATCCCAACTAATATTATAAATGCGAAACTAATTCTGTCTGAGTTTTTGTTACGTTTTCACGCCTAAACCGCTGAACCGATTTTGATGACTTTTGGTATAGATATAGATGGGATAGCATGGGATGGGATTTTTTATGTAGGTACCACACGCGCGAAGCCGCGGGCAGTAGCTAGTAATAAATAAAAAGGCCATTGGCTAACTTGTTTCATTTTATACAGGTGTTACTTTTGACTCAGTAACAGGACGCTGCGCTGTGATGCATGGGATAGCACCTAAACTCCTATGAACTTAGTCAACCGTATCCACATGAACATGGTCAATACATGCTGACTATCCAATGCCATTCTACATAAGGTTTTCCTTCACCCTTTGAATGGATTTGAGTGGATCGTTACAAAGAACCTATAAAACATAGCTCAACCACAAAGATTCTTACATTGTATTGTCAACTAACATCGATTGCGTCAAACCTTGATATAAATTGTTTGTGAGAATCAGTAAAGTATTTAAATACGCACGAAATAAGATTTCATCAGAATGAAAATACTTAGAGAATTTAATAAAGCCCGGCTCACCTTCGGTGGTTTAGAATTCTTGACAAACAAGATATCATTATTAGGTACACGTAAGAAAGTTGAGAATGCTGGAATAATAAATAAATAATCCATCAGAGCCAGATCTTGAAATATACCACATCCACCGCTTACACTCGAAAGAATGCACTAGACTAGGCTCTCGTGACATTTTATTAAACAGGCCCCACAGCTCAGATGGTAGTAACTCTGCCTTCTACGCCATAGGTTTTGGGTTCGATTTTCATCTTAGACAAACATTTGTGTGATAAACATGGCCGTGCTTGTTCTGTGTCTGGGTATCAAAAAATATCTTATGTACATATATAAAAGTATTTACGTATACAATCAGTCATCTGGTTGTCCGTAGTACATGCTTTGCTATGTTTGAGACTAGATGGTATTGTGTGAATTATCCAGAAATATTTATTATATATTAAATGTATTTAAGGCCATTAAATAGGTCATTAAACTCTCCACCATGGAGAGAAATAAAAAAAATACAAACAAATATTTAAAAAAACAGAGACCGACTGCTTAACGTGCCCTTTGAAGGACGGAAGTCCAACTAACTGTAATGATACTTATCTAAGGTGAAAAGTGCATCGTAAAACGGCGATATAGGGTCATAGCAGCTTACAATTAAAGGAACCCACTTTTGATCTGAGCGAGACCCACTGATGCCCAAAGTATATCAAAGTAATTGATTGGCCTAAAACAACTTGAATTAAATTGCTATAGTTAAATGATGAAATTGGTGGTATTAATATGTAGTACAAGCCTTCCGATGTTCAGATCGTGGGTTCAAACCTGGTCGGGTACCACTAGATTTTTCCTTTTAGCAACTAAAAGGAAAAATCTAGTGGTATAAGATCTCGAGAGGTTTAACAAGCCTGGGGGTTAGAGTCAGGAAAGTTATTTTATTTTCATTTCATAATTTTTTTGAGTAGATTACTCAACCTAAACCTACTCTGAAGGACAGAACGACTAGCTACATTTCAACATATGTAATATTGAAGTGTAATAGCTGGGAGTGTAATAGCTGGGAGTGTAATATGTGGGAGTGTAATACCATCAAGTAGTGTAATAGAAGATTAATGAAATTTTAAAAGTCCAAATGCAAACTAGACTATGCGCTGTCTATTATGTCAGTGTGCCAGTCATGACTTTAATTATTTGTGATTTTGTTTATGGTAACAGGATCAAAGTATTATATAACAAATTGTGAGCACGCCATCTTACCGCTACATCACTAACATAATATTCCGTTCACAACTACCTAACTAAACTTAGCCCAATTCTCTCAACATAACAAAGACATTTTTACAAGTATTTCTATAGAATCTTCTTTAAATACTTACTTGACTAGGATTTGGGTTTGTTTGCGCAAAGAGAATCGGCCGGCAACCAACCCATATCAAACTAATGGACTGTACAATGAACCACTAAAGTCTAGCGGGACTGAATCCTTTTCAAATATTTTGAACAGAACGGTCGAGTTGATGGCTTCCCGACGAATCACACTAACTGCATCTTTTGACGAAATGGTTTTAACTAGAAACAGAAAATCAGGGTAACAGCTTGACTCATTACGAAAAACGATTCACACTCGTTCCAACTTATTTCCGGCTAAGTCATAATTTAATATATGCATACATACAAGTAGGTACAAAGCTAGTTGCACGTTATTCCAATTTCATACATTTTATTCATTTGGAAATCTTCGATCACGTAAAACGAAAGCGAAATGAAGAAAAATGTGATCTTCGCCACGTTTCGCTGCCCCGTAATGAAAAATCATATTGCAAGTTATAGCGTCAACTGTTTGGCTGACGTCGACGTTAAGCGAATTTGTTTCGTGGCTATAGCATTCAGATTAAATGGTCGCTTTGAAACTGCAGTTTTACAAATATTTCAAATAATAGTGCATGCAAAATGCCAAGTGTGAGCGGGGCAAAGAATATGCATTTAGGTGCATGGATGTGGAATCGAGGTCATGTGTTAGCGCGGCTATATTTTAATGTTACGCTGAGTTCGCTCCCGTTTCCCGAACCAACTTTATTTGACGTTTAATCTAAAGCCGGTTTTTGAACGCGTGATAAGTGAACATTGCGGGGATGTTTAGGATGTTTACAGGGTGTAAGAAAACTAGTGTCAAAACCGAAAAGGGACCTTCAGAGCGTGCATCTTGAAACACTGAATCAATGAATCAATTCTAAACCGCTAATTTGTATCGTGTAATTGTAAAACCAATTAAGGAATAAAAACCGGCCTAATGCGAGTCGGACTCGCGCACCGATGGTTCCGTACAAATCTATGGTACAAACTAGGTATATAAGTAAAAGTTCACCCATCACGAGAATCGAGTAATAGTTATGGTATTTTTATTGCAACATGAAATCCGTAACATGACAGTATTTATTAAAAATATTTTTATTATATGATATAACAAAAAATTTACAGTTTTCGCAATTTTTCCTTTATCTGTGCTATAAGACGTTGCTTCGTTCCAAATTACAAGATTCTGAGTTCACGGAAAGTGCCCTGTAGGTTTTGATTCCATTGCGAGTGTCGAAAATTTGCAGAAATCTGCGGCATAAACGGCTGTATTTTTTGATTGCGTTGGCTTAGAAGTTTGTTTTTTTTCACAGCTTTAAGGGACAATAGACTTGAGTATTTGATATAATTTTCAGCTTGATACCTCCACGCGTTCTTGAGAAAAAGGGTCTTCACAGACGGGCGGACGGACGGACAACAAAGTGATCCTATAAGGGTTCCGTTTTTTCCTTTAGAGGTACGGAACCCTAAAAAACGAGTAAACACGTTTTCTAAAATGTTTTTTAGTCAAATTCGTGTTTACTAGACTTTAAATGTTCCTTAGAATAAGAAGCTTGATAACATTGATTAAGAAACATAGCCATACACAAAATATGTTTAAGGGTATGTCAAAGTATACTTGGTTTTTGTATAAAGAGTCAAACTGCTTATGATCTGAAATATCTCACTTTCACTTACCTAACGTTATTTTTACACCCTGTAAGGGTCTTACTTCTTGACAGCCAATTTTCATTCTAGAAGCTAGGTGTGAAGCAACTTTACGTGTAGTCTTTTTTCTGAAAGTGATAGGTAGCGTTTAGAGGAAAGGTTTAATTAAATTAGTATTTCTTTTGGAGTAGCTTTTAGAACTTGTAATACACTTATGTGTATTAAAAAGTGCCAGTGACTAACTCTAGTAAAGGGATTAGTTGCACAGCCACAGGCCCAGAGGTTAACCTACCCTAAGAAGCACGGAAGTCGTCTTGAGTTTCCACTCTCTAGCAAAAAAATCTACCAAATAAAGTGGCTTACCGTACGACCAATGAAACCAGTCGATAGATTAATTGCATTCCCGAATTAAAGCCGATTTCAAAAGGAAATATGACAAAGGTGGCTCGTTAAAGTTAATGGTTGACTCCGCGCCCTTTTTAGTTCATTTCATTAAAAAGCTCGTTTAGCGCACCGATTGATTTTCTTTACAACTTCATTGTTCTAAAGCGTACAGCTTAAACCACTCTTAGTTTTTTACCAATAGAGTTCAATTCAGTCTTCTTGAGCTGAATTGGAAATGCCAACGTGAACCTCTTCATTTAAAACGACATTACGATAAAAGAAAAGGCTTCAATGACCATTATGGAATGTAAAAATTTTCTTTCCCATTGTTACGGAGTTTCATGGAGATATTTTTAATTTGTGAATGTTAAGTCAATTAGGGGTTTTGAGGGGTTGAAAGGGGGTAGCTCAAATTATTCCTAAAAGGGTTTTTCATCAACCGCTTCAGTATTATAAAAGGATTGTCATTTTTAAGGGTTTCTAATCTCGTCCTAAAATAAGCTCTTTCATAAATGTATACTGTCTGGCCAGGGAAAACAAACGTCATATAGCGGAGAACGCTTAGATCTTAAATTGTAAACAATATAAATGACTTAATGTACACTTTATTGAACTCTCTAAGCAACAAAAATTATTTAAAACCAAAAACAACTAAAGTAGGTACAACAAGCTCATCGCTTTAAGCAACATTGTCAAGAATTCAGTACCATACAATAAACTATAGATATAAACGTTTGTTCAACAACTGCAAACGTTTGTTCAACAAGTGCAAACGTTTGTTCAACAAGTGCAAACAAGTAGTTGTTTTGATAAATCGCAGGTTATTGATCGTAACCCGGGTATTACCGGTCCTGAAGTAATGAGGAAGCGGTATTGTGCCGGTATCGGGATCTTTGTTATTTGTTATTGCGAAACATGATCTATCGAGGATATTGAACTCGTGATTGAATTGGAATTATGATTTTGTTTCTATTGCTTTAGCTCTTGGAGCTCGTAGCTGCGTGTAGTTTATAGCTAGTATTTGCTACAGTTATTGCACGCGACGTTGTTTACGTATATGTCTACAACATCATGAATAAGTGATGCCCTCTGTGGCGCAGTGGGCCATGGCCCGGCTGAGACGCAGAGGGTTGCGGTTTCAATTGCCGTGCGAGATAAATGTTTGTATGTATATGTTTGTTTGTATTTGTCTCGGTTTTAGGTGTTTCTGTGTATAATATGTATATACTCGTATTTACAAATTATATTTACAGAATATTGGTAAATAGTATATCAGTAATGTTGTACCCATATAGTACCCCATTTGACGACCTCTGTGGCGCAGTGAGCTTAGGTCTGGCTGAGACGCAAAAGGTTGCGGGTTCGATTCCCACCGCGGGACAAATGTTTGTATGATCTGCAAGTATTTGTTTCGGGTCTGGGTGTTTCTATGTATAATATGTATGTATTTACAAAAAAGAAAAAAGTATATAAGTAGAATATCAGTCATGTGGTACCCATAACACAAGCTCTGCTTACTTTGGGGCCAGATGATGCTGTTTCAAATGTCCGGCATTATTTTTTATTTATTTTTTTATAAATATATGTATATACGTATGTATTTAAAAATACACAAAAACACTACCACAAAAATGTTGCATACTGAATATGTGGATAATGCAGTCATCATATCATATCATGGCAGCCTTTAAGAAATCCACTGCTGAACATAGGCCTCCCCAATAGATTTCCAGGAAGAACGATTTTGTGCCATCTTCATCCATCGACTGTCTGCGATCTTTACAATGTCGTCAGTCCATCGGGTGGGGGGGTCGTCCTACGCTTCGTTTTCCTGTCCTTGGTCGCCATTCGAGAACTTTCATTCCCCAACGGTTATCAGTTCTGCGAGCTATATGGCCTGCCCATTGCCACTTACTTCAACTTGCAAATTTTGAGTGCTATGTCAGTGACTTGATTTATCTACGGATTTTCTCGTTGCAGATTTTATCACGTAGTAAAACACCCAACATAGATCTCTCCATAGTACAATGCTCTTAGCTTGTGTATAAGCCAATAGTTAGCGACCAAGTCTCAGTTCCATATGTCATCACTGGCAACACGCATCGAAAGTATAGATTTTGGTCTTGCTCTGCGGTATCTGTGACGAGATGTGCCATAATTTCCCGAACGCTGCCCATCCGAGTTGGATTCGTCGGCTGACCTCTTTGTTGAAGTTGGACTTGCCTAGTTGAATCGAATGGTCTACAACTTCGATTACATCGCTCCCAATACCCAATATGTACTGGTACGGTGCACCCGTACCAGTACATATTGGGTATATACATGAACTTTTGACATGATTTTTGTCTTGCTCATGTTCATTTTAAGACCCACCTGTTGGGAGACGTTATTGAGTTCGCTGAGCATTGTGCCTAGGTCTTCCAGCGATTCTACCATGATGACTATATCGTCGGAAAATCGAAGGTGAGTGACGCGTTTGCCATTGATGTTGATACCATGCCATGCCAGTACAGTTTGATACCATGCCAACATCCTCCAATGTAAATGAACAGTTTCGGAGAAATAACATCACCCTGTCTCAACCCTTTATGCAATGGGATCGGATTTGTCCTCTGGTCCTGGAGTCGGATAGACATGGTGGCGTTACTGTACAGACATTTCAACACTTCGATATACCGATAGTCGATTTGGCACCGCTGGAGTGACCGCAACACTGCCCAGGTTTTGACAACATCAAAGGCTTTTTCATAGTCCACAAACGCTAAACAAAGTGGCCGGTTATACTCTTCGGTCTTCTGTATAACCTGCCGGAGCGTATGGATAATGAAGTGGGCTATGATATTGTTACTATATTTCAGTTACCATTTATCTAACATAATAGTATATCGTAGCTGTTTTTTATCCCTGAATAAATAAAAAATAAATAGTATTCTATCCGTCATTTGGTCACTATAATACAAGATATATTACGCTTTATTTGCGTTTTATTGCAAATTATGGTAGTAGCTCTATCTTCTGCACTGTAGGTTGAAGGTTCGATTCCCTCCCAGGATAAACATTTGTGTGAAGAACATAGATGTTTATTCTGTGTCTGGGTGCTATAAAGTATCATAAGAATGTATTTAAAATATATAAGTATTAAAGTATTAGTTCATAAATATCAGTCATGTAGTCACCATAATACAAGCATACAAGCTAAGCTTAGTTTTGGGACTAGATGGTGTTGTGTGCATTGTCCAGCAATATTTATTATTTATTATCTTTTTTATCGTATTGTGTCACAAGTTATTTCAAACCAGTGTGGTGAAAGGGTTGAAGTGCGCCTTAGAGGCTCGTTTCTGCACTCGGCACATTACTTCAAATTTGTTAGGTTCTACAACATTCATGTTTCCTCGCGATGTTTTTCTCCACCGTTTGTGAGTATTGAAATCCAATGCTGCACGACATCCCCTACAAATCATTGTAGTGTACAAATAGATTCTGACAAAGTACGGCTCGACCTCGCACTATGGCGCCATCACCGCTACAGAAGTTCTGAGCGATTACGTTCACATCAAGTGCCTTAAACAACCCAGCTTAAGTACTATTAAGAAACTAGTTTAGCCTAAGCATGTCACTTGAATCCCCTAACCCCGTTTTAAGTCAAACAAAACATCGAAGAGCACAACTAAGTACTTAAGAATAGATTAATCCGCCCTTAGCCGAGTCGAAACAGAAATCACACTGGCCCATTAAAACGAGTCTCTGGCCTAAATATAAAGCTGTGCTAAAGCACGAGCTGAGCGATAAGTAAAGCGAAAATCAACTATCGATAAATACCTCGTTATCGAAATTATGTGTCACTGTGGTAAATGAATAAAAGAATAAAATAGAACATAATAAGCTCCTTTGTCGTACAATCCACCTCGATCCTGCGCTAGTCTCCACCATCAACGACCCTCGACTTCTATAATGTCGTCCAACCATCTCGCTAAACCAGAGTTACCAGAGTAACTCTTTTAAATACTGTCTTTGCTGGATGCTTTCCAAGAACTCCTTTTCAAAAGTTGGACACACTTAATTTTATGGTTGCCAACAATTTCCAGCCAGGATGGACTACGGTTATTTAACCACTTTCACGCTAGCTCTTATGTACAAACACATTGCTATGTCTCTCGCGGCCTAAATCTAATTGATTACTGAATATAAACTAATTGCTAATCCGAATCAGATTAATGAGTGCCGAGTGAAGTAATATAACTGCGTTATTTCATGCAACAGCTTGCATTAAATAGTTTGTAGTTCAGACTTTCATTATACGGCAACCGTTACATGACGTTTGCTTTGCTAAAGACTTACACCTTACACTCTTTGGCTTTAGTCGTAATGACTCGATTTAGATTGTTTTTTTTTTGGGTTAATAGTTTATATTAGAAATTTAAATAAAGATTCTTTTGAAACTATTGGAATAGTTAAATTTAATTTTACAGAAAGTTTTACATAAATTTTTTCTTTATAAAAACCCATTTCTCAAAAGTCCAAAAGCATTTTTTTTCTAACTAACCGTAAGATAAAAAAATGCAGCTACAAAAAATCAAATTTTACAAGCCTCATCTACAACCAAAGAAGCCGTCTCAGACGGGCCTTCGCCCAGTGCGCAAAAGCATGACGTATTACTTAAATAAAAAATTTCGTTTCTCACAAAACCAGAGAGGTTAATACGCCTACACTTATAAATACTTAACACCTAACATAATTTAAGTATCTCGATCAATAAAATTACTTTGTCTCTTGAAATGACAGTTTTGCTAATTTATTCAAATTCAAACATTACTTACAGTCGTCAAATAGCAGTCGCTGCTAACTCCAATTGAAGTGTAATTGGGACTAGAACTGTTAGGAGGCTTTGTAAATTAAGATAAATTACACGACTCCAGTAATATTATCTAGATTAGCAAAGAAACTAGTTAAAACTTTCTGTGAATGATGAGCTCAATTATTTTATCATTAACAGTCTTCTTGCCTAGAATATAACTTGAGGTCTTTCTTTTTACTTATATTTCTTAATCTAGCCAAATGTCAAACTTAGAGCAAGGCGGGCCATCTTATCTCTATTTAGATAGATAGATAGAGACATCTGCTTCTGCCATTGGACAAGCTTTGGTTATGTTTGATAGATTGTGTTATGTGAATTGTGTACCAATTATTTATAAAATTACGTAAAGCAGGTCTATCGTCACGTCAGGGGTTTGAACCCTGGCTAAAATGTGGAGACGCTTCTACTACACTACCAGATCCAGTTGAATTGAACACATATTGACATAAAACAGGCACCTGCGTTATCCTCATTTTTTTGTACACCATATAAAATAAGCAACACTTTTTCTATCCATCAAAAAGCGCCGTCAAAGAAACGTCACAACAAGGTGAGTGTTCCATCAAGGTAAAAACTACATATATACGCACATCTCAGCATTGTAGATACTAATGTTTTGGAATGTCATTGAGGCTGCATTTGCATCTAGCTAGTCGCGTCGCGTCGCGTCGTGTGAAGTGAAATTTTTGATACTTGCGTAGATATTCTCAAATAAAGTGAACCGACAGATATTGCTTCTATTTGAGCGTTTAAAGCAAAGTGTTTCCAGCGCATCAGTAACTTGCGTAAAGTAAAAGATGGACAGTAGCGCAGACTTGGAAACACGCGATGAAATGTAGCTCGACATAGAGTTTGCCCATAACCGCCATCACTCGAGCCCAAAGACACAGTATACATATTACTAGCAGTAAGTAAGGTAGATTTGATATCATACAGATATCTACCCCCCACCGTGTAGCTCCTAACTTCAATCTAGACTAAAACATAATCTTACTTTGTTTTTTTCGCCATGTGGCAACACTAGCGGACTGACGTAATAATAAGTTCCTCTAATATTTTGTTAACTTTAATTAAGTTTTACTGTGAATTACTAATTATTTAACTTGTGTATCTATCGTAAACAGTATAAATAAGCTCTATAAGTGTTTTTATACCGTAAAACAAAGCCAAATCGAAAATAAAAGTGTAACAATGTTTGAACCTGACATTGTGAACGGCCGGTGTTGTTTGAATTCACACAAAGTTTTGAAGACGATTAATTGGAGAGACTGTTCCTGTGAACTACACATAAATCACCTGGGGACCTTGGATAATAGTAGCAACCAACTCTACTGATAAAGTGTACAGGACGGCTCAACATCTTGCGGCCTTAAATACTGTAATTATTACAAGTTCAATTATATTGTCTTTTAATTAACTATTAAAGTAGATACCGGACATTATTTGCAATTACAAAAACAATGTTTTAATATGATATAAAATTATAAACTTCATAATATTATTGTTTTTCATTTATTTTATATTTATATACTCTTACATGCGAATTATTAATATTCAAACCCATAAACAACGTAAAAAAAGATACACATACTTGAATTTTACTGATCGTAGGCACAATATCTATTTATTTATAGAAATTACCAATATCGACCGATAGAAAGGCGAGTCTCTGTCGTGCCGGTCGTGACGTTACTCACGGGGATAGCATAACAACAGCATAAAGAAGTAAATATAAATAAATATTATAAATTATAAATATTTATACATGTAAGTTTATGTTTTTCAATTATATATTTCTCATTTTCATAAACGGTTTTTGTTTATTTTTTTTTGTGAGACTGCTTCTTGCTAAATTTCATGATTCTAAATCAACAGAAAGTGCCCTGTTGGGCTTTGATTTACTGGGGAATTAGAAATATGCGGCATAAATTGCCGTATTTATTGATTGCGTTGACTGAGAAGCTTAATTTTTCTTAAGCTCAAAAATAGTCTTTTTGAGCTTTAGAAAAATTAAGCTCTAATATCTAAGTTCCTGAGAAAAAAGGTCTTGGCATATGGACAGACAGACAGACAGATGAATAACGAAGTGATCCGAGTTTTCCTTTTCTCTCATTGAAAACCATAAAAATTAAAAAATTTGCAATCTAGTGTTTATAGGCGTTTGCGATCCTTCCTCACTGCTAGTAGCGTATATTGTGACATGGCGTTTCCCATATAACCGTCATCACTCGGCGAGAACGATGGCTATAAACCCCAGGCCACATTTCCAACGCACCTGGCGAAGGAACCCTGGGTTGCCAACTGAAAAAATGAAATCAAAAATACTATCGACTTAAACTTTTTGTTAAAATACAAAAAGTTGCCAACAATAAAAAGGTATGTGTTATCAATAATATTAGTGAAACATTGTCGATATTCTTAATATTTTCACCACACTGATTTGAAATAACTAGTGATACGGTAATAAGAAGAATTGTCGATAGAATCGATAACTATAATTTAGGTAGATAGCGCGCACATTTGCGCGATATTTTGTAACATTAACTTATTCTTGCAAAAATAATATCTTACAAGTGACCTATGGCTTACTGTAGACAAAACTGATAGAAAAAAATCCCTCTAGATCAGCCTTAAATTAAACAGCTGGCAACCCTAACAGCATTTCATCCCGCGATATTTACATCACTGGGTGCCACGCTAGTGCGAACTAGGGCTTATTCATGAAATGTTATAGAGACAGGTAGGTGTCTGTAAATAGGTTGGGAGGTAGGTGGGGTCGCATTGCATTGGCTCCGAAGTGCCAATTTGTGTTTGTGTCAACTGACAACACGTTTGTTTTCTACGGAAACTAATAATCATCAAAAATGTCCTATTGCAGTGATCTCGATCATTTGAACTACCTATATACCGTTACCTATATATACATATAGACCGTTTATAACTAGATCATAGATACTTCAATACGGTCAACTAGGTCATAGATAGTTCAACTGTTTTACATATATTTTATATTATTGTATAATTATTCTATACTTTTCTGTTATTATCTTAAAATAAATGTTATTTGTTTATTTGAAATATAACTAATCCTTTAGGGTTTGGCCAAACCTGCGCGTCAGTAACGCGGGAAGCGGGATGCGAAGCGGGAGCGTCTGCCGCGCAGCTGACGCTACCGCCATACCTTATCTATGGTGCTTTGCACACCTACGCGACTACAACGCGAGACGGCTGCGTTGGCAGAGCGGGACACGCGTCTATTAACTATAACTATCATGTGTGTGGCATCCAAATGAAAGCACATATACCCTCTTGTTGGAAAAAGTCCAAAAGGCTTTTTTTCGTTTTCTTTAAAAGCACCGGTATGGATACTACCCTTACATGTACCCGACAAGGTTCCTTATGGGCTGCTTAGGCTACAACAGTTTAGAAGTTAGAAGGGCGAACAACCAATTGATTACCATTGTGTAAGGTTCTCCGTGGTAAGATCGATGCTCCTGATCTCCATGATGACTTGGCGAGGCTAATTGGCGAGACAATTTTTATTTGTTTTTCATTTAAGGTTTCTAGTATTGTTCTCTTTTAATTAGTGTTATTGACATGTTCGTACTAATTAATAAATAATAAATAAATAGATAATAATTAAAATAAATTACTAAAACATAAGGTTATACAGAACTGTTTATAGAAACAGTGAGAGATATCTTATTATATAATATGATGAATAAAATTCCCGGTTCGCGCCAGAGCCGCGCAGGTGTGCACGTTAAGTTTCGCGTCGCAGATGCTCCCGCATCGCGTCCCGCTTCTCGCGTTACTGACGCGCAAGTTTGACCGAACCTCTAGTCCTTTTAATACAAAAATGTAAATGTTGATAACCGCACAACTTCTCTTCACTGTAACTAACATTTCAATAAGATTAATACCGCAATAACATAACTACCGCATAATAAAAAACAAAATAAAATAAATAAATAATGCTGGACATTTCACACAGCACTTACCCCAATTACCCCATCTAAATACATACGATTTTCTAAGACAGTCAGCCTTGACGTGTTGTTTTTGAAGAGTATAGGCATGGTGTTAAAATGGCGAAAAATTTGCTATTACACACTCTGTCGGCTATCTGCCTTAAACTTTAATAAAGTTGGCCTACCCGAAACAATAACACGAAAACAACGCGATAATCCTTTTCTATGGGTGTCTACTTCATAGCACTAACAAGCTTGTAGTTAGAGAGCCAGAGATTAGTCTCGCAGATGATACTGTTTCATGAGAGATTATTCACGTAAATGAAGTTAAATTTTTAAGAAATTATTATTGCCAAGATTATTTTTATTTATATATATATTGGAAACATAATATATTTCTGTTTCATACATCAACGGGAAAAAATAAACCCGTAATTTTCCTCGTCATTTATTTAAAATATTTCTAGTGTCGGTTCCTTTTAACTAAGCAAGTAAACTAAAGACAATAATCGATCTCGATGCTACCCTACTAACCTTAAGTTAAATAATTAAGAAAGATAGAAGAAAAATACTTCCGTAACATTACTTTGTACCAGTTTACAATTCTGCTGACCCGCAGTTTGTTTATCATTTGTTTTGTGTTTGTTTTAAGCTTAGTTAAGATTTTAAATATTATTCTATACATTTAACTGAATAATAAATTGTCTATGAAGGTAAATATTTTAGAATCTATGTAAGTAAGCTCTTCACGCCTGAGATACAGGATTACCTAGTTCAGGCTCGTATTATGCATATCTTTGACTAAATAAGATTTTGAATTTTGTTATTAGATATAATTGTACCATGTAAAATTTTGAATAAACATTATTATTATTATTATCTATATGTCTGTCTGTCAAACTGTATTATATTTTCATTGAAACGTGTTGAAGTATCGAGTTACAGCTAATAGCAATTGTGAAGACAAAGGCCTTCGACCATGTGAACCACGAAATGCTGCTTCACAAGCTGAACTGCTATGTACGGCTAATAAACTTATGGAATCATATCTTAGCAACAGGACTCAAATGACGAGAATAAATAAGATTTGTATAAAAACGCAAATGGATATTGACTTTGAGTCTGACATTAGGGTTGTAAGGCATGGTGTTCCTCAAGGAAGTGTTTTGGGACCACTACTATTCCTCATCTACATTGATCTACCTCAAGTCACTGAACACTCCATGACTTTATTTGCTGATGATAGTACGGTTTTGTTTATAAATAAAAAATCTCATGACTTTGAATTTGACATTAATTTTACACTGACATCTATTGTTAACTGGTTGACATTGAATAATTTAAATATTAACTTGACTAAAACATTTATAATGAATTTTAAACAGAGAAATAACACTAATCCTGACATGAATATTAATTACTTGGGTACTAAGGTAAATGAGGTCAATAACATTAAGTTCTTGGGACTAACTATTGACAATAAATTAAACTGGAAACTTCACATCGACAATATATGTAGCAAGCTGCACCAGTTCGCTTACGCTCTTTTTAAACTCAGTAGAGTTTCAAACAAATCAGCCGTATTAACAGCCTACCATGGCCAGGTTGCTTCGACTCAGCGATATGGCATAATATTCTGGGGCAACTCAACAAATCAGTTTAAGCTTTTTAGAGCTCAAAAGCGCTGTATTAGGGCCATATGTAATTTAAAAAAGAGAGACTCGTGCAAGCCAAACTTAACAGATTTAAAAATATTAACCTTAGGTTCATTATACATAAGCGAAGTTGCTGTTTTTGTTAAAACATACCCAGACCAATTTGAATGGTTTGCAGTTGGAAGCCGACTAGAAGGTAAAATGCACAATGTGGCATGCAGGACACATCTGTTACGTACTAGTATATTTTGCATGGCACCAAGTATATACAATAAGATACCGCCATCAATTCGACCATTACCAAAAAATTCTTTCAAAAGGGAGCTAAATGAAATACTTTTGAGAAAAGCGTACTATAATGTTAATGAATTTTTGAATGACCGCAATATTATTCAGAATTTAGTGACCGTTTTTAGTATGTAACTTTGTGACAATATTTGTATAGTTTGGACCATGACATGTAATATTTTTATTTTTGTTTAAATGATTTTGATAATGTTTTAGCTACCTACTAAATGTTTGTATGCTGTATGCCGGATTCAGAGATACCTAATTTTAAGAAACACCTGGCTTTTGTAACACCTGAATTCACAAACAATAAATGAATATGAATATGAAAAAGTAGGTAAGTAGAAGATAGGTACGGAAACTCTCTCAGGCCCGACTTTCGCTCTTGATCGTTTTATTTTATATTCGTGAACATTATACTTGTAAGCTTGTAAAACATATCTAGCTGTGAACGATTTACATACCATTTAATTATCACAGCATTTATAAAATTAGCTGTCTCCTAGACTACACTACGCGAATATTAAAAAGCACGCGCCGGTGTCAAGTACCCTTTTGTGTACTGGTATTATATCGATACCCAATATTAGTACCACTAAGTTACAATAACGGGTATCGTTAAACTATTACCGTTATATTTTACGTTCGCGTCAATAAGAAAAGTCTAGCGAATTATGCAATTGCCCTGGGACCTGAGATGAAATCAAATGAACTCACAAACAGATAGACAATAAAAGCAAAAGTTTCACAACCGCAGCCGGTAGCATTCGAACCCACGCTCCTAAGGGGAATCTAATTTGCCACACGGCTACGTGCATGTATAACCGAGCTCAAAAACAACTAACAAATAGCTTCCTAAACCGGATATTGTTACATTTTTTAACAATATCATCTTGTACCTACAGAAAGATTTTTCTACTAGTTGGTAAAGAAGAAGGACACATGTTGTACAGACCCTTTAGTGTGGTAGGGAGGTGATGATGGTAAGCGACCAAATATGACCTGTATGAAATATTATATTATTTTTATTTTTTATTTATTTCAAACATTACATCTATCCTTACAGGTTAGACCTAGTACAATAGAGTAGTCACACACAATATAATTAATACATGTCATACATACATGTTATGTAGGACTGGCATCATATCTCAGTTGGTAGTAGTAGTTGGTTGGATATTAGTTTTGTTTCTGTGTTTTATAATTTATGATAAGTATAAACTAAAAAAAAATGTGTGCGTCTCGGTACGCCTGACAGAAGTGATAACTTAAACTAATCTAACTAGCGCTGTGGGTTAGAGTGAGAGAGGAGGAGCCTGCCTACCGCTGCTTATGCGTAAGAGAAAGGGAAGCCAGATCGACTGGCGCCGTAACGCGTTACGTAACGAAGCGGTTTACCCTCCCCGAAGAAGTTATCACTTCAAATATATAATTCTAATAGTTAAGAACGTTTACCCGCCAATATCCGCCATTCATGAATGCAAATCATTTTAATTTTCATAAGTATAGACCAAACAAAACATGTGCGGGCAGTGAGTCGACAATTCTCTCCGAGAGCCAATCTAGGCGACGACGTAATCCGGTGCAGGTGCCGTCCTAAACCGGTACACAGACCGGTACACATGCCGAGTGTACCGGTAGTACTACTGCATTGTTCTTGAGATTGGACAGATGAATTTGTAGGTTACGACTTGGACTCTATTAGTCTGAATAGAGGATTAGTTATGTGAGGCGAAACAATTAGATATGAATTGGAATGACCTAGTTCAAATTAAGTTACAACTATTCGATAAATAACTATAAGTCTACTAGTTTAGTCCAGCCAGATATAACTATAAGTCTACCAAAAAATATGAGACGGGATAGAATGGGACAGGAGGAATATTGGAGGACATTGCAGATAACAGATGGTAACAAAGATGCAATAAAATATCGAACAAAATGGCAATAAGAAATATCTAAATCTACGCGCTACTCTAAAAGCTAAACTTTGACCTTCCTTAATTGGCCTAGCTTCCTTTTTCTTCTTTTTTTCCTATAATAGAATATATTTTGCAGATCATTTAACCGGTGTCAAGTGATTGTTTTGTTGTAAGTCACAAAGTCACAGTCGATCGTCATTTGTCTATTCTTAATAGGTAGATCATTCCAGAACGGCCGTCATAAATGTTCTATATATGTATATATGTTCTATATAAGACTCACGTTTTGCAATCTTATACACTTGTGCTAAGAAGTCACATCTTATTAATTAAAATTCCGCTAATCATCATCATCATCATAGCAGCCTTTATGAAGTCCACTACTGAACATAGGCCTCCCCAATAGATTTCCAGGAAGAACGATTTTGAGCCCTCTCCATCCACCGACTTCCTGCGATCTTTACAACTAATTAAATTAAATTATTCCGCTAACATTAACATATATATCTTAAAATAACACGAGAGCTCTGAATAACTCATAACTCATATATACTAATATGAGTTATTTTACTTAATATAATGTGAAACGAAGAGTTTCATCTTCCTATTTGGATACATTCAACCACTCTACGCTGCCATATTCAGTTTCAAGAAAACAGGTATAGACAATAAATTCAATAGATTAAAAATAAAACTGGAGGGCACGTGACAAGCCGCGGAATAGCACCGCGGCTGCATTATTGAGGCTCGCGAGTGGCAAAACTGTTCTACAGGGCTTTCACTGATACAAATTCCAAATATATCCCAATACGCATAGGTATTTGTTTCTTTATAAATTTGTTGCTGTAAACTTGAGTCTATTCCTCAGAAATGTTCACTAAACAGTCGATACAGTCTTTACTTTAGGTGGTGGCTTAAGTTTTATTCAATACAATCACAAGAGCCACTTTGAATCGTATTTTATCATAATATTAATCTTTGGTCCATCTCATCTGGAAGGCGAAGCTGATTACCATCTAATAACGCAAACCTATCCCGTCTGATCTTAAGCTGCATATTACTATTTAATTTTGTTGACAGGCTCAGTTGGTAGTAGCTCTGCCCTCTGCGCTGTCGGTTGTGGGTTGGATTCCCTATCACAACAAACATTTGTGTAATTACCATAGAGCTTTGATCTCGGTGTTATAAAGTATCATAAGTGTATATATAAAAATTATTGATTATTTTATCATTCATTTAATTCACATAGTACGGGCTAGGCTTAGTTCGGGCGGGATGGTGTTGTGTGGATTGTCCAGCAGTATATATTATATTTATTTATTTATTCAAGCAGACTAACAGGTCCACATACAATATGACAGCATTTGACAACCAATTATAATGATTTTAATGTACCCTAAATACAAATACTAAGTTAATTTCCAACGTAGACTAGCAGCCCTATTTTTCTATAGCTATATTAGCTTCTTGTCGTTCGGTTATGAGTCCCAGGCCGACAATTGACACTTCACTTGTGTTATAGTTCCTCAAATATACTGTGCGATCGCAACGTACTTGAAGTTACTATCACGTATGGATATTACCCGTAATTTGTACGTGTCATTACTGTTTCAATTGAATACTATTTGATGTTTTCAGAGAATTATAACTCTGAGAAAAATACGTTTTTACTAGGATACCGAAGTTCACAAGGTACCCATAAAGTTTCGCTAGGTCCGTCTGTCTGTCTGTTTGTTTGTCCGCCTCTAATCAGAGCTCTTGCTCATCGTGATTAAATTTTGCACGGTAATACTTATTAGTGGTAATATAAAGTAATAAAAAACCTTTGATGAAAACAAATAAGATATCGTTTGATACGTATTAAGAATTGAAGTGGTCGCGTTTTTGTTATAGCCAGTGCCCCTTTATTGACTAAACCGATGTGGTACTTGAAAAGTTGTCGTTGTCCAAATAGTAGATAGAGTATATGATGAAATTATAAGGAAAATATCACGGCTAGTATGACTTTACTAAATTGAGAAACAGCCTGATTTGTAAACGTATGGAAACGTATGTATGAAAACTCTCACTAAACTTTATACTAAATTCTTTTTGTTGCTAACTTGATAGTGTTGATTTGGACTTGGTTAGGAACCTGAGCACTTGTAATTCTTATCTATCCTGACTTCAGAAAGCTGCGCGAGTTCCGACACGCTCTTGGATAATTTATTTATGTTATAGCAACGTGAAAATTGTATAACTTAATGTTTTGTATAAATGTTTACAAGAATTTAAATTATTTAGGTACACCAACACCAGCAATTAACAGTCTATTCCAAATCTATATTCAGAGAAATTGATAACACATTACAAACATAAAATATATAATGAAACAGCTGTCTGAGTACCATTTCAAATGATAAGCTCAACATTCATAAAATAAATAAAGTAATGTACTTTCTTCCTTCAATATAATATTTTAACACTTTCAAATCATGTCTCGGGAGTGTTGTATCCTTCAAACGAGAACAATCTTTGTCCCGCAGAATCGTGTTTCTGGTCTCCCGACGCATATTAATGGCGTTCTTACTTTAAATCCGGCCGGATGAGGCGCGGTTAAGTCAAATCCCGGATAAATTACTTAGCGGCCGGGTACCGTACACCCGGGTACAAGTACCAGTATACCTATATATTATACATACAGGGTACAGAGGAAACCACGGCTACGCACTTCTCCGCATACTGAATGCCTAATTGGAGTTGGTTCGTATGAAGGCCGACCCTGACGAGAGTTCGTACGACATTCGAAGATACCTGTTGTGGTTCTAATAGAGGCAATAGTTAACAGTATGCGAGGTCATTCTTGGGGAAGGTGACTGTAGCAGCATTTCAAAATAAATGCTGCTACAGTCACCTTCCCCAGCGCTTCACATCGCTTCCATGTTTTGGAGGACACTTTAGGCTGTCTGTTCCGGCTTTTCAAAAGGTCATGATAGAAGCCGTCACCAGAGCACAATGACTGAAATGGATTATTATTATTGAGTAGTATTAAGGTCTTTGTGGCTTGGTAGCTTAGATACCAACCAGATTGATACTTCCGAATAACAGTTTATCTCTTATTATCGAAACCCGCTAAATTGCTGGTTGGTGGTAAGCACGTTAAAGTTCCGTGGTTTATAGCATCTTTTAGACTCGTAAAATTAATAAATTTAACATTCGATTAATTCCTTTAAGGTATTTTTTCGGGTTACGATATTTTTTTTCAGGTTAAAACCTATTTACGAATACAGGTACCAACCAGCATCGACTTGATTGAGGAACACACATCTATCGCATTTATCATATTAGTCGATTATTTGTTAACAGTAGTATGATGATAATCGTCGGTTGTATCGATATAAAAAGTTATTACTGTCTCGATAGTAAACTGGAACGTTTTACACACTTTCGTGCACTGTAGTGCTACAGTAAGGACAGAACAGTGGGACACCTTGTATTTGTGTTAGTACCGCACTTTTAATTACAAACATGACAAATAATTTGGTGATGCTAATTAAGGAACACACAGCCCTACGGGGTAAGGGGGAAATCTAATTAAATCATCCCGCTCATCAAACAGCGCCGGTTTGCGCTCATATTTATACTTCGCCGCACGAATGCACTGAGAAAAGGCACCGAGATGTGTGAAGGGAAACGGGCTAGAAAAAATGTAATACTAAATTGACGGCGGATTGAGGAGAGTGGATGAAAGAAAGAAAAAAGAAAGAAAATCATTTATTTAGCACACACGAAAACAAACAAGAACACAAGAGCGGAAAACTGACTAAAACTAAGCCCCAAGGGAAATTGATACATAACATTAAAACAAACTATGCTATGCACAAAAAACTATGCATAAAAAAAAAGCCCTTTCCGTGAACTAAACAACATTTAACATGAGAAGAACATGTGCCGACCCCACGTCAAGAGGTATAAGAGTAGGAATGGGATGATTATATAATAGTTAGAAAGAGATCACTATCTCTTTCTAACTATTATATATTTAAAGTCTAAAGTCCATGATCATTATATTATATCCTTATCTGAAAACTGCTAACTGGTTCGTAGCTCATTGTAGAAAGCTGTTTGTTGTTATGTATGTTTTCTTTCTTTGTGGAATTTTTGTTTTGTAGGTTTTAATTATTATCATATTTTATATTTTTATTTAGTAGTTTTGTTATGTAACTTTTTACACTGCCATATTTTTGTTTTTGTCTATCCTGTTCATCCAAAGGTTGCCTGGAAGAGAACGCTTTTAGCAATAAGGCCATCCATTAATTGGTTTTTTATGTTCTCTCTGTGTACAATAAAGCGATAATTTATGTATCTATCTATTTATTATATAATCATCCCTTGTAACTTGTAGCGCTACTTTAGGCCGACGCTTGTTGGCAGTGCCGTGGGTAATGAAGAAAGTTTAAACTTAACATTACGTGCAAGTGGAATGGAGTAGTGTATGTCTTATGTGATTAATCTTTTTAGGATTAAAAGCTGATCATGCTTTTTATAGACAAATTTCGTAGATGTTTGTTTGTATGTTTTCCCCTAAGTGTGGGACAAATAATTCTTCAACAATTAATCAATAAAAATATCATAATAACATGTTTTTAATTGAATAAAACCTCAAGAACCATTTTAAATCGTTTTATTATTATAGCTTGTATTATGATGACAAGATGACTGATAGAATACTTATATATTTTTAAATTAATTCTTTATAACAAATACTATAAATTATACAAAAGTTTATCACACAAATGTTTGTCCTGGAAGGGAATCGAACCCTCAACCTACAGTGCAGAAGGCAGAGCTACTACTGACTGAGCTTAGAGGCCAGTCATATTTAATTATTAATCAGATATTTCATAATAAGCTTTAAGAGTCAGTTTTTGTTTAACTACGTTTTTAAATTTAATTTAGATAACCGTTTTGTAGACACAGGGTATTACTGTACTAATTCTTATTATTTGCTATCGCTCTGCTCGGTAACCTACACAAAATAGAATACTCTTTCGCAGTGCGACCTTTAGATAATTGTTTTATTGCAGGCTATAAAGACGAGAACAACGCTATGCTACAGCTCATCACAAGAACAGTTGCATCAGTACAAGCGAACATTTTGATAAACACTGGTTTTACTTACGTATTATTTTGTCGATAAAAACACCGACACTGTTTCATCTAAAGAATCTTGATGTGTGATCCGCGGTTCACTCGTTGCCGCTCGAGTTCACGGTTCACAATGTCGACAAAATAATACGTGAGTAAAACCCGTTATTATCAAAATGTATAGTAAACTCAGGAATGTTTTGAAAGTGAAATAGTACAAGCGTAGTGGCTTTGTAGTAATCGCGTAGCTTTTGCTACGTAGACTTGTAGACTCTGCTACGCAATGAAAAACTAGAGTGTATATTTGACACGTGTTTTTTCTGAACTACATACCTACATAACAAAAACGATTTTTTTTCTAGAACCTGCTAAAGCCATAATCTTTTATTACAAAAGTTGGCCTAGCGCATGTTGGACCATACACAGTGAAAGCTTCAGTACTCGGTAGATAAGAATGCCCAGTAGTCAGGTCCCAAACTAAATCAACACCATCTAGAAAATAAAATAAGTATTTTGCCGCTTTTATGTCTTTTTTACGTTTACAAATCAGTCTGTACTAATAATCTAGTAAAGCCTTACGTGGCCGTAATATTTTTCTTCTAAGAATTAATGTATCTATAAACTGTTCATAAAACCTTCTTAATAATTAAAAGACGTGTCCAACGATGTGTCGTACGAAGGTGCAGTAGAATAAAAAAACAACCATAATTTTCTGGTAACTCTAAAAACCATTTTGTCAATATTTTTAAAGAGGCTTTTATTACGTATTACTATTCAAATTATCATAACTATAAGACTAATAGTCTGCTAGCAAAAGCTCTGATTAGGGGCGGACAGATAAGCAGGCAGACGGACATGGCGAAACTGTATGGGTTTATTGTCGATTTCAGAACCTTAAAAAGTACTAGCTTAGATAATCGTTTCATGACCCAACCGTTTTGTAAGCCCTGTGGCAAGGCAATGATCGAGCGATTCGTAAGCAAATGTCGCGCGTCGCGTCGCAAGTCGCGCGACACGCTGCGCAGATAAGCTGATGAATGGCCACTGGAGCCCACGGATTATGGATTAGAGTGTTTGTCGTTCAGTTTACGAATCCTACGAGGGTTTTAGATTTTGAATAAGTATTCCTTACTAAAATTGAATTACCAGTTTATCTAACGTACGTAAGTAAAGGACGTAATATACGTCTTGTCAACTAATGTTTTATCAGAGTTCAATAATAATTACATTTTAAAAACTAAATCCGACTTCATTTAATGAAATTTGAGTCATTAAAATTTAATGTTCTAAGTGTACGGGAAGTACCCTAAAGATTTAGATTACGGCGATCGTCGTTATATGCGGCATAAATGGCCGTGTTTATGTTGTATTTTTCTATTGCGTTGACTTGCGAAGCTTGATTTCAAGGGTCAAGGGTCAAGCTTCAAGGGTCAGAAGCTCTATGGATTTGATTTTATTAACAACTCGATAGCTCCACGCGTTTCTGAGAAAAGTGTCTTACCACACAGACAGATAGATAGTGGTTCAATAATAAATTAAAAGTGACCACGACTCCTTCCGGTCTTATCCCAGCCCGATCCAGGAGCATGGCATACAGGGAGGCCAGCAGTGAGTGAAGTCGGAATGTCGATGAAGATGTTATTGACGGCCATCAGCGACCACGTGGCTGCATGTATAGTATAAGTGTGCCACTTACGGCTAGGAGCCAACCTCAAAGTGGCAACTTGTGCCTTTGTTTGAAGAAGCCCGTAGCAATATCATGCGTTAAAAACTTCAGCGGAGCGAACCTGATCGCTACAATGGGTGTATTATTCACAACTTGATGAGCAAACCACATACAAATATGTTCAGAACTACGCAATTCGGCGATTACTCGATTTATTAATCTAGTTAGTTTAGAATATCTAACTCGTGTAATATATGTCGAAGTTAGTTAATTAAATTCCCACATTGGGACCAATATTTGCATAGAATGTTAGCGATGCTAATTTGATTTGTAGAGAAGTTAGAAAAATATTTTTTGTAGATTTTGGTTTACTTTGATAATAGCCAAAATTTCATTGCAATCAGATATTTTCAGCAAAAGTCCGTCTAAATCAGTACCATGAAAGCCCAGATGTTCTACCTATAGCAGTATTGTGCAAGCATCACTGTGCTTATGTTTGAACGGCACTAGAGCAAGTAAAATTACTGGGCGAATAGATAAAACTATGTCCAGCAACGCGCGTATGATATCTTGGGTATTTTGAGCGCCTATAGGTTACGGACTGGCCTGCCAGTTCAGTTGGTACCTCTGCCTTCTGCGCTGTAGGTTGATGGATGATCCCCTCCTAGGCATAACATTTATGTGATGTTCATAGGTGCTTATTTAGTATCTGGGTGTCATAAAATATCATAGGTATGTATTTAAATATATATAATTAGTCTATCAGGCATTTGGTCACCATAACACAAGCTATGCTTAGTTTGTGGCTAGCTAGATGCTGTGTACAGGTGTTATGCAAAATGTCCTCCAATATTTATATATTTGTTATTTATAACCACTTACCATCAGGTGGGCCGTATGCTTGTTTACCAAATCGGGTATTATAAGCTTATAACAAACAGGTTCGAATCCCTATTAATAGAAGTTTATGTGCATGGACTGAGTACAGGGAGACACTAAGTTTTATATCCATTAGCGAAAGTAATATATGACCGCGGCCCGACAGTCTTGTACCGCTGAGAACGGGGGCGGATTAAGTGCACTGCAAAACTGAATAATTTAACTTAATTTACAGCTTGGAGGGACTTTTAAATTGAATCGAACTAATTTTTAACCACCATTCTGTTTTAATAGATTTTCTCTGACGGTACGGGACGGTGTTTTAACGGTTATTTGGTAGAAATCGTAACCACGATACAACCGCTGATTGCAGGACACTATTCATATAGGTACATACATTTAAACTTCTTAGTATTATTATTTAGTTTGTATTGTAGTATTCTCAATAAAGTTTTTATTGTTATTAGAAACCTTTGCGTGCGCGCAAAGGTTTCTTACTGTGACTCGTTTCTGATCTCAAGACATTTGTCAAATTCACTTATACATAACTTGAAGTGGACTGGGTCGAATTTAAACAAACGTTAATTACCAAATTAAAGCATAACACAGGATGTATGATGAACTATGTAATTCATGAAGACTCTTACCACACTTGTTATTTTTCCACCTAGCCCAACTAGTGACCAGCACATCCTAGGACCAAAAAATCGTAGGTATTTGTCATATAAGAGGCCATGGGCTTGCTACCTATCACGTACGAAATACAAACTACTGTGCAAATGGATGTCTAATAGAATGTACGTGTGTGTCTCTGAATATCCCCCTTGAATAGCCGCATAGATCTAAGTAAGGTGTCCGCCGACCTCAGAGAGTATATTCGTGTATATGTTTGATTTTTGTTTGTTTTCTGTCCTCATTCTCCCCTTACCTTGCTCTATCTCTGCCTAGGCCTAATCTTCCATAGCGTCGCGCGCGATTAACGTTTCGCTTCGGGACTGTAAACTTTACTTCAGATAAGGATTACTACATCGGATGAATTACAAAGTACGTACAATAATACTCGCGCCACAGATTAGCATAGTCTACCACTGCCGCATTCATTTCGAGAGGGGCTGGGGGCTTTACATTATACGACACGACGCGAAGGGACGAGAGAATTATCAGGCCAATATTTAAAAATATATATAAACCCGTTTAAAAATGTCGACATGGTTTGTCGTAGAGAAATTCATAATCAGTATAATCAGTCAAACGAAATCTAGTTAAGTATTTATTGACAGTTAAATTCATATTCGATTACAATTTCAATTTCAGATATATAGATACTCTTTACTCTTTATTCAATTTATTTTCACATAAGTATACTTTAACACAAGCACTAAGCTGGCCCTGGTCCAGAGAGCCCTGGGTACACCAAGGGTTCATCGCGATTAGCAAATCTTGGTGCAGCACGTGTAGATGGTGATGCTAGTGTCCGCTGGGCCTGCCACACATCTTAAGTTTTTTTTTAATTGAAGGAGTACTACGAATGATCTACAACAGGTCGTTTATTGAAATACAACACGCAAAATAACAAAACCAATTATTTTACAATAAAAGTCAATACAATGGGCAGCCTTATCGCTGTGATAAGGACAGAACCAACGATCTGTGCCAGGCAACCTTTGGTTAAACAGAGAACGGGCATGTTGGTGTAGTGTTTGTATATCTACATATTAATACGTGAAGCAAAAACTTTGTACCCCATTTTACGAAGAATGAAATTTCAAATTTCGCACACTTATAGTGTATATAGAGGAGTAAGGAATGCTAATATTTTTTTTAAATTATGCATAAAAAATACATTAATAATTAATTAATTATGGTCGAATTTCGACCAGTGGGCGACCACTAGTAATTATTCGACTACGGGTTCGATTCCCGCCGCGGGACAAATGTTTGTATGATCTGCAACTATTTGTCTCGGGTCTGGGTGTTTCTATGTATAATATGCATGTATTTGTTTGTGTTTGTTCCCAGTTTGTGGAAAAGTACGACCTACTATCAAAACACCAATATGGGTTTAGGCGAGCCAAATCTACGGTAGATGCGGTAGAACTTCTGACCCACCATGTATCAGAAACCCTTGACAAAGGAAAGAAAAGTATAGGTATATTCTTAGATCTAGCTAAGGCCTTCGACACCGTTTCTGTGCCAATCCTTTTAAAAAAGCTTGAACTTTTAGGCATCAGAGGATTGCCACTGGAATGGTTTCGAAGCTACCTTTCTACAAGAAGCCAGTGCGTTGGAATTGGCGAACATAAAAGCATGGATCTCCCAATACGTTTTGGAGTTCCACAAGGCAGCGTACTCGGGCCAACCCTTTTTATCTTATATATAAATGATATTCACGATATTATTCCTCCCGACACTGACCTCATTTGTTATGCTGATGACACAGTCGCCCTCTTCCACGGTGATTCTTGGAAGTCAGTTTACCAAAGAGCGGAATCGGGAATGGCTAACATTAGACACTGGCTAGATACAAATCTTCTTACGCTTAATCTTAATAAAACGAAATACCTATGTTTTCATAAAACTCAGGCTTCCGAACCAAACATAGAATACCAACTCAAAATACACTCTTGCAAACTCTCCAAATGTAGTTGCGAAACAATAGCACGTGTTGCGTCAATCCGCTATTTGGGGGTGGAAATTGATGAACATCTCTCTTTTAAGGAGCATATCGTAGCCGCATCTCTTAGAGTTAGAAGATTAATTTTCATAATGCGTCGACTACGCAAATCGGCTAACAAAAATATTCTGCAACTCGTGTATGCTTCTCTATGCGAGCCAATTCTAACGTACTGCATAGCTGTCTGGGGTGGAGCTGGCATCACGGCAATGATTGGGTTAGAAAGAGCGCAGCGCTCAGTGCTAAAAGTAATGCACAGAAAACCTTTCCGCTACCCGACGACAACGCTGTACGCTGAAGCAAGCCTATTAACCGTACGCCAGCTTTTCATTCATAAAGCAATAGTATTAACCCACAGGAAGGTAATTGCTTCGGTCGACCATAAATCACTTTTGCAACGAAGGGTGTATAAAATACTTCAGCCTGCAGTGAAAACCCATTTTGCTCATCGTTTCTCAAAATTTTTGCATCCATTCCTTTACAATAAAATTGCCAAATCTTGTGACATTAAAAATAGCTCTGCTAGAGAAACAAAAGTGATCACCTTCAAATTCCTTCTTTCTCTAACCTACAGCCAAACTGAAGATTTACTAAAAGTTGTTTCATAACGTTTTTCTCAGCACAGACTTTGTCTCTCTGCGCACTCTCGCTTTTAAAATATAATCCATATTAGTCATTAACACACATACGTGCCGTGGTATTCAGCACCATACGCACACACAAATCACACACGCACACACAAAATCACACACTCACACACAAAATCACACACTCACACACAAAATCACACACTCACACACTAAATCACACACTCACACACAAAATCACACACACACACACATTCACACACACACATGAACGCTCATACTCTAGTTTAACTTTTCCGCATTTATTTAAACCTAATTTTCCATAAATTCACAAGTTTGCACCACACATACATTGTAATCGACGAATGGCCCCCACGATACAGGCATAGCCTAGTGTGGGGATCATCGGTACATATTTTAACTAAAATGCAAAATACACCTGTGACTCAACTAAATATTAAGTTATGTATTAGTTAATAAGTTTCTCGTTTTTGGTTAATAAACATTTTTCTCTTTCTTTTTTTTCTCTTTCTCATTTACAAAAAAAGTATATAAGTAGTATATCAGTCATGTGGTACCCATAACACAAGCTCTGCTTACTTTGGGGCCAGATGATGCTGTGTGAAATGTCCGGCATTATTTATTTGATTTATTATTATTGTTTATTTAATACTTACAAAATCTGTATTCTGTAAATAAACTAAATAAAATACTAATATAAATAAATACACAATATGTATAATAAAAATAGGTATAAATTATGGCACAAAAGTAAGTATTATAATAATATACTTATATAATGAGTATTTTATAATATAATATCATAAATATATAAACAATTAAGTATAACACGAGAAATAATGTTTCATAACCATGTTCTTGAGAATGGGGAGAGACTTGGCCTTTCTGATATCTACAGACAAAGCGTTCCACAAGCGGACAGCCTGCACTGTAAATCAGATGAACCAGAATACATTGTTATACAATATATATTATAAATTAAGGTACAATATATAATACTCGCCAGCGGTTTCGCTCGCGTGGAACCTACATAACTTAAGTTCGTCCCCAAGATAAAGATAAGATAGAAAGACAGATATAGACTATTTTGAATTCATCACACACATTTTGCCCTGGGAGGGAATCCAACCCATAACCTACAGCGAGAGGCCAGTCAATGACATTTTCGTCTCAGTAATATAGCCTTGGTTATGAAATAAGTTAGATGTGAAACAACGGTATTGCGAGTATCCTATCGGCAGTTGTAAAAGCGCTCATTGATTCAGGGCAGGCGGCATAAAGTTGTATCCCGATTGTTAAAATGTCGTTGCTCGTGATCGTAAATGTTGAGGCACGTAGGTACAGCGGGTTTATTGTATTTCTGTATCGTTTAACAACAGCCTTTTTGTACGCATTTTGTGATTGGACGGCGTCGGGTCTGTGTAAAACAATAGCAAGTAACCACTCGTTCAATTAAAATGTGGTTGGGAGTTCCGAAACAATTACGTTTTAGAGATCTCTAGTCTGATGTGATTATCATTTATCATTTCTAAAGTATAGGCCTTCTATATGTTATGTCAAGCCTCGCAATGTGCTCATTCACTTTGAGGCTACGATTCAGAGACGAAACTATAAGCGTGATATTTCCTATGTGCTTCTTTATCACTACATAGTATAAAACAAAGTCGCTTCCCGCTGTCTGTCTGTCTCAATGTATGCTTAGATCTTTAACGGATTTTTTTAAATAGGTAGAGTGATTCAAGTGGAAGGTTTATATGTATAATACATGCATAATATAGTAGAGAAACACTGACAATTTAGAGGTTTTAAATCACATTAGACATTCTGTAGTATATTTAGTATAAACATTGCACCCGTGCGAAGCCTAAGCGGGTCGCTAGTTTTCTATAAAAAAGTTGACCCGTGTTTGCGATCGATCGCGTCACATGTTAAAAATCACAATAAATGAAACTTCTTGTATATTTAAAATTTTTGTTTATATGTTTTGTTTATTCTAGCCAAGTTTTAAAATAATTGCACCACACGTAGTAATTTTCCCACAAAATCTTAACACCTCCATTGCAACCCTTTTTAATGCTTATTTAGAAAAATCCTTATATACTTATTTTTTTATTTGTATGTAAGATATACAAACCAAGTTTGAAGCAAATCACACCATGCATTAAAACGTCCCAAAACAAATTTTAAACTTCCATTGCACCCTTGATTAGTAGGATTTCAAGAAGAAAAATATTTGAGTAAATTTTAGGGTTCTGAAGTCCACAAATAACTATTAGTTTCGCTGTGTCCATTTGTCTGTCTGCTGTCTGTCTGCCCCTAATCTTGCTCTTCGCAGACGAATTCCATCATATTAAATATTTAATGTGATGGAAATTCGGCTTGTAAATTACGTATAAGTGACTCCTACAGAGTTATGAAACAAAACTATAAAAAAAAGGTTTTTTAACGATTCATTATCTAGAAAACTATCGCGAAGAGTAAGGCTTTACTAGATTTTGAGTAACAGCCTGATTTGTTAACCTTATAAAAATCAAAATGGCTTACAAAATGGTATTGAGTTGGTTTGGGACCCACTTGTAACTTTTATCTTTACTAACTGTGAAGTGTTCAATGTGCATCATTACATGCGCAGGCCAATTTTTATTTGTATCTAAAAATATATACGCAATTTCAAAATTATATGAATTTTAGTTAAATATTTTCACCTATTTCAAAATTATACCCCTAAATGGGTGTCTTAAGGGTTAAATTCTGAAAAATTTCTTAGTGCGTGTCTACATCCCTTAAAGAATCCTCGTGCTGAACTTCAAACCAGTAACTCTTGTAGTTTTGGAGATTTCGTGACGAGTGAGTGAGTCAGACAATGAACTTCATATATAATATGTATATGATAGATTCAGTATGTCGTGCTTAGAGAAAGCATAATACTGTTTCAAAGAAATACATTTACAGCTCTAGAAACATTTTGGGTGAGATACTTGCGTGTTAAGGTATTATATTTAAATATTCCATTTTCCATAAATTTTTCGCAGAATCGTGCTAACACTTAGCTATAATTTTTGCAAATTGTTATGTAATTTTGAACCTCAAACAGCATAATGTAACCAAATCGCCAAGAATTTAAACACCTATGAAGTTTTGAAACATAAATTCCTGCTGAAGAATTCAAGATTGAATGAGTATAAATTTGTAAAAATCATTCCAATAAAAAAATAAATACAGAACTATTTGCAATATCCTGAAAAAATCTAGAGAGATTGATATAAAGTTATCAAGTCAAGACAATTGACTAGACGGAATGCATTCAAATTAGCCTGGATTCATTTAGGAATTCCAGGAAAATCGTTCCAACAAACTTGAAGTTAATGAGATCGAGTGCGGTGTGTGCTGATCATTGGTAGTACACGTACAAGATGGCGTAAAATACTAATTAGTACGTCAGAAGATACGTTTATTTTATGCGCGCCATAGATCAGTATTTTTTATTTTTTCAATACTTTGATGACTACCCGAAACCGATGGCTATCTTCAAAGTTGGATGGTATTAGAGGTTACATTTATTTTGGCTTTTGGTCCAATTCGTATCGGTGTCCTGCGACGCATTCGCAACTTTATGCCTGGTCATAAAACAAGTGTAAAGGATCCAATAAGTCGTAATACCAGTTGAGCCTTGGTTTCTTGACTAGCGGGGGTTGCTATGACGGTTGTAATATGGCGTAATTTTTTCTTATATATATGTCAAGGATTTAGATATTTCCATCCAATGAAATCCCAGGTACAGGTAAATGGTTAAGTATTAGCTTGGGTATTATAATAAAAGTATTTTAATAAGTAGGTATACTTAATTAGTATAAACAATCGAACGTGCGGCGCTGGTTCACTCAGCAGCTAAGTGAGAACCCCTAGTCGTGGAGGGGGAACGAGCGTGAAACTGGTTTGATTTCTTCTTGTATTTGTTGACTCCAACAATATATATATTTTCTTATCAAATTATACCAGATGCGTTATACCAGCACGCTTAAACGGGGAAGGAAAACTTCGTGAGGAAACCGGCGGCATCTCGTAGAACCTATAAAGACATGTGCCAAGAACACGAAAGGAGCCTCTGAGGCGCACTTTAATCCTTTCAACACGGTGGTTAAAAATTACTTGGCTCAATAAAAAAATTAAAAAAATCAGTAAGGACTTCTTATAATGTAGATTTGTCCAGCTCAGCAGGACTGCAGTAAACCAACCGGAGAATGCAATGTTCGACATGAGACGTGTGCCTTACCCAGTCATTTGAACACAGCACACTTGAGGTCGAGGTAATGGCTTCAATTTAGTTATTTTCATTCCTTATAATACGGCTTGAGAATGACGGTGTCTGTTTTTAGAAAACGGTATACACAGACACCTGGGACTGGGCTGTCGCGAATGAAATTCCAGGAAGGCTATTAAACTTCCCAATTCAGATTATGATGTTCTTAGATTAAAACAAGGGTAGTTACGTCACGCTTATTTACCGCGGTAGGGAGATGGGATAAGCTTTGAGATTATTCCTACCTTCAATGGTTCTTGGCGTTATGCAAACTTAAAGTGTGATAACAATGACCAGGATGAGATATGCTATCTAAAATTGTCATATGGTAGTAGAAAAATCAAACCAAAAATGGACCTATTATTGTCTGGTCAATTGACTATAGTAGCTTACTTACTTTTATATTCTCTGACCTAATTATAATGAATGTATGTATTAAACTAATACTAAATTAAATAACCGATTAAGTTAATAAAAATTTACTCAAAACGGGATATGTACATGATATATGAGTTTTTGTGCTTCCCGATATTTCTGCACAGTTGAATGCGCCATGATCACGAGATGTATATACTGTTTATCTCATGTATTCCATTTATCATGGTAAATATCCGGTTTCGAGTGAAAATTATGTTCAAAACCATGATAATTTTAGAAGATATAGATATAGATTCATTTATTTCTGTTTTTACGAATTAGTATAAATGTTAGTAGTATTTCGTACTCGCTTTAAAAACTAACAGCTTGCTCTTTGTAGAATTATAAATGAACTAGCTGTTACTCGCTACTTCGTCCGCGTGAATATCAGTTATCGCGGTTGGATAAATTATATAACTATGTCCTTCCTTGAGGTTTAAGCTTACTCTATAATATATTTCGTCAAAGCCGATTCAGTAGTTTAGCCGTGAAGTCGTTGCAAATAGATAGACAGGCAGAGTTACTGCGCGCGTGAACCCGAACATATTTATTTTGTTGCGGAGTTATTTTCAAATTATGATATCTCTTAAGATGTTGATTGAAATCAAGTGATGTCAAGGACAATTTGGTCACAATTAAATGCTAGTAATTAATAACATTATTATTTGGATAATAAGAAAATCTTCGAAGGATATACCTTATCACCTACATTCAAATATAGGTAGGTAGTAATATTTTTTCTAAAAGTCAACTACTAAAAATAACAAGCCTCGATGCTTGCGCCACCGCTACGATGCGGCCGTTATTTCACTGTCACCGTCTACTAGAACGTTAGTTTAAAGACGTCGTAAAAGGTAAAGACAAAGAAAGTTGAACCATGGAGCATAAACCAGAGATTAACATAATATCAGCATCAGCTCTTAACCGCTTTTAATAACCCGTTTTATAACTAAACTTGGAAAGTATTCTGCGGAGACGGTCAGCGCAGTTAATATTTATGTAGATGGCGGCTCAGATTGGACTCTGGGAGATTTTAGGAGCATTCATGTTTACTATCACGTACCTACCGGTTACAGGTAGGACAGGTCAAACCCAATACAGTCAGGAAACGCTAAGCTAGATGTGAAAGCTCTTGATTATTTATTTATTAGTTGCATCAACAAGGTATATACTTACACATCCAATTATAATATACTAGCGAGCCGCCCCGGCTTCGCACGGGTGCAATGCTTACACTAAATACACTACAGAATGTGTAATGTGATTAAAAACCTCAGAAATCTATTAAAAAAAACCGCATCAAAATTCATTGCATAGTTTTAAAGATCTAAGCATACAGACAGCGGTAAGCGACTTTGTTTTATACTATGTAGTGACAAATAAAATGATACTAAATTGAGTACCAGGCACCTCAATTACAGATGCAAACGAAAATGCAATGTTGTTCAATAATTTATTATAATAGATAGATTAAAGTGATATTATTAAATTACATGACAAAATTAGCTAATATTTGATATATAATGAATACAATTTATAAATAACATTTGATTAGGAATTTAAGATTTAAATAATGTCAACTTTATACCTAATTTGAAGGCGACATGAAAATACATCAATTTCAAGATGTCTTTAAATTACCACCTCATCGAGAACCTTAACGAAATATGACACAGTAGTATTATGAATCTCATTATAATTATTTACAATTCGATTTAATGGAGAGTATTGACCTAAGTTGGTTTTTGCACTATTTCTGACAAATGGACTGTATTTATTATTTCTTAGTCGATATCTAGGTATAGCACGATATTTAGGTATGCATCTAGGTTATGAAAACAATAATAATAAGAAAGCTGAACTCTGGCTGGCTAGTGAGGTTTGCTCTGGTTTTCCACAACAAATTGCTTTGGCAAATTAACGTCTCGAAATAGCTCGTTTTAAAAGTCCTGCCTTCTCCGCGGCCTTGATTTCCAGAAGATCCAAAAAAGGCGGGAAACTCCGCCATTACTGAGATAAATTGGTGGAGCCGAGAATTTCTTGGTAAACCTCCCCCCTAATCCTCTTAAGGTAAGCATTTTGGGGGAAAATACGAAACATTGTTCTGTTGTCGTTTTGTCCGTTTAGCTTGTACACTTGTTGATGGATATCCTACTGTTTATGTATTGTAGAATATAAACTAGTTTCCCAACATCGACGCGGACATGGTTTCGATTGCACAATAGTTCAGACCATCTAAATAAAGAGCGTCCAGCATGTCGTTTGTATCCGTTAGCCGTTTATATATATACTAGCTGTTGTCCGCGACTTCGTTCGTTTTTTTTTTTAAAGGAATTGTAGCCTAAATCATTCCCCAGGATGCAATTTATCTCCTTGCCAAATTTTTTTGATAAGTTTAAAACCAATCACACCCACCACAATTAAAAAGTGTTCATACAAAAAATCACACCCCATTTTACTCCTTTATGAGGGTTATTTTCAAAAATCCTCATACACGTGTCCATATTTTTGCATTTTAAGTATCCAAACCAAGTAAGTAAGTAAGTTCTAAGAAATCACACCACCCGTTAGAAAGTTCCCATACAAACTTTGACAACCCATTTTACCACTTTGTAAGGGTTATTTTAAAAAAATCCTGAAACACGTGTCCATTTATTTTAAATTTTAATTATTCAAATCAAGTATCAAGCAAATCGCACCACGCGTTAAAAAGTTTCATACATTCACCCCTTTTCACCCTCTTAGGAGTTGAATTTCAAAAAATCCCGCATTAGTGGGTGGTTTTGCTGTAAAAGGAAGCTACCTTCCAAATTTCAGAGGTTTCGGCTCGGCGATGATGAGTCAGTCAGTCAGGTTAAGCTCTTTTATATGTATAAATAAATCTTTCCGAGTATAATTTTCACTCAAAACGGGATCTTTACCTTGATATATGAGTTTATTTGTAGATTAGGCCTAATACTAGTGTGCGTGCGTATTAAACCTCGTGATGACATTCCGTGATGGGATCCGCAAAATATCGGAAAGCTGAAAAACTGATTTAACTGCCAGCTTATATACCTAACTTTTTATTATCAAACTATAATAACAATAAAAAAAAACCTTTTGTTTTGCGTTTTCAGAAAACTTTAGCTTATGTTATTTCTGTCAAATAACACAAAATTCACGTGAAAAATCTGCAAGAAAGTCCATGATATCCGTAATTAAAGAAACTCCGCTGTCGACCTGACACAGATTACTAGCAGTGGTCAGTACAGCTTGTACCTAAATCATATCGATACGAGCCGGAGCTTAGAGAAGCCCTAACGACGAGCTTCCTGCGGACTAAGGTGCAGGCGGTAGAGACACAATGAAACAGGAACTTACCAATGACAACTCTCAAAGAAACCTACCAACAACGAATCCATTGTCAAAGGCATGGATGGCGTGATTGTGAGTTTCCAGCAGACCAACAATTTAAGCTATCTGTCGGCTGACACAGATACCCTAGCTTAAGGCCTTCAGTGGCTCATCACGACTGTCAGATGTACATAGTTTATCAGTCGCTTCGGAGGCGTACTTAATAATAATAAATAATGCCAAACATTTCACACATCATCATCTGGCCCCATAGTAAGCAGAACTTGTGTTATGGGTATGACTGATATATTTACTTACATACTTTTTTTTGTAAATACATACATATTACACATAGAAACACCCAGACCCGAGACAAATACTTGCAGATCATACAAACATGTCTCGCGGAGGGAATCGAACCCGCAACTTTCTGCGTCTCAGCAGGTCCTTAGTCCACTGCGCCACAGAGGTTGTCATCCTTGAATCCTTTCACCACACTAGTTTGAAATAACTAGTGTCAAGATAAGAAGAAGAAGAATAGGGGTTGTAGGAATTTGAAATCCATGGAGTTAGCGTCTGCTTAGCGTTCTACCCCTAGAGAAAACAGGCACAATGTATGTAGTATGTTTTATGATCATTGAAAGAAACCGTTTTGCTCCCACCACACGAGCCACCCCCTAAAAGATGTCTCTTCATTTTACACCAAAAATAAAATCTTTATCTTGGGATTAGGGGCGGGTCCGCCCCTATAATTTATCTCACTAATGGTTTTAAAGCTGACATCTGCCCTTTTGGGGCCTCAGAGCAGTTTATTTTCTTAAAATGCATTTTTCTTGCTTGTTTATAGCTTGGCTTTTAAATTGTTTTAGAAGGGAAATAAAGGAAGGTTCAAACTTGAAAAATTAAGGCATTTTAGTTTATCTGGTTTGATTTCTTTACTATGTTCTTTAGTGTTTAGTTCAAAAACATTAAAGTTCAATCTATGCTAAATCATTTTTCAAACCACGAATTCGATTATTTGTTTTGTTTGCATCGTGGTAAGAAACCTTTAGCCTTTAACTAACACATTTAAATACCCGAAGCTATTCAATTTAAGCTGACGTTTCTCATAATTCAGCCTGCTCCTAACTACAGCTGGTATTTAGCTGAATATATAATCCAGAGCCGTCGAAGTGAGATAAAGGGATCATCGGTGATAATGCGCTGGAGTTGTGACGACATTGTCTGAGACAACTTCGTCTTGGGACCCAAAATGATATCATTACGATGTTGAATGAATCTAAGAAAAATCCACCAATATCTAGAGATATCTGGAGGCTCAGTAAAGGAAGGCACCTCATTTAGTTGGTAGAGTTTGTTGGCGTACTTGCACACTTAATATTTTATCAAAGTCAACACATACATACATATATGTACGATCGCTTGTAGCATATACAAGCTGCTTGAGGCATGTAATGCTGTTAATCTCATTTGACATACATAAGCCATGACAAAAGCCTTCGGTTAGAAGACCAGTCTATCATCTACAAACTTGTGCATATTCTTAAATAGAAGCTGTTTAATAAAAAAGGTTACTGGGGTGACATTATATCGATAACATCTTACATATATATTTATATTATATATATAAAAGAAAGTCGAATTAGTTAAACCACATATAACTCAAGAACCGCTGGACCGATTTGGATGAAACTTAAAATGAATATAGTTAGTAACTTGGATTAGGATATAGGCTATTTTTTATCCCGGAAAAAAAAACGGGAACGGGGCGGGCGAAGCCGCGGGTGGTTGCTGGCGCCATCTATCAATATTTATCCGTAACTTTGCTAATCTCTGTAATTATTACAAGACAGATAGTCGACAAGATACGACTATGTGACTATATACAATATAAACACTTGACACTGGTAAAATTGAAAATAATATAACACATGTTGTTAACGAAGAAATATAAAAAATAGTGCTATCCCTGTTAACGGACTTCATCAAAAACAGGAGGTTCTCAATCTTTCCAAATCAATCTTTCGTCGGAATCTTTTTTTTTATGTATGTTCACCGATTACTCGAAAACACCAGAACCGATTTGGAAAATTCCTTTTTTTGTTTGAAAGGGCTTAGGTATACTTCACAGGTTACCATTTAAACTTTTACACACTTCCACACAAACAATTTAAACACTTCCATTTAAATTTTATCAAATCGGTCGAGCTGAAAAATCAACGAAAATCTAAAAATTGTATACCTACATCGATGATGTTTTCGTGTACTTCGATACCTCGCTGTCTCATTGGAGCGGTGCGTATATTTAGCCTACCCATATTATATATATATATATATAAATAAATAAATAACTATGGCTGGACAATGCACACAGCACCATCTAGTCCCAAACTAAGCATATCTTGTATTATGGTGACTAGATGACAGATAGAATACTTATATATTTTTAAATACATTTTTATGATACTTTATAACACCCAGACACAGAACAAACACATATGTTCTTCACACAAATGTTTATCCTGGGAGGGAATCTAACCCTCAACCTGCAGCGCAGAAGGCAGAGCTACTACCAACTGAGCTGACAGGCCAGTCAGAACAAAATACAAAATACACTTTCAAAATAATTTCCACTAAAAATATATTATAAGCTCAAGTTTCATTCAATGAATTTGGTTTTCTTTTTAGTTTTTAAAACGTAATTATTGTAAGATACGGACAGGACGATATTAAGTTAAGAAGCGTTTATAAGTAAGGCCTATAATGTTTAGTTCTGTAGTGATTTTGGCGTCCAAAGGCAAGCTAGTCCAAGCATCCAAACGTTACAATCCACGTCTGCTGACGGCGAGTCCTTATCTAGAGGTCATAAAGTTTTATGCCAACACCAACATGGTTAGAAACATCTCATCGTCGCTAAGCCGTAATACGAACTATTATTTCGTCTGTGGAGTTCTTAATAAAATATAAATTTTTGGATGCTTTTGCAAATAGTAAATTTATAGAATATATTTTTAATAAGTAAATTCTCAAACATAAGACACGCGTTAAGGCATAGTTAAGGCTTCTTTGTGGTTTTCATTCAATAGATATACGAGCAGACTCAAAGTCTTTTTAGGAATTATGTAAGAACCTTAAACCTACTTCGAGCAAATAAATTAATTTCAATTTTTATAAAAATGTGAAGATTTTATATTACGAATTTAATAATATCACCACTGCTACTATTTTATGAGCTATTGGTCACCCTGCTGATGGAGTTAAAAGGTCCCTGAAACATCCCCGTCGTGTTTAATAATGTAAGTACTTACTTTTTGTGATTTAAGCTTTGCATATTCCAAACCACTCCAACACACAACCGAAGGCTTTATATTATAATGATTTTATTGCACAAGAACAATAACCTAGGTAACTGTAATCTTAAGTAGCTTTCCATTAGGAGAGCAAAGTGCAACTAGAATAATATTAAAAGAAATAAGTAATTTCGCAATTTGTTTTACCGCAGCGACAAACCAGGTTATTCCAACTACCCGGCGTAATCCCGAGTTACTCTATGCATTTAACAGTAAAACACCTGAACCGGTAACCGTTCTAATTGCCGAGTCAGCAAAAACTAAGGCTGGTTTTAGATAGAAAGCAGATTATCGGCATCTATCTGGGCGGCGCCAATTCACAATAAAGGAACCCATTTGCACCCTTATTTTTTTAATAAGACGATTCTATATCTTATAATTGACAATGATTATAAAAAGTGTTACAAGTTAAATCTATTTATCGCTATACATCAATATAATTAGACAAGAGGCAGACCACCCGACTGATGGTCGAATGATATAGTCGTTGTCGGGAACCACTGGATGAGACTGGCTATATGGGTGCAATCGGGCTGAATGATCATGATGATGATGATAAGTATATTTATAACAGATGTTTAAGATGAGATTGAGTGCATCTACAACGCGATGAAACAGTGCCATTGAAAAGAACCTCTCTATCACGCACGATCGACCCGAAACTGTCCTACGAGGAGAAAACGTCTGCAAGTCAAAACACCCTGAAAAAAGCTGCAAATGAAGACCTGTTCACATTGTGAATTCGCCCTAAGCCAGGAAGATGGAAATTATAATTAACAAAAACTCGGGAGGATTAGGACAGGGTGACTAGTCGGAATTTCACTAAGAAAATTAGTAAACTTTACAAGTCAACAGTCAGTTTGGATTTACTTGCGTCTCATGGAGATGTACCTATGTTTGATCGCGAGCAAAGCGATAAATAAATTCAATATGGCATATTCTTTTACACATACAAGTTTAATTGAAAAAATAATCATGTTATATTTCCCATTACTTAAAGTTTTCTTAAGTTTTTTACTTATAAACTTTTCTAGACGTACCCTTATTTACTGATTAAGGCAAGCAAAATAACCAAGGAGCTTAGGACAAATTAATTTTCAACTTTCCTAGTTAGTAAAATTCTTATTACATTACTCGCAGGAAGACACCGTCCACTACAATTATTAAATTCCGCTGTTCTAGAATTTACAGTCCTACGTACTGGAGAAAAATGCAGGTAACGCAAGTTTCCTTGAAAATATAACGCGTCGCAAAAAGTAAAAAAATCGGTGTGGGACCGTCCGCAATATAAATGGCCGGTAATTAGGACACACACCGCGCCCGACTCGGACACACTGAGAGGAGAAAGAACATCGAAATATTATTCTGGTATTTCGGTCCTTTGTGGTGTAGAGAGGGCAAATGGCAGAACGTCAGAGCTACAAATTCAAACCGCGCGGTGGTAAGTGTCATCAATCAGTATTCTTAAGTGGGCTTCAACAAATCTCATAAAGCTACTGTGCCAAAACGTGGGAATGTAAAAAATATAATATTTGGGCGTGCCTCTGACTAACCGCCTTTAGCATCAAATACCTAAGATATTAGAAATGTCTACTAAGCCTGGTAATTAGAGTTGAGGACATTTGTTTGTTTGTCAGTTTGACAAACAAAAGTGTTTGACAGTTTGTATTGTTACCAAGCCAGCACACAGAAAATCTAGTACATATGTGAAAGTGTAAGGTAAGCTATTATAACTTTTCGATTTAGTTAATATTTATAACGTGCACTCGGTACATCTCAACCTTTTGGTCCCTCTGTTATAACCGAGGCTTTTTTGCGGATATTATCCTTTTAGCGCCGTGTACTATTATTATGAACGCATTGCAAAAACTGCACACCTCTTTAAATTGCCATCATTTTTCCACTTCCGTGTAAAGGGACATAGACAAATGAGACAGTTAGGAGTTTGTATTATCGTTTTATTGTAATTTTGTTTTGTAATGGTGGAGATGTAGTAGGTACTTAAATCTAAGACTTATTATTACTTCTGAGAAGTTATTTAAGATCTAAAGATTCAAGATTCTATTTTCAATAAATTTACGACTCTATATACTATATACAGTCACAAAATCAAAATGTTTTTGATCAAAATAAAATCTTGAATCTTTGTTGAATCTTAAATAGATATTTGTCTATCTGTTTAAGATGAATTATCATGGGATGGATTTCTGCAAAATCTCGCCTGAATCAATAATCTATATTTGAATCTAAAGAGATTCAGGCCGGTAACATTCACTCAGCTGTCAAAAGTGACAGCTGAGTGAATGTAACCGGCATCTTGAATACTTTTAGCCTCAGTTCACGAATAATCCAGCAAGAAACACGTCTGGTCCCATTTTGTTATGATCAATACTGTTAGGTACAAAGTAGAGTTTTGTGATAAAGCTAGCCATTTTGGACCTAGTCCTAGTCTAGGACCATTTGGAATCGTCTTCTTATATACTAGGTGAATCTAGGTGTCGGTTCCTCCTAACCCCAGTTCAAAAAGAAATCGGAAGAATTTTTTTTGGTATTAACGCTTTTTTGTATGACCTAGGCTAATTTTGATACGGATGGATAATTCGAGTCCTTCCATACGGATGAAGTACATTCTTCCCGAGCTTTTTTATACGCTTTATATTAGTTCCACTTGTATGTATGTTTGTATGTTTGTATGTAACCGACTCCTTAGGACGCGATTATGACCCACTTTGAACGGCCAGATTTCATTCAAATGTTGCACACCTGTCAAAGACTGATGACAATGCAATAATTCGAAAAAAAAATAAAAAATAAAAAAAAACCGATTATCCTAAAACTAAAAAGTAGAAAATAAATAATAGTTTTAAAAAACTAAAAAACACGCTTTATATAGAAAACCAAACTAAAAAAATTAGAAAATAATTTTAATAAATGTAGGTATAATTATTTTCTATTGTTTTAGTTTGGTTTTCTATATAAAGCGTATTTTTTAGTTTCTTAAAACTATTATTTATTATCATATAATGAATCTGTTATCACTACATAGTATAAAACAAAGTCGCTTCCCGCTATCTGTCTGTCCCTATGTATGCTTAGATCTTTAAAACTACGCAACGGATTTTGATGCGGTTTTTTAATAAATAGAGTGATTCAAGAGGAAGGTTTAAATGTATAATACATGCATGATATAGTAGAGAAACACTGATAATTTTAGAGGTTTCTAATCATATTAGACATTCTGTAGTAGGTATATTTAGTATATGCATTGTACCCGTGCGAAGCCGGGTCGGGTCGCTAGTTTTATAATATGCTTTAGTTTTTGCAGTTGTCTCTGAGTAGCACCAGGGTGCTCGTGGACTATTAATAAAATTATTGTTACATTGTTTTGATTTAAATGTTACAGAAATATAATAGGCACTTGTTATTCTGCGTGGGGTTCAATGAATTGGCTTGGATTCGTTGAAATTCATGTACTCGCTATTATGTAAATTGGACGTGATATACCTCAGAGCAGTGAGGCGCGAGCGGGGCGTAAGTGCGACGTGATAAACTCGTCGAGTTTTAAGCCAAATGCATATTCATAGTTTCATAATATATTTTCAAACAATTCACATTGAAAAAATATTTACGAGTGTTTTTTGTCAAATCAGTAAACAGTTCATTCCCAATCCAATTTAAAAGAGCCATAAGAATTCTGAAAGAAAGAGATTTTTATTAGATTTGTTGGAAACTGTATTTCTTGGAAATCAAAACCTTTTGAACTTTAACCTTCAAGTAGGTTCAGTAAAAGAATCATCAGTGGTAACAAACCAGTGGACTAAAAAGCCCAAAGACTATTAGCAAGCCGAGCTACCGCAGAGGGTAGATCACGGTAACTCGGGGTACATTTTTGTCGGCTCAGCGCGCTGGACAAATGTACCGGAAAGATAACCGTAACGGCTTCGAACCTCACACTATATGTTATGTTACACCCTGTGCGTTACACTATGCTATGTTATATCTGACGTTATGGCGTCGCACGGTCACTGAGCAAGCCTGTTTTTTGTGATAAAGTAGTGAATAGAAACTGATTTGTTATGTCAGTTGGAGTTGGAATCTTGGACGCTAAAACTGGGTCTTTAGTCACTGGTTGTCATCATTCAATAACACTATTTAATTAATATATTAATAGACGACCTCTGTGGCGTAGGGGGCAAAGCCCGACTGAGACGCAAAAGGTGGCTGGTTCGATTCCCGCCGCGAGACAAATGTTTGTATGATCTAGAAGTATTTGTCTCATGTCTAGGTGTTTTTATGTATAATATGTATGTATTGACCAAAATAAAAGTACGAATATAAGTAGTATATCAATCATGTGGTACCCATAACACAAGCTCTGCTTACTGTGGGGCCTGATGATGTTGTGTGAAATGTCCGTCATTATTTATTTTATTTGAATGTTAACGTCTAATCTGGTTACATACTGAATTTGTCGAATCTCTCCCAGGACAAACATTTGTGTGATAAACATAGGTGTTTGTTCTGTCTGGGTGTAATATAGTATCATAAGTATGTATTTAAAAATACTTATGTATACCAGTCATGTGGTCGCCATAGTACAAACTATGATTAGATTGAGGTTAGATGGTGTTGTGTGCATGGTCCACCAATATTTAGAAATATAAAAACATCTGTCGGGATGTCCCGCAATGCTCAAATGCAAAAGCAAAAACTGAGTTCAAACCTTTTAACAACTCATTCTTATTATAATTTTATTTCATATCTTTCGTTTCTAAAGTAAAAACCAAATTGTGTAGAAACGGCGACTCAATCTCCCTAAACTAACGAGAAAATACGAATTTAATGCGCCAGGTGCGCGGGTTGTAAAATAGACGATATAATTCTGAATCATAGGCCCGGACAGACGATCAACATCTTAACGAGTTTTCAACTACTTGAACAAAAGCTGAGGGAAACGAGTCGGTGACTGCTGTGACCTGAAAAACATACAATTGTTTTGTATCATTACTACTGACGTGTATAGAGCTGTCTCTAAGAGCAACAAATTGACTTTGTTTAGCACACACATACTTGTATGTACTGGTTTTTGGCATTGGCTAACCTCTGTTATTAATTTATAGTTCTGTGGCGCATTGGGCTAAGGCCCTGCTGAGACGTTGCGGGTTCGATTTTCTCCAAGTATCTGTCTCTGGTCTGGGTGTTTCTATGTATAATATGTATGTATTTATAAAAAAAAACCTATATAAGTACTATATCAGTAATGTGGTACCATACACATAACCATAACACAAGCTCTGCTTATATTGGGGCCAGATGATTCTGTGTGAAATGTCCGACATTATTATTATTAAAGATGTATATCAAATAATATCATCAACTGATTTCTAGATCAACATCAGGACTAAATTTCCCACACAAAAACTAACTGACGGACGCTACTAAAAGATGTTTAAGATGAAACGTGGTTATTATCTAAATAATAGCACAATATGCAACCAACATGCTATATAACTCTATTATTTAGATAGTATGTAGTATGATTATATACGTAAGTGTAACTGTAAGTCTGATCGTTTGCGGCTGGCCTTATCGTTGCTAGACTGTTCATCAATAACTGAAAGTTTCTTTATTTACTCGCGAGTGATACGACCCAGCAAATAATATATTTTATGGTTCCATATCTTTGATTTATACTACATTTGTTTTCTCGTCGTTATTCTGGTCGATTACTCTTTTCGGTGGGACTTAAATATAAAATTGTTTTTATCTAACTCTTTTTTGTTAGTAGGCACGTAAGTTTCTTTATTATCGAGCTTGGTTGCAGATTGGGAAAGTGAGTTTTAGTCCTCAAGATAAGTAATAAGGGTGTTATATATAATATATATGTATTTACAAAAAAAAATAAGTAGTATATCAGTCATGTGGTAGCCATGACACAAGCTCTGCTTGCTTTAGGGCCAAATGATGCTGTGTAAAAATGTTTTCTTTTATTTGTGCTGTGATACCATGTTTCTTGCCAAATTTCATAATTTTAGGTCAACGGGAATTACCCCATAGGTTTTACTGGCGAGCTCAATGCTGAGAATTATCGAAATATGTGGCAGTCATTTACTGTATTTAGGCTGTAGTTTTTATTATCGTTGACTTAGAAACTTGTTATTTTTTGACAGCTCCAAAGAACCACATATTTGCTTTTATAATTTGATGTATTTGATATTTGATACATTTCACACAGCATCAAATCATCTGGCCCCAAAGTAAGCAGAGCTTGTGTTATGGATACTGATATAGTACTTATATTCCTTTTTGCAAATACATACATCTTATATAGCTTCTGCCCGCGGCCTCGCACGCATAGTACATACTAAAAAAGTAGGTAGCCTATGTCCGTTCCTAAGATACAATTTATACCCATACCAAATTTGATTGCTACAAAAAAAAAGTTCTGTTGATCCGATCGCTACCAAACATCACAGGATCACTCGCTAGGCCAATCTAAAGGTTTTCTATAAATTTAATCGAAATTGGTCCAGCCGTTTCGGAGTCTATAGGGTACATACATACACATATCGCCTTTTATATAGACGATATGGAAACATCCACACCCGAGACAAAGACCTGCAGATAATACAATCATTTGTCCCGCGGCGGGATTCGAACCCGCAAACTTTTGCGTTTCAGCCGGGCCTTGGCCCACTACGTTATAAAGGTCGTCACAGAGGTAATATCTTTTAGTTTTGATTTTAGTATCTTTTGTAAGGCTCCAATCATTTATAATAAGATCTCTAAGTCTGTCAGATACTTATTAGCCTTATTTAAAGTTTTAAAGAAACTTCAAAACCATAATCGCAAACAAATGTTAATATAATTATGAATAAATTATTGTTGATATTAAAGACCTTGCCTCAATAGGATAGAATACATATATCTACTATTTAATAATAACTACATCTATTACACAAATTATTTTAAGCAATAAATGAACTTTGAGCTTTGAAAAAATTTACAACTTGTCACGTCCACGCATTTCTGAGAAAAAGGGTATTGCTTTACTTTAGACGGACAACTAAGTGATCTTATTAGGGTTCTTTTTTTCCTTTTAAAGTAAGGAGCCCTAAAAATGACGTATTAAAACTATGATAGTATCGTCAACTTTTATACTGACTACTTGGTACTGGTACTCTTTGTACTTGTATGTAGCTATGCGAAATGTGTACCGGGACGGAAATAGGAATCTACTGGACCTGGACGTCTCGGATACTCACGAATATAATAATAAAACGTACGTACGTCCGCACACGAATGAGAAATACTTGGGATAGATAGACGGCATTTTAGTACTGTTTTGTGTTATCTTGAACAAAAAGAGTACTTAGAACTAGGGAACCTGAAAGCTGCTGAAATTCCGGCAGCCATTTTGTTCGACAAATTTCTTTCGGCGCGATCGGTTTCGGGCTTTGCGCGTTCACTTTTATAGTAAAAGCAACTGGGCTTATATTGTACACCATAAAATTAACATGAATTTCTTCTATTCGATACGACCTCGTCTCGATTCTATCCCCAATATAGTTTGGAAAACATACCAATTTCAACTTTATTTCCAAAGTTTTTTAATAAGAGAACGGCGATATTTGAAAACGACTGACTAGAGCAACATAAAAACACTTTCCGTCCGCCCCGCGGGGCCAATTCCAGTGTCCTCTCTACTTGCAAGCGTTTTACATTCACACGACAACAAGAAAAAACGGAAAATGCACGGGAAAGTCAATGGGCGAACATGCAAGTTAAACCGTTTGACTGTAAACAGTAACAGTAAAAAAAACAGGCCCGGGATCTACTGAAGCAATACCTACAGTTCCAATAAAAATAGGGGCTTCAAATTTTTTGATCATAAAAAGTGTTTCAGTGTAAGGATTAGACAGGCGTCTAACAAAACTTGAGTGACGTTAAGTATTTTTGCAGCTGGGAATTATAGTGTTTTTATATCCAATACAATAAGTATTGGTGAAGCGAACAAGCAAATCTGATGTAAGCCTATTTAATCAACAGCTTTGGTGACTGGTACCGCCAAACTTATGAACATAAGATATCGGTAGATAGCGGCCCTCACAGGAATAAAACAATCGAATTCTAATTCGCATTAAAACTGTGAACACAAAAGCAGAGGACGTGATAAAAAGGAAACAAGAGCATACGCGCAGAACGTTACTTGAACATCCTACTGTACGGACTTATTCTGATGTCATTTTAAAACAAATACTTTTAAGGTTAATTACCAGACCTTTACTCTTTCAGGTACAATTAAACTAATGACATGCTGAACGTGTACGCAATTTCAAGTTATGCAAAGGATTAATGATTATATGGTATATTAATTTAGAAACAAGTGTGGTAAAAGGATTAAAGTTCGCCTCAGAGGCTCCTTTTGTGCACTTAGCACATGTCTGAAAACTTTTTAGGTTCCACTATATACTGGTTTCCACACGATGTTTTCCAACGTTTGAGCATACTGGTATAGTGCATATATTTTAAAAAAGAAAAACCAATTGGTGTATGACAGGGTTCGAATGCACTTCCTTTGGATCAAATGCTAGTTTTTTGTTTTGCCGTTGTCGGGTAAAACTAGCTTCTAGAAGACTCAGTTTGTGCAGTACATGGCTTAGAGACTAATTGGCTCGACCAGAATAAGCCGTGTCCGGCTCGGCCCAGCGCCGGGCAGGGCGTCGCGCCGAGCTCCGGTTTTGTCCGGTCGACATTTATTGTTTTAATGGCGCTCCCCACTCATATTTCTCTCTCTTTGTTAGTTTTTACTTATTACCACGTCGCTGCAGTGGCCGTATGAATAAATTCTCCGGAATGTACCGTTGGTGTTAGCGCCGCGATCATTTCGGATTAAATTTTCATTTCACTTTTGACTGTGGATTAGGGAACGTGTTCGAATACCTAATGTAAGCTTTGCAACGAATCTATTTTGCTTTGTAACTTACAAGTCTTTTGTACTTAGGGTAAAAAGCTAGGTACTATGTAGTTTATCAAATAAATGGCGAATGTGATAAATAACTATGTTGAAAATATGAAATATATGTCCTTGAAAGAGAGATGATTATCCTTTGGCAAGATGGATAGACGAAATAGTGAAAGCCGCGGGCCGCGTATCAACAAGATTAGCACAGGATCCGATGGATGTCACAAGCATACCGAAGCCTATACCCACCAAGTGTGTGAATTCAGCTTTATTTATTCAATTAATTCAGTGTATTATGATGAACGAAGAGACAACGTCAATTTAATTTATTCCCGTTTCTGTTATATTGTAATAGCTGTGGTCGACTGGATCATGAATATATATTCTGATCGCGAAAGCTTATAAGATACTAAAGACAACCACCAGTTTTCTTTAGTATCTTATATTAATAGCATTTTCTCACTTTTTCGTTCTTCACAACTTTATAAAGTTTGACACTTCAAGGTTTAGGACTGGCATTGCATCAGGCAAATGAATTGATTCTCTCGCCAATGTCACCTAAGTACCTTAGTTTTTTCAATGTATGGATTATGGATTATATGAAATAGTAATGTTAGATATTGTGGTTCGTCCGTTGCACTCGCCCGTCGCGTGGTCGACGCAAGGAGATGCAATATTCATAATACGGGCTCGTCGGATCTGCATTTATGTTTATCTTCTAGTTTTGATGTGGATGTTTCTTTGTAAGTGGTTTAGGTTTGCTTTTGAACAGATTAATTTTAAGCCCTATTCAGAGCGGATAAGAGTATAAGTTCCTTTTAACAGGCATAAAGTTGAACCGGAGTAAATAAATAAACACCAAGGAGTATGTATTAGTAGCGCGTCTGGGTTATTTCTGATAGAATCTCTTTAATATGGATTGTAGAGTTTACGTAGAGGCTTCGTAGAGGCCTCGTAGAAGCTGCGTAGCTGTTTAAATTATAGAAACTTATTCATGAATTTTTTTATGAAATTTGTTGATAATAAATGAATGAGTGATGAGATAATAAAGTCTACTTTTCGTTTTCGTGGCTTTTTTACCCTAAAGCTAGGTACATTCATTTCGCATCAACATTTCACAAAGGTTTATTATCATCCGACTTTCCAGTGCCGGTAATACCTTGGCGAAGTAAAAGTAGAGTTGACAAGATAGAGGGCATTGTAACCTTGTATTTTACAGTTTCAGAACAAAGTGTCTGTTTCAATCTCGCAATTCAACGTAGCAACTGCTGGTTTTGGAATTAATGGACTTGGCTGGGGTCTTCTTGTCTCAACTGACGTATTAGATTATTATGGATTTAATACAAATACATACTTTTATATTAAATTTCACCTGTTTCGTGATGGAGTAAGTGATGAGTACGGATTTCCTTTTTCTACGATCCTGACATATCCTCATACATGTTCGTCGGTTTATTATACGGATTCATTATATTAGTGGAACAAGAAGAAAAAACACTAATGGATTTGCTAAGTGGATAAGAGTGGTAGGCCATCGCCTTAAACTGGGAACTTGCAAAGCTGCACTAACCTTTTGTTATATGACACAGTAAAAAGATATATTACAAGCTTGGCAGTCTAAAAGCTGTGTACAATAAGTAAGAATATGTAATAATGTTTTGCGATGTCGAAATTTCCTAAAATAGGCGCACTGAACCCGTTGTCTAAATATTTTACAATTTAGTACAATTTGGTAAATATGTGTATTCAAATAGCGTAGTGCACATTTTAAACAGAAGTTACCCACTGTGTACCGTTTCACTGTTCAATTATAATATCTATGGCGTTTCTATCCATAATCATGTCAAATTCTATTCATATTATGCCAATGCTAATGTTGGCTACGAGTATAATCATTTTATTTGTTGCGTAAATTACAACAAATATCAGCTTTTAATTTCAGTTTCAATGGATTTTGCGGCTACATGTAATTTCTAGCTAGCAGTGTATAATCTGATAAAGGTATTGTGCTAATTTTACATCGAATACATTCGAATACATTGTTTGTGACAAGGTACTTAATGAATTTCTACTACAACTAAACTATGATGAGACTGAACAACTGCTAATGATCATTTCTTAGATACGACTTACTCATACTTTCCAGCCTTTCGTATTGGCCTATAGCATACGTAACGTACTATAATCATATTTTTAATTATTATTATTATTATTTTTTTCTTTATTCTTAATAGCTCAAACCATGAAATGAAAATAATAGGTACATATATGATCACCACATGTTATTAAAAGTACCTACATGATGGGGTGTAGAGCACTACCCTGCCGTAACACAGTGTCACACTAAAACGGAGGGTATTGATCCGCATAACTTTATGTTTTGCCTATAGTTTCATAGTTGATGTATCACATATCTTGTTACACATACCTACTTATATCTTGTCGATTATTTATTGTTCTCTGATTAATTTTAAGGTATTATATTTAAGGCATTGTACTTTTGTTGTGAATAAAACATTATTATTATTATTATTATTATATTATTAAATGTATGAATGACCAAAATCTGTTAATAAAACGTGGCGTAACTTATAAGTGTGTGTGCGCGTTTAATTATAACAACAATGTTTATTTAGGTATAACGAGACGAGTACAACAACAATGGGAAATATTCGGCTCGCTTAATAAAGGAAAATATAATATTTCGTTTGAAATTTATTATTACAGAATGTGTGTTTATTTAAACCTATTATTTTTGTACAATACAATATTCCTAAAATATAAACTAGATTTTCGCATTTTAATAAGCAATTGAAATCACTCAACAATGGTGGCAATTGTCTAAAATATATTAAGTTAGTCATAGCATTTGTTAAACAATTCGGTTGGTACCATCTAACTAAATTAGGAACGCTAAATTATGTTAGATAAAATTAAATTAGGATAAGTTGGTAGCAGCAGAATACCAAAGGTTAATTTGACAGTTAAAAACCAAATTTTGGCTAAAATTAGGCCTTCAGGAGTTACTAATAAACACTTATTTTCCGTTTTCGTTATATTTTATGACCAGTTATGAAAAAATACTTTTTGTTCTCTGTTATGTAACCAGTGACTAAAACCTTCTTTCTAAATACTGTCTGTTTTTGTTATCTATCATGTATGAGTGATAGATCAATGTCAATCAATTCAAATGAAAATCAAGTGTCTCTGCATTGATACTGCATTTCCTGCATTTGATTTCTATATTTAATAATATTTGTGCTAATAATTCTAATGATATGATGGAATATTATCCTACATAACGAGCAGGCACTAAATTAGTATTTGAAGGCCGTGAGTACCATAAACAGAAAAATTATGTTAATGGCAGTACATTTTGGCAATGTAGTAACAGCAAGAAGTGTAAAGGTGTAACATTAAGTACTGAAAACGATAAGATTAAAGAAAATCCGCAGCTCAGATTGCTTGCCGAATACGGCAAAATGTAAAATTCTTGAAAAGATGATGCAACTAAAGCAAAAAGTTTGTGAGAATTATGATCCTATACTAAAACAATTCGAAGAAGTAATATGCCAACTGATTACAAAACAGTGAAGAAAATTGTTTTTTCGTAGCTGGTTACGAATCAGTTAGTTACCAAAGTGGCTGAAGGCAAAATTAGTTAGGTTGGTGCCAACAGAATTGAGGCCAAATATGGTATCTTGGATAATTAAATTGAAGATTTATTTTCTAATTTAGGAGTGCACTGTGAACCAAAGTCAATAACAATAGCGCAGAATATAAATAAGGTACAGTGGCCACAGTAAACGAACGAGAAAGGCGTCGATTGGCGTCGTATGAGGACTATTAATCCGCAAGCGCTGAAGCGCCGCGACGCAAATTAATTAATTTCAGGAAAGCCAAGTTCCTTTACGCTAGTTTGCTGCATTTTCAAAGAAAGCAGGGTCCTTCGCACCAGTTAATCTATTATATTGAATTACTTGTGACTGTAAAAGGTACATCAACTCTTCAACCGACTGATCCTCTCTCGACATTTGCAAAAAGTCAAGTCAAAAGATACTTTATTCAATACAATCACAAGGATCACTGTGAAACGTACATTATACATAATAGAATACAATTAACAATAACAGATGCAGTTACTGGTAACTGTTGCTTGTCATTGTCATGGTTCAACGAGCTAGTATTTACGGCTTGAAGCGCCGCACGTAATCAAGTATTGCACACCTTTGTTCCGGAAACACAGTAGACAGGGTGGTAACACGGTTTCTACGAGAGGTCGGTCTTTGCGATCAACCCCCAATCACTCGCTCACCGCTTCAGATATGTAAATTAACGGTCGGGTCGGCCAGGCCACCAAGAATAGAGACAAAAAAAAACAAAAAAATATCAGCGCCGGAGAAAAAGCTATGAAATAATTTATAAGCGCTTAATTTATTCTTTTTCAACGTTCCGTATCTCTAATGGCTGAGTTTTTCTGTGTCTGTTGTTTATTAAGCAAAGTTGAAGCGTTTTATTATGCATTTATTATTTGAGTCATAGTCAATGTGATTTATGAGTAACGTAATGACGTCATAATTTACCCGAAAATGCAAAATCTCTGTATTTACCCAAATTACATAAAGCGCAAGCTTTTCTCGTATTGTTGTTGTTAATATCATTACTAAATCACCACTGCGCACGCTCTATGTTCTAAATGTAGTTCGCTTAATAAATCAGGTTTATCAGAAGCACCCAAAAGTGACCCAACGTGCCCTACTTGCTACGCCTTTGTATATTTATCAAGTAATATTGTTTGCGGTCAACATATCCAATGGGAGCGTAAGATGCCATTTCTCAGTATAAGACCATGCATGAACGCAAGACAAATAGCATGGTCGCATCGACCCCAGCGGGCTGTTGCGGGTTAAGTAATAAATATGCAAAGTTTCGAACATTACCAGACGAATCCGTATCTATGGGCATGTTAGAGTCACAAATTCCGAGCAGGTGCACTTAATATCTATTTTAGGGTAAAATTAATATTACCCACCTATCTGTTATATTCGGTAAGATACTACATACAAAAGCTTTTATTGTTTTAAAGTGGGTATTGATCCACTCTATTATTATCTATTATCTATTATTATTTATCTACCAGCTGTTGCCCGCGACTTCGTCTGCGCAGGATTAGTACTTCGTGTAAATCTAACGGTTTTGGCAGCGCACGCCAGAATCGATTTTTTTCCTACTTACTTGACACTTATCGTTATATTTTGGACAATTCACACAATATCTTTATAAATTGTGTTATAAGCTGTGTTTAAGCTATATTATTGTAAAGTTTCATTAAAATCCATTGAGGAGTTTTTGCGTGAAAGAGTAACAAACATACATACAAACTTTCGCGATTATAATAATAGTCTATATAGATTGAATTATCACATACACGTAAAACAAGACTGTAATCATAGTAGTCTTAATAGTTATTTATTCATAACATTATTATAAGTCAAAAGTACACATAGTATGTATATGATATGTATATATTCGTATATGAATGTAGCTAAGAAGGCACTAAGTACAAAATTATTAAATAAATTATCTGTAAAGATGTCAAATGAATTAGATATTATGTAATTCATATTTTAGTTTAATTTATAATGTAAAAACTCGCCGTAGCTATAAAAAGTTTGCTTGACAAGTCAGCGTTTCAGCCTATAATAATGGTCATGGGGCCATGACCATTCGAAGACTTCGTGAGAGTCATCGAATCTGTAATCAACGAGACCAAAGAGTCAATGAGTAAAAGAATCAGAGTTAGTGTCGATTCCGTATGAGACCAGGTTACTTCACAAGTAACTTGCTACTTGATAGATATATATGCAGGACAACGTGAGAATACTTAGACTCCCGAAGTGCAGTACCCCACGATATTTTATTTCAAAACTTTAAAGGTGCCACTTAAATTAATTGTCTGCGTGCTCTGATAAATCACTTACTGAGCAACGTTAAATATACTTAACAAGTGTTTAAATATCTATATATACTAGTGGTCGACCACTGGTCGAAATTCTACCATAATTAATGTATTTTTTATGCATAATTAAAAAAAATATTATTAGCAGTCTGCACTCCTTTTCTATATAAAACTATAAGTGAGCGAAATTTCATATTTTTCTCCTCCGTCTGCGCAATTTTCGTAAAAATGGGTATATAGTTTTTGTTTCACGTATTATATAATAATAATAATAAAAGAAGGTCGTGATATGTTACACCATTTATAACTCAAGAAGCGCTGGACTGATTTGCATGAAACTTAAAATGAATATAGTTAGTAACTTGAATTAGGATATGGGCTATTTTTTATTCCGGAAAACCCACGGAAACGGGAACGGGGTGGGTGGCCGCTAGCGCCATCTATCAATTTATCCGTAACTTTGTTAATCTCTGTAATTATTACAATAATTTGAATAGCATTTTTTTTTAATAGCGATATTAGTACTTAAATATTTTTTTGAAGTTGTAACCGCTCAACGAAGTGGGCACGGTTAGGTAGTGTTTTTTATAATACAGTGAGCAATCTACTCGATATTCTTTTAATAATAAAATTTTGATACAAAAATATTTATCATTATAGATGTGTATTTTTGCTTTATTTTGGAATTTATTATTTATTAATTTTTTTGACTAATTCTTTTTATAAAATAGGGTAAAATAGTTGACATGTGAAATTTAATTAATCAGTGTAAGTAGTCCTAGACCGTTCTTATTATGAATAAATAAATAAATAAAATAAATAAATAATAATAATTGATTTATTAAAATTGTTATTAGTTATGTAAGTCTTATTTCCAGGTTAGTGTTACATATTAAAATATAAGTGAAAAACATGTAGCATGTTTATGATCTATCATTCGCGCTCCAGTCCCACAGCCTCATGTGTTACCACTGGACTAGAACATGAATGAAAGATTTTATAATAGGCAGATCATAATCTGTCCGGTATGACCTGCAGAATGCTATTGGTGCTGCCCCGCAATCTGCTGAGCAGTGAGGCTGTTTCTTACGGATGATGGCATGGAAACCATCAACTCTCGCTTCCGCAAACATGGAAGATGCACTGCAGAAGCGAGGCAGCCCCATCAACACTCTGAAACTGTTATCATACTGAACACGTAGGGCACTTATCGACTTTTTAGTACATATGGCTGAACCACAGGCTGCTTGTGTAAAACGATTGGCAAGTAGGCTTTGAATAGTGTGATTTTTACTTGCCTGCTGCATCGTGCAAATCTGCGATACTTCTAATCGTCAGTGCACTACGTTCCCTATCTATATCAGCCATCAAGGTCATCAAGGTCGTCAGTTACGTAATGTCCGAGATATTTAAATTTATATACGCGTTTAAGAGCCGTTCCGTTGAGCGTAATTGAAGGAAACGACTCAGGACTTTTGTTGGCGGCCTTGAAAACAAGGTATTCACCTTTTATTGCAGCTGTATACCTATCCAATAGTACCTTTAAACTTTAAAGAGAACATAACGTTTTAGGTAAGTACAATCGAAATTAATGCTACAGCTACAATTTAAATATGTCCTGCAAACGGTGGTCTTATCGCATATGGCAATATCTTTTTATATTAGTAATATAAAAATAAATCTGAAGCTACATAATAACTGTATTCTTAGGGACGGTAATGTAGTGTTCAAGTGCTTCTTTGAATAAAAATATAGAGCTTCAGTCCTTAATATTATTTGGCAGGTTATTATACACTAGCTGCTGCCCGCGGCTTCGCACGCGTGGTACCTACTACCTACATAAAAAGTAGCCTATGTCCCTAAGGTCCCATCTATCTTTATACCAAAATTCATCAAAATCGGTTCAGTGGCTTATGCGCAAAAACTTAACAAACAGACAGACAGACAAAGTTACTTTCACATTCATAATATTAGTAAGGATTTTCGCTCCCGCGTACGTGATGTTATTTTTACAATAGTTTGTTCTAGTTTTGCGTAAAACTAGATGGTTGGCTTGACTTCTAATTATTTTATGTATTAGTGTTATTTTTGTAAAGGTAGTATGGCAGTGCGTGCAAGATGCATGTGTTCTAGATGTAATTTTACAATACAATAATAATTCAATATATACGTCACTGTGGAGTATTAATTAATTGGATTTATATTATTTTATTAATTCAGATAAATTATAAAAACATTTAGCTTGTAACCAGGACTTGAGTTCCTTAATAAATTTATTTAATTGTTTTTTAGTCTGGCAGAGTGGTACCTTTCCCGCATATTACATTGCTGCTACTCGTATCATTACTATTATTTTAAATATACATACACATTCTTGGAACTTTGGCAAAACTATTCTGTCCTGGATTCTTGTTGCGTGTGACTGTGTTATGGGTACCACATGACTGATATGCTACCTATTTATATATTTTTAAAATACATACATATTATACATAGAAACACTCAGTGTGTTTCTATGTCCCAAGTCCCAAGTAATAATATATTAGTTGGGACTGAGTGGTGGGAAATGGCCTACAGCTCAGCACAATGCTTCTGCAATACAGGCCAGTGTTCATTTCACTGATATTTTTAACACATGCAACACTGTAGTTAGTATTTCATACGTGATAACCTATCACATATAAGAAAGAAAGAAAAGTAAGAAATATATTTATTTGAAACGGTATGATCTAAATATACATAAAAAAATCAAACAATACATAAATAAGGCTGTCACAAAAAAGCTCCAACTCGCAAATGCTGGGTAGCATTAGCCACCAAGCGCTGATCTTCCGTTGGAATCTGATTGGATGAGACAGGGATGTCAGCTTTTACAACTTCGCACAACTTAAATTATTTTAACGTACGCAATACTATAAGCAAATAGGCGAAGAAAGAGTTCTACAAAACCATGAATTGGTAATATAAATATTCGCCCGTGGGACTTGTACCTTCATAATCAGATGGTGCAGTAAATCTTAAAATTATATAAGTGCTGTTTACCAGGGGGGTAGCTACCCTTCCAATTATACCGCTTTTAACACCCCGTGCATGTAAAAGGTAAGTTTTTCAGTAATAGAGTGTCTGGGCGGGCGGGAACGCGAGGGTGCGGTAAGCCGGAAGTGATTATCCACCGGAAACGGGTGCAATGGGCTTCCGTCTAACTGTAATGTCATATTACCTTATGCCTGGGACTTGAGACAGACTTAATGCTCAACAGTTGTACGGATACTTGCAGCACCAACAGCATTATCTAATTCAGCATTTTATAATAGGTATTTTACTATGAAATTGCTGTCTATGGTACTGGTCATTTGAAATGTATTTTTTCTATAGATGACTAATATCATATAAACATTTTAAAATCACGGAAATTTACAAAAAAATTAAACCTTTTCGTTTGTTTATGGTTTATGTTTTGTTTTCTTCAACTGCACGACAACGCACGAGCCCACACTGCACAACATACGGTCTCCTATATATTATACCTACAAGAGGTATTAAAAACAACAGAAAATAGAAATAATTAGGAGGTTGATTTGTCGCATTTTGTATGGTGACTGCTTTCATTAGTCTCAGTCCCAACTTTTAGGGCTCCGAAGTCTACAAGGATCTTTAAAGTTTCACTATGTCCGTCTGTCTGTCTGTCCGCCGCTAATCAGAGCACTTGCTCGCAGACAGACAGGACAGGATATTTAGTTTTATCCTAATTAAATTTAGCACGCTAATACGTATTAGTGCCCCCTACAAAGTTATGTAATAAAAACAAGAAAAAAGGTTTCAGGTCACCTCCCTAACATGTAAAGTGGGGTTGATTTTTTATTACTTTACTATCCAATCATATCGTTGCATAGGTTTTTTTTTTAGATTTTTCGATACAGATATTATTCCTTTGATAAACACGAAACTTTAAGGTGGTCATTTTTGTTAGAGGTCACTTTTCCCGACCTAGTTCAACATATGATGAACTCGCGGTTGCACGTGTACGTTGCACGTGCACACGACTTCGCACGTGTGGTACTTACAAAAAAGTAGCCTATGTCCTACTCCAAGGTCCCATCTATCTCTATACCAAAATTCATCAAAATCGGTTTTGCGGTTTTGGCGTGAAACCGTGACAGACAGACAAACAGACAGAATTACTTTCGCTTTTATAATATTAGTAGGGATTATAAGGAAAATTATCGCAGATAGTAGTAGGTTTCCATAGAATTTGTGCAAAGCCTGATATGTAAACATTTAAAAATCTAAACTCCCAGTATAATATTTTTTGCTATGCTATTAAGATGGTGTAGAATTTGTTTGGGAGCTGACAACTACTCATTCTTATCCGTAATGAGTTTGGAAGCTTTTACTGTACTTGGTCACATGTGCATGTTCAATTTATTTCCACAAGATCCCATATAATATCGCAATAATATCGCTCCACAGGTCACTACCACATACACATAGTAAATTGTAATTAAGATGCTGTGCAATGCTAGTGATCGACGTATGATAAAATGTAGTATAAATATACTTATATGGTATCACATACGTTAATTATTAAGTAGGTATACTCCACGCGACCACTGTCGTGGTCAGTCCGCTAGTTGAAGTACCCTAGATGACTTGTAAATTTATGAAGTCCAACTAATTCTGAATTTTATGGGTATAAGTATATGGGTGAATATTTTCAGCTCAATCAAATAAAACTTTTTTAAAGTAGTTATATATTTTTTTAAATAAATGATGAAAGTTATTTAAAGAATTTAAGAAATAAATTGTTTTAACCTTGATGAATTTATTCAATTATCCTCATTTAATGTGCGCAGCACTAGGTAGCTCGGTGAGTGGCGAATGCGAAGTTATTTGCGCGGAATACATTTATCGCTCATATAGCCATTGCATAAATCGCCAGCGTCCAATTTACACCACGTTTTCACCATTTAGTCTAAAATTTATTTAATTAATTGGATATTGAGACATACCGATGCACACTTATCGATTAACTAATTTCGCTGCAAGTAATTATTGCAAAAGATTTTTTATTTATATTATGCATTTTGTTTTTCACACAATGCAAATCTCAGTTGTAATTTGCGAGCGACTAATCAGCGTGATCGCATGTTTTCGTGCTAATACCCGTGCACCTGGCGCACCTGCCATTCGAATACTTAAAGTTTCCTGTGATAGATAAGACCGATATGTTACAGACTGACTAACAATCAGAAGTAAATCCTTAAGAAATCTACAACAACCTTATACTTAATCTTTCAGGTACTTAGGGAAAAATTATTTGTATTTGTATTCGAGACTTTTTGTATTATTGAAAGCAATCACTTGGCTAATTATTTCGAACTAAAGGATACATTTATTAACCTGGAAACATTTTTCTGCCAGAGCTCTAAATCCAAACGCGGCATAAAGGGTATATCAAGAAGAACAATTACGTTTTAAAAACTAAAAAGACAACCGACTTCATTTATATACATACATACACAAGGCAGCTACTGCAAAATGTTGAGGAGTTCCCTTGACTGTCCTTCGTCTTCATCAACAGATCCCTAATGACAGTCACAGCCCATCCAGGTGTAAAGTTTTCATCAATACAAATTAATTAAGCCCAAACACCAGGTAATTGCTTTAAATCGTTGAGGACTTCGCTCGACTGTATTTCGGCTCCATCATCAGATCGACTCCAGAGCTTCATTAAATAGTAGTGCTTTAAAATACTTATTTAAAAAAAGTTACAAACGCACTAGTCGCCACTACGATTTTCGAAGGCTCCCCTCGATTTCTCTGGTATACCATCATCAGATCCTGGTTTCCTTATCGTGGTACCACCTTTGAGATATGTACTTTTCAATCAAAAAAGAATCATCAAAATCTGTTCATAAACGACGAAGTTATCCGCGAACACATAAAAAATATATATACGGTCGAATTGAGAAACCTCTTTTTTTTTAGTGGGTTAAAAAGTTACACTAGACCGTTCACTTACATAATACTGTATAATTGTATACTTGTACACTGTATAATTTATATGAATCCAAAAGAGGTAAGTATTTAAAATAGTTCGAAATGTTCTAATCAAAAACATAATTTCGCAAGGACTGTACAAAATAGTTACTAATCTATCCATTCTTGCTGCTCGTCCATACAACATTTCTTAGCTTCTGCTCCATACTCTATTTCTGAAGATGTTGTTTTTAAAAAAGCGGTGTCACTATGTATATAACCTAGTTAACGCCGTCACGGCTTTTTAGCTAAAATTAACTGTATATAAGTGTAGTTATAAATGGCATATCAGTCTTTTGTTCCAAGAGTTACCACTCTAAACGTTGTTTAGCTTTGTTAATCTTACTTCAAAAATACAAGTGACGTCCGTTGCAGCTCTGATACTTAGCGGCTGCTATATGGCGGATGTTGTGAGAAAGCAAAGCGTTGAACACGCAAATAAAGAACAACTATTTAATTATTAGGATCGTCCCCTTCCTTCCTTTGAAAGGCTTTATACAGGAGCGTGCAATGGAATTGTTGAAGCAAATCTTAATTTTATTAAACGAAGATTTTCCGGAAAAGCTTTGATCAAGTCGTTTCGGCAAATAGGGATGAACGAGTTTATAGTTTTACTACGTCAAAAACATCTTGTAGCTTAACATATAAACTATAATCTTGCTTTTGGGGACTAAGGGGATAAAACAGGTTATGCTAGCATTTTACATCTAAAATTATACAGGTGCATATCGTGCCACACGAAGTGACAAGACGCGACAAAACTTGACGACATCGCGCGACCCAAATTGCGTATTATATAAACTTTACAATATACGCAGTCATGCATGACCTTCCGGAAGAGATCCTGAAATCTGTCACCCGACCGGCAGATATTGTTAATTAAAAATAGCGACGGTTTGAGGCGGGTGTTGGTAAATTTAATTAAATCGGTCGTCGATCGTAGCTCTTTATTGGAACCGCACTGAGCTGAGACTTTTTATCGGCATTGTTTAGGGGTGCTACAAAATAATAGGGTTGTCCTATTGTTTTAAAAATATGCTTTTCACTTGTCATTATAATTACGATTAGGATTAGCCCATTGTGTCCCTTTGCTGGGTAAAAACCTCCCCTTGATCTCTCCAGACATCTCGGTATTGATCGAATTGAACCCAAACTATGTCAAAGGTGTCGAGATAATCTCGCCATCTATTTTTGGGTCTGCCACGGCGCCGACTCGCTGTTTCAGAGCTCCAGAATGGTGATTTCGGCACACAGCTTATCCGGCGGCATGCGCAAGTTTTGAGCTACATCATCAATTTAGGTTCTAGAAGGTATAGTTGTGATCATGATTCTATTATATGTTACTTTACCTAATGGAAAATACTAGTTTTTTGTGTTTATGGGTTAAAAAACAATATCTCGCGCTCCCTTATTATTATATAGGCTTAAAAAGAACACGCCCTCACTTATCAAGTTCTATGTCCTACATTAGGATTCGTTTATGAAACTACCCCGTAAACACAATGCAAATGCTCCAGTCGGTATTTGGCACCTGTGTGGAGTGACTGCTTTATCATCTTTATATTTTATTTAGCTTTTTATTATCGACCAAGAGTTTGAATGGTATTTGCGAGTCCGGACAGTTCATTGTGCGAGGGAAACGGCTCGTGAACAGATAGGTTTGTCCCCGCACCCGCCGTGATGGACACGGCTGCGGCTGGTTTATTAGCTTTGTTTCCAATAACAATAGGAACGATGTTATTTTTATTGAAATTCAATGTTTTGAACCCATGTTTGCAAAAAATGTGTCTGCTAATTTTAAAATATTTAATAGGTAGTTAGTACCAGTAGAAACAGCTAGACCCAAACGAAACGCATTTCTTTTGGGTCTAACTAATTTGAATAGATTGGCGGGATAGTACTAATTATTTGTCAATATTTCGTAATGGAATTCCACAAAAGATCCAATTATAATTAAAATAATTAAACTTTATTTTATTATTTGGTCTGGGTGTTTCTATGTATAATATGTATGTATTTACAAAAAAAAAGTTTGTATGTATTTACAAACTTTTTTGAATACTTTGGACGACCTCTGTGGCGCAGTGGGCTAAGATCCGGCTGAGACGCAGAAGGTTGCAGGTTCGATTCCCGCCGCAGGACAAATGTTTGTATGATCTGCAAGTATTTGACTCGGGTCTGGGTGTTTTTATGTATAATATGTATGTATTTACAAAAAAAAGTATATAAGTAGTATATCAGTCATGTGGTACCCATAACACAAGCTCTGCTTAAGTTGGGGCCAGATGATGCTGTGTGAAATGTCCGGGATTATTTATTAATTTATTTATTATATTAATTAAATTTTGTGATTACATATTAAAAATCTTTATAGATCTTTATAGCCAGATAATTCGGTTATATAACGTTCAAATAGAATAGAATTGACGTTTATTTGGTAAACACACAAATAAATTCATATAAACATACATATATGTATATGTAAGAGTGAGTAAAAAAATAAATAATAACGAAATAATAGGTACAGGTATAGGCACCCACCCTGACAGATGAGTACCTAAACACTTTGCCTACTAAACACACACCCACGATCGATAATCTCTCCCTGTGTATGACCAAATAGGTCCAGTCTCAGTTGTATGCCACTCCCATAAAAAGTATGAAGGCAGCGTTGGTTTTCAGACTGAGCCTCGGAGCTGGTGGCATCACGGTCAAGATACAACTATCCCAGCTATCTCTATTTCAAAATTCATCAAAATCGGATCAGCCGCGAAAACGTACCAAACAGACAGATATAGACACTTTCGCATTTATAATTTTAGTATGGATACGCACACTAAGCCAAAATTATAAATAGACTTACTAAAATGGGTGATTACTAATATTACTTTAAAACAAACAAAGGTACTTAAAAACACAAAGTGTAATGATATTTAAGTAGACTATACAACTCAACTCAATGTCAACTTCCCACAAAGAGTATCTCTCTGACTACCTGATAATGAAGTCTCCGACCGCGCATCCACAGGGCGCTCCCGCTAAGTCATTATTTATATCGATAACGTGCATGCGCCCGCGCCGAGTTCTCCCAAACTAGGTCATAAATCATCTTAACCCTAGTGGGTTAAGATGATTTATGACCTAGTTTGCAGCGAGAGTTTAATGCGACTATAGCAAGCATAGACATGTAGACAACTAGCTAGACATCATAGCATAGACTAAAAAAACAAAATGGCGTTGTAGTTAAAATTTAAAGTATTTAAAAAACGCACACTTGCCACTGAAGCTTGTAGTGTTAATGAGTGTGGACAAGTGTGATTGAACCCATCCTCCAGTTGGTCCCGATGAGACATCAAAAAAACCTCTGAGCGAAAAGATTTTTTCTTGAATCTGTTTTGATTGGCATTAGAATTGCAAGGACAAATCATACTTAGGTACCGCTATAAAAAGCTGATTATGAAATACCTTTGATCGTAGTTTCACAATACTATCTTTGGGTATTCTTGGAGCCCAGCCGAACCCTCCGTCAGCAATAAAGATCCCGCTCCTTGCATCCGCGAGTTGGAATTAAAATATATTATGCAGCGAGCAGTCACCTCGAGTCGTCGCCTCGAAATAATTAAACTCGCCTCAAACATAGTACAAAACACTATTGCGTACAGAAGTTTCACTTGCAAACTTCAGGAGAAGCCGAAGCTCTGTATAAGCTATATTATTGTACAGTTTCATTAAAATCCATTCAGTAGGTTTTGCGTGAAAGAGTACCAAACATACATACAAACTTTCGCGTTTATAATATTAATAGCAAGGATTACTTTATGAGCTATGTTTTTAACAACCAATAAAACAAACCTATGAACTTCTTCGAATAGTAAGATGAACCATAGTGAGGTTTGTTTTTAAAAACTCTTCGTCCGTCCGTTATGGCGACACAAGATAAACAATGCTCAAAACACCAAACACAGAACCAAATAAATAGCACCAGAGCAAATTTTTATCTGTACCAAGCCATTTTGAGCTCAAATACCATTGCGTTGAAGCATTACATCACAGTGAAAGCGAACTGAGAATGACACAGACTGCTTTAAATCCCGGCTCAACATAATTCACTGATTTCCATATCGCCGTGGGCTAATATGGATAACTTATCAACTCGGCCAGTTATGAACGCAGTATAATCTCACCGGCTTAGACGCTACGCTACCTTTAAGATAGATTGAGTTTGTAATTACAAAAGTTGGTTATTATTATTAAAATTACGCGCAAAATATCAAGCAAGCTTTCTTTTTAGAAGTCAGTAGGCTAGGAGTTGTTGGTAGCATAAACGTGTCTAGTTCAGAAGTCCATAGTTGCAAATCTAACTAGCGGTCACCCCTCTGAATATAGAACGAGTTATCACTATACACTATTTTAAACATTGATTAACTTTTGATAGAAATTTAGAGACGTTTCTAAGTAGAGGGGGACAAGTATAGTTTCAAACAAATATGAACATGAAACCTTTTATAAAGCTTTGCCAGAACTAGTTGTATTTAGAGGCACTACCCGCGTCTTGTCTAAAATTACCGAAACATCGAGTATTCAAGATCTCTCGGATGCAGCGGATGCTTGTCCTTGTAATAATTGATGGCCAGGGAACTAGGGATGTATGTGCGTGTTGGCCTTTACCTTGAAACACAGTAATAAAGTTTACTTTGCAACCTCCGCTATTAAATAGTGAAGGGTCAATGAAAAATAATATTTTGTAGAATTTGTATCCTAACTGATATTGGTTCTCGCGATATTATTGAATTCATCGCGTACAATTAACTTAGCTTGTACCTACTATTAACAACAACAATATGTCGATTAGTATTCTGTGTGAGGTGTGAATTAATAAGGATTGGTTTTGTTTCAAGTGTTAAACGCGTTTATAACAACAATAATTACGTACATCCCTACTGTAATCTCAACCAGTAGTTAATATCGATGATCGTCTAAACATACGACTACACTACTCTCAGCGGCTACTCAATTACTCATAGGTAGAGAGAGAGCTATGAATTCTCCAAATACTTTTGGACTGCTAAATATTCGTACTTATTAGGTAGATATAAAACCAAACGAGTCCGGCTCAACAGAAAAGTTAGGTAAGCACCCGACAATAACGTAACGCGGGCATTCGCAGAAATGGCACTCGCAAATATCCAAATTCCGTACCTGGAATTTTTGAATGGAAGCTATCATTTAAAATAACGTACGAGTCCAAATCCTGAATGGAATTTGAACATAATGCAGGTTTTAATTAATGGATAGGCGACTAATACTGGGATAATGGGATCGCGCAGTAGAGGCACAAATCACTATAAAGAACTGCGAATATACTGTTGATGTGAACTGCCTATAAAAAGTATAGTTTTCGATATCGTTAAATATTGGCAGCTTATTAACGTAGTAGATAGTTTTAGGTACCTTGGCCACGTCGTGACGTCAAACCTACAAGATGACTCAGAACGTCAACGAAGAGCATTGGATATGGTTGGCAATATGATCGCCAGGTGGTTCCACAGGTCATCACCGGACGTGAAATTGACACTATTTAGGTCTTACTGTCAGACATTCTACACGTGTCAACTCTGTACTAACCATACTCTAAAAAGACGCACGATAGGATACGGGTTGCCTACAACAATACCTTTAAGCACCTGATGGGCCTGAAGCGCTTCTGCAGCGCTTCAGAAATGTACGCGGATGCCCGGATAGACTCTTTAATTGCTATCCAGCGTAAGAGAATAGCGGCATTCATGTCTAGAGTTGGCGCGTGTGGCAATATTATTATCAAGAGTCTGGCAGAAAGGCTTATACTGACGAAAATGTATAAACGGTGGGTGGATATTGCCACCTGACATAATTATGTACCTAGTTATCATTTATATTATTATTACTATACTTTCTGTGTGTATTGTGTTAGGTTTGTTTTTTTTTAAGTAGGTATGTACAATATGGGACATGTTCCTGAAATAAAGATTATTATTATTATTATTGCGCAGCATGCAATGGAGAGAGCTATGTTAGGTGTTTCACTACGTGATAAAATCCGCAACAAGGAAATCCGTAAAAGAACCAATGTCACCGACATAGCACTCAAAATTTGCAAGTTGAAGTGGCAATGGGCAGGCCATATAGCTCGCAGAACTGACAACCGTTGGGGAGTAAAAGTTCACGAATGGCGACTAAGGACCCGATGGACTGACGACATTGTAAAGATCGCAGGAAGTCGGTGGATGGAGAGGGCTCAAAATCGTTCTTCCTGGAAATCTATTGGAGGCCTATGTTTAGCAGTGGACTTCATAAAGGCTGATATGATTATGATGATGATTATTATTATTATTGGGAAGTTGAATAACTATTACTAACTAGTCAAACATACAACATCAGAGCTATTATGGTTAACGCGCACATGAGAGAATCGAACGCGCCGATAGAATTTTGTCGAATATCTAATTTCAGCGTATGTTTATTATGAGAGAAAGTATTTTTCATTTCCACAGCAATTCAGTGAGATGAGGTCCGGCTGAGACGCTGAAGGTTGCGGATTCGATTCCTGCCGCGGGACAAATGCTTGTGTGATCTGCTAGTATTTCATCCCGACCCGAGTATACCTGTATTTACAAAAAAAACTTCAAATCGTATATCAGTCATGTGATACCTATAACACAAGCTCTGCTTACTTTGGGGCCAGATGATGCTGTGTGAAATGTCCGGCATTATTTATTTATTTAATTCTATAGATACTATACTTTTGTATCTTATTGTCTTGAGCACTTAGCTCCAAAGTGTTCAAGACCGCGTTCCACAGTTAGTTCAACATAACTCTGTCGATCGAACGAACGCGAGTGGATATTAGGATTTTCCGGACTAGCTGAATGGAATGCCGAATTACATTTTGAATTAGAATGTTGTAATTGATTGGGAGATAAAGAATTGAATCCGCAAAACGACGTAGGTAATCGACTCTCAAAGGATTAGCTAGTTGAAGGCAGTTAGAGTTCAGCTTAGTACAGTTCCCTCGATATGTTCGGTCACTGGCGCATGCCGACGCATTCAAAACCTTACAGGGTTAGATACCTATTAAAACTCTTAAAAGAAACGACCATTTAGCAGAATTTACTTACTCGTAGATGTTAATGTAAATACTTAGTACTTCTAAAACGACAAGTACAGTCAGTATAGTTTTAAATAAGTATGAAGGTTAGTAGCCCGCCCGTGAGGATACCGTAATCAGCTACTTGATCAGTTACCATTACTATTCTAATTATACCGAGATAAACTATGAAAGCACCTAAAAATATTTTTATGTTTGTACAAAATATATTTATTTGTGTAAATTAAAAGTTTTCAGGTTTTTTATTTTACTTGCAAAACATGCAAAGCAAACAATAGTGCTAGATTTGCGGACTGAGCTACACCGGTATATATAGAAGTAGGAATACATTGTACGAATTATATGCTTCTAGAGAGACATTGTTAGATGATCCAGTTTTTATTTTACATGTTAATAAGTTCTCAAAAGTAAATAAATAAATAAATAATCCCGGACATTTCACACAGTATCATCTGGCCCTAAAGTTAGCAGAGCTTGTGCTATGGGTACCACATGACTGATACACTACTTATATACTTTTTTTTTTGTAAATACATACATATTATACATAAAAACACCCAGACCCGAGTCAAATACTTGCAGATCATATAAACATTTGTCCCGCGGTGGGAATCGAACCCGCAACCTTCTGCGTCTCAGCCGGATCTTAGCCCACTGCGCCACAGAGGTCGTCCAAAGTATTCAAAAAAGTTTGATTCAATCACTTATTTTTAGAGAAATTATAGAAAATTCAACAAATCTATACCTATAAAATAGCTAAACCCCTAAATGACCGAAGCCACTGAAGTTAGAAAGCTGAAATTTGGAAAGTAGCTTCCTTTTACAGCAAAACCGTTATACCTTTAAAAAATGCAATACGTGCCATTTATAGAATGAAACCGCGAGAGTCTTTGACAGAGGTATTGAAAGTCGTTTCTTTGAATACCTCTATCAAAGATTCTCGCAGTTATTCTATACTATGAACAGAAACAAATAATACATCCCTAGGTTACGACTAAAAAAAGAGAATAGGTTCTTTATGGGGAACACGGTGCGCTTCTATAATAAGCTTCCTGAAAATGCTACTAAACTAACTATTAAGAGCTTACGTAAAGGATAGTGTTTTGAATAATGCGTATTATAATATAAACTACTATATCATTGATTTGTACGTTATTACCTTTTGAAAAAAACTTGTTTGATTTGAAATAAGTGTTTCGGCCAAGTTACTTTGCCATGGCTTTTGTTTTAATTTAGGCAGGTGTGTATAATGATGTTATTCTGAGATGCTAGAACCCAGATAGTGACGTGAATGCATGAACCTCCAGGCTATTATTTAGCCTCCCTTGCACTACCTAGCCGAATGAGAACCCGCTTGTGAGAGGCTTAGGTCCTTGGATAACCATAGGGTTCACACAACGCCAGTTATCGAAATATTATGTTCAATAATCCAACTCTATTCATCTGACTCTATGTACAAGTTTCAAACTTAAAGCTGAAATACTAGGTCATTGACATTTTGAAAGTAAAATAAACAAAAAAATAAGTCAAAAGATACTTTATTCAATACAATCACAAGGATCACTTTTAAACGACCTACATTCTAGGTAAATTTAAGTGCCAATTCATCCTAACCCAAGCTCGAGAAGAACTGGCAAGAAACTCGTCTTGGTCCTAGCGCTTTTTTACATGATCCATCTCATAACTACCTTAACTACGAAATACAAAAGAGTTTATACATTTCAAGTGTGTAGGTTAACTGTCCGAGAGCAGAGCGAGATGAGGCTATGCAGGTCATTGAATCTCTGTCGTCTGTAAGAAAAGTATTTTTAATTTAAAGTTTATAACATTATATTGTAATACCTAAATGTTCATGTCAAATACAAAGAGTTTTAAACAATAACATTTTACAAAACGTAACTGAACTTTTCAAAATTAAAATATCAAAATCATTTGATAAAGTTTTGAACTGTCTAAACTATAAAGTAGACTCAATTTTCAGAATGAAAACGTTTTATTTTTAACTTAACCGTATATTCGCGCATGCATCTCTTACAAACTGTTAAAACGCTCGTGGCTTTGCTCGTTATTCATTTTTAAGTTGTAATTTAACTGTCGATATTTGCCAGCTATGACACCCCTAGTTATGTGAGAGTGTGTGTGTGCAGTCTATCTTACGTCAAAATGTTAGGTTTCACAGCCCTATTGGCTTTCAGGAGTTTGTATTGATATAACCGCATCCGCATTCAATAGATCTCTGGCTGAGGACGTAGGTACTCGTACATATACGAATAACTGGAAACTCGGTTTCCTCAGCATAATTCGACTAATTACTGCATTCTTAGAATTTCAAGATACACAACTAACTTTTTGTCAGACATATCAGTAACCAAGGCTCAACCAAGGTTTGTAGGGTGTTAAAAAGACTTGACTTGCGAAAGGGTACACAGGTTTTGATAGTATACCATCCATTTTGAAGTGAAAACTTCTTTTAGCGCGGTACGCATATTTTTAGATGAGGTAAAACCTCTGGACTCGCGACACCGCTACCGAGACGCAGGGCTGCCGCGCTCGCCCCATTTGATTATAAACCTTAATTCACATGTTTACAGTCTACTTTTGTATGGAGAAGTTTACTGAGTTAGGTTCTTTGATATATTATCTACATTCTGAACAAAAATATAAAAGAATATTAAAGTTTCTAATAACTAATAAGGTACAATTCATAAATTAAATGCAATTCATAACCCAATAACCCAATAACCCTAGTACCCATCTAAAAAATGTATAACGCGCCAAAATAAGTTTTCACTTCTGTCGGCACTCCCGGAGTGCAATCCGTAATTTTTTTTTTGTTAAATGTACTAGCGCATTGGCTTTGCCTCTACACATGATTATCAATAAATCCTTAAGTTCTGTTGTTTTTCTGGCTATTTGGAAGAAGTCACTTAAACTGCCACTGTCAAAGAACAGTGGTTTTAACAAGGTTTAAAACTGGCCTGTAGTTTTTGAACTTGTTAAAATCACCGCTGTAAAATCAATTTTTGCCAAAGTTTCAATGTTTTCAAAATGCTTATATGCCCAATTTTTACGTGGCATCTCAAGCAACCTATGTCGCTTGAACATCATGGATTCGTAAAGGCTAGGTCTACAGCAACTAATTTAATAACCTTGTTATAGATGTAGTTCACCAAAAAATAAATTATTACTACTTAAATAATGAGGTAGAAAATATTCATGACCTTGGCTTTACCCTCCATAACAAATTGCGATTTAATATACGTAATGATATTAAAAAAAATAAAAAAAAATTGTCAAAAAATTATTTAGGGCCTTGGGATTTGTATTGCTTAATTGTAGGGATTTCCAAAGCCTATGGCGAAAATAACTTTTTATAGCGCTCTAGTAGCTCATTAGAATACTGCAGATGTAATTGTGTAGAACTCACATTACGACATTTTCAATAACGGGTTGGAAAGTGTGCAGAAAAGTTTTTATATGGCACTTGTCTTACAGTTGTAAAAATTATTTGCTTGACATGTTTTTATACAAATTGGTTAACACTCACACTGATGGTTCTTATCTCATATCATTGTTAAATGTGTCTATTCTGTCTGTTGAGTTACAGACCCTTTGTCCAAAAATCAGCACGTTCCAACTTGGGTCATTACTCACCTTTAAATGGAATTTATAAAGCACACAACGCTATCTATAACAAGAAAATTGTTGTCTCTGTGAAGGACAGGTGTATGAGGAGGAGTGATGCGGATAAGCATCAGAAAGTTTATATATTTTCCTTCGGCCTGTATGTGCTTTTGGAGCAATTTTGGAGTGTTTGCTTAAATCTTGTTCATGTTTTTTTTTGTTTTTTTTTTTATATATTTGTTTAGCATATATATATATATATATATGTTAAAGCATACATAAAGGGTAGTATTTTCAAGAATGCGTATTATAATATAAATGACTATAAATTATTGATAAGAATGCATGGCCCATGTCGCTCTGCCCTCAGACAGTTAACCAACACATTTGAAATGTATTTACTCTCTTGTATTCGTTTTTCGTAGTTAAGGTTTAGGTTTTAAGATGGATCATGCAAAAAAGCACTAGGACCAGGACGAGTTTCTTGTCAGTTTTTCTCGGGCTTGGGTTAAGAGGAATTGGCACCTATACTCACCTAGAATGTTCTTACATTTACAGTTTCAAAGTGATCCTTGTGATTGTAATGAATAAGGTATTTTTTGACTTTGACTTTGATTTTTCCAAAATGTAGTTTTACATTTTTGTATATTTCTTGTTGTATGTAAAACTTTAAACCTTTGTAAACCTTTTGAAAAACACGGGGTGTACTCAAGTAATACATAAATAAAATAAAATAGAACACATTTAAAAAAAAAAACTGCGAGAGTATTTGATAGAAATATTCAAAGAAATTAGTATTCTCACAATAGCTTCACAACACGAGTATATATACCAAAAATGTTTTTCACTCATACAAATAAACATAGGTTTCAGCAAAATCGTGATAAAATCAATAGAGACAAATAATACATCGCTAAGTTTAAACTAGAAAAAGTAAATAAGTCCTTTATAGAGGGACGGTGCGCTTCTCTAATAAGCTCCCTGAAAATGCAACTATTAACAATTTTAAAACTTACTTAGAGGGAGGGTAGTTTTGTGGAAAAAGCGTATTATAATATTATCGTCTTCCTGCCCTTTTCCCAGCGTATTATAATATAAATTACTATATTGTTGATAACATAGAACAGAAAGAACAATAGAAATAGCATGATGACTTTTTATTAGGAGAACCTGTGTAGCTAATCTCACACATGTAGAAACAAACACACTTAGAAATATAAGTTATAATTTGCTGAAAATAAACGTTAAAAAAGACCTAACCACAAAACAAATGTTGTTGATATAAAAACATCAGAACATGGTTCAAAACTCAATAAATTAAACAGTACTAAAATGTAAGTCTACTTACCAAGAGATGACGCTTTTGCGAAAGATTTTGGTTTTAGTTTCTAACAACAATAAATATAATTGATAATGCAATGGCTGTTATTTGATTGCCCACTAAACATATTTACTTCATTAGTGATGTGCCAAAGGATACAAGACAAATGTATCGATATCGATTATTATACCTACCTACTGATGGATATCAAAATAAGAATACGATGTAGAATACGATGAAGTACGTCAGGTTATATTTGTGGTGGGCCAAATAAACAGTTTTTTTTTTATTAAGTCTTTCACACGCTTGTGTTTCTTTGGCGTTGAGGAAGTTTCTGAGCCCCGTTCTGCTGTTAGATTGTGTGCCTGTAATTTAATGTTTCATTAGATTTCAATTTTACGTACCTAATCATAATATAAGTGAAGGTAATTAATTATAATAAAACGTCATGAATATAAACACTATAATATAATTTTTAGAGTCGGTATAGCTGTGTCATTCATATATTTGTTTCCACTTTTTTTTAATTACAAAATCTTGGTCCTTAAAGTGGTCTGAGCAAATTGTGCTTGGTTTTGTAGAAACCAATTTTGTTTGTTTAAAAACCAAACCAGTTGCATCAATACATTTTTTTTATGTTTTGTGCCTTGAAAACTGAAACCAGAAGATATTTTATTTCTTCAAAATACTTCTGTAATTTTCATCTTACCTAACCACTGGACACCATATGTCTTAAATACATTTAGAATAAAGTCATCATTAAAACCAAAAAAAACAACGACCTAAAATATATAAACCTTTTAATAGGGGTAACTATTTACATGATGAAGTTTTCGATAACACATTCTTCAGTTTTTTAGGGTCACATGCGTAATTGAATAGCGAAAGATGAGGTTTAAAGAGAAGTGCGACCTTAAACGGTATGATTCACAGTCTGTTTTTGTTTGACGGTTTGCATTTTAAACAAAACTAAAATAAAACCGTTTAAAACAATAAAATAATACTTACCATTGATATGATATGCCCCCTTTTGTAAAATTTTTGGTTTGGCTATCGTTTTTGCACTCCAGAACAACACAATACAGCAATTTATATTTTTTTATTATTTTTTTTGAGTTACGTTTACCATGACAAACTTCAAACACGACTGAAGTGAGCTAAGCTTGTAGTGCGCGGTATTCCGCATACTAGGTGTTACGCGGGCCCCGCCTACTTACCTACTACTTCTATCGTTCTTTCTGTTCTGTGGTTCATAACAATGCATGGTCTCATGTTGCTCTCCTCTCATACGGTTAACTGACAGATTAGCAATGTATTCGTTTTTCCAAAATAAATAATGCTGAACATTTCACTCAGCATTATCTGGCCCCAAAGTACCACGTATGTTTATGTACCACTTGACTGACATACTACTTTTATACCTCTTTTCTTTTTTTGTAAATACTTACATTTTAAACATGAATTCATCTAGTTTTATATAAAGTTGGAAGGTGATTAAGGTGACAACGAGCTGATCTGATGATGGAGCCAGGGTGCTGCTCAACAGAACTCGTCAATAAATTGTCCGATTGAGCTGAAACTTGGCATCAAGAATGTTATATTAAGGCGAGCTGTTAAATGGAACTTTTTATTGAATAAGAGTAGGGATAACACTCGTGTTTGGGCTCATTAGAATCAACTCACGCTGGCCTAGAGAAAGCATTAGTTTATTTATACATTTTCGTCTTTTATGAAGGTGTATTATTAAACCTAGGTATTATTAAAAATTTACTAAATCTTAAAGTTTTTTAAACTTACGCGATCAGAACACATTATTATAAATATTTACGGGTATTTATTGCGTTTATTTACCTAATTTTTCCCAACGTTTCGACAGGTTTACACTCTTTCGTGGTCACGGAATGACTGGAAGATGATGACTTACTTACTTACTAAATCTTTCCATACCAAAAAAAATACGGAATTGTTCGGAGCGAACTACTAATAGTAGAAATGCAAAATGTTTGTAGTCGAGTCCAAAACTCATAGTTACCGCGTTCTAACATTCACTGTGGCGCCATCTGGGTTGTGGATGTATGGATGTTTCTTAGTCAGTGGCTCAATAACAGCTGTAGATTTGTACGAAATTTGGTATATACATATATATATATAGAGATAGTCCATGACTTGAAATAACATAAAGACCACATTCTAATGCATGTACCACGCGAGCAAAGCAGAGCGTAAAAGCTAGAAAAATATATTGGCCAGGAATTGTGAGAAATTCAAAAACCAGCGCCACAGGCGCTTAGGCACTCGCGCTTTAAGCAAGGTTTATCTCGGCTGTAAAGAGCGCCTATCTCTCATTAGCCGATACAGCGACATCGTTAACCAGTTATGGACCAATAAAACCTAAGATAAATTCCTTCACCCCTTTGGATAGCGGGGATACTGAGATTATCGTCGCACAGCGTGGTTTTAAAGAAGCCGTGGCCGGCATATAATGGCCGTATTTTATGTTAATAGCTATATTCCGACATGTATCGTCGAGGAAATAAAAATAGAAATAACGTGAATTATCAATAACATCAATTCCCAAACCTAGCAACGCTTGATAGGGAAACTGATAGGTATTTGATAGCATATTTTAATATATTTGTAAAAAATACATACGTCATCATACATACGTCAAATAATCAAATAATAATTTCTATGATACTAACTGTTGGTCGGTTGAGCTATCTGTGGATAGAATCAATACTAGGAATAGACACAAATTATACATCCCTAGGTTTCGACTAGAAAAAGTTAATAAGTCCATTATGCGGAACACGGTGCGCTTCTATTATAAGCTTCCTGAAAATACAACTAAACTACCTATTAAGAAATTTAAAGTATACATAAAAGATAGTATTTTGAAGAAAGCGTATTATAATAGAGTAAATGACTATATTATTGATAAGAATGCTCGTACATTCGCTCTGCACTCAGACTGTTAACCGACACACTTGAAATGTATAAACTCACTTGTTTTTTGTTGTTAATTATAAGATGGATTATGCAAAAAAGTGCTAGGACCAGGACGAGTTTTTGCCAGTTCTTCTCGAGCTTGGGTTAGGATAAATTGCCACCCAAATCCACCTAGTATGTAAGACGGTTCAAAGTAATCCTTGTGATTGTATTGAATAAAGTATATTTTGACTTGACTTGATAGTTTTAAACGGCCCTAGATAGTTTAAATACGGTTTAAATGAATTTTATATTCACCATTGGGTGAAACTAGTAATAATTTAGATTTACTACTTTTAATTTTATACTATATTTTGTTTGTCTGTTTTGTCGATGGACCATTGTGGTCTGCCAATAAAGTTATTGAATTGAATTGAATTATATTATTTTGTACATTTCTGTAATCATTTAAAAATAACAAAGTTTTATTTTATATAAAATAAACTCAGTACCTAGTATAGAAATGTAAAATAACCAATTTCTTTTAACTCACTGGATAATTTATGAAACAAATGTCACAAACAACTTCGACGACCTCTGTCGTGCAGTGGGCCAAGTTTCGGCTGAGACGCAGTGTTGAGGGTTCGATTCCCATCGTGGGACAAATGTTTGTATGATCTGCAAGTATTTGTCTAGATCTAGGTGTTTCTATTAAAAATAAAAAAAATATATAGCAACTCAGTATCTCCCTAACCAGAAACAATCTCCTTAATCCTTTCCAATCCGGTTTCCCTTCTGGTCACAGTACTGTGTCAGCATTAGTTAAGATAACCGATGATGTACGTGATAGTATGGATAATGGTAAAGTAACTGTCCTGTTCTTACTAGATTTCAGCAATGCTTTTAACAATGTTGACTATGCCATTCTTCTAGGTCTCCTCCGCTCTCTTAACATATCTCCAACAGTGGTTGAATGGTTTCATAGTTACATGTATGGGCGTCGGCAACGTATACGAATTGATGACACTTACTCATCATGGTGCAATATATCAGCTGGCGTTCCTAAGGGCGGCGTTTTATAACCTCTTCTTTTTTCCGTTTTCATAAACTCAATCTCTTTACATTTAACTTCATCGTACTACCTCTATGCAGACGATCTTCAAATCTACACGCAGGCTCCTGTTGCGCTGTTGCTTTGTGCTATAACATGTATCAATCTGGATCTTAGTCGTATTTAGATTGGATTAGGGCTTACGAACTTAACATTAATCTCACGAAAACCCAAACGATTGTGATTGGGGGTTCGCGAATGGTATCCAGAATTGACTGGTCCAGCCTTCCTCATATTATTTTTGATGGAGTACACATAAAGCAGTGTGAGACAGTGAAAAATTTAGGTGTTCTCATGGACAGAAATCTGTCATGGGAACAACAGTTAACCGAAATCAGCCGTAAAACTGTTGCCTCAGTAAGTTCTATTCGAGGACTGCATTAATTCCTTTCAATCGCCACTAAAATTTCACTTGCACAGTCACTCCTTCTTCCTATACTAGACTATGCTGATGCCTGCTACTTAGATTCGACTGAACAACAAACTTGACTGCAACTTAACAAACTTGAGCGCCTTCGAAATCTCTCCATTCGATCTATATTTGGCTTGCGCAAGTATGACCATGTCTCCGAAATTCGAAAGAAGCTCATTTGGTTACCAGTTCGCTTTCGTCGGAATTTACACTCTCTTATTTTTTTACATAAAATCCTCTTTAATCCCACAACACCTACCTATCTCAAAGAACGTTTTCCATTTCTCCACCTCTTACACTCTCGAGCCTTGCGCTCCTCTGATACTCTCTTACTTGCGACACCTGTCCACACTTCGTCATACTACACCAATTATTTCACAGTACAGGCTGCTCAATTATGAAACGCACTGCCAGGTGCTATTAGACGCGTCAAATCATATCTATTATCATCATGCTATTATTAAAGCTATGGTCAGAGAACACTATTTGTCCTGTTGTTAAATATTGCTTATTTCTTAACATTATTTAGGTTTATATATATTATATGTATGTATTCGTTTATTTAGTTTATCATATTGTATTAAATATTATTTATTTATTTTTGTAATATTAGGTATTGCTGTATTTCACTTTTTGTTATCCTGTAAATATGTATGTACATATTATTTTTATCATAAATCACTTATATTTTCTTCATCACCCAATATTCAGCTATATTGATTTCTATCCATCCCAAGGTTGTCTGGCAGAGATCGCTATCTAGCGATAAGAACGCCCATTGTACTACCGTGTAGCTAAACACTGTTTCTTATAATAGTCTAATGTATTTTGTGGTGTGAAATTAAGTATTTTCTATCTATCTATCTACATGTATATATTGTCAAAAAAAAGTATATAAATAGTATATTAGTCATATGGTACTCATAACACAAGCTCTGCATACTTTGGGGTAAGATGATGCTCTTTTAAAATTCATTTCATCCAGTGGTTCCGGATGACTATATCGTTCGACCATCGGGCGGGTGGTCTGCCTCTTGGCCGTTGAGCACCTTGGCCACCACTCCGTTACCGCCTTTGTCCATCTCCCGTTATCCATTCTTGCCAAGTGTCCTGCCCATTTTCACACACATGATAATATTCAAGAAAAAAACACAAACAAATTAAAATAGTAATAATAATAAATAAATAATCCCAGACATTTCATACAGCATCATCTTGCCCCAAAGTAAGCAGAGCTTGTGTTATGGGTACCACATAACTGATATACTACTTATTTACTTGTTTTTTGTATATACACCCAGACCCGAGACAAATACTTGCAGATCATACAAGCACTAGTCCCGCGGCTGAGACATTTCAAAAAATAATGATCAGATAAAGAGAAAATAAATTAAGTAAGAGGCCTGTATTGGCGTGTTGAAGATCCCTCCGATGGCTTTGGTCATGGTATAATAATTACCATAAGTTAATGTACTTTCTCAAGCACGCTGTTAATGCACCTTTGCGCATGATGACTGCGCTGAACGTTACTGCTAGTGTGACTAAGAAAAGGCTACAACGTATCCTACAACGTGCAATTTACACATTGTAACAATCTGCCATTGAATGAGAAACTCTCATAAACCCATAACCGGCTCACGTGGCCCGTAAACTCCTTTATCGGTGCCACAGCCTAAAATCGTAACAGCTGAGTCAGTTGGTATGACACTCGTACTAAATGTTTGCTTTTATTGCCTTCTGCGCTGTAGGTTGAGGGTTTAATTCCCTCCCAAGACACACAATTGTGTGACGAACATAGATGTTTGTTCTGTAACTGGGTGTTATAAAGTATTTTATGTATATATTTTAAAATATATAAGTATTCTATCAGCCATCTGTTCATTATAAAACAAATTATGCTTTGTTTGGGGTTAGATGATTTTGTGTGCATTGTCCACCAATATTTATTAACATATTAAAAGACTTTCGATCCGAATAAACCACTTAAAATATACTGAAAGTTTTTATAAAAAAAATATTTTCCTTATAACATAAGTATATATAAATATAAATATAAATATAAATTCCTTATTACATACAACAAAAATATTTGTAAAAAAATAGTGCTCTTTTGTAAAACACATTAAATTCTGATGCCTAATGAAGCTAAAATTCAGTGACTAAAAGGACAATTCAAAGCCAGACTAACAACTTATTTTCTATGGGCCCTTGTCATTCTTTATACGTAACATTTTGTAATACATTTTGATAAACACGGGTTTTAATCACCTATTTGTTGATGGAGGCACCGACACTGTTTCGATTCATCTTCACCCTGATGAAGATTTCATCAGGGTGAGTTTGATCCGAAGCCCGCTCGTTGCCGCTCGAGTTAACGGTTAGCACAGTGCGGATAAAATAATACGTGAGTAAAACCCGTGTTTATCGAGATTTATAATACAACTCACGAAAGTGTTGAAAGTGAACATTTTTTTGTCCGAACTAAAGTTTCCAATATTCTAATATTATTTACCTTTTACATCAGACAACGTAAACGGTGTTTAAAAAAGTGAGCCAGCTGTTGCATTCGTGAGCTGCGAGTTGTGCCTGAAAGAATTCAATTTTAGTTGAAACAGCGCCGTTCGGAAGGAATTCTGCATGATTTTATTTGCAAAGCTTTTGTAAACTAAGTAATCCGCGTTTCTTTGTAAGTCGAGTGCCGAGGCATGGAGCGTTCGCACCGAAGGAGTGTAACTTGATATGCTTGGAGGATGACTTTACCATTTAAAGTGTATTTTTTACATACTTCTTATTTAACGCCCGTCGAAGCATTTTGAGCCTTTGTCTTTGTCAGTGTCCGGGGAATGCACGAAATAACTGCACATTAAAACCCACTTTCAAAATGAGAAGAATATTGTTCTCCATCTCCCTCCCTCTTGCCCAAGTGCCCGTATTTAAAGCGTTAGTTTTCCTTATTATCCCTCGCGCGGAGCAACGCAGCGAGGAAGAGTATGACGATAATAAATCCAAACACACACCAAACACAAAGGTTGCGAAACTCGACAAAAACTACGCTCCTCTCGCCAAAAAGCATTTTAGCAAAAAACGCAATTAGCAACGCAACGCCGCCGTTTCATTTGGTCTTTTTAAAACACCGAGTTTTAGGGTTCCGCAAGAATAATAAGGCTTTTCCGTAATTGGCGGGATGTCCTGATCAAAGGGAATCTCGCGACCAACAATAGCTTTGTGCTTTTTATGGCGGTTTACAATGTATTGACATTAATAAGAACCCCAAGATGATCCATACAATTGTGGCTTTTATACATAAGTATTCGTACTTCAGAGGGCGCGTTCAGTTATATATCACAGCTATCTAATTAATATTATTATGATCGAATCTGATTCCGGGTGTATTTTTTGTTTACCGGGCATTTGATTATGCGCGCAACTTAAAGTATTTCACGTGAGCAACACTTCGGTATGTGCATCAGACTCACGTAACAATGAAAAACAATTTATTTAGGTACCTGCTTTGGATAAAGTTTTACTAAGAAAAGCTTAAGATTTTTTGAACGTTGTTTATTCCTCTTCTGGGAAGACAATAAGTATAAAACATTCATCAAAGTAAAAACAATCGTTTTCCTTGAAAAGATATCGCGTTCCACGGAATGTAGGTAGCCGTGCCTTATTAATAAATATCACAACATTTCCTCCAAGTCCCACGGAGGCCAACATCGCAGTGAAACATTTTCTCTTCGAAGTGACTATTTAAAAGAATCGTTAAAGCGCCCCGCATTAAACGCCTCCGACTACCCTCCGGGCCGTAATTATACAAGACGGCCCGAGAAATGTTCAAACACAACATTCCAGCGGGAACTCAGAATATTACATTAAAATCTGCGCGGAAGGAGCCTAAGTAATGCACTTCCCCGACTTTACAGCGACAACGTCCCAGCTGTATTTGCAGATGCAAGCGAATGGAACTTTGTCACGGTGAAGTCGGGTCACAATGAAGCGTCGCCGGAGAAAAATGCAGGAAATTTCGCGAGAGGAGCGAATTAAAATAAATCGAACCGACATTGAATTGTTGCCTTTCAGAGCTTGTAATTGCTTCGTTTCTTGGAGAGCAGACGGTGCTCTATTATGAATGCGCTTTATAATGCACAGCGAATGTTGTGTTGTGTGTGTTTCACTCTGTGTTTTAAGTTCTAGAGGAAATACTTCTAAAATAGTAATGGTAAGTTAAATATAAGCAGCGATGGGCTTGCAACTGTCACGTTTGAAATACTAACTACTGTGGGCAAGTGCCAAATACGTTTGGATGCCTCTGACTACCCCCAAAGACACCCTCATAGATCTGAGTAACTATGGGTTAAAGAATTTTTTATCAAACCTGACCGGATATAGCCGTGTTTATGTTTGGTTGGTACAAGTTATTCTTATCAATATTTTCTAATTATTGATAAGAATAACATCTTCTTCTGCTTCTTCGTAAATGACATGTGTCAAAATAATGTCAATTTTGCCAATGTCGAGTGTTTATATTGTTTACAATATGTCTCAGATTATTTGTGGTCGTCTTGCGAAACAAACATTGTTACATATTTTTCTCGCGTCATTTCGGTTTTATTAATAATGTTGGTGTTGTTATTTAAATAGAGCTAGAGTTATTAACTCAGTGTGAATAATTAGCATTAATTTATATTTCTTTGTGATTCGAGCAAAAATAATCCGTAGTTATTTTATACTAGCTGGTGCCTGCGACTTCGTCTGCGTAGGATTAGTACTTCAAGTAGCTTGTTTTCTATCTATTATTTTCTTCTCCAAGGTCCTATCTATCTTTATACCAAAATTCATCAAAATTGTTTCTGCGGTTTAGTCTTGAAGGCGTAACAGAGTTACTTTGAGAGACCCTTGACCCTTATATATATAATAAAAGTATTTATTTTGATATAAAGATATATTTATTGTATTTATGGTTTACTGGCGATAATGGCTTACACATAAAAGATGGGTATAAATATGCTGTCGCGGGCTTTTTTAAAGGACTATTTAAAAAGGATAGGATAAACATTTCCGTTATACATTATATACGTGTAATGCTAACGGTTTTTGAGGCGCACGCCAGAATATCTCGCAGATGGCAGATTTTATTTCCTATTTACTTGACACTTATCGTTATATTTTGGACAATTCACACAATATATTTAAAAATTATAGCCTATGTGTTATTCTGATGTATAAGCTATATTATTGTAAAGTTTCATTAATATCCACTCAGGAGTTCTAAACAATAAAAACACTTGACACTAGCAAACTTGACACTATTATGGCACATGCCATTAGTGAAGAAGAAGTAGTAGGTCACAAAGTCGTATCTTGTCGTTCGTCATTTTTGTTTTATATAAAATGGTGTCTTGCATATAAAATAAAACTAATATTATAAACGCGAAAGTTTGCATGTATGTTTGTTACACCTTCACGCAAAAATTACTGAATGGATTTTAATGAAACTTTACAATAATATAGCTTATACATCAGAATAACACATAGGCTATAATTTATAAAGATATTGTGTGAATTGTCTAAAATAGAACGATAAGTGTCAAGTAAGCAGGAAAAAAATCTGCTATTTGCAAGCTATTCTGGCGTGCGCTGCAAAAGCCGTTAGAATTACACGAAGTACTAATCCTGCGCAGACGAAGTCGCGGGCACCAGCTAGTATAAAATAATTGTACGGATTATTTTTGCTTGAATCATACTGAAACACAAAACTCTTGCTCTATTTATATTAAAACACCAACTTACTAATAAAAATAGAAATAATTTGAGAAAAAGAAAAAATTTAAGAGTGTAATGTTTGCTTCGCAAGACTTCCAAAAATAATATTCTTAAATTTGATCGGTTACAAAGATTGCCGCTGGGTTTGATAGGTTTCAACTTTCAAATCAACGCTTCTGTGTATTGACTGATCCGGATCACCAGCCAGTGTTGACTTGAAAGTTGAAACCACACTTGATACCGATCAAACGTTAAAAAAAACTTAAGCAGTTGGTACAAGAATCTCTAGATAAAAGTAATAAGAAAAGCATATTTCTGAAAGCCGTCACCGACCTACAGAACTAACAAGTGTTGTGGGACCGCAAACAAGTTGCAATTGTGAGAACGAGAAATCATATTTTTCTGAGAACCGATAGAGTCCGAGAGCCAAAGCTAAGGTTTACGAGCTGAATATCAAGGCAAATCTAAACATTACACCTGAATATTTGATTGTCGAAACAAAGTTTGTTTATCGAAAATATGTTACCAATTTCAACTTATAATTGCCATTATTCACACAGGTGGTGTTTCGTTTATTTTAACCGACTTCAAAAAAGGAGGAGGTTTTCAGTTCCGTTGTATTTTTTATAAAATGTTTAATACCTCTTAATTCCTTCATTTATCAACCGATTTGAAAAATATTTTTCATGGATATACTTCCCAATTGGTCCCATAGTAATTTCATCAAAATTGGTTCAGACACTACTAAAATCAAATTTTGAATCAAAGGTTTCGTAATCAAAATAGCTGGAAAAAAATAATTCTAAGTAAACGAAATTTCGCTATTTTGCTTTGCTGTGACTTTTTAATGGTGTTTAATGGTGTTCTAATCAATGCCTATACTTAATACCTACCAATGCTCCTGTTGCGAATTGACGCTGACAGTAATTGACTGTATCAATAAATCCATTGTGTTGTACTAATGTCAAGTGATTTTGTTTTAATATAATACCGTCACAAAATCAGTCGGTCGTCATTTGTCATCATAGCGGAATGGCTGTCTAGAATTTTCTTGGATCCTTCGTCGTACAAATTGCAAAAGAACATAAAACACTTCTAATTCAAATGCTAAAACTAGTGCTAAGAAGTCAGAATTTATTGATTAAAATTCTGCTAAGATTTCTCAATATAATATGATATACCACGAGAAAACGAGAGTTATTTTACTTTGTGAAAAGTCAAACGAAAAATCGATTTAATTTCATAATTTTTACGAATTTAATATGACAACGAAACTGTTCCAATTCTTACAAAACTTAGGAGACTTAGACGTATTTAAGTAGTATATCAGTCATGTGGTACCCATAACACAAGCTCTGCTTACTTTGGGGCCAGATGTTAGAGCCATGCCAGGCCAGGGCCAGGTTTTAGAGTTAGCCAGTTTAGAAGCCCATTGTTTTTTTGTTTTTTGTTGCTTTTTTAAACTCTGCAAAAGAATATAATAAATAAATAATGCCGAAAATTTCACACAGAGCCTGTGTTATGGTGTTATGAATATTATATGCTTATACTTATACTTATATATATATATTGTAAATACATTCATATTATACATACTAACACACAAACCCGAGACAAATACTTGCAGATCATACAAAATTTTATCCCTGCAACTGCATCAATTTAAATAAAATAAATTTAAACCTCAACCTTCGGCGTCCCAGCCGGGCTTTTGCCCATTGCGCCACAGAGGTCATCAATAGAAAATATTTATTGTGTCAAATAACTGAAAAGAAGGCCCAAAGAGGTAGAGACCTGTTACTGGTATTTGATACTCTGCAGAAGACGCGGTTGGCTCTCGAGCTAGGTGCAGTCTGGTTGTTCAGTGGTCGCAGTGTCGAGTTCCAAGAGCGCGTAAACAACGAATGCGAAACTTGACCCAACGACGTCGCTCACTTGACGCAAAGATGTTTTCTAGATGGCGGAAATGTTTCGCTGCAAAATGAACACAAATTTCCTTAGTATTTATTTTCTCAAAAAGAAATATAAAGTTACAGTGGGAGCAAAATTCACGTCAAATTACATTTTCTGGGATTACATATATATGTACATAATAAACATTACTGAAATAATTTCAGTTAAACGAAACTGCGATAACATAAATACAGAGTCATGTAATCAAAACACACAGCTACAACACAAATAGCTTCCCGAACACGACTCCAAGTCCAAATTAGCGCAACAAACAGACGATCAGACAGAGCCAATAAGCCTAATCCAAACACTTTGACTGCACTCACACAGAAAACACACTACCGGCGTCTGAATATTATTCTCACAATTCACAAGAACCCTAAAGCGCTACATGGTTTAAAACCACAGTTTCTACAAGGTGACCTTGGTAGAAGGTTTTCTGTCTACACGGTTTAAAACAAACCCCAAACTTCAGTGTGTTGAATGCTCGTGCTGAACTGACGAATGAATGAATGCTTGTTTTACCACTATTACAATTTACAAAGACGCCATGGCTCCTTATTTATCAAAATTTCTAAAGTTTGGAGTTTGTATGGCACTTTTGTGTGCATTTGAAGAAAAAAAAAATGTTTTTGGGTGGAGTCTTTGTACTCTCGATAACTCGATGAATTCAGTGATAACCTCACGGTCTTTCTCCATAATACCGTGCGTGCGCGCAATACGTCCGCGCTCGATGCGTGCAGCGGCACGACTGTGGTACGTGTGGTTTTAAACGAGCGGCTAGACGGTTTGAAACAAGTTTTAAACCACCGCTTCTGCCAGTGGTTTGCTGGGCAAGCCTGTCTACCAAGGGCGTTTCAAGGTCATGCGAAATATGGTTTGAAACCACTATCTACACGGTTAAAAACATATGTTTTTACCAAGGTCACCTTGGTAGAAACTGCGGTTTCAAACCGTGTAGCGCATGATTTAAACCACAATACACAGGAATGCGAGCATTAGGCACTACTTGGTGGGTAGAAATAGGTATGTTCATAGTAAGAGTACCTATTTTGCCGGAAGCACTCTTTCACTATTGGCTGTGTTTGTGATACGAAGAGCCACAGTAACCGCCGGCGCCGATGATCGACTTCCAGTTATAAATGTAAATGCGTCCTTTCTCTTGTAAAAGTTGCTTCCCTCCCCACTCGAGAAAACAACTGGCATGGCGTCCCATAGCGACCGTATCACAACACTCGCTATTTGAACAAAACTCCCGCAAAAACAATCCAAGCTTGTTCATAACTTATACTGTTTGACTGTGGACCATCTTCTTTCTATTCATGTTGAACAAACACTGAGTAGAACCTTAGGTAATATTTGATTTGTTAACTTAAATAATCATAAATAACCATCTTTATACCAATACACTCAGCGCGTTCAGTGCGATAACCACACGGGTGAGATGAAGTAATGACATAACTTCTAAAATTATCATGGTTTTGAACATAATTTTTTGCATGTTCCAACTGTGTCGAAATATCGGGAAGCAGTAAAACGCATTTATCATGGTAAATATCAAGTTTTAAGTGAAAATTATGAAGTAGTCGAGCAGTTGACAGAAGGAATGTTTACCGAATCATACCATGCTTTCAGACACTATTCACAAAGACGATCTCTGTGGCGCAGTTGGTCAAGGCTTTCCCGCCGCGGAACAAATGTTTGGTTGATTTACAAGTATTTGTCTTGTCCTGTCTTGTTGATTTGCAAGTATTTGAAGTATAAGCATTTGTATGTATTTAAAAATATAGTTGTAGTAGTAAGTAGTATATCAGTCATGTGGTACTCACAACAGAAACTCAGCTTACTTTAGGGCATGATGATGCTGTGTGAAAAGACCGGCATTATTTATTTATTTTGATTAGGTAGAAACGTATATTCATTCAACCAACAAAATAACGAACTGGAAGTGGAAAGAAGGATCAACATCACATGGAAAAAGTTCTGGAGTCTCAAAGAAATACTCAAAAGCGATATGACCATACGGATGAAAACGAAAGTCATGAACACCTGCCTACTACCATCATTAACATACGCCTGCCAAACTTGAAAATTTACCAGAAAAGTAAAAAATAAAATTGTATCCTGCCAAAGGAGTATGGAAAGAAGCATCGTGAAAATTAAGTAAATCGAAAGGGTCCGCCATACCGCTATAAGGCATAAAACTAAAGCCATTGACGCTCTCAGCTACTCAAAAAAACCTAAATGGCGATGGGCTGGACCTGTAGCGAGGCTCAGCGATAACCGCTGGACCACAAAGACAACATCATGGGCAGGTCCACTAGGACAGAGAAAAAGAGGAAGACCAAATGCACGCTGGGCAGACAATATTAAAAAAGTAGCAGGTATCGAATGGCCGCGAGCGGACTCGCGCAGAGTACTGGTCATCTCTGGAGGAGGCCTTTACCTTTCATTGAGAGGGTTCTTGCTAACAAAATACAAACCCTGACTATATTTAAATCATTAAATCAATATTTAGTATTGTATTAAATGTCACATTAATTCCAAATTTAATAATTTTTCAAAAATGTGAATAATTTTGAATGCAAATTGTTATTGAATTTTATGACAAGCAAGAAATAAAAGGCTTTTTTATTTTTATTTATTTTAGATACGTATATCTAATTGAACTACCGGAAGGCCTAGACAAAATCCACTTACTTTTAGCGTTCATGTCTGCGGAAAGATAAATATTATGGATATGATATTAGGTTTTGATAAGTCACGTAACTAAAGCGTGACTACTACTGTCATTTCCATACAATTTGATCTCAAAGACGTTAACGTAGGTGAAATCGAGGCGTGAGTTATTTGTCTAGACCCCAAGTCTTCAGTGATATGTTAAACGCACTTGGCCACATTGCAAAATCGTCGGAAACAAGTGGTTTACAACTGAAGGAACCGCAGAAGCACGAGAAACAAACGCGCGGCATCAAAGAAACAAAGCGCGCGAATTGTAAAACGCAGCCGAGATTAAAGCATGCATACTTAAAGGGTTAAGTCCTGAAGATATCGCGGTGGCTGCATGAACGCACCTGAGCTGGTGATACAATGAGTTTTTAATTATAAAGTAGCGTTTCTATGTAAACAATTATGTAACCCTGACTCACTTGTTTTTTAGGGTTACGGAACCCTTAAAATGAAAAAAGAAACCCTTATAGGATCACTTCGTTGTTCGTCGTATAAATTAATATTAAAAACTAAGGTCCTTGAAGCTGTAGAAAAATCAAGATTCTAAAGTTTTAGGTCATTTATGTCGCATATTTCAAATATGCCAGTAAATCAAAACTTATGGGTTACCTTCCGTTGACCTAGAAGCATGAAATTTTAAAACTGTTTTACAAACTTTTAAACAATGTTCTGTGTTGTCATAGTTTATGGCGCTATAACTAGAGATTTAGATCAGTGATGATATAAAGTAGGTAGGTACTTAGTTACAGTATCAGTTACAATCAGGAGCGACTCTCGAAAGTTTTTTGACAAAATAGGTACTCAAACAGCCCCATAGGGAGCACAGACAGAAACATAAACATGTTTTCTAAAGTCTGGCTAGTAGACAATATAAAACACAAAGGTTTTTATTAATCATCGTCTGGTCTGGATCATAACCGAGATGTTATAATAAAATTGCCGTAATATTGCTTTATTGGTCTGTAAAATGACAGATTGTGATACCACTCAACAGATATCGTAACATACTTTACGGTTAAAATATTATATACATTTTTATTTATTGCTTCTTGAGTTTTCTAGTCACATCTGCTTAGCACATGAATTAATCGTGATATTTGGTCTGTTTTTAGGGTTCCGTAGCCAAATGGCAAAAAACGAAACCCTTATGGATTCGTCATGTCTGTCTGTCTGTCTGTTCGTATGTCACAGCCACTTTTTTCCGAAACTATAAGAACTATACTTTTGAAACTGTATTCTGTGAACCGCATTAAGATTTTTACACAAAAATAGAAAAAAAACTATAAATTTTGGGGGTTCCCCATACTTAAAACTGAAACTAATCACACTTCATCTATCCTATACGTGTGGGCTATCTATGGATAGGTCTTCATAAATTATATTAAGATTAATAATATCATTTTTTTGTAAACTGAATAGTTTGCGCGAGAGACACTTCCAAAGTGGTAAAATATGTGTCCCCCCTGTAACTTCTAAAATAAGAGAATGATAAAAACAAAAAAATATAACATTAGATAGATAGATAGATAGATAAAGTATTTATTTGTAATAGCTATAAACACACATACAAAAGTAACAAAAGATAAAGAACACAATTAAGTAGGTAAATACAAACAAAAACAATACAAAAAAAAATGGAGAAATAAAAACTTAAAACAAAACATTTACATAGGTGTCCCATTAATCCATGTGTGTGTTGCAGCCAGACAAAAAGGTCATAGCTCAGCGCATAATTTTGCTCAAGGAGCAAACACTGATTTTCAGCTAAAACCCTTCAAGATGACAAGTTGAACGAGATGAAATACCTGCAGCTTAACAAGTAACATGTGTGCGTGTGAACCAACCAATGTGTCTATATAAGTGACCAGTGATAACATTACCCCTGAGCAATCCTCCTACAAAAGGCAAACGAAGTGTTTAAGAATACCCTCTCTTTGTTTTTCCAATAATACGGATCTAAAACGTGTTTTAAAAGTAAACCTAGTGTTGAGATTGCGTATTGGTGGGGGAATGTTGTTCCAACACTTCGTTGCCAGATAACGGAAACTACCAGTGAATGCTGCAGTTTTATGATTGTGATATAGGAGTGCAGACCTGATGGATCGTAAGGCTGTGCGGGTGTTACTACTAGCAAACCTAAGTTTCGAATACAAATATTCTGGTTTTTTGAATTTGATAACATCAAATATCATTCCTCCTAGATGTAGTTCTCTCCGTGAAGCCATATTTAACATTGAAATACTATTCATCCTGCACTCGCTGCACCACTCGCTGAGTTCTAACAAGTATTCGAGGACCATAAACAATATCTCCATAGTTAAGCCTAGATAGGATTAATGCTTCACATAAAGCGATACGCGATTCTTCTGTCATCTGGTTTCGAATTTTGTCAATCACCTTAAGGCGGTAAAAACAACTTTTCACTAAGTCTAGTACGTGGTTCTCAAATCTAAGCTGGTTATCAAAGATAATACCAAGGTTCCTTGCCTCACTCACCTGACCTACTTGTGTACCATTGATCTTAACATCAAGAGGATACTGTATTTTTTTTAGTTGAGTCTTAGTACCAAAAATCATATATTGAGACTTTGTGGGATTTAGTACGAGTGCATTGCGTAAGGACCAATCAGCGATCGAATTAAGGTCTTTATTTAAACGCAAAACAGCTTCTGATATTCCGTCTGGTGCCTCTGACACGTACACTTGCACATCGTCGGCATAACAGTGGAACATACAATGACTAATGACTTTCGTTAGATCCGCAGTATATATAATAAAGAGCAGTGGACCCAGTATGGAGCCCTGGGGAACACCCCGGCTTATCGACATTGGCTCCGAATACAAAATAGAACCACTACTTTTTACCAATTTAACTGATTGGGATCGATTGTTTTAATAACTTTCGAACCACATAACAGACCCATGACTTAACCCATAATACGTTAACTTAGTAAGAAGAAGGGGAATATTAAGACAGTCAAACGCACGTGAGTAGTCAAGCAATGTTAGTACCGTGCTGTGACCATTATCTTGCGCTGCCAAAATATTATCTGTGACTTCCAAAAGAGCGGTCACCGTGCCACGACCCTTACTAAACCCTGATTGATGAGAAAGCAATATGTTATTAGATTCCACATATTTTGCCAAATGGCCACTGATAGCTTTTTCAAGCAGCTTCGAGAGGTACGGTAGAATGCTTATTGGTCGAAGGTCTTTGAATTCAACGGGATTGTCATTTTTTGGTATAGGTGTCACGACGGCTTTTTTCCATTGGCTAGGTACTGTACTCGTCACGATAGATTTATTTATTATTGCCGTTATCACTTCCAGTGTGCATGGAAGCGAGAACATGATCATATCTCTACTTATCCCATCATCTCCAAGAGCATTTGATTTTATGGACATAATAATTTTCGACATCTCAATTGAGGTGATGGGCATCAATTCTAATGACTCTGTTGAAAATTTATTTTGACGAAAGAAGAAGAGTTCAGAAGACGGCACTACATTATCTCCCGGCACATTCAGAAAGTGGGAATTTATTTTATCAGAGTCATCAAAATGAGAAGGCAATGACTTATCTTTACTTGCATCAACCAAAATCTTCTCTTTTATGTTTTTCCAAAACGCTTTAGTATTATTTATTTGTGAGTTCACAAAGTCATCAAAATAAGCCCGTTTTACTCCCGCTATACCATTCAAACTAATGTTTTCATCTCCTTGTAATATGCTTTGTCTTGCACTGAACCAGACATACGGTACGCTTCATGTGAATCATTACGTTCGTCAATCATCATTTTGCACACATCAGTAACCCATGGAAGCGAATGATTATTTCTAACTGTTATTGTTTTAATAGGAGCATGTCTATCAAATAGGGAAACAATCATAGCATTGAATTTATCTACCATCATATCCACAGTCGGCAATGATATTACTTCGTTCCAGTTGATAGCATATAAGTCATTATTGAATTCGCTAAGATTTATGTTATTTATTGGCCTTAAACTGAACGACTTAGGTTGACATCTTATTTTCTTAAGTTTTAGAGTCATATTCACCATTGCGTGGCCAATTCCACCCGTGATATTATGTACAGAAATGTCATGCACTGGTGCGTTTGTATATACTACATCAATGAGCTTCTAGCTGTGCGAAGTAAAGTGTGTTGGTTGAGTAACATATTGACTCAGATTCATATAGTCAAGAAATTGGCAAAATTTTATTGTGTTACTATCAGATTTACGGAGCATATCATATTGATGTCACCCAAAAGGACGACAAAATCAAAATTCGAAAAGTTATTTATGGAATCACTAAGTGCGTCAATAAAAGTATCAACTTTCACCCTCTCTGGTCTGTATGCGGTTCCAACAACAATACGATAACCATTAACACGAGTCGATAACCACATTTGTTCGATTAAGTCGTTAGGTCTAGGCAAGTAACGGACACTTATACCAGCCCTAATATAAAAGTCTAGTCCACCGAAAATTGGTTTGAACGAGATCTAGTAAGTAGTTTTTTTTAATACGTAAATATCAATAACTTATTTAAAAAAAAATACACTATTATTAAAACATCGATCAAAGTTACAACGAATTACAAGAACGTTTATATTATGTTACTTGTTACTACGGAACCCTTCATGGGCGAGTCCGACTCGCACTTGGCTGCTTTTTATATTATGCTTTGGCTGACAAGTTCACTTTGTCTGATCCAAATTCTCTACAGTAACGTGGAGAGTTTTAGATTGTGTAGATAGATTTCACTTCGCCATTTCCCCCAATGCGTCCCCGACTTTATGCATCCGAAACATATAAATAATTCATATTTCACACCGAGCGAGACCCGACTCCTGCCAATTCTATAGCTGTTAACTTCATTTAAAATAACGAGTTCGTTATATACACGTCGCACACCACTAGTTATGCATGATTCCAATAAATATGTTAATATAAAAATGTGTTTCTCAGAATTTGCTTGTAGATATATGCAAAGTGATTGTATAATACAAAGCCTTTGTCTGTGGTATCTAAGCTCTCAAAAGATGCGTAAATATATCTTTTTAAATCTGATGCTACTTTCACGGCTATAATCTTCGAGCTCGAAAGACCTAAAGCAGGCGTGCTTTAGTTTTTTTCTCCTTTAGACTTTTAGTTAGTTTAAGGATCTGATACATTTTGATCACGCTTTTGATAGCGTACGTTTGATTCCGTACGTGAATGGTTGCAAGCCCATCATCGCTTACAGGTGACAGGAACTACGTGTAATCCGCGGATGTCCCTTAATCTTAAGGGGAAAATCTACATGATAATAAGACCTGTTATAATGTTGTAAAAAATATCATATTTTTTTATCATTTTTTTTGATAAAAAAATATCATATTTTTATGATATGAAAGATGATATGAATATGAAAGGAGTGACTACTGAGATGGCGAGTGATAGATGCGGGTGGAAAAGAAGAATCTCTTGTGCTGACCCCACTTAACGTGAAAAAAGGATTAAATTAATTGAAAATGATGATGATGACGCAAACACATCCGAATTTCAGGTTTTCCAAATGTACCGCTTTCCTCACGATGTTTTCTGTACCGTTTGAGAGAACTGACAATGCGCATATAAATTGCCATATAATATAATGTTTATTCATAGACATAGACATAGACATTTGTTTATTTACTGAATAAGCACACATACACATCAATAATAACAATGAGTATAAACAAAATTAGGGAAAAAGGAAGTGACACATATCAAAAAATAAAGGAAAAAAGACATTCAAAAAACTTAAAATTATTCTGCGTACGTACCTACTCAACAACGCTGTGTGCTACAGCAGCAAAAAGATCTCGACTCAGCGTTATGCGCCCCTGTCAGATGACAGGTCAGCGCTGTTATTCTGGCAAGATCTTCGATTCATAAAATAAATTATGGAGAGTGAAAGAGAAGGGCCAGTTGAGCCCCATCTAATGGTACAAGGGCAACGAGATTATTATGATATTCATAAAATTATGATCCTTATACATATATATTATCCATATATATTAATATTATAAATGTGACAGTGACTCTATCTGTCTGTCTGTTTGTTACGTTATCACGCCTAAACCGCTGAACCGACATTGATGAATTTTAGTATAGAGATAGATGGGACCTTTGAAGAGGACATAACTACTTTTAATGTAGGTGCCACGCTTGCGAAGCCGCGGGCAGCAGCTAGTTTCTTATAATTTCCAAACTACAAGCCCTATAATTTAGGCCCCAAAGTCTTGTTCTATGTTCTTTCATTCTATTTCTTTCTATGCAGAAGAACCTGACCAAATAATTAGGTATGTGAATAGCAACCCCGATAGCATAATGTCGGTATGTTAGTTTTGAAACTAAATTCACTCATTATAGGCGAACTGTTGTGGCAAAGTTTATCCAGTTTACGATTCGAAACCTTAAACTCATAATAGGTACGTAAATAAAATAATATTTTGGTTATTTGAGCCTGAGTTTGAAAATTGTATTTATAGTTAAATATTTTGACCACTACACTAACACACATTATTGGGTGAAATTCGACGTGATGCTTATAAACACATTAAAATTAATATCATAAAAAACCTTATATATTTTATCGAGAATTATAACAACATGATTTGTATTCAAAATATTACTCTGGCCTGTCAGCTCAATTGGTTCTGTCAGCTCTGCATTCTGCGCCGTAGGTTGAGGGTTCGATTCCCTCCCAGTGCAAATATTTGTGTGATGAACATAGGTGTTTGTTCTGTATCCGGTTGTTATAAAGTAACATAAGTATGTACTCGTATATTCATGTTCTAGGCCCTTGGTAGGATTGCACTTTCAAAGTGAGAATGCCGTCAGTGCCTTGGAGACGCTGCCCGCTGGCTGAATCAGTTAAGCTATCTTTAGATCGTTTTAAACGACGACCTAAACGATACGACGATAAAATGACGACCTCAGTAGCACAGTGGGCTAAGGTCCGGCTGAGACGCAGAAGGTTGCGGGTTCGATTCCCGCCGCGGGACAAATGTTTGTATGATCTGCAAGTATTTGTCTCGGGTCTGGGTGTCTTCATGTATAATATGTATGTATTTACAAAAAAAAAAGTATATAAGTAGTATATCAGTCATGTGGTACCCATAACACAAGCTCTGCTTACTTTGCGATGCTGTGTGAAATGTCCGGAATTATTTATTATTTATTTATTATTTATTTTAAACGGTTCTTAGATAGCTTAACTGTTTCACATGAGTTTTATAATTTTGTATAATATTCTGTACGTTTCTGTAGTTATTTTAAAGTTAATGTATTGGTCTCCTAAGTATAGATCTATCTATAGATCGTTTTAAACGGTTCTTAGATAGCTTAACTGTTTCACATGAGTTTTATAATTTTGTATAATATTCTGTACATTTCTGTAGTTATTTTAAAGTGAATGTATTGGTCTCCTTAGTATATAAAGTATTAATTTATACAGCGAACTTATACAGTTTGCATGGTTCAACGAAGATGCCTAAACATTAAACTGTATAAGTTCGCTGTATAAATTAATACTGTACTATATTATAACATTTATGTTTTATAATAAAAAACCACAACCTTTACGGCTATGTCGTTGACAGGCCGATGCATTCGATAAATAGGGCGGCGGCGGCCGCCAAATAAAAAATATATTTCGCCGTATCTTGTATTGCGGGTGACAGTTATGGAGACCGACTGCGATGGAACGGCAAAGCAGAGCCTATTTAATATCCTGCAAAACAAATAACATGATAAATAAAATGTCTCTCAGATATCCTCAAAAAGACCTTATTAATTAGATATCTGAGGTGTCCAATCCCAGGTTGAAGTAGTAAGCATGTTTGTTTTTTGGAAATGGATAGTTTTTGTATTAACCACGAATGGACAGACTGATGTGATGTCAGATCATTTGCACATTTCGACAGACCAAGCATAGAAAAAAAATGCGCATCACTTCATTTTGTTACAATACTCGAAAATTGACCGCTGTTTACTATCTGGTGATTATTCCGTATACAGTTAGCAGATAGTTTTTTATCCACTTTTTATGAATCATTGCACTCTGCCTGGCCTGATGCGTTTTGGGTTGTGTACTTCATTCTCTCCCAGCACAAACATTTGTGTGATGCACATAGATGTTTGATCTGTATTTGGATTTTGTGACTCATCATAAGTATGTATTTAGGTTTCTACAATACAAGCTATGTTTAGTTTGTGGATAGATGGTCTTGTGATGGATTGTATGAAATGTCCACCAATATTTATTTATATATTTGTCATTGACATAAATGTTACCGTAGCACCCATTTCTTAGCAAATAAACTTCACTATATCCCACACTATGATTCTGTAGGTACCAGAATGAGTATTATTTTTTTATATATTTTTTTAAATTATATTTTAGAATTTTTAGAAAACTTACAGCTAACACAGAACAGACAAAAAATGGAGACATACACAGAAGGCTAGTTAAAAGTTTCCACAGATAGTTAGATATATAAGTATAGAAAAAACACAGTAGGATAGACGGCATTAAAAATAGATAAACAAGTAGGTTTACAAAAATCAAATAAGTTTGTGATGCAAGGAAGATATAAAATAAATAATTAAACAGAATTTAAATAAATATCATTAATCAGACGCTCGAGAGTAAAGTAGTTATAGATGTATTGAAAAGGTCTAAGTCAACATCTGCCTTAACCAGAGAGTTAAATAAAGAGCTTGTTCTAATCATAAACGAGTTTTGCACCGCACCATAGCACATAGCATAGTGCTATGGTTTTGCATAGCACCGCATAATCCAGACGCAGAACAAGTGTTGGCAGATAATGCAAAAAGATATCTCGCAGTGAGATTCAAACTCATTCTCGTTCTCAGCCAAGAATTCGCCAGCCGCACCACCAAAGCCAATTGATGACCTTAACTGTGTACCACATGTGTCATAGAAGCGAAACTCCGTAAGTGTCAGTACAACTAGTAGATAGTAAGTATTCTCGGAATTAAGTTAGTATGATTTGCGCGGACCGCACGAGTTACGACCCCCCCGCCACATCTATTGTGCCTGTCCCATCCGCTCACGGAAGCTTGTTTTTAAAAGCACGACTGTGAGTATAAACAGAAGTCAAGCTTTTTAGCATAATTATTTATTCTGCGACAAAAACAGAGAGTTCGTTCGATAGTTCGTTCATGGGGTAACATCTGTTTCAATGAGATAAGGGTCAAAATGACAAAACTTGTGAAACTGAATACTACAAATCCCTGGTTCCGCGCAGGGTAAATCAATCGACTTTAGATCTCTTAGGACGCTAACCAACGAGCTATTTGAAATTACTCAAGTCGTGGGAACACTTATGACAAAAAAATACAAGAAAGAATATGTATATATTATTTTATAGAATATGTGTGTTGTGTTTACCGTGTGACTTAGAACGTTATGTCTCGTGTTTAATATGAAGTTGTTTCTCTGATTAGTATCCAGTATACTGTGGCATGTACTGTAGTTATATTCTATGACGCGCGGCTTTTTCGCATGCGGCGGGCAATGCGGTGGCGCATGTCCAGATATTGTTTACTGTTATTGTTCTATCCTGTATTTATTGTCGGGGTTACAGTTGGGGTTACACTTTGCGTTCACTGGGTAACACTTAAGAATTGTGTGGTTGAGTGATGTTGCAATACATTGTTCAAGTTCAAGATCAAGAAGAACCTGAATTTTAATCAAAAATACGTTTTTGGACTCTCTTCGTGGAATCTCATTGTGCGTAGGTCAGATACAGGTTATAATAACAAGTTTCTATGAAACTAGGTGCTGCCCGCGCGGACTTAGATGTTATTTTACGTCCAAATCAATATCTATTATTATCAAGCTTTATCCAAATCGTTTTAGCAATCAGTACGTGATTGAACAACAAACAAACATACAAGTATTTAAAGATGCAAACAATGTTAATTTTTTTTTATCATATTAAAATAGTAGGATAAGTCTTATGAGCACATTTAAACTCAATTTCAATATATTCAAAAGTTATCCAAGAGATTGGTGGACGCAAGCAAAGATCAAGGTGGTGCTTACCTCAGGCAAAGGATGAGTAACTATTCAACGAGGTAACGATGCCTTTTGGGCTCTTTTCCAACGGTCAGTGACCTGAACTCTGTATTTTTATCTATGAGTAATTATATAATTACGGCTATTGAAAATAGAGTTCATAGTTTTCAAAAGTTTAGTTTAAAATAATAAAAGTTTGTTAATTGATTGTACATACTTGTCAGCTTGTTAAATATATTTTTTCTTTCAACTACGTAGTAATGTTATCATTAATCACTACAAAACCGATCACAAAGGACGTATTTTTTGCTTAGAACCAAAACAGTGCAGTAATGTTATATGAAATCTCATTATTGCCCTGTTTTTCATTATTGCACTGTTTTTTACTTTTTATTTTAGATATAAATTTACCACAGAGGTTTAATATCTCCCATTAAATTTATTATAAAATGTTTGTATTCGATCAAAAAGATACTGGCTGATACTAAAAATCGGCTGAATAAAACCGACTTGTTGAAAAAAAATATAAAAAATGGCGCGCATTTTGTACCATTGTAAAACTTTGATTTTTCATATTTTTAGTTCGAGTAGGTATATTTTATCACAGTAGGTAGATTGGTAGTTGAAAGAAAAGTAAATTACGCACCTTGCTATAGAGAGTAATTAATGCATTCGTGTTAATTCAGTGCCCTCGCTTGCGCTCAGGCACCAACATAACACTCGTGCATTAATAACTCACTTTGCGCTCGGTGCAACAATCTACTATTTCTTTCAACTACGCAGAAATGTTATCATTATTCACTACAAAACCGATCACAAAGGACGTATTTTTTGCTTAGAACCAAAACAGTGCAGTAATGTTATATGAAATCTCATTATTGCACTGTTATTTACTTTTTATTTAGATATAAATTTACCACAGAGGTTTAATATCTCCCATTAAGTTTAATATAAAATGTTTGCATTCGATCAAAAATATACTGGCTGATAATAAAAATCGGCTGAATAAAACCGCTTTGCGCTCGGCGCAACAATCTTCTAATATATTCATAACTAGAAGGCGCTAAAATTATTTTGTTTACTGAGTCAAAGGGACATAAACAAAATAATTCATACTTCGGTAATTTTGACTGAGATTACTCAGATAACTCAAATTAAATATAAGTTTACCACCCACTGCTGTTAAAGTTCAAAATCACGTGCCGAGTGCACGAAGGGAGCCTCTGAGGTGCACTTTAATCCTTCACAACACGAGAAGAAGACCTACTGCTGGTCTTAAGATTTTCTTATAAACATTTGACTTAAAAAAACCTTCAACGTTGTACGTAGCTCAGCACGCGCTTCCCTAAATGTTTGTATTACTTACCATCGTAACAGACGATTCCGCCCTAAAGATTATCCGAATTCATCGTAGGGAACAATTCTAGAGTGTTCTGTTTAGACAAGTAGTAGAAGCTCTTGACGTTGTGCGTTACGTTGCATTATATCAGTATCATTTGGGTGTGTATATACGCGGACATTTCGGAATTTGAAAACCAATACAGGGTAAATTTGAAAATAACTACTCTAGCTACTCGACGGCAACTCTCTCGGCATCCATTCAGCCCGCGTCCACGGTTTGTTGCACAACCGAAACGTTATTAATAATTTAAGAGGTAACTCTTCTATTCATCGTATGAATGCATTTTTAAGGACTTTATTGTCTGCCATGCTGTCGTCGTAAGACCTCGTCTAACCTCCGACATTAGATCGGTCTGTGTATTTTTACTATCTTGAGTTCGAGGTAAGCAAACATATCACAGCTATTTTCCTATAATTTCCATAGAGTAGCAATGGATCCATGGTGCCGTGTTGTCTTTGCGTCAACTGTGCTTATTTAGGACCGGTTGAGCTGACAGTCCAATCTCAGGATAAAGTGGGATTTTTTCAGAAACAATAACATTGTGCTGTTTGGAAAAGTGGAAAGAGATTGATAGTGTGACTTTTTTGCAGCAAATATAACTTTTTTGCCGAGATTCGTTTTTATTGGTATTTCATTAGTCTACTTATAATGTATACACAAAGCCATAGCTGGTGACCTTATTTTAAAATAAAGTATATAAACCCCCTTTAGTGCCTGATCTTTGTTATAAAATTAGTTTAATTATATAATATCTGTCAATACTAAATAATGTACCTACCATCAAGATAATACAGATTTGACCCGACATCAGTATACGAAATAATGCATACACTACTGCAATCGTGTCATTGTCCTACTCTGTTAATGGAGTTAATAATAATAACCTTTTGAATCCAAGCATTTCTCTTGTCCATTCCGTTTAGTTACCCGATATTATGATACGCTACAAGATCCGTAGTATCGTAGACACGTAGCACTTAGCTACGAACTCAGCTACGTCGTAGAGCACGTGCTACACTTTGATCTAATAATCCTACAACAAGATTGCAATCTTGTTTCTAAAAGAGATAAGGTGAAAAAACAAAATACTTAACAATAAAAATCATCATATATTAATTACACTAAATTATCGAAAAACTACTTTAAAAAACCTCGTAATATATATATCTATTTAACGAAATGCACAAGATGGGGCAATAAAAAATTCAACCCAATTTACATGTAATCCTTAAACACCATTTTTCAACGTTTTATTTTATTTTATAATAAAATAAAATAAAACTCTTTTCACATGTTCCATGTACTTAGATATGTCATAACAATATTTGGGATCTTATACAAAATATGTTTCACAGAATATAAATTTATCAGCCAAAGCCTCGTCAATCTTATAGTCACTCTGATGTAATAATAGCCTTTTTACAATATTGCAAAATTCAGGATCAGATTTCGTTTTAATGTCAGTAGGAATTTTATTATATTATTTAATGGACACACACATAAAACTTTTTAATGTTTTAGTCAGTCTAGTCTTAGGAGTCAGAACATTTCTTTGATTTCTCGTGTTATACGTATGTGTAACAAACTTTATGTTCGTGATATTTTCCCTTATAAAAACATTATTTTGATAAATAAATTCACCAATCATAGTCATAATGTTCAATTCTTTAAATTTATCTCTACAAGAGTATCTATATTTGAGCCTTAAAATATATCTAACACAGCATTTTTGCATTATAAATATCCTATTTGATTCTGCAGCAGTTCCTAGAACATAACTCCCTAACTGATCAACGAATGAAAATATGCATAGTACACATCCTTAGCAAGTTCTTTTATTTTTTTAACTGCATACGTAGCCGAACTTAGTTTTTTTGACAATTCATATAACATTGCGGGGGCTACTAATATGTATTATCGTGCAAAATGTTTAGGGCTGATTAAGGGCGTACAGACAGATGGACAGATAGTAAGATAGATAGACAGATACGCAGACGGACATGGAAAACTATAAGGGCTGCAAGTAGACTTCGGAACCCTAAAATAATCATCATCATTTATCATACATCTCGTTTGCACCCACTACTGGGTACGAGTCCTTTACATTGGCGTCTTCTTTATTGAGCCACCACTTCCAATCCCTATTAAGTCTCATACAAAAATTATAATCATCATCTGCCTGTTCTTATCGCACTAACTGGGGTCAGCACAACCGGTTCGTTTCATCCACTCTTCCATATCTCAGTAGTCACTTCTTTCTTACCCATATCATCTTTCACACAGTCCATACATTTTTTCTTAGGCTAACCAGTACTCTTACATCCCACCATTGTGGGACCATCCCATCTCGTAACATGACTTTCTACCATTTGCATAACATGCCCGTACCACGCTAACCTGCTAACCTCATGTCTTCTCGTCAGTTCGCATCTCCAACGCATACACTCTTCTTTCATCCGTCGCTTTGAATTGCCAACATACTCAACATTTATTTATTTATTTAATCCTTAATTGCACAAAAAAAAATATAAATGTACAATAGGTGGGCTTAATGCCTAGAGCATTTTCTACCAGCCAACCTGCAATGTTGAGAAAGTAAAAAGTAGGCGTGCTAACTTAATCTAAGAATAAGGAAATATAACAAAAAGACAACATATTAATATATAAATTATAATAAATAAGATACATTTAAAAAATACATATAAATACAATTATCAATTACAACAGTACAGAAAATATTGAAGATAATTATATAAAAAATAGTACGAGTGACGAGTTCAGTAGTGAAGCCGAGCATCGAGCAAGCGCTCGGCTGAGAAGCAAGGGGATGAGGGACATTATAGTGTATACCTTAAACTAGAACCAAAGAAAGCTACTAGTCTTGAACTTTACTCAGAAAGTATTCGTAGACAAGTTTTTTAAACACTGGTTTACTGGGTGCAGATATTATTTTAGTGGGGAGAGAATTCCATAAACCAACAGCCACCACTTCAAAAGATTTAGCACGATAAGAGGTTGAGTGATTTGGAGTTGCCAGAAGAAAAGTATCGGTAGATCTTAGGTTACGGTTATGGGTGTTAGAGAGGAAAGAAAATTGGGATTTCAGATACTGTGGGAAATAGGGATCATTAAGAATTGAGAAGAGCAGACACAATATTCTTACATTTCTTCTATCACGAATTTGGAGCCACTTAAGTTTAGACCGATACTCAGAGACGTGATCGTACTTACGGAGGTTGTATATGAACTTAATACACGTATTAAGCAAGCGATCGAGTTTATTAAGGAGATCTTGGTTCAGGTCAAGATACGCAATGTCCGCATAGTCAATAATAGGTAGGAGAAGGGCGTTGTCGAGTGAAATTTTGGTTTGAGTTAATAAAGTGTAGGGATGCGAAAAAATTTCTAGACACCTCCTTTACCTGAGCTGACCAGCTCAGGTTGGCATCAATGAACATTAATTCATTTATTACAAAAATATAATACCAAAATATAATACCAATATAATCCCACCATAAAAAAACACAAGAAAAAAGACAATACCGTTTCGAACCAAACTATTCCATTTCCCCAGCATTTCAATAACTCCAATAACGATATTACCGCCACTCTATTGTGGTAATTACCGGCAGAAGGCACAGAGTGGCAGAAAGAGGCAGCGCCGGTCGTCTCGCAAAGTGCGCGCCTCATTCACAGCGGAATCTAATTTATTTCTATGAATACAGTGAGCCCTTTATGTAATACGCTCATTATGAGCCCCGGGAGTACGTTTAATAGGGTTTGCAACAATGAAACTTTAGATGGATACTCCCATTTTATTTGTATTTCGAAACAGAGGTATTTCAAAAACAAATGAGGATCGTTTGTTATGATCCAGACGAATGAACTGGACTGTGAACGTAGAATAGGTAAACTCTAGCGTGTAGAAGTGAAACTCTTACGGTTAAGGTGAGTGTTAATGTTAGTTCAAAGACTAAATTGATATTGCAAGGTGACCTGAAACCTATGAGAGTGGTGGCAAATTGCCAAAGACTTAGAAGAATGGAAGGCTTTGAGACCTATGTGTGACTAGCATGCTTTCTGGACATAGGTATTTAGACCATCGAGATTTAAAATACAGTCACCCCCACTTTGTCGCAAACAGAGTACAACATAAAGATTTATGAATCGACATCGAGAGTTCCCTTTTTTTTTTTTTTTATTTATTATTTTAAAGTATTATCATCATATTTTTAATTGTAAACATCTTAAAAACCTTGTTAGGTTTGACAAAGATGCAAAAAAGAAAAATATTCCTCAATAAAATTAAGGTTAATATCAAGATGCAAGGGTACGATTAGGTTTACACTTACACTTATAAACTTAAGGTAGATAAACTTAACTTAATAGTAATCCTAATAATGAAGATAAGTAAAATTAATAATGGTAAAGTGGGTAGATACACAAAAAGAAGTCTGCCATAACACAGGGCTGCCTTTACATACCTACATACAGTACAATGCACACTCCTACACTTATTCTTAGACATCCTCAAAGATCTAAGTAATTAAAGATCAGGAGTGGTGCCTACCAAGTCTAGAGACTACAACATGTTTGTTTTTAGGGTTCCATACCTATAATGAAAAAAAAAAACTTTTATAAGATCACCTTATTGTCCGTCTGTCTGTTTGTCTTTCTAGACCCTTTTTACAGAGATCACGAAGAGTAAGGCTTTACTAGATTTTAAGATAACAGCCTTATAAAAAAAAACAAAAAAGGCCCATTTTTTTTTACTAATGATTAATTGTTGAATTAGTTTGGGATCTGACCACTAGTCATTCTTATCCATACTGACTTCAGATTTCTTAACTGTGGGTGGTCACATTTGCTTGCTAATTTTTTTGAGTGTTACTTCTACATAGTTTTTACGTATAGATGCGCTCTGAGCTGAAATATGAGTAGATATTAAAAGGACTTGTGAAGGAAATTAACCGTGAGTGGAGTTAGAGCGGAGTAACGAGCAAAACAGTGTAGGGTTTATGGCCTCATTAGTGAGCCCTTCAGGTGGGCCGCTACCACAGAGCAGAGCCTAGTACATAATGTAAAAACGTATAGCCCAAGAATGCAACCGTATACGTCAACGTACCTACATACATCATATTTTTTTTATTGCTTTAGGGGAAGTGCCCCTAAAACAACATATTTTCCAATCTTATTATTATTATTATTATTTCACAAGCTTGTAGAGGCTACTCACAATCGTTAACGCGCATATTTTATACTCAAGCTAAAATTCTGAGAGCAATAGCTCTGTTTAGGGGTGGACAGACAGACAGACAGACCGATAACTAGAAAAACGGACGTAGCAAAACTATAGAGGTTCCTTATGGACTTCGGAACCCTAAAAACGTTTATTGACACACGTCAGATCAATTTCTTCAAATCAACAACGAGATAAAACACTTTGTTTATTCAAAAGCTTCTTAAAGAAATCATGTGAGTCAATAGTCTGATCGATCCATCACAATTTGACGCAAATTCTGTAAAATAAAGCTCAATGTAACGAGCTTTCTCACACTTTATGGATGCAAACCTGTCTGATATCATATAGACGATTTTCGTTCAGCCACAATACTATCACATATATAAACGTTACATTGAGAGTTGAGACGTAACTAACCTCCGAACGAATGCTAAGAGCATGTTCTCTAAAAATAATTTATTTACAGAAATGTATAGAATATACAACTATTAACTATATAATACGTGTGAAAAGTTGCGCTATCTAATAAATAAATTAAATATAGCCTTTTATTTAGACAGCTTTTAAACTCAATATTTAATAAATGTACTGAATATACAATAATTTAAAATACATGTGTAACAGTTGAACTATCTAAAGACCGTTTAAAACGATCTATAGCTTAACTGATCCAGAACAGCCTCAAGATACTAGCGGCATTCATATATATATTCTAAAAACTACTACATTCATAATAACCGAAGACTAAATTAATTCTACATAAAAATATAATATTGTTGTGCCAGGATCTAGGACAAATATGGCCTTCACTCAGCACTGATGCACACTTGAGTGCTCAGTTCTGGTTTTCAGTAGATGCCAGGAGACTTACATCACGACCATCTATGTGTATAATATAAATAAATAGAATTCATAATAAATAGAGAAGAATATAATAAACCAGACTGTGCGAATCAGTCTAACCAAATCTGTGAAGCAAATGTTACTAAGGTTGATTGCAATGGATGGATTGAAATTGAAGTAGCGCACTTAGTGTCAAAGAGAAAAGTATTATTTATTTTCACTGTAGCTTGTATTAGCAAGTTGAATGGCATTGCTAATACGCTGGGCCAGATAGGAGCCAGCTCTTGGATCACTCGATGCTTTTACCAGACGCCGTAACATAATTCTGCCAACACGATGGGCCTGTTCCCCACGGGCCAGGGTCTCGACCTATTTATTAATATGTAATAAAAAGTACTAAAAATCTTATAACAATAACATAATCAAAATGTAAAAAGTAATCACTTACTGTTAGTTTTGTTTCGATGCTCTTTAGGCCATAAGCCTCCACCAACTCCTTCTGCTTGTCTCTGTCGTATGTCTCTGTAGTTCTTGTCCAATGCTTTGCTCCTTTATTCATCGACTTCATCAAAAAGGAGGAGGTTCTCAATTCGTCGGAATCTTTTTTTTTATGTATGTTCACCGATTACTCGAAAACGCGTGAACCGATTTGGAAATTTAAATTTTTATCACAATCGATCGAGCTGAAAAATCAACTAAAATCTAAAAATTGTATACATCGATAATGTTTTCGTGTACTTCGATACCTCGCTCGCTTCGATACCTTCGATACTCTCATTGGAGCGTAGCGTTTATTTGGCCCAACCATATTATATATATACAAAATACATCTACTTTTCACTAAAAATGTATTATAGGCTCAAATTTCATTCAATGAAGTCGGTTTTCTTTTTAGTTTTTAAAACGTAAATATTTTAGATATCGATTCCGGCGTTTATCTTGCCGTCCTCTTCTTCCTTTTTTAGTCTTGTGTAGTCTTCTAAGCGGAGAAGAAGAATTACTCTTCTTCTCCGCTTGCTGATGCATCTGAGCATGTGGCGTGCCCTTCTACATATCAGAGTTTTAATTTTTATAATAACGTCAATCAGAGAACTTACTTCGTTTGTCTGTATTTCTCTTTCGATCCAGGAGTGAATTTAGGCGAAAGTACCAAAAGTTTACAAAATTCTGTCTTCGTGAGGGCCAAGGTTTAGTTTACAGTTTGATATTAGTGTCGGTATTTTTCATCACTTCTTTAAGGACCAGTAGGTCCAAGCTGAATTATTTAAGGACAACTTAAAAAGGTCTGTACATAGCTCAACTGACATAGATCACTGCCAGTGAGTAGTGAATATTGCTACGTTGAATGGCAATGCTCATACACAGCCAGAAAGGAGCCAACTCTTTGATCACACGATGTTTACACCAAATGCCCCAAAACAACATTCGTGTTGGCTTCTCGTTCCCTTCGCGCCTCGACTTTCAAAAGCTCAAAACAAAAAAATTCATTGCATTATAGTGTATAATGGCGCACTCCATTTATAGTGGTCCTGTCATATGAACCAGCAACCATCACACAATCACATCTCTCAACGCCTGTATTATTTCCCAAGTGGCCTATCTAAGTAATGTATTTATTATGAGTATATACAGGGTGTTGTCCCGGCGGCCGGTCCGGCTCGTTATTGCCGGAAAAGCCTCCATTACACCGCAAACTACTTCACTAAATAATAGGCTCCGCGCCGGCCGCGACGAATACACCATGTATATTGTACATATATAGCACGTGCCATTGTGTTTACTGCTAATAGTAATATATATGGGTATAAAAATGCCGTGGTTTAAGTTGCTGTTAAGGTAAGTTTGAGATTGGTTATATTAGAGATGAGTTAGTTGGTCTACTACATCACCATCCGGTCGGGCATCCGGTCGGGCCTATATATCAAATGGGTATCGCAAAAAATATTAATAATATCTGTATAATTCAAAACAATACCATCTCAAACTAAGCAAAACTTTTGGCAATGGAAACCAAATGACGGATAGAATATAAACTTGGATACTTGTAATTACATACCCTACATACTTTTTAACACCCAGATACAGAACATACACGTATGTCCATCATACAAATCTTACAACCTACCGCGCAGAAGATAGAGATACTACTAACTGAGCTAAGGACAGTCGTTTTAAATTGTAATTTAAATTTCGCCCACTTCTAATGTTTTAAAGGATACAAAAGGTAATTCAACGATAGTCGAGGAAAACTGAGGACCATCCATCGACTTTACCTAGCCTTTTTTTGGCTTTTTAAATTAACCGTTCCAATTAGCGCGCGATAAACGGTCGTAGGTAATAAAAGGCATTTTTTGGAGCTGCAGAAGTTCCTAAGTAAATGAGGATAATAAGTCAACGAAAATTAAAAATAGCCACTAAGCCAAAGGCATAGACGCAATTTAGTAAAAAAGAAGCTATCAATTTGGCAAAACGCCTCCCGCACCTGTGGCGCAGTAAGCCTCACATTTCACGAAACGCTTCTACTTCTACTCGACTGGTACTGCCTTCCGATTACGAGATCGTGGGGTATTTACCCCAGCAGTTTCTTGCCTGTGCCCTGTATGAGGGAAAAGAGGTTTTCAAGGACGCCTACTCATCGACGATAGAGACTTTGTCGTTTTGTCGCGTCAATTTAAACTTGGCTTTAGTTCTGATTGTAATGTGGTATGTATGAGTAAACTCCGCTTAGTAAGGGTCCGATAAACAAATTGGTAAGCTATATTGACCAACTCGTACGTTATTACACGAAGTTCTACATACTAGACCCTTCAAACTAGAACTCGTGTGAAGTTCGACAGCCGCAAAAACATGATTGCCCGAGGCGATTCTTCAAATATAGCATAGCTTTAGAAATGAGAAGTTGGTTTGTTCGGTAGTCGGATCACTAGTTCTCTCATTGTCACTACGATTGAGATCGGGTTTCAAAAATGTTCGGACAAATAAAAATACCACGGTATTTACATGAGGGTAAGAGGGTATATCCCCATCAATTTGTATATCTATACCTATAAAAGAGCTTAACCTGTCTGACTGACTGACTGATTTATCATCGCCGAGCCGAAACCGCTGAAGCTAGAAAGCTGAAATTGGAAGGTTGAAGCTTGAAGCTTCCTTTTACAGCAAAACAACCCTTAGTGGGTTAGTGGGACGGGTTTTTTTGAAATTCAATCGCTAAGAGGGTGAAAAGGGATGATAACTAATGTATGAAACTTTTTATCGCGTAGTGCGATTTCGTTGAAACTTGATATGAGTAAATAAAATGCAAAATAAATGTACACGTGTTTCAGGATTTTTCATAATAACCTTAACAAAGGGGTAAAATGGGGTGTCAAAATTTGTATAGGATCTTTTTAACGGGTGGTGTGATTTCTTAGAAACTTGGTTTCGATACTTAAAATGCAAAATAAATGGACACGTGTTTCAGGATTTTTCAAAATAACTCTTATAAAGGAGTAAAATGGGGTGTGTGATTGGTTTGAAACTTATCAATAAAATTTGGTATGGAGATAAATTGCATCCTGAGGAAGAATTTAAGCTACAACTCCTTTAAAAAAAATGCGGACGAAGTCGCGAGCAGCAGCTAGTAATTAATATAGAAAGAAGTTTGGTTTAAGCATTTAGTTTTTGCATTGTAACAAATACCATCAAAAAAACTCTTGAATAAATTTTAAAGTCGCATTTACAAATTCATCAATGGAAAAGGCGGCAGTCTACTTCGACGTAACGACGGGTCCAAATAAAATTATGTCCGAATAATTGATGGAACCATTCGATCAATTAATTCATGCTATTAATATTCACAGGCGGAGGGGGAAGAGGAAAACGTAGGCGATTCATACAAAATAATGTCCATGAAATGATGCTCTGTTTGATTTATATCAAGCGATTTACTCTGTCACTAAGAGGTGGCCCCTGACTCAGACCCATTACTTAGTATTTTATTGTTCGTACTTATAGGTGAATACATAACTATTTATTTACCTATTGTTTTTATATATGTATCTGTGACCTCTGTGGCACTGTGGGCTAAGGCCCGGCTGAGACGCAGAAGGTTGCGGGTTCGATTCCCGCCGCGAGACAAATGATTGTATAATGTGCCAGTATTTGTCTCGGGTCTGGGCATAATAAATGTATGAATTTCAAAAAAGTATATAAGTAGTATATCAGTCATGTGGTACTCATAACACAAGCTCTGCTTACTTTGGGACCAAATGATGCTGTGTGAAATGTCCGGGATTATTTATTTATTATTATTTCTTCATGGGCCTGGGTGTTTCTATGTATAATATGCACCTTCTCTGTTTATTTAAAGTCCATTCCACCCAAAGGTTGTCTGGTAGAGATCACTATTACCGATAAGGCCGCCTATTGTATTGCCTTTAATAGTAAAGTTATTGTTATTGTAATATTCAGTGTGGTAGTCAATAAAAAAATATCTAACTATGTATAAATTTACAAAAAAGTAGTATATTGGTCATAATTATACCCATAACACAAGCTTTGCATGCTCTGGGGCTAGATGACTATGTGGAATGTCCGGCATTATTTATTTATTATTAATATTCACTTAATTTATACACGTGCCTCTAACTCTTCATCAGATCATTCATCATCATCATACCAGCCTTTAGGAAGTCCACTGCTGGACATAGGCCTCCCCAATTGATTTCCAGGAAGAACGATTTTGAGCCCTCTCCATCGTCCGACTTCCTGCGATCTTTACAATGGGGTCGTCCTACGCTTCGTTTTCCTGTCCTTGGTCGCCATTCGAGAACTTTTACTCCCCAACGGTTTTCAGTTCTGCGAGCTATATGGCCTGCCTATTGCCACTTCAACTTGCAAATTTTGAGTGCTATGTCGGTGACTTTGGTTCTTCTACGGATTTCCTCGTTGCGGATTTTATCACGTAGTGTAACACCAAACATAGCTCTCTCCATAGCTCGTTGCGCGACCCTGAGCTTGTGTATGAGGCCAATAGTTAGCGACCAAGTCTCAGTTCCATATGTCATCACTGGCAACACGCACTGATTAAAGACTTTCGTCTTGAGGCTCTGCGGTATCTGTGACGAGAAGATGTGCCGTAATTTCCCGAACGCTGCCCATCCGAGTTGGATTCGTCGGCTGACCTCTTTGTCGAAGGACCCAAATAGACATAATGGTCTACAACTTCGATTATATCGCTCTAACATGTACTGGTACGGGTGCAACATGAGCATTTGACATGATTTTTGTCTTGCTCATGTTCATTTTAAGACCCACTTGTTTAGAGACGATATTGAGATCGCTGAGCATTGCACCAAAGTCTTCCAGCGATTCTGCCATGATGACTATATCGTCGGCAAATCGAAGGTGAGTGATGCGTTCGCCGTTGATGTTGATACCATATCTATGCCAGTACAAGAGCTTGAAAACATCCTCCAATGCAGAAGTGAACAGTTTCGGAGAAATAACATCTCCCTGTCTCACCCCTTTATGCAATGGGATTGGATTCGTGCTCTGGTCCTGGAGTCGAATAGACATGGTGGCATTACTGTACAGACATTTCAACACTTCGATATACCGATAGTCGATTTGACACCGCTGGAGTGACCGCAACACTGCCCAGGTTTCGACAGAATCAAAGGCTTTCTCATAGTCCACAAACGCTAAACAAAGTGGCCGGTTATACTCTTCGGTCTTTTGTATAACCTGCCGGAGCCGGATGTGATCTATGGTGCTAAAGCCTTTTCGGAACCCGGCTTGTTCGGGAGGCTGGAAGTCGTCAAACCTACGAGCGATACGATTAGTTACTACTCTCTAAAACAGCTTATAGACATGGCTCAACAGCGAGATGGGCCTGTAATTCTTTAAGAGGGTTTTATCCCCTTTCTTAAAGAACAGTACCACCACGATCCCGTTCCACGCCTCTGGCGTAGTTCCCTCGAGGATGACGGAGTTAAACAGCTTCTGGAGGACCTAAAGTACCGGTGTTCCACCCGCTCTCAGAAGCTCTGTCGTTATTCCGTCTTCCCCCGGTGCCTTGTTGTTCTTAAGCTGCTTGAGAGCCGTTCGGATCTCGTATAGGCTGACGTCCGGAATGTCTTCAGTATAGTGTCGGGTTAGGCGGGCTCTTGCATCGCTAGTCGTGCTTGTAGCAGGGCTTTGCGATGAAGTGCACAGTTGTCCAAAGAACTTCTCGGGCTCTCGTAAAACCTCTGGCTTTGAGGAAACGACCATGCCACTGTCGGTCTTCAGCTTCGTCAACAGGCTTTGCCCAATAGACAGATCTCTCGCGAACACTTTGGAGCCTTGGTTGCGCTCTATTGCGTTCTTTATATTAGAAGTATTATACAGACGCAATCGCATAGACTTAGAGATCTGTTTATTTAGCGTACTGTATTTCGACATGTCTACTAAAGACTGCAGTTTCATTTCGCTACGTTCTGCCATGAGTTTTAGAGTTTGCTCAGAGAGTTTTTGGGTTCTACCTTTGCGCTGAGTCTTACAGAACTTTGACCCAACAGCATGGACAATTTCCACCAGCCCGTCATTTATTTCGTCCACGGATTCGCATTAGGCGAATCATTGGAAGCGATCTTGAAGTTCCAATTGAAAGCTCTCGGGGTTTTGGATTTGGGCAGGACTTGGGCGAAGAGTAGATTTCATCAGATGGGACCTTTCTAGCTTTACGTTAAGATTTAATGAGCCTCTAACCATTCGATGATCACTGCCGGTTTTGACCCTGTTGATCACTGAGACATCATGTCATCATCATCATCATCCTGGAAGACCGCTTCTTGAAAAAGGAGTTCATCATAAAGAGTCCCTCTTTTTCCATTTAGTCGGCCAATCGCTGACCCCGTTGGTTCCACTGTCCAAATCCAAATTGCCCCACTCTCAGTTCACCGCCGTTCCTCATACCTAGCCGCGCGTTGAAGTCCCCCATTACAACCGTAAAGTGTGTTTTCGAGACTTGCATGGCATTTGAAATTTCGAGTGAGAAATTTCGACACCTGTATGACCTTAAGCGAATACCGTTTGGTTATTCTGAGTATAAGGTATACCACCCTGCTCGACACGCTTTCGATCTTCACAATGTTGTTAACGAGAGATTTGTGGACGAGAAACCCAACACCGTGCTGAGATAGTTGATCGCCCTCCCGGTAGTAGAATAAGTTGCCGGAATTTAGGATTATCTTGTCCTCTCCCTCTCTTCGGACTTCTGATAACCCTATAATATCCCAGTGCAACTTATTCACTACTTCTTCCAGCTCTATCAACTTCTCGTCGGTCCTCAGTGTGCGTGCGTTGTAAGTTGCCAGGGCCAGGGGTCGTTGGGATTGGTAGCCGAACCTCTGCCGAAGATTTTTCGCATTTTTTTTTTTTTTGCACGGTAACGGCGAAACAGGGGTTTCGCCGTTACCGTGGCCGCCCCAGATCATTACAAATCTTCAATGATCTATATATATCGAGCGTGGGAATTACAGTAGTGATTATATTCGTCCTAGTTCAGGTCAGCTCTGCCTTCTGCGCTGTAGGTTGAGGGTTCGACTCTCCCTCAGGACAAATATTTGTGAAATGCATATAGGTGTTTTTCTGTGTCTGGGTGTTGAAAGTATCTTACGTATTTATACTTTTTTTGTTTTTTACATTTCACACACCATCACAGCTGCTCAAAGTAAGCAGAGCTTGTGTTAAGGTACTGATCAATTTCTTATAAATTTGATTTTCTTTTGTAAATACATACATATACATAGAAACACCCAGACCCGAGACAAATTTTCTAAATTTACAAATTTTCAATTATTATCTACCATGCGGAAAAAGTCGCGGGAAACAGCTAGTATATTGTTTTTGTTTATTGTTTATTGTTTTATTGAGCACCTTAGCTAACAATAATTACAAGTTAGAGATATACATAATTTCTTAACCTAAGGAAGTTACAAGGTACATAATGTGATACAACTGACACCTAAACTAAGATAATAAAAATCCTGTATGATAGGTATCAGCGCCCACCCTCAATATAGGTGCAATTTAGCTAGAGAAATTCTAGATAACTTAACAAATAGCTTGTGCGGTAAGTACATATTAATAATAAACACTCAAATGTAGGTAAGTATGATGGTATAAACAAATTAAAGAGAATAAAATAAAACTGTTAAGTATGTCTGCGAGTGTGTATATGTGTGTCTGTGTGTATGTGTGTGTGTGTGTGTGTGTATGTGTGTAAGAGAAGTTTGTATGTTTGACATTTGTATGTTTGTATGAATGAATCTTTACAATTATATCCCAATGCGTGGTGAAAGCTTCGCATTAGGATACAATTGCAAAAATATCTTCTGTAGTATCGTAGTTTAATGATAACAGCCATGTTGTAAGTGTACGTTTGCATGTTCGCTTGTTCAATGGGAAAATTAGCAGCTCCTTGTTAATTTTGTTGTAAAGCCAAGCTCCAAGAAACATTGGAAACCTTTGGGCAAATCGAGTGCGGCAACTAGTCAGCGGTAGGATCTGGTGGTTTCTCCTAGTGGCTAGACGTGTAGTATCTGCATCTTGGACCACAGAAGAATGCTGCTTCAGGATGGTATTTAAAATAAAGAGTTGGCGGACTGTCAGTACTTCACAATCTTTGTACAGATCAGTTGTACGATAGAGCTTTGGTTTAAAGTAAATTACTTTTAATAAGATTCTTTGGGCTCTTTCTACACATATAAGATTAGTCTTAGCTGCGCCCCCCCAACAGTTTAGACAGTAGGAGAGAACTGACTGGCATAGTGAAGTGTAAATTAATTTCATAATACGATTGCCTGCAGAATGACGTAATTGTTTACATATATATATAAGTTTCCTGATTCTATTAGATATATACTCAATATGACTCATAAAGTTTAGGTTGTTATCTATAATTATGCCTAGATATTTAATCGTAGAAGCCGTGGATGATTATATTAGTATTCTATCAGTTTTCATCTCATTCTCGTTTTCTCATAGTTTTCATCTTGTTATCAATAATACATAGAACGCTTGTCTAGGAATAGATAGTGTTGTTTGCATTGTCTACCTAATTATTTAACTAAAACTAAATATGAATTGACCTCTAAATACATAGAGACCACTAGTCTTAAGACGACAAGCCTATGTTATGTTGTCTTTTGATTCATCCAGTTAGTAGAAACAAAACGTTCTCTCTTACTATTTGCACCACAGAATATTCCTCACTATCCTATCCTCTAATAAGGTAGTGACATTACAGGTACACTCCAGTGCATATTATAGTAGATTATGTAGCGCAATCATCCGATTGGTGTTTGCGTGGGACAATAGAAAACGCTGGGATTGCCGGAGACGGGAGACGCGCACTGCTTGTGTACTCACGAGCACCAACAAATGACATACACATAGTCAGTATAAAAATACTTACACAATTGTAACTCGTTATAAAACAGTTAGGTATAAGTCAATTAAAACATTTTTTTACCTAAAATTCATAACTTTCCATGTATTAGAATTTTTGAAAATTTAAAATCTTGACGTATAGTCGAGCAATCAAACATACAAATAAGCGAATAGATAAATACTCGTATATCAAAAATAAGTAGTAAATAGTTCCTCCTATTTGAAGCCACTGTTTATACTCAAGTCAAGTCAAAATCAAAAGATACTTTATTCAATACAATCACAAGGATCACTTTGAAACGTCTTACAAACTAGGTGAATTTAGGTGCCAATTCCTCGTAACCCAAGCTCGAGAAGAATTGGCAAGAAACTCGTCCTGGTTCTAGCGCTTTTTTATATGATCCATCTTATATATGATTATTTATATGATTTAACTACCTTAACTAAGAAATACTAATACAAGAGAGTATACATTTCAAGTGTGTCGGTTAACTGTCTGACGGCAGAGCGACATGAGGCCATGCATTCTTATCAATAATACAGTAATTTATATTATGTTAAGCTTTCTTCAAGACTACATTTTATGTATGCTTTAAATTTCTTAATAGGTAGTTTAGTAGCATTTTCAGGAACCTTATTATATAGAAGCGCACCGTGTTCCCCATAAAGGACTTATTTACTTTTTCTAGTCGAAACCTAGGGATGTATAATTTATGTCTATTTCTTTTACTATAACCAGCTATCTAATATATATATATATATATATATATATATATATATATATATATATATAAACAGGAAAAACAATGACTAATGTGCACCAGTAACAGTTGTGGAATAAATAGATAAAAAATAAGATCGTCTAATACATACCAATATATATATATATATATATTTCCAAAACACTCGAGGGCTTCGCACAAAAACGCAAATAATAAAACGTAGTATAAGTCTTCATGCATATGAAGATATTTCAATCACAGAGAGCTGGTTGATTGATAGTATTAACAACAATGAGTTCATCGACGATAGGTATGTGGTTTGGAGGCGCGACAGGAACTATGCTCTTACCCATGAAATGTACGGCGGCGGAGTCTTATTAGCGGTCCGCAAAGAGCTGGGTGCAGTTGAGCGTCCTGAATGGTGCTCTTCTGCAGAGGATATTTGGATAACTGTGACTACTAAATGCAAAATAATAATAATAATAATAAATTATTTTATTTCAGATAACTAAGATCCATACAGTGTTAGTAAACTAACTCTAGGTGTTAGTAATATTGTTATATAAGGTTGACATCATGAAAAATTAAATAGAAGTGGAAATAAGGCAAGGCCACTCACACTGTGATCGAGCAAAAACGGAATAGTTTCCTATGCCATCATAACTCGACTACATTGCCCGAAAAAAGGACTATCCCACTTATCAACTATAGTACTTAGCATACTGTTGGTGGCTCCGAGTATTCTGTGTAACAGAGACGCGACTTTTTTGCGCATGCAGGCATGGAAGCCGTCAGCGCGTGCTTCTGCAAACATAAAGATCGTGCTTACAACAAAATCCACTTTTGTACCTCTGTAATGAAAACCTAGGGAACTCTTTCAACACTCAGCTCACTAACTTCACAGATACACTATCTCTGATATCGACCTCCTGTCCCAATGATACTTTTATTATATTAGGTGACTTAAACTTAAGTAACGTTGACTGGCTCTGTAACCGAGGGTTGCCACAACCTACTGGAATTGCAGGGGACAGTCAGATTTACTTTTTTGACACATTGTCAGTGTCATTAACTCAATTTAATATATATATCAAAATAATAATAACAATATTCTAGATTACGTTTTGTGTAATGCTGATGTTTCCGTATCAGTTTGTGACAATCCATTGGTACCTGAAAATGGGCACCATAAATCCTTAGTAGTTGTTCTAGATCAACAAGCATCTATGCCCCTGGCACAAAATTCACATACCAAATATTTATATCATTCTGGAGATTATGACGGTATTAATTCTAACTTAATGGACACTAATTGGAACACACTATTGAATAATTCGTCGTTTTATGACCATTTATATGAAGTCCGTGACAAATTCATACCTCAAAAAATTATTGGTTCGTCATGTCTTCCGCCATGGTATAATGTCCCTCGTAAGAAAATGCTGAAAGAAAAATAAAAGTACCTATGTCAATGTTACACATACGGCAACGTCTCAGATACGAGTCTTTTTCTCTTCTTAGACAGAGAGCTAAGACTCTTGAAGAATCGTGATTTACTGCTTTTATAAAAACCACTGAAGACCTTATTCTGAAAAACACTAAAGTTTTTTGGTCGTATGTTAAATCTCTCAAAAAGGGTAACAACTTTTTACGCTCTTTTCTAATTTTTGAGGGGCAGGAGGCTGACGACGGAGAAGGTATCTGTAATCTCTTCTCGGATTATTTTCAATCAACTTTTCTGTCTTTGTCTCAGTCCTCCTAAGTCGGTCTCACTGATTTTGATAATGAATATTCATCTAGCAAATATCCTTGCTCTATTGGTGACATTGAAATTGATTCAGCTTCTATTTTAAAAATTCTTATGTCACTTGACGTGTCAAAGGGAGCCGGGCCCGATAATATTGTCCCAACATTTATAGGTAAATGTGCTGCAAGCTTAACTAAGCCGCTGACTATACTTTTTAAAAGGTCTATTAGGGAAGGGGTTGTGCCAAAAATTTGGAAATCGGAACAGAAATTAAGAATTACAGGCCTATATCAAAATTATATATTTTTGCCAAGGTTTTTGAAAGGATGGTTTATGCTCAGGTATACTCAACGCTTTCTGCTTGTTTTATTCCTGAGCAGCATGGATTTCTGAAGAACCGCTCATCCACGTCTAATTTACTCATATTTAATGACTATACCTACTTCCGTAAGCATGGACTCAGGGGGACAGGTAGATGCTGTATACAGTGACTATAGTCAAGCATTTGATCGAATAGACCACCAATTGCTTTTACAGAAGCTCTTAGACGCTGGAATGCATGGTAACTTGTTCAGATGGTTCACATCATACATCGAAAATCGTTCTCAGAAGGTAGTAGAAAATGGTTTCTGTTCTTCCACTTGGACCTGTGTTCCCTCTGGTGTACCTCAAGAATCCTTGCTCGGACCCCTACTTTTCTCAATATTTCTTAACGATATAGACTCCTGTTTTATACACTCGCGCTTTTTATTATACGCCAACGATATGAAGGTTTTCAAGCACATAAATTGCATTGATGATTGTTATTTACTACAGGAAGATCTAACTCGGTTCGAGCAATACTGCCAATTAAAAACAAGTTAGATCTCAACGTCGCTAAGTGTTTCACCATAACATTCACCCGCAAGCTAAAACCCACTAAATTAAAATAAACCACTCTTAAAGAAGTAGACGAAATACGGGACCTGGGTGTTTTACAGGACTCTAAGCTGTCCTTTGACAAACACATCGACAATGTTTCCACCAGAGCAAATAAAGCACTAGGTATTGTGCCTATGTGCGTAGTATCCTCGAGTACTGTTCTCAGGTAAGGAACCCACAGTATGATATTTATATAAAAAGAATGGGATCATCCAACGTCGATTTTTAAGATTTTTACAATATAAGTATAAGTGCATTGATGTTGACTACGTCGCTAGGTGTAGGAGACACCACATGTTGCCACTACTAGAGAGACGTAAAATAGCTGATATAATATTCCTTAGTAAAATAGCGCAAAGTAAAATAGACTCCCCAGCTACTTCAAAATTTAAATTTGAAAATCCCAAGCAGAAAAAGTTTCAAACATTCGTTTTCACCCTTTTTCAACCTCTTAGGGGTTGAATTAAAAAAATACCGCCGTAGTGGGTGGTTTTGTTTTAAAAGGTTTTGTTGTAAACCTTCCAAATTTCAGCTTTCTAGCTTCAGCGGTTTTGGCTCAGCGATGATGAATCAGTCTGTCAGTCAGGTTAAGCTCTTTTATAGGTATAGATTAAAACACTTTGGTTGAATTTGCTTTCAAATTTGTTTTATATTTAAGTTTAAAATGTAATATTTAAAAAAATATTCTGCTATTTAGGGCAAAGACAAAGCCAACACATAAAAAATCATGAAAATCGGTCGTTCTCGAGTTATGAATTGTGTAACTAGCATGTCATTGTTTTATATAAACATTATATAGATGACTAAACAATAGAGTTTTATAGTTTTTATACATATCTCGCGTATATTCGTTACTTTGATCATTCGTTTATGTTTCTTTTACTCGTAGGTAATGTTACTTTGGGCCACACAGATACAGTTATTAGTATACAGTGAGTGAGTTTATTTGTATAGTCTGTCTTTTGTGTCTGTTTCATTGCACTGCAGTGTACAGCAAAGTCAGAAACTATTGCGAGGTATTGCTCTATCGGGCGCCGTGTTTGGTTAGGTCGGGCTTGCTTAGTAAATACCATTGGCCGCCCTATTCTGCTCTAATACAATTTTATGAGATTGTTTTATGCTAAATTGTAAGATTTCGCTTCGAGAATATCAGAGCATAGTTTTTGGTTTACTGAACTTACGGGAAAACTGAATTGCTATAAAATAATAATATTTCTTATATAAAGTCCGCGGACAAATGCTAGTAAATAGTCATATATTTGATTCAATCAGGTACAAGGTAACTTTCTCCTAAGTACACATCAGCAGGTCCTAGCTGTCGAATAGCCAATGGTGTTGTGTTTGATTACTTCCGGGAAAGTTTTGTGTTTCAGTTGACTTTGTACTTTACATTGATATAAAGCTACGTTCAAACCGACGTGACGGCAGCACGCCTTTATACGAGCGGTTTTATCGAGGGCAAAAGACGACGGGTGCTAAATGGCGGAAACCAGTCAGAATACATAGGTCAGCTTCTTAAAAACTAAACGATTGCACGCTCCAAATTGACTCAAAAGATAGACTTCTGCTTTTAAAACTATCATGGTTTTGCACATAATTTTCTTAATTTTTGCATGCGCCATGATCACGAGATAAACTGACTCAGTTTATCTCGTGATCATGGCGCTAGCAACTGTGCCGAAATATCGAGAAGCAGAAAAACTCATATATCATGGTAAATATCCCGTTTTGAGTGAAAATTATAGACTTCTGCTGTTGATACGATTTGGTGAGGCGTTGTTTGTTATATTCCGCAGTAACAGCAAAGAATGAGCAACGAAACAGACTATCGAACATTACAATTTCTGTGTTTGTTTGGCGAAATCATTTGGTTTTACCAATTTTCGAATAACCAGTGTTTGTGTGAATGTTTGATGACGGATCCACTCTGTACTCTGGTGGTCTTGTGTACCGATGTTTACAGTCATTTTACTGTTGAAAGGATGCTCTGGGTCAGTCGTGTATTTTGGGTAGGTTATCCTTCTGTTATTGAGAATGATCCAGAAGAACCTGGGGTCGGCAAAGCTTTTTTAATTTGAACGAGCACATAACGGAGTCAACCGTGACGAAACATATTTTCATACTGAATTCCAGCGGATATTCTGTTAGATAAAACGATTTCGGTGTGGTTGGTGCCGCCATGTACGCAATCTTCTACAACAGTCAAAAAGTAAGAAAAATAAACACAATTTTATTTTATTAAAAAATAACAATAAATTCTAACTAAGCTAAACTTAAGGCGAATACTGGATTTACATTTTAAAGGTAATGTTTATACAATTCATAAATTTTACCTTACGGACATACCAAATAAAGTAAGTAACAAATATAAAAGTGTAATAAGAACATTTTGCATCCTAAATAATTATTAAACCTACATAATACATAGGTAGTACGTAAATATGCATGTTTATCAAATGTACTCATTTAAAATGAAAATGAATGAAAAATGAATTTTGTAAATGAAAAGTAAAAGGTTAGGATTAGGATTTTGTGGAATAATAGATTAATAGATTTTTAAAGATATATTTACAATGGCATGCCTAGCACCTATAGTGTTCTTGGCCATAATATTAATTTAGCAAAGCACAATATCGTAATCCCCGACTATCTCCGGGTATTATCGTAATATAGTGCCATCCGGAGAGCAAACACGTTCAAATCTCACGTTAATCTCGTAGATACAAACACCATTGTAACTAGGAAGCATAATAAAGCTGGGTATTCATATGCGAAGTAACCGTTGCAGGTAGAGCAAGGTTGTAGCAAGTGTGTATAGATACGTTTATATAGTAAGCCGAGAACATGGAACCTTGGGTCTAGTAGTTCTTAACAGGTTATCAAACGCCACACTGTCCACTACTTGCCAAAGACCTCCATAACTGAATGACAAGAGTTCCTTCCACCACCAGAAAATGTTAAATAAAAAGATTTCCGTCCACTGTCTCGTTGCGACAGTTGTCGTGGACTAATAAATTTATACCATTCAAATCTTGAGACCATTGTTGTACTAGGATCTTCTACCAAATCAAAATAAGTCTTCTTATATTTATGTTACCTGCGTACGAAATAGAGTGTTTGCATCAAATTGACTCCACAACGATCGCTTAGTGTCAACTGCTTGCAGGCAGTGCTAACTGCTTTTAAGTGAAAGATAAATCGGTGATGTAATGAGTGCTCATTATCACGTACAGGTACTAGCTACTGAGATAATGCTTGCGGTGACGCTGACGAGGGCGGGGTGAGGGGGGTCAGTGATGTATACTATTAAGCTTGTTTGAGCTGATTTGACAACGCCGGTGAAGCGACGCCGGTGGCTAAGATGCTAGTAGCGTGGGTTCCATCGATGATGCGAGATATGTTTCTAACATCTACTACTACTACTCTGGTCGTCTAAACCTTCCCATCTTGGGGTTTAGGTAAGGGCCTCGACATCTTTGTCATTACCCTGGCTTCAACTCGCAGGGGCGACTGCCCCTGGGTCAGTGGGTCTCGTTGCGTTCTGCAACGGTACGCTGCCTTCTTGGCGTTAGCGGTGGCCTTCAAGGGGGTTTAAGCGCTTCCTGTATCCGCGTCTGCGGAGTTAGGTGCGCTATGGTGGACTTGGTCCTGGTTATCAATGGGGGGGAGTGGTGCGGATGCTGGGGCTCACACAGCATGGCGCGCGCAGCACAGGGCGCACGCAGCACGTGGCGCAGCACATGGGGCTCTCAGCACAAGGCGATTGCAGCCAAGGCGCAGCACACGGCGCGCGCGGCACAAGGCGCACACAGCACGTGGCGCAGCACATGGGGCTCTCAGCACAAGGCGATTGCAGCCAAGGCGCAGCACACGGCGCGCGCGGCACAAGGCGCACACAGCACGTGGCGCAGCACATGGGGCTCTCAGCACGAGGCGAGTGCGGCCATGGCGCAGCACACGGCGCGCGCGGCACAAGGCGCACACAGCACGTGGCGCAGCACATGGGGCTCTCAGCACAAGGCGAGTGCGGCCATGGCGCAGCACACGGCGCGCGCGGCACAAGGCGCACACAGCACGTGGCGCAGCACATGGGGCTCTCAGCACGAGGCGAGTGCGGCCATGGCGCAGCACACGGCGCGCGCGGCACAAGGCGCACACAGCACGTGGCGCAGCACATGGGGCTCTCAGCACAAGGCGAGTGCGGCCATGGCGCAGCACACGGCGCGCGCGGCACAAGGCGCACACAGCACGTGGCGCAGCACATGGGGCTCTCAGCACGAGGCGAGTGCGGCCATGGCGCAGCACACGGCGCGCGCGGCACGAGGCGCACACAGCACGTGGCGCAGCACATGGGGCTCTCAGCACAAGGCGAGTGCGGCCATGGCGCAGCACACGGCGCGCGCGGCACAAGGCGCACACAGCACGTGGCGCAGCACATGGGGCTCTCAGCACAAGGCGAGTGCGGCCAAGGCGCAGCACACGGCGCGCGCGGCACAAGGCGCACACAGCACGTGGCGCAGCACATGGGGCTCTCAGCACAGGGCGAGTGCAGCCATGGCGTGGCACACGGCGCGCGCGGCACGAGGCGCACGCAGTACGTGGAGCTCTCACAGCACGACACAAGACGCACGGCGCACACACGGCGCTTGTGTTATCAGGAGTCAGTGGCGATGGACATATCCCCCGTCTAGCATCCGGTTTCGGCCGGGGCGGAATCTCAGTTCCGCTGCCGGCGAGTCCCTGGCTCGTTGGGGGACGGGGAGCAGCTGCTGCTGCTGGCTGCATAAGTAGCAGGTGCCGCAGCGCTTCTTCAAGTAGCACTACGGATTGCTCGGGTGTTGGCAGGCGGGTGTCTGGGCATCTACGGTTGCGTTGGTCAGTCAGATGGGCGAGAATCGGAGTCAGATGTGGTTGCGGGCGATGATGCTGTTCGCCACTACCTAGCTGTTTTCCATAAAACACCGGGTAGTGGCTAGAGCACGGTATGGGGACCGAGAACGGAGGGCGGATCGTGGACGCGCACCCGGGTGCTCACGACTGGCCGGCGGGGGGGACCCTCCCGCTACCATGCCGAGGGGCACGGTAGCGGGGGTCACGCGCAGACCACCGGGGGTCGGAGAGGCACGAGGGGCACTTCGCGGGGGGTTTGCACTCCACAGGACTTCTAGTGGCGCTAGTGTCGACTGTGGAGGCGTGGCTTGAATTGTCCCTAGTCTTTTTTGAGTGTTCTAACATCTGTAAAACGTTTTAAGGACACAGCACAGGGTAAGACCCTACTGTGGACTATTAGTCAACCCCTGACTCACAAGATTGCTGTTAAGTATATGTTTTTTATATCGAAATGTCGGGTTTTCTAAGGTTTGGTAACATTGTATGCATTTTATACAATTCTAAAGTGAGACATTCCAACAAGCCGATTTTAAGCCTGAACGAACTCCACGCTCCGAGTGCTCCGCAAACATGGCGAATTGGAATCTTGAAACTATTTTTCCTAAGAGGTCAGGAATCAGCCAGCCAATGCCGAAATCGGATTGAATATTGCCAGTCACAATATATTTTTTGTACGCAATGATATATGTACCTATCAAATATGTACCTATTATTTTAGTAACATGTTAACATCGATATTATAGTATAATCGTATCCATGCTATTTAATAACTCTTTGTTATTTAGTAAGTGCATACACATAAATTAATAGTGTCCTGCAATCGGCGGTCTTATCATGATACGATTTCTATCAGACAACCGTAAAAAGTAAAGTTTGAAGTGTTTGTTTGTTCTCTAGCTAAAGGAACTTTCGCAATCATAATTCATATTGTTTTAGTAGTTAGCGGGTATTTATCTCGTATTACGATGCTTCGATTGTATTGCAACAACCACGGTCTCGGGCTGACTCAAATTAATTGGTAATACACGTTAAAGATCCGTTAGCTGCTGGGGAATTTTGGTATAACTAGAAACAAATTCAAGATATTAAAGTATGGGAATATTTTAATTCAATTCCTATATGAACATCTTGCAGTTCTTAGATTAGATTAGCATTTTAACTTATTTTCAATATCATTGTCCTATACGAGCATGATAGTTATAGAGTCATATCAGGTTCCTCTCATATAAAACACACCAAACACAATCACGGCAACACTTTCACTCACACACCCTCGATACCCTCCCTGACCGGCGTCCGTTAATTGGACCACCGGCGCCGACACCGGACGCAGGATTGCACACCGGACGGATCAGCCGGACATCGGATCAAGCAAGATACCTCGCAGTCTCACCCGTGTTCTAATTAATTAGATACCTGGAACTGTACTCCTAATGGGAGACATCGGCGTTGACTGCGTTGAACATGGCGTTTCTCCTTGCCCTGCCTGTACGTACGTATACCTTCATAAAGTCTACCTATTATTTCTTGAAGGTTGCAATTGTAAAATTAACAATCCCGGCTCATAGCTTATTAGGATACTGAGGCATAACATATTTATATTTTCGAAACTACTAACAACACTTATGTTGTTAGCGAAAGAACACGAACATGTAATTCCAAATTATTTTCGTCGCTAAAAAACAGCGAAACAAGAAATAAAGCTGTATCCACGCTTACGGCACCGCGTCGTGCTGGAATGGCGACAGCGTGTGCCATATAAATTATTTTTATGCTTCCTACCACCACACAAATAATGGCACCTACTAACGGACAGAAGGCACTTCTATCTCATTTCACCATACAAGAACAGAGCGAACATGTGCAGCCACACGGTATTGATTTCTTAAACGAATTCAACTCGATAGATTTTCAGATTGCCGGTAGACGCATTGTGTAATTTAAATAGCAAATGGAGACTTACGGCACTATCATAAAGCTGATTTTGTTTTTAACTGTGATTTGCAGTGGCCTAACGAGGCTGCAGTGCGCTCTGTCTCAGAAACAATGCCTGCGTGGATGCACGCATGGCTACCCTGCACGGCGCTCCACGCGCCATGCACTCAACCTACTTTGTATAAAATATTATCAGCTAAATGTTTCCACGGAAAATATAATGCTTTCAGCGAATTTTGAAATCCGCGCTCCGCTGAATAAGCTTGCAAAATTCCCGAACTTAGGTCTTTATCCCCTTTTAGCAGGCACTAAACTCCTTCTAATTCGCGCATTCGCATAAATCAACTACCGCATTCCGGGGCATCATTTCAATAACATGTCGCTATATAAAATGTTTTACGGCGACATAAAAATGATCCCCGAATATTTGGAATTGCTTGCATAATCGAACGGCAACCCTCTCGCGATTCAAAACCCATAACTACATTAAACTCGAAGACGTAGATGATATAACAAGACCGGGGGACCGAGCGCCGCACCCGATACAATTTACATATCCCTATCTTCGGAACATTTTAATATTATCCACATATCATGGAGTTCATATTTTCATGAGAAACACTCGAAACTCCTTCAAGTTCCACTGCATCGCATTCTAAAAATAAAGGGAATTTTCTGAAATTCAATATGGCACAAAACTGGCTATTTGCGGAGATGTGGGTCATATGTGGCGGAGGATGTCATTAAAACTTGAGCCCGGAAGAGTGTCTGGCACAACGAATGCAATTTTAAAAGGCTTGTAGAATCGGGACATGACAACCTCATTCTCATAACTTATCTAACTTCGTTGTATTCCCCTGATGAGTTCCCTTTGTTCCTTGTTCGGTATTAGCTGTTATAAGTTCCCCGATTTCATTGTGATGATGTGAATTAGGAATTTGAGAGTAACATACGTATTGACAGAAAATCGACTGAAAGTTAGGCTTATAACGGGCGGAGTATATTGTCCAGAACTTGAAATCGAAAGCAAGTAGTTTACAGTCTTCGAATTGAAAAGCTTACTACATTAGGTGCACCATTTCATTTTATCTCGGACGACAAAACATATTTTATAAGGCGTTTTAATTTATTTTTAGTTTAAGTTGTCTTCTTTGAATAAAGTTTGATTATACGACTCAAAATAGAGGTATTCTACGGAGGATGCCTTAATTTTGAATCAGGAAACCTCTCTAGGCTCCGGTAACTTGGTAAGTGAAACGGGTAGTTTACACTACTCCGGAAGTTTATGCACAAACACAACTTAACTTCATGTAACAGGTAACTTATGAGACATAACCGCCTAACGCAAGTTACTGAGTATGCAGGTGAGGACGTTATCAAAATACCAACTAGGTGCTGAAGGCTCGTGGTGTAGCCTGAGGAGAAAGATGGGTGAACGCACTGAGAATTGTGCTTAACATCTGTCAAGCAATGACGTCTAATCTGGGTCATGACAGAGGTTCTCAGGTGACTATAAGCTCTACTAGAGTTGGCCATTGCAGAGTCATACTAACTTTCTTGCTTACTTTTTTGTAGTTTTGAGCAATTTACTTGAGTTGATCTGAAAAGTTCTTAGCTTGCGCCAAACCCAAAAACATCAGAACAGAGCCCAGATTTCACACATCAAGACACGCTCGTGGGTCAGCGCCTCCTATTTGGCCTACTCACGTTTAGGCCCACTTCGATTGATCCGGGGTCTCGCGTCTTATGATTTCAAGGTTCTTTCTCAAATGTTTCTGATAAGAATGTTTAAGTAAAGATTGTTGTTTTACTAGAATGATTTCTAGTAACGACTCCGGATCTTTGAAAAATTAGTCTATGGTTTTTACCAGGGTCATAACACGTCAACTAGGTCACTGACCTGACACAGGATGGGCACACAGAAATACAAAACAAAGTTGAGTATGTTCCTGGATTCTCATTCCGTCGACATCTAATACCACTTAAGGTTCGAGCCACGTTTGCCTCGTTCCAAAGTACCTAGTATCTACTTAGATCGTCATAGAGCTTATTTCAAAGTAACAAAATTCAATAACGAAAACCTGCAAAGTTTCAGTAGGCCAAAAGCTACACATTGTCTAGCCTCGCATGCGAATATCGCCTCTAAAGCGTTTGCTATAAGAGTGTGAAACGTGCAGAGCGAAGTTTGTGCTTATTTATTAAGAAACGAGCTATCTCGTAGCAAATTTTACAAGGGAGCCGAAAGGGATTGGAAGTTAGATTAAAATAGTTGAGCTGAGTCGTGTCATGAGCCTGGGCCTGGGCTCCGTGACACCGGCTACCAGACATGTTTATTACTAAACAAACTTACAGCTTCTTATCTTCTAAGAATATTTAGACGACAAAGGTGACGAAGTTCTTAGCCTGCTAAAAATACTCCGTCGTGTCCAAAGTCAAGCGGCCAGTAGATTCCATACAATACAATACTGACAGTCAATACATAGTTATTCTACTGAATGTTAAATTTTCCGAAATTATCATTTCTTGTTTTACTACTACTAACTAGCTTCGTAAAATTTTAACTACATAATTACGGGTTGTTTTTATTTCAGCAAGTCAATAGACGAGGGTTGTGCCTACTTACAGTTGTACTTATTCTATTCTATCGTAGATCACCACCGTAGGTACGTAGCACGGTTGCTACGAAGTCAGCTACGCGCCACACCGCAATGTGCTACACTTTGAGCAATAGCCGATCTATAGCGTAGCGTGGTTCCAAAACACCCAATCTAAAAGTAAATGAATTTTAATAAGAGTTTGACCCTTTTCTTCGTGCTCTTGGAACCCCGCCGCCTTGCCTTATCTCAATTATTTTCATTCCATCAGTGTATGCGTGTACTGTCCTATTTAATCTCGTATGTATGTAGCAACAAGCCCGTGGGAGCCTGACATCCCTGGATTAAGATATGTAAATGAGATCGACTCACAACACGCACGCCGATTGGATGCTCTGATCGTCCTAATGTTAGGCCTGAAACACCCTGAAGCGGCTTTCATGTAAAATAGGCTTTATCGAGCTGGATTTAGATTTCATTTCGGTTCAGTACAAGTCAGATTCTTAAGTTGAGTGTATTCGCGCTGTTCGTCTAGATTTCTTTCACTCGGTTTGAATCGACAGAAGATAATATTTTTTTGACGGATTAAAAGATTTAACAAATAATTTGTTCTTCTTGGTATCTACTTAGAAGAGGCTTTTACAGACAGAGTGAATCACATGTGACATTACTATTAGTATAAACTGTAGAAATGTCAACAAGAGACTTGATAATGCTATATGCTAAATAAGGCAATCAAAGGTAATCTATTCAATTACTGCTTTAGGAAAGCAAACAAGGTACCGAGAGTCATCTGACAAAGATGGTATCATCATCATGCGGCTGGCATCCATTGCTGGGGTGTAGTCTTTACGACTTTCTTGAACCTTAATGCTAATTAAAGTGAACCCCTTACCGTAAGTCTAAACAATTAGTATACTAATATTGGTGGAAAGTCCACACACACCCATGTAGCTACAAACTGTGCATGGCTACTATAGGGACCAGAATAATTATAGAATACTTATATATTTGGCTGTTGGCGATCCCGATCGCGAGAACTAACCTGAGTGAGGCACCATTCACGCGAGTCCTTCTTATTATCAACAGCCTATGAGAATCTGATGATATTGATATATTTAGCTCTAGTTTGGCGAAGTTCTCAGATGCTGCTACACAGTATTTATGTGCTATGTGATTCCGTTGTCGTTTTGGTGTCCTTACTGTTAAGACAATGTAATTGTAATTTAAAATAAAATAAAATAAATAAATTAAATAAAAAATATTTTTAACAAAATAATGAATGAATAAATGAATGAATGAAAACACCTTATTGTACACCTAGCACATAAACAATTTGACAACTAAGAACACGTAAAAACATATGTACAATGGACAGTCTTATCGCTTATGCGGTAATAATTCTTTATAACACCCATAAATACATAGAACAAATATCTTTGTGCATCATAAATGTTTGTTCCAGGAGGGAATCAAACCAACAACCTACACTGCGCAGAAGGCAAAGCAAGCTGAGAGGCCAGTCACATGTTTCTTCACTTAGTGGTTTTGAGGCGTATATTAAGAAAATGTACCTTCCATTAACATAACACCCCGAGAATAAGTAGTAAGTTAGTACTTATAGCATAAATAAATAAATATAATTGTCTTTGGATGTAGAGTGTAAGAGTATAACTTCTCTTCATAAACGTTTCACTAGTTTCCAACTTGAGTTTCCTATGATTTGATTACTTACTAAACTCGTTAAGAAAATCGCTCCGAGCTCGAATAACGGAACTCCAGTTGATCTACAGCACTTCTTCGCAGATTACTGGTCAAATCCTCTGAGACGATGCTATTACTACCTCTTCAGGATTGTGAATAAAAATCTGTTTATTTTCTAGAACCTTCGCAAGGAAAGGTGTATTCCGTTCGGTTTCGCCTGATGCAGCAAAACAAAAGCAGTTTGCATTTAAATTCCAACTCCTTCGCTTGGTGAGCTCAGCCAGGTGTCGCTTGCCATCACAGATAGCAGGGACACTTAGCAGCTAAATAAGCTTCGAGTAACAAGGCTAGTTCACACTGGATGCGATGCGATAAGTTAGTTTGTATTATCTAGCTCTGATGACGTTCTTATGCCTCCGCCCGAAGGATTACATTACAACTGTAAATAGCCGTGTACTCCGAAGCACGCTTTCTGTACCCAAGTTATGACCGTGCTTCGTCGCTTTCTTGAATTGATCTAGAAAATGACTCAGCACATGGTGTATGTGCTTTAGTAGTATTTTTACTACATGAGCTCCAGTATTTTATATTAATTCTGCCTCATCTTAATAAATTCTTTAACTATCCAAACATTGATAGTAACAGCTTTTAGATACAAATGATTAATCGGTAATACGAAATGATAACACGAATATTTTTTTATATTACGAAAATTGGTAATACGAAAATTCTACTATCAAGGTACCACATGAATAGGACCTGAGCTCGAAACCGAACGTACGTAATACCAATCCATGAAATAAGGCCTATTGCTAATCGAAGCTGATAGACATTGACTGTATCAAGAGCTCCATAACAGCGATGCTGGATCGCTGTAGCGTCGCACTCAGTGAGAACCTGGCGTAAGCAAGCTGAGCCACTCGCCACGCCAGCTCGCTAAATTACCTGAAAGGCGAGAACAGCCGATAACATCGCTGCAACTCGCGGAGCTCACTATTACATAATGCGAATACCTTGCAGAAACACCGGTAATGAGTAGAATATAGGGTAATTATTATTTTATGTTGCTAGAGCTTCGGAACTACAAAAGAAGTAGGTAAAGAGTGATAAAAAAATAACAAGTAGTTCACAAAGTTACCTTTTAGTTTTTAAAACAATATATATGTATAAAAATGTTATGTTGGTTTGTGTACGCTTCAAAAACTCAAAAAGTTCTGCACCGATCAAGCTGAAATTTTAGTATGATAGATAATCCGCATCAAGAATTGTTTTTATTTATTATTTTTTTTGTACCACATCGAAGCGTGGCGGGGTACACCTAGTTATTTATAAATAATAACGCGGACGCGATAACTACGCGGACGAAGCCGCGGGCAGTTAAGCAGCTAGTGTCTACATGAATGTATAAAATACAGTAATGTATAAAATACGCACCTTGGCTTACTGATCAAATACGAGCAGAAATGCACAAGAAACTAGCTGCTAAGGTCAGATACAAGCGTACGCCATCTGATGAAAATAAGGAGAAATACACTCACGTTAGAAATCACTGCAATAGGGTGTGTAGGGATGCACAACGCCGATTTATCCATGAATCTGTAGAAAATAACGATCCAGCAAAAGTATTTCTTAACAATCACAAGAACAAATTATTTCTTCGGTCACTAGGAGTTGGAAAGCCTCGCCAACATAATTCCCAAAAAGACTTAGATATTGATTCTTTAAACCTTCATTTCTCATCTTCATCTAATTTTGATGGTCCAACTAAATTGCAAACTGTAAATTCTCTTACATTATTTCCAACTCCTGACTTCCCACCATTTGTGTTTCATCAATTCACTGATTGTGTTGTTATAAAGAGCATTTCAGCCATCTCATCGAATGCTGTCGGTAGTGACTGTATTAGTAAAAAAATTATTATACCTATCCTAGACGACATAGTCCACGTCATTGCATACCTTCTTAACTTTTCCATTGACTCTGGAACCTTTCCTGGTCTGTGGAAGGAGGCTCAAGTAACTCCCCTTCCTAAAAAATCAAACCCCTCTTCCTTCTCTGATTACCGCCCTATTTCCATTCTATCGTTTCTTTCCAAATTCCTTGAGCGCTTAGTTCACCAGCAACTCAGCCTTTTCCTTAACACAAATCTCCTTCTTAATCCCTATCAGTTCGGTTTTCGCTCAGGTCATAACACTGTCTCTGCTCTCATTAAAATTACTGATGATATCAGACTTGGCATGGAAAACGGTCTAGTAACTGTTTTATCCCTTCTGGACTTTAGTAATGCCTTCAATAATGTGGACTATAATATTCTATTAGCTATTCTCCGCTCTTATAACATATCTCCAACAGTAATTGACTGGTTTCGTAGTTACCTGTATGGTCGCCGGCAACAAATTCGCATTGATGACACTTATTCATCCTGGTATCAAGTGAGTGCTGGTGTTCCTCAGGGCGGCGTTTTATCTCCTCTTCTTTTTGCTATATTCATAAACTCTATATCTAAACGTCTCTCTTCTTCCTACCACCTCTATGCAGATGATTTAAAAATTTATACACAAGCTCCTGTCGAGTGGTTAGCTGAAGCCATCGCCAGTACTAACACTGACTTTGCGAGTATTCTAGAGTGGAGAAAATTATACGGTCTCAGAGTAAATCCATCTAAAACTCAAATAATTATTATAAGAAGCTCAAGAATGTTGTCTCGGATCGACTGGCTTAGCCTCCCGCGAGCTATGTTCGATAACACTATCATAGAAATTAGCGAAGTGGTTAAAAACTTAGCTGTACTCATGGATAAGCACCTATCCTGGGCACGTCAGTTAACAGCGGTAAGCCAAAATACCTTTGCTGCCTTTTCTTCTCTAAAACGGTTGCGAAACTTTCTACCACTAAAATTGCGCTAGCTTAATCATTGTTGCTCCTTAACATAGATTATGCCGACGTCAGCTACCTTGATTTAACTGAAGACAAACTCAATAAACTTGAGCGTCTTCAAAATGTTTCCATTAGATTCATATTTGGCTTGTGTAAGTACGACCACATCTCTTAATTCCGATATAAACTTAAGTGGCTACCGATTCGTCTTCGCCAGAATGCTCACATCCTCTCTATTCTTTACTCAATTATGTTTCTTCCTTCCACCCCAGTTTACCTTAAGGAACGCTTTGAGTTCCTCCATCTTTTCAATTTTCGATCCTTACGTTCTTCTGAAACCCTGCAGCTTAAAACTCCTACTCATACATCTTGTTACTATGGGAGCACTTTTACCCTGCAGGCTGAGAAGCTTTGGAATGAACTCCCTGTCTCCATCCGATATGCTAAATCCTTACCTATCTTCAAAAACTTGGTATACCATCATTATCTCACATCAGTCTTATAGATATCTAGTATGTAAGTTTTTATGTATTTATGTGTATGTATTTATTTGTATTTATGTGTATGTATGTAGTATTTAGTTAAATATTTATTTATTTATTTTATATAATTTATAATTAGCTTAATGTACGCCGCACAACCACTCAACTTAGAATAGAATAGAATAGAATAGAATAGAATAGAATAGAATAGAATAGAATAGAATAGAATAGAATAGAATAGAATAGAATAGAATAGAATAGAATAGAATAGAATAGAATAGAATAGAATAGAATAGAATAGAATAGAATAGAATATATCTTTATTGTACACCTTATATAATAAAACACAATATTAGAATTTAATTAAAGTTAAAGTATTTAAGTGGTACAATGGGCGGCCATATCGCTTGAGAGCGATCTCTTCCTAACAACCTTTGGATAGAAAGGATCGTATTAAGTTGAGTCTAAACGTCTAAAATATATTTAGTTTGTCATAGCATTTGTAAGCCCTATTTGGTTGGTACCATCTAACTAAATTAGGAACGCTTAATTAAGTTAGATAAAATCAAATTAGGATAAGTTGGTAGCAGCAGAATTAATTTAACAGCAAAGGTTAATTTAACAGTTCAAAACCTAATTTTTGCTAAAATTATTTAGGTTGGTGCCAACAGAATTGAGGCCAATATAAAACCTAAAATTTGACAGTAGTCAATTTATTTAAAACTTTAAAACTAAAAGTGCGTGTGTGTTGCACAATTTCCAAAGCAAACACTGATTTTCAGCTATTACCCTCGAGATGACGAGCCGAAAACGAATATCTCGCAAGCAAATCCACGCGAGGTTATTAGTTTTGCATAATATCCTGATAGGAGGCACTACTCATACAAACTTGTGAGTGGCTAAAACCGAACCATTTTGTACGTACTTTACCTATTGTTCAAGTTCAAGTTCAAGTTCAAGTTATTTATTGGTAACAAAATAAGGTTACATGTCAGTTTCTTCACAATAATAGATAGGTTCGTAAATACATTGTGTTGTAAATACACCAAGCATTTAAACGTACATCGTTCAAATTTACAATATAAAGATGTATAATGTACTCGTATATTAATTTAAGGCAGATTAATAAATTGTAATAATCTATTGATTCAATTGATACAATATAATAATTTAATTTGTCAATATAATAGTAGTTATATAATAATGTGATGTCTAGCTGAAAAATTCGTCAACCCTATAATGCGATTGATCAATGAGCCAATTTTTTAATTTGAATTTAAAGGATTGCGTTGACGGAGCATTTGTGATGGTTTCAGGAAGATGGTTATTGTACTATTGTACTATTGTACTAATTAAGTATATAAACGCATTCTGTAAGATTACATTTTTTTTATTTTATTATTTTATTTGGGAGAGCAAACAGAACTAAATCTCCACTAATTCGTAAAACTCAAAATGAAGAAATGAATGGATTCTTTTAACAAACAATACAAAATTGAAAAAATAAATTGTTTTGAGAGGTCGAAAATATCGATAACAAAGGGGTGAAATGGGGTGTCCAAAGTGTGTATGGGAACTTTTTAACGGGTGATGTGATTTCTTAGAAACTTGGTTTGGACAGTTAAAATGCTAAATAAATGGACACCTGTTTCAGGATTTTTCAAAATTACTCTCATAAAGGAGTAAAATGGGGTGTGAATGTTTGTATGGAAACATTTTAATTTGTGGAAGGTGTGATTGATTTAAAACTTATCTATAAAATTTGGCAAGGAGATAAATTGCATCCTGGTATTTAAGCTACAATTCCTTTAAAATGCGTACGAAGTCGCGAGCAACAGCTAGTCAAAAATAAAGGAATCCCGTCGTTACCTGCACCCATTGTAACGTCAAGAGTTTGGATCACCTTAAGAATAACATATTTATTTATGGAAATTGAATGTATTGTGCATTCAATATTCTTTTTTACATAGATAATCATGATGAGATACAACATTGATAGTATCATTATAGTACCGATCCTAACTAACGCAGAGCAAATTAATGTTAACTTCCTAAGTAACTTCTTTATCAACATGGGTCATTTGATGTATAGAAAGAATTAGAATTCAATTTTATTTTATTTTGGGAGAAATTTATATAAGCTTGGTAACACTCAGTTATTAAAACCTTTTGTTTCGTCCTAAGAATAGCATATAAGTAGGTAAGAAAATATTGAGTAAGTTGACGAAGTGCCTATTGACCAACGGGTCGGGACAGGGCCTTGCTAGGGCATTGGATTTGCATAACTGATCCGATTGGCCCTAGGCCTTATTCACGTGGAAAGCAGGTTTTTAGTTGACAGTAAGCTGAACTCTCCTAGACGTTGGTTACCTACCATAGTATAAGTATTAAATAAAGGTTCGCGCATTCTATCGTCTGTAAACGGATAAAAATATTTATTGTTAACAGTTTATCAATCGAGTCACACATCAATAAATAAAAAAAGTAGTAATCAGTCCTCTGATAATGAAAGCAAAGAAAGCAATATTTTTTATTGCATTAATTTTAGGGCATGCAACACAAGGGTCAACTGAAAAACAAATGAAAGTGATACCTACCTATTCAACTTTTAAATTAAGTGTATGCTAGTGCTTATTTTAGTGCTGATGCAATAATGAGGGCATGTCTTCGAAGTCTATCGTCTATATAATTAACAAGTTATCACAATCACGAAGGCATGGTTGGTGTCGGTAAACACCGGCAAACAGTCTGCTTTTTAAATAACTGCTCCCTTTGAAGCTTCGAAAAAGAAATTAGATTGGGATACAATGACTACCTACCCGTACCTTCGATACTTGGAATAATTGAATTGAAGCTCTTTGTGAAGGCATTGTCTACCTATGTGCGCCTTTTGCAAAGGAATCTTTAAGAAGCCGAGTTATTTTACTCAAAGACTTTTCCGTCTAAGGTTTACGCTTACTTTGTTGATCGACACACGTAAAGATAGAAGTCTTGTGGAATGTACACGGCATTGTTTGGATTTATTTTTACAAATGCTCATAGATATAGGAATCTTTTGCTCAGATATGGCGCTAAAAAATTAAGTAAGAAGTTAAAAATACTGTAAAAATACCTACTTAACTAAATAAATACCTACCTAACGGGCTTAGCTGGGTAAGATACAGACAGACCAGAGGTTTTTAGCCATTTGGTAGTTAAAGCTTTTGAAATTTTCAAAGGGTTGTCTAAAAATATAGAATATCCAGAAGGCAGGCTTGTACACATAAGATCAGAAGGGGTAAAAACCTTATTAGAGGCTACAATAAATTGTCTGATTGCACGGCAGATAGAAGATGCGAGATCATAATAGAATATAGAAGAAAAGGTAGGGCCTTTTCTTTGTAGGCAGTCGGAAATCACAGAGTTACATTATTATTTACTCACGTATTATTTTGTCGATGAAGGTACTGAAACTGTTTCGATTCATCTAACCAATTAAAGCGTCGGTGCCTTATCAACAAAATAACACTTAAACAAACAAGACAAACTCGTATGCCGTTCGATGGTGTATGTTATGTATCATAATTTAAAGTGGCAACTACACTTACTTATTTACCCACCTACGATGTGTTTCTGTAAATTTATCGAAATATCCTTCTAAGCCTTCAGAGGCTCTTCAACTGCATATTGCACCGCTGCACCTCACGTATCTTACGACCGGTACGACGACGTTAGTTTGCGCGTTAATTAGCCGATACCATCAGCACCACTTACCGAGGAATTGAACCGGTAATTGACCCGTCTTGTGGCTGTTCCATAAACACTTAAAGCTATAACATTTGTGTGATGAACATTAGGTGTTTGTTCTGTGTCTGGGTGTTTTAAAGTATATTAAGTATGTATTTTGACTGGTCTGTCGGCTCAGTTGGTAGTAGCTCTGCCTTCTGCGCTGTAGGTTGAGGGTTCATAAGTATGTATTTATTTAAAAATATATAAGTATTCTATCAGTCATCTAGTCACAAGAATACAAGCTATGCTTAGTTTGGGACTAGATGGTGTTGTGTGCACCAATATTTATTACTTATTTATTTATAACACCTATTAAGTAAATACTGCATAAAAAACCAAGTGTTTCCTCAGTGGTGGATCAATATAGATGGGTGACCGTCATTACCTCACCCTAGTCAATAGGTATCATGAATCGCAGCTCTTGTGTTTTAAATAGAAGTTAACCTAACCCACATAAAATCTTAGCTTTATTTAGATAGAGACATTCTTAAAATCCACATTACAAAAGTAATAAAGAATAAACCAGGTCGGACTCCGAATCTAGTACAAGAAAGGGATGGTTCCAAAAACTGTGCATCGGTATCTTCACGTGGAACATCAAAAGGACGCCATTCACGGTGGTACAATAGCCGGAGCATGTATGCGAGTGAATACGAGTTCGCGTACCATCGTGTTGCAAATTTCAGAAGTAGCTCAGCAACTTAGCTGCCCAAATAGTACCTACACTAAGCTCGCATTACCTCATTGGCAATAATGCTGGGTAATACGCAAATATCCATATGTAGCAAATAGAAAACAATCCATTGTGAGCCTGCCCGTGCTTGGGTTGGCTAGTAGCGAATCCTAGAAATGATCCTCTTTCTGTCACGCCTACGAAAAGATGAATATGTTTGTATATGACACTTCCTGGCAACTCTGCAAGAAAAGCCAATGAGAGCGGTGTGACGTAGCAACTGGCGACAGAGCACCTCTCGCGTGGGACCGACAACAGGCTGACGCTCGGTTGTTCTGACGGTCGAGACTAAACCGTGTACCTGCCTTTGATTATACATTTCCTTACTTTGTTTACGTGTGTCTTACGTCGAAGGAAGAAAGTAATCATATTAGCTCCAAATTAACAAATAGGTATCGCGATTCAATTGTAACACATCCTAGATCGCACTATCGTTTTGTTTTGACAATATTGTATAGGAACCCAACATTGATTTCTGTTTAGCTTACTTAGACCAAGGCACGTAAGTACAACTGCACTAGTCATGGCCAAGTTGCTCAGCATCAATGTACCCAGTTAGGCACTACTAATAAATCTGTGGTTCGTTTTCTATAGGTAAAATTCAAAAATAGGACGAAGAAAGCGCCGTATATGGCTGTATATTCTAAAGAGTTCCTGTCCTCACAATGCCGGCGATGTATACGAATTCGTTCCTGTTTATTACTTTACACAGGACCGTAATTCGAGACGTTATTTAGGATGGTATTTCTTGTTGTCTTGTAAGGTAGGTCCTTTTAAGCTTTACAATTATATTATATGGAAATTTGTTATACACTCATAAAAATAGAGATGGGTTTCATTAAAATAGAAATCTTCATAGAAAGAATACTAGGAACAGAAACAAATTATACGTTCGACTTCGACTAGAATAAGTCATTTATGGGGCACACGGTGCGCTTCTATAACACACGGTTCGCTTCTATAATAAGGTACCTCGCTCTTGGATGGCCCACCTTATTATAAAATGCAATAAACTCGTGAAACCAGATTATATAAGAACACAATCGTAAGTATGACCTAGTTAATTTATATTTCAATGCCATTTTTTCAAATTCTCGACCATTTTCTTCATTTTAACTGTGAAAATTCAATTTTTAAAAACCTAGACCGTGGGCCATCTTAGAAACCTATCGGTCTAAGATGGCCCGCTATATTAGATGTTGTGTTTACTTTATTTTGAGATTTGGATGTGATTTTCGTTAAATGACCACATTGTATAACAATACTCTTTTAGGTTAACGTACTTTTTACAAAATTTTGTCAGATTTTTGAGACATGGGCTATTATGAAAATTAAAAATAGCTATAAATCAAAACCTTAAATATACCTTATAACCTATATAAATAACCTTATATAAACCATCCAAAACTATTACAGTTTTTATCAGTTATGCAACAAAAATTTTAAAAGTAACAAGAAAAAAAAACGATTTGCTTTGATTTATTTTTATCTCAATTAAAAATGGGCCTTACTAGGACTATGATAAAAACTTGAAAATATTGCAAAAATTAAAAAAAAAATATTATGTAAAACTAACACAAAGCATTAATTAAAAATTGAGTCTTTTATTTTTATATGATCCAACTTAGTAACCATTAATTTTAACTGATTTTCAGTCCACTCTCCACATTTTTTTTTTCTTAGGATGATCCATATATTTAATCTAAAAAAATAAAAATATAAAATATGAACCTACATAATATATACATTTTTTTTTAAGTATTCTTTTTAGGGTCATGAGCTCAATTTGAATATGATAAAAAAAAATTGAATATAATTATTTTATACCTTATTCACAATTATAATGATAATTGAGAATTTTTTGCATGTTCTAACTATAGCAGCATTGTATTTTTCGTAATATTCGATATGAAATAACTTGACTCATAGGTTTAAGATGGCCCGGGCCATCTAAGGTTCACGAAGGGTAGGCCATCATAGAGACATTTCCCTGTGAGAATAAAATTAACAACAAATTCACTGTAAATACGTTACACAAAAATACTTACGTGAAGTTTAGGGCTCAAAACGTTATTCTTTGAGGTTAACTAATAGAAACAAAAGAAATCCACACTTAGAACGCCAAAATAAAAAAAAGTTTGACGAAACGACATTATAACCCGCGTGTTTTTCTAAACGATACTGACAAACTGATGACTGCTGTCAAATTGGCGTCTTGCTTCCGTCCGTTTTGAGTTGCCAGCTTGTTAATGGATGCGTTCGCACATTCCCACCAAATTTAAAAAGTTTTAAATTACTGAAAGTACCTTTTATTTAAAGTGGGCCATCCTATGTACCGTATGTATCCTATGTATGTGTATGCCATCTAAGGGCAAGGTACCTTACATGGCCTCATTTTGCTCTTCTCTCACAGACATATTTGAAATAAACCTACTTATAAATAACTGTAATCTTGTAAGTATTAGTTTTTTCATAGATAAGGTAAGATGATGGTATGATGGTATGATATTTTTGTATGATCCATCTTGGATCATACAAAAAAAAGCGCTAGGACCAGGGCCAATTTCTTGCCAGTTCTTCTCGGGCTTGGGTTAGGAGTTATTGGCACCTAAATTCACCTAGTACATAATGTAAGACGTTTCAAAGTGATAGTATTGAATTAAAATATTGTCTTTGACTTAGTGTCCACAAGGAACCCATATAGTTCCGGTATGTCTGTCTGTCTATCTATCTATCTGTCCGTCCGTCCTTAATCTTACTCTTGCTCGCAGACTATTAATTTTATCGTGATTAAATTTTGCACTGTAATACGAATAAGTGACTCCTACAAAGTAATGAAATAAAAACTAAAATCTACCGGCTAAACTGCTTTGGAGAAACCTAAAATGTTTAACAAAATAGTTGGATTATAATAATTACATAGATAATTATCACGGTTACTAGATTTTAAGTAAAGCCTGATTTGTAAACCTTAAAAAACAAACAGGCCCATACAATCTTTATGCTGTTTATTAAATGGTTTTGAATTGGTTTGGGCTCTGAACACTAGACATTCTTATACTTACCTACTAGCTTCGGAAACCTTTACAGTACGTGGTCACATGCGCTTGCCCAACTTACTTTCTTCTTATGGTGTCACTAGTTATTGCGAATTAGTGTGGTGAAAGGATTAAAGTGCGAGACTGGAATGAAATACATTGTTCGAAAATCAAGTGTTATGTTATGCGTAAAACATGAAGGTATACTTTTATCAGAAGATAGAATACGTAGCAATATGCTGTGTACCTTCCTAGAGTTCATAGTAGGTACCTAATCTGCGACGTAGTTTGTAGTTACGTATCTAACTAAAGAAATGTTTCCTATTTCGACACACCTAAGTAATGAAATATATACATAACTCTATTGACTACAACACGGAATATTGCAATAACAATAACATAACTTATTTAAAGCAATACAATGGGCGGCATTATTGCTAATCGCAATCTCTACCAGGCAAATAAATAAAGGCAAAAAAATGAAATGATTGACCGCACGAAACAACATACCTACCACGCTTCTTCGTAAGGGTTTAAACAGCCCTTAGGGATTAAGCACTTCCCTAGTGCTAATGGAATGAGAATTCTAATTCTCCAGATTCCATCGACCGGCCGAATATGCGTGTATTAGGAGATCCGGACGATAATTCGATCCAATAAATGCCTATCACTGAATGGGTTTCATTAGGAAATGGAATGTTGGGCCGATCGGAGTTTAGCGTGCTTATAGGTACCTATACCTACCTTCATGTTGATTATCCTGGACGTAAACGATGCCTGTAGTTTGTGGATTGACCTAATTTGTAAGCCTTTAGGTAATGGCTTTAGCTTTTAAGCGGCTGAATGTAAGGAAAAGAAGAACTAAAAAATAGGAACAAGAAAAAAAAAATAAGTAGAAAATAAATAATAGTTAAAAAAAACTAAAAAACACGCTTTATATAGAAAACCAAACTAAAAAAATAGAAAATAAATTTTAATAAATGTGAGTAAGAAAAAATGTTTTATTTAAAAAAAAGCGTGGGGTGCATGGTGTCAATACATTAGTTATAAATATTTCATTGACAGATTATATGAGAAGAAGGATTATCATTTCGATAATATCTTAAAAAGCACCCCACGCTTTTTTTTAAACAAAAATGTTTTTTTCTTACTTACATTTATTAAAATTTATTTTCTATTTTTTACTTTGGTTTTCTATATAAAGCGTGTTTTTTTAAACTATTAGGTTGGGGAAAAAGTCTTTTCGCATTATAGTATGTATGAACTTGTAATAAAATCTCTTTGGCTATACTATTTGTATCTGGCTGGTTTTGGTATCATTAAAAGTTTAAATTTTAAAGAACATAATTCCAAATTATCAAATCAAATCAAATTAGGAAAATGTGTGATTTTTATTTTTTTTTCGTACTGTCAAGATGAGTGAATCTAATGAAGAAATTCGATACATTTTAAAATTTTACTACAAAAAAGGTAAAAATGCAACGCAAGCCTCGAAAAAAATTTGCGATGTTTATGGACCTAGTGCAGTGTCTGTGAGAGTAGCACAAATTTGGTATAAGCGTTTTCAATCCGGAAATTTTTATGTCAAAGATGCACGTCGCTCTGGACGCCCTATTACGGATAAAATGGATGCCATTTTTGAAAAAAGTGGAGCAAGATCGGCATATCAGTAGTTACGACGAATTAGCTGAAGAACTGGGAATTGACCACAAAACAGTTTTGGCGCATTTGAAAAAAACTGGGTACACAAAAAAGCTCGATATTTGGGTACCTCACGAGCTCACTGAAATAAACCTAATGAACCGTGTACTCATTTGTGATTCTTTATTACGACGTAATGAAACCGAACCATTTTTGAAGAAGCTGATGACTGGTGATGAAAAGTGGGTCACGTACGACAAGAACGTGCGAAAAAGGTTGTGGTCAAAGGCCGGTCAGGCTACACAGACTGTGGCGAAATCCGGGTTAACTCGCAACAAGGTGATGCTGTGTGTGGTGGGATTGGAAGGGCATTATTCATTATGAGCTGTTACCACCAGGCAGGACCATCGATTCTGAACTGTACTGCGAACAACTGATGAGATTAAAGCAAGAAGTTGAGAGAAAGCGGCCGGAATTAATCAACAAAAGGGGTGTTGTTTTTCATCATGATAACGCTAGACCTCACACATCTTTAGCCACTCAGCAAAAATTAAGAGAGTTTGGCTGGGAGGTGTTAATGCATCCGCCGTATAGTCCTGACCTTGCACCTTCAGATTCAAGATTCAGATTTCCACCTGTTTCGGTCTCTTCAGAATTCTTTAGGCAGTGTCAGGTTAACATCACGAGAGGACTGCCAAAACCACTTGTCGCGGTATTTTGATCAGAAGTCCCAAAATTTCTATAGCAATGGGATCTTGTCCCTACCTACAAGATGGCAAAAAGTTATCGAACAAAATGGTACCTACATACTTTAGTTAAATGTAAATAAACTATATTAAAAAATGTTTTGAATTTTCTTAAAAAATGAGAAGAAACTTTTTCCCCAACCTATTATTATTTATTTTCTACTTTTTAGTTTTAGGATAATTGGATATTTTTGTTTTTTTTTTTTAATTTTTATTCGAATTATTGTATTGTCATCGGTCTTTGACAGGTGTGCCAAATTTGAATGAAATCTGGCCGTTTAAAGTGGGTCAAAATCGCGTCCTAAGGAGTCTGTTACAAACATACAAACATACATACAAGTGAAGCTAATATAAAGCGTATAGAAAGAACTTCTGCAAAATGTTTTCATATCTATCTAAACCTACTATACTGTTGATTTGTTTTTGTTCTATTTGCATTAGGTACAATAGACTATTTTACTTGCCCATTAGATAGATAATTGATCCTGAATCAATTATCTTATGTCTATTTAATGTTTTGTAATGGATTTCCGCAATGTCATGGATCAACGGGAGGGAGGTGCATGCGTCTGCATCGTGTCTCATTAGGATTAGATTGGCGGAATAGTACTAAATATTTGTCCATCTATTTAATGTTTTGCCCATAAGGCCGCGGCAGTAGGTATTTCTTCTTCTTCGTTAATGGCATGTGTCATAAATAATCATAATGATTACAATTTCGTCAATGTCAAATGTTTAGATTGTTTATAGTTAACGTTATTAAGTACCTAGTAGGTATGTTGTCGTTCGTCGAGTTATTTTTTTATCCGTAAGTACGGATTGTTTTTGCTCGAATCACAAAGAAACACATCCGAGTCAATAACTCTAGCTTTATTTGTTCACCAAACTTACAAATAAAACCGTAAATAACTCAGGAAAATAAAATAATATCTATATAAAGGGCAATGTTTACTTCGGAAACAGGCCAAAATTTCTAGCGAAGAATCTACTTGAAGAATAGAACAGCGACGCGTCAGGCGACGACACATTGATGCGGCCTTTTTTATGTAGATTTTATAGCTGATAGTATATACCTACCAAAAATAATGTAAATTCGATTCTTCGTTTGTCATTTCATGAAGTAGCACGGCTCTGCTAATTTAATATTGTTTTATTCGTTTTATTGCATGTTTTATTCAGTAATAATGGCGGAATTTTAATGAATAAATTGTGACTACAGGAGGGGTATGGAGAATTGAATTAAATGTCTGTTGTGATGCAATGTGATGTGAATGACGAGGAATCCCAAGAAAATTTTAGACGCCATTCCGCGTGACGTCTAAAATTGACAATTGACCATCGACTAAGACTTTATTAAACAAATTGACCATAAACAAACATAAACACTTGACACTGGCAAAATTGGCATTATTATGTCACATGCCATAAACAAAGTAGAAGAATAATGTAAATTCAATTTAACTTTACTTTAAAACTTAATAAAAATAATTCGTTATTAACATGTGATGTTCGCAAACAATTTGATATTAGATATTAGATTATATTAAGCTCAATTATGTTAGTATGCGCACAAATGCTGAGATCTAATAACTTTAATAGAGGTAAAAAAAGCAGAAGAAATGAAACGCCATTTACAGACATAGGTTCATGTACTTTATTCAGAAAAAATGGAATCAACCTATCCTATGTAAACGAAACAAGTGCCTAAATAAACTATAACTATTTTTTCTTCAAAAAAAAATAACTTAAATTTCGATAAGATTACAACAGTCGTAAATTGTGGCGTCTAAACGCCATAATATCTAATCTTTGGTATAACACAATACTGCAAAATAACTAAATCACAGATAATAGGAATAACTTAAAATTATAAGCGAATATACGCGTCGAGTTGGAATGTCCAAACTGTAACAAATTTCTTAATTTTGAATTTATAAATTTACATTGCACTGATGCACAACACTTTACAAGTTCTAAGTGGAATAATGAAATGCTTGAAATGGCACCGATATCTAAACTAAAACTAATCCTTAACGTGGATAACACTGTTTGTAACTTACAACTAAGTGGTTATTTAAATAGACACGCATTAACCTACGAGTATGCTACGCTCAAACTTACAGTACTGGACGAAGACATTTTTATTTTCAAAAAATGCCTGCTCCGATCTTTCTGTACAGGCTGGACATAAAAGTTAATAAATAGTCCTTTTTTGGTTGTTTTTACCTCTTCTATTTTCTTCGCTTTGATGGATGGATACTCGCTCTGATGCTTTTGACGTTCAATGCCATTGCCACGATTAAATAGGTATCTCTTTGTCGTGGAACTGTCTACTTCTACACAACTTCGAAGTCTGTTGTTTAACCTACGTGTCGCCTTTTCTCTAACCCGCTTTGCTTATAAATTACCTATAGTGCCTTAAAATATGTGCTTATATCCTAAAACTTTAACTTTAGCTAACATTTACAAATTGAAGGGGCGTAGGAAGGGTTGATGCTACCTGAACCATTTGAGATTTAACAATTCAGCTTTAAATTGTACAGTAGCCTGGATAAATAGCGCCTCCAGTGAGTCGTTTTGGCAACTCATTTTGTCCATATAAAAACCGTGCGATTATAGATAACGCGGCACGGCTTGATCTAAATTCGCAGGAGATGAGCCAATCGTTCAAGTAACGCAGGTGAAACAAAGGTAGGGCTTACAGCTTACAACTCCACAACATTGACCTTATCCTATCTGCGTGTGCCACGGAAACGGAAACGGAGAGGGCGAAGTGGGAATTATAGACACTCGCGCAATCACACACACAAACACACACACTGCTACAAACGCTGTAACACACGCACAAACACACACGCACTCACACGCACACCACAGCAAACATTGACCATACACCGAGAGTTGTGAAGCAAACATAGAGAATACATCTATTTACGGGATCCATTCCTACACCCAGCAACACAAATAATTCGGTAACTAGCTGGCGAGAGCGAGCGAGTGTTGTGTGAATTTCAGTTTTAATAAACTGCGAGAAAAAATTAGGTCCAGCTTTTAGTGTCGTTCTACTCGCCGGGACCGAACCTCCGTCTCTCGATAAACATCTAAAGAGAAGCTCACCCAGCAGAGCTCTCAGCGAGAGACCTCTCAGAATGAACATCGTGAGAGAGATGTTTGTCTCCTTTATTAAACCGTCCGTAGACCGCCTCGCCAGACTAGAAACGTGTTCAAGGAACACCGTTCAAAGTAAAATAATAAAGAAGAGTGCGCTTGCGTCCGTTGTCCCGCTCTAGGCGAGCTTGTTGTCCTGCTCGCGCTGCAGCAGCTCGGCGAGGTTGGAGATCTCGATCTCCTGCACGTGACGTCCCGCGAAGTGGATGTAGTCGTGCGACGGAGCGTCTGCACTGCGCTTGCGGACTGGAAACGTACATACTGTAAGTGAGGGTATCCACAAAGCGTACCGGTAGAATGGGGTGGCTATGTGCCACGCAGGTGAGAATGTGCTATGGGGGTCATCGGCAAGATTATTGTCGATTTATTTTTCTACTTTGACTTACGGCGATTTATTTTTCGATTAATCGATTTTAAAAACATTTTCCCCTCTCTAGTTCATTTTGCAAAACAGTTACTTTCAACTGTCAGTGTCATTCAGTTTGAATGAATTTTAATTTTAGTTTTTTATTTCATTGTTCCCTGGTGGACCATTTTCGAAGTACAGATAGGTGTCAATGTGCTATTTCACTAATTGTAAGAGATATGAAGGCAATTGTGAAGTGGCACATTCTCACCCCTACTGGTCAGGTGAGAATGTGCCACCATTTTTTTAATTTTTCTACCAAAGTATGATTCTTTTTTTTTATAGTGAAATAAAGAACATGTTAACAAATATATAAAGAGCATAATCTGTATTACTTTCCTAAAAAATAACTTATTTTGGCTTTGCTAACACTGAATAACCTTGAAATGTGGCACATAGCCACCCCATTCTACGGTATAATTAAGCTGAATAGGTCAAATATTCTACTTGACCTATACATATACTTGCATCAAAATATTTTTAAGAAAATGGCGTAGGTAAAAGTACTTAAAACATTAGGGAACGCGAATTCTAAGAGTAGCATTTTTAGAATTTCGGTCTGTCTGTCTGTCTGCTGTCTGCGCACGATTGCGTAAAAACTAGTGGAATGATTTTGATGTATGCCAACTTATTCTCTAAGTTACGTGACCTCACCACGCTCTCATCACTAGGGCAAAAAAGGGTTTAGTTTGTATGGAAAAGTTCATTATGATGCGAGACTCTACTTCATAATTTCTTCACAGAATGTTAAAAACGTAAACACTTGCGTGTTAGTTTAAAAATATATTTGATTAAAAACCTACATCATTTGATTTACAGAAATTCACGCGGAGGAAGTCGCCAGCGGGCCAGCTAGTAAAAATGTATACCACTAAGACAGCCGTTATCCCACTAAGTGGTTCTTTCTTCTACACTTCCCAATCATAAGTCATCTCAGTAGTGACCCGTTGCTTACCCTTATTATATTTCACACAGTCCATACATCTTTTCTTAGATGTCCATACATCTCCTCTACACCCCACCATCAAATCCATAACCCTTCTTGTAACATGTGTTTCTTCCCACCGAATGGCATGCTCATACCACGCTAACCTAGTACTTCTCATCTTTTCCGTTACTTTCAAACTTCCTCTGATATACTCATTCCTTCTTTTATGCATTCTCGTCACTCCGCACATCTCAACATTCTCATCTCCGTCGCATGCACTCTTCTTTCATCCGTCGCTGTGGTTGCCTAACATTCTGTTCCATACGTAACGAAATTCCTAATGATTATAGATTGTCTTGTAGATTTTCTCCATAAGCTTGTAGGGAGGGATATGTAAGTATAAATGGAATTCATTTGCATTAGCAGTTTTGTGTGTGACATGAATGAGATGCCGTCAGTCATTGCGCCAACGACTAACGTGTGAACGTACAATATAGTGTCGGGTAAATAAATTATGTGAATTAACAGTGATCTCTGGCATTTTATATTTTTTGATCCCCAATTCAGATAGACCGTTATTCTGCAGTGACCTCGTTTACTGAACAGCAATCTGTGTTATACCTACTCAAGGTATAAAATATTATGTTTAGTGATTTCGTGAAAATGGACAATAATTATTAACTGTGTTTCACAAAATGGAAATAGTCTCTTTAACCGGAGCAGCAGGACAGCTCGCTCGCCGCCTGCGGCCTCGCCCGCATCTGCATCCCGCCCTATACCACCCGGCCGAGAAGATGTCGTACAACTTATTTCTACCACTGAAATTCAGAACTGGATGAGGTCAATCGAGCAGTACCTAACCGAAGTGTGTACTATTGCATCGGAACAAAAACTTCGCATAAGTACTTTGTGTCGAAAGGTAGGTCATGGTACATCGCAGATGGCAGTGCAATACCAATCGCTTTAGCAAAAGCCGTTCAAGCCCACTCCGTTTCTCAAGAACTGACAGATAAAGCTAAGCTAAAGAGATCTGTCTCAGCGGCTTCGAGAACTTAAAGAAAGTATTTACCAGTCCTCGAAACCCGTAGCAGGAACCTCTTTTGCCGATATGGTTAAAAATGGAGACAATAACTACATTAAGCCGATAAATCTTAGCTCAGTTGCCATTTATCCTAACGATAAACTGAAGTCAAGTGAATACACAAAATCCCTTACCAGAAAATGCTCTGTCCTGAACGGATGAAGTTACACATAGGCCTCTTCTACGAAAAACAAGGAACGGAGGAATAAAATAATAAGTGAAACTAAAACTAAACTGAAACTAAAGATGACATTGAGAAGCTCAAGCAATCGATCGAAGCTTTCATCGATGGCCGAAAAAGAGGTTTTTACGTGACTTTACCACCAGAATCTGGCCGAAACACTTAAGAATTCTTCTCTCGACCAGTTTCTAACCTCAATTAGGTTAAGCCATAAGTCAGGCAAGAGAACAGCTGAGACCTGTAACTACGTCATTGAAGTACCTGCAGATATACGTAAAGACCTCATAACAAAAGACAGAGTTTATGGGAATTGGTCGTCTTGCCCTGTGCGAGACTTTACTTTGATCACTCGATGTTATAAGTGCCAACAGTATGGTCACGCGGTCAAGTCATGTCGGGATCCGACATACACCTGTGGGCACTGTGCCGCTCCTGGTCAATATTAAGGAATGCACGAAGAAGGCAGAAGATCCAAAGTGCGCCTCTTACGTCCCCTTCAATAAGCCAGTAAACATTGTACAGAAACTGCTGAACGCCCGGCAAAACTAATGGCCGAAAATAGGTACATAAACTCCATAGATTATGGAGGTGCTTAAGAGCGGCGTAATTTAAAATATTTCTGGTGTCGGTTCCTTTTAACTAAGCAAGTAAAAAAGTTAATTAAAGACAATCGATGACGATGCTACCCTACTAACCTTAAATTACAAATCAACAACGCTTGGACATTTTCAAAATTAATTAATTATGCTAGAAAAATAGTTACGTTACATTACTTTGTACCAGTTTACAATTCCGCTGACCCGCAGTTTGTTTATCATTTGTTTTGTGTTTATATTTTTATATTGTTTGCATTATTTCTTGGTTTAAGCTTAGTTAAGATTTTAAATAATATTCTATACACTGAAAAATAAAATGTTTTTTTAGAATGTATGTAAGTATGCTCCTTGACGCCTGAGATACAGGATCACCTAGTTCAGGTTCAGGTTTACCTAGTATTATACATACCTTTAGCCAAATAAGATTTTGAATTTTGTTCTTAAATATTATTGTACCATTTTGAATAAACATTATTATTATTATTACATTATTTTCTTTCTACATGGCTGCGTTAGTGGAGACCTTGTGTAGCACTCCATTCCAATCATTCTCCTCGTTCATCAATCTTTCAAAGATTCAAAGATATTTATTTGCCAGAAAACATGTGTACAGAAGATGACAAAAATATAAACGGTGTGCAAATTAGGTAGAGAGATGGCATGCAAGTTTAATAATAATTATGATAATAATAAGAATTATTATTATTACTTTGCAATTAACAATTTCTTTAGTTTTAGTTTAAACATTTGGATGTTTAGGTCTCTATATAGTGTAGGTAATGTGTTATAAATTTTTGGAGCAACACCAACAACACTTTTTTGCATTAGTGCTGTTTTTACAGGGTGTAATTTTAACCTAGTATTATCCCGTCTGCTTCGAATTACAAAATCAGATAACCGGGGGAACAGATGGGGATTGTTTTTTACAAAAAGAGCTACTTCTAATATGTAGAGGTATATGAAGAGGTAGAGAGAATATGTATTCATCAATATGAAAGAATGGTGACCGTTCTTTCATATCCTCACTCGTCAAAACTTTTCCTCCTTCACCTTTTATACATTTCACGTGTACTAAGTCTCTTCTTTTAACAGACAAGAACAGGGCGCAGGGCTGTCTCCTGTGCGGACATGCAGTGGGCTAGGAGTACTTACTGCCGACGCTGTCCTTGAGAAGGCGGTAGACGGGTCGGGCGGAGCAAGGCTGTCTCCTGTGCGGACATGCAGTGGGCTAGGAGTACTTACTGCCGACGCTGTCCTTGAGGAGACGGTAGACGGGTCGGGCGGAGCAAGGCTCGCGCAGGCCGCGTGCGAGATGGTGCTGCAAGGCGGGCAGGGCGGCGCGCAGACTCCAGCGCACGCGGGAGATGTCGAACTTGGCACCGCCTTCGATGCTCAACACCAGCACCTGAAATATTCACAAACATGTTAATGTTACGCGGCGGGTGCTGCTACTTAAACGAAACCGCTCATCCCGGTCATCAACCGGTTTTAACATATATTATAACTTTTATTACAAAGGTATCCCGCGTAAATTAATACACTAAATTTCAGTAACGCAATTCTTGAATGGACGGATAACACTACGAAACTATGATACGCGTATTGCTTGTTCAGCCGAGAATAGACTTTATGGGTACATATCCGAGTCGCGGGAACGTAACGTAATTTCCACACTCGAAAGAATGGGCTAGTACAATCCGTTGTAAGAAAGAGAACTATCCATTTCGTTCCTTCTTACACATTAGCGGCCTTACTTAGATACGTCCCCAACTTCTGTCAAAAGTTTAATCACTGTTTAAAATAGTGCCTAAAAGTTATGGCGAATTTTAAGCAGTGTTTAGGCCTTACTTATATGTGTTTATAAGGCCGTAGAACTCTTACAGTAGTATGTCGTATTCTATCTATTCGATCCGGCCAACCACAAATGGAGCTATATAGCCGGCGCAACATTATATTGTTTCCGCGTTGGCATGCCTCGTCAGCAGCTCTGCCACCGAACGTGCAGAACGGGCTGCTGTACAGGTGAGGACATAATTGTCAGCTTATGTTAAGAAACTGAGGTAAATATCTCTCGAAGATGACGTCATCACCCCAAATACAGACGCTTGGCACACAACCATCTAGCCCTGAACTCATAGTTTGTACTATGAGAACCAGATGACTGAACAAATACTAACTCGTCACAGGAACTTACAACACCCAGACACCGAGCAAGCAATCTTCTGTGTTCATTATTCAGTCGGTAGTAACTACAAAGATGTGAGGCCAATCATATGAGTTTTAAATCGTTGGTGACTTTGCATCATCATCATCAGCCCGTGTAAGTCCACTGCTGGACATAGGCCTCTCCCATGGCTCGCCACTGAGCTCGATCGTCAGTCAGTTCTCCTCCTCCAACCCCTGGATTACGAATATTATCGCCCCACCTATAGAGCGCCCTACACTGCGTTTGCCGACACGCGGCCTTCACTCAAAAACCAATCTGCCTTAACGGCCATCGGTTCACTGCCACTTGAGCTTGCTAATTCGCTGAGCTATGTAGGTGACTTTAGTTCTCTGACGAATAGCTTCGATCTGGATTCGATCCCTAAGAGAATTTCCGAGCATAGCTCTCTCCATAGCTTGCTGAGCGACTCTGAACTGGTGGAAAGTCGCACGATAAGTGGCCACGTTTCAGCTCCGTATGTCATTACAGGGAAGCGCACTGATTAAAAACTTTCGTTTTTAGACTTGGAGGTGATGAGAAGACTCGATGAAGTTTCCTAGTTAAGTAGAAACAACTTCAACAAGGAAGTTAAGAGACGGATACAACTGGGCTGGACAGCATTTGGGAAACTTCATTGAGCCTTCTCATCATCCATACCTCAAAATCTGAAAACGAAACTTTATGATAAGTTTATGTATGCCTAAGGCAGTTGCTTCAACTGGAGCAACTGCCCTAGGCATACATACTCGGATACAACTTCGAGGGAGACTCCGTTTACGGCAACCGGTTCCGGGTCAACGTGCACGTTGATTATAACTTTATTTTTATCCAAGTTCATCCGGAGACGGATTCGCTGAGACGAATTCAAAGCTGTCCAGCATTTGTTGATAATCCTGCAACGTTTCAGCCATGATGACGATGTCGACTGCAAATCGCAGGTGAGAGATGTGTGCGCCCTTTATAATTGATGCCGCGACCTTTCCAGCCTAGCATCTTGAACATATCCTCCAGTATGTTGGAGAACAGTTCCGGTGATATGACATCACCCTGTCACACTCCGCAGCGCAGGTGTATATGCTCAGTTTGCTGGTTCTGTACTTGAATGACCATCGTTGCGGCTTCATAAAGGCATTTTATCACCTCTACGTTTCGCCAATCGAAGATTCAAATCGAAATCGAAGAATCGAAGAAGAAACCGAAGTTCAGATTGGCATCGTTGCAGGGAGTCCGAAGTCCAGAACAGACATTGTTTCGACTGTTTCAAAGGCTTACTCATAGTCCACAAAGGATAGACACAGGGGCCGATGATAGTGTGCCGTCTTCTGTATAATCACACTGTGTGGATGTTGTCTATGGTGCCGTAGCTACTTCGGAACCCAGCCTGTTCCGGCGGTTGAAACCTGTCATCGCGAAAGACGGTTCGAGATCCATGAAATCCTTGAAAACAGCTTGTTTGACTCGGCTCAGAAGCGGTATGGGTCTATAGTTTTTTAAAAGGGTTGTGCCATCGTTTCGTGCATGCGGATTTTTCCAGTAAAGAGAAATCCTTATTTCCGAGAGGATCTCCGGCCTAGAAGTGACTGCAGTACCCGTTTGTGTAGTCAACCTTGTCAAGTGGCTTCTCCCTAGTGGCTGGATGAATGCATTTGACCCCCGATTCTGCTCGATTGCTTTTCCAATTTGAAGTATGTTGGAAGCTGAGGTCGCGTCGAACCAGCTTCGTGATTTATTTATTTAAAGCCTGGTGTTCTGAAAAGGGGGTATTTTGGTGTCGTTTGCATATAAGCCTCCAGAGTTCCAACCGAAAGTCCAGATTTCTTGCATGTGCGCCTCATTACGCAGAATTTAGTATCCTCTTCTGTAAGAGTATTTACCACCTGGTCGAATTTCAACGCAGTCAGTGGTTTCTAAAGCAGCGAATCGGTTTTCCAGTTTAATCTGAAAAGCTTGGGAACTTATGGCGGCTTGTAGCAGATTTGGTCGAAGTCTGGACTTTAGATGCCAGTACCTGACCAAGACAAAGAAGAAGCAGGCAAGAAACTCATCCTTCTTTACAAAAATGATCTGGTTCCCACAACCTGAATTGCTGATGAAACATAAAAGATATCTTGGTTTGCTTTTAAAATATATAATCATAGGACATTCAATGTCAAAGTCAAAAGATACTTTATTCAAAACAATTACAAGGATCACTTTGAAACGTCTTACATACTAGGTGAATTTAGATGCCAATTCATCCTAACCCAAGCTATCGCTTTTTTACATGATCCATTTTATAACTTTAACTACCTTAACTACGAAATACCAATACAAGAGAGTTTATACAATTCAAGTGTGTCTGTTAACTGTCTGAGGGCAGAGCGACATGAGGCCATGCATTCTTATCAATAATTATGGTCATTTATATTATAATAAGCTTTCTTCAAAAGACTACCTTTTATGTATGCTTTAAATTTCTTAATAGGTAGTTTAGTAGCATTTTCAGGAAGCTTATTATAGAAGTACACTGTGTTCCCCATAAAAGACTTATTTACTTTTTCTAGTCAGAACCTAGGGATGTATAAAATTTGTGTCTATTCCTAGTATTGATTATATGAATGTCACTATTTGGCTGAAACCCATCTCAATTTTTATGTGTTTAACAAATTTTCATATATTTATAGTGAAGCTATTGTGAGAATATTAATTTCTTTGAATATTTCTCTCAAAGATTCTCGTGGTTTCATTTTATAAATGGCATGTATTGCCCTTTTTTGAATAACATATATTTGACCAATATCAACTGCTTTCCCACAGAGAATGATGCCGTATGACATAACACTATGGAAGTAACTGAAATAAAGTAGTCTAGCTGTAGCATCATCAGTAAGCGACCATATCGCACGAACTGCATATGCAGCGGAACTAAACCTACCAGCAACTGTTTCAATTTGTGGTCCCCACTGTAGTTTTGCATCAATATTACCTAGGAAGATCGTGGAATCTACAAGATTCATTGCCCCTCCATTCATTTCAATGTTGGTCAAATATTCACCAGAACCTTCAATCAACTGTTGATACAGCCTCAATTCTTCTTATTGAATATGAGCCCCTTTTTATTACTGCTATTTTACCCTTATTTTTAAATCCTTTAATCGGAAAATACCGAACATTAACTAATCATTATGTTAAAAAAAAATTTTTTTGCAATCTTACCTCAGGAGTCATCACCATCTCAGGGTCCAGATCCATCATGAAGCAGCGGTCAGAATCCACGATACCTGAAACGGGAAAACGGTTTTACCTTATTAACATCGCGCATTAGCTCGTAGGTATCTGGTACTAATCTAAATTAAAACCAAAACACCCAGACCCAGAACATATTTTTGCACGGAAACCAACATTCACATGCGTCTCGTCATCTAAAGTGGCTCCTCATGCATTATCCTAACTATGCAGTGATAACTAGGACTGACAGCAAAAACAGAGCATGGTAGTCTATTTGTACTTTTTGAAGCACTCCCTCCCTCTTATTATTCTCTCGTTACTCTTTCCCCCATTTTCTTAAGCTTACCAGTCATGTTAGCCTCGAAGTCATGTATAAAGTTGACATGCCGTCCGTTGTCCATCACCGAGATCTTCTCGACCGTGTCCCCGATGTCGAACTGCTCGCGCAGGCCGTTGATGACGTCATCGGTGGCATCCTCTCCCGCCGTACTGAACACTTGCACCTCGGGGTTCGAGGACCAGCGGAGCGGCATCACCTTGTAGCTGGGCTGGTCGTAGTACGACGAGTCGTCGGTGAGATCCTGGAATGTGTAGGGGAACTTTTCATGAAAACTAGGTAGATAGTTCTATAACGAGTACTGATTATACATGCCTTCCGATCCTAATATTTGAATCGTGTACTAAACTAATTGATTTTTAAGTAAGCAATGATGAGCTTTCATACGGTAATAGAACAAATCGTGCGGAAACCAGCAATCCTAGGCTAGAAAATCATATCCCTTGAACCGAAATGTGCAAAGACAATCATATTGCACGACTATAACGATTGCGCATTTTAGTCCTGAATCTTTTCGCCCTTTGAAAGCCATACCTAACCAATTAACTACTGTACATTGACCTAACGCAAGACAAGACCGAGAAAAAACTCTTCAAACTGTTTTTATCATAACATAAAGTAAAACGTGTATCTGTAATATCTGGTTCATTCAGTTCAATTTCCGGGAATTGCCTCGCTAGTTATTGATTGACCTGTTACCTCAGCTATTCTAGGTCGCGCAGGGAACGTCCTATAGGCTGCCTGGCTGACCTAGAAACCTGAATTGGAATATGAGCCGTCATAGGTGTCTGGATATAAAATATTTGCAATCTCGATCGCAATACCTACGCATGGAACAGATACGATTTTTTGTAATAGGTACGCAAAGTTTACCTCAAACCAAAAGCCATAACAATCGTACCGTATTAATGTCTCGATTTGAGAATAGACTATCTTCACCCCAAGATCTTGGTGGGCTATATGAAAGAAGCCATAATTAGTCAGCCCTAAAGCGTTAAACAGCCAGACCCGGCGCTAATTCTATCAATGTGTATCTCATACTAACCTGCTTACTAGTTACAATAAAGGTTTAAGAAGGAACGTTCTCACGAAATCCACAAACCCACATGTACCTACTATTTGCGTTTGTTATACGCCAGTACACCATAACAGAATATGCTATGGTAGTTGTCCTTCTTTTTCAAAAGCCTTCATCATAAATAGGTTCGTATCAATAAAGTTGATAGATTGTAAATTATGCAGATGCATCGATCGAGACTTGCGAATTAGAGCTACGCTACCTAGCTGAATAGTTAGCATAGCAAGAGCCGCGCGGGCCGAAGGCCATAGGTCAACTAGGTTAGAACTGGGTCAGCTTGACCTAATTGCATTTCATATTTTCTGAATCAGTTTATTATGTATTTCCGAATGTTTCAAAGCTATCCAATATTCAATCAAACCACTTAGAGGGAGCTAAGTTCATTATATAAACCTAATTACATTTCATGCTTTTAGGATTTTTGTAGCTACTCATAGGGTTATTTTCTTGAAATACGTGACGTCGTCTAACTTCAAACCTCCAAGGATACGACAAAGTATAAATAACATCATCAAATTGTGTTCCTGCTTGCTATGTTTTTTCTTGTTGTGTTAGCAAAATAAACGAATGTTATTCAAATTATTATTCCTAAAATGTAGGTAGCAACCATTTCAGCTTGTATGTGTCTTTTCTGCATGTTTTAGATCATTTAGAGACAGGTTTGTGACTTGACAAAGAACTGTAGGTAAGCTATATAGCCTACAATTAAATAAACGAGGGTATAGCCTTTAACCTATAATTGTTTATTTATGTTAAGTGGCATGTGGTTTGTTCTTGTCATTCTAATGTAAATGAAAAGGTGGTAACAGATATAATTCACAACACACATCAGCTAATGTGTGATCATATGATGGATGTCAAATGTTTTAACGTTTGCCTGATAACAGCTTTTACGATGAATGTCAAATGTTTTAACATTTGCCTGATAACAGCTTTTATAGCAACCTACAAAAGTTTATCAAAGATTGTAGAAATTATAATCTATGAAATTGAAAGTTGTTATAAATCAATGTTTGTCTTCTTCTTCTTATCGTGTCAATTTCGAACCAGTGTGGTGAATGGATTAAAGTGCGCCTCAGATGCTCCTTTCGTAGTTCCTACGATATTCCGGTTTCCTTGTGATGTTTTCCTTCACCGTTTGAGAGTACTGGTACAGAGCACATGATTTTTTCAAACAGAAAAAGCCACTGATGCACAATATTCGAACCCACGACCTTAGAAACAGAAGCCAGGGCCACTACCAATAGACCACCGTTATCACTGAAATTATGTAAATGATGGAAGTCAAAGATTAGTGATCATGGCACACCAGGAACGCAAACTGATGAAAACACAACATTACTCAAATGAGCATTTCCAAGCACCTACCTTGATAGGAATTGTGCAGAATCCTTGGTACCGAGTAGTGGTAGTGGAGACGATCAGGCTTGGCAGCAAATACACCATCCCCGCCAGTAATACAAGCATTACCATGATAGCCATCAGGAATACGAGTACCGATGGACGCCCCTTGGTATGCACGCGATGTACTGCACGTGGACGATTCATCACTCTCATCTCAATCACATGGTCCTGTTAAGATTTACCATAACTCACTGTAATTCGTAATCTGAACTAGTTTTTTAGTATATGTTAACTATTTTTATATACCAAGGTAGGTATGAACTATTTATACATTATTATGAATCTATATATACAAAAGAAAGTCATGTTAGTTATACCACTTATAACTCAAGAACCGCTGGACCGATTTGGATGAAACTTAAAATGGATATAGTAAATAACTTGGATTAGGATATAGGCTATTTTTTATCCCGGAAAAACAACAACGGAAAAGGTATGGGCGAAGCCGCAGGTGGTCGCTAGCGCCATCTTTCAATATTTATCCGTAACATTGTTAAACTCTGTAATTATACAATAATTTGAATAGCTATCTTTTTTTAAAAGTGATATTAGTACTTTAATATTTTTTGTGAAGTTGTAACCGCCCAACGAAGTGGGCAACGGTCAGCTAGTAATAAATAAAAATGTGTGTTTAAAATAAAATGCCTATCATAAAGTATTTTGAGTAGGAAACTAGGTATTCATCATAAACAGCCAACTAATGTTCCAATTAATGAGCCAACTTCAGGCAGTCTCAAACTTAGTCCAACCTGACACAAACATTTAAATATATAATATAAATATAAATAGGTTCAAATCTCTCCTATTTTATTATGTTTAAGTATATTTATAAACTTTAAAGATATGCAACCATCAAGCATTGTGCAAGCATAGATGTATAAGAAAAAATAATAATTTAGTCAATGAATATCAAATCAAAGCAGTTAGGTAAATAGCAATTTTAAAGTGATTCTATAACATTACAGCTACTGCAATGAACTGCATATTAGCCAAATAATTATTATAAAATTGCCTTTTGTTGAAGGGTAATTATATTTTTTTTTGTTCTATTCGTAGGTAGTGTTGATAGCAAAATTGTAGCAAGCAATACAAAGGACTGTGTAAAAAAATACCTACAGCCATTGAAAAAACTGTGACTTACCAGGGCTTTATCATTGGCCACAGGGGCAGCCTTGAGGGTTGGTTTCGTTATGAACGTCATGTTGCGAGGTGCTCACAATATGTATTTTGATCAACAAACAAGCACTCAACAATGTCTGGGACAAAATATTCACAATCCAACAAATAATGCAGATTGCAGGCTTGTTGCAGCCATTTATTATTTTTTTTTATTAGCGGTAACAATCCAAACGTCAGTCAACCCCACCCCGTCTGGTAAACCACCACAAACTAAGTAACTTTATTTATACATAAGTTAAAGACAGTGTTGCCACTGCCACCTCATTTTTTTTTTTTACTCTGACCTTCAGCGAAATTATCCTAAAATAGGCACTTTTTATTTTTTTTACCCTAAATACTTTTCAAATAAAAACAAATCAATTTACGTTTAAATGCAAAATGAACGAATTATTAGCTAAACTACTTAACTAACTACACGGTTTCGAAACGTTCTTGGAATGCATCCATAGTCTTTGCTTCCATGTCATCTACAGTATTGTTTTCTTGAAATCGTACATTTCATTCGAAAACTTTTTCAACATTGCGTCTGTCGGAGTAAATGTAAACGCAAGACTCATAATTTATTTTTTAAACTGTACCATTGGTGGCAATATTTTTGATTATATTTAGCGATTTTAGGAGGCATCTTTCCCAGATAAAACTTATTTTGTTTCGGTATCTAAATATAACAAGAAGACAACACAATACACAACGATGCATGTAATGAAAAGATGGTGGCATGCAGAATGATTAAACCGGTTTCTCTTTGCACACGATATCTCTCTTCCGCGTACACAAACCTTCGGGTGTGAATGAGAACAGTAAATTCTTGTCTATTGCTAGCGGAAGTACCTGGGCCGGATGAGAACGGTAGCTACAATGGTACATCGTCACAACAAGTTAGGTGCGTTTGGAAACACGTATAATAATCAATTACCAATTTGTTTTAAATGAGTTTTAAACATTCTCTAAAAAATCCCTATATATTTATTTTACCCTGAAAAATACCCTAAATAATTTTTTACCCTAAAAAATACCCTAAACGCGTAAAAATGCCCTAAATTTAGGGTAAAATACCCTAAGGTGTGGACACTGGTTAAAGAAACCAAAGAACCACGGTCGACAATCACTGAACTTTAAATTCGGGCCGATTTATAGTCTATAGAATCGTTATCATTTATGACAGTTTTCTTCCCTTTCTTTCATATTCATTATCAATAAATGTCGACCGAATATACCGAAAGAACCAATATCTAAAATAAAGAATAATAATGTATACATAACAAACCCACAGGACATTGCTAACATCTTTAATGACTATTTTATAGATAAGATAAAACCGATACCAGGGATAGGTAAGAACGTAACAGCAAATATAAATAGACAAGAAAAATCCATGTTCTTAGCTCCCTGTCTGCCGCATCATGTATATAAAATAATAAAATCCCTTAGTCATAACAGTTATAATAATGATAATCATGGGTAATAAAACACATTAAAATTATACTCTAATGCGTTGGTACTATTATACATGCAACTGCTATCCATTACCCATAAGTAGGTTCTTTTTATCGTGTCACTAAAGAACCAGTGTGATGAAAGGGGTAAAGTGCGCCTCGGAGGCTCCTTTCGTGTACTTATATGTCATGATAATTTTTACGCATTTAGGGTATTTTTTAGGGTAAAAAATTATTTAGGGTATTTTTCAGGGTAAAATAAATATATAGGGATTTTTTAGAGAATGTTTAAAACTCATTTAAAAAAATATGTCCCTTAATATGGGATGATAGCACAATAACAATTTCTTGCAATGACATTAAATCTTATGAAACCGACATAAATGAACCAATTCAATCAATAAAAAAATAGCTCAGGATTTGATGGTATTAGTACTAATATTATTAAAGCAGTGAATGAAGCTATAAGTCCCCATCTTAGCTTCTTGATAAATCTCAGTATTGAAACAGGACAATACCCAGATGAGCTGAAAACTACTATTGTCAAACCAGTATTTAGGAAAGAAAATAGAGAACTGGTGGAATTTTATAGACCCATTGCTCTCATTTCCATATTTTCGAAAATATTTGAAAAATATATATACGCCGAAATGTGTTTATTTTATATTGTATATATTTACCTGGAAAAAAACAATTTGCTTTGCGAAGAACAAAAAGGTTTTCGTGAAAAGAAAACAGTAAACATGGCAATATATGACTTCTTCTATAATGTTATTTCTAAAGTTGATAAAAAAACACCTATCTGTAGTATATTTTGTGACATGACACAGGCGTTTGACTATGTGGACCATAACATCATACTAAAAAAACTTGAGTTTTATGGAATTAGAGGAAACGTATTTGTCAAACCAGTATTTAGGAAAGAAAATAGAGAACTGGTGGAATTTTATAGACCCATTGCTCTCATTTCCATATTTTCGAAAATATTTGAAAAATATATATACGCCGAAATGTGTTTATTTTATATTGTATATATTTACCTGGAAAAAAACAATTTGCTTTGCGAAGAACAAAAAGGTTTTCGTGAAAAGAAAACAGTAAACATGGCAATATATGACTTCTTCTATAATGTTATTTCTAAAGTTGATAAAAAAACACCTATCTGTAGTATATTTTGTGACATGACACAGGCGTTTGACTATGTGGACCATAACATCATACTAAAAAAACTTGAGTTTTATGGAATTAGAGGAAACGTATTGGACTTAATTAAATCCTATCTTAGTGACAGAAAGCAAATCACAGAGATATCAAGAATAGAGACAAAAACCAAAATAGAAGTTGTACACAGATCAAAAATACGATATCTTAAATACGGCGTACCCCAAGGCAGTGTGCTGGGACTGCTGCTATTTATTATATATATTAACGACCTGCCAAGAGCAACAACTAATCCCATGACATTATTTGCTGATGATAGCATAATAACAATTTCTTGCAATGACATTAAATCTTATGAAACCGACATAAATGAATCAATTCAATCAATAATAAAATGGCTTGACAATAATAATTTAAAAATTAATTTAAGTAAGACCATGATAATGCATTTTGACCAAAGATCCCAAACCCCATCTAACATAAATATAACATTTAATAACAATTTAATTAATCAAGTTGATGCTACACGATTCTTAGGACTTATAATTGACAAAAAACTTAATTGGAAAACTCATTTAGAAGGACTGAGTAAGCGTGTTAGTAGTCTTGCCTATGCCCTGCATAAACTGTCTTTAACAGTCAATACTGATGCCTTATTGATTGCATATCACGGTATGGTAGAGTCTGTTCTGAGATATGGGCTAATATTTTGGGGCAACTCTACTAATAAAGATATCATTTTTAGGCTACAAAAAAGATGTGTGAGAGCCATGTTTAAAATAAAAATTACTGATAGCTGTAAACCATTATTTTCGAAGCACAAAATTCTGACACTTCCGTCGCTCTACATATTAGAAGTAGCTCTTTTTGTAAAAAACAATCCCCATCTGTTCCCCCGGTTATCTGATTTTGTAATTCGAAGCAGACGGGATAACACTAGGTTAAAATTACACCCTGTAAAAACAGCACTAATGCAAAAAAGTGTTGTTGGTGTTGCTCCAAAAATTTATAACAAATTACCTACACTATATAGAGACCTGAACATCCAAATGTTTAAACTAAAACTAAAGAAATTGTTAATTGAAAAGAGTTATTATAATCTTGACGAATTTTTTAGTGATAAATTGTAATTATTTTTAAACTTGCATGCCATCTCTCTACCTAATTTGCATACCGTAAACCGGTCAAGCATGTTGTTTCACATTGTTATATTTTTGTCATCTTCTGTACACATGTTTTCTGGCAAATAAATATCTTTGAATCTTTGAATCATACTTGGTCATGTTTGTTTTCTATTTTGCAATCAAAATCAAATCAATCCAAACAAATAAAACTAGCTAGGAAACCAACCAAACTAACAAACAACCCACAAAGGATGCTAACGCATGAAACAACCCTTGTTGTAGGCAGTTTCAAAATTCTGATCGAGTGAACTTTTGCGTTGATTTAATTGACCGTAACCTACCTATCCTTTCAATTCCTCAGTTCTACGTTTTACGTTATGTTTTTTTTACAGACAAAGCAAACGCAGGTACTATCATTAGTATTTCAATTTAAAGAAGGAGATGTACACTACGTAGGTACACATCTCTATATAATAAAAATCAATTGCTGTTCGTTAGTCTCGCTAAAACTCGAAAACGGCTGGACTGATTTAGCTGATTTTGGTGTTGAAATGTTTGTCGCAGTCCAGGGAAGGTTTAAAAGGTGAGTAAATATGAAAAAAATGCTTGCTTTTTATTATTTTTTATTTTTTATTCTGAGGCGGTACGAAGTTTGCCGGGTCAGCTAGTCAAAAATAATAATACAACACATTGTGTAAGTCTTCGTTAAATACAAAAGAAATCACTAAAACCTAATGAATGACTGTCAAAGAAATAAATAAGCAAAAGCATTATCAATACAAAGTAATTTAAAAAGCTCTTTGAAAATATAGATCCACTGGGTAAAAAAAATAATACGAAGACCGACGTCACGTTTGAAGATCACTTCATTTTATTAACTTTTTCTATTTTACCTTTACAGATCAAAAGCCTAGAATTGACTGCCTTGCGTTCCCAAATGAACACGTTATATCGCAAGAAAATGGAAGTTGTTTGTTAACTGATCACTAAGTGATGAATAAATATGTTTACTTGGGAACGTTAACACAACGATAAATTACAAGTATTCATATTAATAATTTAGAAATATACATAGCAATTTTATGAAAATATTTATACAAGCTTACAGTAGGTACAAAGAATCTAGAGGAAATCGATAATCAGATGAAAAAAAAACAGTAATGTCAATAATGAACCAAAGTCCAAAATGTTATGAATTTTTGGACAAAATCTTTATTCTACCATCGAAATATACCAGATATAAACTGATTGCCAATTTAAATGTTAAAGCAGGCATCAGCCATCATATGAAGCTTTAAAAAACGAAGTAATTTTTTCATAGCTAATTATTAAATAAGTATTAATTTCGTTATTATAGAATAAGACTAAAATAATCATAATAATATAATTATTACTTTCAGGTCGAAATTTGGGATAAACGAAACAAATAACTGCTCAACACTTTTTGATGATGTAGCTTTAGAAGACGCAAATATGCCTGTCATGATAAGGCCTACATATTTAGGCCTTTTGGAGACAAGACCCTGGACCCGCGGGAAACAGGAGCTCATCGCGTTTTCAAAATTACTTCACGGCGTCTGGTAGAAACATCACGTAACTCAAGAACTGGCTCCTGGCTCAGTCTATTGACGTTTGCCAGTATTTTGGGGACGCTGCCCTCTGGCAGAGGTCTGGATCAGTTGAGCTATCTATAAATCGTTTTAAGAGGTCCTTAGATAGCTTTACTTGTACTTTTTATATATCTGTGAACGAAATTAAGAACACAATTAATGTGTTTATTATGATTATCTGGGATTTTCCTTTGTAGATCGATATCATATTTTAAAATAGTAAGCAGTTATAATCCTTTATAATATAATATTATAATATAAATTGTTTCGTGTAATTGTGCACGAAATTTCATAATTGTGCGTTTACAGGAAAAAAAGGTATGGACAAAAAACAGATCTTGCTAGGGGAGCGTTTGCAACGTTACTGCAGCAAGATTTTTTCGAAATAACGGACTTAGCTTAAACATAATAAATGGATTAGAAGGCTTATAATTGTGCACGATTGTGCACAAAGTTGTTACTAATAATGTGAGACAGAGAAAACATTTATACATGTTTAGAGTAAGAATTTAATCCAAAACCCAAAGAGCTACTACCAACTGACCTTTAAGGTTGTGATTTTATTTATGTGATGTGATTTAGCGTGTGAATAATGTTTATTTTAAGTTAATTAGAATGACTAAAATAATATTGTAAAAAAGAGTTTTGATATGTGATTTTAAAAATAAAGCAGGTAACCAAAAAGAGTCTTACATATATATTATAATTATGTCTGTCTATATTGAGTACTTTTTGTTTTCCTATCCCTTATTCCATTAACACAAATGAATACCTCAAAAAGTGGCAGCCTACTTTGGTGTCTTGTCAAAAATGACAAAAATTCAAGAAATTAAAGAATATAAGATTGGCTGAAGATTTGGCCGAACATTCGTATATAAGAAACGTTGCGGTACTGTAATGCTAGAACATTTGTACTATGGTAAACATGGCGATTTTTATTATAATGCTGACAATTTAGGTTGGTCGTTCTTATGTACTATGGCACCACTTTTCAATAGTCTATTAAAATAGACCGGACCGGGTTATATTAGATTATGGGTTTTTGATATTTTCTTAAACTAGTGGCTTGTCATTGCTGAAAATTTCAGCACAGTGAGTTAGCTCAACGCACTAATTTTTGGCCAAAATCTGACGATCTCACTTGTCTAGAGCTCGTGTAAACTGAAATTAAAGGTTCGCCATAGTCTGCAAAAACATGAATATCTCGAAAGTCCTTGAATGCACAAATTTGAATTTTTGTGCACAATCGTGCACAATTATAAGCCTTCCAATCCATTTATTATTTTTAAGCTACGTCCATTATTTCAAAAAAATCTTGCTACAGTAACGTTGCAAACGTTCCCCTAGCAAGATCTGTTTTTTGTCCATAACTTTTTTTCCTGTGGACGCACAATTACACGAAACAATGCTCTTATTATCTGCATACCGCGATTAAAATCCTGAAATTCGTCAACATTTTGCTAGGGCAACGGGCACTCCAAGCAAGCAGTAAATATATAATTGGTAGAATGCATACCCCGCCGATGCTACAAGACTAATTCAAAATAAATAAGTTATTCCTCATATGGGATAAGAGTGAATGAGTACCTATTAGACAGGATTTCGTCCCTAGGAGTGCCCCGTCTGATGCGTTAGCATATAAATTAGTTTTCTAAATAACTAAGCTAGCTTATTGTTGCCAGGTAAGATTATCGAAATTTCCCTGATTATTAAATGATTTCGCACAAAAATATACCATTACACTATTGTGTTGTGTACTGTTTCTCCAAAAATATTATATTAAACATTTGCATAAATAAAAAATAAATAAATGTTTATATACAGCATATCCCTACTAATAAGCTCAGACCTGTTTTCCTACACGGAAGCCATGATATTTTAGATCAAAGTAAGATTTTTTGTCGAACATTTTAATTTTCTTTCTCTAGTACTCCATCATCTTCCTGATCTTTTTCCACGTTAAGTGGCGTCAGCACAACAGGTTCTTCTTTTCCACTCCCTTCTATCACTCTCCATCTCAGTAATCACTCTTTTCTTACACATATCATCTTTCACACAGTGCACTCATCTATTCTTAGGCCTATCTCTTCTACCCTTATATCCATCCACATTTAAATCCATCACCCTTCTTGTGACTTCACTTTAGTTTAACTCGGTAAATTTTTGAGACTAACAAATATATATCCTCATTTTCTCATATAATAGCGGAATCATAAAAAGTAGGTATACTTACAGTATTCTCATGCACTAAATACAATTTCCCGAACAAGCCGGGTACCTTTCTAATATTTTCTGTAAGTTGTATTTTGTCTGTTTGATTTGTTTATGTTATATGTACTGTTGGTATTTTGTAAGCTTCTTTTATAAAATGTAAATCTCCTGTTGGCCGTAAGTTAGATTATTAAGGTTAGGACTGTTTATAAGTACATAAGGGCTGTTAATTTTTGTTTAAAGAATAAAAATATAAAATAAAATTACCTATTTTTACGAAAGTCACCTAACCTAGCAATCATTGTGTGCAAATACCAACCACCCACCTATACCTACCTACATTACATAGTAATCAAGCCAAAACGAGAGAGAAGAAAGATATCAATAAAATTTTGTGTTGGTTGGTGGGTGTTCATGTAATAACAAATAACGCCCAAGATTTTAAAGATGTTGGGCAATTATTACTAAGAACCGATTTTTTATTTTCCCCTTCTTACTTTTTATTATTTTATCTACCACATCGACAGTATACAGCTTGTATTTGTTAACTGTGGTTTTGCCAAAGTCAGAAACAAAAACAAATTCGTTCGAGCATCCTTCTTCCATTGTCTGTGGAGTCAAGCGAGAAGAAAAACGGACGGTTTCGTGTCGTGTTGATTATTTCTATGAAAAATAGGTTAAATGATTCACCTACGTGCGTAGTGCCTATAAATCATGTTTTATTAGTTAGTTTCAGCATAATATTCAGTTAATCCTTTGTTTCGTTGTGTAAGTTCACGTTTTGGGAGTTCGACGACAAAACGAAAATAAAATGGCGACCGATCCAACGAAGAACCGCATGCATGTCTTCAAGAACACAGGCAAAGATGTCGACGTAAGTTGAAACCAATAATCTGGTATCGCTGGACCTCGCTCTGTAATAATTTCCATCTCGAGTGGAAATCACCGATTACAGCGGTATTTGTAATATGCCCAATATTTTCAGGAAATGCGTAGACGAAGAAACGAAGTGACGGTGGAGCTGAGAAAAAATAAAAGGGACGAGACGTTACAAAAGCGGCGCAATGTGCCCGTCAGCTACTCTACAGACGAAGACGAGATCGAGAGGACATTGGCATCCACCGACCTGAAGGAGCTGGTGATGAATGCGGGGAACGGCGCGGAGCCCGAGGTGCAGCTCGTTGCCGTGCAGCAGTGCCGCAAGCTGCTCTCCTCCGACAAGAACCCGCCTATCGACAACCTGATCGCGGCCGGCATCCTCCCGATCCTCGTGCAGTGCCTGTCTCGGGCCGACAACCCGACGCTGCAGTTCGAGACGGCCTGGGCGCTCACCAACATCGCTTCTGGAACATCCGCTCAGACAAACAAAGTTGTTCACGCCGGAGCCGTGCCCGTCTTCCTCCAACTCCTCATGTCCCCCCACGAAAATGTCTGCGAACAAGCAGTATGGGCTCTCGGTAATATCATTGGAGATGGCCCTGTTCTCAGAGACTTTGTTATTGAACTTGGAGTAGTCAAACCTCTCCTGAGTTTCATCAAGCCAGAGATCCCCATTTCCTTCCTACGCAATGTCACATGGGTCATCGTAAACCTTTGTAGGAGTAAGGATCCACCACCACAAGTAAAGACTATCCAAGAAATACTTCCAGCACTCAACCTCCTCATAATGCATACTGACATCAATGTAAGTCTCTAGTAACAAGTACCTTAGACTTTGTCAAACAGCTTTTAAAATTAAAATAGCTGAAGTTGAACTATTATTATTAATATTTTATTGTTCAAACAGTTGTTGAGAACAAAATATCAACATTGTTTATCTATTTCAATCAAAAGATTGTATTTGTATCACTATTTGTATCTCGTGCCATGTTCTAGATGATCTTTAGCGAAACAAATATATGTTGTAAATAACAATGTTGTGATGTAAGAGTCTTCAAAATCAATCTGTTATTAGTCATAATTTAACATGCATTATTTTGTTGACAGATCCTTGTAGACACAGTTTGGGCCATCAGCTACCTAACAGACGGTGGCAATGATCAAATCCAGATGGTCATAGAATCTGGCATTGTGCCCAAGCTCATCCCTCTCCTCTCGCACAAGGAAGTAAAGGTCCAAACAGCAGCCTTGAGAGCAGTTGGAAACATTGTCACAGGCACAGATGAACAGACACAAATAGTACTCAATTGCGATGCTCTCTCACACTTCCCTCATCTACTATCACATCCAGTAAGTCCGAAATCATTTTCTTGCCATTCATCTCATTATTACTTGTTATTGATCCTTTTGGTATTTTCTGATGAACTAGACTTTCTCAAAGATATTAATTCAAAATAGAAATGCTATAATATTTGTTTAGAAACTATAATAGATACCATAAACCTTCTAACAAACAAATCAGAAAGAAATCATATCAATTCATAGCACTAGGAAGCATTCAGTGCTAACACAGCCATCTCCCATTCCTACAGAAAGAAAAGATTTGCAAAGAAGCAGTCTGGTTCCTCTCAAACATCACAGCCGGCAACAAGCAGCAAGTACAAGCGGTCATTGACGCCGGCTTGCTACCTAAGATCGTTGAGAACCTGAGCAAGGGAGAGTTCCAGACTCAGAAAGAAGCTGCCTGGGCAGTCTCTAACTTGAGCATAAGTGGGACAAAAGAGCAGGTGGCTACCCTAATCTCGTGTGGAGTCATACCACCCTTCTGTAATCTACTGAGCTGCAAGGACACCCAAGTTATCAATGTAAGTTGAACAATTTGCATACTACATTCTTATACTTTTGTCTTATAAAGTTAGACAGAGTGTATATTTTTCAATTTTTATTATAGTAATGTGTTTGGAATAATCTTAGTAAGATATTGTTACACAAAGAGCATTAATTTATTAAACTTATTTCTATTGCATGTCTGTTGAGTATATTTGAGAATACTGCAATTTAATTGAGTTGCAAGAATCTACAGACCTTGTTTATCATAAGATTTTACACCACTTCACACAAAGCTTATATCTAAATCTAAAGGTTACCGCATACCAGTGGACCGATAATGTACTAATGTAACAGAAGTACAGAATGCCTAAACAGATGGGCCTTCAGATGATTCTATGATACATTAATTGAATAAAAATATAAGCCTTATATAATTTTTTTTATTACAGGTGGTGCTAGATGGAATCAGCAATATGTTAAAGATGGCCGGTGAGAGTGTGGAACAGGTAGCTAACATGATCGAGGAATGCGGCGGCATCGATAAAATCGAGGCGCTACAGAGTCACGAGAAAGTAGAGATATATAAGATGGCCTACGATATCATCGAGCAATACTTCGCGGGAGAGGTACGTTTGTCATCAATCACTTTTGTTGGAGGCTAGTTAAAGCCAAAGCTAGCGGCATTTACAACTGAGCACATTTATACTTCGGAGGGGCAATATAAGCGGTTTCCGGTTCTAAGCCGATAGCCACGGTGAGCTAGCTACGAGCTCCGTAATTGGAATCGAATTACAATCCTTCGGTCGATTTCTCTATAAAAATGGGAATAGGCCATTTCCTTTCTCGTTTAACAACCGTTTGTTTGAACGATCATAGATAGCTAGTGTAGTGATAGTTGGTAGTGCACAGTGTAACTGGTAGCGCCCTGGTTGGTTGCAGGAGGAGGACGCGTCGCTGGTGCCGGCGAGCGCAGACGCCGGGTTCACGTTCGAGCCGGCCGCGGCGAGCGGCGCGACCCACGACGCGTTCCGCTTCTAGCGCGCCGCGACCGCCGCGACCGCCCGAAGGATCCACGAACGAGCCCCGACGCGCTATTATTCTAGTTAGCTATAGTTGACGCCGCGTTTTTAATAATGATAATTGAATGAGATGGTCGCCCTCGCTCGTCGATCCGCCGGCGATGGCCCGTTGTGATGTTAATGTTAACGTTTCATCCGTTGCGATCGGACGATGACCGCGAAGTGGGTAGCTTTAACGTCGAGTCGTACAGAGGTCCCGCTCCGCTTCGTCGACGCTTTTTGATATAACATAGTGTTTATGTTTCGTTTAACTCGAGTGTGATGTATCACCCTGTCAGCCTGGACGATTGGACGCGTTCCGGTCGATGAATTTATGTTGTGACTTGGAGCCCATTTGTATCTATATATCAATAAATTCTGTCCAATATTACGAATGTTTTTATTTTGTAACTACATGCTTTCGGTAGAAAATATGGAAGGCAGGGAAATTCGGTGCATCTTGCTTCTGCATAGCTTCAGGTCCAAATCGAACTTTTTCTGTAAAGAAAGTGCAAAATAAAAACCACGCATCAAGACTTACTGGGACAAGTGCGCGAAAGGAGGCTCTTGACGCGCATTTTAATAATTTCACCACACTTGTTTGAAATAACTTGTGACATGAGAAGACTTCGATAATTCAATATTTTCTGATCATGTACCTACCATTTGGCCTGCTACAGTAATCTAAAAGAAAGAAAGCTCTGTAAACTCACTTTTTTGAGGTCACAAGCGTAGCACTTGACGTTGCTGTAGTTCTCATCTGGAGAGTCTTCATTCCGGGAGCGCGCGGTGATCCGGCTGTTGAGAGACTCCGCGTCATAGAACAGGCCCACTTTGTGCTGGAAGCTGGAATTATCAAATACGTTCAAGGTTACAAAAATAATGTAGAGACACGGTCAAATTCATCATGGCCGTTTCGCTAATAAAACTATCAAAAAAACTGGTGTTTTAAAGCTCATAGCGCAGTCTGCCAATTCTTATAATGTACAAATTCTCTCAGCGTAGTTAAATTGGTATGATGGGTGACCGCTAATAGCAGAATAACTGCTTCACAAGGCATGTCTATTGGCCACGAAGGCCTTTTGCCTAAATAATAGGTATGAAATCCGTTCATAATTAAGGTTTCCACAATGGGACAATACAAGCATCTCACTCCTCACTACGTAGCAGCATAGGTAGGTACTAACTTGGGCAGCGGCTTGATCCAATGATTGTCGAGTCTGTTAACCTTCATGATCGCATTCAAGCGTTGCAGTAGACTGTAGTTGTCGGTTTGGATCTTGTTTTTGCGATCGAGTTCACGCTGGCACTTCTTCAGTTTGAGAGCAACGTGGGGCCGAGTTGGCGGCGCACGGTCGTCAATAGCCGGCAACGCTGAACGGACCTAGGTATAAGACAACAGTATAGCTACTCACAGGCCAAATGCAGATCGAATTTCGAATGAATAGTATACCTAATACTATTAATTCGAAATTGTCTCTATCTGTCAATGTCGGTTTGGATGAAATTTGTTAACGTGATAAAGAGATTCTAAGGAAGGACATAGATAATTTTTCGTGTAAGAAGCTAGTATTTTGTTACGTTAGTCGTAATTGAATAGAGGTCATCTGTTTCAAACCATCTGGTAAACTGTGGTAAACCACTGTTGAATAAAAATCTATAAGATATTGACAACGAAGCTTGCTAATTAAAATTAAAGAAACCTGTGTCAATGTTCTCCCCAGCATGGTTACACTCGTATGCTTATTGCTCATGCCAAGCAAAGTTTAACAGATAGTAAACGTTACCTTGAAGTAACCTTGAGCATTTACCTTGAGTAAATGGTCCTTGAACCGGCGATCTTCCCAGGGTTGAACCAGCAGTTTATCGCGTCGAGAAAGCATTCTCAAATATCAAATTAGTATCGCAAAGCACGACTAGTGTAATGGAAATAGAACTGTTTGATCAATGGTTTGTTGCCACCAGTTACACGCGGTTGTAAAGTATGTATGTAGGTATCTAAGATACAAGTGGTGTTACAGATACTAGGAACTTCTGTAGATATTTAAAATATATTTGGAACATGGTAAGCAATCTTTTACGTGAATATAAATAAATATTGGTGGACATAGCTAAGCGTAGCTCCTATTATAGTGACCAGAATATAGATGGAATACTTATATATACCTAGATACATACGTTATAACACCCAGGCACAGAACAAACACCTATGTTCATCACACAAATGAAAGGGAATAGAACCCGCAACCTACAGCGCATGGCTATAGAGTGGCAGAGCTACTACCAACTCTGCTGAGAGGCCAGTCAGAAGATGTGTGTAGGTATGTTCAATTCATTTCAATTCAATAAAATCACTAGGACCACTTTGAATCGTCTTCTTACATGCTAATAAATCTAGGTGCCGGTTCCTCCTAACCCCAGTTCAAGAAGAATCCGGCAAGAAACTTGTCTGGTCTTAACACTTTTTTGTATGATCCTTGCCAATTTTGTTGCGGATGCCGAGTCGAGTTGGAGCAGATTCATCCCAAGCTTTTTTGTCATCTTAATAATCAGATATTTTATAATATGCTTTAAGTAATATACAGTTTCTGTTTATTTACGTTTTTAAATTTGCCAATCGACGAATCTAACACGTCACTTGGGACCTTGTTATAGAAGCGTAGGTACACTTTGCCTATAAAAGGCAGTGGGAGACTGTTGCCTATAACAGTGGGAACAGCGAGTTTATCTTTATTTCTAGTGTTAATACTATGATTATTTTTTATTGATTTAATATATTTTTTTAAGATAAATGTACATTTTTATGCACATACATTAAATTTTCGTATATACATATATAGGTAGTGACAAGTCACTGTCATAGTATTAATTTCTTTAAACTGATTTCTAAGTGATTCTCTGGGGCCCATGTTATAAATTGCACGAACAGCCCTCTTCTGCAACACAAATATGGTGTCATAAGACATACTGCTATGAAAGTAGATGAAATAAACGAGTCTAGCGGTATCTACGTCGGTAAAATGACGGATCATTTTAATAGCGTATGCCGCAGAGCTGAGTCTCTTCGGCAATTTATCTATGTGCGGGCCCCCTTGCAGTTTATTATCTAAAGTAATGCCTAAGAACACTCTGGTGCCGACGAGATCTATCTTTGCGTTTTTAATTTTTACATAAGCTTCCACCTGTTTAAAATCCCGTTGTAATTTAGTATGTTCTCCCCAATCTCTTAAGAGTGGTTATCACAGCGGGACACCCACATAGAGTGTGTGTACCCAGGGTGAGCGAGACAGATGAGGCGAAAGTGGGGTCGATGTGACGTGAAGTGTAACGATGTGTTTGTTTATGGCCAACTCAGGTAAAGTTTTTAGAAATAAAACAGCATGAAGCAAATTAATAAATAAATTATATTGTTAAATATTATACACTGCACTTACATATTATTATAATGCTCGATACAGATAATATACACAAAAACTTACAAACATGGTTACATACAGATGGAAATTATAAAATAATATACTTTGAGCAATACAAAAATAAAAAACCGAATCACTCTAATAAAATCTAATCCTACACTATAAAACATATTCAATGTAGTTCGATACAATAACTGGTTTTGGGTACAGAACGTCCAACTAGGTACTCGGCCACCCTGAAATTAAGCTTCACACGATCGGCTAGCTCGGCAGATGTGGCTAGTGTGGGCATGAGACTACCTATAAGGTGGATACATGTATAATTACACGAGACAAGCGAACACTATAGTTCGTGTATTCGCTCTGGCAAGTGACACTGCCTGAAATCTCGCTGAGTGGAGGCCGTTATTGTTTTAATTTATATTGGTTGTTCGCCACCTTTCGGCATCTCACGGCGAACGTGCGGATTACCCTTTAGCCGTTTTGTAGCAATGGGTTTTGTACCAAACAAAATAAACTATTAGCTAACTAAAGTGCTAACTTCAGGGCGGCCAACATACAAGAGCCGTACTTGGCAACCCACGATATACAAGCAATTCGATAAATACGATAATACGCCTAGGAATGTAGGTCAGCATTCTCCTAAATTTGGCAATGTTTATTTTGATAAAGCTTTTAAGTTAAAAATTAGTGCATTCATATTCTAGCTAGACATTAACTTTGTCAATCGACACATTCAAGGACGCTTCCATTAACATATCAATTCAATAGCCTAGCATCCTATTACTTTTGTGCATTTCTTTTAATTCATTCGTATTCTTCTTGCGACAGGAAGACATGAAATTATTCATAAGACTGATTCACACGAAAAGCAGGTTGCCGAGCGATAGGTATATAAAAAGTTAGTTTTGCGGCAACTAGGTACCGCATTCTACGGAAATACTGTCCGAGTAGCATGAAAATGGGCAACCTAACACGATCACGACAAACACTACAACATACAACGGTGTGGTTGCGGCGTTCGCCCTAATCCCTACAAAGTTGCCTCTATATACTAACTACATGAGTATAAATCGTATTAAATACCTCAAAAAGATCTATTTACTTACGAAACCTGCCTTATGAATTATGACTCTAGTTTCGATTATAGTATTGAGCTGAAAGATCCTTTACCACAAAACACTGGTCTTGCGAAAATTAACCTCGCACTACTGACGTCTACGAGTAATTCCAAACCATACTTGCTTTAGGCAGTTAAGTGGTACAAGTGGAAAGTTGGTGTTACTAAAGTATTAGATAGTATGTATCTGAAATGTTAAAATAAGGTATGAAAAAATAAAATTGAAGAGGAAACTGAAGTCATAGTTCAAATATAATTGACAGTGTGCAGTGAATCAGTGATATCGAATGGATATCGTTTCAAGAATGCTTTCATAAGTACATTATATAAGAACACACACACACAAAACTCAGTAAAAGATAATAGTGACAGTAAAGTCTGGAACACGTTTACCACTACAAGTAGAATAAAATTATTATATTGTATTGTATCCCCGGATAGAATGTTTAGATTACATAAAAAAATGCAAATAACACATTGGAAAACACCCTCAATAGTGCTGTATTCTAGTCTTAATACTAAAATCCGCATACAAAAACACCTACACTTGGTGCATAAACGTTTAGCTGTCATAATGTAAACCAAAAAGTTTGTACAAAAATAAATTGCTCCATTTAAAAGCTATCGTAATACTTTCAGTTTCTTAGAACAAAAGATGCTTGGACGATGTTTTTCTTAGGAGTTCGAAAAGGCTTTAAAGTTTACCTATTTTAGTTTAAATGCGAACATAAAACCACTCGTAGCTTATATCGATGTGATTTCATAATCTTTTATCGGTATAAATCATAATAATAACATAAGAAACACAACAAATCAGCTGTCATCGTTTTTGTCACAACACTATGAATATGAACCTATTCACATAATAATAAATTGAAACAGTGTAAAATAATATAGAAAGTGCGGGTACTACGCGAAAGCTTGTGATGTCGGCGTATATGACTAGCGATTGTCACTTCAGAGGAAACCGACCGATGAGATTCCATACCCACGCCAGAAGTTTACATTAAAAAGGTTTACTCCACAAAGAGCCGAAATTAAATTCCGTGAGTTTTATCGGAATTAAATAGATTGGAATGTCTGGTTCTGCTACTAAATATCTACAAACCGGATCATACGAAATTTCGAGGCAGTTGTTTTCAAAATCCTTATTTTAATCGCACAAATAGCAATGGCTGCCGATGCCGGTGTGAAGCCACATACATAATATAAACTTCTGCCGTATCCTACATTAAAACTGGGATATACCTAACTCGATGTCGACGACTACAACTGGGAATTATTAGGATAGACGAAACGCTCTCACACTAGTCAGACTTCATACTTTAGATCGTAGCTTATTATTTATGATATAAAAACCGTGATACACTCGACTATAAAAATGTACAAAAATCCCACTTTCCATGCATTCCACGATACTCCCTGAGGATGACTTATATTACTTACAATTGCCAAACATCACAACAATTATATGCATTTGTGTTCTATAAATTGTATAATTAGTATACTTACTATGGTTGGCAATGGAAAGTGTTCACCGAGCGAATGTTTCACTGTTTGCAAAGCCTAGCTAGGGTACATAGATCCGCAGTGCGCGTCGAACGTATCTATTGTGCTGCCTTGCATCGAATCAACAGAAAATATTTATTGAAACTTTCAAGACATATGTCCTTTCAATAGTACTTTCTCTTCATTTCAAACCCCGTATTTTCGATTATTAAGTTTAAATTTGCTATAGACCTCCGCTCAGTGAACTATTTCCTTTTCCTTATCGAAAAAGCATTAAAACTATACATATGTATTGGGCCACGTACAATCACGCGAGTCAACCCTAATCTTCCACTATTGATATAATTATTAATATAATACGTTTCAACTATAAAACTCATTTCAAAATTACACTACTTACTGGGATACTTACCAAAATAACATAAAAAAATCGCTCTTATACCATTACTATTGAGACGCGTCAAAGAAGCCAATTTTTGGTTTATTATTATTGTTTAATAATTAATTATTATAATAAATCGGGCATTGCATCAATGCCTAATTACACTAGACATAAGAGTATATTAAATGGGTTAAATTGAACAGATTCCTAAACACTTATTGTACTATGACAACGAACAGCCCTCTGATACTTTCTAGCCCATTTTTTGTTCAAATCCAATCGAGATTTTTATCAATAAGGCCTTTTAGCGTTTACAACTATTTTGAGCCCTAATTACACGAGTACCAAATATTTAGAGTCCGTCTGATACGTCGATTTCGCTCGGAAGCTCAGAAATTGTTCTAATTTTTAGGAAAAATCCTAACACTCCAAGTCGTCAGATCAACATAAGAATACTACAAAGTACGCATGGCTATCATTAAATTCAAAAACAATCGTTCGAGTCGTAATATAAAAATCATCAAAATTAAATGGCGTCATTCAATATAAGAGAACATAATCATCCCGAGAGCCTCGGCAAAGCTAAAACTCGCGGTGACCACGGTCTATGCCATCAGTTAAAAGTTGACCCCTCGGTTGCACAGTTCCGGGAGAAGCCGGGATTCATCGACATAACCGATCGAATATAATAAAAACCGATGAAATATCAACAGACGATGCATCGTTATCGCAAAAGATTATAAAATCGCCTGGGAGGACTAGACAGCTCGGGTAGAAAACGCGACTTAGTTTCGAAAAGCAAACGATTCCAGTGATACTCGACGGGTACACGCGACAGACCGCGACAGACGGGGCTGGGGCGACTAGTCGGCTCTGGGCAGCGGACGCACGAGGTAGAGTTTCTCCCCCTGCTTGTTGGTGTAGATGGGCGCGCGCTGGTAGTGGGCGACGAGCTGGTCGAGCGCGGGGAACTTGCGCTGTCCGATGCAGTAGAGGGCGCCTTCCACGTGCACGCGGAAGTGTTTGTTGCGGCCCGGAGCCTTCAGCGATACCGAGAAGTCGCCCACCTGGATGTAACACAAGCCACTAACTCATCATCGCAACTTTAAGATGTCTTCCTGAGTGAATCTATATGTTAATTTCTCCTAATCCAAATCCTAGAATTGACAAAATATATCCACGGTACCTCCGGTCGAGGGCAGAGCGACCCGAGGCCGGGTATTCTGATCAACAATATAGTAATTTATATTATAATACGCTTCCTTCGTAATTTTAAATTTATGTAAAAAAAAATATAGGTAGTTTAGTTGCATTTTCAGGAAGCTAGCTATTAGCTATTATAGAAGCGTCCAGTGTTCCTTATAAAGAACATGCATATCCAAGCTTAAATACGCGAACCAAAAATGCTAGTCTGAAACCGCCCATCGCCTCTGCGGAATAGTCCAGGATCCATGTTGGATGGAGGGGACTCTTTGATCAAACCATAGATTTTGTAAAACAAATATTTTTTCGAATAATTTACATAATTATCTAGAGATTTAACAAAAAAAAAATAAGTTAGTACTTAATAAATATTTGAGAATCATCAAATCGACATATATTATCCTTGCTACCTCTGTTAGGTACCACAATCGACAGTTTCGTACAGGAAATTGTCGGGCGTCTCATCAAAATGAAGCTACTTACGGAAAATTAGCTTGATAGTAATCGAAAGCAAAAATGGACCATGGATCCTGGACTAGAAACATCAAATGGTATCAATCACAGCAGCAGCCACGTGACTCATCAAGCTAACGTCGGTTGACGTTAGCGACATTACTCGTTAACGTTCCTCAACTTCTGCCAAAAGTTAACCACTATTTAAAATGATGCAATTCCTTGTAAAATAGTGAGAGGGGGAAGCTTAGCGTTGTTTAGGCAGTAAAGCAGTATTAAAGTTGAAAGGCGAAGGAAGCCTCGGGAGCGGTGGGAGAGGAGAGCGGGGTCGGTAGTTACATTGGTCTCGGAGTCGCGGATGAGGAAGTCCCCGTCGTGTCCGTGCTGGTTGAGCAGCAGGTCGCAGTGTGTGCGCGCGATGGCCCCGTAGTACCACGCGCGCCCCGCGCATCCCGCCCCCACCGGACCCGCCGGCCCCACCGGACCCGCCGTGCCAGACCTGCAACACGACGTCCCATACTCACCCTCGATCCTTCTGTCTCTGAAGTTAGGTGTGATAATCGATTGCGCATGTACTGTTGTGTACAAAAATGTTGGCTACAAACGTTTGAAGCCCGATCCAGATCACGAAGGATGGCTTCACAGGTGGATGGAGCCTGGGCTAGGTTCTACCTAGCTACTTTATATATAACCTACGCAAAAATAATTTATTATATTCTGATTTTATAAATGCTTATTTTCTGATAGCTGATCTGATCTGAGCTTAACGATAACAAAAACAGAAAACAACTATAAAAAATACCAACATAAACGCTTAAAATTAATAACAATTAGGTACGACAAAAACTTTCACAGGGCTCAAAATTACATTTGCGTGTTGTTATCGAATGTCCTGCTAAGGGTAAGAGAAATAAGACGATGCGACAAACATAAGCGAGTGAGCGAGGCCGTTATACAACGCTGTCTTCATCTTTAAAGTTGAGAATTGCCGTTAAACCATCCTGCTAGTGCTGTTCGATTCAAATTTTAAACTCGATTCGATACAATCGAAAAAGATCGTTATTTTCCAACTCTATGTTTTTGTCCAAGTTAAGTATAAGTTTTATATTTATTTTTTGATTTGATTTCGCTATAAATAAATAATAATGCCGGACATATTTAACACAGCATCATCTGGCCCCAAAGTAAGCAGAGCTTGTGTTATGGGTACCACCACATGAGTGATACACTACTTATATACTTTTTTTTTGTATATACATACATTTATACATAGAAACACCCAGACCCAAGACAAATACTTGCAAATCATACAAACATTTGTCCCATGGCGGGAATCGAACCCGCAACCTTCTGCGTCTCAACCGGACCTTAGCCCACTGCGCCACAGCGGTCGTCAATATCAGGCTCAAAACATACTAACTTTCTATCCTTACACAAATCCTTATACCAAAAATTTACTAAATAATTACTGTGTTCTGTGACTGGGTGATATGAAGTATAATAAGTATATATATACTTATAAGTATTTCATCAGTCATCATGGTCACAATGACTGATAAAATACGACGACGACGATGCGACGATGGGGCACTCAGGTCCAGAAGAAACCTATTTACTGAGACCCAGTTTGTTGTAGTAGTTTTCAGGAAAGACAAAACGACGGCAAATCATTCCAATCCTAGACTGTACGCATCATAAATAATAATAATGCCGGACATTTCATTCAACATCATCTGGTCCCAAAGTAGGCAGAGCTTGTGTTATGGGTACTACATGACTGATAATATATTTGTGGAAGCAAAGGGCTTTGTTCGTAAGCATGGTAGACTCACAAGGTATGGATGGTACTGAGCGGTATGTCTGCTTGCCCTGTTGTGAAAAGGAGATGGTGGAATTAGATCATGCAATTTCTGGGCACATTCTCCGAAATGTAGGTATTCTATAAAAGATCGAAAGGCAAACAACTTTACGGCGGTGCTCGAGACTCTGGAACTTAGTCTCAGGGTTTAGCTGCACACCTATCATCCTCAATGCTCTACGCTCATCCCATTGAACCATCCCATAGATGGCACCCGACCGGACTTGAGCTTTATATAAAGTGAAAAGCTTTTCAGGTGTGAAGTATCGCCTCACCTTGTTCAGGATGCCAAGCTTCATGGCGGCAGTCTTGGCCTTGGACTCCAAAATTGAGAGTCCGTGTAAGTGAAACTCTCAAGAGTTCGAAACGGAAAATGGGGACATGGAGAAACTCACTTTTTTTCGAAGAGACAAGCTTGTATTTTAGATGCGTTAAACTTAACTAGATTGGCATCGCTCCAATCGGACGGAAGACGACCTGCAGAGTCAAATTCAGACGCATAAGCATCTCGTCTCTGTGTTTCTGGATGTCAGTTTTAATGGCTCGTTTACTTGGCAAAATATCTCTCCACAACTTTACTGTCATCTGCATACCCAATGATTCCGGGCATAAGCAGATCGCTAATGTGCTGTAAAAACAGTGTGGCAGAGAGCATTGACCCTTGAGACACCCCGGCATTAATCGATCAGACGAGCAGCCGTCAACAACTACTCAAATGGATCATTCCATCAAGAAGTCAGCAAGCCATGAGCAGAACTGAACTGGCAATCCGTTAGCTGGAAGCTTAAGAATAAGGCTGGCGTGCCCTGTCAAAGGCCTTTGAGATGTCGAGTGAAACAGCTAATCTTTCACCGTATTTCTCTATGACCTCACTCGAAAGGTCTTGTTGAAAGATCTTGACATACGCATACGCAAGATCCCCAGTAAATCGCTTTCGGCGAAAACCGTATTGTCGATCACTGTGGAGGTCATTGTCTTCAAGTATGTAAGGAGTTTCGTATTCAAGACACGTTCCATACATTTGGGAGGTCCAAAGTAGGGAGGTTACCGAAATTGGGTGGTAATTTGATGGGTCATCGCGACTGCCTTTCTAATCAGGTTGCACATTAGCAAGCTTCCAGGATTTTGGGACTATTCCAGTTTTCAGAGATAGGCGAAAAAGTCTTATGACTGTGGGAAACAACTCAGGGGCACATGTTTTCAACACTACAGCCGAAATGCCGTCCGGACTACTAGCTTAGTTCACGTCAAGACTCCGTAACGTTTTGAGCACTTCTTTTTGATGGACGTCAATTTCCTGCATGGTCGCTTCGAATCAGGCTTCGAAGAAGGCTAGGTTTCGTTAGAGGTTGATAACTTTGGCCATAATATATCTTATATTATTATTGCAATAATAATATAGAAAAAACTGTTTAAGTTCATTCTGTTTTGACGAAGTCCTCAATCCGATGACCGCAATGTGGCTTTCAATGTATTCCTTAATCAATTTAAGCTGTTATACGACCTATGCTTTCCTGCCATTAAAGTGAAAATTAGTAGTTATATGAAGCCAAAGTGGATAAGCTAAGGTATGAAAATATGTTCAAAGCGAGAACGTGAGTATTTATGGCAATATAGGTAAAAATCACAATAACCTTACAAAATCTGCTTTTAAATCTTACTCAAGACGCTTAAGTCGTATTATAAAATTAACTCTAAAATCACATTAACAACCTCTGTGGCGCCGTGGGCTAAGATCTGGTTGAGACGCAGATGGTTGCGGGTTCGATTCCCGCCGCGGGACAAATGTTTGTATGATACTTGCAGATCATTTGTCTCGGGTCTGGGTGTTTCTATGTAACAAAATGTATGTATTTACCAAAAAAATATAAGTATATAAGTAGTATATCAGTCATGTGGTACCTATCCAATAACACAAGCTCTGCTTACAAGAGCCAGATGGAGCCAGATTATGCTGTGTGAAATGTCCGGGATTATTTATATTATTCTATAAAAAAATGCGCTAATAATAAATCAAAGCTACTTACTTACGACGGTTATATATATAAATAATAAATAACTTTAGTAAATTAAATATTGACGGCAAATATGTTTATGATCAAATGAATCCAAATCCAAAATCAAATGACATCTATGATTTTTTTTTATGATTTATCTTTAATCACTCCAACAACACCATTTGACTTATAGTAATAATTAAATCATCAAAAAAAATAGTACTGGATATGGTAATTTTGTTTAATAAAAGGGTCATTATAATATATTTCTCAAATTCTTAGTCACATCATTAAGCTTTCAATAGTCTCAGGCATTTTTCCAGATATGTTAAACATAACAATTATCAAAAAATTGTGTAACCAAAAATATAAAGCTGTGATAACTTGCTATAGGCCCATTGCCTATAGCAAGGTATGTCAGCATACCAGTTTTTCAAAGATATTAGAAAAAGTAATTAACAACAATTTATACAACTTTTTTGAATTCAACAACATTTTTACTGAAGAGTAAATAGGATTTCGAAAGAATAAATCTATAAATTTGGCTTATTATAAGATTCTTCAAACTGTAGCAAGCAATCTTGATCTTAAGAAATTGGTATGTGCACTTAATATGGATCTAAGTAGAGCCTTTGACTATGTTGACCATCAAATTCTACTTAATAAACTTGAAACATATAGTTTTAAAGGAAATGTCTTGAAAACTCATTGAGTTCTACTTAACCAATAGAATACAAGCAACTAAAATAACGCGTATTATTTATAAAGTGAAACAAGAAATAGTATACAGATCAGAATATTGTGTAACTAAGTTCTGAGTTCCTCAGGGGTGTTTTACCATGTTTATTGTTTACAGCTTACCACGGTTTTGTTGAATCAGCTTTATGATATAGTATTATATTTTGGGCCAATTTTACTTTAAAAAAGCCAATATTTTTAAATCAAAGCCATATGCAATTTACAAAAAACTGAGAGCTTGTCATTCAGTTGAGTGAAGTAAACCTTACTCAACTGAAAATTTGAACATTGCTTTTTTGTAAAAAGTAATATGGACCTTTTAATTTACTTTAGATCTAGACAACATAATAAGAAACTCAGGCTACCCCCTCAAATACAAGACGAATCAATCTATTTGTCACGCAACTCGTAATAAATATAGGGTAAAATGATTGTATGGCGTTGGGCAAACACTGCAACTATCGTCACAACATTCAATTGACCGCACAACGCGATACACAACAACCCGCGTTTTAATAATATGTGTACATTACTCGTACATGTGTCATAGAGCACTTAGATAAAATGTCAATAGCACTCAAATAAACGAGCATTGAAAATCGGTCGTATCAACTGATATATTCAATACAACCGTAAGCAATACGACAGGTAACCCGTGCCGTGCCAAATGTGTGTTTAGCCTACACGAGTGGTTTCATATTTCTTGAACTGGGTGTTGGAGAAGCATAATAGATATAAATGACTGAAGGGTTATGTAACTCACGGTGGCATAGTGAGGTAGTCGGCCAGTTCCTGCAGATAGTTCCGGGGCACCAAGCCCACATTGCCGCGGTTGTCGCGGGCGCGGAACCACTCGGGGTCGGAGGGCGGCCGCTCCACGATCTCCAACCGATCTCCTTTCTCGAAGGACAACTCCTGCTCGTTGCTGGAGGTGAACGAGTAAAGCGCCACCTGGGTATCAAATGGTGAATATTAATTAATGTGTAGGTCATGAAAGTTGGATGACCTAAGAGATCCAACGATAGCAAGGCTAAGTTTGTTAAAGCAAAGTGTGCGATAGAGAGTATAGCATTAAATCATTAATTCAATAATTATATTCATTCTCTATGCAGTTGTGTACGAGTATGTTATAGTTAAGTATAAAGGCTAGGATGTGATATTCTACGGTACTAGAAGTAAGAAAAATCTATAAACTCACACTGACCACGATATCGAGAACATTCTCGGCCATTGCGTAAGTGTGGACCGGATCGTCGTCGCCTTCTTCGCTCGTGTAGTTCGATGGAAACCTGAAGGTGGAATAACTTGTTTAACATAGACATCCAACACTTGTAAAGTGAAGAGGAAGATAATTGGCAATAATCGAGTAGAACTAGAAATATCATGAATCTGTTTGCTACACTCACAAGCTGCCCCCTACAATCAAGTACATGCCACCCATGTTAACCACACAATTTGAAAGAAAGAAAGCAAGCCTCACCATCCTGTATGGCTCTGGTACTGTCCTCGCCACCAACCATCATTACTCTTCTCTAATATCAGGATCCTGGTGCCCTTGGTGAGTGATAGTTCATCTGGCTGCTGCGCTTGGTAGTTGTACTTGACGACGGCCGTCCCCAGCGCCTCGCCGGGCTCCACGCGGCGCGCGCCGGGCGAGTCGGGCCCCCCGCCGCCCCCGCCCCCGCCCCCGCCCCCGCCGCCGCGCACGGGGGAACTGTTCGACGGCAGGGTTTTCGATCCAGACCCTTTCTTGACTTTCTTTTTGATGCTGGAAGTGAATGGGAAGCGATTTGTACGATTCTACTTCACGTCATGACCCTAATTGCAAAAATTAGGACAAATTAATGTCTGATGCGAGGAATGCATGTAATAAAATCAGTTTAAAATATATTTCTATAAAAAATCTAATCAATATACGTAACACCCAGTTTATCCTGTTTATTGTCTTATTAGTAGTTTACTATAATGTATGAGTTTCAACATTTGTATGACTCACAATTTCATCTGAATAACTTGTTTTTTGCTTTTTGTATTAACAGAATCAGTGATTAGTAATATCAAAACTCTGTTTCCCGAGTCATGGCTTCTTACAATATGTTAGATAATAAAAATAATAAAAAATTCAGCAAATATATACAACGTTAGGGCGTGCCTCTGACTGCCCCTTAGACAGCCTCATTGATCTGAGATGTTTGCAGAGCCTGGGGATAACAGTTGTGAGCATTTTTTGTACATGTTTCGAAAAAACATTTTTGGAACATGAGAACCTTACCTATCAAAAAGAGAAGGTTTCTCCTTCTTGACATAGTTGCTGGGCACATAGCCAGACTGACTACGAGCATTCTGGACCCGCCACCAGTGCTTTGTATCGTCCAGGAGTAGGTACCTCTCGTTCTTACGGAGGTCCAACTCCTGTGCCCCTTGAGCTGCATAGTCGTACTTAGCTACCACATAGCAAACATCATCCTGAAAATCACAATAATTGTTGTTTGTAATGAACATAGTTATAATTGACTGGCCGCACAGATCACTTGGTAGGTACTCTCAACTTCTGTGCTGTAGATTGAGGATTCAATTCATATTCAGGACAAACATTTGTGTAATGAAAATTAAAATGCAAATGTAATAATATTCAGCATTCATATGATAGCATGTACAATGTTTAAATGCACTGCGATGCTGCTCGAATTTTAAATAGGTTGACCTTTCAGCGGTCTTCACACTAGGCAAGCCTGTATTACGAAGACCAGAGAGACAATTTACTTAAATAAATTGACAGTAACCTCGGTCAGCAGTAACCCTTTGGCCAACAGAGGGATGAGAAATATTATAAAATATATTTGAGTAAATTAAATATCAGAAACATTTCAGATGCAATGTTTTATGTGAACTCTATGCTGTGGAATAAAAAAGGAATAGATGTTGGATATAAGGATCTGTACTTTTATGCAATAAAAAAGTGAACTATGGGTTTACAAATTCTGTAAACTATAAGTACCTAAGCCTACATAATAATTCTCCCACAAATGACTAACAAAAGAATTTGTAGATAGCTTCCAGGAAAAGTACCTACAATAAGTTGTAGTATTACTGTACCTAAAGCTAGGAGATTTTATTTAAACAAATAAAGAAGGGTGTTTTCTACTTTGTGTGAGCAAATTTGAAACCTCGACAATAAAGGCTTGAGTACATACTTACATCAACCAGATGTAATTTATAACAACTGGTGATTATTTAGTTGTAAATTCCACAGTAATTAACAATTATAACTACTACAGGATATTCTAATTAGGAGGTAGTTATTAGCTGGACCGATACTACATTATATTTCATCAAACCCATGGCTAAGAGTGTGATGTCAGGAGTCAGGATTATATATGTTCCTCAGTGTTTCATTCCATCAACAGCTGGAATAAAACACTGAGGTGTTATGAATATTACCTGATTTCTTTGTATGAAATTCGTTATGAAAGTTGAAGGTTTCCACCCACCTGGGCCTTCCCGTGCCTGCTGTTGGCCATGGCGTGTGGCGCCGGCAGTGGTTTACTCGCCCACACCGAGTCTGCGGCGCGCGCCGACCGCGTCTCCAGCATGACACCCCGACAAGGGATCCCTGCGGACACCCTACGCCCTCACAGGATCATCGTGACCACACTGCACCGCGCGCGATGCCCGATCGATTCACTGCAAGGATGCACCACTTTTGTTTACCGCAGGAGGTGAAATCCGATCGAAAGCTAAAGATGAATTAACTTCTCGACGATGATCAGCCTCTCGAAACGATTGAATTATTCTCACAAATATAATAAACGCGGAATATAGCCTCAGAGTTATTAGAAAAATCCCTTTATGATTTTTCTCACAGCTAAATAAAATCTTAGATTTTTTGGTAAATTTCACTATTTTATTTTCGGTGGGGCAAGGGATACAGGCCAAAAAAAACGACAAATTAATAGACAATTATTTTTTTGATGTATGCTATGCTTTTGTCTGTCTGTCATCCATCGACAAAACAATCGAGATTACGTGTGTTTGATTTTAGTCGATTATTTGGCTTTCTCGAAAGACCTACATAGCAAAGTGAAACCAACAAATCTATCACTGTCACTGTCAGACAGCCAGCGACAGTTGCCAGTCAATGAAGAAGTCAATCAAACAGTGTTTAGTTTAGTTTAGCATTGAAGTTGAAGTGAAAAAGTGATTTTGTTTCTGAAATCCATTATTTTAAATGGACTAATACTAATACCATTGAAAATGTCGGACTCAGAAGCCAGTAATTTTTCTGGTAGTGGTTCAGATGCCGGTAGCGTGGTGTCTCGACGGTCTCGCCGAAGTGCTGCATCCAATAAGTCCGCGAGGTCTAGGTCTGGCTCCCGTCGATCCCGTTCTGGCAGCCGCAGCCCTTCACAGAGCCCGTCTCGTTCGCGCTCTAGGTCACGTTCAGGATCTAAATCTAATTCACGTTCTAGGTGAGCTAACTGCTGGCTGAATTTAGTGACTCATATTGAATCCATATACCTACTGCCTACTCTATGTACTTTGTTTTGCTTCGTGGCAGGAGTCGATCGGCTGGTTCTGACGGCAGCCGCCGCAGTCGTCATCGAGCTGATGAAGCTAAAGAAGCCTCTGGTGATGAAGAGGTTGAGGTAGGAATTTATTTAGAATATGTCAACATGATATGGTTTTCTAGAAAGAGTTCTCCAATCATGAAGTTTGTTGGCTAAGAAATTTGTAATAGGTATTAGTCATCTTAATCAATCAAAATCCAAATTTTAACAAAACTACCTCTGTCTACATAAGTATGTAAGTAAGTAAGTAATACATGTACATTTATATTATTGTTTTATAAGTATGTAAATTATAATTGTTAGGGTTGTTACCTTACCTACATATTAAGAAAGGTTTAATAGGTAATAACAGGAACAGGACCTTGTGATTGTATTGAATAAAGTATCTGTTGACTTAATAGATAGATTCAACCTCTGTGGTGCAAAAGGCAAAAGTGGGCAAAAGCTCATCTGGGAAGCAGAAGGCTGCAGGTTCAATTCCTGCTGCAAGACAAACGTTTGTGTAAAATATAATATTTGTTTTGAGTCTGGGTGTTTTTCTGTATATGTATACATACATTGTATTAGCTAAAAAATACAAATAATTAAAACAATAGATAATACAAAAACAAATATAAAAAAAAATGGGTTGCACTCCGGGAGTGCCGACAGAAGTGAAAACTTATTTTGGCGCATTAGAGTTTAGTAATAAATCACTTCAAAATCAGAATGTAGATCATATATCAAAGAACCTAACTCAGTAAACTTCTCTATACAAAAGTAGACTGTAAACATGTGAATTGAGGTTTATATTCAAATGGGGCGAGCGCGGCAGCCAGTGTCTCACCCAGATGGTAACTGTGTCGTGAATCCAGAGGTTTTACCTCATCTAAAAATATGCGTACCGTGCTAAGAGAAGTTTTCACTTCAAAAATAGTATACGTAAATAAGTAATACGTAGTATTATATCAGTCATGTGATTTCCGTAACACAAGCTCTGCTAGTGGCCAGGTGATGCTGTGTGAAATGTGAAATGTAGTTTGATAATGACATGTTATAATATTAAATGCTTAGATTAATATTAGAAATTGTTCCTAACTGGTTTTAAGGTACCCATTTCTTCATCTTAAATATTTTTGTGATATTCTTATATCCTCATTTATGTGTTGTTTATCACTTTAGATATTTCTGTAATGTTACTAATTTTTTGTAAATTGTATACTAAAACTTGATTACCTGACAACAATGAATGTTAAAATGCTGACAACAATACAAACAATGCAATTTATAACTATTTTTAAACAAGCAAACATGGTGCATGTTTGCTTGCAAGACACATGTATATAGTATACCGCTTTCGTGTTCCAGGATGAGCAGGAGCCAGAAGGAGAGGACCTTGTGGACTCTGAAGAGTATGAAGAAGATGAGGAAGAAGATAGACTCAGAAAGAAACGCAAAAAAGACAGTCGCTATGGAGGATTTATCATTGACGAAGCTGAGGTATATGGTTATTGTCTTTTCTTAGTCTTAGTTTAAGAAGGATGTGAAACATAATTACTATTTTCTCATAATTACATTATCCTTGGTCCTCATAATTACTCCTCATAAAGTAAAACAACAGGATATGCCTATTGCTGAGCTGTGACATCATCACCCTGCAGTTATCCTACACTAAGTGGGGTCGGAACAACAAAATTCCTTCTCTCTCCCTCTATTAGCTGTCATCTGAGAACTCACACCATTTTTACTCATATTGTTTTTCACACAATCCATCCATCTTTTCTTTGGCCTACCTCTATTTTTAACATAACTTAGTAGAATTTACAATTATTTGCTTCAAAAGTTGGTACAAAAACATTTTTATACTAGCTCTAATTACAAAACTAAGTTAAAAACTTGTATTTTTGTACTTTGTACAGGCATTTAATTAAGGTATTAATTAAATGCTTATGTTTAAAATAAGTATGTTATCACAAAGGGCAACCATGACAATTTGCAATGCATTCTCTGTATTGATACAAACATCATGCACCTAGGTGTCCCAAGGTGTATACTTTGCAATTTGGTAGTTTCAGTTAACATAAGTTATTTATGTAAATAAGAAAAAGTGTTGGGCCTAAAACGATTCCCTGAGGATAGATAGATTTAGAGATAGATTTTGTGTGATAGATAATCATGGAAAATTTAATTTTTTAATCCACGGATTTCTATCCCCTCCATTTTACTAAACAGAAACGAAATAAAAACAGTGTTGATTGCTTTCGAGAACTCCAGAAATATGCAGATGTCTTTTTTATCCAAACAATGTAATTTGTCAGTTCAATGTTTCTAAATCCATACTGGTTATCTGTTATTACTTGGTGCTTGTCTTACAACCCGAAAATAAAATAAAATAAAAAATGTCTCTAGGACTTTAGAATCTAAAGTCCTAGAGACATTTTTTACCTGATAGTGTTGATAGTACTGATATAGGCCTATAGTTGTCGATACTGCTTCGTATTCCGCTTTTATAGATTTGATTAACAGAGCCCTTTTAAAAGCATAATGAAGGTTCCATATGTGATACAAAGATGAAGACTTGATTGTAAAAAAAATTGTTTGTAACAGGTGGATGATGAAGTGGATGAAGATGATGAATGGGAAGAAGGAGCTCAAGAGATGGGCATTGTTGGCAATGAAGTTGATGAAATAGGTCCCACAGCCAGAGAAATTGAAGGACGGAGACGTGGCACCAATTTGTGGGACTCACAGAAAGAAGAGGAAATTGAAGAGTATCTTAGAAATAAGTATGCAGACGAATCAGCAGCCCTTAGACATTTCGGTGAGGGTGGTGAGGAAATGTCGGATGAAATCACTCAACAAACACTACTCCCCGGTATCAAAGACCCTAATCTATGGATGATAAAATGTAGGATAGGAGAAGAGAAGGCCACAGTTCTTCTTCTAATGAGAAAGTTCATAGCGTATCAATTTTCTGAAGAATCTTTCCAGATCAAATCTGTCGTTGCACCTGAAGGTGTAAAAGGCTACATTTACATAGAGGCTTATAAACAGACTCATGTCAAGAATATCATAGACAAAGTAGGATCACTCAAAATAGGTACTTGGAAACAGGAAATGGTTCCTATCAAAGAAATGACAGATGTCCTTAGAGTCGTGAAGGAACAATCCGGACTGAAACCTAAGCAATGGGTGAGGCTGAAACGCGGTCTGTACAAGGATGATATAGCTCAAGTAGATTTCGTAGATCTCGCTCAAAACCAAGTTCATCTAAAACTGTTGCCGAGAATCGACTACACGCGACTCAGAGGCGCTCTTAGAACCGTTCAGAGCGAGAGCGAAGCCGCTAAGCGGAAGAAGAAACGCCGTCCTGCGGCGAAGCCCTTCGACCCCGAGGCCATTCGCGCGATCGGCGGAGAGGTCACATCCGACGGCGACTTTCTCATATTCGAAGGCAACAGATACTCGCGCAAGGGTTTTCTATACAAGAATTTCACCATGTCTGCGATTTTAGCGGAGGGCGTCAAACCCACGCTCACCGAGCTCGAGCGCTTCGAGGAGCAGCCCGAAGGCGTCGACATCGAGTTGGCGGCGCCCGCCAGGGACGACCCGACCGCGCTGCATTCCTTCAGCATGGGAGACAACGTCGAGGTCTCCGCCGGCGACCTGGCCAACTTGCAGGCTCGCATCGTCGCCATCGACGGCTCCATGATCACCGTCATGCCCAAACACGACGCCTTGAAGGATCCCCTCGTCTTCAAACCGAACGAACTGAGGAAGTACTTCAAGCAGGGCGATCACGTCAAGGTAAATTACTTTCAACTCTTTTCTATCATCGAAGTGAGCGGTCGTCGTTATCGTTTAGTTTTATTCACAAAACGCACCTGCTTCGGTAGGTGTGGTCCGATTCGTGTCTTTACTTCGCAGATGAAGTCCACGGTGTGTGTGAGTGGGCACTTGGAATTATGTTGGTATTTTAAAACTACCGGTGATTTAGTTCTCTAGATGAGTTTGGCATGCTGTTGGTAAATTTTTTGGTCCGAAGGCTTCCTTCGACAGAATATCAGAGCCTAGCTATTTCCTAGGAATGAGGCTTAAACCGAGTCGGGGCTCTTTTGTTGCCGTCCCACACATCCACGATCCGCGACGCGCTCTTCGTCTTCTCTCCTCCATCTGTTTGCCTACTCGAGCGATGAGTAAACGAGTAATGATGGGTCGCTTGTGCTTCAGGTGGTGGCGGGGCGGTACGAGGGGGACACCGGCCTAGTGGTGCGGGTGGAGGCACATCGCGCCGTGCTCGTGTCCGACCTCACCATGCACGAGCTGGAGGTGTTGCCGCGCGATCTGCAGCTCTGCTCGGACATGGCGACCGGCGTCGACTCGCTCGGCCACTTCCAGTGGGGGGATATGGTGCAACTCGACCCGCAGACCGTCGGCGTCATCGTGCGCCTCGAGCGGGAGGCCTTCCACGTGCTCGGCGTGCAGGGCAAGGTCATCGAGTGCAAGCCGCAGGCGCTGCAGAAGCGGCGCGAGAACCGCTTCACGATGGCGCTCGACTCGGAGCAGAACGCGATCCAGAAGCGCGACATCGTCAAGGTGATCGACGGCCCGCACGCCGGCCGCAACGGGGAGATCAAGCACCTCTACCGGAACTTCGCGTTCCTGCAGTCGCGGATGTACCTCGACAACGGAGGCGTGTTCGTCTGCAAGACGCGGCATCTGCAGCTCGCGGGGGGCTCGCGGGCGGGGGGCGCCGGGGGGGCGCCCGCGCTCGGCTTCATGTCGCCGCGGATCCACTCGCCCGCGCACGGCGGGGGGCGCGGCGGGGGCCCCGGCGGGGGCCCGCGCGGCCGAGGGGGGCGCGGGGGCGCCGGCCGAGGGGGAGCCTCGCGCGACCGCGACCTGATCGGCCAGACGATCAAGATCACCGGCGGGCCGTACAAGGGCAACGTGGGCATCGTGAAGGACGCGACCGGCAGCACGGCGCGCGTGGAGCTGCACTCGGCGTGCCAGACGATCTCGGTGGACCGCGGGCACATCGCGGGGGCGGGGGGCGCCGCGCGGGACCCCGCCGCCTCCTTCTACGCGCGCACGCCCGGCGCCGGCGGCCGCACGCCCGCGCTCGGCGCCGCCACGCCCACGTACCGCGACACCGGCGTCAAGACGCCGATGCACGGCTCGCAGACGCCGATCTACGACGTCGGCGGGCGCACGCCGCACTACGGGGGCGCGACGCCCTCGCACGACGGCGGCCGCACGCCGGCGCACGGCGCCTGGGACCCGGGCGCGGCCGGCACGCCCGCGCGCGCGCCCGACTTCGACCGCAGCCCGGCGTACGAGGGCTCCGGCTACGGCGCGCCGACGCCGGGCGCGATGTACGGGTCGGACCACACGTACAGCCCGTACCGCGCGGGCGGGTCGCCGGCGCGCTCGGAGGCCGGGTCGGGCGCGCGGTCGCCGGACGCGACGCCGGACGGCGCGCCGGGCCGCTGGGCGGGCGCGGAGATGGAGGTGCGCGTGCTGGCGGGCGAGGGGGCGGGGCGCGCGGGGGTGGTGCGAGGCGTGTCGGACGGCGGCGCGGTGGCGCTGTACGTGGCGGCGGAGGAGCGGGTGCTGACGGTGGCGGCGGCGGCGCTGGAGCCGGCGGTGCCGGCGGCCGGGGACCGGGTGCGCGTGATCGCGGGGGAGGACCGGGACGCGACGGGACACCTCATCTCGATCGAGAACCAGGAGGGCGTCGTCAAGTTTGGCGCGGACGACATCAAGATCATGCAGCTGCGGCACCTCTGCAAGATGACGCAGGCGTAGTGCGCGCTCGCCCTCGGTCGCTCGGGATCCCTTTACAATCTTTAGTTTACGCGAAGATCGAGCGAACTTGCGCTCTCATCGCGTTAAAAATATTTATAATTATTCTGGATGAACGAGCGACCGATGGACGTGAATTGCTATAAGTGAACTTCTCGTAAATATGCTATTAAACGTCAGTATAACGAGCCGTGAATTGATTCTGTTGATTCGCCGGACTAGAAAATTTCGTTAAATGTTCGTATTTTGTTCACTCTTTGTCTAGCGTAAATATTGTAAATGACAATAATTCTAAAATAAATTCAACTGTCATTTTTTTTTGCACTGCATTGATTGAATCGTCCAAATAATAAATTTTAATAAATGTAAGTAAGAAAGAAATGTTTAATTGAAAAAAAAGCGTATTTCTATTTTTTAGTTTGGTTTTCTATATAAAGTGTGTTTTTTTTAGTTTTTTAAACTATTATTTATTTTCTACTTTTTAGTTTTAGGATAATTGGATATAACTTTTTTTTCGAGTTATTGCACAGGTGTGCAAAATTTGAATGAAATCTGGCCGTTTAAAGTGGGTCAAAATCGCGTCCTAAGGAGTTACAAACATACTAACATACATACAAGTGAGGCTAATATAAAGCGTATAAAATCGTTCGTATTTTACGAAATTTGAGCTAGTCCGACAAAACAACAGAATCACCATTACTAGGTATCGATTGTTATTTACTTACTTAATGGAAATAAATAAATACCTATATTGTATAAATGCATTCGATTGTTTTATTCCCTCTTAGTTTCAAAGCCGTGACACACCCTCCTGGTTCCCGCGGAAGATCACCGTTGTGTTAAGTAACACTAGATACTGAACACATCATCATTGGCCTTAGTTGATCTGTTGAAGATGATTTATAGCCCGGTCAAAATAGACATTGACCCTTGCATTAATTAACAACAAGCTGAAAATTGACTGGCACGTGAGGGATACCATTCCAATGAAATCCTGAAAAGTCTCCATTGATCCCGTGTGAAAAAAAAAATATTCAAGGTTTAGGTAAAGGTTTTTGGCCAAGCGGGTAGTTTTACGATAAAAATTACTCAAGACTAAAATTGTCCTTTTATTTTTTTCCCTAAGATTTCCCATTTCTGAAAAAAAGCTATTGGACAGTTAGCTGAAGCTGTATCCTCCATAAAATGCACACGTTTCCACGCCACCTATGAGGTAGTGTACGAGGTGCGTTTTTTTAACGTGGTTTCCCCGGTAGGCATAAAAATGGTGTAAAGGAGGTTCCTGGTGCAGGCGGAAGTAGACTATGGATTGGCTCCAGTTCATTGTCAATTAGCTTCCAACCCCATTCTTCTGGATTCAGTGCATTGCCAAGCCGCACTTGAACCTGGTAATACACTCAATAGAAATGTTGCTGAGTAGACGCTGAGGTTGGAGGAAGACAAGCTAATTGCACTTTTGTTTACCAAAGCATAAGTAACGATATTTATAAATGCAGGTGATTTTTGCTGGAGCTCCATACATTGATAGAAGAAAGTGAATTCCGTAAACGATTAGAGTTCCTGGCGTGGAATTTAAATCTTCGGACACTTGGGCACATCTCACTAAATCCTGTTTTTCGTATAATTTCAAAATTGATGTTTTTCCCCTCCTGAATAATGCTGATGTAGGTAGTATCACACACAGCCAGTGAAAGCATGTAAAAATAAAGATAGCGTTTACATTTAGGGAAAGCCGATAAACTCTCATTTGAAGATTCTGAAGATTGTTGAGCCTTGGTAGGTTTTTAAAAAAATAAATAATTTTATCACTTTTTTCGAGTTCGAGCAGTAATTAAATACCAACAGATCTTCACCAACGACATTTATATTTGCTGGATTCAATTGATTGATTGCAGTTTCAACAATAAGTATATCAGCGTCATTGTCAGCTTGCTTAACTAAAATATTATTGTTGTTGGCTAGTTGGAACTCATATGTACCTATATTACTTATATTACGCGTCTAATAAAGTTTAGAGACCGTAGAACCGTAGTCATGCATATTATGGAGAATACAGCTCCAGTTAACTTTCGGATGGCTTTTTATCAGAAATAGTAAATCTTAGAGAAAAAAGTACCTATATGGACAATTTTAGTAGATCTGATGTGATCTACAATTTTAGTCAAAGCTGTTTTTATTGTAAAACTAAACGTTTGGCCAAAAAATACAAAAAACCCATTTTTGCGACCTTGAATAAAAATTTTTGCACACACGGGATCAATGGGGACTTTTCAGGATTTCATTAGAGTATTATCTCTTACGTGCCTGTAAATTTTAAGCATGTTGTAAATTAATGCAAGGGTACGTACCCCTATTTTTTTGGCTAATTTGACCGGGCTATTAGGTGGCGTCAGTCAAGTTACAGAGCAGTTGTTTGTAATTGAAAACTTTCGTTCATGGATCCACTCCAGCAAGCTGAGGTGGGTGAAGTTTCCTCTCCACTGACGCCGCTCTGCCTGGGATTCTGTTTGGTAGCGCAGGCCTTCCCAGTTACTCACACTAACCTCTCTCACTTGCCGACAGACTCGCAGAAAAGACGAGTCAGTTCATCCCCCTTTTCAACCCTTTACAACACTTTTATCCAATTAATATCCAATTAATTGGATAATCCAATTAATACAGAAGATCTTTGGGGAATGTCTACAAAGGTGCTGGGTGTCATTATCTTAGATATTGCACCATGTTTAGCTTATATTTTTAATAGATGTATCGACGAGGGAGTTTTTCCCGATCTCATGAAACACAGTAAACTCATTCCTATGTTTAAGTCTGGAAGTGTAAATGATCTCGCTAATTATAGACCGATATCGATATTACCTGCTTTAAGTAAAATCTTTGAAAAAATAATTCTTAATCAGTTATTATACCACTTTAACGTTAACGGCCTGCTACATAGTAATCAATACGGATTTACTAAAGGTCGATCAACAGCTGATGCAGGTATAGCGCTCTTAAAGCATATATTTGAGGCCTGGGAGAAGTCACAGGATGCAGTTGGGGTATTCTGCGATCTATCTAAGGCCTTTGACTGTGTGAGTCATGCAACCCTAATCACAAAGTTAAAATATTATGGCATTAAAAACCGGGCAATTGACCTCATACAGTCTTATCTATCCAATAGAGTCCAGAAAGTAGACGTGGGTGGTGAGAGGTCTTTGGGATCAATTATTGATATAGGGGTACCTCAGGGATCGATACTAGGCCCTTTTTTATTCCTAGTATACGTTAATGATTTACCTTTTTTTGTAAAAAATATTTGTGATATAGTTTTATTTGCAGACGATACGTCTTTAATTTTTAAAGTTGATAGAGGTAAAACCAGTATATGCGATAACGTAAATGAATCCTTATCGTTAGTTCTTAACTGGTTCACTGTAAATAATCTTTTGCTTAATTCCAAAAAACTAAATGTATCAAATTCACTTTGCCAAATGTTATTCATAGCCCGTCCAACATTGAAATAAATGGAGAGGCAATGAATCTTGTAAATTCCACGATCTTCCTAGGTCTTAATATTGATGCAAAACTACAGTGGGGACCACAAATTGAAACTCTTGCTGGTAGGCTTAGTTCCGCTGCATATGCAGTTCGTGCGATACGGTGGCTTACTGATGAAGCTACAGCTAGACTAGTTTATTTCAGTTACTTCCATAGTGTTATGTCATACGGCATAATTCTCTGGGGGAAAGCAGCTGATATTGGTAAAATATTTGTAATTCATAAAAGGGCAATACGTGCCATTTATAAAATGAAACCACGAGAATCTTTGAGAGAAATATTCAAAGAAATTAATATTCTCACAATAGCTTCACAATATATATATGAAAATTTGTTATATACACATATAAATAGAGATGGGATTCAGCAAAATAGTGACCTTCATAAAATCAACACTAGGAATAAACATAAATTATACATCCCTAGGTTTCGACTAGAAAAAGTTAATAAGTCATTTATGGGGAACACGGTGCGCTTCTATAATAAGCTTCCTGAAAATGCTACTAAACTACCTATTAAGAAATTTAAAGCATACATTAAAGGTAGTCTTTTGAAGAAAGCTTATTATAATATAGATGACTATATTATTGATAAGAATGCATGGCCTCATGTCGCTCTGCCGTCAGACAGTTAACCGACACACTTGAAATGTACCTATAAACTCTCTTGTATTTGTATTTCGTAGTTAAGGTAGTTACAAGATGGATCATATAAAAAAGCGCTAGGACCAAGACGAGTTTCTTGCCAATTCTTCTCGAGCTTGGGTTAGGATGAATTGGCACCTAAATTCACCTAGTATGTAAGACGTTTCAAAGTGATCCTTGTGATTGTATTGAATAAATCATCTTTTGACTTTGACTTTGACTTAAAAAGTAACTTATGTCCTTTCTCAGGCTTTAGACTATCTGAGTACCAAATTTAATTTAAATCGGTTCAGTAGTTTTGGCGTGAAAGCGAGACAGACAGACAGAGTTACTTTCTTATTTATAATATTAGTAAGGAAGTAAGGATTATTAAAACTAAATACTATGTTATAAATTGTGACACCGGCACCGGTAAATCCATTTTAGTTATAGTAGTTTATTAATCTGGTTGTCCTTAGGCCTCCTCTAATTTATTTCATTGATCGCAATCAAGACACATTGGTTCTACGCCATTTCTCTAGGAATAACTTCAGAGCATTCCCCAATAACTATCCCAGTCGTCTCCATCATCAATCTCCAAGCAGTACTTATCTGGAATCAGTTCCACGTAGCAATCCTCACTCGAAGTGTTATTCAGTTCAGCGAAAATACCAACCCGATTTTACGGTCAGATGCGGGTGCGGATCTATTTTTGACGATCGTTATGGAGTAGGTATTGTGGATGGTAAAAGTAAAAAACAGTAAAATGTATTTTTGTAAAAAATCTTCAAAAGATATACTGAACGCAACATCATGCTAAATCGCACACTATTTTGTGGCGTCGTCATATGGATTGAGAGCTACTAAAGAGGTTCCTTCAGCAGAGTGACGGTCAGCATCATCTCCCTACACTGATCCCATGCTAAGTGGAGTCAGTACAACATGTTTCCTCATCAATTTTCCTCTATTAACCGTAATTTTTTTATCTAATCTCGTCAATCCAATCCACTCACACATCCATCTCAACATTCGCATCTCTGTCGCATGCAATCTTTTTTTCCCCTGTCGCTTTGGTTCGCCAACACTTCTATCTATTTACGTCAGGTCCACTGAATGTCTTCTAGATTTCACTCTTATGCAAAAAGGGCACCTGCGGGCTACACGTTAGTCCTGTGACCTGTCACCATTTCATCCATCCCTCATTCATTGTTTTTACGTCCCGCAAGGTTATTACCTACCTAAAAGTAGCAGTAACAGCGATATCTGGAAATCTCCCAATCAGCCGTAAAGTAGTAAAATCCTCTTATTACGAAAGTTGCTCATTGTCTGTTACTCGTTTTTCGCCAGCATGTAGGTGACATGCTAAAATACTCATAGTAGCAGAAATTTTGCATTCAAAAAGTGTGTTTGAGAGCGCTATGTACGAGTATGTATGTAAGTATGTCTAATCTTAACGCATTCTGTCACCAGGACGAACAATTAAGGGCTTAAGACGAACCCTGGTGCAAACCACAGTCACATTGAACTTGCTTATCTTCCTTCGGCTTCAGATTATTCAGGCAGAGGCAGAGTGCCGGTGAGATGAACAACAAAACAAAAAACAATGATTTTATTAACATTTATTGAATAAATAATACAAAAATGGTTCTCATTGCAGTTTCAAGAATTTCAACAAAATGTCACATAAACTGAGCAAAGAACACCTACACAGACTATTATTTCCGTAATATTACACTACGCTTTCCAAACTATTACATTTACATATCGAAAAATATGTTGCTACTCATTACAGTAACACACGATACATTTCACATTAAATACATCAAATGGAATTTTACATTTATTATCATTAACATTTAAATTGATTGACAAAATACATTAAAATTGATATATTATGGGGATGTAAATGCTCAGCAAAATGCGGCCAGAAATAGACAAAATGCTATACAATAACATGTTTAGTAACATTCGAAGTAACACTGACTAGCCTTGTGGTTTAAGTTCAAATTGGACACTAGTACAGAATAGCCCATGATTTGTAAAATAAAACTAATCAACAATTTTAGAATCCACTGCGTTGCCACTGCGGCCTTTAGCGGACATCGAGAAAATACTATCACAGAAAAGAACATGTAGCTGTCAAAAACTATCACTTATCGGGGAACTTGGAGACTCGCGAGTGGCAACACCGTATTTATAGATAAAAGTAAAACAAACAATTTGGCTACAAGATTATGCAGTGAACTTCTTCACCCAACGCGACATCCTCCCGTTGAATGCGTTGTACGAACAATATTATTGATGATCTGCGATCCACACATTTTTCATCAATATCATATTGATGGTATAATATCGTATTGACAGTATAATAACAACTAAAACGCTATATTATTGCAAAAAATATTATTCAATTGGCAAACTCTAATCCCGATACTCTCTAAGTACTAAACGTTAACTTATCCTATCGAGTTTGCGTAGTGCTGATAACTTGCCGCGTTCGAGTTACCCATTATATTTTAAAAAACGAAATGGATAACTCCAGAGCGGTCAATATAACAACATACTGTTACATGTTGTCTTTTGGTGCAAAAAACGAGTCGATACTCGGAGACAACAGCACAGACGCTAGGCCAAGACAACAATCCGAAATCACTCTTCTGCTGATACGACCTAAAACCCTGGATGTATTGTGTTGTGAAGTGCGCTCTACAATTTCGCCGAGATGCGAATACAATGGCTTCGTTGCAAGTTTACCAGTTATATCAGCAGAATAATAATCGTTTTCCCATTCACACAAAACATTCAAATTCAGATCTATTTTATACAATCTCATCTTGAATTTAATATAATTTTGGATGTAAAATTTACAACAGAACAGCCATCCGCACACTCGCAATGTACACACTACATAGGTACATTTAGAGACGAAAATTAATAAATATGTACAAGACTTATCAAAAATGTATAACTAGAACCGATCGAAGCTTTGATTTTAACATGACTACTACAAATCGGTGAGAAAACGACAAAATTGCGTTCAATCAATAAAATATACACCTGTGATGCTCGATATACAAATATGAGGCCTAACGTTCTAAGCGTAAGGACGTCGGTAAAAACGGAGCTCTCACCGGAAATACCGCACCGAAACGAATACGAACCCGCCACAAGAACCGGTGGACCATTCTCCACCCGGCGCTAGCCCGAGAGGCGGATCCAGCGAGAGCTCCACATTTACGACTTCACGGTTCTAACCTAACCTAACGACCCGGCGCAAATAAATAACCGGGCAGGTTCCGGCTCCCGCAATGGTAAATCGCGGAATATAAACGTAACGCAAGTCTCGCGGGGTGACCAATTATTATTTTAACCTAATCGAAGATCTTCGATTATCGGATTCGGCTCTCGGAATGCGGTCGGTGAGCCATCACAAGCGACTGAGCGACGAGACTCAGGAGGCGTACATGCGCTTGATGTCCTCCTTGTACCGCTCCTGGATGTCTTTCCGTTTGATCTTGAAGGCCGCCGTGACCAGCCCCATGTCGGGCGACCACACCTCCGTGCACAGCTTCACGGCGGCCGGCACCTCGAACTTCTCCAGCCCACCTGCAAGTGTTCACCTCGTCATCGCGGGTAGCCATATCGTATCATTCGAGTACCTATCGTTCATTCGTCATTTCATTTTGTCGTCTCGCTATCTTCTCGCTATAATGAGACGACGAAATTATATCGCAGGCATGTTAGTATATATATGTAGCTTTAACGGGAGTGCCAAAACTCCACTAAACAAATAAGATTTAAAATAAATAGACGTTCGGATGAGTGATATTTAGACGGAAAGGGTCTAGCCGCTCGCATGTTACGTAACTAGCGATGAGTGCGCGATCGCTGCTGTCGAACAAACTTTTTGTACGCTGATATTTTTCTTTAATGGGCGACGAGCGAGACCGATTCGGTAGATATTACTGCCGCTTTTGCGTAACATGCCTGCGATATAGTTTTGTCGTCTCATTATAGCGAGAAGATAGCGAGACGACAAAATGAAATGACGAATTAACGATATGATAATAAACACGCACATAATATATGTATTTAATTACTACTATACTAATATACCTTAATTAATACTTCGGACACACTCTGTCAACGCATAATGAACATCTTCTACGACCTCACATTCCGCGCAACACCTTGAATCTGAATCACCCATCAAAAATTTGAACTCGTTCATCGGAATGGAATCGGACCGAAGCCTCAGCAGCGCAACAGCATTTTTCCTATTAATTTATTCTCGTTTAACCCATAGATAACAGGAGGCCGACATCGGATGGACTCGTCCCAGACAAATAAATAATGCCGGATCTTTCATCCAGCATCATCGAGCCTCAAAGTAAGCAGAGCCAGCGTTACGGCAACCACGAAACCGATATACTACTTAAATACTTTTTTTTTGTAAATACATACATTATTATACATGGAAACATCCAGAGCCGAGACAAACCGCGCCACAGGTCGTTTCAGTAAGCGACCGTTCGTCAAAGCAGTCGAGCCACAACCGCGGTAGTTACAACACAAAAGTTAGTCACGAGACTCACACTTCTTGGCGTGGTCGGCCAGTTCCTTGAGGACGGCCTTCTCGAGCAGCTGGTCGCGACAGAGCTGCGCGAAGTCCCGCTGGGGCAGCGCCAGACGCGCCGCCAGCTCGGCCAGCCGCTGCGGGTGCGGCACGAGGAGCGCCACGGTGTAGTTCTTGGAGCTGTCTCCGTACACGCAGATGTTCTCGACGATGGGACACGTCTTCAGCTCGGCCTCCACCTTGCCGAGCGACACGTACTCGCCGGCCTGCAGCTTCACGAGGTCCTTCTTGCGGTCTGCGATACAAATCTTTACTCTTAACTGATTCCTTCTTAACCGACTTTTACTCGACGAAGCCTGAGCCGATTTGGAAAATTAGTTTTCTTTTCGAAGAGTGGTCTCGTTTTATCTAAATCGGTTTTTAAAAAATCAACAAAAATCTAAAATTTTGATCCATCGATGATATTTTTTATATTCGATGAAATCGGTTTTCTTTTTAATTTTAAAATACGCAGAACGAACACCTACGTTTATCACGCAAATGTTTATCCTGGGAGGGAATCGAACTCTAAACCTGCAGCGCAGAAGACAAAGAGTTACTATACTACCAACCGTACTGACAGGACGATCGACAATAGTTCATAGTTGTTTATTCCATTGACAAATTACATTGTATGCGGAAATATAAATTATAAAACATAAAATTAATATTGATAAATTATGGTAATCATGCAATATATTATAATGTCAAAACCTAACTATAAATAAATAATCAGAACATTTTAATGTGATCAATCAAGACAATTAATAATTATAAAACGGTTCATAGTTCATCCAGCGAATAGAGACATTTCTCCAGAAGAAAAGACTTCAACTCAACCTTTAGTTTTTTTCTTTGGTATTGGTATTTTATCTGTTAATCATGTTGAGTGTGGGATGTATCTTATTCTTTAGATTTTTTTTTCCTACTATTTGTCCGCACATTATTTTCACTAAGTGTCTCATACTCGTGTATGTTTTAGTCTAGAAAGCTAATAATTACATGTACATAAATACTTGGGACAGTCAAAATACCCAGTCGACTAAAATGCTCTCTGCATGATTCTCTCTGAGAGATTTTAACTAAAGTTCTTATACTTCGTTTTTGCATAATGAATGCTTTTTCCAAATTATACCTGTAACTGTTTTCCCAGAACTGAATGCTATACCTTATTTTAGATTCTACTAGTGCATAATATATTATTTTTAATTGATCGATGTTGATGTACGTAATGCATAACAAGCTGAAGCTGATTTTCTATCCCTTCCAATTCATTTTTCCAATTTAGGAGAGAGTCAATCTGTACTCCAAGGATCTTCACACAGTTAACGCTTTCAATTCTCTCACTACTTACCCTCGTTTCAATCAGATCGTTATTTCTAACCGTAGATTTGAACAACTTGATGTTTGTTTTCTTAATATTGATAATAAGTTTGTTTGCAGAAAACCATTTTTGAAAAGCAACCAGTGCTTCGTCTATCCTAGTGTTAAGAATGTCATGTCATCTGAGCTGATAATCGCATTCGTATCGTCAGCGTAAACAATTAATTTGACGTCAGTTAAAATATTGGTCATAATATTGAGCCCTGAGGAACTCCTGTCAAAATGTTAGTCAATCTTGATTTATGCACAGATTCTTTTACTTCATGTTGTGATCTGTTTTATACTTCGACGAACATTGTCCTATTACTTAAATATGACTTAAGTAGATCCAAGGCAGCCCCTCGCACACCATAGTGTTCGAGTTTATTTATTAAAATGTCGTGGTTAACGGTGTCAAAAGCAGAACTTAAATCTAAGAAAATTCCAGCTACCTTTTTTTTAATATTTAATCTTTCGACTACGTCATCAATTAGTGTATTCACGGCATCAAGAGTACCAACTGAAGTTTGATAACCATACTGCCTTTGGTGTAATATTCTGTTTGAATATAAATGTGACAATAAACGACTTTTAATTAGCTTTTCAAATATTTTTGATAGTGTGGGCAGTAGAGATATCGGACGTTAGTTTTTAGGATCACTAGTAGATCCTTTCTTGTATACAGGAACTATTTTTGCCAGTTTGAATTGATCAGGAAAGATGCCCTCATCAAAACATTTATTGAAGAAATATGATAACGGTCTTGTTAAAATATTTATGTGGTGTTTGATAACAGTTATTGGCAAGTCATCATAGCCGCATGAGTTTTTATTTACCATATTTCTAACTGTCTTCTCTATTTCTTTTTCATCAGTGTAACTAATATTCATTCCGGTCTCAATTCTGACAGTATTTTCTTGAATGAACGTAATTGCATTTTCAGCACAAATTTCAGACCGACTATTGTAATTAAATCGTTCAGCGAACACAGTAGCAATACTCAGAGGATCATCAATGAACTTATTGTCACACTTTAATGTAATATTGCTTGCTCGTAATACTTTTGATTTGTTCGTATGTCTATTTACTATCTGCCATATTTCTTTTATAGAATTGTTTGCCTTTTTAATTTGTTCTTAGACAGCCATTCTTTTTGCGGTCCTAATTATTTTACGGTATAGACAAATATATTTATTACGATAAGTCTGTATACTTTCATGTTTTTGGTTTCCACTACATGAGCATAAAAAACGTTTCATTTTACTTGATGTTTTAATGCCTTTTGTAGCCCAGCGTAAATCGTAATTAGGTTTTAGAACAAGCTTCCTAGTAACTTTTTTGTAACATTCTTTAAAAGTTCTGTAAAACGTTTTCAAAAATTTATTTCATAATTATATTTCATGCCATTTATGTTCAAGAATTTTTTTGTTTGAAAATTACATGATTCTTTTTGTTATATATTATTTTAGTTATAGTGCTTATAGTTTGTGTTGAACTACTGTGTATTTTGACCTTACCTAACAGAAGTGAACAATATAATGCACCATAGCCATCTTAAAGACCATTGTAGTCAATTTGGCACTGCTCCGATACTTTTTGTTCGTCAAGGTTTGTTAAGCTATTGTCTAAGCGAGATGTTACGTTATTTCGCATAAATGTCGTTTCGAAAACTAATGGTCTAAATTTATAGCATTTCAATAGAGTGAGGAATTCAGTACGCTGTTTGTTGTCTACGAGCATATCAACAATAAAATCACCGCAATAGACACATTTCTTTTTAAAAAAATATTAAAATACCTTTTCAAGTTTTAATACATATTCATCAAAGTTCTTTTCATCTGGAGTTCTGTAACAGCAGCAAATGTATAAGTTTGTTTCAATGTCTTTCAAGCAACATATTTCGAAACAATTCATTTTGTAAAGTTTATTGATTACATTAAAATCTTCCGCCATCTTGTCACTTTTACCCATTATTAGCGAACCTCCTCTTTTCTTGGAGTGCCTTATATTATGAGAGATCATTTTGTAACCATGTATGTTTAAAAGATTTACGTTTGTTTTATTAAGAAAATGTTCTGTTAAACACACATAGTCCATATTTTTATCTGATAATTACAATTCAAACTCAAAAAAAATTCTAAAAGAAAAAAAAAAGACGTTTTTTACTGGATATTCCACACACATTTTGGTGTAAAATATTTATTCAGGCCATATTTGGTTTACAAGCATCAACCTTCTGTTCTAAAATCAAACAAACACTGTTAGCTTCTTCATTATTCACGAAAAAAATCAAACTCTGTACTTGTATCATCAGTCTGTGTGCATGTACTGGTCTGCCTGTTTTCATTGCCTTTAGTTGTCTGTGACCAGCCATCAACTTTAAACACTTCGGGAGTTGCAATTTTTCTCTGTGACATTTTATTCATGGAGCTTATATAAGCTAAATATTTAAATTATTACTTATGCGTATGATCTCTCTGTTTAACAATCTACAAGCATCCATTTTATCAAACCAATGATTAGTAACATGACTGTCGATGTCCAATGAAACAAATACAGAATTATCAGAGTAGGTACAGATATGTTTCATTAGCTTATTTATATTATTAACATTCAAAAATCTATTCCTATAAGCATTGCCGACAAGCACGTTTGTGTGATTTAGATGTTTTAAGGTACAATAAAGATGAGATTGGACACTTATAGAACTTTTATCATTTGCTCCTGCTAGTATGATCACAAAATCAGATTTGTTGAAATTCTTGCAAGATATATTGCAAGTATCCACGACCTGATACAACATAGCATAAGGCTTAACAATGGACGTCACGGCGAACTTGTCTCCCAGTAAATTTTGCAAGCGTTCTCCTAAGCCCCTTCCAATTTCATCTGCTACTATCAAAACGTTGTGTCGTTCATATCTAGACAATTGGTACTGTTCACAAGTTTCATAACTACGTGAATTCTTACACCCAACTATGTTTTCTTTAAATACCGGGAGCGAGACATATTGGTCATTAATACGGTCATCAGTGGTTCCGGCGTTAACTGTTTCTACTTCTATGATTCTGTAGAGCGCTATATTTGTGTCAAAAAAAAAAAAGCAAAAGGCTGTTATCCATTCATTGGATTTGAACCAGCTAACTTTGGTATGCGAAGCGGTATCTGGCGAACTCCGCACGCTGGGCCAAAGTGGTTGAGTTAGGAGCAATGAAATAAGCAGTTCGTAGGCTCTGCTGGTTTAGGCATAAAAGTAACAAGCGGTCAATAACTTGTTTAACGAGTTTAAATGATAATTCACTTTTTGCACTGCAAGTTGAAATGTTTTTGCAAACTATGCCAGGGGTCCACGACACTAAGCAATAACAGTTACACCAATGGATAGATAATGTCACTACGAGTTCACTGATGTATACTTTGTTAAGTAAAAACAACTTTTTACTTCATTTATGGAATAAAAACAGCGAGCAAAATCTAACGTGTGTATATCTCACAAGGTCTACGGTCTAATAATACCTTAGGAGGTGTAGGATGATCGAATGGAATAAGTGCGTTAGCTCGTCCAGCTACTGTAGGTGTACGAGCTAACGCACATAATTATGTACAAAGATCTACTAGTTATGTAGAACAGTAAAAAGATTAAAATGTAACCGTAACTAACTATTTGAAAACTCTTTCTATTGTTCTTGAAACAATATCAGATTATATTCACGTTATAATATTTTACTTATAGTGTAGTCTTTACTGAATTGTGGAAAATTTGTTTCATTGTTCTGTTTATTTCGGAAAAACTTAATAAATATGGCGACTTCGGTACTAGAGGGATTAAATACTCCTTTCATGACTCATGTAACTTATTCTAGTCTTTGTTCTTCGTTGCATTTTGTTTTATCTATAAGAAAGCATTTTCTTCCAACTAATATTATAATGTTATATCTAACTTTTTCCGTCACGGTGATTTGTGACTTTACATTAATATTTTATATTTCTACTAGCTGTCCCGTTCGCGACTTCATCCGCGCGTTTTAAAAAGAAAAATATATATCTAATTGTACCGACTGCAGCGTCATCTGTTGCTGATTTGTGAATCTAAACCATCCAGGGAGCCACCCAAACGCATACAAAAAAAATCATTCAAATCGGTTTAGTTCAGCCGGGAGGAGTTCAGTGACATACACACGTACAGTAGAATTATACATATAAAGATAAATGCGAATGGTTGTGTGGATGTTTGTATTCGTATGTATGTTTCGTCGGCGGATTTGAACGGAACTTAGTATGATGTAGGCTATAGAACCTAGATGGAAAAAGTATCCTATGTTCAATTTAGGCTACTTTTTATGTAGGTATCAACAAATAAATAAACAAATGGGAAATTATTTACATCTTCACTAGTTGAACACCATCAAGCCCTAAACTAATTCGTCTTTAGCATCTAGCTTGTAGTTTGTTCAATCACTTCCCCCAATGTCCTCTAGTAAGTGTAAATATGTATTTACCGATAATCTTGATGCATCCGTCGTAATGCAGTTCGGCGATGTCTCCGGTCTTGAACCAGCGGCGTCCGTCCTCGTCGAAGAACTCCTCGCGAGTCTTCTCCGGCATGCGATAGTAGCCCTCCGCCACGCAGTCGCCGCCGACTATCACTTCACCCTGGAAACAAAACCAATTTACCTTTAATATACTTTTTCGCTAGAATGGCATGTAAGGTTACAAGGAAAACCGATTCATCCTCGTTACCTTGTAAATAAAATCAGCTGTTATTAGCACCTGTCAATCAAAAGCTAAAACTGGCTGAGACACAGAAGGTTGCGGGTCCGATGCCCGCCGCGGGACTAATGTTGTATGAGCTGCAAGTATCTGTCTCAGGTCTGGGCGTTTCTATGTATAATATGTATGTATAACTTTTAAAATTAACATAGTTTTGCATATGATTTTCACTCATAAACGCATGCAACTATGCCGAAATATCGGGAAGCAGAAAAACTCATATAATCATGGTAAATATTCCGTTTTGAGTGAAAATTATGTGTATGTACATATTTACAAATAAAAGTACATGAGTAGAGTAGTATATGAGTCATGTGGTACCACTACCTATAACAAGCTCTGCTTACTTTGGGGCCAGATGATACTGTGTGAAATGTACGGCATTATATTACAGCAGCCCGGCATTAGTAAGTAAAACTATGATTGCTGTTATTAATTAGTATTTGGCTTATTGGGTCTTCTTAGCAGAATTTTAATCAATACATTGTGATTTCTTTGCATATCTGTAGACAATTATATTTTTAAGTGCATTATGTTGCAATGTGATTTGTAATACGAGGAATCCAAGAAAATTCTAGACGACCATTCATGACGATCGACTGTGACGATATTAAAACAAAAACATTTGACATTGATTAAACTGATATCAATGTAAGATGCCATTATAGGGAGAACAACTAAAACTTGTTTGCGGTGAGACAGTCTATGTAGGTAAGCGATAAACGACTAATGGCGTTTGGCGACTCATAATTCAGTACTCATAACTCATTATTCAGACCCCGGTCACACTCCAGCCCCCTCCCCGAAAGGTGTACGCGATAAGTACTATCACCGTAGAAACTCTGTAGTAAACTGGATCTAATATAAATCTTTGTACTTTTATCATCAATACAAGTAATTAAAGCGATCAGTTTATTCGTCATAAGGCCTGATCATCCGATCTTGACGCGTATTCACGACGTTTATTGTTTATCGAAGAAATTTTAAAACAACGTTTTAATTAGTTTACTTTCCGCCTATCAGTGCAAGGTGTAAGTTAAAACGACGTCAACATTAGGAGAACATTTACTATTTTTTTAATACAAAAGTTAGTTTGCCGAGGGCACCGTTTCAAAATCGCATCCTACTTAGCACTCTGAAGCCAGATAAATACTATACAGTAATGCAGGATATACAAAACCGATAGTGCGGTAGGTAGTGCGGTACCTGCAGGAAGTACGTTAGTGGCAGTAGGTAGTGCGGTACCTGCGGGAAGTACGTTAGTGGCAGTAGGTAGTGCGGTACCTGCGGGAAGTACGTTAGTGGCAGTAGGTAGTGCGGTACCTGCGGGAAGTACGTTAGTGGCAGTAGGTAGTGCGGTACCTGCGGGAAGTACGTTAGTGGCAGTAGGTAGTGCGGTACCTGCGGGAAGGGCTTGTTGGCGACGCGGTAGTTCCCCTCCTGCCAGTCGATGAGCTGCAGCCTGGTGTTGGTGGTGGGCGCGCCCACGCGGCCGGTGGAGCGGTCCCACACGTCCATCACGGTGGCGCACGACGTGCTCTCCGTGAGCCCGTAGCCCGCCACCACGTCGCAGCACAGGCAGATCCGCACCTGCATCCGTAGCCGCACATGCATGCATTATTCTGTCGATGGAAGCGTGGAAGCGCGGGGGTCCTACTCCTCTCAAACGCTGAAGGAAAAACATTGCGAGGAAACCGGCATGTCGAACCGGAAAAGTTCAAAGATATGCGCCGAGGACCCGGAAGGAGCTTGGAGCGGCGCACTTTGATCTTTCACCGCGTCGTCGATGGAACTAGGGACCCGATAAGAAGTGGTCTTTGATTTGGAACATCCGACATGCCTCCTCGGTAATATAAAGCAACGTTAACAACATATATTTCGAATAAGTTTATATGTAACCGCAACACTGTAGGTTAAGCGCGCATGCGTTCTCCCCTTCTCCATTTCCCCTATTCTTTCTCGTCGCACGCATGCACGCACAACCCGTCGACTGACAGGACCGACCTCTCGGAAAATGGGTTGGTCCCGACCACCGCACGTGCTCATCGGCTAAATCAAAAACACGGCAGACTCGAAATCCTAGCAGATCACAGAAACATTTGTTCCGCAAGGGAGGGAATCCGTCTGCGATCCTTGGAGCTTGGAGCAGAGCGGCACAGAGGTCACCGACCCTCGCTAGACTGGAGGGGATGGGGTGGCGGTACCTGCGCATGCGTGTCGGGGGAGAGGGGAGCGCCGCCGGAGACCATCATGCGCACGCGGCCGCCGAGGATGCCGCGGATCTTGCTGAACATCTGACAACAAAACGTACATTATTATAATACTATTTACATCATAACCTTCAATCGTTTCAAAACCTAAGTAGGTATTCAAATTATACCTAAGTAGGCATTAAAATGACTAATCTGTCAAGTTGAAGCGTCTTACGCACTAGGTGAATTTAGGTGCCGATTCCTAGTAACCCAAGCCCGAGAAGAACTGGCAAGGAACTCGTCCTGGTTCTAGCGCTTCTTTGGATGATCCATCTTACAACTACCTTAACTACGAAAAACTAATACAAGAGAGTTTATTCATTTCAAATGTGTCGGTTAACTGTCTGAAGGCAAAGCGACCTGAGGCCGTGCATTCTTATCGACAATAAAGTAATTTATATTGCAATACGCTTGCTTGACAAGACCACCATGGGTCTCGATTGGTTGTAGCTCTTCTACTCTGTAGGTTGGGGTTACACGGTATAAAAAAAAAATACGTGGTATAATACGGTACGTGGTAACAACAGTACCGCGCAAACGTAACGCAACATCAACGACGTATACGGAGCGAACACTACAAACGAGCGAACGTCTCGTTATCGGTTTAAACGTTGCCGTTCTGGAAACGTGAACCCCGCGGTCGTCCCGATAACTATAGTCAACAACGATGAGCTAAAGGCGATCGTGGAAGCTAAGGATACCCAATCTACGACTGAGTTAGCAGTAGTATTCGATGGTAGCATTACAACAATATGGGGTCAGTCGCGTCCAATACAAATTAATAAACGACCTTTGCGTTGAGGTATGCCTTACATTGCTCAACAGATAGAGAAACGAAGAGATTTCTAACCACGAACGAAAAATTGATTATTTCTGACAATCATCCTGTTGCCTGGACCAGATCCAGCACCCTAGGCTAGGTAGCTAGGTAGCTAGTACTGCATCCGCAGACGACACTCACGATAAGGTTGAGCACCGGCGTGTCGTACCCGCGTCGCATCCACGTCTGCTTGTACGTGTAGGCCCACTTGAAGAACGCACTCGCGAACTCGCCCTGACGAGACACCTTGTCCGTTATGCCCTTGCTGATGCGGTCCATTATCAACTGTAATTATATACAAGCAAGGTTGTACATCACATCACTGTAATACTGTACGAAGGGAGTCTCTAAGGACCGCTTTATTCGTTTTATAACCCTTGTTTCGGGTTCGAAGGAACTTCCTCTGAAGTACGGAAGCGCTTAAATAAAAATGCTTCTGTGGTTTCTTTAACTGTAAGATGGCAAACGTGCATCCGGTCCACCTGGGGCTGACTAAACTTACCGGGACGGTGGTGATACAGGTCGGCTTGAGGACTGACGCGTCTCCTTCGGTTCCTTTCATGATCTTACTGGACGAGTCCAACATCGTCAGCGGGGTCGAGTAACCGATCGGTACACCTGAGGATTAAAAACACTAGGTATCCCGCTTTGTAACACTGCTATGATTCGAACCATAAGCTAAAACATCCCTTATGTTTCTTAACTTAGTTGGTAGTAGCTATGCATTCTGCAGACAAATCCAGGACAAAATATGTGCGAGATAATAATAATAATAATCCCGGACATTTCACACAGCATCATCTGGCTTCATACTAAGCAGAGCTTGTGTTATGGGTACCACATGACTGATATACTACTTATATACATATTTTTTTTTGTTAATACATACATATTATACATAGAAACACCCAGACCGAAAACAAATACTTGCAGATCATACAAACATTTGTCCCGCGGCGGGAATCGAACCCGCAACCTTCTGCGTCTCAGTCGGACCTTAGCCCATTGCGCCACAGAAGTCGTCATTGATGGATGAGTAAGTTGTTCATTCTGCGTCTGTCTGGGTGTCCATTAATATTTATTCCTTTTCCGTTGAGACAACCGTTGGTCTACGTTCACGCTCGAGTTGCTCGAGTGACGTCATGTAACCAGCACATTGCAATGAGCGAGCCTTTGCAAATCTCGAAATTGTCGATAACTTACCTTACTTACAAACGTCTCTCCACTTCTGTCAAAAGTTAAGGGCCCTTTAAAGCTGGCACTACGCCATCCCTTTTTGTAAAATAGTGACAGGGCGAATCTTAAGCAGTTTGGCAGCGTTTACATGCAAGGGCTTGGAAGTAGTTACCTCCGAACAGGCACATGTTCTCAGCCAGCAGCTCGAAGACATGCGCCAAGGGCAGGAAGCCCATGAGTACGTCGGTGTCCTGGATGGGCATGGCGTCCGTGAAGGACTTGAGAGTGGCGAGCATGTTGCGGTGCGAGAGTACCACGCCCTTCGGCACGCCGGTCGAGCCCGACGTGTACATCACTATGGCCGTGTCCGATGGGGTCGGAGGGACGTTTTCTAAAACAAACGTTGCCTTCAATATGTGCTAAATGCGTCACGTTGTCGTGTGCTCGTAAAATCTGAAAGGATTCGGTTTAAACGTGGTATAATAAAACAATAAATTATAATGCCGGACATCGCACCCAGCATCATCTGGCCCCAAAAGTAACCATAGCTCGTGTTGCGGGTACCGCATGACTGATGTCCTACCGATATACTTTTTTTTTGGAAATAAATATATTTTATGCGTAGAACCACCCAGAACCGAGACGGATATTTCTCGCTGATAATACAAACGTTTGTCCCGCGACGGGAATCGAACCCGCAAATCTCTGCGTCTCGGTCTCACCCGCGCACGAGGTCTTCTGAGGTGATATAGCATTTAGGCTTCTTATGCAGCTATCGTGGACAAGAGCTAGTAATTAATAACTCAAAAAGCATAGATTGAATTCAATTGAGTTACAAGCCCCTAGTGATGAATTCTTCTTATCTTAAACAACTTATAATTTATAATAATTATTTTTAGTTTAAGTAATGTACGATATTTATTATGAGGCTTTATTGATTACAAAATTGATAAAGTACAGTAATTGGTAATAAAATTTTGATCACATAATCGGTCCGCTATCACCAGGATGTCATTGGATTACTAAGATCCCTACTTAGCAATATTTTATTATCTAACAACCGGAAACTTTTAATCGCAATGTGCTTCATGCACCGGCTTTAGTGAGCTGTTTAGGCAGAACGGTCTAAACAGCTCAGCTCACAATGACAACCCAACCGGTAACTCGAGAACAAACTCACCTATTTTGGACATCTTTCCCATTTGCACAACCTCCTTGTACCCCAATATCCTGATGCCATGTTTGAATCCGTCCCTCTCGGTAGTCTTGAGCTGGTCTTCCATGAACACGATGGTATCGACCCTGGGAGTGTTCGCGAGGATCTTCTTAAACTTTGGCAGGAGATCGTGGGAGGTGATGACTGTTGAGACTTCTGTCTCGTTAATGCCGTGCACGATGGCTTCGTCGCCGAGGGTCGCGTAGATTGTAACCACTGGGGAGAAATGCTCAGTTACTACTGATGACTAGAACATTGATATTAATATAGCTAGAGCTTGAGAAGACTTTGAATGTTTCAGCCCTTGTCAAAGCCACCACAGCAGCTGGTTGACGCGCCGAAGAACAAATAATTACATGCGCTGATCAATATCACATCTTCCGACACCTAAGTTCATATGAGGATGGCGTAGTCACCAAAATTGATTTGTTTTCTTTTTGGTGACTTCATTGAATGAAATGAGAGCCCATAAAAATACAATGTAATGAATGAGAACCTTCTCCTTTTTTTGAAATCGGTTAAAAACGTTTCTAAGGTTTTTAGTACTCTAAAAATCTTAATCTTAATCTAAAAAAAAATCACTTGAAGGTCACAGGAAAGCAAAATACGAAATTTCGTTCACTTGGATGACATATTTTTTACAGCTAATTAGATTTAAAAACCAAATTACTGAACCAATGTTGATGAAATTACTATGGGACCAATCGGAAAGTACATCCTTTCACATAAAAAATAATTTTTCAAATCTGTTCATAAATTTTATGAGGTAACATCAAAAAAATATGATTAATTGAGAACCCGTTTTTTTTTAAATACATCGAATAGTGAAGACTTTTGCCTGTACATCGATGTTTTTGCTTAGCACTCACCAGGTATGCTCTGTTTAAAGCAGCCATGCGCGGCGAGCATCCACTCCGCCCTGGTCTCCGCGAACATGACGACGTTCTGGCGGACGGCACAGCCCAGCTCCCGCAGCCCGGCGCCGAAGTACCCCGCCTCGCGCTCCACGTCCGAGTATGAGCGCCACACGTAGTCTCCCATATTGAACTGACACACAAATACAGTACGCTTTCAGTTCTGACATACACGGCCGAACCGCGACAGTCGCAGCGTCAGTGTTATCGAGTTGCCCTGTTCGAATGTTCAACATTTACAGGTAACAAAACCACAGAAACTGTACAGTATTTCGGCAGTGTCAGATAATCTGCTTCCAAGGAGTAGGTACCTAGTACCAAATGTATACACACATCTTTACAATACTTGCGTGCACGCAAGTATTGTAAAGATGTGCAACTGTGTCAGCTGTTATGAATTTTCTAGACTGTGGGTCAACCTTCTTGGATACTCATCCACCCCTCGGCTGCGGCGCGCCTTAGACCACGTGTGTCCTAAACTGGGGACTTGTGTCTTTATGTGGGTTGTCGAAGTTCTAACCTTCTTGAAAACGCGTCCGTTAGGCTGCGGCTCGTCTTCTTCTCCCAGCACAGTACGCGTGCCGAGGCAGGGCCGCTCGCACCACCGCGCGGCCGCGGCTCGGAGCATGGAGTCCATAGAGGTGACGCCGTCGCGCACCAGCCGCAAATGCAACTCGCACGGCTCCGAGACTGACTCTACGGTCACGCTGTTCGATGTGCTCTGGATTATGCGCGCCTGGACAGATTAGAATGGAGATTAACGAAAGCGTGGCCAAGGAATGTTGTGTCATACGTTCGAAGCGTGTCTAGCAAGCATAGCATACAAGTCGAAATCGTCACGTCAATAATAATTGTCAGAAACCACTGCATTATTATGACACTGGATACTCGCTAGGGACCGGAAAGAATGGCGTAATAAGGAGGAGGCCTATTTACGTGGCAGTATGATGGGTATGATGATAGATGGGTTGAATGATAATAACGAATTTTTGAATCGCTCGTCACGTAATCGATCAAAGTTGCAGCGAGATCATCTATGGACGAGGTGTCCTCCCTCACACTCGCAATATAGTACGCAATTAAAGAGGATATATTAAAGCGGATGTAAACAAATTTTGTAAAAACATGTAGGTAGGTAGGTACTCGTACTATTAGCCGGTGTTTGGAGAACTTGGCCGTAACGTAATAGAAGGCACGCATTAACCGGAGCGTAACAATGCCAAAGGTCACTCTAGGCGAAACTGTAATTGGATCTATGATTTTAACATCTGTTTACTTTTACTTCCCAAATATTTACTTCGCTATGAGTTCACCAGTAAATAAAAATGTTTGCGCACCCAGTTACAGTTCCCTCATTATACACGTGGGTGGTCAATGAACAGAACATTAGGTTTGTAAACAGGTCAACTGAAAATAGCGACAGTTGTGTTCTATTCACGCTTACTTTCACAATTGAATAACTTGCAGTAGCTTGAAATTACATATTGACCACGAAATAGTAGGTACTCGGGAATTTGAGCTAACCCAGTAATGCTTGATCGCGAGGAACAGGGGTTTAGAAAGCAACTCAAAATGATCTTTATCTTTCTCTTTTTGGCCTGTGTAATGAATACAATTTTATATTGAGTTTGTCGCATATGTTACCTTGATTCGCCGAGACAGTGCTCGTTTCCGCCATGGCTTCTGCACGATCAAATGTATGGGGAAGGTGATGACATCGAGGACCAGAGCGACCGCTCGGAGGGTCTTCAATACCGCCGATACCCACCATGATTCCGGTCTGAAAATAAAAATACAATTATTATTGCTATTCGAGTTGCGTTATGGCACTTCGGTCGGACTCATTCGTCTTCGTAGATCATTAAAAGTTATTATATCATGCTATCACTTTCCCTTCGTTATGAGTTGAACTGCAGCATGAGAGGGACTCATGCTGCAGTTCAACTCATAACCGTTAAATTGATAGCCATAAGGAACTTGAACAGCTAGTGATTTTATTTCTGTTATGCGAATCGATCGTTGAGCGCACAGGTTAATGTGTCGTGGTCTTAATTGTTTTTTTAGACAAAGTCCATTACAACTACTTTTAAGGTGGGTAAGCAGATTGTTTACTAGGTTAATTGATTCTGATACTGACTAATGATAGCTCCACACGGTCGCCGACCATCAGTGAATATAGACAAGTACGGTCGCTGTTAACTTTTCCTGCTTCCCAACTTAGCCAAGTTCCTAAGACTCATAAGACAAGAAACACACGTATAAGTTATACAAGGATAATTAGAATCTTGCGCAGTCGAGGTAGCAGCCCGGTCGCCTCGACCTATAACAGGAGTATTAGCGTGCCTTGCCATTTACGACTTGTAGCTGAGCAGGTTTCCTTGCGGGACTTCCGATGTATGTACTTCATTTTACTTTCATGAAGCCACCTGCATAGTACTAGCAAGGACGTTGGGACACATCACAAGTGTTAGTAAAGGATCGATGATTTTTAGTCGTTTTAGTTTTAGTTATGTATAGTATGGTATGGTAGCTGCTTTCCCCTGAGCTAGGGACGAACGTTATGTGTTACCCATTGTTATAAACCTGTGTTCATGTCAATGCGTGTTGAGTCCAAAGTCAGTTAAAATGTATTTAGCCAGCCGGCGACACGGAATCAAAACTTTTTAAAGAGATCTTTTTGACAATTTTTATTCTATTAATAGATAAGTAAAATTGATAGGTAAAGAAAATGGCATTTACATTGAGTTTATTACTTTATAACAAGCTTCGTAACCGAACGTAATATAATATCCTTTACAAAGTTAAAGTGAACAAAGTTCTGAATCTCAGTCGAGTCACGGAGCCAATATAACTTTTACTGCGTTTAATATTGGCACATCCTGAATCCAGATAACTACGTTTACCATTTACAATCAAAAGCTTCAGTACTCGGGTCACCGATTTAGACAACTCTCCGCAAAACCGAGAGTCTCTTAAGTCAATTAAATTGTTCCATTATGTCATGGCGTGTTTAAAGCTAATGGAGTCTTTAGTCTTGGAATCAAGGGGATTGAGATGGGCGACCTTTAAGTGATTTACATTACATCTTAACCCTATGTTCCGGGGATCAGAGGGCTTGCGAGGTTGTCCTAGCTATAATAGTCATTATTATACTTGAAGCAGTTCTTCGGGTGGCCTTTGATAACTGTCAACAGGGTTGGACAAATGGATAACAGCTCCTAATAAACTGAATAATGTTGCTATGCCTGACAAAAGGCGCAGAAAAGGTAAAACAATAAACATTTGCTTCAATTATAACGTCCCTGATAAAATATCCGGAAAATGTTGGTTTTGTATCACCGCAGATGGCCGTGACCTGGACTATGTGGGTACGCGCGACAACAAAGGCTTAGGTGCATCTTACTTAAGTTATCGAGCAAATGAATTAGCATTCTTATTCACTTGTTTATTATTATTCATTTATTTCAGATATAAATCCATAAAACATTATTTAAATTATAAACACTTAAAAACTACACACAGCAGGTAAATAGGTTCTAAATAGTTATACTATTAGAACCATCGCTAGTCTAATCGAAACACTTTCGTGGCTTTACTTGCTCATTCGTTCGTAATGTTTAGAGCTGGGCGACTGTACTTTGGAGGACAATGACTGTCCCGCTCGGCTACAATAGGCGCTATTATGCCACGTCAAAGACCTTTAGGCGCCCTCAGAACTTTTGTCAGGAGAGATGACCATACGAACTTACTCGGGAATTCCTATCCTTTACAATTATTCCCAAGCTTCACGTCCCGTCTGGCCGGTTCTTAACTCTCAAACTATAAGTCTAAACAAATCAGTTTGGTATCTTCTCCACCAATCAATTAAAACATGCCCCAGATAAAGTCCGGATGTATCTGTTGATAGTGGCCATGACCCGACGAAAGGCACGCATGCGCGGACCGGCCGGCGTCCGTGCAATGGTGCATCTCGAGAACCTTGACATTTGGACCGGGATGCGTGGGTTTATCTTGTCATTGTTGGGGCAGGGCCGGAAATAAGTTTGTGGCGTTTAAGAGCTATCGAATATCAGTGCGTAAGCCTAAGATACAAGTCCAGTCGGTATGATATTCGCCAGGGTTCGAACCGAAGATATTGTTCTTCGAAATAATACTTATATTTTGTCTCTGTGTTCTCTATTTTACGTTGCAATGTTTTGATATGGTTTAAGTTACATAGTTTAAGATGGATTTACTCTCAAGGCTAGTGTTATGATTCAAACTACTTATAGTAAATAACATTCAAGTGTATTTTTGAGGGGAGATGAGAAAGTTATCAAAGTCAGTTGTGAATGTTGAAGTTTAGTGAGTGCTTTGGTGGAGTGTAGGTAATTTTTGTGGGTAGAGAAATAATGTTGTGTAGTGTCACGAAGTGTCGATGTTTGAATGAGTGTTTGAGTAGGTCGAAAGCTTTGAACCATAACCATTTGAACATAATAATTTTAATTTCATGATAATTTAAGTGCACGTACTGGCATACACAGCTGCACGTACAATACGTACGTACTTTAATTATCAGCTCAAATTTAATCTGACGCCAGACAGCCGATGGATTTTTTTTAAATTACGTGTCTAATTACTTTGATAGCACTTGACACAAAAATACGTACAATGTTTTATCATAGCAAGAATCCGTTTCACGTAAAGTTGTAAAAATGTAATCAGTCTAATTCTGATTAGTGAGACAATCATTCATACTCAGATATGCACTATATGTGCACGGCACACAAACCACAGCTTTCCCACGATTATATTTAGTCACAGTAACTTTTGCAGACAAACAGATCTTCACATTGGTTTCGTGAATCGTCACGTGTGGGAATTCAGAGCATCGTGTGTTTATCGTTATTATTTGACCGAGCGAAGCGAGTGTCTCCGTTTCAGCTTAGGCGAAAAAGCTTTCGTATGTCTGTCTGTCCGGATGTTCTCCTCTACAGGTCGCATTTCTCAACTGATTCTCGTGAAATGCTGTACGCAGGTTCTATAACTATATATAATTTTTGAAGTGAAAACTTCTTTGAGCGCATACTGACGCATATTTTTAGATGAGGTAAAACCTCTGGATTCGCGACACCGTTACCGTCTGGGGCGAGACGCAGCCGGCTGCCGCGCTCGCCCCGTTTGATTAAAAACCTTAATTCACATGTTTATAGTCTACTTTAGTTTAGAGAAGTTTGCTGAGTTAGGTTCTTTGATATAGACGCAGCCGGCTGCCGCGCTCGCACCATTTGATTATAAAGCTTAATTCACATGTTTACAGTCTACTTTTGTAGGGAGAAGTTTACTGAGTTAGGTTCTTTGATATATTATCTACATTCTGAACAAAAAATATGTGTATGTATCATCTGTGTTCGTTCAGTATTTGATTGGCAGTCGCCATAATTACTGATTTTGAAGTGATTTATTACTAAACTCTAACGCGCCAAAATAAGTTTTCACTTCTGTCGGCACTCCCGGAGTGCAACTCATTTTTTTTATCGATTCAGTTTTTGGAAATTTTGCAAAATTTCAATTGCGGGTAGAAAACGTAAAAAAGTGATATTTCAGTCAATTCGAAAAATGTTTGCGAGCTGTAGACCTCGCAAACGAAAAGTCGAGTTCCTCGTTGGGAATTTAACACAAGCAACACCTTGCTTCGTCGCACCAGGCACCTGGCGTCCTATCCGTCAGATCTAGACATATCGAAGGAAAATTAATTACATGTGTTTCGATAACGTGGCACAATCAATAAAAATATCTAGTTTTTCATGTTTGTGTTAATCTTTGTAATATGTTATCGTTAGTTTTTTGTTTTAAATAGTTAAGTAGATTTTTTTAATTGTTATTTGTAAAAGTTAAGTTATAATTAGGTATACTATTGTATGTTATTTTTACCCAATAAAGTTATTTTTATCACAACTCAATACGTGTATATGTGTGGTTCACACACACTTTACTCAAATGCTGATCACTGATACTTAGATTGGTTTAAAGAGGCCTCCCTGTGTTTTCCAAAAAAAATCAAAAAAAAATGACGATTAATGTGAAGGAATTAGTGATCGCGGTTGGAGACATTCAAGATTTCGTAATCGTGAGTTTGTTATGTATGACAAATATCTGCAATTTTAAAAACAGTATATTATATAAATATTAGTGTAAATGTCATGCTTTCAAAGTACTCAGGTTGATCTACGACTGCTAAGGTGTATCTCAAGGTTTGTCCACCGCGTAAATTATTAGCTTCGTGCAAACCAATCATCTCTACATTGTGGCGTAACTGACACTTACTGATGTTTATGTACAGCCGTATAATACAAGAGTATTGTTAAGGCAGTTGGACTGTTATTTACTACTTACGAGCTGAAATAACCAATTGTTCAGGTAAGTGTATAGTAAACCTTTTTGTTACAACTTACTTATAAAACATATACTACCTGTACATGTTTTATTAAAGCAAGTCTTAAACACAAAGCTGGCCTTGACATTCAGCTTTGAAAATCTGCACACATCAGCCGAGAAGGAAAACGTAGCTACAGAAAAAAACAACGACCTTTGATATGGTGTTCAAGTTGGCAGTAAACGTGCTACTAAAACCAGTTGTCTTATATATTATACCTAATCATTTTATTCGACCTTTGAAATTAGTGTAGATAAGAAGGTTACATTGTGTTGATAAAGGTGCCACGCACGACATTGATGACTAATACTTAGGTACCTACTTAGTACACGATTTTCACGACATAGGATTGTGTTGTGGTACGTTAGGTACGAGAATATGTTGTGTAAAAGCAAGGTCTGTTTTTGAAAGTCAAACTAAACGAAATGAAAATGTTGCCGTTTAATATCTCTCAAGCAAGCAGGCTATATTAAAACTAGAATGTAATATTTACCAGAATTAAGAAATCGCAATATGACTCAATTTGTCCTGAGACTTTAAATATAACATTACCATCATCAGCCCGTGTCAGTCCACGGGACTGACCAGCCTATGCTGGACATAGGCCTCTCCCATGGCACGTTACTGAGCTCCCATCTCTACTCTTCGTATCCCTTCAATTTAAATATATATTTTCAAAATATGCCAAACATTTTCGTTTATTCACGGGCATCTAACCAGAAGCTCTCAAATGAGAGCCACAGAGTCAAATGCATGACGAGGTGTGACTTGAAAAATAAAGGAATCATAACAACCGAAACATGACAAATGAACCGAAACTACTATTATGTGGAAAATTCTTTGTATAATTTACAAAGAAATACACGTGGTTCATTCAACGGAATTACAACAAAGACTTAATCGTCACGTAGGTACCTACACCTGAATATGATCGAACAAAACTATAAATATTACCTACTTAAATAATAAAATAATCAACGTTTTGTTATTATTTGTCTATATGATCATTGTATTTTTTTTATTTGTAGCACCTCGTCCCGATACCCGAAAAACCAAGTTCAATCAAATCTTGGCCAAAATAACATAGTTAGCCCTAAAAATGTTACTCTACCTTCAAGACATTGCATTGCTCAGCGCCACGACTAGATGTTTTGAAACTTTCATCGACTTTTAGAAATCTTAAAAGTACCGGTGACAACATAATACCTACTCGTAGAGCCGAGTCGAGACAACGCAAATTGATGTATTATACACAGCCTGTGATTTAAGCTTGATAAAGCCTAAATCATCACAGGCTGTGGACCGCTCAAACAAACATAGCATAGCTACCGGTTGCAACACCGACCGCACGAATGAGGTCGACAACGAGGTATCAGATAATTAAATAACATTTTCCTGACAGAGGATTATCTTTAACCCCTGCCCTAACCCGAAAATAGTGCACGATTTGGTTGATATTTATTTCATAACATCTCTGTTCTCTCTTCAGTACCTGTCTACTTAATCTTGGCAGCTCGTATCAAATCATTCACTGGTCACAGTATTACTGATCAAGCACAATATTGTCAAATTATCAATTATGTAAAGTTTATCCAAGTTAAAATCGTTAAGCCAAACGAATAATTTACCTTGAAGGATTGAACCTTGTGAAATGGTAATCCGTGGTTTGTTCACATAAATACTCCCAGATATGATACGACTTAAAATAGTTTGGCAATGTATGTCGTGGCGAGGGGACCGCAGACCAATCAGGCTGACCAATTGCATCATGGTTTACGTATTAACTTACATAATTGTTATATACTTTACAAGCATTTTTTATTGTAGAGTAACACGCACCGTATTACCAGATTACTTTTTAAATGACCAAAACTACGTGTTGTATGAAACAGATTAAGTCAAATTATAAAATGATTAAGATAGATAATTGATTCAGGCGTGACTTTGCGGAAATCCATTACAAAACATTAAATAGATGGACAAATATTTAGTACTATTCCGCCAATCTATTCCCAAAGAGTTAGACACGATGCAGACGCATGCACCTCCCTCCCGCCTGAATTGAAAAGCCATGTTGGAGAGGCGAAACACGTGTCGAATTTCTTTTGGAGGTTGCATGTGTGGATTGTGTGTGCTTGCCTTTTACTAACGCTTTGCATGGCTTTTCAATTGCGGACGGGAGGGAGGTGCATGCGTCTGCATCGTGTCTAACTGTTTGGGAATAGATTGGCGGAATAGTACTAAATATTTATCCATCTATTTAATGTTTTTTTTAAATGATTAAGTCAAATATAAAGTAAAAAAAACTGGTTGAGCCATTCACAACAACTTTAAATGACGATGCTGTATTGCCGAGGCTGCTCAGGCTGATCGGTAAAGCGCTCGGTAGGACGAAACCTACCGAGAAAATAATTGAAGCTAATAAATAACTCCCGCACGTTCAAGTTAATAGGTAAAGAAACTCACTTAACAAGATATCCCATGTTAATCAGTCACTCACTGCACTTCACGGCACAATCACCAGCAAATAACTGCTCATTAGGTTTAAGTGATAAGTTTTATATGTCTCCTTATCTTTACTACCGAGTGATTGATAACACAGTAGATAGATTTACCGGTTGAACAAAGTACATAAATAATTATGACAATAAAAACATTGCATCGAGCTAGTCATTCGTTTCAATGAGGAGTCAAGGCATGAGTAGACATTAAAATGTCAACAGTTTTAGGGTCCATCCTATAAAAACACAGAAGGAAATGTGTTGTTTAAACATTAGAATAACTAGAATAAAAAAACATTTATGTCACTTTCATCATACTTTAGATATTAATAGCTTGTTCGTAAATTGTTCTGTTTAAAAGTGATAATCGAAAATAACATATTAATAAGAACTTCCAGCGAAAAAGTTATTCCTCTCATATCCATCGGTAGCGGTACCACACCTACGTCACTGAATATATATTAGTACTGCGTCTACGTTTATGAAAATTGCATGAGGCAAGGAGTATGTTGATTCTGGAATCTGGATACTTGATAAAGTAATTTGGATCGCAACAAATAATTTAAATGTATATTGCTATAATCGTAACGATACTTGTGTTGCGATTACGGCAATGTATCTAGAATCGGCTTGTAATCGCGGATACATCCTCTGAAACATCTGCTGATAACGATATCGAAATTTAATATCGAACTAGCCAATCAATAAGCTAGTAATTCCACATATCATCACAGTGTTTCAATTTATTAAAATTTGTAAAGCCGTAAAAAAATGCAGAGAGCACGGCATAAAAACAAGAAACCTTAAAGTCTGAAGAAAAACTGCGTCAAGTCGTCATCTGGCCGCGAGCCAAGACCACTAGGAACACTAATAAACCTCGTGGAAGTGGATATAGAAGCCGGCGAGAGTACTCCACATCTGCATGGGTTTACAGCTGATGATGACGTAGGTAAGGTGAATTACCTACGGAATACTAATGGAACGAATGACGCGTTTGATAACAGTTAAGTATCAGTGATCAGTGATGTGGTTCTCACAGTACAAACTATACTTAGTTTAGATGGGTGGTTAGGGGCTGGACGGTGTTGTGTTGATTTTTTATTAACCGACTTCAAAAAAAGCAGGTTTCTCAATTTAACCGTATTTTTTTTTTGTGCGTTCGCGGTTAACTTCGTTGTTTATGAACCGATTTTGATGATTATTTTTTTGTTGGAAAGGAGATATACCAAGGGTGGTACCATGATAAGGAAACCAGGATCTGATGATGGCATCCCAGAGAAATAGAGGGGAACCTTCGAAAATCGTAACGACGACTAGTGCGATTGTTATTTTTTTCATTAAGTATTTAAAAGCACTACTATTTAACGAAGGTCTGGAGTCGATCTGATGATGGAGCCGAAAGACAGTCGAGGGAACTCCTCAACGGTTTACAGTAATTACCTGGTGTTTGAGCTTGATTAATTTGTATTAATGAGAACTTTACACCTAGATGGGTTGTGACTGTCATTAGGGGTCTGATGATGAAGACGAAGGACAGTCAAGGGAACTCTATACATTTATATACTATACATATATATAGGGTTATATACATAACGTCTGTTGTCTTTTTAGTTTTTAAAACGTAATTATTTATATATTTTATTTTATAGAAAGAACATTTCACTTTCGCGAAGATTACTATGCTAAAATGCTATTTTGTTTACTTTCAAATACTCTCATAATATAGGTATGCTAAGATGATATCAACAACATTTCATATGATTATCTCCATCCATATCGTTCAGTTTAATTAATTTGCAATAACTAGCAAAAAAGAGGATTATGGGCGAGTAGGGTATTATGTTTTTGTAGTCTATAAAAACTTTAAAGACGTTTTTTGTAGAATCAACATCAACGGTCGCTATTATAGGTACCACTACCAATTAAGTACCTACCGACTCCTAAATAAACTGATTATTTTTGAGCAAGTAGCGAGTAATATCAAATATACCGATCCACACAATAAAAAACCGTCACCAGCAATAAACACACTTTACTGAAGGTAATAAATAAAGTGGTATCTTCAATCATATTGGCAGACAAAAGTGTAATAATAACATTCGCTAAAACACCCTTATCTGTTTGCGAACAAGGTACGCCTGATGAATTAGTACAGTGTGCGAACAACGGTGTATTTATTTACATTGTATGACAGTGAACTCTGTGAGTAAAATGGATTTATTTGATTAAACGTTAAAGCTTCTAGAGTTTGCATTTACGTTGGCTGAATAACAGGAGCATATCATTACATGGTATAAAACAAATTCGCTTTCCCCTGTCTGTCTGTCCCTAAGTATGTTTACATCTATAAAACTACACTACTGATTTTAATGCAGTTTTTTTTTAAAGATAGAGTGATTCAAGAGAATGGTTTATATGTATAATACATGCATAATATAGTAGATAATCACTGATAATTTTAGCGGTTTCCAATGTGGTGTCGTATATAAACTCATATTTTTGCGCTTACATTGCAAACGCTGTCTGAACCCTACGAGATAGATCAAAATAATGTACTACTGTATTGTACACCCTCAAAAGGTCTACAAAAAAATCCGCGATTGTATATGGCTATCACTTAGGGATAACCATTCTGTAGTATAATTAGTATCAGCATTGCACCCGTGAGAAGCCGGGGCGGGTCGCTAGTACTATATATATATATATATATATATACACTATATTTACTATATATATATAATATATATATACATATATTCTACACGCACAAGCAATATAATGTTAGTTAATGTATGTTTATTTTCCTAGTTTCATCTTAACAGGTTTTGCTAATGGCATTGAGATACACAAGATTTCTTTTCCTATACATAAAGTATCTAAGTCTACTTACACTTCATTCTCGTCTATAAACATTTCTGGGTGCTTCGACCTGTAACAGAGAACAAAAAATCAATCCAATCGGCCGACACAATATTTTTATGTTATGACAACTCCGGATGGATAGAAACTATAGTGAAATAGTAAGAGCGACTGACCTCAATATATAAGTCCTAGTCCAGGGTTCTCACTATCAAACTAGTTAGTTCATATGCTATTAAGATGTTTTTATGCTCGTTTCATCATAAACTTTCAGATTCAGGTCCAACTTCATCTACATAAATAGCCGCTACTAGTAAAATAACTATTACGAGGAGATAACTTTAGACCCTCGAACCTAATTTATTCTGATTATTTTTCTCTTTTCGTTTTGACAAGATTTTAGGGGATAGGTAAATGCTTTTGAATACGGTTACCTACGAATTAGTGATAATGTCCATAGTCTATACCGTTTGTTAATCCCTATTTAATATTGTTAATTTTAACATAAAATCATCAATTTAGATGTTATATAGCTTCGATTCAGTTTTCAAGGTAGGTAACTAAACCTTTTTGAAATGAATCGATTTCGACTTATGCTCTTTCCAGGTCCGTGATTGACATGAACCGCTCCCGTTATTAGTAAAACTAGAGTCGAGAGGCGAGCCCCCGACACGGAGCCATGGAATAACAAACAGTTCATGGCACTGCTGGTTAATTTTAGCAAAACTTGTAAACTCGAGCAGCAAGCGTACACGCGATGGCGAAAGGAATCTAGGTCTCAAGACTAGTTATGCGGGCGTGGACGTTTAGTGACATCATCACTAAAGTACTGCTAATATTCAAGGGAGTTTATTTGTTAAGTTGTTTTCAGTTTGGAGTTGCGAAGGTGAACTGCCAATGTACAAACAAGACACTTTCAATTCGTATTGTTGTTGTGCGTTGCACTCAATTTAAAATAACTAGAAAATTAAATTAAAATATACCAATATTTATCATTTAATTTAGTGATTTAGTGTTAGTGTTGTAAATGTGACATTATAACCTACAAAATCTATGACCTACAATAAAAATCTGCAGATGATAAATTAATTTGTCATTTACTCTAAACCTGAGCCCGAAGTGCCCTTGAGGCCTTGATACGATGACCTCAATTTATAACTCAGGTAATTCAATTATGTCTACTTGTGTGTAAAGCAACACTTTCAGAGTGTAGGCAGTTTAGTTGGTGTCGCTGAAGATTTATAGGTAGGTATTACTAAACTCAAGTGACTACGGACTTAGGTGATAAATAAATTAGGAGGAAGATCTAATAAATGTTGGCTGGGAATTTGCAAGAGAATTATCAAGAGAACATAAGATTTAGACAATATTATGGACAGAATAAAATATTTCTGAGAGAAAGAGGGAGAGGAATCATAGGATTCTTCTCCCGAATCGATTATACTCATACTCAGAATAGTAATATAATAATATTAATAATAATGCCGGACATTGCACACAGCATCATCTGGCCCCAAAGTAAGCAAGGCTTGTGTTATGGGTACCATATGAATGATATACTTGCTACTTAAATATGTTTTTTTTTGTAAATACATACATATTATACATAGAAACACCCAGACCCGAGACAAATACTTGCAGATCATACAAACATTTGTCCCGCGGCGGGAAACGAACCCGCAACCGTCTACGTCTCAGCCGGACTTTATAAAGTAAATAGATGAATAGTCTTCTATTAACTGAGTAGGTTTAGGTATATAATGATAGTAACAAAGTATGCAACATGCACGATAATGAAACCGAGTTGCCAAATTGCAATTATTAATTAATACCTACCAAAGGCTGATAAAAGTTTAAAAATATTTAACACTTTCTATATTGAGAGAGGTCGCACTGAAACTAAGCGATAATAAAAGTAGGTCTGTATCTCTGTATACCTTACCTACGTACACATATTCGTACATATAAACACTTTATATGATCTGGAAAAACTATTTAGATGTCTAAATAGTTTTTCCATTAAAATAAATGAGAATATGGTGTAGTTTGTGTTCGAATTATACCTAACAACATTACTTAAGGATAATCACAATTATTATGAATGGAAAACCACAACAGTTAACAGTTTTAATGAATAGAGATCCTGGAGCCCCCAGCCTCACAGTGACGTAATATGTTCTCCCAGACAGCAAAACAAGAGATTAATTGGACTTAATTGAAGGAAAATACTGAATTATTCATTCAGGAATGTCTAATTAATTAAAGGGACTGTTTCAAAATTAAATGAAGATATAACACGGTTTATCAGACGCAAGCATTACATTGCATTGCAAACACTTATTTTCATTTCTGCGATAAATATATTTAAAACAATGCCATGGGTATTCTATTATGTTTTATTTTTATTGAATTAGGCATTCCAGTTATAAAAATACTAGCTACTACCCGCGGCTTTAAATGCGTAGTACCTACATAAAAGTAGCCTATTTCCTTCTCCAAGGTCCCATCTATCTCTATACCAAAATTCATCATAATCGGTTCAGCGGTTTAGACATGAAAACGTGACAAACAGACAGACAAAGTTACTTTCTCATTTATGATATTAGTAAGGATTTCCCAGAAATCGAGACGAGAAACATATTTTTGAGAAATTGAAGGTACTAGGTAAGTTAAGGAATATGCTTAGCAGTAAATTAAATTATTATATCAATTGCAACTTGTTCATAATTAGTGAAATGAGTGATTTAACTAGGAACATAATTATCATGTCGATGATATAGTTTTCTACATCACAGTCATATCCCAAACATTGGCAGTAGTCAAATATAATTGAAGTATGATTCCTTGTCAAGAAATAAACGAACGATAACAATGGAAATTCGTCGACAAGCAGTAATAAATTTCTGTAATAGTTTATGCACTGATTGGGAACATGCACCGTAGTCAAATTGGAAAAAATAAAAGCCACTTACACCATTATAGACAATGAAGATAATAAATAGAATACCGCGCCAGTAATTACACAATTAATCCACAATTAGCTAATTTCAAAGACAGTACGAACGATACGGATGCGAGAGCAACAATGCACAATGACGGCACGTTGTACGGTGTTTCGCAGGGGAATAATGGAGCACGTGACCAAATGGGTCGCGCTGAAATAGAAGCCTGTGACACACGCTGATACTATGGTTCAAATTAATAATACTTACAGAGAAAATCATAAATACTAAGCAAGCGTCTAAAGCGTCGTCAATCTTAAGAATCTCAGATAATCAGAAACGATTGACTAATGAAATAACTAATTGAACATAATGTATTCAAAGTGAAAGCCTTTCGTTGTATTTTATTGAAATGGTTTAAAAACAGTGATACAGTGATAGTTTAATAGTTGCCGTTCTGAAACCGCCTTAAAACAAGCATAACAATACAATATTGGACAATGCAGTCCGAAGTCCATCGGAGCAATTGTAGCCACGCACGAGATCCATCGCTGACGACACCACCACGAATAAGACCAGAATGAAAACACGGACTTTGGACCTGGACAGATTAGATAATAGTTCTATTTGTTCCGTTCCGGTACTAGGGGACCACGAGTCCACGACCACGCCATTGGGACGACAATTCAATAGCGGTAGAATTACAATTGATCGAATGAACGTACGTAAACGGTTTGTTTGGTGTGATGCGAAATTGAAAGTAATAGCTATGTTTGATTTAACTACATAATCTGAATCTATGTAACTGATGTGATGAGATTAATTATTCACTGGTGATGTGATATTAAGGCAAAACATGAAAATAAATTATGTGAGATATATGATATGAGATATGACTTTATTCAAAGTTTAAATGAGTTTGAGAATAGGTAGACTATCGTTAGGACAAATAAGATTTCGCGTTTGAGTAGATCTTAGAATAACAATGTATCTTAATAAAGCCATTGTCTGTGTTTGTATAATTTAATGAATAAGCTACTAAGTCAACGAACTCACGTGCTTTGTTTGGATGAGTCACAGAGAGCAAGTGGCTAAAACATTTGTGCAAGTGGGTGTTTAAAAAAACCTTCCCGTGTATTCGTTATAACATGAAAGTCGGAACCTAGTAAAATGTCAAGTACAATTATTATCATTTCTAAGCACAATTTCATTATATCATGTCATATCATACCATTTTTAACATAAAATAAAAATATGGTGTAATTAACTTTGTTTAAACTTGTTTGTTTGTTTTAACTTGTTTGTTTCTCAATATTCAAAATGCAGTATAATAATAAGTAGGTAAGGTTACTTATGCGTTAGGTGGTAAACTAAATATAAAGTTAGTATAATTAAACCAGAAATAGCTAGGTGTATGTAATGTGCCGCTCGGTTGACTCACAACTAATTTCTAAGATCTTTGTCATTTAATGTCAAGGTCTTGGAAATAATCTTTTGTCATCTTACAATCGGAATGATAATGTCATTTGAACGGAACAATAAGTTCGTTAGTCAGTAAGTCCGTATTATATCCGTATTGTATCCGTATTATAAATAGAAAACATGCAAATATTAACGTGTAAGTAAACATATCAACAATTCATTGTATGCAAATCAATGATAATTAGTAACAACAACCAAAACCAGCGGAAGTATTCCAAATTACGAGCGACTATATGATACATACATGGGTGCCTGCACTGCTCGGCTTGTTGATAAAGAGGTGAGATCTGACCCTTATTCTATGGCCTGTTCTTAGCTATCGAGTGTTTGAGGTCACAGGTCGACAGATAAGACCCAGGCACCTGATAACCTTACCGCTATCTGCTCTAAAGGTTGCATTCATATTCCATTTAATTGCAATGGAGACAGGTTTTTTTTCAGTTTGTTTATTGGTTACATAACATCTGCTTAAATATTAACATTTTTCATGATAGAGGCAGAGCGTGTGTGTTTTTGATGTCTTACAAATACCTATAAAGTTTTTCATTTGCTGTTATTATTAATTTACCTTGTCACACGGTGGTGCAAACACATAAAAAATTAAAATGATAAATTTGTATATGCATATTCTCATTATTTGAGACTGGTTTCCATAAGTGCATTACCAGAGCCATTACTATTAAAAACAAGTATGTTTCAAAAGTAGACTGCGGTAAATTACCTTTTTGCTAATTTCATACATTATTTCATCAGATATGTTGTAAATCTGGCATGTCCATTGTCCATCTAGCCTCAATCGTGACATTGGTAAGGGAACATGCAACTGACTGATCCTATCAATCGTGTACACGTGGTTCCTACGTGGCGTAAACCTTAGCGTGTCACAATAGGAACATTATAACGAGTATCACCGTAATGATGACTAGGTTATTAGCACAATAATGATGGACTACTCGAGAAGTGGATTCGGAAAAGGAGTAAACAGTTGAATATTTTGAGCAAATTTGCAATTGCAAAACATCCCGTACAGACTACAGTAGGACTGTTGGGTAATTACTCTCGTTAGGTTTCGAGAGAGACTCTGAGCACTTAGGGTAATGAGGACAAATTAGTCGATGCAACTGCAAACTCGTCTCAAGGGAAAATCTCTACTATAGTCATTATCATTAGGAGTAATTGTGGCTACTGCATTGCGTACCTGCCCTTGAGGCGTAAAATTACTCCCGAGTGTTCGTGTCTTATACGTAATTTTGACTTAATCGCAATCTCTCTTTTGTACCATCAGAGCGGAATACTTGAATGTTTAGTGATCATCAGATCAATGAACTCGTAAGTCATGTTCAGTGCTCATCACAAGAGACACTGTTCTAAGTTGGAGGAATGAAAATCATGTACTATGTAGGTATGTTTGAATGCTTGTGTAGCTTAGCACTCGGGTGGGAGTAATAACGAGACATAGGTATGCCATCTTCTCGTGATCTCTTATCGCCTGGTACTCTAATCAGTTTTCGCAATTGATTATTTTAAATTGCTTTATAATGTTGATGTTGATCTACCTAAAATATTGTAACTACCTAAAAAAATGTTACCTGTTTGGTAACATTTTTTCGGCAGTCTGTAATTATCGAATAACAAAGTGAAAATCAGTTACTACGGCTTAGAAGACAGATTGAATGCAAGGGTTAGGGAGAGGGAATGTTGTAGGTATTTTACGTTCAAAACATTCCTGAGTTGTACTATACATTTTGATAAACACGGGTTTTACACGCATCTTATTTAGATAAATAGATAAAGGCATGTATTTTCTCAAAAATACATTTATCTAGTAGTACCTAGCTGTTATATACTGTAATTGATCTGAGCACTAGGTACCAATGCTGAGTGCCACTTATTGAAGCGAATCAATACAATGCTTGCACCGTTGATAAATATCCAATATCTTCTTCGAGTAACTACCGAAGCACTCAACCGTTCCAAGTTTCAAGATTGTTTACGAACAAGTCGACGAACTACCTTCAACGACAAAAAATGAACAGGCTGCTGATAAAAGTGGAGGCAATGAAAATTAAGACCTACCTGCACCATCACGCCATCGTCATTTCGTTACGAATCGTACCCATCAATTTTATACCAATCAAATCTATTCAGGATAATGATGTCAGTAATGGTAGGTAGTTAGGTGTAATACACAAAAAATAAAGCGTAGATATCCTAGACGTAGGTGTAACAAGATTCAAGGACTATGGTGGCGACGACCTCTCTCTATGCGGCGGGAAGCTTACCGAAAATTGTAGAGGATTTAAGGATCAAAATAATGGTTTTGTAGGTCTGTACTTACTTCAGGTACTTACCTCGGTTTTTCTTAAGGCTAGAATTTAGGAAATGTGGCGCCAATTAGGCTAAAACTTAAGACTATAAATAATTCAGATTCATTTTGAGTTCTATCATAAGGTTCGAGTTTATATAGTTAGGTAATTCATTAAATATTTCCCGTTTATTAAAGTAAGTATTTTTTTATTACCAACAAAAACAAAGCGAGAAATTGTAACAAAAATTAATGATCACCGGATTTAAACCAAAGCTGATAAAATGCAAACAATAAAGACGGTAAACATTGAATCATAACAAGAATCTAATAGATAGTAACTTCACAACATGTAAACTTTAGACTCGAAGCACGTGGCACGGTCAAACAACTAAGTACTCGTACATACTCGTACTCGTACTCGTACTCGGATATAGCTGATATCCAATACCACACTTACCACTAAGTTTTTAGCAGACTACGTAAAAATGTATATCACTTATCGACTATCACAGCCACATTGAAAAAGTAGGTAAATAAACGCGCACTCAGCAGTCGTGTATTCGGCGCGGGCAGCGTTCCGAAACTGAACCGAATCCGAATACCACGCGATGCTGTGACGTGGAGTGCAGACCGGCTAAGCTAACATGCATGCGATGCGAACTATTTATTAACTCGCCGTGACGTTAAAAAATAAAGCCGATACCGGCAGGTTTTCAAGTTTTGCAACTATGAAGAGGAAATTACACTAGACCCACTTCAGCAGACGCGGCTCGGAGATTAAGTAGAAATGAATGACAGAGCGTCTGGATTACCGGTCGCTGGATAGGGTTGTCAATGCTGGTTGCGAATGTATCGCAGAAATAATAACATGATACAGATAATAATGAAATATTACATTATACCATACATCAGTAGTATCTACATAAACAATACATAATGAAGGAGATAAAGCCATAATTTAGCCACGTATCAAATCTGTGCGCAACAATCTTTGCATGGATTTTATGACAAAGCAAAACCGGTGGTTATTAAGTCTTTGTAAATCACACTCAATTAGTATCAACCACTTTAACAAATAAGTCATTATTGCTTGTGAACGTGGACACGATAATCCACGTGCGCCACACACTTGAAGATTAGGGACGAAGAAAACATGGACAAATATTATAATGGGTATTGAACATTTATTTACTTCATTTAATATTGAAATATTACGGGTATTTATTAAGTGTTTATTATTACCATTTCATTTTAGTATTCCACATTACAACGAGACATTCGACAGACGACGCCATCGCGACATTTCGACTTTTTTCTAACTCTTCTTGACTAGTACTTTGCGTTAAAAGTCGTTAGAATCTTCGTAAAATACACCAGCTGACCATAATAAGCCCTAAAGTGATTCCCGAGAGCATACAGAAATAGCTTTCACTTTCAATACTCATTGGAGAATCCTGTTGAGAGTGCTGTTTTTAAAACATAGTCGTTGTTTTTGATGGCGTCGTTGATATACGTCGTATTGGGCCTCAGAGGGTTGTAACTAAAACTAGATCATGGCATCGTGTCTTTGTGTCACGTCATTCCGAAAACGTGTCTGTAGAGAAGGCACTCCGTGTTTTCGTTGATAGTCAATGGAAAGTAATACATAGATTTAAAACAAATTTTAAATACATTTTATATTTGGGTTGGTATTTTACGCTGAACTATATAACACTTCGAGTGAGGATTTCTACATGGAACTGATCCCAGATGATATAGTATTATCTATTTACAAAAAAAAAAGTTTTTAAGTAGTATATCAGTCATGTGTAGTATATCATTATTATTATTATTAATTATTGAGGGTTAGTCCCTTTGCTGACTAACAGAAGAGCTAGCAATAGAGAAGGAAAACTTGAAACAAACCCGGCTCGGTGCCAGCCGTTATGCACCAGCAACCAAACCGACACCGCATGTACTGACTCGAAGGCCTGCGCTATCAAACATAATCCTAGTGAAGTCAGTGGAGAGGAAACTTGACCCACCTCAGTTTGCTGGAGTGGATCCACGAACGAAAGTTTTCAATTACAATTAACTGCTCTGTAACTTTACTGACGCCATCTAAATCATCTTCAACAGATGAACGAAGGCCAATGATGATAAATACATAATACGTTTAACGAAAACCAAATTGGAACGCGGAAGAGAATGTACCCACTTATTAGTTACTTGTTCGTCAACAATCTCGGGATAAGCCAGGATTGTTATCTACATCCTGCTTTTTACATCGCAACTCCACTATAGCCTTTATAGCAAACAATATAAGAGTGACGTTTTGTTCTGTTGGACAAGACAATGTTATATTGGTGTCGATTATAAGTACTCCTACACATGTGCTGAATGACCTAAGTCCGTATTAAGGTGACCATGATGTGCCTGCTTTGCTAGACTTGTTTGGAGCATAAGCACGTCAGTAAATAAATATTATTATTATAAGGTAGTTAGTATTTTTGAAAGATCAGTAATAATATTTGTGACTCATGCAGAAATCTATGCGTGCAGGTAAATTAATCAGTTTTTAGGCAAAGATTCGCCAATTCCACGAATTTAGTAGATTTGTAGTTGCTATAACAAACTGATTTGTCTACAGCATTAAATAGGTAGTCGGTCATCACCTTACTAACATACATATTTACATGCTTGCGAGATTATATTTATATCGCGACAATGATAAGACAGACAATATGAGAAAAATAAGATCGTGAGAACAATTGAAATATAGGCGTTATCAGAAAAATGTAAACAAAGCTGCAGATTAACGAACAACTCTACAAGACTCGAAATTATTAGCTTCTCAATGGAAATGTCATCATAAAGAAACTATCTTGTTCACTGTTTTCCCACATAAAGATTCCATATTTTTTCCACAAAAAATATTGAAAATCTATCAATACTCCAAACTGTAAAATATTTTAGCACCAAATAAAATTTGTATCAATGCCAAATATTCCCAACTTTATGATCTGTCTGGGTCGCTCAGTATGAATTATTTACTTTAAAATTGAGTGCAATCTGTTGAGAAATGTAGTCAGACAGGATAATATGATAAAAAACAGATAATAAGCTGGATGTGTTCTTCTAAATAACAGAACCATCATGTAAAAAAAAACATGTGTGCAATTCACACGTGGTAGAAGATAAACCTTCAAAATGTTGGTTTTTTCGTTTCATCGAATGCTTCCTATCTCATTTTCTCCCACGTTAAATCTTATGAATTTATGTGTCTGTCTCTTTTTTTACTGTCGCTTTTTCGTTTAATCGACTTTCAAATCGCAACGATGCTAAAGAAGTTTTCACTTCAAAAACGAATAATAAAGAATACCTAGTAACCTTTGCACCTATGTACTTGTGTGTGTGTGTGTATTTTTCAAATATATTTTTTTTATATTGTATGATGTCCATATCAAAAGCATTGGGTAAGGTTAATTGTAATGTAATAATCTGAATTTTAATAAGAATAAGTCTCCCGGCTTAGTAAACATAATGGTCTCCGCGTAGGATGGCACAGGAAAGCGGTGGTCTCGCATGCGATAGGTAGGATAATGACTGCGGACCGGGTCCAAAGTCCGCGCGTCCTCCCTACACCGACGGGAATAGCACAAGTGGGAGTGGATCCGTACCGTACCGTTGCGATAATGTACCTCGCGGAGTGAGCACGACTTGGTCTGAAGTCCCTGGTACAGTACGATGTGAGCGAAATTATTACATTTAATGACAGAAATAGTCAGAACATAAAAAAACAGATTATTAGATCACAACGAAGCCTTGCAAATAACAAGTAAGCCATTAGTAATTGTATGCGGGTCAATAATTATGTTCTTGAGCTTAAAAATATTTTATAAAAACTGACAATGGTTGTTCCTGGCTGTCAATCTTAATTGGACTATCGCACTCTGCACTCTACTATGGACTATGCCCTCCAATAAAGAATATCATTCATGATTGGAGTGCAATACTGCGAACTGGTTTTAGAATTACATAATCATTATTAGAATCTTGACGATGAGCTGATCTAATATAAAAACGGGTTATGAAACTATTTAGTAAACAATGGCTAGCCTGGATCAGCCAAAATATTTTTATCGGAAAACTTTTACTACATTATATTTTATACACATAATGTAGCCATCATAATTCATAACAGTAATACCTACAAGTAATTTACAGGAACTAATCAAAACTAAAAATAGCTACATCATAATCTTAGACACGGAGCGGCATCGTGGGCGTGGTCTACAATTTATCGCAGGAGCAAAGTGTAACTTCTCAGGAACTATGGACTTATGAATGAACTTTGTTTTTGTCCGACACATATAAATTAGATAAGACAAAGAAGGAAGGAAGACATACACATGTATAAAGGTTAAAAACATGCAATATCACCTCGTTGTCATTACCAAGAAGGTTGTAACATGGAACCGCCAGCGAGCATCCTTTCACTATCATTTCGCAAAACCTTGAGTCATACAGTTTGCATTCTATAGCCCATAGGGAAACTGGTTCCATGGAGACTTTCCTTTTATGAGCAGCAGTAAGGCCCGAGCAAGGACAGAACAGGACAGTTTTTTAATTTACGAGTGCAACTAAGTAGGTATCTACAATCACAAATTCGCGAGGTTTTTGACAAGCGATTGAATTCATACATTTACAAAATCAACTAAGGTTGTTCAGAAACATACCTGAATTGCCAGAACATTTTCAACTCACGAGACGTGCTACCCAAATAACACAACGCAGACAAACATTGGATATTAAACTTTATTATCAGCGACCAAGGTTAAGAAACTGAAGAATAACGGCCGAAGGTCTCAAGAGCACTCACCGGTGATAGATAAGTCCTAGCTCTACCAACAGACTATTTATAGCTATAAAGATACCCGAACAAGCAGTGCAGGTTGTAATGGTTACAATTGTGTGGGAGAAAATCGATAAATTGTCGATTTCTTCAGATCAATGAATGATAACAGTTGAACAAGTAAACAACAGAATCTTTAGGAAAATCTTGGCATCAAATAAGATATCAACGACTCGCAAATAGAATGAAACTCAAACATAAATCGTGCTTCTGAATAAAGTACTAAGTAGATATATTTTTTAGGCCTTTACGAATTAATATTAAATTCTCAATATTTGTGTTATTTTTATATTGTACTTATTATTGTTCTCACAAGACCGAACGATAGTTAGGCGCCTCTGTGGCGCAGTGGGCGAAGAAGACGGCTCGCCGACGACGAGCCGCAGACGAGTCAAGAAGACGCAGAACGTTGCGGGTTCGATTCCTGCCGCGGGACAAGTGTTTTTATAATCTGTAGTTATAATCTACATATGTTTACAAAATTAAGACATGTGTTTCCCATAACACAAACTGCTGACTCTGCTGCTGACTTTAGGGCCACATGATGCTGAGTGAAATGTCCAGCATTATTTGTATAGTCTTCTGTAAAACAGGAACATACATACCTACTCCTATAGAAGTCTCTGCAGAGAAATAATCCTGGTATTATCTAACACTGTACTACGTACTCAGTGTACTATGCTCAGACTATCAGCATAAACAAGTTGCGGGTAACGCAGGTTTATCGGACTCAAGTAGGTCACGACAGATCGCCTGATGTCTGACGCACTATGGACTTTGCCCATCCAAGGGCAACCGGTACCAGCTCCAAGACAAATAGGATATTGAACTGGGAGCATACAACTGTATGTATCCTTAAAGGACATCGTGGAGGTGACTCGTGCGGTGCTAGTAAAACATTTATCTTGATAATAAATACCTAGACTTCTATTCAGTACGTTTATTCGCGTTTCGAGAAGTAGGGTAAGATTCATATTCTTTCGTGTCACCAGTTCGAACCACTGCGATGTAGAGATAAGTATTAAAGTGCAGGGTACGATACCCATCTGGTACAGCAATGATATTTTAACTCAAAAATAGTTTGAAGACAGCTCCAGACCTTTCTTCAATACCCATGACCATAAGAACAAGCATTAATTTAGGGCTAGCTAGATTGTGCTGGGTAAAACTGTCCAACAATTATTTATTGTGAGTGAGTAGGTAGGATGATCGCGTTTTTATTCTTAACTAACTTTCCGCGCGCAGCTTCGCCTGCGTTGAAGATTTTTCCCGGGACAAACCAATTTTCCTGGGATAAAAAGTAGGCTATGTCACCCGGGGATAGTGTAGCTTTTCAACGGTAAAATATTTTTTTAATTCGGTCCAGTAGTTCCGGAGCCTATTCAATACAAACAAACCAACAATCGAATATTTCCTCTTTATAATATTAGTATAGAAGTATAGATGCGCCATTAAAATTCCATAGAAAAAATAGTCCTACTGTTTTCAGTGTTACGTATTTGATTGATAATAAATTAATACTACTAAGTAGGTTAACTACTACCTATTATCTGTAATTTTGTCATGAACTGTACTTAGGTACCTATACAACATACCTAGCTGTCCCGTTCGCAACTTCGTCTGCGCGTTTTACTTACATATAGGTATATCACAATAAAACACTTGACTTGACTTTGCTTCTATAAATCACATAAAAAGTTAAAAAGGTTTATTTTTTTTTAAATCCTGAAATACGTGTCCATTTATTTTGCATTTTAAGTATCCAAACCAAGTTTCTAAGAAATCACACCACCCGTTAAAATTGATTTTCAAAAAATCCCGCCTTAGTAAGTGGTTTTAAAATTTATAAAAGGAAGCTACCTTTTAAATTTCAGCTTTCTAGCTTTATCGGTTTCGGCTCGGCGATGATGAATTAGTCAGTCAGTCAGTCAGTCAGTCAGGTTAAGCTCTTTTATAGGTATAGATTACAGATAAAATACCAACTGAGACTACTTGATACTACTACTACGACTATTTTGATACTTTATCCATTTATTAGTAGAATATGAGTACCATAAAGAAAGCTTTTAATTATGTAGGTGGTTTTGTGAACTCCCAATTAACTGTTCCCCCACTGGAATAAAATCTCAGATTATATCAAATCGATCCAGCAATGGAGCGTTATATTTTCGGATTTAGTTCTAGGATATCTAGGCTAACTAAACTGTCAACTGAAGTGGTAACCAAGCAGAATTAGGATTACGAAGGGGGAGCTAATGGGCGGGAAGTACAAAGTGCGCGGCCTTGCCTGTCCCGCGGACGTAAGGTGAACTAACATTATCTAAATGTACCAGCATGAGACAATCCTACTAATATTATAAATGGAAAAGTTTGTGTGGATGTTTGCAGTGGCTGAACGGATCTGGATGAAACTTCGTATAGTGTAATCTGTGACCTGGAATACCATGTGTTTTATGTAGGTACAAAATGTGGGAAGCTGCGCGCAGAAGCTAGTGATTAAATAACTATGAAACTATGTTGTGGTGAGGCGTATGTACAATGGTAAAAATAACAGCTAAAATTCTTTCTCAGTCTGTACTTAGCACTCCCAAATGATTCGGGTGTTTGAAATACAGACTGTCAAAGAAAGGGGTTAATGCCAAGGGCATTTTCTACCAGCCACCCAAGCTCGTCTTCTAAAAATAAAATAACATTTTAAACTTAACATATTACTCTAGTTTACATATTACTCTGCTAATTGTGTCTCTAGTAGTTGGGAACCAATGTGGTGAAGGAGTTAAAGTGCACTTCAGAAGAGCCTCCATTTGTGAGATAAATATTACTCGATATTAGTTTGTAATAATTATATTAAAAGGATACTCAACAGGCTTAGAATCTTAAGAGAGAAGAATCTTATAGAGAATAAGAATTTAGGTAGTTTGTAGAAATGTTATTAAAGATATAAAATTGTTTTTTTTTTTATTTTTATATTACACTAGACAGTTATTTAAGTTTATAATAATACTGCAGAAATAATAATAATAATAATGCCAGACATTTCACACAACATCATCTGGCCCCAAAGTAAGCAGAGCTTGTGTTATGGGTACCACATGACTGATATTATACTTGTATACTTTTTTTTTTGTAAATACATACATACACCCAGATCCGAGACAAATACTTGCAGATCATACAAGCATTTGTCTCGCGGCAAGAATCAAACCTACAACCTTTTGCGTCTCAGCCGGGCTTTGGCCCACAGCGTCTCAGAGGTCGTCATAATACTTTTACATAAATATATTTAAGTACGCATAATATTAAATTTGAAACAATGAAATTATACATTACACTTATAATGTTTCAGAGAGCATTTGATTTCATTACAAAATCATAATGCTAACCTTTAACTATTCATTTTCATTTTTATATTGGTACCTTTGATATAGTGCATATTTACGTACTAGATAATGCATGTGTGTATTATGTACCTAGGTTTCATAATTATTAATATTTATTTTCATTAGTTTATTATTTTGCAGTGAATTTTTGGCTCTTTTACTATTTAGTATAAAATTGATTGTCTGTTTATAAATATTATTTTTGAAATGTAAATCCATTATTGGCCTTAAGTTTAGCCTAGTTTTAACTAATTTCTATTTTTTGAGGGCTGTGGATTTTGTTTAATAAATAACATATAAAATAAAAATAAAATTTTGCGTATTTTTTTTGCATATTGTTAATTTGACATAATAACTGATGGGCGAAGCCACTGGCTTCTGAAACTAAGTTTTTACTAGTTCAGTAGCCTATGGATATATTATAGGTCATTAACATTCTATTGTCATGCAAATTTATTTTTGTTTTGTTTGTTGTGTTTAGTTGAATAATATATTACAGGTAGCCTAAAAATTCTCCTTAACTGTGATGGATAGGATTGCATTGTTTCGAAACAAAAAAACAAACAAGCATGAAACAACAAACCTTTTTTAATCCTCTAACAAAAAATACTAATTCGGAGCTGGATATTTTTAACAAAGTTTATTTTAATTAGTTAATTTATTGAAACAATCAAAGACATCCTCTATTTTAACAGTGCATTTAACACTAATGGACATCTTGAACCCCAAAGTCCTAGGAGATAGTTTAAATATTTTTAAGTTATATGTTATCAATTTAATAGGTTACTTCTTACTCTTTGCTATTAATTGTAATTAATTTGTGTAATTTGGTCCTAAAATGTATTTCGTGTATGCATTTTGTTCGCTTACATTGTATTGTTTTGGTGTGCACTCAAAAGTTATGTTCCAAAATGTAGTATTTTGATCTGGTTTGGACAGGGTTGTATTTTTAATTCTATTTATTTTTGTATTTTTCATTTGTTTGTAAAGTGTATTGTGGTCCTAAATAAAAAAAATACAAAAAAAGCATGCTCACAATTGCTATCCCCAGTCTTGCTATACACACACTTCAAATATCTTGTTAGTTGGGTATTTAAGGAAGTCTAAGGAGGTTAGTCAGAGACATGTTCTAACATCATATTTGACACATGCCCCCATTTTGCACATTAGTTGGTAACATGATGATACTTGAGGTTGGAAGCCTATCAACACTTTTATAACTTATTTAATGTTTCATTTATCAGTGTTATATTTATACACAATGACTACATACATACTTGATTATAAATTGCAGTGATGCAGTAGAAGAATTCCTAGTTTCTTTTAATTTTCTGTTCTACCCTAGATACGTAAATAATGAAGGGTCATACAAAGGTATGCACATACTAAATTATTGTGAATCAGGTGGAAGGATAGGTAGGTACATTTGCGAGAGTTTGGCTTACAGCTGCAGTAAAACATTGGGTGGATCATGGATACCTAAGTATTAGGTGATATCACATACCGACTTTAACTCACTCTCATAAGTAACGTTTTAATCTGAAATAGGTCTGAGTAATTTAGGTCTTAGAAAATTTGATCTAGATCATAATTAACTCCTAATTACAAGGGTTCCACAAATTTAAAATAAATAGTCTTCTTTATTAACCCTTCGTATGTGCAAATAAAACTAATGTTTTTTCATTTAACTGTTAGAATAACGAGATATATGTTTTTGTTTGCATTTATCTTGTAGGTTAGAACTCCGCAGTTTGTTCCCGTAGTAAATATATTATCGTAAATAATGACTCACCTATTATTTTTACGAAACCCACCAACTGCTAACACTTGTAAATTATCACTGTTTTTAAATATAAACGAAAGAAAAACATTAGCGAAACCGTCCACAAAAACCGCACATTTTAGTGTTGGACTAAAAGACTGACGTTTGTTTGTTATATTTACTTGACATGACTGACTTAATTTGACATTTAACAAAAATAAATGTAATCGATTTTTTTGTGAAATCGATGTTTCTCACTTCTTGCTTAATTTCTTTTAATTATTTTTTTTATTAAAATTAAGTGTATCCATACTTCATTAGACATTGAATGCGTTGTGCACGGCAAATAACGATTTACTGGTGTGCCGATATTCAATATTTTCGTTTGTTAGAATAGAACTAAAGACTACATTATGTTAACTAACTTGCATTTTAAGAATGTAAGCAGTGTGTATATTTGAGCCATTTTGAGCTACTTTTGAGACTCCTAAAGCTCAAAAACTAGGAAGCCGACATACTTGCAATTTCGCTCGTTTAATATAATAACATCATAAAGTCACTCAAAATCTTAAATTTCATGAAAGTAGCTATTATTGGTCTAGGTTTATTATTATGGTCTCAAAGTGCCATTTTTAACACTCACAGACTAACTGATTCATCGTTATTCTAGAACACTTCTAAATGACTTAGAAACTTGAAATTTTCGATAAAGGTAGACCATTATGCGTAAACACAGAAATAAACCTAAAAACACCAAATACCAATAAAAAATCGAATTGCACTCCGAGAGTGCCGACAGAAGTGATAACTTATTTTGGCGCGTTAGAGTTTAGTAATAAATCACCTCAAAATCAGTAATTATGGCGACTGCCAATCAAATACTGGACGAACACAGATGATGCAATATTTTTTGTTCAGAATGTAGATAATATATCAAAGAACCTAACTCAGTAAACTTCTCCATAAAAAAGTAGACTGTAAACATATCAATTAAGGTTTATAATCACATGGGGCGAGCGCGGCAGCCCTGCGTCTCGCCCCAAACGGTAACGGTGTCGCGAATCCAGAGGTTTTACCGCATCTAAAAATATGCGTACCGCGCTAAAAGAAGTTTTCACTTCAAAATTATGATATCCCACCCAACAAAAACATAAATGTGAAAAAGAGGCCAAGTTCGGACCAAGCTTTACTATCTACAACTTACGAATGTTTTGAAAGTGAAAGAGACTAGGCAAGTACTTAGTCTTTTGCACTTCAACTACAAAGTTCGCAAGGTTGCTTGAGTTAGGTAGGTATCTACTAGTTATCTTTGAATTTAAAAATGCATATACTTGCACGAACCTGTTTATGTGTACCTATATATAGAACTTACTATAAAGTATATTTATGGACTTATGTGTATACTTTTTTAGATTAGGTCAATTACTAAATTTAAGCATTTTAAATGATTATTAATCGAAATAATATTCTTTAACATTCCATTACTAGCTTGATGCACATCACTAGACATGTTGAATGTTGTCGTATTGTATTTTGAGTGGGGGGCGCAGAGCCTGGCTCGACCAATCAGAACGCAGTAAAAAGGTGGCGTGATCTCGACGACGTCGTCATCGTCATACCCAGCCTATAACCTCTCTAGCTAGCTAGAATAGAACTACCTACACCTTACGTTAGTCGTAGCTAAGATCAATACCATTACATACAATCAGAGTACCTAAACATATTTTAGTTGGGCACGGAGCTTTGTTTAGTTACTAACTTATTAAAACTATACATACTTAACTGTAAAGTGGTTTCACAAGGATTTTGCTATTAAACCTGAAGTTTTTGCTAATTAGTGACATCTTTTGAGTAGTTGGGTAATCAACTTTTGCTTCGCATAATTTGTAACAACAGATGTCGCTATAAATAAATATAAATATTGTTGGACAATAGATACAACACCATGTACATGTAGCCCCAAACGAAGCATTAGCTGTACTATGAGTACCTACCAGATGACTGATAGAATCTTTATACCTACAATAAGGATATATAAGTCCACTTGCTCACTCACTTACTCATCAACGAAATCTCATACAGGTTCTCATCTCAGGTTCTCGTACAGGTCGAAAGGGATAGGTACAGGTTTGAAATTTGGCACGGGAGTTTTTTCAGGGGTGTAGGCGCTCACTAAGAACGGTTCATCCAAAACTAAACTACTAAGAGAGTGTCTCTTAACAAAGCTGTATTAAAAACATAGATTTATATTAGTAGATCTGCAATAGGCAGAGGAATGATGTAGGTAAGTAACATAGATTTAGGTAGGTATACAAAAAGATCAGCAGTAGGTCGCGGCACCGTAAAGGTACTCCTATCATATCAGTCACAATCTTGACGTATAGGTAGTACCAGTAGTACTTACAACATTTAGGTTAAATAAATTGGAAATTGGGTAGGTAAATCAAGGAGTGTATGTTACTTTTTACAAGTAAACTTACTCATTTATCGTTTGTCATTCTTAAAACCTAAGCAAATGATTTTAATTAAAAAAATATTTATAAGTATTAATTTAATTTTTTGCTTGAATCACAAAGAAACATAACTTTTATTTAAATTATTCAAACCTACCCGAATCAATGACTCTAGCTTTATTATTTAAATATAATCACCAAAGTTACAAATAAAGCCCGAAATAACTTGGGAAAAAAAACATCATTATCATTATTACATAGTATAAAACAAAGTCACCTCCCGCTGTCTGTTTGTCCCGATGTATGCTTAGATCTTTAAAACTATGCAACGGATTTTGATGCGGTGCGTTTTAATAGATAGAGTAATTCAAGAGGAAGGTTTATATGTATAAAACATGCATAATATAGTAGAGAAACTCTGATAATATTAGAGGTTTCTTATGTGGTGTCCTAAATAAACACATTTTTTGTGCTTACATTGCAAACGCTGGCTGTACCCTACGAGATAGATCAAAATAATGTACTACAGTATTGTACACCTTAAAAAGGTCTACACAAAAGTCCGCAATGGTATATGTCTATTTCTTAGTCTATGTTATTCTCTTAGATAACATTGTTTAGAAAGGCATTCTGTAGTATATTTAATATCAGCATTGCACCCGTTCGCACGGGGCGGGTCGCTTGTAATATATAGAAGTGCAATGTGTAGGTACTTCACAAAATGGCCAAAAATAATCCATAATTCTTCATAGTAATTTTCTAGCCATCAAAATGTAATTTTCTGCCACTAACTAATAGGATGCTAACCGTATAACCGCATGCTAACGCACTTTTCGACGGAGTCCATAAGAGTAAAAGAGTTATAACCATAAGAGTGAAAGACCTATTGCCTAACTACTTCAAAATGTGTATGGTTTCAGAGCTACGTCGTCAAGACCAAAAAGTAGTTACACTTTTTTGACGCCTGAAAGAAGTGGTTTGCTCTTCTAGTTATATACCTCGATGGTAAGTAATATTTTGTATTGTATGAATTTTGGTACCTATACCTGCCTATTCTTTTCATACTAGGTTATTCCTAGTCTAGTCAAATTCAAATATTTATTTTTCCTATAATACATTTTGTACACTAGGAAAGGTCACATTAAATCAAATATAAATAATTGAGATCCATTGATTGATTGATTGTAGCAAGTACATACAATAATATATACCTACCTATATAGTCATTTTTGACTCAATAGGCAAAATATCTTATAATTACATACAAAATTCATCAGCCAGAGCTTCGTCAATAACATATAATAGAAATGTCCTTATTTTGCTAATAAAGTCCTTAATGGTGGCAATTCGGTTGGTTCATTTCTAAAATTAGGAATTGTCTTAAATATATTTTAGTTAGGTAGGTAGTCATAGCATTTGTAAAACCTATTCGGTTGGTACCATCTAACTAAATTAGGAACGCTTAATTAAATTAGATTAAATTAAATTAGGATAAGTTGGTAACAGCAGAATACCAAAGTTTCATTTGACAGTCTAAACCTAAGTTTAGCTAAAATTAGTTAGGTTGGTGTGAACAGAATTGAGGCCATTGGTGGCAATTCGGTTGGTTCATTTCTAAAATTAGGAATTGTCTAAAATGTATTTAGTTAGTCATAGCATTTGTAAAACCTATTCGGTTGAAACCATCTAACTAAATTAGGAACGCTTAATTAAATTAGGATAAGTTGGTAACAGCAGATTACCAAAGGTTAATTTGACAGTTCAAAACCTAATTTTAGCTAAAATTAGTTGGGTTGGTGCCAACAGAATTGAGGCCTCTAAGTTTCTTATGTCCATTTGTAATTTATTATAAAAAGTGATGGCCATGCATAAAAAGCTTTTATCTATCTTAGTAAGTCTATGTGTCGGAATAAATATGTTGTTTTTAATCCGTGTATTGTAATTATGTATGTTACTATGTAAATTATAATTATAATTTTGCATAAATTCGATTTTGAAAAATATATTCGCCTGTAAATGTCATTATATCTAATTCCTTAAATTTATTTCTGCATGATTCCATTTTGTTCAATTGCAATATGAACCGTATCGCTCGTTTCTGCAGTATAAACACTCTATTTGATTGTGACGCATTTCCCCATGCTAGAATGCCATAAGTCATGAGCGAGTGAAAATAAGCATGATATACAGCCTTAGCCGAATGTATATCGCTTAACTGTCTTATGGTTTTTATTGCAAAAGCGGATGATTTAAGTTTACCTACGAGGGAGTCAAAATGGCTGATTCATGTCAGTTTACTGTCAATTTTTACTCTGAATTTAACTTCATTTATTGCATTGATTGAATATTTAATATTTGTATTATGAACTGGGTCAGCACTTAGTAGTCTATGGTTGTAATTATTTGTCTATAATAAGTGTCTGGGTTTGCATCCTATGGTTTGTGGTGTCTGGATATTGCATTCTCTTTGGTGTCTGCTGTCTGGTTTTACACATTATTGCACAATAATCACGAAATTTATCCGTTGCTGCTTTTATTTTTTCTCAAATACCTATCTTATTTTGTGTTGCCAACGTTTTAAAGTTTAACATACCTAAGTACCAATGTTCAAACATTACAGAGACATGTGTGATGTAGTGTCCTTGCTAGTATACTGTCCCTCCGAGAAGTCGTTCCTTCTCACCAAGGAGGCTAACGGAGAGTTCTGGATACCCTCGAACAGAGCCGAAAAGAACTGTTGGAAAATGACTGCCCATAAGATTAATTTTGAGGTAGGCAGGTTGAATGACGCCTTCTCCAAGCTACTCCTGATCAAAATCCAGACCCTCAAATCAGAGTAGGTAATCTTGTAGAATGCAATATAAAGCTGATTATGTATTTAAGAGTAGTACTTACCTACTTACGGTAAATAGGAGTACATAGGTAGGTGCATACTTTCCTGTTTTTATAGGTACCACCTACTTAAAAACGTATTATTACACGTCTTCGAGTAAACGTATCATTTAATTTCGGTAGTTGTTCGGTATGGATGCCGGGTTGCAATGCACCCCACTACGAGTCCACAAAATCTGGCTCCCGAATCATACTCACCCCAGCGTCTTCCACGCCGTCTACAAGGTGTCCATTAAGGCTGATGTAAAGAAGAGGACTAAGATCAAGGCTGTTGGTATTAGTATAGCTTTAGAAACTGTAGAAAATCATTAGGTACTACGCAAATGTGTCCCCCTTAAGCTCGTAATAGTGCGTTTGTTTGAGGTAGATAGATAGTTAGCTAGCCGACGAGCAAACTGTGCTCTGCAATTTCGCAGTATCAGATAGGTGTATAGAGAATTTTAAGTCCAACTTATTTAGCCTTGTGAACAGGGCGTCAAGAATCGTCTCCAATGGTTCAACGCGACCGAGCTGGAGAGGCAGCGCGCACATTCAACGCTGCGCAGTCCAGAAGTCGCAGTTTTTGCCCAAATGGCTCTAGGAGAACCACCCAAACAAGACCTTGAAGCTACGGTTAGTTTTTAATCATCCTAGAGGCACTTATAAGTAGGTAGGTACTCGTGCCTACTCGTGCTCGTGTATTATTATTCTTGCAAATTACTCATCAATGGTAAGTATTGATGAAAAAAATTCTAGCGAATTTTTTATAGTTTAAAAGATTTGAGCAATTTTTTTGGCATTTTTATGCTGTCGCCTTGCGTATAACAAAATAAGCAAATAGGTAGGTACCTTTTTATCTTTCTTGGAAAATTATAGGAGCTAGAAGTCGGTACGCTAATAGAAATATGCGAAGACAACGTAATGCTGGGTTGTGACGTCGCGGGCGGAGCGGTGGCTCTTGCGTCACCGAACTTCCAGCTGCTGTCGGCTGCTGGATTCATGCGAGATGGCTAGTACCTACTTAATAATTGTGTTCCTGATATTGTACCTACAATGAGGAACGATTGTCGTGTGACTGGTGTAACTACATGATAAACCCTGCCATTCTTTTTAAAGCTTTTAAGGCATAAAACTTATCCACCATGTTACAGATCAGATCCGGATGTATCGGGAGTTCGTAGTGATGGTATATCCTGCGCTGTATATGAGCCCTCACATTTTCACTCAGTTCATGTTGGACCTCGGCTGGCAGAGGACCCAGTGCCCTAGTTTGTTTAGGTATCTAGTTACCAACTCCTTAGTTATATCTAACCTACCTTCCCAGACAGTCTCCACTATAGGCGTCGGGATTTCACTTTCAGAGCGGCAGACGTGACTGGTCGAGGTGGCTTGTCCTTCTTGGAGTTGATGCTTTGGACAGCCGCTTTGGAGCCTAGCACTCAGCACAGCGGTATACCAGCAGAGATACGATGCCGATACATTTTCAGGTTTTTATTATGCTCCTTCAACAGTTGCGGTCATAATTACGTATTATAACATTCATAACAAGTCAAAAGGATACGGCCAACAGCTGGTAGGATACGAATCAAGTGTCGTGACAATTGATCAAAACACTGGCTTACCCAAAGTCTCAAAGACGACATCGAATAGACATAGTTGACGAGATAACAAGTCTTCCAAAACATAACAGGTGGTGCGATGACCAACTCCTTGAATAGTTCTTACAGTTTCAGAACAAATTAAGTCTGTTTCACTTTCAAAACTTTCGTGAGTTGTAGGTAGGTACTATACATTTTGATAAACACGGGCTTTACTCACGTATTATTTTGTTGATGGAGGCACCGACACTGTTTCCATTCATCTAGAGAATCTTCATCAGGATGAGTTTGATCCACGGTCTGTTCGTTGCCGCTCGAGTTCACGGTTGGCATTTTGAGGGCATTAAAACAACTGTGAACACTATATACGTGAGTAAAGCCCGTGTTTATCAAATTTTCAGGTACTTCGACAGTAACCGTGATTTAAAGCTAGAGTATGTGGAATTCAAGGAGTTGGTGGCTGCGGCCCGAGCCGCTAGACAGTTGCCGGTGGATGCTCTTAGTGTGGCTAGAGATGCTGATGTTTGCCTTAGGTAAGTTTACCACACACTTTCATTGAAATTTACAAGATCATGGCCAGCACAACACTTAATGCCCTTATTATCATGTCTCTGCTCATATCTAATCCAGACAATTGGGGATGCAGCCTAACTCCCAGCTGCCTTTAGCAGAGTTTCTTCGCGGGGTGGGAGAGCTGCGTCTTCGAGGCACCAGTTCTTTGCTGCGGGCATCCCGGAGTATCGTCGGATACCTCGTGGATTTGCAGTATGTTTTTCGGAGCATGTCACGAGCAAGTAGACATAACATCAACATTTGAAATGAGACAATACATTTGTGTTCAACTCAACTTACAGAGAGAGGGATCGTGAGTTGAACCAGATAAGTGGCCCAGCGACATCTACGTCAAAAGTTGCAGCCGTTCAAGGTATTGATAGTAATAGGTTTTTGCCACTTTAACAACTTTATATTCTAACCAAATTGTATACCTACTATCGAATGTGTTGATGATCATGCCCGTTTCACACCTTGGGTTGGAGAGACTACGTCCACTGTCCAGTGTTGTAATATAATTAGGTCAATGATAATCACCGTGTACCTAGGTACAAAGGGAGTACCTAGGTAGCAGAGCAGTATGAGGGCGTGCATTCTATAGTAATTTTTATTATAATCATACGCTTTTTTCGCAATTCCTTTATGTAAGGGACATACAAATCGATAAAAAGAAATTTCTGCATAGGTAGGTAGGTAGGTACATAGTTATTTTTAATACTGTTACTTTTCTGGACTTAGGAATGACGCCGCCGAACCGGCCGCGGCCAGGCGATTTGTCTCGGTCGTCAGTCGGTGCAAGCGCTACCCGTCGGGCGGCAGCGCCTCAGAGACTTGATTACAGCGTAGCTGTGTACACCGTGAAGCTCAGAAGACGACCGCCGAATGAAATGCTCGAACTGAGCAATTTTGATGGTACAGTTTTCGTCTACATTTTCATGGTTTTCGGTGCATTAGTTTACCTTGTTTTCACAGAAGATCCAAGAATCTCACGCATCAAGTGGAATTCATTCTCGTCTGCTTATACAGAAGATGCAGTGAGTACTTCAACAGCGCGGCTCTTAACGAGTGCGGTGCCGTCTCTGGATGTTCTAGGCCCGTCCTCGTCGCCCGTGGAGGCACTCGCTGCCGTACACTACTTCGCTGCACCCATCGATAAGAATGTTAACGTACGATGATTCATTTATCTCGATGACTTCCTTCATTACAACTTCATAGCGCTTAATGTTTTTGAAAATAAGTTAACTTACGCCACACGTTGGCTGGTAAAAAGAGCTCGAGCAAGCTTTTTCTGCATATTACGAAAAAAACATATCGTTGACAACTCTGGAACTTATCTCAATCTGATAATTCCCATGCAAGAGTTTATAAAAGACCGGTGTCACGATAAACGTATCCAAAAGGACCGCTACTGACTAGACCAGGCGTGTTACAGCGGCGAACATCTGCCAACGGGGCAGTGGCGGGGGTGATGAATAAGCCGGCGTGGTCGTGGGGTGCTGCGGCTGAGGAAGTTGCGTTGGGAGCTCTGCTCTTGCGCCTCGCCGAACCAGTTCGTGCGCTGTGCGCTGCAGAGCCACGTCTGTTGCGGCTGACTTCACCTGTGATCGCTGTAGGTTAGCAAACATCCCGGTGCGGAGGTGAAAATGAAAAGGTTTCATCGAAAAAAATATTTTTATTGACCGGTTCAATCGGACCAGCTGATTATAAGCCTATTCGAAGTGGTCCTTATGAATATATTGATATAACTGTTATGAATTTGTACGCTTCCGCCAGGTGATCTTCACGGCAATCTTCCTGCACTCCTATCGATGGAAGCAGCACTCTGGCCTTCTGGAATAGCCCTCTCCCCCTCTCGAATTCTCTTCCTCGGAGATTACGTGGACCGAGGAGCATTCGGCACGGAACTCGTGGCCTATCTAATGGCTGCAAAGCTGCAGAGGCCTCATGCGGTGCTCATGATAAGGGGAAACCATGAGACTAGGGATATACAAAAGATGTTCACGTTTCACAAGTATGTACACCAATAATATCAATAATAGCCACTAAGCTCTTAAGCTATTATTGGTACCTCGACGACATTGTAAAGTGGTTGAGCAAGTGGTTACTCTAAAACAGCTTTTCACCACTATTACCTACAGCTAAGTATTTGTTCCACAGTGAATGTATCTCGAAATATGGCGAAACAGAAGGTGCCAAAATATGGAATGCTATCAATAATGTCTTTGATGCATTGCCTCTTGCGGCTGTTGTAGATGATAAGGTATCTATCCCTTTTAAATATTTTGGACACATATGCAGATTATTACAAATTAAGTATGTTTTCAGGGGTTTTTCAGTTTATGTTTTTCCAGGTGTTTTGCTGTCACGGAGGTATCCCGCCGCCTTGGGTGTGTCCGCTGATCACAGCGATAGACAAGGTTCCGGTACCTCTCATGAGACCAGCAGAACAGAGCTCCATCGCCTGGGAACTGATGTGGAATGATCCCATCAAGTAAGGCTTGATCTTCAGCTTGTCTTTTGGCGCCTGAAGTAATTTTAAGATTTAGTTTTTGTGTTGCTAGTTGGTACATTGCTCTCTAACTGGTTATTGAAAGAGCGATGCGGCTACTAGACGGTATGAAACGAAAACAAAGATTTGTTCACTCTTCGCTGATTGCTTTATGATTAGCTTTGCCTTCGGAAGTTTTGAGACATTCTTTTGGTCGCAGTTACCATGGTACTTGGCACTCACTTACTTCATCATCATATCAGCCTTTAGGAAGTCCACTGCTGGACTTAGGCCTCCCCAATTGATTTCCAGGAAGAACGACTTTGATAAGAAGAACTTGATGGGTATAAACGGCTAATATAATTTATAAAACAAATCGCCTCCAGATACAAGATGACAGCGTACGGTTGATATAAATTAATAAACAAATCGCCTTCAGACAGAACAAGATGACAGCGTCTTTAGCGCTGGAGTTATCTGCGAATGAAGGCTTCGCTGCGAATGCTAAGCGCGGCACGGGACACGTGTTCGACCAGACGGCACTGGACCGCTTCCTGTTAGCCAACCAGTTGTCACACGTGGTGAGGGCGCACGAGTTGCATCAAAACGGATTTATGGTAAGCTTATCTTACATACTGGTTCCAGCTTGTTGCATTAGGCTAGTATTGCCTTATTTGCTTATTTTCGAAGAATCATTTTGGAACAGGCGAAGCCGATAAAGCTGAGATTAGTTTGTCAATTTTGACTAACCAATATCAGCTTATTGCGAGCTGACGTAAAAGTTTTCGTCTATGATTCTTAGCCTATGCGTTACTTTACTTGCAAATATTTTTCTCCGATCTGGGTGTTTTTCTATTCATAATAATTATTGTATTTACAAATAAAAACGAAAGTAATTATATCCGTCATGTTCCTATAACACAAGCTCTGCTTGTTTTGGGGCTAGATGAAATGTCCAGTAATATTTATTTATTTATTTTCGGCCTTACATGTAAAAGCCTCTTGAACACTGCTTAAGATTCACCCTGTCACTATCTTACATTAATTACGTTTTAAAAACTAAAAAGACAACCGACTTCATGTATCAAAATTTCGTTTTATCCAAGGGGATGACATATTTAAATTTATTTAAAAACCTAACTACTGAACCGATTTTTATGAAATGTATATCCTTTCACATGAAATCAGATCTTTTTCAAATCGGTTCATAAATGACGGAATTAAAAAGTAACAAACATACAAAAATACAGTCGAATTGAGCCTTCTCTTTTTTTGAAGACGGTTGAAAAGAGATGGCACTATTTTAAACAGTGCCTAACTTTTGATAGAAATTGAGAGACGTAGGTAGGTAATTATAGTTTACAGACACCTACATACAATGTTAGTTTTTATTTCTCAGTGCCAGCTCCGAGGTCGTCTGGTGTCAGTATTCTCGTCATATCACTATTGTGGTGGGACCAATGACTTGGCAGTGGCATTGCTTGAAGGAGGCAAGTTGAGACTGATTCGGATAAACGTGGAATAAATTACGAATTTATCAGTTAAGCGCCGGCGTTCCCGTGTTAACGTGAAATGAACTTTTGAATTGTTGGGAAAACTTTTTTGGTATAGGTACCTGATGACGTTTTTTTATTATTGTGTTTTGAGACTCTTTTTGTACGTAGGTTTGTCGAATCAATTTTGAATTATAATTTTATTTTATACTTACCATATTTTTTGTTTAAAAACATTATGGCTTTCAAATTCTTTTATTTATTTTTCACCATAGAAAATTCGGATCCTCGTGTAAGTACAATAGATTCTCAAGTAGGTAGGTATACAGGAATTCTAAGCAAATGTAACTTACAATTCATAAAAAAGCCTAGTAGACAGTAAGTAATACTTAATGTTACACTTATTGGTTATGTGAACATGAAGTTTGTTATTAAACAATGTTTTAATGTTTTAATATCCTGAATGCTCTTTCAGCTTCAAAGCCCTGGTACTAACATATTAACTAAACAAGTATACATACATACCAACCATTCATTCCTAAAGCCAGCTTGTACAAATGTTTTGGACTGAGATTGCAATCTGCATAACTTTCTAGACAATTCTTTATCATAATATCACAACAGTCTTCAAATTATTGGGGTTTGTCCTACCTTCTCTGCACTTTGATTATGGAACTCTTGATACAATCAATGTCTATCAGTTTCGATTAGCAATCGGCATCAATGTCTATTATTTCGATTAGCAATAGGCATTATTTTAATCAATCATATACGATGTATTTAAATGCTTAGTACTCTAAACACGGTTCCTACCACAATCGTACTTTGTATAATGGTTGAGTTATAGTTTGACACCAACTTCACATTGTAACTAGCTATCGCTTCTATCGAAGCCGATAGAAATCGCAGCGATCCGTAATACCAATTCATCAATACTAACTGAAAGCTATTAGTATCAATGTTTTGATAGTATCAAAGTTCCATAATCGCCCCACTGTTCAAAAGAAGCAAACATGAACAGGATTTCCCAATTTTTTCCCTTCTTGAATAAAATAAGAGTAATGATTACACATGAATAGACAAGATAAATTACATAATGAAAATTATAATGGATGAAATATTTAACATATTTAATATTATTTTACCTTCGCAAGTTTTGTAACTGGAGTTGTCAATGATGAATCTTTAACAAATCTACGGAGCATTCAGATTTTCAGTTACTTTACACTTATATTGTTAAGAACATTTTGTTCGGTGCAACTATTTACAATATCAATTGTTACAACTATAGTTAAATTAAGAGTGCAGCTTTAGGGTTAAACTACATGACATAGGCATTTAGCATTACACTAGCAGTTCTGTCCTTATGAAACAGATTCCGCACACCATAGCTGTCGTGTAGCTTAATCTATTGCCTTCTAGCTTTTTCAGAAACTGCAAACGGAAAACCTGTTATCTAAAAGCATTATAATATATACTTGAATCACACACTAGATAAATAGTTTTTTAACCAACTATTCAGTTTTGAAAAAGCAACCACTAGTACCTGAAGGAGTGAAGCATACTCATCAAAACAATTTTACAAGGTGTATTTGAACTGAAAATATAAACTTGTTAGAATCCACGTATGTCGAACTTTGAGACCATGGAATGTAGCTAAATTGTTGTAATATTGTCGACACTGAAAGAAATTACTTTCTTGTGTTATTTAAAACGTTACTTACGCTAAGATTTCTTGAATATTGTTCACACACAATGTTCACAAATAGTACCACTGAATCCTTTCACCACTGAGTAATAGTCTCCGCTCCGCTTCAGTTGAAACACTCTCTGACTATCGCTATCTATACGATACAGTACGACCCGTGTACCTATCAGGCATGTTAATGTGTAATCGTATTGTGGGTAACTTGAAGTTTGCCTTTGCCTAGGCACACTGGCCGTACCTTACGCACTGACAGTCTCGTCGTCTGACTGAGTCAGTTCAAGAGAATCTGCGCCTATAGCAGTAGTTTCCCGGAGATAATTTCTAGAACCATCTTACGTCGCAGATAAGGCATGTGCGACTGGTTGAAGGAGTAAGGCGCGTTGCGCGCTGAGAACTCTGCGAACGTGCAAGCGAACATGCCGCAATCGCTGCCGTTCATTTGCTGAGGGATATCCTGGAAAGAAGGGTATGGATTATTGTAGAACTTTTGTTCCCCAACCGGTAATCTGATCTGATGTACAAGCTGTTTTGATAGTGTTTGTTACAAATTGGCGCTGTCGTATTCAAGATATTTCAACGAGCTTCTCAATATACTTTATATCAAAATATGAAATATTAATAGGTAAATAGATAGATTATTGATTGGCGGATATTACTAGATATTGGTCTAACTATTCAATATTTTGTAATGGTTTCGCACAGTCACACCTTAAATCAATTATCTGTCAAAATAAAACTCTGATCATTTTGTTACCTTGAGAATAAGACTCTTCCAGCCGCTATCATCGAATGGTTGTCCCTTTTTATCCTGGTGCTCATCCTTGAGATACTGTCGCAGGGCTTCGGGACAGGCGCGGTTGGAGCCGCCCATGCTGTCGAGGTAGCTGACAGTCTTCGCGCGGAAGTCTACGATGCTGAGGCACCAGTGCACGCCGAGATGAACTGGCAAGATTATCAGGTCGTGCGCGAATATGTCCACCTGTCAAATTTGTGATATAATGTTAATTTCACAGCTGTATGCAATTTTTAACATTAATTAAATTGAAATGAACTTCTAAAGCGCATAATAATACTGATGAGAATATTTTCCTGTTTAAATTAGAATTAAATGATGACATCACATCAGTACCTACAAGTAAAACTAAAATAGATGATACAAATTTATCCTTATGTGTCCAGAACAAAGTGAAGACAATGTCTGAGCATATAAACGTATTGACGACTTCGAAGCTAGAAAAGCCGACGATATAAGAAAGAAAGAAGCACTAGTGACCCCTATACCTACCCAAAAATGTAAAACTAAGTGTCTACCCAGTAGAACTAAAAGACCTTCTTCAAAGAAGAGTTGGCTAAATTTGTGGAATCCGGTTTTCGCAAGAGACGTGGTACGACGACGGCTTAGCTTGATGATATGGACAATGTATTAGCGGAGCAAGATGTTGCCCATAGTACAGTTCTGGCGCTATTGACTATTTCTTGCGCTTTCTTTATTAAACCGTGTGCTTAGTATGGTCAGAAACTATTTTTATCGTCTCAAGGTGTTATACTAAACCCGGGTCCAAAAATCTGTGTTGAAATAATATTAAATTGAGATTTCTTATGCCACCCATAAAACAAAGTACACCTTTAAATCTAAATACAAAACGCATCTTCTAGAAAAACAAACACAAGGCAATCCAAAACTATCGTTCGCCGACTAAAGGTAATCTGCCGCTTATGTTCTTTTGCGACAGCTCACACATCACTTACTACACTCGCCCTTACCTTCCACATACATGTGGGCCTTTTCTGTTAACCCAGACTATTCTGCTATCAGAAGAGAGCACTCCACACGACATTAATACAAATTCATTCTCTCACTCATACACACAGACATACACTTTTTGGACGCATCTTTTCACTTACACGCACTCGATGTATTTCGATGATTATATGTATTTACCATTATGTACAATGGTACCATTGATTGTATATATGTGCTGGTTTATCAAATAAATGTTTTATCTATCTATAAGCAAAGACCAGGCTCGCCTTGGGAGATACCCAGTCTATAACTGGTCTATGTTGACGTCATACCTTCCTAGTCCACCGCCGTAGGCCCGCCTGCCCGCTCTGCATCAGCTTGGGATAGAAGAATGTGTTACACGCATACACCTTGGGCAGATCCTTGCGCTCCTCACTTCGTTGCATCAGCAGGTTCATGTAGAAGTTAATCACTTCATCATTTAGCCAGTTTAGGCCAGAGAGCGTTTGGATATCGCGCCTGTAACCCACCAAATTGATAATTAGCAGGTTTTAATGCAATCCATGCGTAATTAACATCCTTGAGCAAGCAGTGACATGCCAGACCACTGAGCAGGTCCTTAGTACTGCAATACCTGAGTGATACTTACTTGTGTATTGTCAAGTTGAATTTCTGGATTAGCAGGGAGCCTGGAGGGCCAGGTCCGAGGGCTCGGTTCACCAGTTTCTCCTGATCGGCAGTGAGTGTTGGCAGCTCAACAATCGGCTGAGGCTCTTCATAAACGCTTTCCGGTATACTCAGCTCATACTTGAGTTTGTGTTCCAGTTGGGCTATCTTTTGTTCACTGTTCACTTTAGATATGATGTCTGCTTCTCGCCGAACGTCCACAAGCTTCTCCTGTGTTAGCTGTTTCTTCTTTTTGTACTTTGTATCTATTCTTTTTAACCAATCTGTGGATGTCACTGAGACATCCCTGTGTGAATCTCGCAGGGTATTGATTGGCTGAATACGGGTAGAAGAAGAAGTAGAAGCATCAGATGTTATCACTTCTACCTCAGAATCTGATGAATTTAATGAGGCTATAATGAGAGGATCATATTCTGTTGCTGAATCATTCTCCCTTTCAGCAAGTAATCCTCGTTCAACTAAATTAATTTCATTCAGGGCTTTTCTCTGGGTTCTCATAGTGTTTCTAAAGGATGCTCCTTCATCCATCAAATTGGTAAAATTCACAGGTTTAGTTGAACCGCTGACCCTTCTGATCAAATCTTGGTAGTTTTTCTTTTCATCTAGATTGAATACCTCCGCCATTGTGGATCTGATGTTGCCATTATATCCGAGATATCGATTTCGAGGAAGATTTAATGATTTGGTTATTCCTGGACCGTGTAGCCACCGAGGTACAGGTGGTGGGACTTTTTTGTATGATTTACTGATTCCAGGTGGGGCAACAAACTTGCTGATTGGTTTTGGCGAAACAGAATTCCGATCATTTAACCTCCGACTAAGTTTACTATAACCAGGTTCTGATACATTAAAGAACTTGAGGCTGATGGGTGGTGGTGTGGAGATTTTTTTAACAAATTGGACATCGTCATTTTCATTTATGTCCTCATCGTCTTCATCATCTAGGTCAATGTATATTTTTGGTATCTTTTTGGAAACCTTTTGTTTTGGTTTCACAATAATCTGAAAAATTTAAAGAAAAACATCCAAATATGTATAATGTATAATAACTATTTTATTTTGATATACAGGGTGGTCTGGAACTAGTAGATGTTATGCCGAGGTGGGCCGATTCTCGATACTTTCGAGAACAACATATGTTTTACCACTTTTATAAGTTTAATGTTTTTCATTGAAGAAATGAGCAGCAAAGTTTGCTTCAAAACTGCACTTACGTTGTTCTGTCAAATGTGTCAACAAAAATAAATCTGAAAAATTTGCAAATAAACAGGAATTGTTTATGATGATTATGATGATAACGTGTTCACAACTCGTTAATAAAACAACCTGATTCGGATCTTCATAAAAAATTTAAAGCATTGGGTATCTAACCAAAATTTTCCGTAAGTAGGTAGATTACATAGGTAGGTAGATCTTCATAGAAATTCAATTCATAGTTTTATCTGTCCATCTCATTGTGCGACTCTGTGACTTCGCGGCTTTTTATCCGTTTCAAAGAAGGTGTCAAACAAAACCGACAACCAATCAGAAGAGTTCAATCCACATAATCATTACATAGTATAATACAAAGTCGCCTACCGCTGTCTGTCTGTCCCGATGTATGCTTAGATCTTTAAAACTATGCAAAGGATTTTGATGCGGTTTTTTTTAATAGATAGAGTAATTCAAGAGGAAGGTTTATAAGTATAAAACATGCATAATATAGTAGAGAAACACTGAATAAACACTGATAAACACATTTTTTTGCGCTTACATTGCAAACGCTGGCTGAACCCTACGAGATAGATCAAAATAATGTAATACAGTATTGTACACCTTAAAAAGGTCTACACAAAAGTCCGCAATGGTATATGTCTATCTCTTAGTCTTATGTTTTTCTCTTAGATAACGTTATACATAAAAACATTCTGTAGTATATCTAGTATCAGCATTGCACCCGTGCGAAGCCGGGGCGGGGCGCTAGTAAATAATAAATCTCGGCTAATTCCAAATATAGTCTACTTTTGTAATAAGCCGACATTTATTATTTTTTCAGAAATAGGTTCCGTAGGTATTTTTATAATAGGTAATTTTTGTCGTTGTTCCGGTTAAGAAATTATTTATTTTATTCATTAATTAATTTATTAATCCTGTCATTGGTTTTATCTTGGTCACTCTGTGCTGCATTAATTTCTTTTGTCACTGGTTTTTTTTCTGTAAGTAGCCTTAAAAAGAGTCTAGTGATTGATGGTGACAGAACCAGAGTGGTTAAAGGATTCAGTGACCAAGAAATAAGCAGTAACATGACTACCGAATAAACTAAACAAAATAACTTCACCAAGAACCAAAGTAGTATTTACCAACATTGATTGTCATCATTGTGATAGGTTTGAATTTTCACATAAAAAATGAACCCTAAAATATTTACGGAAATTTCAAAGGATTTTATTTTGCTTTGAATTGGTTTTTGCTCAGTGATTTGTTGTACGTCGTGCGGTCAACTTCCTAGTTCCTGTAAAGAGTTTCGTCATTCTGTTTCGAGTGATCATCATGACGTCCTGTCCTGCCCTACAGTAATGAGGAATACGAGCGACGCGACACGATATGATTTTGAGTGTTGGTGCCGCGCCAAACCATGAACCATAGATTGGCACATTGAACCATTCTTATGACCATTGTAAGTGACCATGTGTTTTTTTAACTCAATCATAAGTGCTTTGTATTGGATACCTAGGAGGTAGTACCTAGAATAGGTACCTACTAATTGTGTAATGTGGTGTTTGTTATTGTCAATTTTCAAAATTTTATGGATCCGCCTAGAACAAGACATTAAACGGTATGTAATCTACTTATGTAATTGCTTCTTTTACCATAAAATTAAAAACATTATTTTTCAAGAGACAAATAGGTAATTAGATAAGCCGCTGGATTAGTAGGTAGGTAGTTACTAAATAAATATCTACTTAGTTTTGTGCTACAAACGAAACAACATGGCTTGAGTGTATACTGCAGTCAGTATGTAATGTATGTACCTACATCAAAAGATACTTACATACACTAATTTAGGTATCTAGCCTAGCATAGCAGACAATTTGAACTCACACGAAACTTATTTTGTTGACAAAATAAAAAGGGTTGTCAATTTTATTTCTTGAATGTTTTTGTATGGAAATCTGAAAATATTAATTCTTAGGATTTGTGCCCCCGCAACTGTTAATTTTCATGGTTGGAATCTCCTTGTTCAGGCTTAAAATACTAGTTCCTGAATTCCCTGTATATATTTATTACATAGCCCTAATATCTATACTAATAATTATAAATGCGTAAGTATCTCTGTCCGTCTGTTTGTTACGTTTTCACGGCTAAATGGCTAAACAGATCTTGTTGAATTTGGTAAGATGTATTGCATTCGAAGGAAGAACATAGGCTACTTTTTGTCTCAAGAAACAACTTGAAGGGGTAAAATAGGGGATGAAAGTTTGTTTGGGCAACTCATATTTCCTCAAGTTAGGAGTCTGAAAATTTATATTTAAACTTTTGGTAAGAAATAAAGAAATACCTATGTGTTTCAAGGATTTTGCAAAATAATTCCCGAAGGGGGTAAAATAGGGGATTAAACTTTAGATGTTCTTTAGATGCACAGAATGCATTCCAATTAAAAATTCAATTCAATTCAATTAAAAAGTTACCTCAGACTGTTCATCATCATCCACCACATGAGACACAGTGTGGATTGGTGTGTGCATTCGAGGTTTCCGGCCTGGTGTGAAAGGTCCATTCTCTTTTATATGTTTCACATTTATAGGTATTGCATGCACCCTGCTCAACTTGGACCCTGTATCGATAGGTGTGGATGTGCTGGGGTGGCCTGGGTCCACTTGTATAGGCACATTGCGAACATATGACCTTTGTCTTAGTTCTTCTCTATCTCCACCTATAATGTGTTGTACAATGTCATTATTAAGGTAATCAGAAATAAGAAGATCAAGTAATGAGGTTTATTTTTTCAAGCTTCATTGATTTCATTTTTAATAACAGCAACTGCAACAGCAATTTGGTTTGTAGAGCACTTACTTCTGTTTACAATACCAGGAAAATTCGTTTTATGGAGTTTATATCGCTTGTAGGCTGGTGCCTCATCCTCGTCCGAAAACCCGTCATCTGCCCTGAAACGCAAGCGCATTGTAAAGGTGTGAAGAAATTTCATGACGTAGGTTACATTAGTATTAAACCAAAGATAAACACGATTGCATACTTCCAAAACTTAGACGCTAGTTTTAAAGGCACCGAAAACATTTCTTTTCACTGTATTAGCACATTGTATCCATTCTAAAGCCCGACTTTACCGCCATCCGCCATACTACCAAACAGTATTGTAAACAGTCAAACAAATTGCCATACCTGTCTCGTTTACTAGGAATATCCCCAAATCCGATGAGACTTCGTATGTAAGACAAAAACCCAGCACCATACATTTTAAAATGTTATAAATGTTTTCATTGCTTTGTGACACTTATTTTGTAAAGAAAATGCTAAACTCTAACTAAACTGACTGAACCTCAAAAACGAGACAAGACAACTATCAAGAGTTGCCAACTTGCTAGATAACATTTTCTTATTCCTTGCCGAATAAGAATATTTCAGCAAATCAGGAGAATCTCCCTACTAGTTGAAAGGTCAGCGCATACATTCATAAACATTATAGATACAAAATAAAAGTCGATATTTAATAAATTAATATATTGATTTGAAATCTCGGACTTAGGTAAAGAGGAATCGCCAAATAAATTTACTTAGATGTAAGAGGGTCAAGGTACATCTTTGTGATTGTATTGAAATAAATAGTTTGAATTAGAATTACAAACTAGTACCTAGTACCTAAGCCTTTTTTCACAGAAACATTTGCGCGGTACGAACATAGTAATGTAGTAAATATAATCTGCATTTATTTATTTACATTCTACATTCATTCATTAATAAATGCATTCTGTTTCCCACTGCTGCCTCCCTTCATTTAAATTATTGTAATTTTCAGCTTTAATAATAATAATTATTATTATTACATCTTTATTTCAGACGAATAGTTCCATACATTAATTACACACACTATAGAAGACTTAAAAATACCCCAACCAAAAATACAATACCTAAAAAATATAAAAAATGTATACAAAAAGAGCAAGAGAAAAATTATAATAATAAAAACAACAAAACATAAGAACAACACGGTTTTAAAACTATTACTTTACTAAATTATTTGATATTAGTATAGTAGTTTAGACTCAATGTAATTGTTTCCTGTAAAAATTTAAATCTGGCTCTTTTTGATATTGTACAATAAACCATGCTTATTGTATGCTGAAGCATAGGATTGAAACAAACTCAAGAGGTGTCTAAGGCTGCTAATTGATGGACTCTGCAACACCATAGCTTATATTATTAACTTTCAGACCGTCAATGGAGCATCCCACATGGCTGTTGCTGAGTTCAAGAATCAGTTCATTCACATACAGTGTGAAAAGCTTTGGAGATGTAAGCCTCCCTGTCTTACCCCGCATTCCAAGCTATATGTCTGAATTTGCACTGGACCACCTTACAGTATTCCCCTGCTTTCCATAACAATATTTGGAAATACCAACCAGTTCTGGTGGCAAAATATTTTTCAGCTTATCCCACAAAAGCTGATAGAAGACACTATCAAAAGCCTTGGATAGATCCAGAAACATGCATAAACTGGTGTTTTTCTATCGGTATAGTAATTGACAGTAATTAAGCTCAAAATGGCACTCTCAGTTGAAGCTCCTGCCTGAAACCCGAATTGGGCATCATGCAAGTGCAAAGCTATATCCAAGTCACCATCGAGCATACAGTCAAGCACCTTAGCAGCTATGGTTGCAAATGAAATGGGCCTATAAATATCTTTATCTGAAATAAAAACGAGTGCCTAATGCACCAGTTTTATTTTTAACCATGGGAATAACTGTTGCCTCCATCAGCTTTTGTGGGAGATAAGTATGAAGTACACAAAAAGTATACAGCATGGCCAGCACACGTGACAAATGTCGCGCTGCGCAGAGCATGTGTTTAATACTGAGCCCTTCATGTCCTGGCGATTTCCCTCTTATCATGTTCTCAATAGCGTTGTCTGCATCTTTTGCTGAGAAGCGCACGACACCGTTTGACAGATTAGGCTCAGCATCAAACTGAAAGTCATCGTTAACATCTGCTGATATAGGCACCTTTGCCACTCTAAAGTGGTTCATGAACTTACATCTCCACTTACACTATTAACAGATTCGGGTAAAAGCTTAGTATTCAGACTGGCCGACTTCCAAAAGTGCTTAAAATCGCTTTCTTTATGTTTAGACGCCAATTTATCAATTATTACCTGGTCTAGACATTTTAAACTAAATTTGTATAAATAAAAAAAAATGTGTGCAATTCACACGTAGTAGAAGTGAAACCTTCAAAAAGAAACTTATAATAGGTACACGTATACAAAACACCACGGTTGTTGTGATGCCTTTTCTCAAGCTTTATACTACGCATGCGCGCACAAACACGTAATAATAAACACGTATAATACTTCCTATCTCATTTTCTCCCACGTTAAATCTTATGAATTTGAGTTTGTCTGTCTCTTTTTACTGTCGCTTTTTCGATTCATCGAACTTCAAATCACAACGATGCTAAAGAAGTTTTCACTTCAAAAAACAAGTGTGCAATTCACACGTGTAGAAGTGAAACCTTCAAAAATTTTGGCTCATATAAGAACCACTGTATAATGCTTCCTAGTATCCTATTTCATTTTCTCCCACGTTAAATCTTATGAATTTATGTGTCTGTCACGTTTTACTGTCGCTTTTTCGTTTCATCGACTTTCAAATCACCACGATGCTAAAGAAGTTTTCACTTCAATAAATAAATATTAATTTTAGAGCTGATTTCGGTCGCTATCGACCGAACTAATTTAAATTATCTACACAATCACTCACTGTTTTTTCTCCTAGTTTATTTTCCCTAATTCATAGTTCTTCGTGGTAATTTTATAAAGAGTTGGCACCATCAAGCTGACAACTGAAGCTCTATCAAAATCAATGTCACTTTCAAAGTAATTCATAAGAGTAAGATAGAAAACCAAATGTCTATGGTTACAGAGCTACGTCGTCAAAACCAAAAAGTGGATAGACTTTATTGACGCGTCAAAGAGGTTTGCTCCTCTAGTATATATTTATCTCGATGTTAGGAAGTAAAAGTGATAAAATAATACGTACCTATACATTTGTTTAAATTTGTTCAAGTGTCAATAACAGTATCGACCATTCTTTGTGTCAATATCGATCTCAGTCAAAGCTTTGAAAGCTTTTTCGATTTATCGGGAGATCTACTGATATTGTCTTCCAATATCCCAATTTGGCTCGATTTTAATCCGTTTTATGACCTAAGGACTTTTATACTTTCTATACGGAGAATATACAATTAATAACTGCCGGAAAGAATATTTTTATGCATCAATTTGATGAAACCTAGACAACGGAATAAGCTTTTCACTAAGTCAATTATTGAATTGTCATTGTGTTGTTTCTTATGGTTAAAACTCCTATACATAATGATGAAAAAAAATGATGAAAATGATGAATGAAAAATACTCGTATGTATTTACAGAAATTACAGATATGTACAAATACAAAATAATACAAAATACACGTGAAACAGTTGAGCTATCTAAGGACCGTTTTTTGTTGTAAAAATTTAAAACTAATAGTTTAACAAAAAAAAATCGGGTTGCACTCCGGGAATGCCGACAGAAGTGAAAACTAATTTTGGCGCGTTAGAGTTTAGTAATAAATCACTTCAAAATCAGTAATTATGGCGACTGCCAATCAAATACTGAACGAACACGGATGATGCAATATTTTTTGTTCAGAATTTAGATAATATATCAAAGAACCTAACTGAGTAAACTTCTCCATACAAAAGTAGACTGTAAACATGTGAATTAAGGTTTATAATCAAATGGGGCGAGCGCGGCAGCCGGCTGCGGCTATATTAAAGAACCTAACTCAGTAAACTTCTCCATACGAAATTAGACTGTAAACATGTGAATTAAGGTTTATAATCAAATGGGGCGAGCGCGGCAGCCGGCTGCGTCTCGCCCCAGACGGTAACGGTGTCGCGAATCCAGAGGTTTTACCTCATCTAAAAATATGCGTACCGCGCTAAAAGAAGTTTTCACTTCAAAAATTACAATAGACATGGTTTATACACATAAGGTTTCAATGAATTTGATAATCTGACGATCCCCACACTAGGCAGAGCAGAATTGTATTGCTTAAAGTTGCAATATATGAATAGTAGATATGTATTTAATATGCGGGAACATCTATAATTCTATTTATAAGAACAACCATAAAATCAAGTCCTGGTTGCAAGCAAAATGTTTTTATAGCATATCTGAATTAATAAAATGTCATAAATTGAATTAAATAATATTCCACAAGTACTTTTATTTTGAATTATTATTGTTTTACCTTAATTTTTTTTAAATAAATGTCTCATTTGGTTAGAAGATATTGGACACATTTTGCAAATGGTTGCGTAGCGAACTTAGCAAATAAATAAAACCTGTAATTTTCCTATTTTAAACAATAAATGAATTATTACGGGTCACGATTGACGGCAAGAATTTCCCGTCTTATACAGCGTCCTGTCTTATCCAGAACGCCTGTTGTCGATTCTGCTATGATGTAACCTCCGCGAACCCACATCACCATCAGCTATATTAAGGGGACAGGAAGAATTTAAATAGGGTATATTTAAATTATTCCTTTACCATAAATACTTACGGGTATTTATCGCGTTTATTTACCTATTTTTCCCGACGTTTCGAGGAAAAACAAGTGAGGGTAGTTGCAAAAAATGCTGCCCCCGCTTCGCAGAGGCGGTAGCTCCAGTACTCCAATCATCCCGTGACCACGACAGAGTGTAAACCTGTCGAATCGTCGGGAAAAATAGGTAAATAAACGCGATAAATACCCGTAAGTATTTATAATAATGTGTTCTGATCGCGTAAGTTTAAAAAACTTTATTCCTTTACCTTCAATATGGCTTCCCGGAGGGCTAGGTATGCATCCATGTATTGGAATCACATACTGCCACCATTTCATCTAAATATTATTTCATAAACCATTACAAAAAATATTTATTGAATCTGTAGAAAGAAAACTACCTAGGTTGTTACCCACACATAGTTATTTTATTACCTATGGCCCTTAGGGGCCCTTTGCTTGTTGATGCCCGGCCCTGTGTTTGTATTGTAACGCGTTGGTGGATGAAAAATATCTTTTAGGTTAAGTAGGCACGTAGGTATTATTATGATTGATAGTTTTATTTATTTGTAGGTATATGTAGATGTGTTTATTGATCATTTTGAATATGTACCTATTTCTTTTATTTTTAACTGCGTTTCGTAAGGTTGAGTGGCTAGAACAAAAATCTCGGCCGAATAACAGCGCTGACCGCAAATATGCTGGTCTCGATAGCGATAGAGCCTAGGTAGGTACATATTTGAGCCTTTTTGAGTCGAGACCCTGGCCTGATCTGGTATGGAATGAGGAGCCTCATCGCGTTGTCAAAATTATTTGACGGAGTCTGGTAGAGCATTGCGTGCTGACTCTAGACCAGGCAGCGTATTAGCATTGCTATGTATGTAACTTGGCGATGCCACCAATGTCTAGGATACGCTGCCTTTTTGGCAGTGCCCTGGATCAGTTGGTCTATAGATCGGTTAAAGCGGTCTTTAGATAGCCCAACTGTTTCACGTTTCACATGTAATTAGGTAGGTATAGTAGGTAGGTACCTACCTGGATGACAGAGGTTTACTCGGTATAAAACAGGGATAAAACAACGTTGTCTAAAAATCTGTTTTCGAAATCTAGCTAGATCGATTTATCGCCCTCGAAACCCCCTGCTTACTAAATTTCATGAAAATCGTTGGAGCCGTTTCCGAGATTTAGATTAAGTATATAATATACATATATACTAACAAGAATTGCTCGTTTATAGATAGGTATAGGTATTAGATAGATTATTGTAAGTATAATATTCCGTACATTTCTGTAAATAAATTATTATTATTGAACCTCAGACCGAATATATATATTAACTAGCGACCCGCCCCGGCTTCGCACGGGTGCAATGCTGATACAAAAATAAATGATGGTGCAAAATTTGATTGTAATTCAATAAATGTATGTAACCACAAAATACTCTTGTTTTATTCTGAATTTAAATCTCACGATTTCTTCTAATTTTTTATTTTTCACTATAGGTAATTAAATATTAGCAACACTCAGGAAACGTAATAAAAAATTACAGTACTGTACCTATGTACCTACTTTATTTTGTTGGTTGGGAAAAAACAAATAGTGAGTGAATAGTGCAGCGGCGCGTGCGGTGCGGTGCTTGAGTGAGAACTTGTGATAAATACCAATATATAGTAAATAAATTCATATATCTGAATTTTAAAAGGATAATGATAATCTAAGCACATCGTTTACATATATAAAATGTTGCAACCAGTTATGCATATACTGCGGCAGAAAAACATTGTTCTGGCCAGCGGGTCGCCGAGACGAAAAGAAATGATTGAGAATATTGTAAGAAATGTTGTTGAAATAAAGGATACCTAAGTATGACAGTAGTTAATTCTATCTCAATCTCAATATCTAAGGTTATACATATTTACCTTAATGGAATTTGTAAATTATTACTTTCCAGGGGTTGAAAGTCAGATTGTGTCCGTCATTATTTGAAGAGAACTTGGATCCGAAAGCATTCAGCAGTTTTTCGGAGTTTGTTGAACAAACAGCATTTCAAAAGGCACTAGAAGTAGAAAACAGGTTACAAAGCGAAGGCGAGCAAGTCGATGTTGTTATCGCTGCTGACACCATGGTGACCCTTGATCGCGAAATGTTCGGAAAGCCAACTTCTGAAACAGAGGCATTCCAAATGTTGTCACAGTAAGATAAAATTAATAAGTACATAATATTCTTGTTTCTAAAAACCACAGTTATAAGCACAGCAGCAACAAAAACATCTGATTTATTTCAGGTTAGCTGGTCGTGAACACACGGTGTACACAGGAGTGGTTGTCAAAACACGGGACCAAGTGGTCAAGTTTACTGAATCAACCAATGTTGTTTTTGGTAAAATCGATGAAGAACAGATAAGGGGATACATTGCTACTGGAGAACCTATGTGAGAATCAAATTCAAACTATTATTCAATAAACAAATATTATTTTAAGGTAGATTACTTTTACTTATATGCGAGATAGGTATGATGTTACCAGACTCATGTATCCACCGGCCGCAGTAAACATCTTATAGGTATCTCCTTACGCTAGTTCTCTAGATCTTATGTTCTAGAGTTCTCTAAATTTTCTAGACATTTAAATGATCTTATAGATATTCTATTCTCTGTTATGTGTTTGTTGAATATTCTTTTTATTTGCAAGGCAAAGACCCAATATAATATTAAGATGTGCCTCTTATTAGTCTCCTTAGACATCCTCAAAGATCTTAGTAACTGGAGACCTTCAGATGTCTACCGAGCCTAGTAATTAAAGTAAGTTTTACTCACATATTATTTTGTTGTAGGCAGCACTGACAAACCCATGATTATCAAAATGTACAAAAAATTTTTGAAAGTAAAAATTATATGCTCAGGATATTTTTTCTCATTTGCAGGGACAAAGCAGGAGGTTATGGGATCCAGGGAGTAGGTGGTACTTTTGTAGAGAAGGTTAATGGAGACTACTTTACTGTTGTGGGTTTGCCCTTATTTAGGCTAACTTCTGTGCTTTACAATATGTACAAAGGGGAGAGCTAGGATTATATATTATAGAGGCATCAGTGAAAGGGTATATTCAATACTTTAGATTGTTGTAAGATATTTATTAAGACAAGAGTGACACAGCCAGAATGTTCCATCAATTACATCATCTTTCATAAATGATAAGCGCTGCACCAACCAGCTCCCTGTTGAGGTTGTTCCTTGCAATGTTGCCAACAGGTACAAATATGTATAAGTAAATAATTGTTACCAAAATATTATGTTTAATAATATTGTAGAGTGGTTTGTCAACCACACAATCAGTTTGAAACTGTTACATATAGATTAGAATGTTTTCTAGTTCCTTCATTAGAAAGGTAAGAGTACCTGCTAACCTTTTTTTTTTAACAAGATAAAACTAGGTTCTAAATGCTCTATAACTGCTCTCATAGAGCAGTATTACAAAATGTTGTCTATTTTTGTAGTTTTATTACCTTACAAAATTAAGATTTCATCTATCGGTATCGAGCCATTAAGTCTGAGAAATGACTGCCTCTATAAGTGTGTTCTACCACTTATACATGTTACGGATTGTGTTCCGAGGAGTTTGATATGATGCCCGCAGCTACCTTATATCATCGCACCGCTCGCCATCGGCGGGGTGTTCATCCGCACACACACAAAACTCGCCTCCGTTGGCGGTCGGTTGTAGGGGGCAGCCGTTTGTAAAAACGTAGGAGTTTTAGCAGCTGCCCCAAACAGCAAACCGCTCTCAGAGCCAGTCCCAAGCCTGGATAAAGAGTGAGGGTCCCCGAACCCCTAAACCTCCCAAACCCCATCCTACACCCCTCTCCTTATCACTTCCTAATGTCCAACACACCTACCCTTTCCTAATTCGCTGCGGAGCATCTTCGTGGGCCTGCCATTTAATGGTGGGGGGGGACCAACCATGGTGGTCAAGGTCAACATTGGTGGTGCCGTTTAGGCTCGTAGGCAACGCGATCACCCCCTCTATATCGGACTGGTAGCCCTGGTGTACTATATACATACATATATTCACCCCCTAGGCGTGGACTCCGTGGTGGGTGGGGAGCCGGAACGATGAATCAATAAACCCAAGCATGTCTACAACAAAAAACATTGACCACTTTGATACCCCCTCAACAGGGGAGGCGGTAAAGGATCTGGAGGCGGCCTTCGCGGTCCCGCAGTCCAATACTGCTGCCTGGAAGGTTGTGAAACCAAAGGGTAAAAATCCAAACAAAAAGCACAAACAAGCGAGCTGGGAAGGAGGTGCAAAGGCCACAGGCCGGACCCTCCGGTACCAACGTCCAAGCCCTCGAGGAGGCCAACGCCCCGGAAGGCAAAGACGTAAAGAAGCTCGTAACAAAAGGAGTGACATCAGACCAGAGGATGCTCCGGCGATAGGCCCGGGTCCGAGTCACTTCTATAAACATAGGAAACAAGCGAGGTCTAAACCCGAACCGCATGCCCCGGCGGCGAGACTTGCAGGCCTGCCTGTAGTGACCGCCGCGCCCGTTGGTTGCAGAGGTAAGGGGACGACCAAGCACAACAACCGTCGCAACCGCTAAAGACGTGCCGCTGCTGCAGTCTCACGACAGGCACAGGCCCCGGCTCATAACGAGCCGAGCAAGAGGACACGTGCGGACGACACTGTATCTCCAAGAGGAGAATACAAGAAACAGAAACTCGACAACTCGCGTCAAGCCCCTCCCAGCTACTCGGAAGTTGCTCCAAGTTGCAGTGGCCAGGGCCGACCACCAAACTATGACAGACGAACAAATTACCTTAGTGAAGAGGTACCTCGAGCGCAGGATCCTGGAAGACGTCAAGAATCCCGCAATCGACTTCTCACCGCGCTTTATGGGCAGGCCAATCAGCGAAGATGACCTCTCACTAAAATGGCTAACAGAGGCAATTGAACAACTGCCGGCGACCTCCTCACCAAAGCTCAGGGTTGTAAAACAGAGCCAGCTGGTGAGGAAGGTGCGCGCTGCTATTTTCATCCCAGACTGTACCAACAGTCTGGAGGACACCAGTCTGGTACTAGCAGATCAGAACAGGTGGGCGAGGATCCCTTCGTGGACCGTGTACACCCATAGCAACCTAGAGGACGACATCTTCTTCGTGGCTGTGGGAATCCCGGAGGATCTGGTCCCAGAGCTGATGAGAAGAGACCGCAGACTGGCTCACAACCTGGGCGACGTCTACGTCATGTTCTACGGCAGGGATTGAGCCCTGCAAGACGTACCACCCCAGGTTGTATCACCACAGGCAAACACAAATGAGCAAACAAATCCCAGCGTCCCGCAAGCCCCCCTTGACGGCCAAGTAAAGCTATCAATCGCGCCACCGACCTCGCACTCGTCACCCAAACCGTCGTGCTCAAAACCGATGGAGGTGATGTGTGCGAGTCCGGAGGACAAGCTGGACCTGGAGGAGTCAGAGGAGATGGGAAGCCTTGATGATGGCGACCCAAATCCCACTCTATAATTTCGTACAAGCCAACCTCCAGCATAGCCTCACTGCAACGGCTACCCTACGCAGAATGCTGGAGGCTCAAAACAACAAGACCATTGTCTTGATCCAGGAGCCGTGGATCAGGGCTGGGCGTGTGTGTGGTCTTAACAACCTTGACGGTAAGTTACTCTATGACAGCACTTGTGCAAACCCACGGGCATGCATCTACATACCACCTAACATAACAACAGTGCCCCTCACCGAGTTCTGTTACAGGGACGTAGCCACTGTCAGACTCTTGATAGAGTCTTGATAGAGGGGGAGGTCGAAGACGTAACGCTGGCGTCAGTGTATATGCCTGCTGACGAAGCCATTCCTTCAAAGGATGTTACGAGTCTGGTAAGACACTGTGAAATAAATAACTCAAAACTTATAATTTCAGCCGATACAAACGCGCATCACCCTATATGGGGGATGCCAACACCAAACACAAAAGGAGAGGACCTGGTAACTTTCCTCTTTACCACCACCCTCACAATAGCAAACACTGGTGGGTACCGACCTACGTAACGAAGCGTCACCGCACCATAATAGATCTAACTCTGGTATCAGGAAACTGCCCCAATCTTGTACAAAATTGGAGGGTTTCAGAAGAAACCTCCTACTCTGACCATAGATGGATCAGGTATGAACTAATGGTAAACACAACAACACCAGCACCTACACGCAACCCTCGCAGAACAAACAAGGTAGGTCCTGTTCGTAAATTCTCTGAAGCAGCACCTGCGGGGGAATACACTTGGGACAAACATATCAAACACAACAGAGATAGAAGGTAGTATTGAACACATCACTACTAGTCTGACCGAAAGTTTCGAGGATGCCTGTGCCCTCGCCATGGCCCGAGGGGCCGATGGCGGGAGGAAGGGCTGGTCAAAGGAACTGGAAAGACTGAAACAAAAAGTACGTAAACTGTTCAACAGAGCTCTAAACACCTACGACGACAAAGATTGGGTCGAATACAAGAAGGCCCAAGCCGTATATACAAAACGTATTCGTCGCAACAGTCGTCTTAGCTGGAAGAAGTTCTGCACAAACATTGAATCAAACTGCAGTGCAAACAGAATTAGGAAAGTCCTCGCCGCTGAACCAAGGCGCGAGATTGGATCTATAAAAAGACCTGTAGGGCGATTATGGAACTCTAATTACAATCAATTTCTATCAGTTTTCATAGATTTAGGGCAGTGCGAGTAGATGTACAAGGGGAAACCGGGGGGGTCGTGGCAAAGGGATGTCCCCAGGGATGAGTCCTATCACCGCTCCTCTGGAACCTGGTGGTAAACGATGTCATCACCAAATTGAATGCCGAGCGCTTCTTTACGGTGGGCTATGCAGATGACCTTACCATATTAATCTAAGGGCACTTCGCTAGTGTAGCGTGCAACATCATGAACAATGCACTGAAAGTCGTAGAGACATGGTGCAATGTTAACGAGCTAACAGTAAACCCAGCAAAGACGGAACTTGTAATGTTCACAAACAAACGCAACCTAGGAACCAAAATACAAAAAGCAACCATTATGATTCTGGCAATGCCGCAAAATGATAGGTAAAACTTGGGTCTCTACCCAAAAATCACCCTATGGCTTTATAACACCGTGATAAGGCCCTCGATAACATACGGTGCTATAGTCTGGTGGCCTAAAGAAATGAAACTACCACTGTAAACAAACTACATAAGTTCCAAAGATCAGCCTGCATGGCGGTGACGGGGTGAATGAGAACTGCCCCAACGGTGGCTCTGGAGGCGGTTATCGGTCTAACACCCCTACACCTACACGTGCAACAAGAAGCTGCTGCAGCAGCTTATAGGCTCTGGACCCACAAACTCTGGGAACATGAACCACAGGCACCAACATATTATAAAAGTATGCAAGAGATAACCATTTGCTTTTATCACTCTACGATAGGACACTCAAAAAACACTTTCCCCACAAAAAAATACACTATACAATTACACGAAGAGCCGTGTGACCCTTCAAAGTGCAACGAATTAAGAATCTACACAGACGGCTCAAAGACAAAGACAGGTTCGGGGGCAGGGGTCTTCTCGGAAGACCTAAACATACACATCTGTACGCCCCTCGGCATTCACAACTCCATCTTTCAGGCAGAATGCATTGGCATAATACAGGCCGCAACTGCAGTGCTAAAAAGAAAGGTAACAAATTACAACATAAGAATCCTCTCGGATAGCGCTGCGGTTCTACATGCACTTAACAGGTACGAGCATAACACCGGTCTTACCGCACAATCCCATAAGTTATTGGAGGAGGTAAGTACATCCAACAGGATTACTCTACAAAGGATCAAGGATCATAGTGGTTCCAGAGGCAACGATGAGGCCGACGTTCTGGCCAAAAAAGGCTCGGAACTACGGGCGGCAGTACCGGAGCCCCTGGTCCCCCTTCCCTACAGCCAGGCACGATCATGGATCCGCCAACGTACAACCACTCTACACCAAAAATACTGGGCTAGTATTGAAGGCTGCAGGCAGTCGAAGGAGATCTTATTCCTAGATCTTAATCCTAGATACTCCCGAAAACTTCTCAAACGCCTCAAACGTGACAAAATCCGACGTATCGTCGGTATTGTCACGGGACACTGCTCATTAAACAAACATCTTTTTACACTGGGCGTTACAGACAGCCCAGTATGCAAAGGGTGTTTGAGCAAGGAGGAAACAGCTGCACATGTGCTCCTGGAGTGCAGTAGCGTAGAATCCTAACGAGCTCAACACCTTGGAACACCGAGGACACCCAAGGAAGCCTGCGCCGGCGTGAGCGAGCTGCTAGCTTTCCTGGAAGACATCGGGTGGCTGGAGTAGCAGCCTCCACCCGTCACGCAAAAAGGGCCCACCTGAGGCCTAGTTGCGGAAACCAGTCCACTACCAAGTACCGCACACACTGGAACTCAAATGGTCGCACATAGTGCGGTTTCAGAGGAATTTCCTCCCGAACGCTCCGGATGTGAAATGAGCTCCCTCCCTGCCGAGGTTTTACCGGAGGAATACTGTATGGAGTACTTCAAGAGGGCAGTTAATAGGTCGAAGGTTGGCAACGCGCATGTGATGCTCCTGGTGTTGTAGGCCTCCATAGGCTTACGTGACCGCTTACCATCACGCGGCCGCAAGCTTGTTTGCCACCCAAAAGTTTGAAGACATTAAATGTCTTCAAACTTTTTAGGTTTTTGCAGGTTAGGTTTGGCAAATTTTGCCAAGTGCATAAAAGGAGGCTCGAGCACAGAGGCTCTGTGAGGAACTTAAATCTTTTTACCGCACTGGTTAGAAATAACTAGTTACAGGATAGAAATAAGATTGTTGTCTATTCTTGCAAGGCAATGATTCCTTGTCTTCATTGTATCTATGCGTGCTTGAATAGGGCCTTAATCCTAAATCATCCACGTTAGTCAGCGGCACAAACTCTAGCTAAAATACATGCTAGAAATAACATGCATTTTAGCTTCGCACCTTTTCCAGGGAGGTGAAAACCTACCTAGCATGAGAAATGGATAAACGTGCATAAAAGATAGGGACGAGCAGTATGGAGATAGTACAGTTATGATTTCTAATCATATGATTCGATTAGACTGATTTCTACATAAAACGACCGCGTGAAAATCATAACAGACTTTTGGCTTTAGGGTTCTCATGAAAAAACGACTGTGTAACAATTCAAAATAAAGTTATTTAGCCTTTTGAATAAATAAACTATGCTTGCATAACAATCATTTTGAAGTTTGTGTAGGTATACTTGCTTACCAAGGTACTTACTCCATTTATTATTAATTTACCTACAATCAAAAAGTCTGTGTTAAAATGCGATTTTTAAACGAAAGAATATACCTACTTTCTGATTGGTCCTATAGAAATTTCATCAAAATCGGTTCAGTAGTTTGGTTTTTAAATGAAAATAACTGGAAAAATATGTCAATTTGCTTTCCTATGACTTTCTAGTGATGTTTACGAATTTCTAAAAATGTAAAAAATAGGTAACCTACTAAAAAGCGTACCTACCTTAGAAACTCACCTCCAAGGGTGAAAAAGTAGGGGATGAAATTTTTAATGGGTTCGAATTTGATATCGGCTCAAGTTTTAATTCAATAAAGTCAGTTTTCTTTTTATTTTTAAAACGTAATTATCTACTTAGGATTCAGTTGCGATACATATTTTATGACGAGACAAATTGATATCACTTTTAGTTTTGGATGTTTAACATCAAACGGTGGAGTGATCGTCCTTTGACGTTTGTATGGAAGGATAATCGACTAGTTTACTCTTAAAATATAGGTTGTCGTTCGTCTCACACGGCAGCTTCTTTTTCTGCTATTATTGCAAGTGAGTGTATTAATGGAAACTCTAATGCCGATAGCTCGTATTCTGGTGTTGTAACAGCGGCGGTAGCAGGAAGCAGTGAGTAGTGAGTAGGTACACTTAGCAAACAATCTATATGCGTTCATAATAAAATAAATAAGCCATGTTCATTCAACAAAAGTAAAGCTTGCGTAAGGCGTGCGTGTTCGCATTTCACTTGCAAACTTGCTTGCTATTGTTAGAAGTAGTCTCCTTCGTAAGGTAACGTCTTAGGATCAATTTATAATCACAAACTAACTAATTTGTTCTATAAATGTATTGCCATCTTTATTTATTGACATTAGTATGACAAGGACAGAACAAAGTTCGGGGGATTACAATTCGTTGATCGCAACTTCCTTAAATTGGATAAGTTTCGCTTATGGCAATATCTTCCGGTTGTCTGGAAGATATTGCCACTTCCTTTTATAGAATTAGTTAAGTGTAGTTAATCGAATATGGCAATTTCTTCCGGTTGTCTGGAAGATATTGCCATTTGCAATTAACGATTAATAAGACCGCCGTTTGCAGGACTTATTATACCTACTCAAGCCGTGCCGTAACATTAAATTTGTAGGTATGGTAGGTAGGTAGGTATGTATAATACCTAAAATGTTTAGTCCTCAATAAAGTTTATTATTGTAATAATTACTTTCGTATGAGTCGGTTTCCTGCTCCGGTGACGCAGTTAGTTGGCCGCCCGTAGGCCTCTGTCAAGGCCCCTTTGATCATTTAAGTATTTATGTATGAAGTCTACAACTAGATTGTGTCTCTACGGTATTAATCCCTATTTTTATTAATTAAATTCTCAAGATGCTGTTTCAAGCATATCCTCGTTAAAAAACTCCCATTGTGTGGTGTGGGAACCGTATTACTGACATGGAATACCTTGAAGTTTCTGCTACATCATCATTTACCACCTGTTCCTGTAGCCATAGTAACTATGAATGGTGCTACGTCAAGCGCCTGTTCGTTTTGTGGAGCTATGTCTAATCACGCCCATGCACTTTTTCTGGATCTTTTTTGAATGTTAACTATCTCTAAAACTTATTAGGAAATTCTTTCTTTCCTTCACTGACAAACTATTTTAATACTTTTTAACGTTTTTTTATAACTGACGGAGCTCTTTGTACGGAAGTCGCCTCAAACTTGACTAATTTAAGATTTTTGGCACTGGAGTTTTTTTTGTTTTGTTTTGTTACCTATAGTATTTTTTTTGTAAGTACTCAGCAACTGCACTCACTTCCTTCCGAACCTACACCGCACTCGAGTTACTTACTTCCGATTCCGTCTAAACGTGCAACAAGACAATGATCATCACAAAAAACTTTTGTATCCGAGATTTAAAAAAAAGCTTGTGGGAATTGCAGACAGATGTTATGTTGTGATGCAGGAGCCGGATCCGTAATAATTAGGTACATGTATGTGTGTTGATATCTTACAATACGTATTATGTAACTGTGCAGTGACTACTAACGTGGCGTTAAAATACTTTGTCCTTATCATTTTACTGTCAATGAATAGAGATGGCAAATAGTTTTTATTTTTGGTCGTCTTGCGAAGCAAACATTGCACTCTTATTTTATTTATTTTTCTCGTGTTATTACTGGTTTTATTAGTAATTTTATTATTTTTGACGCGGGTGTGAATAATTGAAATAAAAGCTTCAGTTTCTTTGTGAATCGAGCAAAAATATCCCGTAAGTAATTATTATATATGAAACCATTTTATATTAAAATAACAAATGACGAACGACAAGATATGACTTTGTGACAACCTATAAACAATACACATGTTAATCACACTTAAAAATTTACATTATTATGATACAATGCCATTGCCATCCCAAAAACTACAGATTAGCGGAATATGTGAATATGTATTAGACTTCTATCATAGAACCACCCCAACCTTATGAATCATTTATGCATCGTTTAAAAAAGTAGGTACATAGGTTACCTGGTTCCCATAAACACAAGCTCTGCTTACTTTGGGGCTAGATGATGTTGTGTGTGTGAAATGTGTCCAGCATTATTTATTTATGTAAGTAAGGCGCTCTTTGGCGCACATTAATCCTTTCACCACACTGGTTCGACATAACCAGTGACATAACGATAAGAAGAATAAGTATGTACGTATTTAGACGCTCTTGATGAAGCCATGCTCATTATTGTCACTAAAGCCCACACAAAGCTACAAGCTAAACCCATCTCACAACAATGTCTTTCCATTGAAGTCTCAAGTAAACAAGCTATTTTAAAAACACAGGTTGCGGACAAAATTAACTGCGCACAGTACTGCGCACGAGTTAACAGTAATGTCCTTCTCCGAAACAATGTTACCCCTTTGGTCGTTTCCGGCGGAACGCTGCACTGCTCGTTGCCGCTTCCGGTCGTTCATAGACAATGTCAAGTTCGCACGCGCCATGTGCAATGCGGCGTGTGCGCAGGGAAAACGGAAATAGATGCTGGCGACACACATTGTGTGTGTCCAGTAGCTGTAAGCTATAATTATCCGAATTTTCGAAACTGAGGTTAGTTTTCTTGTTATCATAATATATCAAGTAAAGCTTATCTAAAATCTTGTAGTTTGTGAAAATTTATAAGTGGCCTAGCCTTACGCACTACTTCGTATCTTTAAATAGCGTTAAAGAGTTGATGAAAAATGTTTTTGGCTCCAGTCTACTAATTATTAGGGAGTTAGATTTATGTATCCTATTGAAAACGGGCATGGAGCTTGTATCTTTAGATACCAGAGGGCTTTGACAGGAGCCATCCTTTCCATTGGCGTTCACACTACGTAGATATCAAATTGTATGTAGGTAGGTATATGACAGTAGCTTATCACGTGATCGTTATGGAGCTGAGGATCATCAGAAATGGCTCAGCACCTGCATCTGACTGTAAAATCAGGTTGGTAATTTTCGCTTAACTATATAACACCTCGAGTGAGTATTTCTATTTTTTAAAATTTTTTTGACGACCTCTTTGGCGCAGTGGGCTAAGGTCCGGCTGAGACATAGAAGGTTGCGGTTTCGATGCCCGCCGCGAGACAAATGTTTGTATGATCTGCAAGTGTATTTCTCGCGTCTGGGTGTTTCTATGTATAGTATGTATGTATTTACAAAAAAAAAGTTTTTAAGTAGTATATCAGTCATGTGTAGTATATCATTATTATTATTATTAATTATTGAGGGTTAGTCCCCCTGCCGACTAACAGAAGAGCTAGCAATCGAGAAGGAAAACTTGAAACAAGCCCGGCTCGGTGCCAGCCGTTACTGTGGGTACCTACCTAAGAAGGCCAGCGCTATCAATCAGAATCCCAGGCAGAGTGACGTCAGTAGAGAGGTAACTTCAGCCATCTCAGCTTGCTGGATTGGATCCATGAACGAATGTTTTAAATTACAATTAACTGCTCTGTAACTACCTAAATCATCTTCAACAGATGAGCAAAAACTAATGATGATGATGATTATCACGTGACTTGACTGAAGCGTGAATGTTGCTTGCATTTCCATACAATTTGATCTTTCTGCAGAGACGTATGAGTGCTGTATTTGTCTAGACTAGACCCTCTGGTTAGTAGATTACTTACAATTACCTACCTACTAAATAAGTGGTTTAGTGTGTAACAAGTGCCTATTGTAAAATTCCAATTACTAAATAATGTGTATTTAGGAGTTATCCGCCCGCCCACAGACTTACGAAGGCGGGTTTCGTAAGGCCTTATGTGGCCATGTGTTTAGAAGGGCCGGGTTAGTACCTACTCAGGTACCTATAGCCGCCTACAGGAATGCCCAGCCCACGATGGGATCTCAAAATGGATAAATTGCCAAATTAAGACTGAAACAACGTTAGGAACTTATACGAGTATATAACTAGCTTCTTCCTACGGCATTGCGCGCGTTGAACTCTACATAAAAAATAGCCTACCTATGTTCTTCCCCAAGATACTATGTGTCTCCTTACTAAATTGATTCAAGATTTTAGCCAGAAAATAAATAAAAAAATGGGGTTGCACTCCGGGAGTGCCGACAGAATTGAAAACTTATTTTGGCGCGTTAGAGTTTAGTAATAAATCACTTCAAAATCAGTAATTATGGCGACTGCCAATCAAATACTGAACGAACACAGATGATGCAATATTTTTTGTTCAGAATGTAGATAATATATCAAAGAACCTAACTCAGTAAACTTCTCCATAAAAAAGTAGACTGTAAACATATCAATTAACGTTTATAATCAAATGGGGCGAGCGCGGCAGCCGGCTGCGTCTATATCAAACTTGTGTTATGGGTACCACATGACTGATATACTAATTATATATAGTTTTTTAAAATACATACATATTATACATAGAAACACCCAGCTTGACAAATATTTGCAGATCATACAAACATTTGTCTCGCGGCGGGAATCGAACATGTAACCTTATGCGTCTCAGCCGGACCTTGGCCCACTGCGCCAAGGAGGTTGTCAATGAAATGCCATGAAAACGTAACAAACAAACAGACACACAGACAAACACTTTAGAATTTATTACATGGAAGTATGGATAGTATGGAAGTATGGATAGGATGTGTCCTGGTTCTCTGTTTTTTTCAAGTTATTTATTCTGGTGATTCGTTATGCGATGGTTCTGGGAAGTAGTTCTTGTATTGATAAGATAATGAAGTCACACGGTCGCTTGCCAGCAGTGAAGGAACCATTTGATTTGGCCATGGCTAGATGGTGGGCGATGCGCCTACGACCGACACCGATAAAGAAAAAGGGACAAAATCGATTGTCACTTAATACCTTTTAGGGTGATGATTAGTTTTTTCCTGCCTTGTATGTAGAATTGAATTGAAATTAGTTGGTTGTGTAAACGTGTGGCCATAATTTACTACTACTAATTTTGTACCATATTTTGTTTGTCTGTTATTTTGTCTATAGACTATTGTTGTCTGCCAATAAAGTTATTGATTTGAATAATGCAATTATCTCCACTACCCGTATTTTTAGGATCAAATAATTGTTTCTGTAACATCATTAATAATTCATACAGTGCAGAAAGCAGAGCTACTACCAAATGACAGACCAGTCATAATAGATAGAGTAAGTCAGCAATATAAAACAAAAATAGATAAGAACACTAGCTTAGTCACCCAACTACCCTGGCTTTAGTTAAGTGTTAACATTGGTTATGCTGTCACTCATTTTATGTAACTGGTAGAAAACATATTAGTTAGGTTAGGTTAGAAACATTTTTCTCAGTGTATCCCTGATAGCAACTTCAATGTCGTCCTTTCGAATTGGCGCCTTAAACACTCTTAATTAAAGTAAATAAATAATGTGCCTATATATTTCGCAACAAAGTTATTAAAAGTGCCCTTTTCATGTGACATAAAGGCCGTCGATAATGACCACGAGGGCGTCATACTGCCACCAGCTGGTCACCGCGTCTACTCTATAAGAACTCTATTGCTACACGATAAAGACTACTTTAAGACGGTAATTTAATGGTTTTGGTAGATTCGTTTAAGGAGTTGTTTACCAACAAAATAAACATTTTCTACTTACACCTACACTACATGGTACTTTTAATTTGATTAACTGGTGTTTCAAGGTTAGACCCGCTTCAAAGAAGATGTAGGACCCCTTTCGTAATGTGGTATTTTTGTAGGTATTCTGTGGTTTAGTACAATGTTGTCATCATACACATATAAGCAGTCATGGTAGATATGACAGGTATTTTAAATCATGTTAGAGCAGACCTAGGGCAATGTTGTGTTAGTACCTACACTTGTATTAGGCAAGTATTATAGTATAATAATAAATATTATTTTCCGTATTGTAACACTAAGATCTAAGATAATGAATAAAGATTTATTATTATTATTATTATTATATAGTGTTAATAGGCTATTTATTATAAATGTTGTAAATCGTCCAGTCTTTAGTGCGTGATTGAGTAGTACAAACATTTATACAGGGAAGTTAAAGGTTATAATTTAGTGTACACCGAGCTATCGTCACCACTCAAAGATTGTCTGGAAGAAATCGCTTCCTAAGCCATTGCACATATTTTTTCTAAAGTATAAACTTAGAAAAATGTATGTGCAATGGTCATATTTATTGTATATATAATTTTAAGATGTTAATAAAAAAAAATTAAACAAATACTCAAACACACAAACATCCAACACATTTACAAGTATAATACTACTAGCCTCTGGCCGTGTTTCGTCTGCGTTGTATGTAACCTATACATAAAAAAATCCAGGCCACAGAATAGTATTATACTGAATACCAACCATACCATACATTCACTCAAGCTTTTGGATTTATTAGGTTAGGATAGTAAAAAACGGTCTTGGTTTTAAAATCATCTCACGAGATGCGTGATGATGAGTGACAAAACGCAGTAAACAACACAATTACGCTACTCTACACCATGGAAAGCCATCTTCATTATCTCCCGAGCCAAGCCCCATAATCCCATAGTTAGGAGGCCGTGTCACCGGGTCTCGAACCTGACTCCGCTCCCACACTTCCACATCGCTTGCTAAGCCACAGCTTTCAAAAACGGCGGCAGTTATATAACGGCCGTAAGTATAATCAGCTTTTGACCGTTAAGGCGTTCCCTCACCGGGAGCATTCGCGTGTAATGTAACGTTACAGAGTCGAGCATTACATCAGTGAGGGAGGAGAACTGAGCATTACAGTGCACAAACTGTTATGATACAAAACGAGTTGACATCAGTGAAGGAGGAGAACCGAGCATTACAATGCGCACCTTGTAATGATACAATGCGTTTTACAACATTATACGCGAATGCTCGTCAGTCAGGGAGGTAGTATTGTAATGTAATGCTCAAAGTCGAATCTATAATGCTACATTACACGCGAACGCTCGTCGGTCAGGGAGGTAGTATTGTAATGTAATGCTCAAAGTCGAATCTATATGTTACATTGCACGCGAATGCTCCCGGTGAGGGAGCGCCTTTACTCTCTGTTTCTCATGATTATGATGAATGTTACATTTAAGTAAGTAAATTAATTTTTTGTTTTTAGTACATTAAAAAGAGACAGACACATAAATTCATAAGATTTAACGTGGGAGAAAATGAGATAGGAAACATTACATTACATTACATTACATTACATTACATTACATTACATTACATTACATTACATTACATTACATTACATTACATTACATTACATTACATTACATTACATTACATTACATTACATTACATTACATTACATTACATTACATTACATTACATTACATTACATTACATTACATTACATTACATTACATTACATTACATTACATTACATTACATTACATTACATTACATTACATTACATTACATTACATTACATTACATTACATTACATTACATTACATTACATTACATTACATTACATTACATTACATTACATTACATTACATTACATTACATTACATTACATTACATTACATTACATTACATTACATTACATTACATTACATTACATTTACATTTACATTTACATTACAGGTGAAATGTTTAGGTATAGTACCTATATAAAGATATAACGGTGTTTTTAGCCTCATATATAAATGGTGTTAAAATCTATTGCCATTTTTGTTCATTAACTTAGAAGTCTTAAAGGAATGAACGTACCGAGTAGTTGAGCTTTTTTAAATCTTCTTCTTTCGTGTCAATTTTCTCTTATAAAAATTAAATTTGCCTCAACCAAAATGTTGCTGCCGCTATAGCGGCGTCCAAGGCGGTGTTGAGGTCAGCTCTTGTGCAGGAAGAGGGGCAAGTAGGGCAATCAAGTAGATGAGACATAGTTTGGAAGAGAGCACCACAGTCGCAATGTACACGTACACGCACTACGCAACACAATGAATCTCTCAATAAAGACTTTTAAAATGATAAGTGATTATGAAGAAAGGAGCAAGACTTTTGCAGATGCAGATGTATAGTAATTTTGTAATCCTTTTCATGTAGGTTCCTTAAGTTTGAAATCGCTTTCGCAGCTGAAAAAATTACGATCGTAGATGGCGGTGTCAGCTTTTTAGAAAAGATTATTGCCACTATTCACAGAAGGTAACGTGATCAGCAATATTTGTCTAATTAGATGTGCAGGTTGCTGTTTGTGGGCCAATTGGGTCGTAAAGCTTTTATTGCTATCAACAGAACCATTGTTGTTGAAGATATGCTTCTTATCTGACACTCTAAGTAGGTTTGCGTGCATGGAAAGGCACTTAGACACAAAAGATTTTTCTAAGCGCGTATCTTGAGATGAGACGCTGAAGGTTGAGGGTTCAATTTCTGCGGGACAAATGTTTGTATCATCTGCAAATATTTCTCTCTGATCTGTGTGTTTTTCTCTGTATAATAAGTAAGTATTTACAAAAAATATATATACTTAAGTAGTTTGAAAGTCTCTGCTTACTTTGGGGCTAGATAATGCTGTGTGAAATGTCCAGCATCATTAATTATTGTTATTATCTCCAAACCAGGAGAATGAAATTTAGTAGCAAAACTGTAGAAGCGCTGTCAGGAAGTTTTCGAATTATTTTGGAAGCAAAAAATAATTTTAATTTGTTTTAAATTTTTTATTTTTTATTTTTTTGTATTTTCTTACAGATTTGAACAGAAGGTCGCCCTTCAGATGCAATTTAGCTTTTATGTATCAGATATTGTTCATTGATCGTTGATATAATTCAAAATCTATAACAAGATTTTTAATATAAATTTGAATATAGGTTAAAGTGGGGTAAAAGCGAGTACCATAACTAGAATTACATATTCAACCATACACAAATTTTTGGTTTGTTATAATTTAAAGTACATAATTCCCATGTGTATCAAGCATTTAGTTGGCCAGAATTTGAATTAGTTTGTTATATTAATATCACTCTGATAGCTAGAAGATAGAAGATAAAAGTTTAAAAAAATATGACTCACTTATTACATTTTGCCCGTGTAGGTACTGGGCAAATGTAATAATGTTGCTCAATTAAATAGGACTGTTGATAGTTTTATACCAGGGGTAATGCGAAAAAAGGAATTACGTTTGTTTGTTTGTTTGTTTACGTTTGGTTTTTATTTCAAGAATATCACGTGAAAACTTACAAGAATTAACTTTTTCTTACAGACTACACAACTATTCAGTTTTTATACCAGTTTTCTTTAAAAATAAACCATCAACACATCCTTATTACTTTTACCCCGCTATTGCTTTTCCCTCCATTGACTATATGTATGTTGTTTCGCTGGAAAAATACGGCTCTTCGTTTTCTACGACAGACAAAATAAAACAGCGTTGTTTTATGATTTATTTTGATTAGCTGTCTTTGCAAGCTGGTTAAAATTTTGTCCAGGTGTTTGCAAGGCTTGCATTTTCGCTGTCAGGCTTTTCTTTCTTGCACATGTATTAATGGTAAACTCAGACAAACTACTTCATAGAGTTCACCTAAGGTTACTTTGGATATACGCATGAGTTACTATCGCTTGTAGTAGTCTGAAACTTAATTCTTGCTTGTCTATGCGCATGCGCATCTGCAGTGCACAAAAATATGCCCTTGCGGCGGCGATTCCTTACTGAATTGTATTTTTCACGAAATACAATTCAGTAAGGAACAAAATACAAATTTCTACGTAGTTAAAAACTGTTATTTAAATGATACGATACTTTGGACTTTATTGAAAGCAGATAAATCGCACAAAGCGTATTTTGAGAAGTTGTATGACCTTAGTACCTACAGAAATAAAATCCATTACCTACTTGTTGATTCTCCCAGGTACACTCCTACCGCTAAGTTTGCATAAGTAGAGCGGATGTTTCAAATTTTAAACTTCAATTCTTTCTTTACGTCTCTTAAATAGTAATAAGATTCAAAATTGTGTATCACACAAGTGCCTAACTAATCAGAATTGCAATAGTTTTGTCGTTGTTATGAACTAGATCTTACAACGGATAATTGAGAAACGGTCGGCTACTCAATTTTGTATGGACAGGTATCAATTACCTAGATATAAGGGGTACATATTATCCAATCAGAATAACAAATTGGTGATACCTGATAATGTCAATAGTTTAAAGACTTGAAGTTTTTGTATGACAAAGTACCTAAATATATGTATAGAGCAGACTCTACCCATTCAAGAGATTGTAACTACTGTGGTTATTCGAGAACTTAGTACTGGAAGATTTCTCCTACGCAGGGAAACCCACGTGGTTCACTAACATTGCTACCTGTTCACAAATAACGGAACAGTATTATAGATGTTACATTATCATGTTCACGGTGTTACGCAAGGGAAGCGACCAGCGATGCTACACAGTTAGCGACCGGTTCTCGGCAACATAGGGTCTGCCAACTATGGCTGCTGTTGCACCGAAACAAGCATTATTACTTATCCGAGAAAAAAAATGGTCTAGTGAAAGTGGCCCGTCATCCGATCATAAGGGTTTGAATCCGATCGTGCAACAATGGTTTTTTCATAGAATATGTTTTACTTTGCCGTAAGAGAGTGCGCTATACCAGCACTCTCATACGGCAAAGTAAAACATCATTAGGAAACCGGCATATTGTGGAAACTAAAAAGTTCAAAGACGCCAAGTGCGCGTAAAGAGCCTCTGAGGCGCACTTTAATCTTTTTACCACACTGTTTCCAAAGAACCAGTGACACCATAAGGGATATGATCCAAGGAAAATTCGTAAGGACATGAATAGGTACTACACAGTGGTACAGATATCGAATACCGCTAAGTCTAAGCTCAGTCTATCGAAAGTTGTCCTAATTTACCTATTTAAGTTACTTACTAACTGAAGAACATGAAGAAAATGATGATCCTAGCGATGATATAGATAGATGATGATAGTGTTGTCAAACTATTCAATGGGGGGATTTTTTTTCCGAGCAGATTTCTATTTGTCATTCACTTCGGTGTGACCGTGGTAGTCCCTGGCGACCTCGCAAGGCCGCATATCCGTCGCAGGCTTGACTTTGGCTCGACGGCGCATTTACACGCTTTTTATACAGCCTTTTTATAAATATCTATGATTGTAGGTAATAGCGGTACCACTTTTTGTGCGCCAATCCGAGATCGAAGAATTTTGATTACCTACGGGTTGGGTTAATTCATTTCAGCTAAGTCTTGTTTAGGATGTTGCGTACCAATTTTTTATTGATTACAATCAGTGTTGAGGTCTGTAGTTTGATTTTTGAAACAGTTTAGGATGATTTGTAATATCCTTATGTGCTTCTATGCAATTGAAACCAAACAGCGTTCTACATCAGATACTGTGATTGTGAATCAACCGTCTCTGGTAGATAGGCAGCGTTAATCTTTAGAATGATTTTAGCAAGGTCATAAAACTAGGTCATGCTGACAGTTGTCCTTTAGACTCTTGTGCTGAAAATGAAATAACAACAATTCATATCATAACAGACCAAAACCGAAACAAAAGCCGAAAACACCTCTGGAATACCGGCAACAATTCTCATGCTACACATTGTTCTGACCACATACAGACAGACGGACAATGGTGGATTAGACATGCGGCAAGGCTGGAGTGAATGGTGGTTATTCACAATGATCTCGTTACCGTGACCTGACGCGACGACAGGGTATTGTGTTGATAAAAAAACATTTAGCTCGTTAAAAATTTCAATTGAATTTTCGATGTAGCCTTCTCTTCTCATAGAAAAAATCATGGAAATTACATTGCATGTTGGTTTATGGGATAGAATTAGTTGACATATACCTCGCAAAGGATATGAATAATTTTGTATAATATGATATTGTAGTAGGTGGTACGGAATACGGATTAATGCGATTCGCCAGAGAATCATAAACTCGTTAGTCAATTTTAAGATTCGTTTTTTTAGATTGTTTTTAAATTGCCTCTGTGACGCGATTGTCTTCTGTTTGAATTTTCGAATCGCATTTATTTATATCGCTAATTAATAATTTCTTAAAAATCTAAACGAAGCTCTTTGATCTCTAACATCAGCTCAGTAAAATGGCAAGTAAATTAAAGTTCCACACCCGACCGGATACCTACTGTCCCCTATAATTAGTACGAACGATCGTGACTTCCGCCTGAAACTCAGTAATTGTAACATTCACTATTAATTCCATGAAACGCTATTTAAACTTAGCTAATTTCCTTGTGGTTTAATTTCTCCTCTGTTGTGCTTGATAATCTACCCTGCCACTATTATTTGAAAAATGTTGCTGAAAATAAGCCTAGCACAATTTTAGACGAAATTTACAAACATGCTATGTTGCCCAATCTATATATTACCTTGTACGAGGCCTTCAGTGGGCCTATTATCTCTATTACCAGAGTTGGAAACTGATTCATACTAAGTAGTAGTACTACGCGATCCTAATTATCAGTTTGTTTAATACCATCTATACAAAATCCACAAAATCTAAATCCAGAAATGTAGTCCGAAACATCTAGTTCACCACGGGAAAATAGCCAGTACCTTTAAGCCAGCTAGTTATCCGCGACTGAAGTCGACATCAATACAAAAAGCAGGATAGCAGCAACCGCAAGCCATTGGCAGCTCATCGATAATGCGAGGAAACCGAGGATGAAACAATGCAGTGCGAGCAACACGACAGGGTTGCATTTCGCCCGTGGGAGCTAGAACCGTGGGTTTGTAACCGCAACGTGGTTACATACAACCTGTCTTAGCGTGGTATGTTTGATAGTGCGGGAATTTAATCTAAATATAACTTTGATGTCGTCTAGTTCCTGCAACTACAGATACTGTGGTCTATCCCTGTGGATTACGATGTCACTGGTCATCTTTCTCAGTGCCCTTGCACCAAAGGGCCACGAAGAAAAATAAATCGCGACGAGATCACTTTGAGATAAACCGACGTAAGCCCTCCACCATAATTATTGACACTTGTGAGAGCTCTCTCGCACCACAACACCATAAGATATTGGGGACTTCGTCATGCTTAGTAACCATGTATGCGCAACACCTGATACCAAGCTCTCAAGGTAATTCCGATTCCAAAAAGTCTTGGTTCAGGTGAGTACCCTGGGAGCCCGTCATGCTATATAGCCAGCTATGCGACACCTGACACTGAACCTCCCATGGTGTCAGTTCCGTGAGCTTCATTTCACACAGAAGTCACTACGGAATGGGGCTTCAGATTTCAGAGATTAGATCTGATAGTTTGTGCCTAAGGAATACACCGTAAGTACATTGGCAAATTTATGTTATGATTGGTAAGATAAGGTTTTATAAGTCCTGAGGTTAGGAAACGGATCATTAGCATTACGTACCGACATGATTTGGTCCAGTAATGTAGGTATTACATACTTATTACTTATTTAAGTATGTCCTTCGTTTTTTGTTGCGATTCTGCGTCGCATTGCTCAAAATCTGGCTACAAAACTATCTAAACGTCCTATCAATTACACCGCAAAGTTATGCCTCATTTCGTTTCACAAACCCCAAATGGAAGCCATACCTCGTTCCCACCACTTTCGTGGTAACAGTTTATTGGGAGTGCTTGGAGACAATGGAGGGTGGTTCCCACACTGGATACCTACTTGTGGGCCTGCCTACTTGTGTTTATTGATCATTGTGCAGCTGTGAGCTTACCTTTTACTTTTCCTCTAACTGTATTCAGTATTTTGAGAACTGTTACCTGGTTTCTAGCGTTTAGCTTCTAAATTTTGAGTGACCTATCGTTAGTTAAGTTAATACCAACAAAGCAACGAGCTGTGGGTCGCCCTCGCACATAATATTTATGCATTCAATTTTATTTTTACCAATATTAGTTCAGCATACCACCTTATTTCTGACAAGACTTCCCAAATTCTAACATCAAAATTCCATGTAGGTACGTTTTATAGGCTATAAAATGAACTATTTCGATTTAACGCTGTCGTAATATACGATAGCTGAATCCTACCGGTGTGTTATTGTTTAGAGCAAGGAAATACACTGGGACCATTACTAAATAATGAGTATAGAAAAATATTAATTTCAGTGATTATACCCTTAAATGATGACATTATAGTGAAATAAAGGCCGAGTAAAAAGTAAAAATATTATATATGCGACTTATGTTATTCATTTGTTATTAATATTAAGTATAGTCATAGGTCTGGCCAGCCAGCTCAGTCAGCTTAGTTGTTAGTAGCTCTGCCCTCGGAGCTATAGGTTGTAGGTTCGATTCCCAGGAAAAAATAGGTGAATATAGGTGTTTGTTCTGTGTCTGGGTGTTATAAAGTATTCTAAGTATATATTTAAATATATAATTATAATACTTTATAACACCCAGGAAGCAACGAGGAAATCCGTAGAAGAACCAAAGTCACCGACATAGCACTCAAAATTTGCAAGTTGAAGTGGCAATGGGCAGGCCATATAGCTCGCAGAACTGATAACCGTTGGGGAGTAAAAGTTCTCGAATGGCGACCAAGGACAGGAAAACGAAGCGTAGGACGACCCCCCACCCGATGGACTGACGACATTGTAAAGATCGCAGGAAGTCGGTGGATTGAGAGGGCTCAAAATCGTTATTCCTGGAAATCAATTGGGGAGGCCTATGTCCAGCAGTGGACTTCCTAAAGGCTGGTATGATGATGATGATGATATATAAATATTATTTAATTAAATATTTAATATATGTGTATTATTATATAGGTATCTAATATATAAGTAGGTGTATAAAATACTGTAAAAAACTGTATTTGAAAATATATAATTATATAAAATACTTATATATTTTAAATATATATGTACTTATGATAGTTATAACAGTCATATATTATGACATTATATAACACAAGCTATGCTTAGTTCAAGCCCAAACTGTAGTTATGTAGTTCATGGTCCACCAATGTTTAGTGCCCTATAAATTAAGAGAGTCCAGCCTATATCTTCTATTATAATAATAGAAGAAATAGGCTGTCTTATCATTACATGGTATAAAAGAAAGTCGCCTACTTTTATGTCTGTCTTTCCCGATCCCGAAAAAAAACAATAAATTTTTGGGGTACCCCATACTTAGAACTGAAACTCAAAAATTTTTTTTTCGTCAAACCCATACGTGTGGGATGTCTATGGATAGGTCTTTAAAAATGATATTGAGGTTTCTAATATCATTTTTTTCTAAACTGGATAGTTTGCGCGAGAGACACTTCCAAAGTGGTAAAATGTGTCCCCCCCCCTGTAACTTCTAAAATAAGAGAATGATAAAACTAAAAAAAATATATGATGTATGATTACCATGCAAACTTTCACCGAAAATTGGTTTGAACGAGATCTAGTAAGAAGTTTTTTTTTAATACGTCATAAACCGTAAATATCAACATCTTTATTAAAAAAATATTCTATTATTAAATTATCGATCAAAGTTACAACGAACTACAAGAACTTTTATATTATGTTACTTGCTGCTACGGAACCCTTCATGGGCGTGTCAGACTCACACTTGACCGCTTTTTATTTTAAATAGATAGAGTAATTCAAGAGGAAGGTTTATAAGTATAAAACATGCATAATATGGTAGAGAAACACTGATCATTTTAGAGGTTTCTCATGTGTAAATAAACACATTTTTTGCGCTTACATTGCAAACGCTGGCTGAACCCTACGAGATAGATCAAAATAATGTACTACAGTATTGTACACCTTAAAAAGGTCTACACAAAAGTCCGCAATGGTATATATCTATCTCTTAGATAACGTTGTATATAAAGACATTCTACAATATTTAGTATCAGCATTACACCCGTGCGAAGCCATGGCGGGTCGATGGTGCTCTATGAAACCGAAGCGCCATTACCACAGCCGCTAACTGTACTCCATATACTGCAGAATTTAAAGCTGTGAATAAGATTTGATATCTGAAACACAACGTTTGAAACTCGAGCTAGCCGAGTGGATTCCGCGCGCTTTCCTAATTGCTCTGAAAATAGAGATGCGCGTGCGCATAGCTTGTTGCACACCTGGGAGTGACTATAGTTCACTTGAGTTCTGAGGCCGTTAAAAGCCGTAGAGGCTACAGAGTATCTAATTGTCTAAAATCGTCAAAGTGTCTAATTGAATTCATTGACACGAAAGGAGATCTACCCAGAACATTTTAAGTCGTATTTTTGTAGTTTTAGGTACCTATACTTTTTAACTTGATGTGGAATCATATAACTCTACTTTACTAGATTTTACTCGATACTAGCTGCTTCCCGCAACATCGCATGCGTGGTTCATACAGACAAAGAAAGTTCGTCCCTAAGACGAAAATAGATATAAGCAGATATGCTATAGATAGATAGATATCAATTTTCATTAAGATCCTTTCAGCCATTTCGCAGTAACAAACAAACAAACAGACAGAGTCACCTTATTCTTGACAGATACCGAACTTAAAACATTATACTTAAAATTATACTTATTATATGAATATATATCTATGTCGATATAAGTATTATTTTATTCACAAACATTCTGTCGTCGACTAATTCTAGGATAGCATAGTCACCCTACACCCCACCGGAAGCATCGGAAACTATAAACGAGCAATATTTCATACACATAACCCCTGCGCAGGAGTCACGTAAGCGCGTTTAGTACGACTCACTAGTTAACTATTGCAAGTTATTTCGGGATAAGAGACACCGTTTAAGCGGTATGTGACTTTACCAGGCGTATTATCCCCAATTAAAGTTTTGTGATGAACATCATCTCCATTATCCATGATCTCACTAGTTGGGATCAGCGCAACTGGTTATTTTCCTCCACTCTCATTCGTCATCTCAGCTGGCACTCTTTTCTTACCTGTTTCATCTTTAACTCAGTTCATCTATCTTTTCTTAGGGCTTACTCTCAGAAAACTATTCTCAAACATGAGTTATTGTGAAGAACATTTTATCCCTATTAACCTGAAAATATCGAAAGAGATCTATTTAACTTATACATAAAATAAGTCTACCTACATTAATTTCTTTATTGTCTAAAAATGTGATTTCTCACGGGCTTTCTTCTTGTAGATACATAGGTACCTACTTATATTATGTGTATTAACAATAGTTCGTTTCAAAATGCGTAGAAAAGAACCGGGTTAAAGGTACACAGTATTACAATACAGTATAACAATATCACGTTTCTATACAGTTTACGTAATGCAAACATTGCACAGATGTTTCAAACTTCTTCGAAATTTTGCGTACAATCATGGACGAAAATACTTAGTTTATATTTTACATGAGCTATACCAGACATGATGATATGCTTCATAAAATTCTTATGTGCCTAGCGCAGTCTTGAACGCAGATTCGGAATATGTAGGCAGGAATACGGCCTAGCGCGCACTAGCGAATTAATCCGCTTGGCTTAAACCGCGCTACTCTAAAGGCTACTTTGCAAAACGATAAACAATATAGGTCAATGGCCTACTCTTAGTTACATCTTAGATTTTAACGATGTAACGATCGACATTACTTTTGACAATCAATGTCGCAATCCTCCGCAACAGATACGATAGTTTGAATTTGACAACGAAACAGTTGAAATTCGATTGAGTTTGACGAACATTTCTACGATGTTATGGTTTGGACTTATAGAAATCGGTTTGCCGAGTAAACGCCCAGAAGTATGTAATTTTCAAAGCTGCTTTTTCCGCTAGTGACTGCGCCTGTGTCTGATTGTATGTTCCATGGATTAGCGCGATAAAATTGCGGATTAATACACAATGCACACTAGGCCTTATAAACATACCTACGTCACAAATCTCAATCACCATCTTTGCCTCTTCATACATTAAAGTATTACATTAATGTAGGTACTTTAATAAGTAGGTATACTATTTTCATTCACTTTTGTCTATTATTGTACCTACATTTAACTTATTGTACTCCCACATGTCAAGGCTGTTGGCAATTATATTGTTAGTTATTAGAGCTCAGCACAATGTTATAACGTTATCTCCACTACGCTACGTTAAATAATTTATGGACACATAAATAATAAATAAATTAAATTAATGAACTATTTCTAGATGAGTCTGTCTGGATTAGGGTCGTCTTACAACAACAAACCTACTTAATAAGTTTACGTATGGTTACTATCCATCAATCACTTTAGTCTGCGAAATGTTGGCGAACACCAACACACCACAGCTAGTAGGTCGCGAATTTATTATTGAAATCCGATTTCTCGACCTACGGGCAGTAAATATTTACACGAACTACAAATCCTATGTACTTTAGAGATGCACTTCATGTAAGCGCGCTACATAAACCAGGTGTATTCATAAATAAACTGCTGCAAAACCAGAGCTCTAAGCCGGCTATAAGCACAAACTAAGTGCAGATTTCCTATAATGCATTATATAACGCTTTAGTTTCCTAAAAGGCTGATCCATCAATGGTGGATCAGTAGATTTGTTAATCAAGCACATAATAAATATAAATGCGCAAATATGCCGGTCTTGATAAGGCCTATATATTTGAGCCTTTTAGAGTTGAGACCCTGGGCCCGTGGGGAACAGGAGCCCACCGCGTTTTTTAAATTATCTCACGGCGTCTGGTAGATACATTGCGTGACTCAAGAGCTGGCTCCTATCTGGTTCAGCGTATTAGCATTGCCATTCAACGTGGCAATGCCGCCAGTGTCTTGGAAACGCTGCCCTCTGGCAGTGATCTGAATCAGTTGAGCTATCTATAGATCGTTTTAAACGGTCCTTAGATAGCTCAACTTTTTCACATATATTTTGTACATTTCTGTAATTATTTTTGTAAATAAATCTATCTTTAAAAAAAACAATCGCACAATAACAGTTAAAGAAAATTATAAGACGTAAAAGTCAAGAATACAGAAATTATGTAAAAACACTTGTGCACGGGAGCACGCTGAAGACCAGATGGAGTTTTTTTGAATATTAAGACTGAAATTTGTTTTGTTTGATTAAGACTAAGTTAATACACGTATTTTAGTAAACTGCATATTCGCTTACTGAATAATTTCATTTTTTCAACGTATTTCCACTTGTAGCAGAATAATTATGTGACGATATAATAAAATATTTGGATATTTGTAGACTTTGATCATTTATATTTATCTTCGAAGCTTGCAGATCATGTTATTTAGTTCAACGCCACCTAAGTATAGCTTGATTTTACTGCCGTCATGTTGTGACGGTCGCTGGCGATCAGGGAAGCCGCTCGGAGGATGTTTTGGCCTCGATAAGATCGTACGTGCATTTCTCCATAATGCTCGCTTTCCGGGTTCATTTTGTTTCGATTGTTTTGTAAACACTTCCTCGCTTAGCATTAGTTAGTGGCCATTATAAACCGCTATCGTGTCCGTCGCATAACAAATGTTCAAAGACCTGGGCCTCAATTCTATCTGTCTTAATGACAACTTGGCTAATGTCAAGTGATTTTGTTTTGTTATAATATCATCACAATGTCGAAGGCGATGTTCGTTTGTCCGTTCTAAACGTCTTCGCGGAATGGCCGTCTAGAATTTTCTTGAAAACCTCGTCGCAAATATCTCAAAAAAAATACACTACATTACATTGTATCCTTACTAATATTATAAACGCGAAAGTTTGTATGTATGTTTGTTACTCTTTCACGCAAAAACTAATGAATGAATTTTAATGTAACTTTACAATCATATAGCTTATACATCAAAATAACACTTGGGCTATAATGTATAAAGATAGGACCTTGGAGAAGAAAATAAGCTACTCGAAGTACTAATCCTGCTCAGAAGAAGTCGCGGGCACCAGCTAGTTTAATAATATAATAATAATTCTGGAAAATTCACACAGCATCATGGCGTAAAAGTTATCAGAGCTAGTGAACCATACTTGTGTACTTATGTACTTTTTTTTGTAAATACATACACATTATACATAGAAAAGCAACCAGACTCGAGACCCGAAAAGCGTGTGGTCACACATGTGATGAGAAGTCAATTATTTATTGAATAAAATTCCAACAAATAACACGAGATATATTACTTAATTTAGAGGAGCTATGTCACTATGATTCGGATAGTTTTTTGTAAGTCTAAGTACCTACATAAAGATCACATTAGGTACGAGTACATGTTACTTTATCTTGGTGGCGAGGTAGCACCCACTCTTTATGGCCTCCGAGAAAAACAGACGATTCGATTTACTTTCAATTTACGAGCAGTTAATATTGTATATTGACGAAACGGTACCTTATCTACCTAACGTAACTCATGTAGGCGATAGTGGCGCCACCTCTTATTAAAAACATGCGTGGGTGTAACCCTTCATCTATTATTCTATTTAATACAAAAACCGTTTTGTAGGACATTAGGTTATCTTTGTAATAGATCTTTGTGTGTTTTTCGTAGGCGTAAGAGAGCGTTCAATTTTTGAGCAAGTGTGAACATAGATCATTTGAAAAGCTTCAAGTTTTCTATAAGCTTTATTCTCAAGTTTTATTCTTACTGCAAAATATTTAACAATACAGCACTGGTGTGAGGGAAAATTTTATAATTGTTTTTATTGCGGTTAGGAAACTTGAAACAATAAGGTAATAAATTTGTATTTGACTCTTATATTATCTCAGGCACTATTTCGTGTCTTCATTTTGATATAATTGTTTATTGCAAAAATATTTTTAACTTGGGTACAAGGCTTTAAAAATAAGTTTGGCGTGGTAGGTGATGGCTATCTTTGTTTTCTGTGATCTTGTCATGGATCCACTCCAGCAAGCTGAGGTGGGTGAAGTTTTCTTTCCACTGACGACACTCTGCCTGGGATTCTGTTTGATAGCGCAGGTACCCATACTAACCTATCATTTATTTTACCTTTTTTACCTTTTTTGCCTAGGATAATGATGTTCACCTTCACCGATCGATGGCACAAAACCTAAAACCACATATCGAGTAAGACTTTTTGTTACATGTCCGGGATTCAGTGGCTCCACCGACCACCAGGTATCTAATAAATACCCACACGGACGTAGAGGTCAGTCAACAATAGTTGCGTTTGCGCATATAGATGCAATCTCAAGATGGCGGACAATGACGTATGGTAATTATAATTATTTCTTACAAATATTAAAATAATGTTGTGTATTCGCCAATGAATTGCCAAGGTCTTCGAGATTTCTCTAGATGTTAACGAATTAATGAAATAGTATGGGAATCGCTTTATTTGTTTGGTGACTCTAGAACTATTGTTTAACTCTGCGGTTGGTAGAGTTGATTGTATTAATAGAGCTTGAAGGATACCTATTTAAATTTAATAATAACGTTTAGTCGAAATCGACATTTATGTTATAGAAAAGAGAGTTCTAATTATTATTTCTAGTGTGGCTTACGTGTTATGTTAGACAAAATTGGCGATTAACTTATCATAAGGCACAATAGTCTTTGCTGTGTTGTTATAATTTTGTCCCAGATTCCATAGCCCTGAAGTTTTCACACTTTCACGTAACCGATCTCGAGGTTTCACGTTATTCGAGAAATTAATCCGATATCTCGGTAACTCGATTATCGTTTGCTTGAGTGACATTTTTAGGACAAATCTTGGCACTTTGGATAGAAATAAGTACTATATTAAAAAAACAAGAACGATATACTACAATATTGTGCAATACGGATCAGTCTCGTGATTTGAATCAGTAACATGCACACCAACCTATCAAAGTTGTAGTAGCGCACTAAGAAGTGTTTCCAAAAACCACTCTTTAAAGGTCCAACGAGGTAGGTTATCAAAATCGTTATAAACATTGCGCGAATGACGACACGGGACGTTCAACTTGTCTAACATAACGGCCTTACTTGTATATTTCTCTTCTTGAACATTGTCAAAACACTGCTTAATATTCACCCTATCACTATTTGTGGCAACAGTGTTGTACTTTTGACAGAAGTTGAGGAAGTTTATAAGTATGGCCATACATTCAAAGATATACTCGTAAACTAAGTAAGTTATCCACGGTTATACAAACTCGGTGGCGAGTAGATACACCACGGGTCGTCGCGGTAGAGTGGCACCACTCCTTCTTCACGCACTCTGCCCACCGTGATGGTATGATGGCAACAGTTCGAAGGCACGCTCAGCTCGTAGCTTTGATTTCATCATTCGGATATAGCGCATTTAAGCTTGACGGAGCTATATCAACTTATTTGATTATATAGATTTACATCTAATATATCATCAACACATTTATTTATTTACTAACTTTGCTTAGTTTGAGGCTAGATGGTGACAACACCAATAAACAATTAAAAATTTGTGGACAATGCAAACAACACCATCTAGTCCCAAACTAGGATAGCTTGTATTATGGTGACCAGATGACTGATAGAATACTTATGTATTTTTAAATACATACATGAGACTTTATAACACCCAGACACAGAACAAACACCTATGTTCATCACATAAATGTTTATCCTGGGAGGTAATCGAACCCGCAACCTACAAGCTACTTACTACCAATTGAGCTGGCAGGCCAGTATTTACCAATATGTATTTATTTTAATATTTTTTCAATATTATAAAATACATGTGAAACAGTTGAGCAGACAACTCAACTGGCTCAAGGACCGTTTAAAACGATCTATAGATTGCTCAACTGATCCAAACCACGCCAGAGAGCAGCGTCCCCAAGACACTGACAGCATTGCCACTTTGAATGGCAATGTTAATACGCTTGATAATTAGTATGTTAAAAAGCTGATCACACGTAATTTTACTTTAGATTTAAAATGCCATTAACACCTTCGCTACGTGCCCCGCAGTGCTGTCATACCAAACACCTAATTCCCATAAGCTTATAATTTACTTCCGCGGCGGAATCATTATTAAAAGCACACCGGTTAGTTCACCGGTCACGTTACTATGGGCATTTCCTTTACCGAAAGCCTTATACACTATCATCTGTGGATTTCATACTGACTGTTGTTGTAATCTGCGGATTAACTGTTGTGGTATTCTGTGAAGGCCAAAGACACGGGATGTGCCATCGATTACATCAATATACACAACACGGATGGGACAAGCATTCCAAAACAGATTATTACTTGTGTGAGAGCTAGGAACCAACTGGTTGGTTGATCTTGCTTTTACTGTCATAGACGAAAATATATCGATACATATTTTGTTTTTATAAATAATGCCGGACATTACACACAGCATCATCTGGCCCAAAGTAAGCAGAGCTTATGTTATGGGTACCACATGATTAATATATTTTTTCGTTTGTCCCGCGGCGCCTACGCACAGAGGTCTTCAATTTGTATAAATTTGTATAACATATATTTACAATTATGCCGCGTTCATACATACATAGGGTAGGCAGAAGCTAAAGATTTCCACTTGTTAGGATCCTGACATATTTCTTTTGCTTTATTCACTCTCATCACATCACGTTCCTCGTACATGTGAGTCAGTTAAGGGTACTCTTGACCTGGCCTTTTCTAACACATTCCCAATTTGGTCCAAGTAAGTACATCGAGGTCTTCCTCTTCCAGCTTCCCCATTCACACTAATGCCTCGGGCAGTTGTACGATATTTGAAAATATCAATTGGCCTTAAGATGGTACTATGGTTAATAAAGATACAACAGGAAAATTCGTGATAAGCACCTATATTGATAAAGGTAAACATATAAATAATTATTGGAGGATAACAATATCATCTAGCTCCAAGATAACCATAGCCCACTATAATTGGAAATAAATAAATATTGACATGACACTAAAAAGTCATTGACGTAGCGAAAACAATATTTTCCAAAGGGTAAGGCATATACAGCAGAGTACCATGTTAATTTCAATAACATATATAGATAGATAGATAAAGGCATTTATTTGTAATATCTAAAAACACACACATACAAAAATAACAAAAGATAAAGAACATATTTAAGTTGGTTTTTTTAATTAATTTAAATACAAACAAAAACATTTACATAGGTGTCCCATTAATCCATGTGTGTGTTGCAGACTTGCAGCAAGACAAAAAGGTCATAGCTCAGCGCTGAAGCAGAGCATTGTTTAATAACCTGGCCTGTCAGTACAGTAGCTCAGCGCATAATTTAGCTCAAAGAGCAAACACTCATTTTCAGCTAGAACCCTTCGAGATATCTACTACGTCCGTAGATACTTCTATATAAGTGGAGAAAATAGTATTGTTTGATTATGTTATCTTAGTATGTGGGTAAAATAAATAAAACATGACAGTGCGAATGTACAAGTTTATACCTACCAGTTGCGGGCCACAGCGCAAATACAATAAGACGGACCGAGCGGAGCGGGGCGGCGCACGCGCATCTAATTGAAATAATGGCGGCTTGGACTCGTTTGTTTTAATCTTATTCAGGTTTATTTGCATTTTAGATTTCAGCACAGATTAAAATCTCTAATAGTAGTCCTAGAGGTTACTCATTTTTATTTGTTTCAGCAAAGTGTAGTCTCGAAATATTGCGAGTCAGATGCGAGTTGCGTCCACCATAGCCCATATTAATGCTTGATCATTTATTATAAAGTTAGTATATTATTGCGTCGTTACCACGGTTTGTTTTGTTTGTTGCTGCTACTACGTACTACCGAGGTACCTACAGTGTTTAATGATATTAATGTGACCAGCACCGTGACCGACCATCAAGGATGGTCAGAAATAATAGGTGCGCTTTTAGGGTTCACTGTATTCACTCTAAACAAATGAAAACTCTGTAACGTGACTCTTACGTTTTTACCCTTTGATAAACACGGGCTTTACTCACGTATTATTGATGGAGGCACCGACACTGTTTCGATTTCGAGTTTGATCCGCGGTCCGCTCGTTGCCGCTCGAGTTCGCGGTTCGCACTGATATGTATTATTCTAACATTATACATCATCATCTACAGCAGTGTGGAATAAAATGTTGCTAAGAATCATTGAAATAAATAAATATTGGTGGACAATGCACAACACCATCTAGCCCCAAACTAAGCATAGCTTGTATGATGGATGACTGATAGAATACTTATATAATTTTAAATAATAATAATAAGTTTATTTGGAACAGTTAAACAAGACGTAGGTACCTCTTGTACATAAACATTGAAAGTCGATGACATCTGCAGAAGTGTATAACTGTGTCGCAGACATCAACGCCCGAGAAAAATACAAAGTTCCTTAACATTAAACATTGACTGACCACTTATACATGTAGTTAGGTAAAGTAGGGAGGTGGAGGTGTGCTTGTCTTGTCTGTGTGGGAGCGTGCGTGAGTATGTGTGTATGTGTTCAAGTTTTACTTAAGAGGAACCAATAACCAAATAAGTACATACATATGCTTTATACTTTATAACACCCAGACAGTATCAATAGAGAGAAAGCAGAGAAACAATAGCAGAGAAACGTGAACTGTGAATATAGGTATTTTATACTACGGTGCGGAACCCTCAGCCAACAAGCAGCAATACTGACTGTCGATTTTGTGATAACTAAGGAAATAAATATCCCGGAAACCAGAACTGATTTATTATTCATTGTTTCGCAATCTACTTTATATAAAATGATTCAATTGATGCATTCCCATAGAAATATGGGGAAGAATCGTACGTGACACTAAATTGGGAGCGGTTTGTTAGATATTTCGAGGAAATGCAAAAGCTCACCTCTATGTTACGATTGTCAAAATAAATCCCAGTCCAGACAAGAACGCAATTACTCAAAACTACAAAGATGAATGCCGTAGATGCCTAAAGCACTTATTTATACAAATTCATAACAAGTTCAGAGTTAATGTTTTGCAAGTCGGTAGGAAATTGCGGAAAATTACTGAAATTAATGGTGGAATATCAAGTACCTCAAATTAGGTTCCTCCGCCGTGACTGCGTCAACGTGCGTCAGTCGACTTTTTGCTCAATTATTCTATTTTGGGCGCAAATCGAGATAATTAGGATGTTTGGTGGGCACTAAGGAAATTAAAGTTAATTGGTAGAAATACCAACTGTGCTACGCCGTGTTTTTTACCTAATAAACATATCATTATTTTGATAAGTAAGAGTTTCGATAAAACCTTTTTGAAGATAATACCTACTCTATGCCTTTGTAAAATATCGAAGTAGATAGTGATGTGAACACTTCATAAGGCCTCATAAGTATTTTTGAAATATTTTTTTTATTATCCCGGATATTTCACACAGCATCTTGCCCCAAAGTAAGCAGAGCTTGTGTTATGGGTACCACATGACTGATATACTATTTATATATTTTTGAATACATACATAAAAATACCCAGACCCAAGACAAGTACTTGCAGATCATACAAACATTTGTCCTGCAGCGGCAATCGAACTTAGCCCACTGTGCTACAGAGATTGTCGATGATGTTACTTAAATATTTGCCCCTTAAAATAGGTGTTTAAATTCAAGCAACAACTTTACTATCAAAGACTACTACTTTACTAATAAAAGTGTCTCAAACGATTGTTCCATCGGTTTTCTATAATTTTCCAGCAACCAATTAGCTTGTCCTTGGTTTTTGCGTCGGTAAGTCACCGCGTCTTGTAATGGCGTGTCTCGGAGCGTGTCTGCTGAGTCATCTCACTGCTAATGTACGTAGGTACGAGTGTGTAGCAGCTGCTGTAATTTTCTTACTGTTAACACTTACTACAACAGATAGAATAGAATAGAATAGAATAGAAAATACTTTATTGCACACCACAAATACATTGGACTGTTATAAGATACTGCTGATAGAAAATAAACAAAGGTACAATGTATTGCCTCCTTACGGAGACTGTCTTCACTAGACCAGACAAAGTTTTTGCCTTGTTGTGAAGCCGCCAAAATGGTTGATGGAGTCAGTTGACCTTAATTCCATTCATCTACTAGTCTTCTCATGGATATTTGTTGAAGAGCAAGTTCATCTCGACGAACTCTACTTATAGGTACTTTGTGCCTTTTTTTTATAGTTAATGATTCTGAGCAAATACCAGATTTCTGTAGAAGTTTCAATAGCTCCCAACATGGCGCAGGCGCATCCGTCTTTAGCGTCGCATGCTTCAGTGGCGCCTTGACTTTCAGCTTCAACTCAAACATCATTGTAAATCCTGTTACCCTGAGATAAGATTGAAAATCCAATATGGTGTGTGGTTGTAAGAGATTCATTGTTTGGTAATTGTTGGTACTCCAGGGTGGTCTATTAAGTAGATGTATCAGTACACCCGCATCTTTACCGAAGCCAGATTACTTTTATGGGTTTTTACCCTTATTTAAAGGGCAATTGGTGTTGTTATTTTGTTGCATAATGAACCAATAGCATAGTTATCAGGAAACGTTTAGGTGCTTGTATTTATTTACTTTAAAAAAATCGAAATCTTCAGAAACCGATTTTAAATAGCACCTCAATCAGTACCAGCATGAAAAGTCTCTGTTTCTCTAATTTCACCAGCTCCCTTTGGGATCATATTTCTGGGACCAGCTCTATCACAAAATGTTCTGCAAGCCAATTACGAATTTTTTGACAGTTTTTCCATCGAGGTGACTCGCTCAAAATCTGTTGTGTTTACTCGACGAATCGCTACAAGCACCTATCTTGTTATTCATTCTTGTTAAACTTCAATTGTCCGAGGTGCTCACCTCGATGCCTATTCGATGCAATCGACAACTATTCGTCAAAAAACTCGTAATTCGCTGATACTATTACTGTTTGTACTATTAATAAATGGGGCTACCACTCACTATGGTTTTTTCGTCTTTTCTTTCGTAAAGATCATAGCCCCTATTAACACCAGTAGCTGGAACCGTACGGGCGTGCCGACAGTGACGGCAATAGGAAATTAGTGGCGGTATGTAATCGCATTGTCTCGCACGGCGCGGAAGTGGCTTGTTACTCGGTGTTACAATAAACGCTGGTGTATACCTATGTCTTACACCGTTGCGATAGGAAGGTATATCGGTTGGTTATTGGGCCTTGACATTTCTAGTAAGTAAGTAGCCAGGAAGATGTTCTAAGTTCCTGTAAAACGATTACTCGTCCGAAACTACAAGCAGATGAAGAATTTTGCAAAGTTCCGCCAATACTTGCTAGTGTACCTAGTCTAGTAATTGTTGCTTTTATTGTTGCAACAATTTGTTATAGAGATTATTTTATAATAAATAATAATGAATAAATATAGGTGAACTATTTCATACAGTATCATTTAGAACCACATTCGTAACGACTTTCTTCCCAAAGCTAATAGATTTTATTTTTCCCATTTCTCAGAATTTTAATGCATCGTCATTGATTAATGTTGATAAGTTCCTGACAAAACTGTAATCAATGAAGATACCTATACTTTGATAAACATGGGTTTTCTCACGTACTATTTTGTCCATGAAAGCACCGATGCTATTTCGATTCATCTAGAGAATCTTCATCAAGGTGAGTTTGATCCGCGGTCCGCTCGTTGCCCCCTCGTTGCTCGAGTTCACTGTTCGCAGTAACGAAAGTTTACATTTAAGATACTATTAAATGTAAATTAATTGTATTATCTTTGATTAAACCTTGGTGTGTTGATAAATAATATTACATAATAAGCAAAAATGATCAATTAATGAGAATATAACAGAATACCCAGTGTACCCAGTGTAGGCCTGGGTATGGCATACAGGTCTAGCGCGCTTTGCGGATTGATTCGCGGCCATTTTTTTTGCGCTTTTAGGTGGAACATGGAATAAGGCTTAGGTTCACACTAGCGAACATTTCCGAGGCTCCCCACCGCAGGCATGCATAATTATTGCCACTTTCACCACGATTGCGGGTAAAACCATGGGTATCGGAAAAACCGCTAGTAACCGCCAAGACCCCATCCCTATCCGCGATAATTTTCTCGCAAAAATAATAGTCGCAGAATAATCCGCAGTGCGTGCCGTAGTGACCCAAATTTTGATTCAATTAAGTACCAAATATTTTTGTTAAGGCAAGTTAGTACTTTATTTATTTATTTATCGTAATCTGGGATTCACAGTTATTAATTTAGTTCAATATAATAAAGTGTAGATATGCCAAACTTTAACCAATTAGAATCCACGTTTTGTATAAAACTCGCTTATAACTCATGGATAGTATATGCATGAATAGGTAAATTAAAAAACAAAAGGAAAACCAACAATTAAAACTAAGTACCTACTACAATAATTGCAAAAAAAATAAAAACAAAAATAAAACATAAGCAAAAATGTTTTTAAATTTAAAATATGAAATATCATAAATTTAAAATATGTTCTAAGTTGAATAAATACCAATCGCATTATATGGATGTGTTTGTGTGAAGTGTTTGTGTATTTATCTAAGTGTTCCATGGTTATTTATTTTATATACTTATGTATTGTTAAGTCTTGTACTGATCATATCTTTGCTCAATGAATCGAAGATGTTTGTTCTGACATAATAACAATCACAGGAATCTCAGATGATTCACACGGACTATGGCGATATCGCCACTTGAGAACAAACAAAGCAAATGTGGTATTAGTACATAGCAGCAGTACCTCAGTTGAGTCAATCGGCACGATAACTAGACTAATGAACAATAATGCACATAATATGGCACTTCCTAACTATACGTAGGTACATACAATGCATTGAATCATCAACGTGTCATGAAAAAAAGCCATCACCTGACTTCTAACATGTTCAAATTCAAACATGTCCTATACCTACAGGATTTCCAGATAAATAAATTACTTGATATACCATCACACACGTACAATCAATGGTAACAATAGTACATAATGCTAACAATATAAAGCTTAAAATTAGACACTAGATTAGCAAACACTGATTTTCAGCTATTACCCTCGAGATGACGAGCCGAAATCGAGCGCAATAGAACATTGAGATATTATAAGAAAATATAAAAAAATATAAAAAATATTTTTTTTATTATCCCGGACATTTCACATAGCATCATTTGGCCCCAAAGTAAGCAGAGCTTGTGTTATGGGTACCACATGACTGATATACTATTTATATACTTTTTAAATACATACACAAAAACACCCAGACCCGAGACAAATACTTGCAGATCATACAAACATTTGTACCGCGGCGGGAATCGAACCCGCAACCTTCTGCGTCTGAGCCGACACTTGCATCACTGCGCCACAGAGGTCGTCAAATATTTTCTCAATGACCCCTGATGGCTCTGTTTCTTTAGTTTCCCTAAGTTAACAAAATTATCGTAAAATATAAACGATCCTATTCTTTTATTCTAATATTTTTAATTGACATTTCTGAAATTTACTATGTTGACACATTTTAGTCATCCATCAGGTGTTGATTAACACCTTCCCTGCGGCTGCGCTAGATTAAGACTTACTTCTAGTGCTGTACAAGTCACATACTTCCCGTATCAAGAATGCCTGATATGCGTTACGACGTCTATTTTCCCGTACGTAGTCCTGACTTCAAACCTCCACAGAGACATGCAAAGTCCACAGCTGATTTTTTTTGTTGTACCAATCAATAGGTTACATCCTTGTGTATACACAGCTGCAGTCGCACGGGGTTCTAAGTAATATCTTAAAAGTTACAGGTATTTTTGGAAATGGTTGATTTTACGGGAAAATACTTGTCATGGCGCATACAACAGTCATATTGCTAGGGATGGGGTGTAATAAGTAAAATATTTTTCTGTTTCAGATTTATTATTGTTTATTCAGGTCGTACACAATCAACAGAAACTATTTATAACAAAAGTAATAATTAACTATGTAAAAAAACAGTTACTTCTTATTTTATATTATTATTTATTTTAGGTACTTATAAAAGCTAAATTACCAAAAAAATCTCTGATTTATTTATCACAATTATTTATTTTACTCGATAATTAAATCAACAGAAAAAAATAACTTAAAAATTTAACAGTACAGGTACCATACCATGAAATGAGATAAGCTTTAATAATTCTTTACATAACATCCTGCATAATCACGATTAATAGGAACTTTGAGTATATATTGAGATCTAATTCAATAATTTCATTTATTAAATTTATCTGCTTTAATTAAAGTATGGATTATTCGTTTTTTTTGTTCTCTGGCATTTGGATTGGTGAAAGATGTCTTAGTCATGGATTCAATTATGGACTCCAAAAAAGTTAACAAAGGTAATTGGTTCTCATTTTTCATTTTGTGTACAATCCATGCATTGACTAAGCAAGTCCCAAATAACAAACTCATTATCAACTTACGAAACCACTTTAGTCCTCTCGTGAGAGTGGAGTAGTAAGCGGTCATTTGGTCACTGAAATCTACGCCTTTTTTATTTTCATTTACATTATTACACTTGCTGGTTTCATAATTGGCTGTTTAGAATATCGTGAGAGTCTTCCAGTAAGTAGCGTTGTGCTCTTTAATAGCATCGTAACAGGGCGTTTATCCATCCATTTGATCATTTTAACTTCTTTTTTGTTCATAGTCCCTATAACTTCGCCTTTCTTTAATTTTGTGCTTATAAATGTCTTAGGTAATCCTTTCCTGTTATTTCGCACAGTACGACATATTAATGTCTTTTTTTTTAGTAATTCTTCAGCTAATGTAACAGATGTGTAAAAGTTGTCTGCTATTAAAGTTTTACCTTCTTACAATAAGTTATTAGTCAGTCTTAATACTATATCATGTCCATGACCTGCTCCTGATTTTTCGTAGTATTTTCCAGTATATAAACAATTATTGAGTAAGTATATCCCTCCGGCGTACACAATTTAAATAGCTTTATACCGTATTTGTGAGCTTATTTTTAATATATTGTCGAAATTTAAGTCGTCCTTCACAAGGTATCATGGTTTCGTCGATTACCATAAATCTACCAGGGCTCAAAATTTCAGTAAATGAATTCAACAAAATATCAAGTACATTTCGTATTTTATACAATTTATCTCCTTATCAAAATTATCGCTAAAATGCCAAAATTTCAATAGAAGTAAAAATCGATCTCTGGTCATCAGGTTTACTATATTATATTCATTACAATAGCATTTTTTCTTGGACCAATACAAATGCAAATAAGTTAGTTTATTGATACCCATCACCATCAACACTCCCATAAACTTTTCCATTTCCTCAAAAGTAACTGGATGCCAGTTTTTCAAGCGAGATTTTGGATTTATAGCATGTAGACTTATATATTCCTCTGCATGCTTATTGGTTTCTACTACCATTTTTTCAATAAGTTCATTAGTAATAAATAATTTATAGTAGTATGGTAGTATGGGTTTACTTAGCTGTACATTTGGTGGTATATTTATTTGGCTCCTAAGAGGATACGATGCAAAATTTGTTTGGATTGTATTAGGAATATCAAACCATTCATCTTCATCCTCTATTATATTCTCTACTTCAGTCGAAGAGCTTGATCTAGATTCACTATCATATATTTCGTCGAATGTGTCAGAGTCCGAAGTATTGTCCAAATTAGAGCTATTATCATGAACTGAAGACTCAACAGAAGAACAGTGGTCAATATTTACATTTACTTGAAAGCTAGGTACCTCTTGCTTTTTTTTTCTGTCCGATGAAACGAAATATTGTCCTACTTGTTCGGCTTCAATGTGAGTAGTAACTGTGTTATCAATTGTGGTAAGATCTGATTGCTTTTCTCTCACTTGAGTAGCAATCGGATTCCTTTTTATACGCTTTATATTAGTTTCACTTGTATGTATGTTTGTATTTTAGTATGTTTGTATGTAACCGACTCCTTAGGACGCGATTTTGACCCACTTTGAACGGCCAGATTTCATTCAAATTTTGCACACCTGTCAAAGACCGATGACAATGCAATAATTCGAAAAAGAAATAAAAAAAAGGACGCAATTTTGACCCACTTTAAACGGCCAGATTTCATTCAAATTTTGCACACCTGTCAAAGACTGATGACAATGCAATAATTCGAAAAAAAAATAAAAAAAAACCGATTATCATAAAACGAAAAAGTAGAAAATAAATAATAGTTTAAAAAAACTAAAAAACACGCTTTATATAGAAAACCAAACTTAAAAAATAGAAAATAATTTTAATAAATGTAGGTAAGAAAAAAAATGTGTTATTAAAAAAAAGCGTGGGGTGCTTTTTAAGATATTATCGAAATGATAATCCTTCTTCTCATATCTGTCAATGAAATATTTATAACTATTGACACCATGCACCCCACGCTTTTTTTTAAATAAAACATTTTTTTCTTACCTACATTTATTAAAATTATTTTCTATTTTTTTAGTTGGGTTTTCTATATAAAGCGTGTTTTTTAGTTTTTTTTAACTATTATTTATTCTTTTAGGTACTATATCAAAAACTTCTTCATCATCAGATTCTATGTCGGATACAATAAACTTTGAAAGTTTTATCTGCTTGGTAGCTCCTGGCGAGGATTCACTAGCATGATCTGAGTTTTCTTCTTCATAACAACCAATTCGAACAGCCTTACGTTTTGAAGTCGGCGTTTGGAAAATTTTAATATATCCATCGGTATTTCTAGATGTAGAACACGTTGGTGTATTACACTGTGAAAACTTACTTCGGGGTGTTGACAACATTTCAGACACCATTTCAGAACTCAGTGATGTTTCGAGCGCTGGTACTAGATTACTCACAGAAATGTTGTCCAGGGATAATGAATCAGGATCAGTCTTTTTATTTCTATTAATTATTACTTCTTCTAATAAACTAAATTCCCTTCCTGTCGATGGACTTAAAAAAATTGAACTGGGTTTTTTGTACTAGATGGTTTGAGATTCGATAAACTGGAACCAATACTCTGCACGATAATGTTTTTGCCTCTTCACCTTCTGCCTTTACTCCTTTCCCCATAATAAGTTTTTTACGTGAACATTTCATTGTTTATGTACAATTTACCTATTTACGCGAGACGAATAAAATATCGCGTTCTGTAAAAACGTATTAACTGGGCACAGCACTACGGCTAACTGAAGCTCCGCGCGCGCGCACGTTCAGTGCGGTACGGGGTTTAGGATACAGCCAAATAGTTCCCGTATCGCACTATCGTAAAATAATTACCTTTCTGTGCGTTACGAAAAAATAATTCCCGTACATTTTTATTCGTAAATTTTAATACACTTCAAGCAAGGACACCGGCAATATAGGTGTCTCTTTTTTACTTGTACGAGTACTTGAAAAAATCACCTCCACACGGAGTGCAAAACAAGGACAACTAGCTGCCGCACAGAGCAAAACCCAATTACAACCAAATACATCCCGTAACGCACTGAATGTGTTAAAACTGGGGAAAATCAATTCAATAAATGTGATCTGGATGAGGTATCTATAGATCGTTTTAAACTTTCTTTGCATAGTTCAACTGTTTCTCATCTATTTCATATTATTGTATAGTACTTGGATGACTAGCGCCCCCGAAACGTCTTGCATATATTTCATGAAAATCGTTGGAGCCGTTTCAGACATTCAGATTATACACATTATTATAAATACTAACGGGTATTTATCGCGTTTATTTACATATTTTTCCCGACGTTTCGACAGGTTTACACTCTGTCGTGGTCACGGGATGACTGAGGTAAATAAACGCGATAAATACCCGTAAGTATTTATAATAATGTGTTCTGCTCGCGTAAGTTTAAAAAACAGATTATACTCGTATATATATATATATATATACAAGAATTGCTCGTTTGAAGGTATTAGATTATTCTATACATTTCTGTGCAGATTTTCTATACATGTACATTAAAATAAATGTATATTTTAAATAAAAAAAAAATATTCTAAATTAATTTAGAACTGACATTAAAAATGTTACTCTAATCTGAACTTTAGTAAAAGCAAAATAACGTCGTCCGTATTTAAGGAAATTTAAGCTAGTTTGGCGAAACTAGAGGGTCAGGGCCATTGCTCTATATTCAAATACACATGTTTCTAAAAGATTTGCAGATGAAAATATTGTCTGACGGGAATCTGTGGGAATCGAATCACTGCTCTCGCGTACTCGATTACCACGGTGAGGTCGTCACTTCATGCAATTACATGCAATTTCATGTATTTGTTCTACTTGCATTCATAATAATTCCCCTTCACAATTCACTGTTGACATTTCCTCACGAGAGCATATAAAACAACTACTGTCGCGTGCGCAGGCGCAGGTCACGTGATATTAAGCAACTGTAACAATGCCCGACGAAATGTTATTGATAAGTTTTGTACTCGGATTATAGTACCGGCTTCCTTCCATTGGTAACTGATCGAAGGGATTAAAAGTGCATGGTTAGTTCATTTTAAATGTCGGTTTTTTTTTCTTTTTTTTTTGTGTAACTTCTTTCCTATCACTTTTCTGCAATCTGTGGGAGTAATTTCGTGAAAAAGGACGGAAGTGTGTAACAGGAAGATGAGGAAGCGGCCACTATTTGATTTGACCAATGAGCGCGCGTGTATGTCTACCACCTTTACGAACAAAGCGTTTTGCTTCCACATTTATAATTTTCAAATTCAAATTCAAATTCAAATTCAAATTCAAATCTTTTTATATCGGACAACTTAGATCATAGTTAGTAGTACATACTAATATGACAAAAGAGAGTTAGTAATATAATATTATAAAAGATACAAAGTAAAAAAAGAAGCTTACGCTGGTTCACAGAGCGATCACCAGAGTAACGAGCAGTTTTCTGGGATTACCCTGAATACCAACTTTGCCCACATCGGCGACAAGTACCTATCCGGTATAGTTTTCAGGATTCAGGTTTATCGAAGATAAAAAAAAGTACAGGTGTCTTGTAACACCTGATAAACAAACAAACAGACAAAACATTCTTTATTCAATAAAATCACAAGGACCACTTTGAATCGTCTTCTTAGCTAGTGAATCTAGGTGCCGGTTCCTCCTAACCCCAGTTCAAGAAGAATCCGGCAACAAACTTGTCTGGTCTTAACACTTTTTTGCATGATCCTCGATAAAGGGAAATGGATGGAGTAAACTTGTGCTGACCCCACTTAACGTTGAATAAGGGCAGCGAGATGATGATGATGTTTGGTAGCATTGGTAGTTTAGTTGTAGTAATGTTCCCGACACATTATTTTATAAGTGTTAATGTTGTACAGAACTCTTTAAGGACAAACAGCTCAAGTGTCGCAATTACAGCATTGTATTGAGGATCTCAGGCAATAACTTTATGCATACTTGTCAGTTGATCAGACTGGGCTTTGAAGATACGAAAGAGTTTAAAATAAATTACCTCTATAAAACACCTCTTGCATCGTTTAAGGTACTTCGTACGTTCAACGGTTCAGACCCTGGGCCCGTGGGGAACAGGAGCCCACCGCGTTTTCAAAATTATTTCTCGGCGTCTGGTAGATACGTTGCATGACCCAAGAGCTGGCTCCTATCTAGCTCAGCGTAATCTGGTAATGCCGCCAGTATCTTGTGAACGCTGCCCTCTGGCAGTGATCTGGATCAGTTGAGCTATCTATAGATCGTTTTAAACGATCCTTAGATAGCTCACCTGTTTCTTGTGTATTTTATATTATTGTATATTATTTTGTACATTTCTGTAAATTTTTAGAGATCAATTGTTCTTACTTAAAATTATCAACAACCATATCGACTAACCCTATTTGCTCAGAGAACTCTTATTAAAAAGCCCTCGAGTGAATTCAAGAAGAAAGAAAGTCTTTGACCCCACCACAGTCCGTACCAATTACGGGTCTAATGTTTTTAAACGCAGATCCTTCAATGATCACAACGATAATTTCTATGACATTGTAATTTTTTCCTATACAATCAATAGTTTTAAAAGCAGGTATTCTTAACGTTTTCTTTGATAAATAACGTAGTTATATTTTATATTGTTATTTTTCTTTGTTAATTTCGCTCACATGAGCCAGGTAAATCATTATTTTTTATTGTATAGAGTCAAATGTCCACTATCATTTTAACCGACTTCATCAAAAAGGAGGAGATTCTCAATTCGTCAAAATCTTTTTTTTTTGTGTATGTTCACTGATTACTCGAAAACGCGTGAACCGATTTTAAAAATTGTTTTTTTTGAAAGGGTATATATACTTCCCAAGTGGCCCCCGATACTGATACCATCTGATATGCCATCTGATAGGCAACATGCCTCCGCTAACATGCCAGACGCGCTGCAGAACCGCGGGAGCCCCAGCACCATCCTGAACGCATTATTATACTGAACGCGAAGGGTGTTGATCACTTTTTTAACCGACTTCATCAAAAAGGAGGAGGTTCTCAATACGTCGGAATGTTTTTTTATGTATGTTAACCGATTACTCAAAGATGCCTGAAACGATTTCAAAAATTTATTTTTATTTCTAAGGGTCTTCTCAGGTGGTCCCATTTAAATTTTACCGAAATTAGTCAAGTGGTTTTTTAAAAATTAACAAATCCTAAAAATTTTATCCATCGATGATATTTTCGATACTTGCAGTGCATAGCAGTGCGTTTAACTGGTCTACCCATATCATATATAAACAAAATACATCTACTTTCCACTAAAATACAAATTGTTACAAATTGGTTGCAATGGTTACAAATTGTAACCAATGAAGTCAGTTTTCTTCTTAGTTTATAAAACGTAATTATTCTTTATATGTATAAAGTAAATGTGAAAACTTTACCGGACTATGCGTTATAATTATTAACTTACAATAACATATAAGCAAAATACTGCGGCAGCTGAATGTGCCGAGGACCTCAAAAACCGCAAATATGCTGGTTTGGATAAGGCCTACATATTTGAGCCTTTTGGAGTCGAGACCCTGGTAGTTAGGCCCGTGGGGAACAGGAGCCCACCGCGTTTTCAAAATTATTTCACGGCATCTGGTAGATACATTGCGTGACCCAAGAGCTGGCTCCTATCTGGCCCAGCGTATTAGCATTGTCATTCAACGTGGTAATGCCGCTAGTATCTTGGGAACGCTGCCCTCTGGCAGTGATCTGGATTAGTTGAGCTATCTATCTATAGCTATCTATAGATCGTTTTAAACGGTCCTTAGATAGCTCAACTGTTTCACGTGTATTTTATATTATTTTGTACATTTTTGTAAATAAATGTTGTAATCAAATACTGTCTGTTTGTTTCTCAATAAAATACCCTGTGGAACTCTTCAAGGACAAGCAGCTCATGTATTGCAATTAAGGCATTGCGTTAAGGCATTGGTGAACACTGATCACAGGCAATAGATTAATAGGTGATCAGACCATGAACGCTACAAAACGCATCAAAAATATCATGTTTTGTATTTAAAGTATGTACTGTATTGATATCATAGGTTTTCATATTCAGCGGGCTATCAGTTGTTGTAAAACATATATTACTACTGTTACTGTATGTTACAAATTCATTCAAGATTTTAATTTGTGAGCGATTGTGGAGTTTTATATTCTTGTTAGGTGAAAATTGATTGGTTACAGCCGATTCATTCAAGATTGTGGACTGTAGTAGGTATTATACAACATGCTAGTTAAAAGTTGATTGATCTTATGGTCATTGTGAAATTGCTCGCCAAAGTCTTGAAATCTTTTTCAAAATATATTTTTATTGAATTATTTTATTGGTCAGGCTTCCTTGAAAATTTGGTTTATTGTGCTGTCGTATAAGTTTTATTGCATTTATTTCCTATAACGCAATACGCTCTCGACATTTTATCTAAGCGTCACTACCGTACGAAAATCATTTGTAAGTCATAGTCATAGGATAAGTTTGGTTAAGAATAAGGATAAAAAAGAACACTGACCAATGAACATTAAAATGACACCCAGTGGCCGCCTTTCGATCCTAAAAGTCATGGGTTCGAATCCGGTCATTAATGGATTTTTTACCAACTTGTCGAAAAATAGGTTGGTACCATCTGGCGGCCAACTCTACCACCGCATGCGCTTATTGGTCAAATCAAATAGCGCGCGCTTCCGCGACTTACTGTTACACACTTCCGTCCCTTTTCACAAAAACACTCCTACAGATTGTAGGAAAGCGAGAGGTAAGATGATACACATAAAAAAAGTACTGAGTATTCGATTTTATTGTGTTTCAATTCTTTTCAGCTCTGTTTATTCGGATTTTCTGAAAGACGCACATTTCTGTACCAAGCGCACACGCACGCGCAGCATAAGAAACACAAACAGCAATTCTGCGCCGGTCGGCCGGCGTCGGCACTGCAAGCAAAGCAAAGCTAAGCCCACTAGACTCACTACTTCGCGCCGAACCTCTGCGCGCGACTCACGCGTCGCACGCCCGAGTCTCGACAACCGATCGCTTGTGACAATCATTGTTGATAGAAAATCAGTGCAATGTGCTATGGAGCTTTATTTCTGTGAAAGCCCGAAGGGCATTTGTGTTGTTGCTTTTATCTGGATTTGAAAAAACTTGGTAAGTTAATTTAATTTTACGTACTCACTAGGGAGTTTTTTGGGTAGGCTACATTGTAAGTAAATTTGAAAATTATTTTTTGTAAAAAACTTCAGTATCGTATATATAATGAATACCTTGATTAACATACATGCCAATTGACTTAAAAAAAAACACCCTAAATAAAAAATTTGGAAATCCATTTATTTCATTACTTAATTTTATTCAACATTCAATATATTTGAAAAATTGGGTCCCTCTAATTTATTTGAAAAAAAAAATAAGGCATTGCTCTAATATATTTAAGCCCCATTGTCAGCATTGTCTTTTTGAATTGAATCGTTCCAAGCACCAACGTTATGGGCTATTGTGCGCTCACGCCTTTACGTTCGGGTTCACCGTTAGCCATAATAACTTTTAGTACAATATTTGCGGCAGTTTTTACAAGTAAATTTTTATAGGCGTCTGGGGCCGTGGTTTTAAAATAAACTACGTCGTTTGCATTATACTGTATTCCATATGATTCAATATCTGGAGTAATTTTTTTATAGTTTTCAGAATTATTATTTCTTGCGCCATGTACTCTACATTCATTTACATATGTCAATATCGTATCAACTTTTTTCTTTCTATAATCCTATAATCTGTTTTGACGTAAATTTTTCCAATATCGTACAAATCACAAAGCAACATTTTTTTACCATCGATAAACCTGCGTTTGACCACGATCTCGCCTTATGTTAAGCGCTAATGTGGCCGACGATGGGGCACGCAGGTCTAGAAGACATATATTTTATCGAGACTTGAAGATACCTAGATTGTAGTTTTCAGGAAAGACAGACGACGGCAAAGCATTCGAATCACGCATTATAAATGTGGAAGCAAAGCGCTTTGTTCGTTAGGATGGTAGACTGACAAGGTATGGATTGGATGGTATTGAAAGGTACGTCTGCTTATCCTGTTGTGGAAAGGAGATGGTGGAATGGAATTAGATCATGTAATTCCTGGGATCATGTAAATCCATTCTCCAAAATGTATCCTAAATATTGAAAGATCGATACACTTATAATTCGATTGTTTACACTTGTGCTAAGTTTCAATTCATTGGTTAAAATTCCGCGAAGATTACCCAATGAAACCTAATATAACATGAAGCTATATTATAAGAGCTATGTTACTTCATTAAATACCAAACGAAGAATCTATCACCCTATAAATAAATACTTAACACTGGACTTTACACACAGTATCATCTAGACCCAAAGTAAGCGGAGCTTGTATTATTTGTATCCTATCCTACTCCGTCCTCTCCTTCTCGTCCTCTGTCCTCATCTTAATCCGTTGCGTCAGTATTTTTATGACTACTGTCACTGTTCTCCACTAAACTAGACATCACCTTTACTTCCTTACCTTTGTAGAATAACATTGTAATGCAAACCCATTTGCTTTGCTCCACATAAAGTATGTAGCGCAAGAAAATGATTCATCGTCAAGAAACTAGACTCTTTTCAGTGTGAATCATCAAATTTATGTATTTTGTCATATTTATTACAAACATGTTTATCATTATAACATCTGAAACATCAACAATATTTGTCGAATAAGCATCATTTATTATTTAATCATTAATCACCTTATTATTGGGCGTTACTATGTATAATAACTATGTATATACAAAACAAAAAAAAAAGTATGTTAGTAGTATATCAGTCATGTTGTACCCATAACACAAGGTATGCTGACTTTGGGGCCAGATGATGCTGTGATAAATGTCCAGTATTATGATTATTATTATTATATCAGTCATGTCTACCACATGACTGATATCTACTACTTACATGATACCTACTACTTATATACTTATACGATGTTGCTTGAAATGTCCGGCATTATTTATTAATTTATTATTTTTATTATCCACTTCTTTTTTATTGGATGTATGTCCAATATGCATCAGAAATCTGTTAATATTTAGTCTGTTTCCATTTTAAAATTTTGACACCTCTAAAAGTACCTCCTTTGTCGGCGGCCAGCGACCAGGCCTCTGTTTACGGACTCCTAATAAAACAAACTTTGCTGGGGTGGCAGCAGCGTAAATACCCAGAACAGAGGCTTTGAATAAAACCTGCTTTCTACTAAAGTGTCACTATACACATGTCGAACTACTACAAGCATTATGACGACCAGTGGACTAAGGTAAAACTTACCTACCTAAGTACTTACATACAGCATCCAAAAAATTATGAAAATGTTGACGCCATAATTACTGTAATAATATTATGTATATCCTCCATAATACAGCGGTGTCCTCGATTTCAACCACACGGCAAAGACAAAACTAAGACCATAAGCCACAAAAGTCACCAAGAATTCATGAAATAAATTACAACACACGTTTTTGCTTCTCAGTAAACTCTACGCGTGTGTGCTACAGTGGATCGTGGGATGAATATGTTATCCTGCGGGTCCGCGGCACGTTCGGTTATTGTTTTATTGTCCCGCTAAAGCCTTTACAACCTGTTTGGTACCCTGGCTGAAGCTACTTACGCGGCATTGGAGGTGTTGCTTGCATTATGACTCGATTACTTACTTTGAGAATTATTTAGCTTAGCTTCATAATTTTTTCATTGAAGTCCGTATTTTTTAAAGCAACAAAATATGTTTATAAATTACCAAGATTTCTAATGCGAGATACTTAATAATAATAATGCCGGACATTTCACACAGCATCATCAAGCTCCAAAGTAAGCAGAGCTTACCTACGTTAAGAAAGTGTTTAATATATATCAATAGTAGGAAATTAAAACGGCATTCATCACCATTACCAGATGGTTAACGGCTAATGATAGACTGGTATAGGCCCCTGTTTTCCGTAAATTGGTAATTCCAACCACTAATTATATCATAAACATTAACTAACGATATCTAACTTAACTGCAGTGGGATTCCCGATTAGGTACCTCATTTGAATTAAACTTGCATTTATCAAGTAGTTGGAAGTTTAGAATCGACATTAAAATGCGGCGGCTCTGAATTGGGTGATTGTTAATTCTAACCGGTGTTAATACTCCATTTTATTATTCTTCTGATACTCTGAAATAGTTACCTCTCACTTAAACTTAAGAGTAATACGAGTAAGAACTAAATAAGGCACTTGACTAGACTTCATTAAGCAGAATAGTTGAGCAGCTACACGCTGAGACTAAGTTCGAGAGTCTCGAACACCGCCGTGAAGTTGCTTGCCTTTCGAGCTTTTATAGAATACATTTCGGGAAATGTGCCCAGGAATTGCATGATATAATCACCTTCCTTTTACAATAGGACAAGCAGAAGTACCGCTCAGTACCCCATACCTTTTCAGTCTACCGCCATTACCAAGCGCTTTCACTTTGCTTCCACATTTATAATGCGTACAGCCAAGTATTCGAATGCTTTGCCGTCGTCTGTCTGAAAACTACAATCTGGGTCTCTTCAAGTCAAGAGTAACCCTTCGTGCCCCATCGTCGCATCGGCCGCATCGTTGTTTACCACCGAGCAAGATCTTGGCAAAACGAAGGTCAATCTAAAAAAAAAACTCGCAACTCTATCTGCAGTATAATGTCCAATCAAATCAAAAAGTAGATTCACAGTGATATTGAAGGTTATTCCTTTATATGCCACTGGATGAGCCGGTAAATTTCGCACAACCTAAAATTGATTTGATTGTCAAACGATGGGTCCGCCACGAACGCCATCTAGGTATAACTAGCTTAGAATTTTTTTATCTTTTCCTAAAACAACAAACGAACCCAAAATCGTCGAGAACAAAAAATAAAAATTGGTTGAGTTATTTTCGAGTTTTCGCTAGAGTTTGCCAGCACGGCAATGGTTTTTATATATAAGAAGATATTATAATCATTAACATATTATGCCGCACAACAACGGCCTAAACAAATAATAGAAGCGCGAGCGCATCGTAATAACATTTTTCGAACTCACAAGGCGTAAGTAATTCAAATTAAGTTTACACGGACACAAAAAATGTATCAATGCGTATGCGCACTTAAATGAGGAGAACTGCCTGCTAGTTGCGTGCGTAAACGATGCAATAGTTGGTAGTAGCTTTACCTTCTGCGCTATAGGTTGAGGGTTCGTTTCCCTCCCAAGACAAACATTTGCGTAGTGAACGCAGAAGGTTGCGGGTTCGATTCCCGCCACGAGACAAATGTTTGTATGATCTGCAAGTATTTGTCTCGGGTCTGGGTGTTTCTTAGTTTAATATGTACCTATGTACAAAATAAATGTACCTATATAAGTAGTATATCAGCCATGTTGCTACCCATGACACAAGCTCTGCTTAGTTTGGGGCCAGGTGATGCTGTGTGAAATGTCCGGCATTATTTATTTATTTATCCCAGATACAAATATGGGAATTGGGTATTGGATATTGGGAAAGAGGCATAAACAACAAGCAAGCGGCATATCTGGTTCAATTCCACCAAGTGACAATTTGAACGCAATGAGTTATCTATTTGCACAATCTGTATTGAATACTGAATTAATCGCCTGATAAGCTGAGGCCAACAGTTTATCAAGAACTCAATATGTATATGTACTTAATATCTGCTAGGGACCTAATTTCCAAACGATTGGACAATAAACGCATTATTTAATCTACGGTTAGAGTGTGCATGGCGACCAAAATATACAAGTCTATGCTCTCTTATTTAACTTGTAAGTTATAATAGTGAAATAACATAAAAAAACCTTTGATTATAGGTAAGTACAGATTTTATAACAAACTAACGACCCGTTCGTCCGTGCACGTGTACCGACCGTACTATAAACATGTAGTACTTAAATTATTTTGTGTATCATCAAAAGTTTCAGCGCACGCCAAATAATGACTTGATAACTCGGGTTACTTTATTGCGTAGCTATTTTATTTTTATATAAAATAAAATATAGCCTACGTAATGTATCTTTTCAAATTTTCAAACTCGGATTAGAAGTTTTTGGGTTTATCCATTACAAACAAACATACAAAAAATGTTGATTGAATGCCGCTAGTATAACACAAGGAAGATAAAACTATGATGTTTGACGATGGTACTTAAATTTCATACAAATTATTGTTTAAAAATATATAAAAAATAGCGAAGAATGTTTTTTCAAAAAAAATAAAATTTATATTGTTGTACTAATAAACGGGTAGGTACTTATCGCGTATTACCTCTTAATCGTGTCTGGGTATTTCTATGTATAATATGTATGTATTTACAAAAAAAGTATATAAGTAGTGTATCAGTCATGTGGTACCCATTAAACAAGCTCTGCTCACTTTGGGGCCAGATGATGCTGTGTGAAATGTCCGGGATTGTTTATTTATTTATTTATATTTTTTCCCGAATTTTCCGATCTGTTGCAATAACTGCGATAACTATTAAGGTAATAAATCATAAATATACTTTAACTACAATAATTCTGATCGCGAAAGATTAAAAAAAACTTACTTACTTATTGAAAAGCAAATATTTAACCAAACCGTTTTGTACTTAGAAGTTACCTACATTGTCCTATCGCGTTCAATGAAATGTTATGTAAACAGACTACGTTGATGATATTCGATCTGACACCATATCGTAAAGATAGAATTTCCCTACGATAGACCCCCTGATGTTTATATAGGACTAAACCACAACCCACAGGTTAGATAGAGATTTGTTGACTCTATGATTTAGTCACGGAGTCCGATGCAACTTGGCATAGGATCAAATTCAAACAGTCTCTTAATTTCTGTGAAGTCACGTTTTTGTATTTATCGTTAGTGTTAGTATTTAGCAAGCAGCCTTGACGAAACCCTTAATTCGTTAGAAACAGAACTGTTGTTTTGCGCAAGAGTAGACCGTCCACACTAAAGCAAAAGTCGCGAAACATTCATTCACAACCTATTCAACTAACTCTTTGGAAAAAAAAAACTATTTCATGATATAAATTCACTTTTGGATTGTCGAAGCCTTGACCAGTTATAGAGATCGCTTCAGTTCATTTATTGCAAAGTCATCTATAGCTCTGCGACTAGTATCCTAGTGTGGACGAGGCATAAGGTTTCTGCGATTTGCTCTAGAATATGTTGCATTTTTGCGTGGGAACCGGCCACAATGCGACTTGCTCTCACGCTCTCTGCTGTTTCTTGCGCCATTCTGTCAGCTTCATTGTCGTGCTTTGGAGCTGGTTTCGCTAATTGATCCCGGTTTAGCTTACTGTTCGAACTCAATTATTATCAAGAGTAATAAAAAACAAGGCTCGATTATGACACTATCATCTGTTAGGAGAAATACACTTTTAGTCATTGGAAGTCCCTAAAATACAAAGTTTAAATTGTCTGCTCTGGTAAAATGCTTGGAACAACTGATATTTCATGAGCCCGTCGTCGCTTTCAACCAATAGCAAGAATGTTGCCATATTGTAAGTCGTTTATTTGATGGTACCTGGTATACAAAACAATGTTATACACGCACATTTCTTTACAACTTAACGAAAAGTTGCTCTATCGTGTGCTCGTGCTAAGTGAAGCGAATAAATTGCATACCAATTTGTCAAAAAAGTCAATAACTTCCATAATGATGTGCTAAAAGCATATTGTTATATTAGAACATGACATGGTACCATGATAATATTGACTAATATCGAAAGTGGACTTTAGCAATCTTCTTAATATTTCTAAGAACCTTACCGTCCGCAATAAATGATCGATGATTCACGCGTGACTCACCGGTCCCGCTCGATTAAAGTTGTCCGATTGTTTTCACCGATTTCTTCAGCTGGCCAGCTAACATAGTACGCCAATTATCCATTAAAAAAACACCTGGCGGGTGACAGCGAAAGTCGTACGGAATCTTAACCATTATTTGTTGCCGAATTGCATACAAACAACACGCAATATGGCGTGCTGCTAAAGGAGAAGTCACAAAAAATGCGAATACCAATATACTCGTAATCATCGGATTTTACCTACCTGTTGCCATAGAATAGCCTAATAGTTACCGTTGCTATGTAATTTATCAAAGAGCTTAAATTATAAATAATATCCTGTCCAGTATTTCATGTAACTTCTCGAATTAATGACATCAACAATATTCATTCTCAAGGTATGAATTTAATACCTATCTAGTATCTAACCTAATAATATGAAAATTCTTTGATACACATAATGTGCTGTAAATATTAGTTAGCTTTGATAAACACAGCCTTAAAACATCACGAACTGCGAATTGCCGTCGGCGTTGTCGGCAGTGCAGGCGTTCACGCGTCTTCGTTCAATACTCTTGGAATGTTGTGTTATGCGCTTTAACACAATTCGTGTAATATTTACATAATAATTATTATGCACGTCTGACTTCAGTAGGCCACAAGGTCTCGGTCTATTTTTATCGCGCCATTTACATCTCTATCTTTCACGCCTACATTATTTAGCTTAAACTTAAACCAATTTAGCTGTTTGGTTTGGTTACATAATTATAACGATTTGGCAATGAACATTTTCATTATCACAATGAGATTTGACGTGATAACGTCTAACAAATCGATGAACGCCGGCTGCACGCACGAAAAAGGATGACTCATTGTCCCGTAACGCTCATTGTAACATTACGATCGTAACTAAAGCGCACGAGAGCGACGTGGTCACGTTAAACTATCGTCCGTAGACCGACTTTACAGACAACCAATTTTTTTTTACATTATTATCGACAAATTCTTTTCCTTGCTATGTCACTTGTTATTTCCAACCATCAATGTGGTGAATGAATTAAAGTGTGCCTCCGAGGCTCCTTTGAGTTTTATTTACTAAAAAGTATGTCTGTAAGCAAATCAGAATTTCCATGGCCGTTCTCGATAATTCATAAGTTTTATCATAATAGCATCTCCAAATGTCAGATTGTTTACATCGAGAGCTACATTCCTCCGACGCGCAACCATGACTGCTGTATCATCGGATATAGCAAGTACGTTTATTACTTCAATGACTTTGAACTTTTTTATAGCAACGCACGCGGCGCCATCGAAAATAGAAATTCCAGCCTTTTGTTGCACGACATTCTCCATTCTTCTCCTGGACATTGCTCTTTCGTGGATAATCCATGGGAACTTAATATTGTAAAGTTAGTGATATCTATTTATTGAAAAAGTCTAAATCTTTATGAAATATTTTATTATTTTATGTTCTGGGAATATAGGAGGAGGTATTTTGTCTAATATCTAACTCATGTCTTCGATAACATCGTGTCCTTGATAAGTTTTTCTTATATATTTGCCTCGCTATCGTACCAGCATCCGCTTGCTGCCAAGGCTGTTCAAACGGACGATAAGCGCCAGTTAAACAAGCATTCAGTTCGTATATTGCATAGATACGCTGGTCAAATATACCCGCTGGCCAAACTGGGTTAACCCTTTAAAATATTTGATCGCAACAGTTTGTTTAGATAACGGGAGGTTAGAACGGCTCTTGTTTGTTTAGGCTCAATTTAGTGTTTAATCGGCATGTGTCTCGCCAGTGTTTAAACAGCACTTGATTAAACTGCCTATATTTAGCTTTTCGTAGGTATTATATGTCCCATTTATTGAATCACTAGCTTCAGCCAGCATGGTACTTACATAAATAGCATTAATACTATAATTCTTACAAATTAGTGCCGTTGTTGCAGCGTGATTGAACATCTAAACTTTTTAGAAGGATTCTCGATTTAGCATCATTGTATGTACTTTGAAATATTTACAATTTTAGTTGTACAACCGCAACAAACAAACTCAATTGTTGTTTATAGAAAATTATCACAATAATAATAACTGTTGTGGCTTTCAATAAATACCTAAAATCCATTGGCCACATCAATAATTCGATGACTAAATTATTTACAACTTTGTTTACGTGGATGGTTCCATATAACTGATGTTTAGTTACCTTTAGTTTTCAGAGTAACTTGTCTAAAACTAAACTAAGAACTAAATAGAAAGCAGTATTTAATCAGTGCTGCAGATCGCATCAGGCACCGCTATCATTTGCCTCAATTGGTCGCAGCTGCGCGACCCCTCAACAATGTTTCATTACGTTACTCGGTCATTCTACTTCTGTCTTTAATTATAATTATACTTCTTTCTTCCTGAATTTTTGTTTACTTGAGGCATCAAGCTTACCACAGTACGACAAAGTAAACGACCCCCTTTATTCAATTCATTAATTTGCTACAGTGGTTTTGTTATATTATAGATCTGATCAGATTTTTGTCCCTGCATCTGCATTTGCATTTTTTCCTGCATTAGACGCGTATTGATTATTTTCCAAAATAGTTACTAACCAGCTACCTTCTTATGTTTTGTTTTATGGTGATGTTGATATGGTGGTTTAAGATAAAAAGTTTATCTATTACAACAAAATACAAGTAGTAGGATCAAAATTTACAGAACACAAAAATATACTATCTAAAGTATTTGATACACATTGTTACATTGCAATGCTGAGGATTTTCTTTATCAATTTTATATATGAAAATCTTATGCTTTGTTATTCGTTAGCGAATGCCAATGCCATCTGGTTCCGGTCCGCACTGCCCTTTCAATGTCATTCCACTTATAAAACAGCATACCAAAGTTAGGTTCTTAATCGAGAGTAGTATTGCATGATTCCAATATCTATATCTAATTTGAATACTTTAGACACTTAACCAAATGTTAAGCCTACAAAACCAAATAAAGTTCATAAAGGCCCAAGTACTTCAACTAACCCCAATGAGCGCCTGAGACGCGAATATTGCAAACGCGAATCATGCAAGCTTCAGCCGGTGAGTTTCTATAAAGAATGATGTATTACAACTATCACAGAACTAACAGTCGATTACTGATAATTGGCAACATCAATAGACAATGTGGACACTACAAAAACATTGAAAAACGCATCACTATCGCCACTTATCGCCACGCTCTACTATCGGTTGACGCCCTACGTTGTGTAACTTAAGTCATTATGATTTACGGCATTGTTTTGTCAGTTTTACAACTTTTAAGTCTTTTATCGGACAGATATTTTTAGTGGCTTTTGTGAACTATTGATAAGAAAACTTTATGCTATAAATATAATTTATATGTTTATCATTTGTTTTCGAATACGTGACAGCTATATTACAGGTGTTATAATACCGTTTCGCTTCTTTATGAGCCTTCGTTATATCTTAAACTCGAACAAAACGGAGGTAATCGAGCGCCTTGTTCCATTAACTTCTTAAATAGCCATTAATTGTTTGTTAATTGTCATTAATTGGCCGTTTATTGAGCCGAATCAGACGACAATTTCACCGATCGTCTCACAGATAGTTCCGGATTGTGACTTCCTTTATATTGGTTTGCGCGTTCGTTTTGAAGGTCATATTTTATTGATCTCTCTTTTATTTGGTCAATAGGCACTCCGTGTAGTAAGGTCTGTAAACTGGTTAACGCCTGGTTCAAACTTATTTCACGGCGTCTGGTAGAAACGTGTGACCCAAGAGCTGGCTCTATCTGGCTCAGCGTATTAGCATTGCCATTCAACGCTAATACAAATACGAATGTATTAAACGTCGCAATGCCGTGTCTTGGGAACACAGCCTTCTGGCAGTGATCTGGATCACTTGAGCTATCTATAGATAGCTCAACTGTTTCCAATGTATTCTATTCTATATTGTTTTGTACATTTCTATAATTATTTCGTTTAGTTATTTATTAAGAAGTTTGTTTGTCTTTAAGTAGTTATTCATTAAGGGTCCATCTTATAATCAGACTCTAGCTAATTTGTTGTTTAAATCTGTTGCCATCTCTATTCATTGACATTAGAAAGAAAAGGACAGAGCATACTTAATCGCCTCACTAGCTACATTTGTGTTTAAAGGATAGAGGATAATTGTCTGCCTGGTTTTCGTTCTTATTCGTGCAATCATTTATTTTTCTTATTCGGTAAAGTCCCAACTTGTGTGCAGTGACATTTTCGTACTGTCGTAACGTAACATAGTTTCTGCTGTATTATGTCGCGTAAGCCAAACCTTATTCAAAGTCAAGTCAAAAGACACTTTATTCAATACAATCACAAGGATAACTTTGAAACGTCTTACATACTAGGTGAATTTAGATGCCAATTCCTCCTTACCCAAGCTCGAGAAGAACCGGCAAGAAACTTGTCCTGGTCCTAACGCTTTTTTGAATGATATTTCTTATCGTGCAAAAAAGTTAACTACGAAAACTGAGCTACGAAAAACCGAATACAAGAGAGTTTATATATTTCAAATATGTCGGTTAACTGTCTGAGGGCAGAGCGACATGAGGCCATGCATTACTATCAATAATATAGTAATTCATGTTACGAGTATAATACGCTTTCTTGAAAATACCCTTTATGTTTGATTTACATTTCTTAATAGGTAGTTTAGTTGCATTTTATTGTAGACAGTAAAATGGTATGATGGTACTTAACCTCATAATTACCTAAGTAAATAAATAATGCCGGACATTTCCCACAGCGTCATCTGGCCCCAAAGTAAGCAGAGCTTGTGTTATGGCTACCACATGACTGATACACTACTTATACATATTTTTTGTTAGAAATACATACACTATTATAGAAACACCCAGGCCCGAGATAAATACATGCAGATTATACAAACATTTGTCCAGCCGCGGGAATCGAACCAGGCGGGCCTTTATATGTAAAATACTTAATTATAGATTCTCTTATTCTAATTAAAATACTGAACAACTTGTTATTTATTCGGATCTTTATTTATTATAGAGTTTTTAGTTATTAGTAAATGTTACATAAGTAATTCTAAGAAATATGAGTAAATTGAAATAATTATGTATGTATTACCATAGCCAGTCAAAACCACAGACAAACAGGTAAGTTTCTCAGAACTCGCAAATGTAACAACAATTGTTACACGTTACACTACAGAGTGTAGAAAGCTAATCACTGAAATTGCACCGTTTTGGAAAATTACACTGATTTTCATGTAAGTGTTCGTAATTACAGTTATTTACAGAGCTAATGGCTGTTGTGTAAACATGTGTAATAGTTACATGTTATCTGCGTTAAGAGGTTAGCGAGGTACCTACAACGGTTATTCATAATAAATGTACCTACCTATATTCCAATAGATAAAAGTATGAATGAAATGACTACCTGTTTAAGCCTAATACAATGATTTTGATGCGGCGCTCTAGACGCAATTTTTTTTATCAGAATACATCAAATAAGGAATTCTGAAAAAAGTTTAAAGTGTAATGTTTTAATTAGCTTATTATTAGTTAAAACGACATTAACTTTAAAAGTAGATGATGATTATTGTCTAATTTAATTAGCTTATTATTAGTTAAAACGACATTAACTTTAAAAGTAGATGATGATTATTGAATATTTTAGACATTATTTTATAATGAAAATATAAAACTATCAGTTACTTTAAAACAATTAGAAACGTGGAAATAGGAGGCAAAATATTGGAAATACATACTTTATTTATTTTATAACATTTATTCCTTCAATTAACGAACCACTATATAACTATAAAAAAGGCATTTTTTTCAAAATCGATTAAGGCTCCTTTCGTGCACTTGACACATGTTTTCGAACTTAGGTTCTACGACATGCTGGTTTCCTCGCCATGTTTTGCTTCAAAGTTTGAGGATAGCGGTACAGTATCGCACATACATGTTTCGAACAGAAATCTCCATTGGTCACGTCCTGATTTTAATCCACAAACTAGATCAAAACTAGATCAGATCTAAACAACTAGGGCTTAAAGTACAGTTTATGCTATTGTCAAATTTTTGGACACAAACCTGTGTTTATATAAAGTACGTTAATTATTTTTTACAAAATAATGGCTTAAGTAAAGCTACAATGTGAAAGTGTCTCAAATGAAATTGATAGGTATCCGATTGGGGTATCCAAATTTCTGGTTTCACTTTTTAACTTGTTGAACATGCGGGTATGTTAACTCGTAATTCTCGTATAAATTAATTATTTATAGTATACTGTATTCTAGCACAAGCATTTTTCGCACTGTCTTTTACGCACTGAATACCTACCATATTTTTCTTTTATTTGTTTACAGAAATGTACAAAAATATACAATAATACATGTGAAAGAGTTCAACTATTTAAGGACCATTTAAAATGTTCTATAGAAAGCTCTAACCCAGATAACTGCCAGAAGACAGCGTCCCCTAGACACTGGCAGCATTGCCACGTTGAATGGTAATGCTAATACGCTGGGCCAGATAGGAGCTAGCTTTAGGGTCACGCGACGTTTCTATTAGACGGATGACGTGAAGTACTATACCTAGTTGAATGTATATCATTGCTAAGTATTTCCACGGTATGTACTTGGCCGCTGTGTTCATCCACATAATGTGATTCTCGTAACTTGTTAATTGCAAATCCATAAATGGATTCAATTACATTATGCGCATTGAATGCCTAAGATGCCTCGGTAGGAAAGTTACAACTTATTCTAACAACTTGTAGGCTTTCTCAGCCGATGAAGTGTCCAATTCTGTGGTTTCGGAGGAGTTCAAATTAGGGACCTCGTTGCGGTTTTACGGAATTCTTGTAACCTTGTTCTGTGGTTGATAAAAATTGGGCTTCGATTATTATCCTACTAATAAAAGAATGCGAAAGTTTGTGAATATTTAGATGTCTGTGTTTCAGTTTATTATATTTGTTTGTTGCAATGGCTGTGCAGATTTGGATGAAACTTAATATACTTATATTCTTAAGACCTGGAATAGTATTAGGCTACTTTGTATGTATGTTTGTTTGTATATAGGTTAGGTACTACGCGTTAGCCTTATATAATAATGACAGAAAAAAATGCTTTCTAATTATTAATATTTAACCTATTATAAAATTGATCTAATTTTAATTTTCGGCGTTATTGTTTTCCTGTTGGCCTTGGATCCCCACCAGTGGAATAAAACAAGTGGATTATGAATCCAGCGCATGCTGACAGCGCGTGTTTGGTCGTTAGGCACTCCGTACACGAAGTGATAGGCAAAATAGGGATCAACAGCAAGTTTCGTGTATCGCAACCTAATGAACTTACTGGACGTATGTACGTACAGGTACGTACAGGTACGTCCAGTAAGTTCATACTTCTACCATATTAACTACGTAGAACTACGTAGTTAATATGGTAGAAGTATTAAAAGAAAAGTCAATAAGTTAGTTAAGAGTATAAAATTATAAGTACGTAAAAAGAATGTTAATTAAGTAGGTAGATACTATTTAATTCAGTGATAAACTGCAAAGAACATATTATTTTAAAAATAAACATATTTTAAATGATAGGTAATTTTTGATTTTTGATTGAAACGCTGGGAGGATGATGTGAAGAACAGCTGGCCCAGCATGGAATCAGGTAGCAAGAGATAGGACACGGTGGAAATATTTAGACCTTGGTCGAAGGAAAAGCTGTTGCAAAAGAACCGCTTGCCGAAACATAATATTAGGAATAAACAAATTTAGTATAAGTTAGTCTAGTTAAGGCATTAGTCAAGGCATTTTCTATTTTATCAACTTATATGTATGTAGCAAACAGCAACAAAGGCTTATTTTATTTTATTTATTTTTAATTTTTGATTTTATATTAATCCATTCTCCAAGTAGGAGGTCCAATTTAGTATTCTAAACTAGAAAACGCTATTTAGTAGGTGCTTACCGATTTATGATATATTTAAATATTAATAATAAATTCGAGTCGCGTTCCCACCATGATTTGTATGATCTGCGGGCTCTGCCAGTTTTTGTGAACATGATTTTGGCGCAATGACTTCCGGCGCGGACTATCGCTGGAATATACTAATCTGGTAAAGTTTGGAACACACGAGCGCACAAAATCCGCTTTTATTAATTTACCTATTTTATTAATGTATAAATGCCTATTTAATTGAATTTTTCTTATTGTTTGTGACAATATTAGTATTACTCATACTTTTGATGCAAACATCTGTTTTGAGAACCTTGTGTCTAGACACACCTAACATAGTTTTACGACATTACTAACTCTCTATTTGTATTTTGTATATTGGTAAATAATAATAATAATAATGCTGGACATTTCACACATTTCATTTCATCATCTGGCCCCAAAGTAAGCACAGCTTGTGTTATGGGCACCACATATTATATTCTTCTTAAATAGTTTTTTTTTGTAAATACATACATATTATACATAGAAACACCCAGACCGGAGACAAAAAAATTGCAGATCATATAAACATTTGTCAATATCAAATATCGACAGTAAATCATCTATCAATTTTGCATAAGCAAAAAGTTAATGATTGTTACGATTCTATGTTGTACAAAAATGAGCTTTACTAAGCAGAGCCAATCAAATCAAAATATTCTTTATTCAATAAAATCACAAGACCAATGTTTTCTTTAATCGTCTTCTTCTTCTTCGAAATGACTAGTGCCATGATGAAAAGAAAAAGAAGAAAAATCTGGCAAAAGACTCGTCTAGTATTAACGCTTTTTTGTATGATCCTTGCTAATTTTGTGTTAAGGATGCCGAGTCGAGTAGGAGCAGATTCATCCCAAGCTTTTTTGTCATCTAAATAAATAATCAAAAAGATTCAAAAGTGATCCAAAGTGCGTAGAAATTATGTGAGTTACTTTCACAGGCAGTAGTCTTACTAAGAACTATATATTTTATAATGCTAGGTATCACTTATGTTACTACAAGTACCTACTATAAGTATATACCAGTGACTACTCGACACCAGTGTATAGATGGCCTTACAGCTCGCGTTGCAAGACAATGACCCTCGTAGTACGAGAACTGACTCTGGTCCTGTCTGTGTCTGTCTGTGGTGTCATTATCATGTGGCATGTTTAGTCTGTGGTTTCGCTGAATTGATGGCTTTGTTTAAGAAGTGAGATGTGAGCACAAACTATAGGATGCTAACACATGATGTGAGTAACTAAGAGCCTTTAGGGTTCAAACTTAGTTAGTACCTAAAATATAAAAAAATACTCTACTAGGTTGGTTTTAAGGCTATGATTCGGAGACGACATTTGCAAAGCCCACGTCATAAGTAACAAGTATAAATAAAAAAAATCCCCAGGCTTAATAATAAAATCTGTACTCTCAAACGGTGAAAGAACCATCGGAGGAAACCGGTATGTCGTGGATAATAAAAAGGTTGAAAATATGTGCCAAGTGCACGAAAAGAGCCTCTGATCACACTTCAAGCCTTTCACCACCCTGTACCGAAATAACTAGTGATACGATAAAAAGAACAATAATAAAACATTAAGATTTAAGACCATACCAATGAGCATGTTACCTTTGATTTCGACTTGATCAGTTTGTCAAAGTTGCTCACATCCCTTTAACTAGAAAAGAGTCGATGATCTTTACATGACTGAACAGATTTTCTTGAATCATAGCTTGATCAATCTTATCTTCCCAACAAAAAAAAACCAAATCAAAATCGGTTCATCCATCTAGGAGCTACGACAGCCCACATGCACACATGCACAGACAAAAACGTTAAACTTTAAAAAAAACCCTCTATTTGCTTCAGTTCGGGGATTAAAAATGCAATGAATTGACAAACGGAAGCATCTGCTTACGTTTAGCCCGTTCCTGAATCTAAAAATCTAAGAATAAGCTTTGAAGGATCATTAAGGATTTATAAAGCCTATTAACCAGAGTTTGTCGCCGACTAAATAGGAAGTCAAGTCAAGTCATAAGATATTTTATTCAATACAATCACGAGGATCACTTTGAAACGTCTTACATACTAGGTGAATTTAGGTGCCAATTCAACCTAATCCAAGCCAAGCCCTAGAGATTTTTTTGTATAATCCATCTTATAACTTAACTTAACCTTAACTAAAAACGAATACAAGATAGTTTAAACATTTCAAATGTGTCGGAGTAGTAGTAGTATTCACGTTGTTGTATATATACTCATTCGATGGATTTGTTTCCGGCAATGATAACACTTTGTTCACCACGGAGACATAAATAGAGTCACCACACCATCCCGGAAATGGAATTAAAAATTTCCCCATGACGAGTAGGTATCTATCGCCGTCGCAATGAATACAAATTGTATGGGATCGATGCGATTGACCCGACAACTTGCTGTCAAGGCTGTATCATTGGTTCTATGGTAATCGTCTAATTTTAGCAATGTATTGTATAGATGTTTTAGTAGAAGTAAGTTTAAATGTATAGAGGTGTAAGGAGGTATACAAAGGCATTCTGATTCCGACTTATGTTTATGGCAACAACTTACCAAATGAAGAAACTTCAGTCTCGTAACATCAGAAAACGATATTGGGTGAGAGGTATTTATAACGCTAAACTAATTGTGCCGTGTTTAATCTTGTTAAAAATAAGTTAATCATATATGTTGTATGTCTTCGACTTTGACCCTGATTTGACGCAACTGTCTCGATTTTGACACAATTTGCACCATATAGTTTTGCAATTTTGTAATTTTGCAAATAAACATTTTAATGTTCGTAGTTTGATAAGTCATAAAAAAAACCCTGAATACAGCAATATGTATAAATAAATATTACCTATCTCAAATGTCAAGATTTTGTTGTGAAATGTATTGCCAATTAAATTGAACTCCCAAATATCGGCGATTGCTCAAACGTCCACATTCCACATCCCATGACCATTTCCTCCATGCCCAATTAATTTCGATTCAATTATTCAATACAAGTCACCGATGCAAGCGGAAACCTCTCGTCTCTTTCTATCACTATGTAAAATGTGAGATGGAGGGTAGCATCTCGCGTTTCGTCTACGGTTTGTGCCATACTCGTGCCTTTGATCGTTATAGTGCCTTTTACGGATGCAGCGGTTTTAAGAAATTCATTACGGGAGAACGGTGGCTGCTGCTTTATAAACAGCATTATTTTTTATATTTTTTACGCATTTATTAGTTATTTATATCTCGAGCCTCTTTTGCTCATAATTTTTACGAGTTATAACACCTATAATCAGTGTTAAAATTTAGTGAAAAACTGAGTCTTGTTATAAATTATATATCCGCCGGCATTAATAGTTTTCTGGAACATTTGGCATACCATGTATTGTAAACACGTCACACAAATTCACACCAAGAACAAAGGGAAAGTAGTAAATCCTCCATTAGTTGGAACAACACGGATCGACTGAGGAACAGCATCAACTCGACTATTTCTGTGCACTGGTTAGTAAATAATAAATGATTTGTTTGCTAAATTGAGCAAATCAATGTCGGGTAACGGAAGCTGTCTAGATGACGGCGACGCGACGCGATTAGACCGAACTTGAACTTTTGTTGAGAAAATCAATCAATCAATCTATGAAAGTACCTAATGTAACTAGTATATTTTTAAACTTTTGTGATCAAAATTCATATTGTTTAAGTAGTTACCGGGTATTTATTGTGTGTGACGTCATTACAACATAACCGAAACGTACGAGTAACGTAGACTCTGGGTTTTGAAGTGATAACTTCTTATGGGAGGGTAAACCGCTTCGTTACGTAACGCGTTACGGCGCCAGTCTGTCTAGCTTACCTTTCTCTCACGCATACGGCAGCGGTAGGCAGGATCTTTCTCTCTCACTTTTACTCACAGCGCTAGTTAGATTAGTATAAGTTATCATTTCTGTCTAGTTTCCCGAAATGCACACTTTTTTTTTTATCAGAAACTGTTTACGGTTTATATGCGTTTACGCAATCAGTGTTTATTTCATTTAATGCCCAGCTGCGTGGTCCATATTTGGCAGGTTATAGCTTCCCACGTTTGATGGACACAATCAACTTTTATGCTGGCTGATCTATGCTAATACACTGACCATAGTTGTTGGACGACAACAATTTACCTATCGAATTCGATAGGTAATTTGTCAACATTCAATTGAACGTTGATACATTTTTCGTTTGACATTTCGCAAAGAAACAGCTCATAATTAATTCGTTTTTCTGGGCCATGTTAGCGGAATTTCAATCAAAAATTTTTACTTAGCACAAGCATAAGTAATTTGATTGTAAGTGTCATGTTCCATAGCGGTATGGACGAAGGATCCCAAAAAACTCCAGACAGCCATTCTGCGATTATGTTTGGAATAGACAAATGACTATCGACCGCGACCCTGTGACGTCACAAACATTCACTCGATATTATAAGAGGAAGGGGAAACATTTTCGACAAAAGGTATTTATTAGTGTTGGTAGAGCTTTGGTAGTACAGAGAGACATTGATTTATATTTAGAGACCACACAGAAGCAGTAAACAACTCTTTTATTACGTACTCGTACTGATTGGCAATACGACCAAGTTCAAGTCCAGTAGTTCAATGCATAACCAATTACTCGTTTGCGTCAACGTGGTGTAAACAAACAGTAAAGTGGAGAAAATAAGGCTTCACGCACTTTAAGGAATCATACCGTTGGAAATCATAAACTATGAAAACGGAGCTTTTATGGAGTAATCACCTTCCACCGTGTGCATGTTCTTATGGCTGTCTACACAGTACTGATTCAAGTTACTTGAAGTTCACTTCTGAACATTATTTAGTTCCATAAAATGCTAACAACGAACGTCCTTGAGCCTAATTGGTACTGTATCCATCGATGTCCCAACTACCATGTTATATCAGTCCGTGAAGATTCCTAACAGGTTTCGAAATGTAAAATCCAAACAGACCCTGGTCGTGTACACGTTCGAAGGCCTATTTGGTCCAACATCTGCGGCTGTGGGCGGTATTGTTCGTTTTGTTTACTACAAGTAGGTCTCGCCAAATTGGTTAAATGCTAACCAGTGTACGGCATGCTCTTTTTTGGCACATGTTCAGACATGGGGATTTGAAGGCCAGCTTGCACATAAATCTTCTTAATGTGTAGGTGGCAACTCTAAAGAAGAGCACAAGCAAAAAGATGAGCGAAACTGGTAAAGCTCTTGACATCCACATGTTATGAATAAATTAATACTGTGGGCATTTTACACGACACCATCCAGCCCAAAACTAAACGGTTTCTGCTTTGCCTGTTGGGTTACAAAAATGTGTACCTAAGCTATAAAGATGAAATCGTATGGTACAATTTAGTAAAAGAGCAGTTCAGTACATACGTAGCATGTACCTACCTAAATGAATTTAAGACAGCAGTGACGTATTATCTTTTATAGAAGCGGTTCCGGTTGTCTCGAAAAAGTATATTTGCTGCAATTAGACTCTACGCAAAGTTACAGTTCATTTCCACGATGATTGCGTCATTGACCTTTAAAATGTGACGGTAAAAGAAGTAAAATGAGCCATTTTCTGGCTATATTGTCCATTTCCTTAACGCATTCCACGAAATGCAGCTTAAATATTTAATTAATCGGGTATATTTAAATCGTTTAAATTGAATTAGTTCATTGAATGAAATTTGATCTCCTTTCTAACATTATTATCCTCGTTTAGAAATTCCGTTTGGTGGATTTGTATGAAGTTATCACGAACACCGGAATCATACATTAATTGGTCCACATTCTTTCGACTGTTTTAATACATCCGTTTTGATGCTGTTTGACTTTGAATTACACTACCTACCTAGTTGGATTAGTAACTGCTTAGTAGTTTTCACTTTTGTATTTTAACCTACCTATAGTACCTACTTGACCATCATATTTATAACTAACTAGCTGGTGGTTCTGTTGTTTTGCTGGAGTAGCTAAAATTTAGAAAAATACGAACGTTCTTTATTTTGCCTACACCAAAGTCCAAAATAGATTAATATTTATAAATGACAGTGTTTAATTAAGTTTAAAATAACATATTGTTTTATTATTGAATTGCTTTTCTTACGATTTTCCGCAACCTCTTTAATCAACCTCTCTTTGGATGAACTAAAACACGTCAATCACTTAAGAAATTTAAGATTTACGAATTTTAATTGACCTTTCAATTGAAAATTTAAGAAGTGTCATTATTTTTAAAACTTCATGGGTTTGAACATAATATTCACTCAATACGGGATTTTTACCAATTTTATCAAAATGTGTGTGTTTTCTGCTTCCCGATATTTCAGCACAATTGTATGCACCATCCTCAATAGATAAGCTGTCTGATGTCTATGATGTTATTGGCAGACAAAACGACCTACCCTCTTTCTCATTATGTTACTCTTAGGAAGAAGAATCATTTAACGATGTTTCTCTAATTTAGCTTTTGCAAATGGACCAAATTATATATATATACCTATATATTAAATTATTACCAAACTATAAACAAAAGAATTAGAGGCACTGACCACGTCTTTGATCGAGTGGAACCCTTAGCCGAATAATGTTCTCTCCACTGTTTATGTATCTACTACACTGTGTCTACTTACATCATTGATTGGTTGAGACAATTTACAACCTGCGCTTATGACCATGATCTTTGTATGCTTTCTAGCTACCTGCAAATAGCATTCGTTTGTTCAAACCACGTCTATCAGAAGGTATTCTATCTACGTTGGTTTGAATTGGTTTGAATAATGATTTACAGTTCAGTGATTAATAACACCGGTGATTGTTCTCGATATGCTGGTGGTGTATGAGTTGAGCAATTATTATTAATTTTAACTAATCATGTTATAATGAGTTCATTCCATTTAATCGATACGTAGTAGATTTTTATTCGTGATTACATTACACGGTAAATTAAACACACAGTAAACAATTAATAACATAATTATTTACTAGAATTATCTACCAGGTTTATAGTTTCTTATTCAAATAGTGTTCCAACATTATGATCTGTTTCTGACTCTTAAGAACCAACGCTCATTTTAGTGCCGCAAAACCTTATAATGGACGATCAAAAAAGTATACTTACCTACTAAGTAAATCAACCTCGGTTAAAATGAGCCACTATTCTGCTGCGGACCTCATTTATATTTCCCCGCAAACGAAATAGACAATTTAATACGAATTAGCTTCACTATTATCCGTAGAAAGCTGATTGTTCGTGGCTCCCAGCGGTTTCCAACTGCCACTGAGAACGCAAAAACAATGGTTTCATACACGCTTCATACAAAAAGTGATTACAGGTGGGACGGATGCGCGTGCTAAGGACACACCTTCGATTGCTTCTTGTTTTTGTCGTCATTGAACCCTCGACATACCTTTTCGGAAATCATTCTCGCCTCACATTTTTTATGTTCAGTTTGTGGATACTATCTAAATAGTTAAGTTCTTTTCAATGGTAGGTAATGATTTAATGACATTTATATGTTTATTCTTTATTATATGGTTTCATAAGTATGTATTTGAAAAAAGAAAGTATTCGATCAGTCACCTGGTCACCATAATACAAGTTATGCTTAGTTTGGGCATAGATGGTGTTGGGTTGTTCACCAATATTATTAGAACTTTTATTTACCTATTGATGTATTTTATGTATCATTGGTCTGCGGTTACCAAATGCTTTACCAATTATTTCACTATTAGCTGCTGCCAGCGGCTTCGCACGCGTGGTACCTACATAAAAAGTAGTCTACGTCATTCTCCAAGGTCCCATCTATCTCTATACAAATAAATAATAGTTAAAATAAACTAAAAAACACGGTTTATACAGAAAACCAAACTAAAAAATAGAAAATAAATTTTATTGAATGTAAGTAAGAAAAAAATGTTTTATTTAAAAAAAAGCTTGGGTGCATGGTGTCAATAGTTATAAATATTTCATTGACAGATATGAGAAGAAGGATTTTCATTTCGATAATATCTTAAAAAGCACCCCACGGTGTCCGTCGAGTCGAGAAGTCGGTTACAAACATACAAACATACATACAAGTGAAGCTAATATTAAACGTATAAAAATCATCATAATCGGCGGGTTCAGCGGGTTAGGCGGGAAAACGTAACAAACAGACAGACAAAGTTACGTTCGGTTCACTATTTAACCCATTTCACATCAAACTCGAAATCCTTAACCATGCCGATAGTTTGTCAAAATCTCTTACCCTCCCCTGTCTCCACTTGACCACGTGGCAACACATCCCTTGTTTAGTTGGGACTTCCAGGAACAAACTACAAACCTGCGCCTTTGATGCCAGGAGAGGATACTTCCGCTATGAACTATCCTTTGTGTAGAATAACTATTGTTTGGAATTTATTGACTGGTGCGTGCGGTGAGAGTCAGTGAACTTTATGGACATTGGTAACACGCCCTAGGCCAATTTATTGGAAAAATGCAATAACAGCATTTGAAATCCTTTTTTTCCTTTTTTTGAAGTGTAAATAATCATTTATAATAATAACATACATTTATTATAAAATAATTACAGAATTGTACTGATGTAAAATAATATAAAATACATGTGAAACAGTTGAGCTATCTGAGGACTGTTTAAAACGATCTATAGATTGCCCAACTGATCCAGATTACTGCCAGAGGGCAGCGCCCCCAAACCTGGCGGCATTACCACGTTGAATGGCGCCAGATAGGAGCCAGCTCTTGGGTCATGCGATGTTTACCCGACGCCATGAAATAATTTTGAAATAATGGTTAAAAGTAAATCTTTAAGAGTAAGAGTTTTACTATATTCCGACCCTCACCCAGAGACAAAGATGAAAAGCCTATGTGCCTTTTGACGACCACCATAATCTTCGAGCTTAGACTACTTGGCGACAGAAATGAATATTGTGGAAGCTCGTCAGAGTGAGCTCTTCCACGAAAATCTCAATTCTTGTCTGTTGCTTGACGGTGTGTGTATTGTTGTTGCAGTGTAGGCATGCTGAAACACGTGGCCGTGTCCCCGCACCGCGCCCGCGCCGACTCCGTCAGCCTCGCATCCTCCGCCTCCTGCTGCTCGCTGGGCAGCCTCGACCACCGACACGACTCCGTGACCGACCTCTCGCAGCGAACCGTAAGTCTTAAACATAGTTTTCATTCGGTAGATATATGATTATGTACTATGAGACGCTTATATAGAGGTTCACTTACTCGTGAATTTTCGACGACGTTTTACCTAGTGTGGAGCCATGCGGCTTAAGTAGCCATGACTTATCAGATTCAAAGTTACGATCGTCATTTCCATGCTCAATAGGCACTCGCTATAGATGTACAGCTTGATTACATTGACTGCGTGTGGTCCTTCAACACACTAATGACCACGTTTCTTTATAGTTTTATCATCAGGGCCCTATTCGTGGAAAATTTCTAAGCTTTTCATTGCTTACTTCCTGGTTTTCTTTGCGACCTATGATAACATTTGCAACCCGCGATTATTCTCTAAATTTAAAACCAAGAAATGCAAAAGCAGCAACATTCCGCAAAATAAGTAAGGACAAGAAAGTTTGTAATTTTGTTCCAAAATGTATAATGCATAAGAGTTTCTTTATTAAATTTCCAATCTTGCCAACCTCTTTTTGATTAATAGGTTAATCAGTAGAATAGGAATAGGTTTTCTTCGAATAGTATAGTTCTAACAGCTTCCTAATGATTCCATGGTAATGGCACGTTTATGGTGAACGTTTGAGATACCATCATGTCATTTGTGATTTCACTTTCTGTTCGTACACCGGAATTACCTTTGGTTCCCAAGATACGAGAAAAAGCATAATGCGACATCGACTTGTATATGTACAGGAAACGATTGTGTGCTTTGCTTCTGCTTTGATTTCGTTCGAATTAGCAACCGTCATATTTATGTAATAAACGGACGCGTCGGCAACGATCGCGTCATCAAGTTTTAAAATCGCCTATAGCCTAAGCTGAACTGACGAACGATTTTACTGTCATATGATTTACTTATTTATAAATACTTTATGCTATCTGAATGTTCGGATTACGACTTAAAATAAATATTAATTTTATTCTTCCAACAAAGGATGGCTCATCCTTGCTTGACCATTCTTCGGAATATGACCAACTTGAAACAAACGTTAACATCTTTTCTGACGTTACGTTGAAAAAACAATTAGTTATACAACCGTCAAAAGACGCTCACCATTTTGAAGAAACTGGCTTTATAAGAGCTTATCTTGTAGCGAATTTATGAATCCACTTCCCATATGGCTTATCAGCTGCCTTAAGGTTATTGGTTTGTTGTATTTAGGTACTTACTGTCGGCACGGTACCTATCGCGGTATTTTTTATTTGGGAACTGGTTGCGCGAAGTTCGCTTCACTTCGATTTGAATTTACGGGAATGGTACCTATGGGCATAGGTTTATACCTTTCTTGTTAGATAAATGATCCCAAGCTTGGGCCGTATTTGATATAGTTTAATTAAATAGGCCTTTGCAACACAAGCTTTAAAAAAAGCGTATAACCAGTGTATCCTTTCGTAATTACAGTTTTTTTTTAATGCAAAGGCCATCAAACTCATTGGTTGTGAGAACCGCAATGTCTCATTTCTCTTTCAAAACTTTTCCAAAACGGTGTTCACAATAGGCAGTTTCAACATTGAAACTTATGATCACCTTCAGACGGTGCTAATTACCGCGACAATGACATTATGATGGCCGACTGAGATATGCTGATCTCTCAATTGTTCAGTGTGAGCGGTATGGTTTGGGATTAGACTAGGGGCTATTGTTTGTGAGTGCGCAAGCGCAGTGGAAAGTCAAGTTAGTAGTTAATAAAACGTGGGAGAGTTTCCAAAATTTACTATTTCAAAATTTTTTATGAATTAGAAATTTCAGCGAAAGTAAGAACCATCCTCTATAAAATTGCAACATAATTGAGCTAAAAAAGCTGTTATGCTAATGTACTTGGTACCTATGTACTTACTTTTGATATTTTCCATGTTATCAATTTTTTCAGTAATTAAAAATCTTACTCTTTACTCCTCTCCATATGAATCTAATCATTCATCGAATATATTTATCAAAAAGATCTTTTGAAAATACATAATTGTAGCTAAAAAATACAAAGCTGTCGACTGTAACCAGAAAACTGGGTCTTTGAAACCACAACAATGCTAGTCTAGTCACCACAGCATGACTACTGCACATAATCTTTATTGCATCGAGTGTTGCCCGTATGTAGAAGTGTTTATTGCCACAATGTGTTATAGTTTATAATCAACATGTGCTGTCAGTACTCCATTGCTTCACAACTCCACACTGAGATTTGCTCTCTGACCTAGTTAGGTTACATAAATCTCACCGAATGAGTGTACCTACAGCCCTTCATGGCATACGCAGATTTAGATTACATCATGTTTTTCATGCTTTTGTTCTTCTTTGAACAAAATTTATACATCTATTAAGTATTTCATTCTTGCACACCTGAGTAATCAAAACAAAAAAGAGATGCCGCGTGTTTGCGGAGAGTATGCGAACGCATTCAATAAATTCTTGATATTTCTCAATATCTACTACCACCATCAATATCGTATGTTATGCACCATCTGGCTATCCATTATTATAACCGTTTTGTATGATACTTTAATTCCCATACCTCATACATCGACAGCAAATTACCTGACACACGTAATGTAGTAACAAACATGATTTGCCATTCTAGATAAGTCCTCCGCTTCAATACAAATTGTATATCAATCACGATAAGGTTGAATTTGTTTAGTATCTTTAATAGACAGGCCATGATTTCGTAGAAAATTGTTCTATTGCAGTTTTCTGAGAACAATGGAACCGCCCCCGATTATATAGACTTTCCCAGATCGTTTAATTATTGCTTGAGCTTTGTAACGGCTTGTAATGTTGTATGAGTTGTAATGAATGGATGGGAATGCGATGCAAAACCTGTGCGACATGGATTTTGTTTTCCTGTGTTATTAGAGCATACCGCAATCTTCCCACATCAAGTTACATGGCTCTGTTACTGTTGTAGCAAAGAAACTCGTACCTACAACTTGATGTGATAAAAAGTGGCAGCCGTTTGATATTTGCCGTGTTCGATTGTCTGCACATTGCATCTTTTTAGGGTCCCGAAGTCCACAAGGAAGGAAGGAAAATTATAGTTTCTCTATGTCTGTCTGTCTATCTGTTTGCCCCCCATATTGTTGGACAATGCACACAACACCATTTAGCCCAAAAAATGCATAGCTTGTTACCGGGTGACTGATAGAATACTTATGTATATATTTTTAAATACATACATATGATACTTTTTAACACCTAGACACAGAACAAACACCTATGTTCATCACACAAATGTTTATCATGGGAGACAATCAAAAACTCAACCTATAAGTTCGTGAAGAAATACTCTAAAAGCGCTAGAACCAGGACGAGTTTCTTCAAGTTCTTCTCGGGCTTGGGTTAGGAGGAATTGGCACCTAAATTCACCTAGTATGTAAGACGTTTCAAGGTGATCCTTATGATTGTATTTAATAAAATATCTTTTGACTTTGACTTACGTTACGGCATTAGTATTAGTGACCCCTACAGAGTTATGAAATAAAGATCTTTTACAAAATAGTTGGATATATAATGAAATAACATGGTAAATGATCACGTAGAGTATGGCTTTACTAGATTTTAAGTAACAGCCTTATTTGTAAACCTTATAAAATCAAAAAGGCCTACACATTTTTTTAGCTATTGTAATATGGTTGGGGACCTGACCACACATTCTTAATCTTATTGGCTTCGGAAGCCTTTACTGTACGACGTCACGTGCACTTGGCCCATTTATTTCACTTAATATTTGAAGGTTCTTTATTAAGCTCCCTGAAAATGCAACTAAACTAACTATTAAGAAATTTAAATCCTACTTAAAGGGAGTAAGTAAAAATTATTTATAATTACTTAATAAACCTTTGAAGTAAGCGTATTATAATATAAATTACTATATTATTGATAAGACATGGCCTTATGTTGCTCTACCCTCAGACAGTTAACCGACACACTTGAAATGTATAAACTCTCTTGTATTAGTATTTCGTAGTTTAGGTAGTTATACGATGGATCATGCAAAAACGCGCTAGAACCAGGATGAGTTTCTTGCCAGTTCTTCTCGGGCTTGGGTTAGGAGAAATTGGCACCTAAATTCACCTAGTGTGTAAGACGTTTCAAAGTGATCCTTGTGATTGTATTGAATAAAATATCTTTTGATTTTGACTTTGGTTGATGGATCGAATCTACTTATAAATTAGCAGTAAGGCCTTAATAATATCCTTGTGATTAGTTTATGTCTTGTATCTAACAATAACTCTTGTCTTTTATTAGCTCTCTGCACCCGTTTTTTTATGCAATCACAAAGAACTCTACCATTCACATTATAAGGTTCATATTCCATCGATATCATCGAATACCATATCCTTGATACATTAAATCTCATCACCATCTTTGTAATGTCGATATATGGCTCTTATTACAAGGTTTTAAATACCAATTTCAGTTAGCAGATTCTCGGCATCTTGGTGGTAAGTTACAGTGTGTCTTCCCTTCCCACGGTCTCGTTGACATGTGCGCAGGAGTACATCTGCAACTGCATTGTATTGTCTGTGGATTATTTTCCCATTACTTAGAATGTGCACTTTTTGCGGAATCCTCGTTTTTTGCAAGCATTGTCTTTGGGACTTGTGAATGGGCAATGGTGAATTTGAGTTCATGTTCGGATTAGATTTCTGATTGTATGGAAATCGATTACATTTGTCAAAATTCGTTGCACGTTGCGAATTTCCGTACTACAGTTTGTCTTACCGAAAGCTGTTAAGTACATACTGCGTTTGATAAGAGGTAAGTGTTCATACCTAACTAATGGGCCATATGGACTTTGAAACGCATTTATGTTTGGCGTGAACTAGGTAATACGTACATCATTTACATTATATATATTTTATCTATCTTCCCACAATGAATTTTCTCTATGCATATAAACTTGAATTACTTAATTTGATGGAATCTCTAAAAAACCCATAACATTTGCATGGCTCTTCCTGTTTGAATATGTATCTGAGTGTTGCGTAAGAAAGGGTCTAGTCACCATGCCACGATCTTTCACTTCCGTCCATTACCACCGAGACCTAGGCTTTCTACATACTGATGGTCTGGCACTGTGGTAAAACTGAATGTGTAGAAATGATGAAGTTTGTTTGTACTTAATGTAAGTAATTTTATATGCTTACGAGCTTCTGCCCGTGGATTTGCACGCATGGTACCTACAAAAAAGTAGTCTATATGCTATTCTAGGTCATAGATAAAGCTTCATCTAAATCCGTTCTATTATATAAATGGTTGTCAGGAAGAGATCGCTCTCAAGCGATATGGCCGCTCATTGTACCACTTAAATACTTTTATTTTAATTAAATTGTAATATTGTGTTTTATTATTATAAGGTGTACAATAAAGATATATTCTATTCTATTCTATTCTATATAAACATCAAAATATCCACAAAAATTTTCACATTTATAAAATTAGTAGGAAGTGGGGTGTTCTCGTAGGTACTCGGGTAGGTAATGTGATATCTGCTAAAATATATTCCTTTTTTCACTCGTCATGTTAGTAGATTTTTGGTCACACAACGCAGGTGTTTGAGGTCCTTCTAAGAGGATTGTGGTTATTGGTGAATAAGCCATGTTTATTTCGCAAAAGTTTTTATCGCGCTTGTAAACTTCGGAAACCATGAAAGTAAATAGGTATAGTATTTTGATTTATTTTAACTATAATAGTTTTCTTTTGATCTACCTGCATTCGATATACGATATCTGAATTACAAAATTGTCTATTATTACACTTTATATTTCTCGCGTGTGATTCCATATTGAAAGACGTCTCTCGGATCAGCAAATAAAGCCATTTATTTTGTCACAAGTTGTAACCGTTATAACACGGTCATTGTGGCTGTCAAGAGCTGCTGCTATTGCATCACCTGCAATTATTTCTTTCAAATTATACTGTCCCCTTCATATGTAGTAAGATAAACTCAGCTACTTATTTTATAAGAATGGCCTCTTGTCGCTCTGCCCTCGACACATTTGAAATGTATTAGTTAGTTTTTCGTAGTTAAGGTAGATCATGCAAAAAAGCGCTAGGACCAGGACGAATTTCTTGCTGGTTCTTCTCGAGCTTGGGTTAGGAGGAATTGGCTCCTAAATTCACCTAGTGTGTAAAACGTTTTAAAGTGATCCTTGTGGTTGTATTGAATAAAGTATCTTTTGACTTGACTTAACTTGACGGGTCTATTTTAGTTAGTTTTAGTTTAGAAATAGAATATCACAATATATGTGATTGTTTATCAGATGTTTTGGTAAATATCTATCGAGTTAGACTATAAGATGTTGCTCCATGTTTCCGCTATATTACGATAACGGTCGCAACTTCGTAAGAATTTGCAAATTCCGTAATTAAATTCCTTGGCAACTGAGCATGCACTCTAGGCCTCTACATCCGTTTCAAGTCACTATACGTTGTGTTGTATGCACCACTCGTACTGTCCGTACGACGAATAACTATCGATATGTCTATAATCGATAGGTGCACTTAGCTTTAGAGGTCACCGCACTAGTCTAAGGTGATTTTATAATGTCGGGTGTTTTTGTAGGTAATATGAAAAATAAACCAATTGAAAAAGAAAGATTATAATGTTTCTATGATTATTTGTAGCCCGTTGTGTTTACAAAAGAAAATCTGGTCTAGACTGTGTTTAAAAATGAAAATAGTCCACAGACTGGAATGCAAAATGTCGCTTACCTTGTGATTACATTTGTGATTATAGTACATAATAATTGCATAGAATTATGAAAATGCCGAGATAATAGTGCCGGGATGCGCAAGCGCAGCCAAGCGCGTTGCCCATGACATCAGCGCGCGCTGACTCGTACTATTATGCTATAGTAGGACGTGTGCGTGACGTCGTTACGCCATTGTGACATTCAAACGTCAAACCAATATGAAATAACGTGATTGCTATTTTTCACCATAGTGTAAGCTATGCTTTGGGGGGCTTGATGTTGTTGTGTCCACAAATATTTATTAATTATTTCATTTTATTTATATTTGTTTTCTGAAAATCCTAAATGTAAGCCTAAATGTAAATGTAATCCTTCAAGCTTTCTCAGCACCTAATGAAGGTAAATGTACCTGCATTAGGTGCTGAGAAAGCTTGAAGATGTCCACTACTAGATATGTCCTTCCCAAAGAGCAGAACAACCAGTAGAATAACCTTCTCCATCCATCAAGCTAAGCAAATAGCCTCTTAAACATTGATATACATCTTGCCGCTCTGTAATTGAGCTGTAGAAATAAAACTACAATTTGGCGGCTAAATACATCAACTGGTCTATAGCCCATCAATTGGTCTATTGCCTTTAATTAGTGTAGCAAATTAATTGGCATTCAGGGCCAGTGTGGAGCGATAACCTCCGGGCGTCACAGCGCGTGTTAGAGCATGCGTTGTTTACGCGATATCGGTGGTCTCGTGTAGTGCGGCCCTTTTATAGGGAAGGGAAAAAGCCTTACTCATATAAATTTTAAAGGTTTATTAGACGTTCTGACGTCTAATAAACCTTTACTACTAATAACTACTACTACTAATAATAACGTACTAATAACCTTCCATCTATATCAAATCCGTTTACTTAACGTTTGCCAAAAGTTACCTAGTGTTGGATTCAACAATATATTGAAGAAATGCATTGAATGGGTACCTACAACCTACCTACTTTTTCTGTCTATAAAATTATAAATACTTTTACGAAAACATCCTACTTACCTTTATACCTACCTTATGATAATGTTTTTCTCATCCAAGTGAATTGTGTCTTTTTTAGAATTACTTTCTAAAAACCTAACAATAATATTGTCAACCATATTCAATTGGGACAAACATTTTTCCGTGTGTCAACTCGGCACAGAAAATATTGTCAATATTGTTTGTTTTTGGCTAGAAGCACCAGTTTAAATACCACGAGATGAATTGTCGATATTGCCCTTCCCCAGCCCGGATGCCGGAGGAAGGGCGAAGGGCCCTCAACGTCCAATTGAGCTCAATAAAGGAAGGAAGCTATTCCGGATACGCACTTGTTCACGCGGAGCGGCTCATTAGCGTGACACCAACAAAAGTTAAATACAATGAACCCCCTAAAGGTATGCTTATACACAGGCAATCGTGGGCATTAATTGTCACTTGCTGTCATGGCAACGATAACAATTGTATGTAGCAAAAAATGTTGCAATTGAGAGCACTGGTGCTCTAGTGGTAGTGGTTCCCGCTTCAGATCCTGAGGTCGAGGGTATGAATCCAGTCGTGCATTATTCTGTTCGAAAAATTTACGTGCACTTACTAGAGTACTTTTAAACGGTAAAGTCAAATATCGTAAGGAAACCGGTATGTCTTAGCTAAAAACTGAAGCAGTAACCTGAAATTTTTTTTTCAACCCTATTGAGCAGAAATTATCTGCATATTGAAGCGCCCCAGAAAGTTAATATCTGTGAAAAATCCTCGTAATTACACATTACACTCCAGTGGGGTATGTGACTTGGCGATAGAAATTCAAATTCAAGGTAGTATAATTCAATAATAAGGGCCACTTTGATCGTCTTACATGCTAAATGAATTTAGGTGCCGATTCTTCCTAAAGCAAGTTCGAGAAAAACATTTAACTGATCCCAATAATGTGAAAACCCATGGAGGGAAATGGGTTCCTTATATGCACTTGGTCGCGCGTAGTGAAGTGGAAAGCGCGTGAGGTTATGCATTTATACTGGATGACTAAAATCAGTTCCGTTCCCAACAAAATAATAGTACCTCTTGAAGCTTTTGTTTGGTAGAAAATATGACGGAGATGAGAGGGGTGGATTGGGGCGGATGTATTTATTTTGTAATGTCATTCTGAGTAACAGTTATTGAAATTGATATTAATTATGTGGTGGTGCCCTTATCCCTTTCTGCTTATCAAATTTGAGATCGTATCCTCAAACTAAACAGTATTTGATTGTATTAAAAAATAATGAAACAACCATCAAATCAAGAATTTAAAGTAATGAGCCAACTCCTTGTTATCATCATGTTGAGAATACTTTGATAAACAATGTTTGAGAATACGCCTATTCATTTATGTTGCAGTAGATATAACCTTTTCTATAATAATTTTATGATATGAGCATACGTATGGAATCAAGGAACGGTGAAGCACCTAAAATGTTTGAGGACATGTGCCAAGAGCACGAAAGGAACCTCTGAGCCGCACTTTAAACCTTTCAACACACTGGTTCGAAATTAGTAGTGACACAATAAGAATAAGAAAGAACTATTCTAAAGAACTAAGAAAGTCAAAGTCAAGTCAAATTCTAAAGATGATTTATTCAATACAATCACAAGGATCACTTTGAAACGTCTTAGGCTCTGGCCTCCATTTTACTCTGTAAGCACTAATATTGAAACATTCTAACATTATAAACATTAACGTATTCATTTTAAATAATATATTTAAATTTAATAAAAACTGTTTTTTAATAATTTGACATTTCACAATAGATGAATATTTTGAACAATATCTTGTACCAGAGGAAGTTGCAGGACGTTCCTTTAGTACTAACTACACATTAACCTCCAAGGACCTAGTTAAAAAAAATCAAGTCCTCTCGCCGCCGAAAGTTGATCGGCACGCGCGCGACCTCGCCTTTCTGGGAAATGGCCGGCTGTCGCCAGCTCTTGCACAACATTACATACCTATTTACCGCGACATTCTGCTGCTGTTGGAATTTACCTGCTGCTACCGATGATGCCTATTCTATTACTACACAAAATACGTGTCAGATGCCTCTGATTATGGCCCTGACTCGGATTCGTACGACAAGTGCCAGTGGATTTATATAATTGTAAACGGCGAAATTTAATTTAATTTAATTATTTTAGACTACTTACAGCATTTTTTACAGGCTGTACTCAATACAAGTAGTCATCATCTTACAAATATTCATCAACAAATTACAATTTAACAAAATAACCTAACACATTTAAAGCCTTTGCGAATTCATTCAGAGGATATTCGAATACATCAATGTTCTTCCCTATCAGAATAAACTACGTGAGCAGTTAAGTCTTCAACCCGCTGCCTTTATCCCACTTGTAGGGTCGACATAACTGTTTCTATTCCTCCATTCTCCTCCATCATTCGTCATCTCAGCAGTCACTCCATTCTTAAACACCTTTCACATCTATAATGAAAATTCCAATCTTTTAGACAAAGGCAAACAATACCTCCTGAGTACAGTAGTAGGTACTACTTACGTACACACGCCAAATGCGACCTTGCGCTTGTCCGTCTGAGTATCCGCTTGTTGCAGCGGAGATTAAAATAAATAACCACAGCCCAGCTTAGGTACCTTATATGGTAAATGCTTATTATGTGGCGCCTGCTATGATAATTATACAATATAAATAAACAAATGTGCCTACAACATACTCGTACCTATAACGACTTGATTAATTAACGCAGATATCCAGGTCTACAAGTCACCTACTATAAAGTAAGATATAGAATTCATTAATAATATATTTAGTAATGAGGATTTGCGCCCGATATTTTTCGCTACAACAAAACCACGATGTCTTATAACTCGGACAAAAGAAACTGTGAAACGTAGCTCAAGCCAAGCTCAAGTGTGAATTCCATTCACTACGGAGACTTTGTCACTACGGCTACGATGACAGGTCTATCCTACAATTTACTCAAATAGCAGAACATTAGTTGAACCAGGCCAACAAGCCCTTTATAACTAATTTCCTGATTCAAACGAGGTGACTAACACTAAATACGTTTCGCCAATGACACCATTGTATACATATTTAGTTAAGTAATTAATGCTGACTCATACAGAGTTAATTTCTCTCATCTTAACACCCCGTTTTACCCTATATATGATATTCTGATGTTCCTCGAAAGGAAAAAACCGGAACCCTTATAGGATCACTTTGTTGTCCGTCCGTCCATCCGTCTGTCAGTCAAGACACTTTTTCTCAGAAACGCGTGGAGGTATCAAGCTGAAATTTATATCAAATACTGAGGTCTACTATCCCTTAAAGTTGTGAAAAAATCAAACTTCTAAGCCAACGCAATCAAAAGATACAGCCGTTTATGCCGCAAATTTTCGACATTCGCAAGGGAATCAAAACCTACAGGGTAGGTGATCCCGTGATCTCAGAATTTTGAAATTTGGTACGAAGCAACGTCTTATAGCACAGATAAAGGAAAAAATTTATAAATAAATATTATAAACAAATATTTTTAGTTACATCATATAATAAAAATATTTTTAATTATTTTAAACTTACTACCCCTTTTCTCATGAACGCGTAGAGGTATTAAATAGAAATTTATATCAAATACTCACGTCTATAATACCTTTAAGCTGAAACAAAATCAAACTTCTATGTCAACGCAATCAAAAGAAACAGCAATTTAAGTCGCATATTTTCAAACTCGCAACTACTCGCATGGGAATCAAAACCTAAAGGGTACTTCCAGTCGACCTAGAATCTTGAAATTTGGCATGAAGCAATGTTTTATAGCACATATAAAAGAAAAAAATCCGAAAACCTTAAATTTTAGTTACATCACATATTTTTAAGGTTCCGTACCTCGAAAGGAAAAAACGGAACCCTTATAGGATCGCTTTGTGGTACGTCCGTCCGTTTATTTAATTACTGTATCTCTAGGTTATAATAGAAAAGTCTACTATGTCTCTTCTCCAGGGTGATTATCATTTGCTTACAATGTGTAAGATGTAAGTGCTCGGCGTAGTTGTGCCGGAAAAGACAAAGTCCTTAGTTTTTTGCCAATTTGGTACCGCAAAAATTGGTCAAATTAGGAACAGCCGTGATGGGTACTCAACTGTACTTGATGGAGAATAATGAGAATAATGAGAAGTTGGATTATAAGGTTGAAACAATAAGTGCATTTGAAATAACTACATGATCAATTTTTAGTTAACGTGGTTTGGTCGTCTTTATGCTACGATATCTTGAATTAAATTTTACCTTCTTAGTATTTGACGTCACTTGAGTCTTCAATATCGATACATTACTCATTATGAACATAAAATAACCAATTAATTGATGTTTGAGACTATATCTGTCAATAAACCACTCTGTGACGTAGGTGCGCGTACGCAAGTTTCCGTATGAATGACCTTTCCGTCTCGATTCGGTTGTTCCAAGAAGCACGTCAAATTGCCTTATGAGGACATCGGCTGCATATTAATCAGTACCAGGAAAACTATTGGGTGACGGTGTTGAGCTCATCGTGATCGGAAATTTGACAAAGATAGGTGGAGATTTTCCAGAGAATTTGTCCAAGATTGCAATGGATTCTTCGTCTCTCATTTCATGGAGTAACATAGCTCTGCTAATTTAATATTTTTTACCCGATTTATTGCCTGTTTTATTCAGTAAACTTGGCGGAATTTTAATGAATAAATTGTGACTACAGGACGGGTATGAATAATTTTAATTATATTATGTTTATTGTGGTGCAATGTAATTTGAACGACGAGGAATCCCAAGAAAATTCTAGACGCCATTCCGCGTGACGTCTAGAATTGACAATTGACCATCGACTAAGACTCTAATAATAAACAGACTATAAACTATAAACACTTGACACTGGCAAAATTGACATTAGTATGTCACAGGCCATTAACAAAGAAGAAGAGGAATATAAAATAGTGAGCTTCATTCAAATCAACTTTTATACATTTAGTAAAAGTTGCAAATGTAATTTCATCTCCATTATAATAATGTCTGTCGGCGCTACTTACAAATGGACAAAGCTTGCTTGATTAATGTCCGGCGTCAATTAATTGGAGCTTGGAGCCTGGACAATAAAGATGTGGCTCTAATAGGCTCTTAGAATGTGCAGAGCCGGGTTTAAGGTCTTGTTTGAGGCTTATATATGTTAAATATTGTTTATTAGCAAATGTACCAGCGGCCGTCCCTGGTCAGTGTCACTTACGTTTTTCACGTGAACAGGGTTTTAACATGTTCCGAATGCTGGATGCGTGATGCGTGAGGAAACATGGAAGAGATAGCTAATAGTACCACAATATAAGCGTAACGCGACGCGAATAAACTCAAGAATTCACTTGCGGTAGTACCTACGCGGTGAATCACCAGTTCTGTGACCGGTTCTGAAGGCTGCAACCTTAATGATTGCAATTGCGTATCTGAGCATTGTGGGCGAATGCTACTGTACTTTAATTGTTATTTTACCTATGCATTTACCTAGATAAGTTAGAGTATATACGAGTTTGCTTCTATGAATTTTTTTGTCATCTGTACCTACTGCACCATAGAGTTGCATGTATGCAATTTGTCGCTACATCTAAATATCAAGGTACTGGTGCATTGATGTGATCTCGGAGATCCCTCGTATTTTATATCACAGTTTTTTAGGAGTTTCCTAGGTATAAAAATTTCATATTCGGTTAAAATTTAGTATGCTAATGCATACTAAATTTTAACCGAATATCAGTTTACAATTTATCTAAAACCGTAGCATCTTTCGGTTGGTTCACGGTCTGTCTGCCAGCAGGAATGTATTCCAATCGACATTCGATCAGCCCGTAGGGATGCCGCTCGACCGTGTCGCCAACACGAATCTTTAATGCGTTTGTAACAAGAACCACGGGTTCTTGAAAATTAATGAGATTTTGAATTTTTCTATTAAACTAAAACGTTCAAGGTACAATTTAAACAGCCTCGGGGTTAACAAGCCAAAACAAAGTATGCAGGTACCTAACAGTCCTTCAGTGTGGGCGAAACCGTGGGCGAGAGTAACTCTTCGACTATTAACATCATGTTAGCACCATGGTAATTTAGGCGGAATTAGGACAAGCTTGATATGGTGCGATCAATGGTTTTTGACAACTGACCTGCAAGCTTTAGTGGGGGTCTTTGGGGAATAGAGGAGCTATTTTAATGTTTGCAACTTTTGAAGTTAATCGTGCTTAAACAAATCCAGTACTTATTCAAAAACAGAATGTCAAAAGACGAGTTTATCTTAATTAAAAGCTCAAGTTCTTTAAGAAATAAAAAGCTTGCAAAGTTAATTAAGCGAATGAAAAATATTAATTTTGCGAAATGCATGTCTCGTATTACCAGAACTCTGTTGAATTAATTTTGTGGTTAAGGCGAACTGGTCGTTTAGTTATGCACCTCTGCATCTCTGTTCCACGCCTTGTCTGCGCCCGCGCATCTTTACGCATCGCTTGTAGAGGAAAGATACTTAATCTAATTATGTTGGTTTTTATAACTTTAACCGCGTTTTTTTGTTTGTTAGCCAAAATAGGCAAGAACATACTTAACTACTTTTTGCAGCTATTTATTATTAGTTTAATTTTTGCACAATTTGATGACCTCTAGACTCTTTAAACAAGTATGAGCAGTCAAAGGCACGTCCAAACGTTAACAATAGAGATCTCTGACGATATCTACCATGTCTAGAAATTAGCTTATTTTCTTTAAACTTTCTTTTAGATATTCATGTCTTCTGACCGTTCGTTGGTTGGCTCGACTACGCTGCCTGTCGTAGCAAATATAATTATTTCTTGATTGATGCATTCGTTAAAATTTCTTCATACAGTCTCCTTACAAGGTATGTAATTCTGGCATCTCGTTACTGAATTCTTAATTTAATAGTCGTTATCATGCGTTAACCTATTAATTTGTGTCAGTTAACGTATTTATGATCCAGTATATCCATGACAAGGCCTGAGTTATTGCGAAGGCATGAGTTTCAGGATCCACACTGAATGTAGGTAATTGGCTATAAATTATTTCTATATTTATAGCTATATTTCCCGTTCCTGTAATAGTGTTTTTGTATTGCTATTAAGAGTAGCTTGTTTCAAATTTTTAACTGACTTAAAAAAGAGTAGAGTTCTTAATTCGTATAAATATATATATTTTAAACAAAGAAACACTTCATCGTTAGATAACTTTAGCGTTTATACACTATCGTTAGATAACTTTATCGTCTATAAACCGATTTTGATGATTATTTTTTAGTTGGAAAGGAGATATCCCAAGGGTGGTACCATGATAAGGAAACCAGGGTCTGATGATGGCATCCCAGAGAAATAGAGAGGAACCTTCGAAATTCTTAGTGGCAACTAGTGCGTTTGTTATTTTTTTTCAAAGGTCTGGAGTCCATCTGATGATGAAGCCGAAAAACAGTCATGGGAACTCCTCAACGATTTACAGTACCTTGTGTATATAAGTAGGTACATAAATTCGGTTGTCTTTTTAGTTTTCAAAAGTAATTATACTGTTTTTTTGTTCTCTGTTACATGCAATTACATACAAGCGATTCCAGTAACTTTTTAGAGAATCGATAGTTTTTTTATGTTGCTTAATATTGGTTGTATATGTATAGCTTTGACTTTACATACACAACCGCGCCTGAAGTATAAAATGGTCACGCTAAATTTAGGTAGGTACATAGAGATAATAAAATTCATATATCTACATACAAAATGCTACAATATACACAGGATCAGCTTCTTAGAATTGATATTCTGCAGCGTTATTAGATTATCCGCATCGCCAAAGGGCGGTCAAAGTTGAGATTGCATATCACATCACAGGCAGGGTTGTCGCATCAAGTAGGTCAACATAGAGTTGAGAATAAAATTAATCAACACACGTGATAGACGATATTTTACCCGTCTTAGACTCCTTGCTCATGGCTTAGCAATGTTAGACTGGGAGCTTTAATGCTTCAGAAGATTTGATGACGGAGCGATCACCCATCTACATGTTGATCATGCTGAACGTGACATAAACTAGTTATTCTGATAAAAAAAGAATGACAAGTCAATCATAAATGCTACACTCATTAGGATCGAATTAGACATTGTTTAGTAGAAATAAGAGTATTGGTCAGTTAAAGAAAATACCTTACTAATTTTGGCAGCCCTATTGCGGCCAACAAAGCTTCTCTGTGCCATATAGCAGTTAGGTTTCGTATTACAGGAGTTCGTTCTGACCTCTTTGAGAACCGACACCGCTGAAACGAATATGTTCGTCTGACTGGCGTCATACACATCGATAGACATGCATAAAATGATAAGGGTATTAATAATAAGCATGCCTTTGCATCTAATATAATGATGTAAACAGCGTGAAGTGGAACTCTACTCACTTACTGGACTGTTTTAAATGAAGTCAGAATCAAATTCATTGCTCGTCAGGATCCGTAAGGCGGCTCGAATGTTGTTTACACTTAAAGAGAAAGACCCTAAGTAATTATTCAAAGGCAATGCCCTCCTCCGTCGACTGGTCCGTATCAGAGTGAAGAAAATGATGCTAGGTTAGTACTCCGTATAAAGATCGAATATTTCAAGAAGCGCCGTCTGCAGACCCAGGTCTTCAAGGCTTCTCCCCATGTCAATCCATCACGTTTGTATCCTTATCAGGCAGGGGCAGCCGTGTCCGCAAGCAAGTTGTAAACATTCCATCATTCATCGTCCGCTTGGATTCAAGCACATTAATATCTCCTTAAAGTCGACCTTTGCGGCTTGGTCGCGTCAAGTAGAAAAACCAAAAGAAAAAAGGGATAGGGAAGCGGCGCCGCTAATGACCAGGTTGAGCAATAAATGATTGATAAACTTTTTAAAAAGTAGGCTTACACAGCATCTATAACATCCCCTCAGCTTGGTACGCCGTGTCCACTGGAAAGACATTCAAAACATACGGAGCTGACTACCGAAGTTCTTCAGAATACTTTGCATTAACGTTTGACTGCACAATGATAAGAGCAGTCAAATCAGTTATTGCTATTCTCCATCGTCTCCATCAGACATGAAAATAAATGGCTACATTTATATCATTGCGCTGGTATTTGATGTTCGCCGAATATAGGTCACTGTTAACACTACAATCGACCATTATCTGACCTACGGAGTTGAGTAGGACTACAGTACTATCTGAACGAAACTATGCTGTCCAAACAAACATAATCAACATCCGGCTGTCGAAAAAGAGTTTTTGTTCCTAACAGTGAGGGTTTGTACCACTTTTAAACAAACCAGGGTATTGTAAACAATTATCATAATTTGTAGAACTGGCTCAGAGCTGTGTGCAATTTAACAAACAAAGTGGAAAAACGCTTTTACAGAGACAGTTTCACGTTAACAACAATTAAAACATCTTAACTCTTTCCTTACAAACGCGTGGATAATCTATTCTAACATCGGAAATCGGATGTTGCCTTTTTTATAATAGCCGAATAGATCTTTTAAAAATAATTCACACATCAAAGCATTGTAAAAACCGATCCCAAAGTGGAAATGATGCATGCATCCTTCAGATGTTGTTCTCGGTATCCCAAACTGATGGGGTTCATGGAGACTCGAAGTGTTTATTTGTTTAGTTTCTATATTTTGGTGTGAAGCGTCTGCTGCGGGCGTCAATGGCTGTCGCTATAAAGCGCCATAATTATGTTGAAGCATCATGTTATAAATGTAAAGCGCTACGACTAAGATTGAATCTTGTTAGATTCTTCTTGGAATTGGTTTAGGAGGAATCAGCACCTTAATTCATCAAGCACATTATGACAATAATATATTGAATCTGCTTATCGTATCACTAGTTATTTCAAACTAGTATGCAGGATTTGAGGTATAAAACTATTTGATATCGTCTTTATAATGTTGGTAATTGTAGTCTTTTAAGAGACCAGTCAATGCCAGAACTTTAAATGCATGCAAAGCCAGAGAAAAGGCTAGTTTGTAAACTAACTTGTTATGCATGTAAACTAAACGTGACTATGAAATGGGTAAGTATACCGTAAACCTATCAAAATATTGATTTAGAATAAAACAATAATCAGCATGAAATCATTAGTCTATTGATCGCGTGCGTCGATGGGAAAGCGAAACAAACGGACAAACCAGTGTGGATCTCTATTGTTTTTGATGTTAATTGTTCAAATAGTTATTTGGAAAATATAAATAGTGCCTACCTACTAGCCTAACGGGGGTAAAATAAGAAAAACATACTTTTACTAACTTTAATTGACGAAAGGCAAACTCTACTTTCTTCTACTCGAAAATTTGATGTAATGCCGCCAGTGTATTTGGGACGCTGCTGCCTAGCAGTGATCTAGATCAGTTGAGCTATCAATAGATAACTTTAGTTGTTAGTTAGCTCAATTGCTTATCCTATTATTGTATATTATTCTGTACCTTTCTATAAATAAAATCGTTGGTCGTAACATATTAATGTACATACAAGACATGTCTGTTTTAATTTTTGTTTTGTTTTAACACTATGGCTGGCTAAATGCTAGTGGCTAAATAATGACTCGTCTGTATTGTACCTAATGTTGGTGGTGTTACCAAGAAATTGACTGTTGTGCGCTAATTGCTGCAGGCGGCTTCACCCGATCATTGGTAGAGTCAACATACGAGCCCACATGCACACCCTTTTGTCTGGAGCGTCACTGTGAAACCGCTTTTCTTGGTCATCGCTATATTATTTTTCCGTTTCTGTCGAGTTACTGTTACTTTCTTGGGCAACTTAGGTTATATTAGTTGAACCTTAATTAACCTTTATATACAACTTTACTATTTCATTGCTGTCTACCTAGGTATGTAGATTAGATATACAAGCTTCCATGGAAAGCAGTTTACAGTGCAAGCTGTCCGCTTGTGGAACGCGTTGCCAGTATATATAATAAAGGCCAAGTCTCTTTAAGAACATTGTCATGAAATATTTATTTGTCGTGCTGTTATACCTAATTATTTATGTATTGTTGATATTTTATATAGCATTTTAGTGCTTTGATTTTATATGTTTAGGTACACCTATTGTGTATGTATGTATTTATTTATATCCGTACTTTATTTCGTTTATTTAGAGATTATATAATTATATACATATAAACACCAACATACCCCTTCTAACTATGTTTATTTAGGGCCGCCCATTGTATTGCCTTTTATTGTAAAATAATAATGTTTTATGTAATTTTCCGTGTGGTATATCAAAAAATAATTATCTATCTAAGTAGGTATATATACTTTCATGTGATTTGCGATTTTGGTTTCAACTTTTAATTTCGTAGTACCGCTCTCTGTGTTCGGATCGTGACCGATTGTTTGTCCGGCATTCATGGCGTAATGGTGGTTTTATTGAAGCAAACAATTAGGCGGCTGAATTGTAGATTGATTAGTTCAGCTGTGCGACCGGTTTCTTTCGGAGTTGGCCGGCTGGTAGTAACCAAGATATCGACTGACTACTTACGAATTATAACAGTCTTTGGATACTTTTTGATTAGGTAAGTACCTATGGTATTTGTGTCGTTGCCTGCGTTGCTTAATAGTTAGTTAGTAAGGCTTAATAACCTTTTCGTTTATTGCTTGTAATGTTTTTTTTTTATATTTGTTAGGATTATGCTACATATCTAAGTATGCTATGTATCATTAAATGGGCTGGTCATGTCTGCCAAATGTCGGGAGACCAGTAAGCCATACTGACCTCGGTGTGGTGTCCTGACCGCGAACCAGGTGGAGGGACGAGCTCACCAAAATTGCCGACTAGATCACCATAGCGCGGGAGAGGGATGGATGGGGAGAATGCGGCCTTTGCCAAGCAGTGGGAGAGTGTGGGCTGATGATTACACAAAAAGATGAATCCACGCACTGTAATATTATGTTATTAATACATGTTCCAAATTAACTTGGTTTTAATAATTTATTTGCATTATGCCGACATACAATCAGTCCCCAACACGGGTCTTATTACAACACAACTATTTGTTCCAGATAACAATGTTTCCCAATGTACGTCTGATTCATAAAATAATGTTTGAAGACGATAAATTGTTCTCTTCGATTGATACCGGCTTATGGAGCACAATACTAGCTTGTGTTTGTTGCAATTGCATTGAGTTTCTACTTGACTGAGCCAGTAGGTTTGCGACGAAAGTACCATGGTTGGAATTTTTTTACCTGACTGTAAGTAAAAAGATACAACTAAATCAATTTTTGAAGATTCAATAACTTTTTCAAAATCAGGTCATCCACAATACATGATTGTGTCTATGGCGCAAAAGAAATAACCTACATTTATCTACCACAAAAACCAATTTACAGTCACCTACCAGTTTTTTGTAGTTTTCAGTTAAAATTATTAAAATGATCTAAGTTTGCCTCGAGCCACGATTCCTCTTTTTTCTCGACTTCCTGCGCACCTGGCTCAGCACGTGCGCAGGCGCAGCTTTGTACAAGCTTCTAGAGTTCCGCACTCTGAAAGATGATCCTTTATTGCGTAGGCTTTGTTTGTTCAGGCAGACGTAGGTATTTATTGCTTTGAGGATAGTAGAATTTTAGCGAATGTGTGCCACTATTGTTTTAATATAGCCAAAATTCCTCTCTAAATACATACAACACATCTTATGTTACTTAAAATTCTCGTACCATATGAGTTGACTTTTGTCCAATAGTGGACGCTGGTGGCTGACGTGATCATCAGTGATGTGTGTGAAGAATGAGTGTGGGGAAATATAGTCTATTGCGTTAAATGTGTATTGCTCTAGTATGGGTCAAATTGACTTTGTAAATGGTACATGATCATCACTTTTGTAAACTATAGGTTCTTGTAATTCCAAGAACTCTTGTAGTTATTTTTTAATGCTTCTTTTGCTGTGCTTTTTTTGTCTAAGGAACCTCTAAACAACCCTTTAACATGGACGGCATGTGCTCGTATAATGCCATGAAACACCCTGGATAATAGAGTCTGCGCAGGTGATACGGCAGCTGACAGTAATGTGACTTTTGATCACTTGAGTCTAGACCCTTCATAGTAATAAGGATTTTGTTCTATTTGTGGAGGTACTAAAGGGTAGTGAGAATGCTGAGTTTGCGCATTAGGTAGTATAATGTTTGTGTAGAGGAGTTCATTGAAGTTTGCGTAGACTCTGCAAACTTATAAGCATCTTAAACTGGCTGCAAGGTTCATTTAATTTTTCATAAAAAAAACGATTTTATAATCTTCCTTTCAGCATTTAAGAATTGAAATTTGTGGCTCAATAGTTACAAATTTGGAGTCTTTGCTAATGTTTTTCAAGTTGACAATCAAAAATCACAAACATTATCTAAAAGATATATATTTTTGTGTCATGTTAAAATAAACCCAAGTAATTCATCATAGCATATAAGCGATTAGTTTCTCTACAGCTTTCAGTTTACATCTGTCCATTAAAATTATATCATTCATGGTTAGATTACGAAAATACAAATGAATATGTTTTACGAGAGTGTATTGGATCACTTTCCACTGTTGTTACAGATGTCATGAGTTTGAAGAATCGCCTATAAAATATGTAAAAATAGGCTCGTCTGTAGCACAAGCTGTGGCACAGATCAGGTCAGGGCTCAAGTGGGCCCTTCATATTGTGTTCGACTAAATTAGATCTGAAGTGTTAGGGTATGTTTTTAGCTGTTTGGGGTTTACTAAGACAAGAGTATTTTGTTCCGAATATAATGTTACAGTCACTTGATAAGTACGCACGTCTATTAATGGTAGGCATGGACTTCAGTGTCTGAAATCCCGTGTTAGTGTAAAAAATGCCTAAGCTTTTTCTAAAAAAGATTAGAATACTCTATTAGACACTAGATCTTTTTAACGGTGTAACCGATTGCGTATAACCCACTTAGCTGATACGTGATAACAGCTGGCACGCGCCCGCCGCATTATATCGTCAATACGCGACCGTTACCTGCGTACTTACTTACTAGAACGATATGACAACTAGTGGATACCAGGGATAGTTGAATAGAAGGGCAATTGACGTCGCAGCATCCTGTTTGACTGAGATATTTTAATGTTTGATTTTGTTATCGCCACCACTGAAACCTCTTGGTTTTAATTCATACTTGTTTTTTATGGTTTTCGTTAAGTTATTTGCTTAGTGATTTGATTATAGAAAATCATTTCAGAGAACCAAAACTTGTCATGTTATCTTATCATACCCGTCCCCTATTTATTCGTCCATTTGGCTCCCGCTGGCTACTCTATCATAATATCTGTCCAGCGTGCGCTAAACGAACAGACAGGACGCCAGTAAATTGGGTGAATGAGGTGTGACGACTCTACAGGAAATTAGGAAATGGGAAGCACGCTCGATCGTGACGCTTTTTGTAGACGATCTTATAATAGATCTGTGTTTTGGGTATCCGGTAGAAGAGATAATCTGTTTTGATCGGGCATGTTTGTTAAGAAAAGCCTACAATACTATTAAGATAAGCAGATCTTGAAAATTGGCACGTACAAATTTTCCAAGCTAGATATGCTAAGCACGGAAAGGCTATCTCTCAGGTAGAATATAGATAGGTATGAGTAACAATACTATCCTGATAAGATAGCTTCTGAATAACAATAACGTGAACATGCATGACCTACTCATACATAGATCGTACTTAGATCAGTGACCAGGCAAGGTGTGATGGCTTTATACGACTTCATTTATGAGACGGCCAAGAATTCAGTCTTCAGAATTCTGAGTTTTTACAGTCTTCAAGATATAATAGCTTAGCTTCATTGATTGCTCTATTAACTGCGTTTAAAATAATCGAAATCAATAACTTGCTTCACACAAACACATTAACTATGCTTTCACAGTCAATTGCACAAACTAACACAGTCAGGCGCCATTGCGTGAGGATCCTCGCAAGGCCGGCAATTATTTACCGGAAACCATGTCGACCACCGGAACATGAACTGTATTCGTATTTGATACATAATTCGGAAGTTAACATTACCTACTTAAATGCAGTGCATTGTGCAGTGGAAGGAAGGCCAGCGATATGACAAAAGATACCTGTAACATCTTTTCTCTCTATCATAATCTGTGGAAGTGATTTCGTGAAGGTACGGAAATGTGTAACAGGAAGCCGAGGATTGGATTTGACCAGTGAGCGCGCGCTGTGGTAGAGTTGGCCGGCACGTCAGATGATACCAACCCATTTTCCGAGAGGTTTGTACTGTCAGCTGTGTGTCAGGTTTGTGTGTGCATGTGTGTGACGAGAAAGAGAAAGGGAAATAGAGAAGGAAAACGCATCAGCTCGGCGCTTAACCTAACGTGTTGTGTATAATGTGTGTTATATAACCTAATTCAGGATGTAATGTTAATGTTGCTTATTACCAAGGTCATATGTCATATGTTACAAATCATATGAGATATTTTTTTTTGACGTGACAACGTCTAATAAATCGATGAACGCCGGCTGTATGCACGAAAAAGGATGATTCATTGTGACGTTACGCTCATTGTAACGTTACGATCGGAGCAAGAGCGCATAAAGTAAAAAGTAGCATCGGTCGTCGAGTGCAGAAATAATAGGTATGTAACAATTGACTAAAAAGTTATGGTGATTCATATAATTGATGATAGATAAAATGTTTGATAAAAAGTTTTCATAAAAGTATGCAATAATTTAATCAATGTTTGTTGTGGTTTTAGTGGGAAAAATAAATAAGATTAAGTTGAATTTAATTAATTAAATGCAATAAATTACCTGTTACAATTTTTCACAACAATGGCTCAACAAATGTAACGCGTTATGTATGCTTTGGAATTGTACTTCGTCATTCCTCATCGGTCTCTATCTATCATTTCAATGGTCATCATCCGACATTTTGACCCATTCATTGCTCACAAATTGTTTTATGTCACTCAAAATCAACACTTATAGCCTTGTAATAAGACGCATAGAGTGATCAAATGACGGCGCCAATGTCGCAACGTCACGGATGCGCTTGTAATCGTCGTGATCGATGCGTTGCGCTCTTGTTGACCTTTAGATAATCTTGTTAAATTGTATCTAATTTCTGATGATGGAGAGGATATTTAGGTCTGTTTTGGTGTTTGGTCAAAAATATTAAGGAAAAAGTAATATTGCCCTATATTTTGTCTCCCTAAGATTTTTTGCTACCTAGGAATATTGAAAATATATGACAGTCTGGTGTAAAAACTTGGCTCAATTTGAGACGGCAAGCGCCATCTGTGTCTCCATTTTTGTACTTTAAACAATAGCTACTAACCGAAGTACTCTTAGCTGAACAATGCCTGCATGTAGTGCGTGTGCGCATTGGTAGAGTGGCGCTGGGGAGCTCTATGCCATAGTGAATATGGCATGGAGCAATAGTTTTGTGAGAAAACTGTGCAAGTAAATAGTGTAGTGTACCTATTAGGTTACCTTTGGTAATTAGATATATTGTTTTAAACTTATCACAAACATTTTTTGCAATATACTTCGTAAGTAAACCTACGTTTAATACGTATGTAAGTATACATATTTAATAATAAATCTTTTTGGCATGCTCCCAACATAATATTAATTTCCGCTGCGCCTAAGCAAGGTTGTACAGTACGGCATTCCTCTGCCATCCGTCCGGTGCGGGCTTTTTGCGAAGTTCAAGTTCGATCAAGGGAAAAAGATGATCACTTTTACCGGCACTTTCCTTCGCGGATGTCGGGCCTTGCCTAGAAACTGTAATACTATAGGAAGGTGGTTTTTATTCACTGCTTTATGTAGATTATATTACAGAAAATCATAGCAAATCCCTTTACTTATCTAAAAGAAAGTTAACATGAACGAGAGTGGGTTGAAGTCTTTAGTACGGAGAATTCAATTCAATTATTTTTAAAACACACGAGTATATGACATTACAGGTTTTAACATTTACATAACCTGTCTGTTGTGTTGTTTTCTTTTTTATCATTCCTGTAGGGACTTTGTACATCTCTTATGATAATGAATATAGGTACATGAAATAATAAATCAAATTAAATAATTAATATATTCTACTATGCTACCAAAAGTGAAACATTGCAAATAAATAGCAATACGACCAAATAAAATGTTGGCAATAGTGATTCGTCGAGGCCCAGTGGATGGGAACGTCGGGTTTCCCGAGACCTATTGCTTCCTGGATCCGACAGGTGGCACCGGACAGGTGGTTGTTCGTTCTCAGGGTGGTTTCCGTAGGGTGCATTGTAGAATAGGGCTGTTTTCTGTACCGTCTCTGATTTTAATTGATTGTGGGTGTGAATAATGTGGGATTCTGTTTGGATCTGCGATTATTCTCGGGTTGTTTACGAGTTACAAATAGAAAATAGAAAATAAAGTGTTTATATTCTAAGCTTACACTTCATTTAAGAGCATAAAGATGATGAGTTCAGTAATTATTCAGATAGTTGATCTCGTTAAAAGAAATTAACTTTTTGGAAGATAACCTTACTAGGTTTATATTTTTCCGCTTATTTTAATGGAACATGTTACAAATATACACAAAAATTTGGGTTACGATGATAACTGTTACAGTTGAACTGTGTTGCGGCTGGTAACGCTCGCCTTCTTAGACCATATGCATGTAAATTGGCCATGATACAAGTCCGGAAATCAGGCATCCTAATGTTATCCCAATCTTTAAATCTAACATTTACTTTTCTAATATCAACGATCCAAAGGTAAAATCCATAAGTCAATACCGTAAGTAACCGTAACTCACCATATCTAATCATCACCAACAAACAAAGTCAATAACATACCGACGCGACGGACAACGCCACCCGAAGCGACTCATCCCTACCAGCCCTATTCTGAAACCTGTATAAGTATAAAGTGAAGTTAGTACTCGCCCGGGCGTCGTAAACGATACACGTGTGACCATGCCTGCTCCGATACCGATACCGGCACCACGCACGCGCCTTGCTTTACACCCCCAAAACATCCATGTGAGTTCACCCCACTTATTTACAGTGCATTGTGTGTAAATTTGGTGTTTTTTTGATAAATGTGTCAAATGAGGTTTGATTAGAAGGGCTCGGAACCTGATTTTCTGCAATCCAAGCATTCTGATGCATAACTTTATTGGTGTTACCTATCATTACATTACTGCAAGTGAATGTCTGGTGTAACATGTTTAATTGTGACAATTGTTAGATAAATTAAATTTATAATTAAGTTTATCCAACTATTAAGCATTGATTATTTAGCTGAGATCGACTCAAAATTTGTAAATATTTCGGATTCCCATGTGATTTGATCAGGCAATGTAAGCGGTAAATATACTGTAGGTACAATGTACATGATACAGTTAGTTATGATTCCGTTCTCAGTTATAAAATTATTGAAAACATGACGTTTTATCTGTTTTGTCGTAATAGGATGTGTCCCGGTGGCGCGCATGCCATTCCTGGCGATAAAGTGGATGTTGTATAAAACATCCTTTAGAAGGCTTCAATGATTGAAATCATCTTAAAATTCTTGAGCTTCCTCTTCCTTCTTTAGTCGTGCAATCGAGAAACATTCCCGACATAAGTTACTGGTTTGAAATTGACGGATTTATTAATCGTAGAAAATTAGACCCACTCTACAGTGAGAGCAATTTCGAATATGTAAATTTGATCAAGATTTTCCCTTGCTCTACTTATTTCTGCACTAACACAGTTTAGTATAATCGTTGCATATCTTATAAGCATTTTCTTTCTTTCGCAGACAACAATCAAAGTGTACGCACGCTGTCTGCGACCAGACATCGAGTACAAGACTCTGTCGGTGACGTGGGGCACCCGTGCCCGCGAGGTGGTCGCCACGCTTCTGGGCAAGTTCCGGATGCGACACAGGGATCCCAGGCTGTTCTACCTGAGCATGGAAGTCAGGGTCCGGACTGCGGGACTCAGGACTACTCTCGTATTAGATGATGACGCGAGGCCCGCTGCGCTTCAGGCTTGCCATCCTAAAGGATACTCTAAGTGAGTAATTTAATGCACATTACTCTAATCTACGTCATTTCAATAAAATGCGTCACTCGGATTCCATTAAGTTTTACCTCTTAGTGATTCAATAACAAGTCAACAACTCGGTCAGTACTAGCAGATATTTTCTAATGCCTTTTTCAAAACGTCTGACTCAGAAAACGATCAGGTGCCTGTAAATAGGTTTATTATAAAACACTATACAAATACTTGCTTAAGGAAATAATAATTTATACGTTGATACTTAAAGCTTATGGGTATTTATACGTTGTTACTAAGTCGCTATGGGCGTTTAAAGGAGTATTAGTATTATGATCTTATTCTATTAGTTATCGAAATCTGCACAAACTACTTGTAGCCATAAATGTACGCTTACATTGTAAATCACCTGCCTATTCTTAACCCTCCATCGGTCATCACAACACCAGACCACCGCGGACGAAAAAAAATCCATTTTTGTCCCACTCTCTTCCGGCACGAGCTATTCCCGTCCCAAAACAACCAATAAAACTTTAAAACGTGAACTCTCTACTGACCATATGGATTACGTTACAGTGTTGACAAGAATTTCATAGGGGACTAAGGACTAGTAACTTTAGATCTTGATAATGAAGGGGGAAGCGTCGTAGCCTCAACTCATTTGTTGTCTTTTCAATAAAGTTTTATGAAGTTCAACTGAGTCGTAAAATTTTAGTAGGCGAGTTATATTTTTACTTGAAGAGTCGAGGTGAGACCGGGTTAAGTTATTTCTTTTAAAAACTGGCCGGCTTTTCAGATGGCTCTGGAAACGAATATATTATTCCCTTTTCAATTTGAAACTCCTTTGCGGTTTGCCTTGCGTATTAACCTCCATTGGACTAGTTTTAATATACCTGCATTCTTCATTATTCGCTACACATAAGTAGGTTTTAGGGTTTTCCTTTCCATATCGAATCAATACATTCCCGAGCAAAAGCCACCCAATAACCCCAATTGCGGTTACAAACAGGTGGACGCACCATCCTGTTGTAACCGAAGTAAAGCAACCATTTACCGGTTCAATTCAAGTACTTTGCATGTAAGTGAATAGGTACTTATTATCTCGAAGCGTATAATTTGACCCTATTGCAATGAACTTATTTTTTTGGCGTCGGATTAACAGTTAGTGTGCAGCTGTGAGTTAATTTTGCCCCTATAACACCTGTTACAAATTAGTTTACTGCGTAATTAATATATGTCATAAAATATGCAAAGATGATTGGTCTAGCCAGACTAGCCATGATAGAATATTTTATAAACAAGCTATGGTTTGAAAATAGGATGCCAGTTATAAGCAAATTGTAAGTAATTCAGTTTTATTCAATAGGTACAATCACAAGGACTACTTTGGATCGACTTAGGTACATTGGTGAATTTAGGTGCCGATTCCAACTTAGCCAAGTCCCAGAAATATCAGGCAAGAATCTCGCCAGAAAAAGTGCTAGAACCCAGTTCTAGCACTTTTTGTATAATCCTTTAACCTAATCTACGAAAAAAAACAATTGTAATATGTCAAAAGCATTACTTACCCAAATCGTTTGCTCTATTTCAGGTTCTCACTCCAAATGCGTCCCGGCGGACTGGTGAAGATCTACGACTCGGCTCTGATGTCGTCATCCCAATATAAATGCCTGCTGACCAGTGAACAGACTACGGCGGACGAGCTGCTGGCCATCCTGCTGCATTGTTATGACTCTACTGAGGGAGTCGAGCGGTTCTCCTTGTATGAGGTAACGTTTTTTTGGTTTTGTTCGTTTCAGATTAGACGAATAGACTTTTTGGTGTACGATTAAAAATGTGTTATACCTTTATTGGTTTAGCAATAAATAAATAAATAAATATTGATTCCCCTAAATAAGCATGGCTTTAGGGAAAGTATATAATTCCATACCTGACTATATAAAAAAATTAACATTAAATAAATTTATTAAGGAACTCAAGACCTGGTTACAAGCTAAATGTTTTTATAACGTATCTGAATTAATAAAATGACATAAATTTAATTAACTAATATTCCTTAGTGACGTTTATTTCAAATTGTTATTCAATTATTATTGTGTGTATCTTGTTTTTTTTATATAAATGTCTCACTTTGAAATATTGTACACCATTTACCAAACGGATAGCGTAGCGAACATAGCAATTAATAAAACCTGTGATTTACCTATGTTCCACAATACATTAATTATGAATTATGAATTAGATATGATAGAAATAGAGCTGAATTATATTATGGTGACCAGAGGACTGATATAATACTTATATATTTTATAAGAAAATAAATTAAATAAATAAATAAAAATGTATCTCAGGTGCGTTTTTTACAAACGTTGTTTAAATTGCAATTTCATTTTACTAATAAAGTGTATTTATAATTTTCAGGTATGCCCCTCCCAAGAGTACGAGAGAAAACTCCACCCGGATGACCTCCCCCTCCTGGTCCAGCGATCATGGCCAAGCGACACCGAATGCCACTTCAGGGTTAGAAGAAACCCTAGAGCACCACCTCTACCTCCACGAACCATCCCTGTGCCTCAGGAAGTGTCTTCAGAGGACGAGGAGCCAACCCGGGCCCTCTCAGCCCTCTCTCTGGAGTCAGAGGGCGAGAAGAAACGATACAGCCCAGTATATAAGTTCCCCAGCATTAGCTATTGCCGGGAAACGAAAAACGACTATTTGTATATCTGACTAGCGCTCAGAATGCAAAGATACAGTCGACTCTTTGCGACCAAACGTCGCCGGCGACACGCCAGGACAATAGACAATCGACTCTGTGAAGTGTAAATAAGGTTCAGCTTTGTAAAGTGTAAATATGGACTCGAGAGTAATCTCTAAAGTGTGAAACCAAAGAGAAGTTGGCTCGTTGCGAGATATCGTTGTTATTGTAATATGTAGGTTAGCAAAGGGTTCCGTTCTGTTTAGTAGGTAGTAGATACCTAGTATTGGTAAACCTAAGTCGGAAATTCATGATTATGAATCTACCGTGATCGATAGTGACTTTTATTGTAGGTATTCTGTCAAAGCCATTTTGCACTCTACATATTTTTGTTATCAATATAATTATTATTTTCTAGTCTTAATAATTGTTCGTCTAGGCAGCAGGGACATAAATATCCAGTGTTTTTATTATTTCACCTCACAATTGAACGATTGCAGACACATAAATTGTACATAAAATGATGTAACATAGATTGTAATTAGCTAGTAGACACCAAAGAGGCAAGCGAAGATATGAAATTAGATTTATTTATCTGTTATCCATATAATGTTTAATTTATTTGTGGACAAAGTGTCACCTCTGTAAGTTGAATTATCATCGAATTTACTTCAATCACGCCTGTAATAAACTGCGATAAAGTTCTTAAATCTGTAGTTTTATTTCATCGTAATTAAGGCATCGGAGCCGGTTGTTATTAGTTCCGAAATAACTGAGAATTCCCGGTTCCTGGGGACTACTAAAATAACCGTTTCTTAAAATATAATAAAACGAGTTATCGGTTATTTCGTTTCTTTTAAAAAAAATGTGAATATATGACTGTCGTAACATTATTTTTTGTTGAATACATTTTTTTACATTTAATATTACCTGAGTAATATAAAAAGAAGCTTGATGAGGTGACAGCTGATCAGTGACTCAGCTGATGAAGAAGTGTCACAGATAGAACCGGCTCCTTTCCATAGCCGTGAATTACCAAACGCCGTTAAATAATTTGAAAACGCGATGGGCTCCTGTTCTTCACGAGTCCAGGGTCTCGACTTAAAACATAATATGTAGGTCACTGTCAAAACTTTCTTGAGTTGTATAGCTTTACGGCTTTTTTTTATGAGTGCGAACCATTAACTTTTGTGGCAACGAGCGGACCGCGGATCAAACTCACCCTGATGAAGATTCTCTAGATGAATCGAAACAGTGTCGGTGCCTCCATCGACTAAATAATACGTAAGTAAAGCCCGTGTTTATCAAAATGAATATGTAGGTCCTATTGAGACCGGCATATTTGCGCTTTTTATGTGCTCGGCACAATGCCGCACCAGCTCTTCAGAGGTCCCCGACATATGTTACGCCCAGGGTGTCGGCGCAAGTAGCGTTTCACATCAAAGGCCTACCTATCTCCCAAGGGACCAGAGTCATACCATCAGGCCTCTTACCATCATCACGTAACAGATCGTTTGACTCGTGAATAGCTGGTACATTGATGCTGGCAAGAGGCATGCAATCCTACCGGCGGCCCTAGAATACGATTGCCCGTGCAGAGCAAGTTGGTCGACCGCTGTACCGCACTAGCACTGATGAGAGGCGCAGCACCGCCAATGTACCAATATCAAATAATGATAGTGCTTTCAAAACTTTCGTGAGTTGTTCTATACATTTTGATAAACACGGGCTTTACTCACGTATTATTTTGTCGAGTTCACGGTTCGCACTGAAAAAGAGTGTGAACCGTGAACTCGAGCGGCAACGAGCGGACCGCAGATCAAACTCACCCTGATGAAGATTCTCTAGATGAATCGAAACAGTGACGGTGCCTCCATCGACAAAATAATGCGTGAGTAAAGCCCGTGTTTAACTAAATGTAATGATAGTGCTTGTGCTTGCTTGTAATCAATGTACCTAATAATAGAACCTGAGTCCCATTTCGAAACCGCGAGCTTGGGCGTGTGATCAGTCGAAATTATGTTTGTACAAAATTCTAATAAATTTTTAAGATAACCTAAAGAACCGGGTACTGTATTGGAATTGGAATCGAAAGAACTGGATCTTAGTATATGAATTTCTATGCCCTAATCGTAATAGAAAACTATGCAGGCTCATTAATTATATTCACTGCTAGAATTTGGTTACAGAATTGTCTATATTGTACCAATTGGACGGGAATAAGTAAAAGAGTAAAATGGCAACATAGATATAAAGTATTTTATTTACAAATGATTGCAACAATGAAGTATAGACGATGCAATATAATTACAGAGTATGTTCAAAAAATGGGAAACGGATAATATCTAACGGTACTCACTAAAATTATCTGTTATTTTAGTTTTAGTTTAAAATTTATACAATCGCGAGCTCCGTACCGAGCGCGAGCTCGTCGGTACGCTAACCTATAACCACAGAACACGCTTTAGCACAGAGAAATAAAAACATCTCCTTCAGCGGACTCTATCGGGATGCGACCCGACTCCAAGCGTGCGCTCGCAACGTTACACCTCGCGTCCCATCTGCCGTCCCCCGCGCCTCCGACGGGAGAGGCGGCCGCGAAGGACCGCGGGGCCGATCCTCGATACAAATCAATAAAAAAACTCCCCGAAGCCCCGCGATCCTTCGAAGGCCGTCGCAAGCGTGCCGCTAAAGCTCAGCGAATCGAAACAGCGTCCGGCGCAGAATACGCTCAATAATAAAAGGACTATACGCAAAACCGAAGCGCCCCCGGGGCGTCCCCGGCGCCGAAGCCGACCTCGGCACACCCTCGCGCACAAAGCGAATTCCACCCGCGAAGTGGGCTACGGCCGCAAGCTACCCGTCCGGAGCTGCAGAGCCGGGCGTGGGGGCGCGCGGGCGGCGTCACAGGCGCGTCTCCTCGACGTCCGGGGCGCGGCGCCCTCACACGGCGTTGAGCGCGCGGCGCGACGCGGCGGCGTACTCGTCGGGCGGCGCGTCGCGCATATCCCGCGGGTCGCGCGCGCGCGCTGGCCGCTCCTCGCGGTACTCGTCCCGGTACGCGTCCCGCGTGTAGTCGTGTCCGTACGCCTCGCGCTCGTACGCATCGCCCGCGTCGGGCGGCGCGGCGCGCGCCTCGCCCCGCTCGCGTGTCCCCCCGCCGCCACCGCCACCCCCCGCCCCGCCACCGCCCCCGCCCCCGCCACCGTACTCCCCTCCGTATCCCTCATGGTAGTCCCGGCGGTCGCGGTAGGGCTCCCGCTCGCGGCTGTAGCGCGGGTAGCGGTCGCGCTCGTAGTACTCTTCCTCCAAGCGCTCGGCGCGCGGCCCGCGGGCTCGCCCTCCTGCGGGAAACGTTCATCTGTCATCCGAGTGTCCACTTGATGGGAGCTTTAGCTCGGAAACTTTGATGAATATCTGACGCAGATGACGTCATCATCTCGCCCGAAATAAACTGTTATCTGCGCGAGACGTTCATCTCGCTTTCTGAACATCGGCTCCCTGACGATCGAGGCGCACGAGACGCTCCACGCTTATCTAAATGTTTTGTGCTTTGTACCGAGCGGTTGCGCTTGGGCGCGTCTCGTGCTGCTTCGGTCGAAAGGCAGAGAAAAATCAAACCCAAAACTCAATCGCATTCCTGAAAACCAAACGGGGGTCACCCTATTGCTTCATTGGCACGCAGCAAACGGAAATAGAGCGGTAAATCACACACCCTGACTTACGGTCCAGGCTAGGAGGCGATAGGGGGAGTGATATCCCCGAAAACTCGAACTCTGCCCGAGCAAGGCATGACCACCTCGGCCTCCACCGGCACGGGTGGGATGGGAGTAGCGGGCTTCTTAGCCGCGGATGCCGCTGGCGCTGCAGAGAACCACACCATCAACCATCACCCCGAGACAATGGTTTCATCGTGTGTGATGCGACTGCGGTCGAAACTGATGCGAGTGGTTAAATCGCAGAGGATCGGGGAATGCAGCGAAATGCTCAATGAGATGCTTCATGACATGCGAGAACATGCTCCGTTTATATCCTGGCAAAAGTTTGCTTTTGACAATACCTGAAGGTCTGATGTCGTTAATGGTTATTTTACCCACCAGAGCCCAATTAGCTGTTAGTAAAGCCTTATCAGCTGAATCATCCGATGATGAGTGGAAGCTGAACAAGATCAAACTCGAACTGGTTAATTGAAGCTTCTCTAAATCATGGTTTAATGTCGTTTCATTAGTCTTTCGAACCTGGGAAGCTTTGGTTTCTTTGAAAATTAAAACTGGTTCAAATTATTTTCTCATGATCGATGAGGACAAATCAAACGAGACTGAACCGATCAGCCAAGCATGTTAGGGTGGGGAGCCTCAAGAAAATGGTTGGAAAACCTGAAATAGGGGCATCACCGGATCTGCTAAAATGGCAAACATCTGGACTTATCTTCTGCAGCGCTTAGTGGGCTTGCCCAGATGCTTGGACTGAAATGAACGGAGCGGGTCAGTTGTGAACAGTTCTGTTGCATCGAGTGAGGGGACCACATTGATATACAACACTGCTATGTTAGTAGACATTGATATGGTGGGAACCAATGTTTAAGAATGCGCAATTAGAAAGTTCCTGAAATATAAGATCCTAGATCATAAGGTTTCGATATTAAGATATCCAGCAAAAATAACTTTAGTTTTGACACCTTCAAGGTAATATTCAAAAAGTCCAAATAAACAAAGGTTTGTTGTGCTGTGTCCAAATAAAAAGTTATTTTTGCTCTGGAGTGGCTTGGAGTGGTTCGAGTTAGTTACCTCTGTCCCGTATATCCCTCTCGTAGTTGTTATACGAGTCGGACCTCTCCCGGTGGCCTCCCGGGTGTGCAGGGGGATCAAAAGAGGCAGTACACATTACACAAGAACATACATTCAGCACAGCTATTGATATTAGTCGCATTTGTATTCCATCAAGAACTTTCTGCTTAATTATTTGGAACACTATATTTTGATGGTGATGTTTTTTGAAATGAAGTTTCTTATCGTGGGTTGGCGAGGGGACTTAGCCGAGATAATGAGAGCCTGGCACGTTAATGATTGATTATGCCAACCCTGCATACGAAAGGGACTTCGTTCCAAGCGCGTGTCCCACGAAACGTTATTTTTTTATCATCATACTTCCAATAGCAACTGTCTCAAGTTTCCTAATAATGAACTATACTAAGGTAGACTTGATCACGTCGAGTTAAGGTGTGTGGCTGTGTGCGCGTGTGTGTGTGTGTGTGTTCTGTGTATGAGTGTGCGTGTGTGTGTGTGTGTTTGTGTGTGGTGCTCACCAGGCTGCGCGTGCGGCGCGTGCTGCGGGAGGTGCGCGTGCAGGGCGCGCGTCACGGGCACGGCGGCCGGCGGGTGCGTCGCGCGCCAATACGACTGCAAGTACACGAGACACTACATCTAACACTAGCTGTAACGGTCCCTTAGTGCTACCTAACCTGTGCTGTCGTTTGTTAATCTACTCCAGATGCCTTCTTGATGTTTTTCAGAGTTACAATACTCACCCTGGATCTTTCTTCCTCTGAAGTTGGCGCTAAAATGGAATGCGCATGTACTGTTGTGCAGATAAATGTTGGCTACAGGTGTTTGAAGCCCGATACAGATCACAAAGGATAGTTTCCCAAATGTATAGAGACTGGGCTAAGCCTATAAAGTTTTTATATTAACTACTCAACAATCATTCATTATATTCTAATTTTATGAATGCATATTTTATGCTTAAGATTTTATTAAGTCAATAAACGTGAAACTCAACAATATTGTGTAGTTATTATGTGTGTGGTAGTTTTTAGGACAAATAAAAATATTTTCATTCTTCTTTCTTTCTTTCTTTCTTTATACAAATATTTTACTTACCTAAATAGACTTACTGCTACTATTTACTTAGTTTCAAAAAACATTCTTTATTGGCAACAACTATTTCATTGTATCTTGCAAATACAAAATACGATTATCGATTAAAATGGTGTAATAAATCGGTCATTATTACATTGTTGTTTATTGTAGAAGAGGCCTATCCCTAGTACCCCTCTGCAACCCTCCGCACCCCTCGCTTGCCGCCAATTTTGCCCAAAAATGGGTTTTGCGCAGCTACTTGAAACCATTTTTCTAGGTACAAAGATCCAGTGTAGTGTACGCTTGACCATATTCAGGTTTGACGGTCGATCTTTAACCATCGCCCAAAGTTAAGGTGAAAAATGTCACAAACTTGCCTCCAAGGTTTCGGCTATGTGTTCGCAGGCGTCTTCCAGCTGGTTCTCGTCGAGCACGACGTCGAACATGTCGGCGGGGCACTGGCCGAGCTTCTCCGCGGCCACCAGCTGCACCGACAGGTTCTTAGACTGCCCCTTGCCGCGCGACTTTACTAACCGGGTTAGCACCTGGAAATCGAAATCACAAAACATGAGCTACCCTAAACTAAAAGGCCTATATCCTAGGAAAATAATCGGTGGATATATAAATATCCACCGAGCACTCTTTGGGTTAGGTCCCCGCCTCGGTGGATATTTTCCCTTTTAAACGGCACAGGTTCAAAATAACGAATGACGTGATAAGAAGATACGATAAAAACACAACCAACTGGGTCCGTGAAAAATACATTGAAATTTGTCCATACTATAAGTTGTTAGGACACAATCAGTGAGCATTTACCGAAAACAGTACAGTTCGTCATAATCATGACGTCATCTACATGAGATATTCATCTCACTTTCAAAAGGGCTCGCACATAGATAATTTATCGAACAGACTCAGTTCTGTGGCATACACATTACACATACACAGTCAAAAAGATCTTTACCGACATATACATCGCTAGATTCGTTTAGTTTAGCTAGCTACTTTCATTACATTTTGTCTTACGGCATTCTCTTGTGGGGATTGCGGCAGATATAACACCATATCTGTGCTGACTTGTTTAAAAAAAACTCATAATAATTACACTAGAAATAAGGATAAACTCGCTGTTTCCACTGTTGGGTACTCTAGGAGTACTTTAGAAAAGAAAACACTTTATTGACTACCACACAGAATATTACAGTAACAAAAAAACTAAACTTATTTAAGGCAATACAATGGGCGGCCTTATCGCTAATAGCGATCTCTACCAGGCAACCGTTGGATGGACTGGACTATAAATAGACAGAGATGGGGCATGTAGGTGTGGTGTATTTATATAATTACATACTTACATATATGTATAAGATAAACAAATACTAATATAAATATATACATACATATGAACTCAATAGAAATATATATATATATATATATACATATATATATATATATATAAATATATATACATATAAAGATAAACAGTATAAAAAATCAACAATACAGAAATGACTACGTATAACAGCACGACGAAAATAATGTTTCATGACCAAGTTTTTGAAGATGGGAAGAGTCTTTGCCTTTCTGATATCTACAGGCAACGCGTTCCACAAGCGGACAGCCTGCACTGTAAATGACTTTCCATAGAAGGTAGAGGAGTGAACAGGAATTTTGAGTTGATTTGTATCTGAGGAGCGTAAGAGTCGAGGGTTAGAGAGATAGAGAAATTCAAACCGTTCCTTGAGATAAGAGGGCGTTGAAGGAGAGAACAGAATATTAAAGAGAAGATTGAGAATGTGAGCATTCCTTTAATCGTTTAATTTACTTTAATCGTTTATAAGGCTTGGTTCATTTCTAAAATTAGGAATTGTCTAAAATATATTTAGTTAGTCATAGCATTTGTAAAACCTATTCGGTTGGTATCATCTAACTAAATTAGGAACGCTTAATTAAGTTAGATAAAATTAAATTATGATAAGTTGGTAACAGCAGAATACCAAAGGTTAATTTGACAGTTCAAAACCTAATTTTAGCTAAAATTAGTTTAGGTTGGTGCCAACAGAATTGAGGCCAATGTGTCCCAAGCGACGTACTAGATTTGTCGATTATCAAATATAAGATTTTATGACTAAAAAGTTTGGGATGAATCTACTCCAACTCGACTAGTATCGAGTCCAACAAAATTAACAATATCATACAAGTAAGTGTTGACTAGACGAGACCTAGATTCACCTAGTAAGAAGACGATACAAAATGGTCCTTGTAATTTTATAAGAAAAAAAGCTTTCTTTCTTTCTAAGCATCTGCTTCCAGAATTTAAAATCAAATCGTAGCAACAAAGCAAAAGCGAATGGTCAATATTTGTTTGTTTTAATTGTTTAAATTATCAACCTAAAGAATTTTCCCTCATGATTTAAAGAATGCAAATTCGAATTACTCACTTTTGGGCTTGTTATCTTGAGGTAGACTATAGTAGGAGCTAAAGAGGTCTTGGCGAGCTGCGAAGGATGGTTAATAGTGTCGCAGTCCAGTACCACCAACTGCAGGGTCCGCGCTAAGTCAAATATCCTCTCGATCTCCGCCTGAAGACAGTTAGATGTGAACACATGTTCAAGGAATAATTTGATTTGCATGCCACCATAACACTATTTAAAAGGCCTTAGAACCTTTAGGAGGCATGCGTGTTATGTGTTGATCAGTGAAAACGTTAATTATCTTGAAAGTTTAGGACAGCTACTATTTCATCTACGGGGTACCCCCTTTTACCGAATGGTGCTCTATCACATCACGATACAGGATTGTTACGAACTTCTAAGTTGCTATAACACACAAGATTGTTTAGTCTGCATAACAAGGTGAAACGGTTAATTGGTAACACGCGCTATTCAAAACCATACACTTGTTAGTCACAAATATCACATATCAACTACAAGGCTCAATCATCCCAAGCTGTTCATCCTCGCACCTGGACCTCTGCCAAGCAATTGTTCCTCGAGTTCCCTCTTTCCATCAACGGTTTCTTTGGTTGCTGATTATTGAGCAGCGATCGCTTCGCCAGCGATATGTCTGCGGAGACCCTGGTGATGATGATCCTGGAACATGTAGGGAGACATGATTACCTGGACCTCGGCGATGCAGGTGGACCGCGAGTTGGATCGCTCCATGATCGCGCGTTTCGAGGGGTTGTTGAGTAGCGACCGCTTTGCGAGAGAAATGTCGGCCATCACGCGAGTTATTATTATCCTGCAATTGGATTAGAGTATGAAAACTGGAAAATTACTTTGTGCAAGGAATAACAAAAGTTGTCTGGGAAAATTTTATATTTGATGTCCGATCAGAAATGTAAATTCATCGTGCAACTATGTGAATAACAAAATATAGGAGGTGCAAGTGTTAGGTTATCGACTATTTAGCAGTTTACCCAAGATAGAGGGAATAGAGTCAGAGTTTTTTGAGTTTGGGGATCTTTTACGAACTTACCTGTTAAACTGTTGTTTCGGAATATCCAAAAGTACTTTCGGCTTCAATGTGATCCGAACTTCTTGAAATCTATGACCAAACCAAGCTGATCCTAGATTGATAGTGACATTCCAAGCCCAAGAACTAAAAATGTCGGAGCCGTTTACTGAGAAGAACTTAACTGACCTGCCCTCAAACCGCCGTTTCAGAAAGTCAAAGAGCGCTTTCTGCATCATATCCGTGACCTCATACCCCTTGAGCGAGGGGCCTACTATGACCACGGGGCGCATCGAAGGCACTACGTCGTAAGGCGTGCAGGCCTCCTGCTTCTTGAAGAACGGCTTCCGTTTCTCCTTGCCAGCTGGTAGGGCTCCGGCGCCGGCGCCGCGCCCTCTGCCTGTGTCTGATTCATCACCTGGAATTAAAAGCTGGGTTTTAGTGTTACATTTAAACAAGTTAGGCCACGGCTTTTTTAAATAATCTTTCAGATTACAGGAATCTAGACTTCAGACAGGTTCCAGACAAAATAAGAATCATATTTATCATTGTTATTTTTGATCAGCGTCAAAGCATGCGGGAATTTATGTTGCACAGAACCAGTTGATATTCATTTATCGTTGAATAAAAAGGCCAAGTCAAGTACATCATTCGTTAACATCATAAATTTGGACGTTTAATGAAACAATAAAGGTATCTGCATTGTAAAAATAAGATTACGCATTCGGGTAGGTATAAAATACAAAAACCATTGATGTCCCATAACCAACCACATGACAACATTTATTACAAAAAATTGTAGATTGTTTGCATCCAACAAAGCAACGGTTAAAGGTTGAAAGCTGAAAAATACATTCATAACAATAAATAAATATAACAGGAAATTCATAAAAAAATATTAATTTTTCTTTTGGAAGCAATTTGTTAAAGTGGTAGCTTCTTAATTGCTAACAAAAGAGAAATAAGTCGAGTGGTCATGCGAGATGCGATGCGTTCGGGTGGAGGTTGAGATTTAAAAGAATATAACTTTGTAAAATTAACACTAATTTAAATAGGGTAGGGGTGAATTTACAACATTTCCTGGTCTACTAGTGATAGAAATTGCTTACCTCGATCGAAGGAAGGTACATCTGAAAAAATTGTGTCAATGAGTGCAAGAGCCATAATCTCTAACGAACGAGTACTCTAATGCAATGAAAACCAGGAAATTTTAGCAAATTCCACCGCTGATGTATGTATGAAAGAATGTTGAATGAACCATGATGGTAGTACAAAGCAGTTATTCATTCCATACATACTTATAAATAAAACAATAAAATACCCTTAGACATTTATATAGATCTTCGGTAGTAAAACCACAGATTACATCTGAAGAAATATAATATTTACAAAATCAGACATTGAATAATAAATGGTTTCACAATTTTAAACATTGAATTCACAACTACCGCCTTGCTTTTCATTAGAAACACGTTTTAAATGTTAGTTATTACAATTACTCGTAGGTAAATAGATACTTATATCTATGATTATGTAAGACGATATAAAAGACACCAACTGCGTTGTACATTAATCACCAGACAAAATATCATTAAATTTAATAATCACTTCGTGTGCAAACACTATTTCAGATAGTTACTAGCATCGGGTTTTCTCATTTATTTTGAGATTGCATGTATATCTTTGTTCCCGTATTATTATGCTAAAGATATTTTGTTTGGAGATTCAAAGCAATAAGCGTAGTCACAACACATTAAGTAACTCAGAAAACTATGATGAGCTGTTATAGCAATTCTGGTCATCATTGTATTCCTTGTTTTTTGAAATATTAAGCAACTGAAAATCATCATTCAAACATCGCACTGCTTTTCGTTTATAGTCACCGCAGAAGTTAGATTCAAATCAGAAAAGTCACACGGTTTGACATCGTTCTTTATTTCTAAATAAGACATTAGGAGCCGTATTCTAGAATCATAATTAGATAGGGAAATACATAGATTCCTTGAGCATTTTATTTGGAGCTATCAGAAAATCTATGGTTAAATAATAATAATAATAATGCTGGACATTTCACACAACATCATCTAGACCTAAAGTAAGGAGAGCTTGTGTTATGGGAAACACGTTACTCATATACTACTTATATACTTTTTTTGTAAATACATAGACAATACATAGACTGTTTCAAATGTTTTGCCAGTGTACCGCACACGGTGATAACCGTCAACGGTGACTGAAGATTGCGAGTAGACCAGCATCTTTGTCTGTTGGGATTATTTTTGGCCGTCTTGCGAAGCAAACATTTCTCTTATATTATTGATTTTTCTCGATTTCCGGTTTTATTAGTAATTTAATATTTTTATTTAAATAGAGCTAGATTTATTGACTTGGTTGTGAATAATTGGAAACTTTCTTAACTTTTATGATGAAAACTTTGTGTTTCTTCGTGATTGGAGCAAAAATTATCCGTAGAAAGGCAGGATATGAAAGGCACCATTTTATATAAAATAACAAATAACGAAGGACAAGATCCGACTTTGTACGGCTGGCAAAATTGACATTACTATGACACATGGCATAAATGAAGAACAAGAATCTTTGTCTGTTTCGTTTGTTTTTCCAGTGTACCGCACACGGTGAGTTTGCTGTAAACGGTGACTATAGATTATCCAAACGAAAAGCGTGGTATGCAGTAGATGTAGTCAGCAGTGGCGGCATCGGCAGGCTGCGCTAGTGAGTCCGCTAACTACGCTATGAGAGTGAGTTGTCGCATGTCGCGGGTGACGTACCGGGCGTGGGGGGCGTGCTACCTCGGGAGAGCGGCGGCGCGTGCGGGCGCTGCGCGTAGCGGCCGCGCGCCGCCAGCCCGGCGCGCACCGTCTCCAGCTTCACCGGCGACGGGATGAAGCCGATGTCGCAGCCCTCCTTCACGAGACGCCCGATCCACCAGTTGTTATCGTACTTCTCCTGGAATCACCGTTATTACGTTAAAGTACCAGTATCAGTAACCAGTGGACGATCTTTGTGATGCAGTGGGTCAAGGTCCTCTCAGCCGGATCTTGACCCACTTCATCATAGAAGGGTTCGATCCGCCGTGGGATAAATGTTTGTATGATCTGCAAGTATCTGTCTCGAGTCTGGGTATTTCTATGTACTAGTTTCTATGTCGCCCACTGGTCGAAACTCGACCATGATGACTTAATAATTAATGTGTTTATACATAATTAAAAAAAATATTAGCATTCTGCACATTCTTTATATAAACTATAAGTGTGCGAAATTCATACACCTCCGTCCGCTTAATTTTCGTAAGAAGTACGTACAAAGTGTTTGCTTCACGTATTAATATAATAATAGATACCTAATATGTATATTTCAATATATATATATATACATATATATATATATATATATATATATATATATGTCGGCGCGAGAACTAACAGTTAAATGATTGAACTGTTAAGTTAATGTTTAAACCAATAGATACTGATTTGTATAACCTAAGTAATTGTAAAAAACGAGCTAAGGTGCAAAGCGCTTGTTCAAAACAACATTCCGTGCAAATCTTGTTTTGAACAGGTAAACAAGGCCTTGATTTTCGTATAAATACGGCCGGCCGACAGCGCACAGCTCAGTCGAGTGCGAACTGTCGGAGCGGTCGGATCTCTTGAACATTGTGAAGAAGTGAATAAACGGCTACGGTGAAAAAGATTGTTTTACTTCGTCAAGCATGAGCGACCATCCTGATGATGAGAGTAGTGACGTCAGCATTGCTGACGTCATGCTTTTTAAAAATAATCAGGGCATCGGTCCTCCGTCATATATATAAACTGAAATAAAATCAGTTTATTTTGACACACACATACAGATAATAATAACCTAAAATAGCAGGTACACAATGAAAAGTACAATAATATAAATAAAAAATAGAACCCTGCACTAACCCAGTCTGTGTTTGCCACAAAGCATCTCTATGATACTTCACATAATTGCAAAATGTATAATATATTAGTTATTAGTAAGTAGTATATTAGTTATTAGTATCTCGTATATTAGTTAATAGTAAGTCGTATATTAGTTATTAGTCATGTGGTACCCATAACACAAGCTCTGCTTACTTTGAGGCCAGATGATAAATTTCCGGCATTATTTATTATTATTAATATTATTTGTCTCGGGTTTGGGTATTTTTCTATGTATAAAAAAGCATATAAGTATCTAGTATATCAATCATGTGATTACACAAAATATGCTTACATTGGGGCTGGATGATGCTGTGTGAAATCTCCAGCATTATTTATTTATTAATGTATAATATATTCAGAACGCAACAGCAAAATCGGTCTAATAAGTTGCTAGTATAAAAACCCTTTATAGAAGAGCTGTCTATTACTCGCCTACAGACAAAAATACGCTTCTGGCTTCTGGTTAATGTTTGCTCTGTGCTTGTCGTTCTATGAGTAATGGTAAAGAAAAGAGATAGGAACATATTTAAACAATACATTAGCTAGTGTTTGTTTATAAGATAGATATAGGTTTATTACCCATCAACTTTCTTTAAATGTGCCGTGTCAAGTACACGGCATATTTAAAATACCTACACAACGTCGTACGGTGTATGGTGATCTAATTTTAACTAAATAATTATTAGCGTACAAGAACTGTGTTTTCTAAATTAAATCTGTTACCATCAATTGACATTGGGAGCTAGACACTCCTTCCGATATATTTAACTCCTTGAATATATTTAAGTTTTAATTTAAGATAGCATAGGTTTTGACTAAATAAATAAATAAATATTTGTGGACAATGCACACGACACCGTCTAGCACCAAACTAAGCATAGTGATATTATGGTGACCATATGACTGATAAAACTTTTTGTTTTTTAAATACATATTTATGGTAATTTATAACACTCAGAGATAGAACCAACACCTATGTTCACACACAAATGTTTATTCTGGGAGGAAAACGAACCCTCAACCTACAGCGCAAAAGGCAGGGCCATCCAGTAAACTGTAAGTTTTCTCATAATCGTATTAAATAAATAATGCAGTGGAAATTAACAAACACGCTTAGTTTCTTTGATATTTTGAATATTAACTAAGCTGTAGCCAATTCTTCTCATCGAACCTTGAGTTGATAGCGCATGACGGGTGACAATTTGTGGTCATTCTGTGGTTACCGGACACCGGAGCTAAAATTTCGTAAAATATAAACGATCTAATTTTATTTGCAGCAAAGTCTGTATTAAAAACACATTTTATAACACACCTAGTGAGAAACTTGCCCATTCCAAGAATAATTAAGATCATTTCAGGCCTACTAAAATGCGGGACGGAAAAGTCTATGGAATTTCATTTCTACCACACCTACTGAGAAACTTGCCCATTCCTTTTCCAAATAAAACTTAGAAAGTACATCATTTCAGGCCTACTAAAATGCGGGATGGAAAAGTCTATGGAATTTCATTTCTAACGCATTTAGCGGGAGAGACAAGTGTGTGGAAATCCATTTCTAACGTGTTATTTTTTTTAATTTCTTCATAGATCAGCCGGTAGCTATGATTAAATTATAGGTCAAACGACAAAAAGTTTTTACTCCAAGTCGGCCAAATGATTTATTCCTCTTTCGATTTCCGAACAATATTTTGAAAAAAGAAATTCCCGCGCACCCAAGTAATATAGGCTTTATTACTTGGGTGCGCGGGAATTTCTTCGAAATTTGAGTTTGGGTTTGGTAATTTTATGAATTCTACAGAATGTCGTCGAGTGATAGTGAAGATTTTATTCCTCGTAGGTCAAAGTCAAAGTCAAAAGATGATTTATTCAATACAATCACAAGGATCACTTTGAAACGTCTTACATACTAGGTGAATTTAGGTGCCAATTCATCCTAATCCAAGCTCGAGAAGAATTGGCAAGAAACTCGTCTTGGTCCTAGCGCTTTTTTATATGATCCATCTTATACATCCATAACTACCTTAACTACGAAATACTAATACAAGAGAGTTTATACATTTCAAGTGTGTCGGTTAACTGTCTGACGGCACAGCGACATGAGGCCATGCATTCTTATCAATAATATAGTCATCTATATTTTAATAAGCTTTCTTCAAAATACTACCTTTAATGTATGCTTTAAGGTATAGTATAAAGCACTCTCGAGAGAAAGTGCGATTTCGGTAGGAATTGGGCATTTTCTCGCCTAGGTGTACAATGTACTATTCTAAAGCGGTTAGCGGGAGAAAAGTGTATGGAAATGAAAGAAAGAAAGAAAGAAAGAAAATTTGTTTATTTGACAACACATTACAGAGCGGATCAATAAAAAAAAAAATTAAAAAATAACAATATAGGATAACAACATAAAAAACAACAAAAAAAAACAAACAAAAAGATATAAAAAATTAAAAACAATCTTTAAAGATTAAAACAATAAACTATATAACACAATCTACATCGTGTAAGCACTAACTAGTCCCGCTCTGTGTGCGCAGCCAAACAGGTCCTGAACTCAGCATAAAAGCTGCTCTACATGGTTGATAGTGGCTACCTACCATGTATAGCTGCGCTGGTTTTCAGTCAGGGCCTGGAAATCGATTTCTAATGTGTACAAAGTACTATTTGAATGGTACTTCTAAAATTTTGAAAATTTACTTGTGGCGCGTGTAATTTGATACGTGACGCCTTTGATTTGTTTTCATAAAAGCGTGACGCGTGTAATTTGATGTTGATTAAAATTGCGAAAATCATACGAAACCATCTCAATAATAGAACAAAATTTAAATTTTAACTTGTTTTAAAACTATCAATTAAGTCTAATTTGATTTTGGATGAAACATAATAAGAGTCGTTCATATTTTAGAAAATTTTAGCTAGTCTGGCGCAAGAATCAGGGCCAATATCTATTAAGATTCCTAAGAAGTTTCGATGCTTGATTTTAGAGAACTTTAACTTGAACCAGCAATGCTGTCACCCATCTAAGGACTGACCTGGCAGAAGATTGCTTAACTGCGATGATCTGTTATTTACAACTAAGAGTTAAATAGCTAAGCTAAGCGTTTATTTTCGAAAATGTTATCAAGGCACGAAAATCTACCTACCTAGCTAACTTTCTTTATATCAGGAAAGGATATAGTTATATATTCATTTGTTCCCTTAAGCACTATTGCCTGACACTGTAGACTTCTTCTTCTTCTTTGTTAATGGCCTGTGACATGCTAATGTCAATTTTGCCAATGTCAAGTGTCAAGTTTATAGTCAGTTTGTTATGAGTCTTAGTCGACGATCAATTGTCAATTCTAGACGTCACGCGGAATGGCGTCCAGAATTTTCTTGGGATTCCTCGTCATTCAAATCACATTGCACCACAATAAACATATAATTCAATTATCCATACCCGTCCTGTAGTCACAATTTATTCATTAAAATTCCGTCAAGGTTACTGAATAAAACATGCAATAAAACGGGTAAAAAATAATTAATTAGCAGAGCTATGTTACTCCATGAAATGACAGACGAAGAATCGACACTGTAGACTATCATATTGATGATTCATGGCCTTACGTTGCTTTGCGCTCTGACAGCTAACTGAGACATTTGCAATGTATATAAGTTAGTTAAAAGAAGAACAATTATAAAAAAAGTGCTGAGATCAGGACGAGTTTCTAGACAATTCTTTTCGGACTTGGGTTCAGAGGAATTGGCACATAAATTCACCTAGCATTTAAGACTGGTATGTCTTGTTGACAACTTTGCCAGTGTCAAGTGATTGTTGGATTATAAAGTCTTAGTCGAATGTCGTCATTAGTCTATTCTAAACGTCATCGCAGAATAGTCTAGAACTTTTTCGGGATTCCTCGTGGTTCAAATCACATTGCACCACCACTAATTCAATTGTCCATACTTGTGCTATGTAGTCACAATTTATTGATTAAAATTCTGCTAAGATTACTGAATAAAATATGCAGTAGCAAGAGAAAATAATATTAATTTAGAATCGCTATTTTACTTCATGAAATGACAAACGAAGAATCCCAGTTTGTTCTTGTTTTATTTGTAGTTGTATTCAATACTTTTTACTTATAACAATATTTACCTTGATGTGGAGAAAATCTCGAACTTCGAAGGAGATGGCACTGCCGTGAACGGGCGAGTCATCGTCGACTTTGCCGTCGTACCCGACATTTGTGCGCACTGCGAACGCCACTGGCTTCGACTGGAATGACGAAAACATCTGATTGATTTTTTTACAAAACTCTGGCCTTACCAAAGATGAAAGTTATCATGTTTAATGATTTAAGTTAGACTGTAAAATGATTCGTGAGAAGGTAGTAAGTAAGGATGTATATTCGTCAATCCTTCACGCTGTCACAACTAAACGGATCGGCATAAAAGCCTAATATGTATTAAATAATACTATATATTGTAAAAACATTTCTAGATAACATTTTACTTCATAAATTTGGCTCCATATTGTCACAAGTTTTACGGGAGGAAAGCAAGGAGCACTCGCTCGTGTACACACAATTCTTCTTCTTATCGTGTCACTAGTTATTACGAACCAGTGTGGTGAAAGGATTAAAGTGCGCGTGAGAGGCTCCTTTCGTGCACTTGGCATATGTCATCGAACTTTTTAGGCCGACATGCCGGTTTATTAAACCCATAATAAAACATATTAATTATTAAACTATCGGCGACACCAGAAATACCACCACTCCCACTGTCGACCACTGGTCGAAATTCGACCATAATAATTAATGTATTTTTTAAGCATAATTAAAAAAAAAATTCACTTTTCTCTATATAAACTATAAGTGTGCGAAATTTCATACTCTGCGCAACTTTCGTAAAAAGTGGTACAAAGTTTTTGCTTCACGTATTAATATAATAATAAAAATAATAATCAAACTAAAGCGATGAAATCTCGTAAGTTAGTTCGTATTATTGGCAAATCCTGGTGGCAGTACTACTACTTTTTCTTTTTCTTTACTACTTTGAGTCAATGACCAACTCTGCTGAAGGAGTTTCTAGACCGTACAAAGGCCCTAATGTCCTGAGCATTGTAAAATCATATTTTAGCAGTAGGTAACAGTTTGTTGGACTTCATAATATTGTTAAACGCCAAGAGGTAGCGACCAAATCCAAACTAACAAATATAACACGAGGAGTTCCACAGGGCTCCATACTAGGACCTATTTTCTTTATAATTTTTTTGAATGACCTTATAAATTTTATTTCTAATACTATACCTGACATTAAATTAATAATTTATGCTTGACGATACAAATGCAATAGTTCCAGCATGTAGTTTGCAAGAACTTCAGCTCAAAATAAATAATGCGCTTGTGGCTTTTAATCAATGGTTTCATGTAAATAATTTAAAATTAAATATTAATAAAACGAATGCCATATTATTTTGAACGACCGCCCGCAGGCATGAAACTTTTGACATAATAAACAGGGGAGTTAAGATTAAACTCACTGATAGCGTTAAATTTCTAGGAGTCCATATTGATCAGTTCCTAAACTGGAAAAAAGAATTAGAGTCTATAGAGAACTCTGTAAGTTCTGCCTGCTATGCCTTAAGAAGTCTGAGAGATGAGGTAAATCTTAAACAACTCAAAACGGTATATTACGCCTTGGTTGAGTCAAAATTAAGGTATAGCATCAAATTCTGGGGACACAGTAACGCCTTTAACATGAATAGAGCTTTTGTTATCCAAAAACGAGCCATTCGCACCATGGTGCGGATTCCGCCATGGGAATCGTGTAAAAAGTACTTTAAGGAGCTAAACATTTTGACTTTTCCTAGCCTCTACATCTTAATAACTGTCATGGATATTGTACGGCATCCCTCTAAATATGAATCACCAGAACAAAGAGCACTAAGGTTAGAAACAAGAAGAAAAGATTTAGAGAACCCTCAATGTCCGAGGTTAGAAGTTGTTAAGCATGGGCGTCAATTTCAAGCAGTTAGAATATACAACTCACTGCTTGTTGAGTTGAAAACTATTAATAGCCCAAATGTATTTAAAAATAAGCTTAAAAAGCTCTTGCTGGAAGGGTGCTATTATACCGTGGACGAACTCCAACTGTAGTTGTTATTAAAATTTAATTATATAACATTAATATTTATTTTTATTTTCTTTAATTTAATTGTATTTTATTGTTTGTTTTTTTAAATATCTATTGTTTTAATTATGTGTAATTTTAGGCTTATTTAATTTAATATATTCAAATACGATGTATATTGTTGAATGAATAAATAAATGAATGAAAGGCCATACAACTCTTAAAACCCCGGGACCGTCAGCTTAAAAAGGCCTTCTAAGTAGGAAAAACGCTCAGTTTAAAATGCCATTGCGGCCTCCCTCCAGGTAAGTGCCTACGTCAAACATACCTTTCCAAGACACAGAACCTATTCAACATTCACTGCACTAGATATTGATGATATGCAAAAATTTCCCAGGCAATCTAAATCACACCTCTTCTGAAATATGACTCATATCTGTATTCCCACGTTTAAACCCAATTATGCTGATATTTTTGAGACATGTTTAGAGATAATAGGTAGGGGTTGCTGACTGACCCGTGCCTTATCCAGTTGTGAGAGTGCCTGCGCTTCCTTCTCGCGGCGCAGCGCCTCCTTGTCTTCGTCCAGCGACAGCTCCGACGACGGCTGCGAGTAGTTTGAATCAGCTGAGCCCTGGAAACACAAAAGGAACCATGTTAAAAGACACAAGAAAAAGAAAACTGCTCTTATTAAGTGATTCTCATGGGAGAGAGCTGAACGCGTGTTTAGGCATTCTATGGAATGTAAAGTTTGTTGACAATAGAAAACGTAGATTGCTCTTTTTGCAAATAAAACTCAAAATCTTCACTATATTATAATGAAGATATATGCCAAAGCTGGATGGATTTCTTCAAAGAACTTAGATGACTCGTTGCTCAGACAAAGACCTTGATAATATCGAAGTCCGTTAAACAGCAACCTTTGTGCTACTTACCTATGTATACATAAAATAAAATCAATAAAATACCTTTATACATTTTATTATATCGTAAATTTGGGAATGTGTTCGGTACAAACATTGCTATGAAAAAGCTCTTAAAACTGGGTCTGGTAAATATTGATTTATGATCAAGCGTGCATTTATGCGTTACGTAGCACAAAAGTAATTGAAATATACCATGAAACCATGAAGTGCATATATCACAAGCCCTTCAAGGTCAAAGATATCTGCATTGTACCTTAAAGCCCCTGTAGCATAAATAATACGCAAATTTGTGTAAGATTTGTAAAAATTTAAGATTTTACTCACCTACTTTTATAAAACTGAAGTTTACTCATCAAAACACTTTACAAAACTTATTTAGATACATAACGAAGCTCAAAGAATACGCAAAACAATGGTTCAAGGTTTCAGCGTATTGATGCAAAAGTATTAAGATATGCAGGTACTTTGTAAGAATTTATAATAAGGTTTGAAGCACTAATGCGGAAAATCCTCGAAATTACTGGCCGTTCTACGAGTATATCAACAGTACGCAGTGAGTGTGCGGCGCGCGCACAGCTCTGCACCAAACTGCAGTCGACCTACAGAAAACAGCGCACTTACTGCCACATTTAGAGTTAATCATGGTCACTTAGATCGCTTAGTATAGTATAGCTTTGGCAAAGAAAAACTATACTAAGAAACGGCTTAGTAACATGTTATGACTCTGAGTGTGGCAGATAGACAACTGACAATCATGGCGCAAACTAAATGAGTTGTTTTTTATTTATTTAAATAAATAGTGCCGGTGACGGAAAAGATGAGGAGTACTAGTAATAGGTTAGCGTGGTATGGGCATTTATACGGGCATTTATAAGATAGGGATGGATTGTAATGTTGATGGATGCAGGAGTAGAGGTAGGCCTATGAAAAGATGAAAGAACTCTGTGAAGAAAGATGACATCTGTGAAAGATGACTCTGTGAAAGTAAGAATGGAGTGAGATGACAAATGATAGAGCAGATAAGAAGAAATGAACTGGTCGTGCCGACCCCACGTAACATGGGGTAAGAGCAAGGATGATGATGAAAAATAGTGTTCTGAAAGATAGTGCTTCAAGCGTCAAAAGGTTGTTTTTTTTATGAGCAGTAATTATTTAGCTACCATTTGTACGTTTAAAAATAACTAATCCAATCAACGACAGCTAATTGCGAGTTTCTGATGTTCAAAGGAAATATCAGAAGAGTCTTTTTTTTAAGCTGACATTCTAAATTTTTATGATTACAATGAATTAAAAACTGTCCAAGTTGCATTCACATTAACGGCGTTTGTCGATTGGCTCATTTTACATTCATACGTTTTCGCAATTCGCTATCCGTTCGCACAGGCGTCTGTCTAGAGGCCTTGGATCCATGAATGGAGGATTTATGACAACGTCGGAGGGAGGGAGGGAGGCAGCGGCTTGAACTACGTCACGACTCCAATTACATCTGATTTGGAAGTCTTGGAACTTCGTTTGTAATAAGTAGATTATTTTACTTTTACTATGGAAACTAATCTGAGATTTAAAACCAAAAGATGTTACGGATTAGTCTATTCCTTATTTTTAGGATGTTAAATTTAACTAAGCAAAGGACGTGGAGGGGTATAGATCCATAGCGGTTTTATCATCATGCGCAAAGGTTTTCGAATCGATTTTGCACCGGTACTTCTACAAACAGGTGTGTAGCCAATTGTCGGACGCTCAGCATGGCTTCAGGCCTGGTCGAAATACAGACAGCAACATGCTGTGTTTTATGACATATGCTGTCCCAGCCATTGACTCGGGGGTACAGGTGGATGCAGCCTACTTTGACTTCCGCAAGGCATTTGACACTGTAGACAATGACATTCTTCTAAGAAAGATGGCGGCAATAGGATTCTCAGTAGATCTATTAGAATTTTTTGCCAGCTACCTAAGGGATCGAAAGCAATATGTGGATTATGATGGTAACCTGTCAGACCCATTTTGCACGAATTCTGGAGTAAGCCAAGGAAGCAACCTGGGGCCTCTTGAGTTCTTAATCATGATAAATGACCTACCTAAAGCGTTAAAAGATGCCGTCTGCTTACTATTTGCGCATGACTTAAAGCTGCTTTACGGATCAGCAGTAGCTCAGACTGCGACCGATTGCAGGAAGATTTAGACCGTGTTGATCAGTGGAGTCATGAAAACATACGGCCGTGGACGGAAACCCGTTCTTCATGACTACTCACTACAAGCAATCGATATAGGTCGTGTGCAATCCATTTTACCCATTAATGTATCCTTCTTTATTTGTTTTATGCATGGTAGGTTACACTAAATTAGAAGTGAGGCGGGAAATTATATTAATTATGTATATTTTTCGTTTACTTAGAGGTATGGTGCACAATCCGCGGGTGCTGATGTGTGTCGGTTTGTGCGTGCCTGACAACTATGTGGGCGCGCAGCGTCGGCCTATGCTGTTGGCGATCCCGATCGCGAGAACTAACCTCCTGAGTGAGGCACCATTCACGCGAGCCCTTCGTGTTATCAACAGCCTATGTGAATCTGATGTTCTGATATTTAGCTCTAGTTTGGCGAAGTTCGCAGATGCTGCTACACAGTATTCATGTGCTATGTGATTCCGTTGTCGTTTTGGTGTTTGTACTGTTAAGACAATGTAATTGTAATTTAAAAAAAAAATAAAAAAAAAAAAAACTACTTACAGAAATGTAAGAATAATATACAATAATATCAAATACATGAGAAACAGTTGAACTAAAAATATAAGCTAAATACAATATCTAATATCTATATATCTAAAAAATACTAAAGAAGACAGTGCGATAAGTAAATCGTAGACATCGTAGGCTGTCTACGCCGTAGACAGTCAACAATAAAGTAGAATTTAAAGAGGAACGGAAAATAACACATAGTAAACGTAGTAGAGGATATTCGTCAGTCAAATTCTTATCTCCTCTAAGCCATTGTGTAGTGTTCTCGATGTACGTCACTATGTGCTGAAGCTTTTTAGGACTACAAGCATCTGTTTGTTCCAGATTATTTTAGAAAAAAAATACTCGCAAGATACTTAAAATCAGTAGCTTTTTTTTAAATACTCCAGATGCTTATGGTCCGTATATCGAAGGATACAGTAGATGTCCTTACCCCAGTCCGTTCCAAGGGCTTGTAGTTAGTCATTGGACGTCGGAAGCCGGCTGTGCGCATGCAATGCAGAACACACACAATACAGACAGTCAAACACACATGCTACATAACATCTCAATTTACGACATGCTATTTTTACTTGCTAAAAACGAGTTCTATTCAGGCTTTATTAAATTTACCTATTCAATAGTACATTCAATAGCCAAAATGAAACAAAATCGACTAACAAATATTATAAAAAATTGCGACTGGAAAGGATATTTTTATTTATGACTACATATATTTTAATAAAATGAATTCATAGTATATTGTTTAACCCCTCAACTACCGAAGTCGAAGGTATCGTGTCATGAATAATAGAAATACAATTGTCTTATTTTAGTGGTTTTGAAATAGTTAAAAGCACATGCAAATGACCATCTATATTCTATAATTACTATCTACGTATATGTATATAGATTATTACTAAATTCTAACTACAAAAGCTCACCTTGGCTACAGCATTCGATCAAAACAAAAACGGTTTAAATATTTTCCCTATCATTTAAAATAAAACGCTTCCATTTTCAAATAACCCGAGCACTACGCGGATCTATACAGCCAGCTTCACAATTCACATCCAAAGAGGTTGCGACTCAGGCCGCAATTGATCAAGGTCTGTAGCGCGGAGGTTTCGGCGGCAGCGTGGCGGGTCGACCCGTGACGTCATTCGCCCACGTTGTTGCCACGACGGCCTACTCCGTGCATATTTTACGCCCAGTTTTTGGGGCAAAGCCATCGAGCCGCTTATATTTACCTATACCCACTGGGCTTGATCCGTTTTTCATGTTGAATTAATAAGTTATCTGATTTTGAGGAAACGTACTGCGAACGGGGTCGCGTGATCGATTGATTATTCTATTACCTATGGAGGAATGTTTATAGCTTGCTTTTATGTTTAACGCATTATGGTGTTTATTTCAAAATTCCTATTTTCTTCGTTTTGTTAGTTTTGTTAGAAAATTTGCAAAAAAGTTTTGCAAATCTCATTTCGCGTTTATAATTTTTTACCAATACTTTAGAAAACTAAAATAAATCAAATTTTATATAACAAAACAGGGTGTTACTCCTAAAGAAGTATCCTCAGACACACATTACCAACCGGATGATTACATGAACTGGGATTAATTTGAAACTAGCACTAAACAGTCTACATTAAACAGACAAGTCAAGTTCATACATCAATCAGACAATATACAGCCAACCGCATAATCCTTGTCAGCAATTTGAGCTTTATCGTCTCTGAGACAAGGTTTTGCTTCATTTATCAGAACTGTACCTCACCTATCTACAGACTCTAATGGAATAGTGAATGTTTGCTTTTGTCTATTTCTGTTCATATTATGGAGTTAGAGTGATCTGAGTCTTCTCTATTGACCACGAGTTTCTATTGTATATTTATAAATTACTAGCGAACCTCCCCGACTTCGCATGGGTGCAATTAATAGTTGTCCTTTTATCGTGTCACATACTCATAGTTTAAGTCCATTAACTCCATAATATACAAAGCCCATGTATATATTGTGACTTAACCATTAACCACCAAAGAGTTTTTTGTGGGTAATGGTGAGTACTTTAAGCATGTAGTACATTATTTGATGTATCATCAATTGTTTTCCAGCGTACGCTAAATAATGACATCGATAGGAAATGTTTTAAATTTTTGCGGGGCTTCGTTACGTAACGCGTTATAGCACCAGTCTGTCTGGCTTCCCTTTCTCTCACGAATACAGCAGCGGTAGGCAGGCTCCTCCTCTCTCACTCTAACCCACAGCGCTCGTTAGTCATTTTAAGTTATCACTTCTGTCGGACGTCCCGAGACGCACACGTTTTTTGTTTTTGAGTATATCAATTACAAAAAAACATACACAAATCAAATCTTCGCTCTTTACAATATTAGTTTAGATGTATTTACTACCTGACCCGCTCGTGTATAGTCTTAGTTCGCGCGTCTTAGTTTTAGTGCGCGGTGCGTGAATATCTTCAAATTATGTATAAGTTATTGTACAAATAAATAATACTAGACATTTCACACTAGCCCTAAAGTAAGCAGAGATTGTGTTATTAAAACTAATTTATTTAGAAATCTGATACAACACGTGTTCGTCAATGTTTCTAACATTCTATAAACGAACTTTTCCATAAAATCTCTAACCCCGCTTTTTGACCCTTTCTAGAGAATATTTCATGATTCCAGTCGCGCACTAATGAATTTTTCTAAACGAAATTTAAGGTGCGATATTATGCTGAAAAAGCATGTCCAAGAAGATAAGAAGAAGATATTATTTAAAAAAAAAATCTGCACCTTTTATTTAATTTTGTACCTCGGTAGGTAAAACGCAGTTTTTCCCGATCACAAATCTACGTATTTATTAATTATTTAGTAAAACCCTATTAAAGCCGTATCAAATAAACATCCAAAGCATACTGAGCACACGCATTTTTATATAAATTTTTTGTAAGATATTTTAGGTTAAATGTAAATTGTTAATAAACAATGTATAAATATATCAACACAAGGAAGAACAAAAGTAAAAGGCTAAACTTAAAAATCACGACCTTTTCTAACTAAACATATCGAGAAAAACCTATAAAATCCTTCTTAAAGTACAAGTAAAGGCAATGAGAAGAAAGTAAATAAATAACACTGCAAACGAACCCAATAGAAGTCGAGCAATTCCTCCATCTCCCGATTGAGTCCAGTGTTCAGGCGGTGGCAATGACTATTGTGGAATGGATATTTTCGGTTACCTACAGTCCAACATTGTTCCATATGCGATTAGCTAACGTCTTGGTACATTCATATAGTTATTTACATTTAAAACTCTAGTACAGACGCGTAGTAAATTGCTGTAGGTGCTGCTTACACACGGGACGTGACGTTACAACAAAGTACAAAGTTCGAGGGAAAAATTATTCTACCTTATTTCTTTTTTTTATCATGTCACTAGTCATTCAGAATTAGTCTAGTGAAAGAATTAAAGGAAATATTTCTGTCTATGTGATCTAGTAGAAAAAACTAATATTTGGTGGATGGCCACCAAATATTAGTTTTTTCTACTAGATTTTCTACTAGATTATATCTGAAACAAAGTTTATTATTTATTTATTTATTATTATTTAGCTGTACACCTATATGTTATTTAGCTGTACACCTATATTATTTAGCTGTACACCTATGGAGGTGTACAGCTTTAACAACAATAAATAAATAAATAATAAACTTTGTTTCAGATATAATTACAGAAATTTACAGAATAATATACAATAATATAAAATAAATGTGTAACAGTTGAGCTATCTATGGACCGTTTAAAACGATCTATAGATAGCTCAACTGATTCAGATCACTGCATTTGAATGGCAATGCTAATACGCTCTTTGGTCACGCAATGTATGTACTAGACGCCGTGAAATAATTTTAAAAACACGGTAGGCAAAAAAAAAGTATATAAGTAGTATATCAGCCATGTGGTACCCATAACACAAGCTCTGCTTACTTTGGGGCCAGATGATGATGTGTGAAATGTCCGGGATTATTATTATTATTATTATTGTTATGACGGACAGGTTTGACTGGAAATAAACTATCGGGGATTTCTCTCCCCGATATGTGGGTCATAAACAGGATGGTTTGGATATTTTTTTTATATTATCTACTAGCTGTACGTGCGCTGCTTCGCTCGCGTTGAAGTTTTTTCCCGGGACAAACCAATTTTCCCGGAATAAAAAGTAGCCTATGTCACCCGGGGATAGTGTAGCTTTCTAACGGTAAAATAATTTTTCAAATCGGTCCAGTAGTTTTTCAGTTTATTCGTTACTTACAAAAATACAAATCATTCTTCTTCATAATATGAGTATAGATTGGTCAACTAAAATCGAGATGAAATAGACTAACGCGATTTATTAAAATTGCTCTGGTAGTCATATAAGTCATATATACTTTATTCTGCTGTTATGTAACTAGCTGCTTTCCGCGGCTTCGCACGCGTTGTACCTATATAAAAAGCTTCCTATGTCCCCAAGATACAATCTTAAAGACTATCTCTGGGACTCTCACCGGACCAAATTTCATCTAGATTCATTTCTTCAGCCGTAAAAAGATAACGAACAAATAAAAAGACAAATAGACGGAGTCACTTTAGAATTTATAATATTAGTGTGGTAATTTATAAAATTTCAAATACAGGCGATTTATATAGATTTTGTTTATCAACCACGCAATTATGGGTGGACCTGGATGAATATTAACATTTTATCTACCATGCAGGCAAATCCGCGAGCAGCAGCTTGTATACAATAACCTTAATATAAGCAAGTAGACTCTCAATAGGTAGGTAATATTGATTTTGGCACTCAATCTGTATTTCGGAGAATTCTAGATACTTAGGGTTTATTGATAAATATTTGCTTATGCTCGGCTTTTATCCATTAATAGGCACACGACTGTAGTGTGTACATAATATAAGATTTAAAATATTTTAACCTATCCTTCTTTAAATTATCTGGTACCCATACAAGCTTTGAAGTATTTAGTTAAATATTTATTTATTTATATAATTTATAATTAGTTTAATGTACGCCGCGCCGTTCACTCAACTTAATACGATCCTTTTCATCCAAAGGTTGCCAGGAAGAGATCGCTCTCAAGCGATATGGCCGCCTATTGTACCACTTAAATAATTTTACTTTAATTAAATTGTTGATTATGTTTTATTTTATAAGGTGTACAATAAAGATATATTCTATTCTATTCTATTCTTTGATTACTTTTGGGCTAGATGGTGCTGTGTAAATTGTTCACCAATATGAATTTATAATTAACTGGTAACTATCAGAAATTGGTAAAAACTAATAGTATCTATTATTAATTAAGTAGTAATCCACACCCTAAAGACCCACGACTCTAAATTTAAAGAAAAATCTGTGCCACCAGCTGTTTATACTGTGCGCTGTTTAGAATGTCAGTGATTATGTTACATGATTATGATAGTTATGTAAGTATCGTGAAGTAAACTAGCACACTCAAAACCTGAGACTCGAAGGTATGTTCATGGGTTCACCGGTTAATATTTATAAGAGCAGCGACAGTCTTACGACCTGACACATACAGTATAGTAACTTCTGTCTACCAAGCATGCGGAATATAGTCATGAACCTGTTTTTTGTTTTGAATGAATGAGTGTATGAATGAATGAATGAATGAACACACTTTATTATACACCTTAACATAAACAATTTGAAAACTAAGAATACCTAAAAAAATATAAAGAATGTAAAAGTAGGAGTCTTATCGCTAAGGGAGCGATTTCTTAGAGACAACCTTTGGATGGAGAGGAGCCTGACTTAAATGGAAGATTAGTCGGGGTTCACTAAACTATGAGCTATGATTTAAATAATTGTATTCAATAAACGTTTTTTTTGTGTTCTTATATAAATATATGACGTATACATTAAAATACTGGATCCAGGTAAATAAATTCCTCCTCCATTTTCTTAAATAAATTACCTAACCCTCTATCCTATTACTACATAATTAGCTAGCGTGGCCTAAAAGTATTGTTTATCTTTGTCATTCAAATATCAACAGTTTTTAATAATACATTAGTTATTGTGCGAATATAGGATAGACTTCAAGCCTGTCAGTATTAGATAATGTGCTCTTTATGACGTCAGCAATCTTACTGCGTACATGATAAAAGTAATCACTCAAACCGCACATTATCTGTGAGCATTTCATTAGTTTTATCTAATCGCTTGTAAACAACAACACTGTCACTAGTTGCCTTCAAATTAAATACGTCATTGACACGTGATGGTACGTCAACTCATGTCAACTTATGTTCAAATATAGTGACTTCCTCGGCTTATGGAGAATCGATTGCTTACTTAGCACGCCTCGTAGCGTGCAAGTTTATAGAAGGAATAAAGGAATAAAATTCTACGATATAGTCACAGTAATGTCTTTTGCCGTGGGTATTGAAACGATTGCCAAAACACTTGTATCAGACCTGGAACAGCTATTCAATTTTGTAGATCATACAAACCGTTTCTCCCGTACAGAAAATTGAACACACGGCCCGACAGTCGCCTCTTTGTTCAATAGTAATAGGATCGAAATATTTCCTACAGTCTATACACTGAAACCTACAAGTAAGAATCTAATTATTATACTCGTAAGAACGACAATTGAACAAAGCTCAAATTGGTTTCAGCTTTTATCGGCACGAAAGCTTTGACTTCACAAACACGGCATAAACTCGTACATTACTTGGTTGATGGGGCCACGCTGCCTACATGAAGCTTTTGACCTTTTCTACTTGAAAAATACAGGGTTTTTAGTGCCACCTCACAAGCAGGTATTTTTTAGTATATTCCCAACACTTTCCCAACATTTGGACCAAAAGTTTCCGCTTACAAAATAAGCTTTATGTTACTTAAATTTAAAGCTTTTTGGGCTCTAAAAGGACATATAAAGGACGTTAATCAATTGTACCAATATTTTTGTTGTCTAATTGTATTTGAACGTCACTAAACATGTGTACAAATTAAAACTATACTGAAAGCTTATAAATCTGTACTTCAAAACAAAACTCAAACTCTAATCGAAAACTAAGCATAGATTTTATGACAGCATTCGATCCAGAACTGTTAGAAAATGTATACTTCGTTCATGGTGATGTTTTCCATCGGTACCAAAATTACAACAACACTGTCGTCACGGAAGCGTTTGGAAAACAATGCGCGCGCACCTGCGTAAACAACTTGTTGTATCCATTGTTCAGGTTGTTATAGCCCATCTTGCGGCATGGCTGCTGGTGGTCTCTTCGGACCACCAGGGGGATCGCGTCCTGGTCCTCCGTGGTGAGGCATGCGACGGGCGAGGCGGCCCGCCCGGACCGACGGTGTTCACTGACTAACTTCACTATCCCTCTCGCTGAATGAGCGGCGCGCGCAGCTTAGCGAGTACGACAACTGGGTCAGATAGGATGTTTGGATTGTTGACGTGCAGGATCAATGGCATTGTTGGATTGTTGGATGCGAACTTGGGGCTTGATGGTTAATGCCGAGTGGCAGGAAAGTGAGATTATTGATAACCGTTAGGTTCGTTGTGAGGAGTTAGGGCAAAGCCGAGGGCACGCCAAATATTATTTATTGTTACTATATAGTTTAGAAACAGGTAGGAACTGATGACTCTGTTTATTTATTTATGAATCCTCTCTGCCATATTCGAACTATACGTCGGGTCGGCACAATATGTTCTTCTTGTTCTTCACTCTTATCTATCAGCCGTCATTTCAGTATTCACTTCTTTCTCACCCATCATTGGACTTCCTTTCCCTCTATTGCTTAAGAATAGTCTATTGCAAAAGGTCCGATTGATAAATCTCCCAAAAATTACCAAGACCCAAATTCAGAAGCAGTAGGTGGTCATAAATTCATAACTTCCAAAGTTTTTCAGTTCGGGTCCAGTTCTGTAGTCCGGGCGTATTTAAGGACACAAACTTTGAACAATTTTAAGAAAGGAAAAGAGTACGATATCATTTCCTTGCAATTAAATGGGGAACTTGTTTCATTAAAAATATCTATCTTTAGCCCAATTTCGCTAAAATATATAAAGATAACTTCAAAATGTGGCCTTGATTCTATTGATTCACTGGACTAACTAATATATTATAAAATACGTAAGATCTTATTATGTTTGCACAAAACTCTAAATTATAGTAACATTTTTAAATGAAACTTATTATATTTACTAAATTATGATTAAATTTAGTAAACTTATTATATTTGTAAATTACCAAACGTGTAAATGACGAGTTCGTAATTTGTAAGTTTGTAATTTCGTGTTGAGTATAACTGCGGAAAGTTCTAGGAAAATCAATTCAATAAAGGAAGTAAATGACATATTTCACTTATTTTAAAAACTGTTACATAAATAATTAACATAAATAAATAAATGTTACATTATACGAAATATTAGTTATTTCGGCGAAACAGCAGAATCACCGCCAATAGCCGATTTACGATATTTTCTTCTACGCGGCTTAAAAATATATATATAACTAACCGTTGGTAGAATAGATACTTAGACTGCCTAATTAAATTGCCTACAGCTATTTTACAGTAATAAATAAACCTTTGGTTTGTAAAGGTCCAGACTTACTTAATTAGTGCTGTGACGTTGCAATATTCTGTGGTGTCCAATCACGATCTATATATTACACACAGTCATCGGCACATACTAAGCGCTATTTCCATTGATGTTTTACTCTTAATAAAGCGAAACGAGCGGAATATTTGCCCATTAATATGGGACAACAGCATGATTAATGCCATGGGTTATATTAGTACGTATAGAAACGCATTCATTGATAGAAAATAGATAGAAAATACTTTATTGCATACCACAAATACATTGAACTATTATAAGAAATAATGCATAGCTACACGATAGTACAATGGGCGGTCTTATCGCTAGATAGCGATCTCTGCCAGACAACCATTGGATGGATAGAAATCAATATAGCTGAATATGGGGTGATGATAATAATATAAGTGATTTATGATAAAAATAATATATATGTACACACATATTTACAGGATAACAAAAAGATACATACACTTTGATATGGCCTTTATGTTTAATTTAAAAGCATACATAAAAGCAATCCTATACGGAACGCGTATGGATATTGTTGTTAACGCATGGCGCCCTGTTGTTTTGCTTTATAACAGCTAACTAACAGTCTCAGCCTCTCAGTTAACGGTCAGATAACATGCATTATTCGTAGATAAGGCACGACCAAGGACCACGTACAAACCATGACAAATTTCTTGCAAATTCTATTCGGACTTGGGTTAGGAAGATTTGGCACCTAAATTCACTTAACAGTAAGACACTTCAAAGCGATCCTTGTGTTTGTATTAAATTAAAAAGAATTATATTTGTATGCGGATTAAAGGCCTCGAAGTATCAAACAAGAGTTCTGCATAGCTTGTCTCGACCTTGTCTGAGTTTCACATCTCCTAGAGTTTCTATTTAATGTTGTCCCGGTATTTATGCCCCAGGTCGGGACGGACGGGCGATGAGTCATGTTACAAGCTGTTAATTGTTTACGAGTATAATATAGGGTCGTTAATATAGCGCAGGGGTGCCACACGATGCCTGATGAAATTGGACTTCATCATTTCCACCTAAGAAGTTCGACGACAACTGCATGAAAGGAGCATTTAATGTGCACTTTAAGCATTTCAGCACACTGGTTTGAACCAACTAGCGGTACGATAAGAAGAAGAAGAAAAAGATAATTTAATTTAATCGTTTTTAAGGTCTGCTTGGCATTTCACAACAAATACTACTAATATAAATTAGGTTTGGAATTTTTTGACATTCTCAATTCGGTTGATTAATTTTTTTTTATATTTCTTACGTCATAACACCGTCATTTATGAACCGATTTGAACAAATTTTTTTTCATGTGAAAAGATATACTTTCCGAATAGTCTCTGGAAAAAATATGTCATCCAAATTAACGAAACATCGCTATTTTGCTTTCCTAATACTTTCCAGTTATGTTTTTCGTATTTCGAAAAATGATTAAGAACTAAAATGCGTAAATATATGTATTTTTTTTTTAAGGTAAGTCGTTTTCGTTTTTCTTCTTATATTTCTTTAATATTTTAAAGCGTAATTATTACAGTAGATGCCTACTTGTTAATTAAATTATTAACTTATGTGTTTATATTTCCCTAGGTGACGCTTGAGAACGACTGAACCGATTCCATTCAATGTTTTATTTAATGTTTTCTAATACATACTATTTAGAAGGTTCTTACGAAAAAAAATAAGAAAATTGCAACATAGGCTAATTTTTATGTTGGTACCTACCACGCATGCAAAGTCACGGGCAACAGCTAGTTAATTATAAATATTGCAAGACGTAGATGGTTGAGACTAGCGCAGGAGTGTGGTAGATGGCACGAACAATGATATACCTTGGTATACTTAGCAATGGATGAAATGTAGCTGTGGATGATGATAATGATGATTATTATGAATATATAAGTTTGTGATTTTGAAGTTAGTGTAAAAGATAAATAATAATAATAATAAATAAACCCGGTCATTTCACACAGCATCATCTGGCCCCAGTAAGCATAGCTAGTGTCATGGGTACCACACGACTGGTATACTACTTATATACTTTTTTTTGTAAATACATACATATTATACATACAAACACCGAGACCCGAGACAAATACTCGCAGATGTTAATTTGTTAAAAACGATTTGGATCAAATTTGGTATTAATACAGATTAATACAGACCTGGAATAACGTATAGGCTACTTTTTATCTATGTATTTAAACCATCAAGACAAAATTTGGCTTTGTAAGCCATTCTCGCTCTCATGTCCGGAGCTAATAAGGTTCGCCGTTGACGGATACGTCAAGGAGGACATCACTATTTAGGCAAAACCCAGGGCAAAAGCTAGTTATATCATAAATAGTTTTTCTATATTTATTTAAACAAGTATAAGTTTACGTTCTACAATGAACCTTGAAAACGTACACAATTGATTGGAGATAGTACGCCTACGTAAGTGCTACGCTCGTAGCACGGCGTAGCAGTCGCGTAGAGGTGCCGTGGCGCAGTGCGTAGAGCCTACGCAAAAAGGTGGCATTCGAGTTAAGCGACCGAGTAGCGCGACTAACCCGAGAATTATCAAAACTATATACAATGCAATATACATACATCAGCTAATATTATAATTTTGAAAATGTCTATGTCTGTATGCTTGTTACGGCTAAACGGTTAGACGAATCTCGATGAAATTGACTAGTTACTTTTAGGTTTAGGTAGGCTACTTTCTATGTAAGTACCAGTACTCAAGTTTACAATATTTTGAAAATGCGTGGTGAGTTTACAGAGAGAGATTCATTTTTGATTCCGAATTTGTCTACGATCCATACTAAGTTTAATTTATGATTGGAATTCAGGGATTCCCATCAGTCAATCATCAAACCGCTTCAAGCAAAACCATCCTTAACGTAGGCCATGGAACTGACTGAATTATAGTCCTGACCTTTCGGCAGTCAGCTTACTCCGTGATAATAAATGGTCCGAGTGTTCACTCGTGAGTGAATACATTTTTGTTTTCTTTTATATTTTTCTTTTTACTTCTGCCAAGTTTGACTACAATAGGTTACACAGTCTAGTTAACAAAACATAATAATGTACTAGCTTCTGCGCGCGGCTTTGCACACTTAAAACCTACATAGCCTAAAAGATATTGCATATCTAAGACTACATCTAAACCAAGTTTCATTCAACTTTTTTGACGACCGCTGTGTTGCAGTAGACTAAGATCCGGCTCAGACGCATTCCCGTCGCAGGACCAATGTTTATATGATCTGCAAGTATTTGTCTCGGGTCTGGGTATTTCTATGCATAATATGTATGTATTTACAAAAAAATGTATGTAACCACCCGTTCACACAATGGGATTCCGTTTTACTGGTACGTTTTTAACGGATACGTCATAAATATATGCTCTGTTCACACATAGGCACCGTATAAAGTTCAACGGATCCGTCATTACTGGATGCGATGTGTGAACAGAAAACTCGCAGTATACCGCCGCTATTCTACAAGGATGGACGCTGTCGTGTTGTATTGGTACTATCGTCGGTGAAGGAAGATTCGACGTTATTGGCAGCATCCACTTATGGCCCAAAGATCTAGAGAGGGTGCTTACAGTTTACTTATTAGTCAGTTACGAGGTGATGAATCGAAATTTTTCAATTACTTTCGTATGTCAATGTCTACTTTTGATGAACTTCTTAAACTATTGGAAAAAGATTTAAAAAAGCAAGATACTCGTTGGAGGAAAAGTATCTGCCCAGAAGAAAAACTAGCGATATTTTTAAGGTTCGTACTTTTATTTTTAAAACTCAGATAGATCTAACGTAGCATCACTGTATACAGATTGTACTGGCGATAGTGCACTATCAGTAGGCTGTGGTCTGCTAAAATAGCCCTGGGATTGATAGTGACTAGCACCAGATGTTTGTCTATAGGCTGACCAGTCATAAGTTGACTAGCCAACTCTCCTATGTTTAATATTTTGTAATAGGTTTATCACCCCTGACTGGAATTCCAAAGTTTGGTCATCATCAAGTAAAGCCAAGGACAGAAAAATACCTTTGAAGAACGATAAATTGCGATCATCCTGCTCAATTTTCTTCGGTTTTATCTGATAGTCAATGTAGGACATCATTTTGGCATCCATTTCATTAAAATTTATTTTGGCTGGTGCTCTGCGTTTTGGCGGGGGGGCTAGATTTTGTTTGTCCTTTTGACTGTCATTGTCAAGTTGTGTCATTGTAGTCACACTGTCATCTTCGTTTGTAGGTTCATTCGATGTCGTGGTGTCATCTTCGGTGTGTTCTTCAGTTTGTTTAGCAGAGACGCTTTCGTGCGTTTCACCAGCAGCAACTACTTTTTTCAAAAACAGCATCTGATTATGGTATTTGTAGGGCTTCGTGTTTGAGACAGCGGAACCAGACGTCTTGCAATTCTTTTTATCTTTTAGTGTTCTCACCCAGGCATCTCTCATCTGTCTCCACTTTTTCATAACAAGTTTTCCTAAAACAAGTAATAAAACAATTAATTTTATTTTCAGGTATGCAGCATCCGGGTGTTCATTTAAAGATCTTCATTACACCTATCGTGTTTGTGTATCGACTGTTAGCAACATTATTAAAGAAGTTTCAAGATGCATATGGAACAATTTAAGTAAAAATTTATGCGACTTCCTACATCAGTCGACGAATGGGAACAGATAGCAAGTGGATTTAACAAAAAAGCTAATTTTCCCCACTGTCTCGGAGCTGTCGACGGAAAACATATCCGACTTAAAAAACCACTAAATAGCGGTTCACTGTATATCAATTACAAGGATTTTTTTCCATCATATTTTTAGCAATCGTAGACTCCGACTATCGCTTTATATACGTCAGTGTCGGATCTTATGGAAAAGAATGCGATTCATCAATATTCAAGTAGACAACAATTTGGAAAATGATGCTAGACGGCAGTCTACAAATACCAGCACTATGCCAATTAACAAGAGACTCAGAAACGAGAGTTCCTTATGTGGTCATTGGAGACGAAGGTTTCGGATTACACGATTAAACTATCGTTTCACTAGAGCTAGGAGATACGTTGAATGTGCCTTCGGTATCTTAGCTAATAAGTGGAGAATATTCCATCGGCCTCTAGACATCGATAAAACAACAGCTGTATGGACTGTTAAGGCATGTACTATTCTACACAACTTTATAAGGCACAAGGAGGGCTCAAACAGTGATAATAACGTATCTGAATAATTTAGTTACGAAAACCTACCCCATGAAGTAAGAACACGAGGTGGTAATACTCCCAATTTAGTTCGAACAGAATTCGTGAACTATTACTTGTCTGAAGCTGGAACAGTTCCATGTCAGGATGAAGCTATTTAGAATGTAATTAAATAATAAAACAGACACTTACCGAACTCTTGCCTTTGTCTTTGTTCCATAGCCTCAAAATCCTCCATTAGAATAACGCATATTTCGCACCAACATGCAATACTTGCAGTATTGTCTTTGTATTTATCCAGCGTCTTGTCCCACAGGACTGGCCTATCTTCCACCAAACTAATTAACATTTCCTTGTCTATTAACTTTTCTCACTCCTTGGTTGACATGGTTGATCAGTGATTATAATAATTATTATACACAATGCACGCGCGCGTTCTCTATGAATGTACAATAGAAAATGCGAGTCAAAACCTGTCGCATCACTTCCCCTCCTACACCCCGCACACACCGCCCGCCACGCACACAGTATCTATCCGTTAAAATTCTACTTATCCGTATATTTTCACTGTTCCGTCGTTCAGTATTCGGTGACAAAACGGAATGTCATTTTTTACGGGACGATATTTTTTACTGTATACAGAATACTGTGCCATGTGTGAAGTCGCTCATACAACAACAGACGCCATCGACGACAAAAAAACGTACACGATAAAACGGAACAGTAAAACGGAGACGTGTGAACGGGCCGTAAGAAGTATATTAGTCATGTGGTACCCATAACACAAGCTCTGCTTACTTAGGGGCCAGATGACGCTGTGTGAAATGTCCGGCATTATTTATTTATTTATTATTTAACTCTGTCTGTTTTTTGTATCAGATTTAAACAAAAAAAACAGACAGGCATGTATATCAGACAGTAATAATGAGAAAACCAGCACATTACAGTGATTAGAACACTATGTCTAATATAACAATAATATAATAAATTATTATATTCTTTTAAGTGGTGAACTAAGGCGCTGCATGTTATCAAGTTATGTTAGTGATTTGCTCAAAACTCAATCAGATATGTGATTATTATGACAAACTATCCTCACTAATATTAGTAACTCTGTCTGTCTGTCTCGCTTTCACGACATAACTACTGAAACGACTTAAATGAAATTTGGTACACAGATAGTGTAAAGCCTGAGAAAGGACAAAGGCAACTTTTTAATTGAAAAAAAAGTGTTGTAAAGAGTTGAAAAGGGGCATGAAAGGTTGTATGAATGTATTGTCATTTTCAGAACTAGAAGCATTAAATTTTAGGCTTTTGAGTAGATATAAATCTGTAATAATATTATAAATGTGAAAGTTACTCTGCCTGTCTGTCTGTCTGTTTGTTTGTTACGTTTTCACACGTAACCTACTGAACCGATTTTAATGAATTTTGATATAGAGATACATGGGACATTGGAGACGGACATAGGCTACTTTTTATGTAAGTACCACGCGTGCGAAGCCGCGGGCAGCAGCTAGTTGTACACAATTTTTGAATTATTAATAATTGTATAAACTTGCTTATTTTATTTTTCAGAAACTATCGAAGTAGGCGATACTGACGGCGATTAATATCGACGATGCCATCGATTGGAGGAGTAATGACGAAGAAAATGAAAATATCGACGACAATGATGCAATTAAAAAAAACGATTACATGTTTTTTAACATGTAATAATACTTTTTTTGTATTTTATCATATTAAAATAACATTTTTATGAACTACTATGAACGTAATAAAATTATTTTTTTATTGGATATCTTAAAAGATCGCAATCGACTAAACGGTCGCTCTCGCACCTACAACGGACTTTCAATGTGTCTGGCAAGATGTTAAAATCATTCAAACTGTCCGGCTATTGAGGTAACCTTTTATTATAGGTCCCCACGTAACATATATAAAATTTAGCTTATTACCATAAATAAATTATAATTTTAATTTATTAAAGTTTAGAGGTGTCTGGTAGGGGGTAGCAACTGTTATAAGTGTCTGGCAATGGATGACAAGAATTCTAAAGTTATCCCGAAGAAAATATAAAAAAATGGAGCTTTATACATTAACGAATTTGAGGTACTATTTTATTCATCTTGACTAACTGTTACCTGCCCAAGTAACCACAACCCAAACTCTATAGTCGCTGGTCGTTCTTACCTGTATAGGGGACATGCACAGAAAAAATGCTTTCAGCTTTTTATAAAATAACGAAGGTCTGGCCGTCCTGGGCTCTTGGGATATAAGGAAATTTGTTAATGTTGCTTGTGTCTTAAATTGTCGACTTTCAGTTTCCAGTTACCGATACCGAACACTTTTTGATCGTCAATGAGTATGTGTTAAGTGGAAGCAACTGCACACAAAAAATATTTACGTGTGCGTAGAGAGTGGATGATTTCATACTGGTTCTATAGAAATTATAAATATTCATCGGTTGCTTGTATCCGACACAAGACACAAAAGTGACCACGTTTACGCCTTAAATGCGTGGTCCAGCCACGCTGGTTTCCAGCCTCCCCTAGTAGATATATATGTGCACAGATAAGCACCCGTGAAGTATTACCCGTTCGCACTGTGCTAAGTTATAATTAAATGTGTTTTGAATGTAAGCAACCGCACGAAAAACCAAAAACCCACCGCGCACATTTCATACACAACACAACCACTCGATAGCATATATTATTAATATTATTTATATCGATTCACACAAGCAAAATTAATACATTAGGTATCTAACCTAAGCAGGGTGGGTACCTATATCCTATATATATACATACATATGTACACATGTATATACTATACATATGTAAATATGGGGGCAGTTACTTTGGACAGGTGAATTTACTATAAAACCATACTAAGGTACACTGTATGTAATGGGCAGTCATTGTTTACGCACAGTCTCCAAACAAGTAGTCTGCAGGTACTATATGTTCGACTCCTTGCCAGGTCTGACATTTTCGTGAAGAAGACAGATGTCCGTCTCGTATCTGGGTGTTATAAAGTATCACAAGTATGTTTTATATTTTGAAACATAAATAAATAAATAAATAATCCCGAGCATTTCACACATCATCACCTGGTCCCAAAATAATCAGAACTTGTGTTATGGGTACCACATGACTGATATACTACTTATATACTATTTTTTTTGTAAATATTTACATATTATTCATAGAAACACACAGACACGAGACAAATACTTACAGATCATAAAAAAAATTGTCGGCGGGAATCGAATCCGCAACCTGCTGCGTCTCAGCCGGACCTTAGCCAACAGAGGTCGTCAGATAGTAAGATGGCTGTATGTGTATGATGGAGGGGTCGGCACAACTGGTTCTATTCTTCAACTTTCCCTATCATTCGTTATCTCAGTAGTACTTTCTTACCCATATCATTTCTCACACAGTCCATCTATGTTTTAAGCCCACCTCTGCTCCTACATCCCTCCACATTCAAATCAATCACCCTTTTCGTAACATGACTTTCTTCGACATAACATGCCCATAGCACGCTAAACTAATACTTACTTCTCATTTTTTCCGGCTACTTTCAGTGGTCACCCTCTCAATAATAAACTTAAAGGACATCTAAGCAAATTAAGCTACGAGCGCTTCTGATACTTATGAACTCGGATACTTAGAACGACAGAAGGTATTTCCAAAAGTTAAGCATGAAATCATGTCAGGTCCTCCCTAAGCCTTTCCATTTCCTTCAAATATAGAACCTTGACACGTCCTAATAAGCTTGCAACCCTACAGAAATTAAAACCAAAACCACTACACAAAAGTCAACCTTGTCCCCTTCGACTCAAAGCATAAAAGCACTCGTGGTTTTGTTTGAGCGTATGCAGTTCGCGCCAAGTTCATTGACGCTCAGAAATTGAACTTTAAGACGCTGGTGAATAGGTTGTGTTTCGTTGTACGCATGCGCGGTAGTGCGATCGATGGGCGACGCGATGGCGACGTCGATGACCTACTTGCGGCAGACGACCGGTGGCCGCACGCTCAGTGATGGTGCCACTATAACGCAATCAACTTAACTTATAAAATACTAATTATATAAAAATACTAAATTTCGTTTACTTGGATGATATATTTTTTTCAGCTAGTTTAATTTAAAAACCTTTACTGAACCGATTTTGATGAAGTTTCTGTGACCAATCGGAAAGTACATTTCACATAAAAAAAAAATTTTAAACCGGTTTACAAATGCCGGAGTTATGAGGTAACAATAATTAAAAAAGAAAACAACAGAATTGCGTACCGCCTTTTTTGATGTCGGTTTAAAACAAAACCATAGACTAGAAAATGAAGACTTTCAATAAGTTCATGCATAGTGTATGTCCCTATGTCAAAATGCACTGAGTTTTGACAAATGGACGCTAAGCTCACGCTTAGTTTCGCATCTGAATCTTACCTCTACCCTATTTAAATGAGTTCCAACGACTGTTATTAATTTTTATTATATTTTTAATTAAAATAGATTACATCTTTTGCCAAGTACAAATAGCACCTTTATCTAGTGTGTGTGTATCTAGTGTGCAACTACTTCCTCGCTCGCTTGTTTCCACCACATTCCAACGATGTGCTCCATTACCGGTTCACTGCAGGTCAACAACCGCTACTTCTGAGAAAACACATCGATGGATGCAAAACAATTACCATTTGCCGTAATCGATTTTCAGGAAAAACCGAGAGGAAGCAGCTGCTTGTTATGAAAAGCGAAGGTTATGCCAACCAAATGGAATATAAATTTAGTTGTACTAAGTCTCTTGTGGATGAGGTCGTGCGTGATTGACTTGGCTTAGCCCAACCACGGATTAAACAATCTTACTTTCATTTACTTTCAAAACTTTCGACAGTTTTGAGAAACAGAGGTTTAATTTGCGTACATTAAGATAAACACGAGCTTTACTTACGTATTATTTAGTCGATAGAGGCACCGACACTGTTCGATTCATTAACCGACTTTATCAAAAAGGAGGAGGTTCTCAATTCGTCGGAATATTTTTTATTTTTTTTTGTTATGTATGTTCACCGATTACTCGAAAACGGCTGAACCGATTTGAAAAATTCTTTTTTTTGTTTGAATTAAGTTTGGTATACTTCACAGGTGGTCCCATATAAATTTTATCAAAATCGGTCGAGCTGAAAAATCAACGATAATCTAAAAATTGTACACATCGATGATGTTTTCATGTACTTCGATACCTCGCTGTCTCATTGGAGCGTTGCGTTTATTTGGCCTACCTACCCATATTATATTTATACAAAATACATCTACTTTCCACTAAAAATGTATTATAGGCTCAAATTTCATTCAATGAAGTCGGTTTCTTTTTAGTTTTTAAAACGTAATTATTTATAGAATCTTAATCAGGGTGAGTCTGATCCGCGGTCCGCTCGTTGCCGCTCGAGTTCACGGTTCGCACCGATTTACGTTCTAATTTTGTCGATATAGACACTCAAACTCACTCTGATGAAGATTTACGCGAGTAAAAGACCTGTATCTCAAATTGTAATGTTATTTGGCCAAATAGTAGTTATTTTACCGTTTGGCTATATTTATAATAATAGTAAAATGGAGACACAATACTTCTCCTTATCGTGTCACTAGTTATTCCGAACCAGTGTGATGAAAGGATTAGTGTGCGCCTCAGAAGCTCCATTCGTGCACTTGGCACATGTCTTCGTACTTTATAGTTTCGACGATATACCGATTTCCTAACGATCTTTTCCGTCACGGATTGAGGGTACTGGTACTGGTTTAACACACATGCATTTGTCGAACATAAAAATCGATTAGAGCACGTCCAGGGGGTTTGCGCCCACGACCTTAGGATCGGAAAGCGGGGCCACTACCACTAGACATAATATTGAACTCATCACTTTGTATCATAGCTATTAGAAATACGAGTCATAGCATAGAATAATAATAATATTAATAATAATCTTTATTGAGAACACTACAAAAGGAAATAAGAAATTTAAGCCTAAGTGCATAAACTTAAATTAATAGTGTCCTGCAATCGGCAGTCTTATCGTGGTTACGATTTCTACCAGACAACCGTAGAAGCTAATATTCTACTTAATATAAGCGTAACTTTATTGACATAAAGTTACGCGTTAGTTTAGATATTTTTATGTTTCTGGCTTAAAAATGCGCATCAACGGCTGAACGAATTCAAATGAAACTATAGTACAGCATTTTTATCTAGGTACCGCACGTGCAAAGTCGCGAGCAGTAACTAGTATTACACACATAGATTCTCCAATCATGTCTTCACAATACAAGCCATTCCCAGCTACGTGACAAACTGCAACTTGGCAAGAAGCAAGAAACCCCACTTCGTCACAATCCAATCAAGGCCCAATAAACGCGGGCTCTTTCAAAATGTGGAACGCTAAGATAGCCATAACCTTATTGTGTATCGAGAGCCATAGGACGGTATTCTCTAGAGAAAAAGCGCAGCGCCATGAGAACAGCGAATATAGAAGCAGAGCGATTTCAACTAAATAAATAGAAATACTAATGGCCGTTTCGTCGTAAACACAACACTACCTACAGCCCCACATTAAGCAAATAAATAAATAATTAATAAATATTGGTGGACAATGCACAAAACACCATTAAGCCCCAAACTAAGCAGAGCTGAACAATTAAAGATACAAAATTTTTTTCTGTGCCTGAACCAAGACATGTACTCCGATACAGCTATTAGCCAGTCCCGCACTGAGAGGCTAGTTCCTGACATAAAAATGATGAAATAACCAGTGTCATTATTCTTCTATTGACGTTTGCGTGATGCGTTACAAATAGGAACACAAAACATCATAAAAAACATAAAAAGGTACAGAGAAAAAAGTAAAGGTAAATCCTACTTCTAAAAATAAAAACAATCAAATAATCAAAGCAACTTATACCTACACTAAATAATAATATGAGTATAGCAATAATTAAACAAAACATTTATTTTCACAGTAGGTAAGGCACAGTCTACCAGTCATCCGCAAACAGATCCGCCTGATGATGTTCAGTGAGAAGCATGTTTAAATGTTTCTGTCAATGCGTGCAGAGGTTGGTGCAAGCAAGGGACTCGTGCAGGTCTAAACCGGGTACGGTTCTCAGGATCGGAGAGTTGGGTAGCTTCACTCAGTAGAGTTGGGCACTCTTGTTGCCCTCGTAGTATACGAGACACTGTTAATAAGTGCTCATAAAGCCTTCTAGTTTCAAGCGAATGAAATGTTCAAGCGCTTATAAATTAATTAGTTTTTCTCGTGTTAAACTCTGACTTCTTAGCGTGTAGATAATATAATTAAAAGTGTATATAATTCAAGAAAATTTTAGACGCTAATTCTACGATGACGTTTAAAATAGACAAATGACGATCGACTTCGACTTTGTAACGATAATACATCAAAACAATCACTTGGCATTAGCAAAATTGTCACCAAGACAGATGCCAGTATAGGAAGTAAGAAGAAGAAGAAGAAGAAAAAGAACCAGCGTCTCGTTAAAATCAGATGCAGCTTTTCTGGTAAATAAGAGTGAGCAACACGCGGCTTAACATCCGGAGTGGAGACGGGTAGCGTTCGACGACTACTTCAACATCATCGTACTGGTATACCCGTTGCTTGAATGTGGTATTGCTTACTACAACCCTTTATTTTGAATAGAGCTTATTTTTAACCTCTCAGCTATTTATACATTCTCACAGGGTCTTGGTCACAAGCTGTTAAGCTATGGTTTGGTAGCTGTCACGCTATGGTCTCGGCAGAATATAATTACGTTTTAAAAACTAAAAAGACAACCGACTTCATGTATAAAAAAGCAAAATATGAAAATTTCGTTTCATCCGAGTGGATGACATATTTTTTTCAGTTTTGTTGATTTCTGCGTACCTAGTAAGTACATGTTGCTATACAAGCAAGAGCACTTAACTTGATAATGAGACAAATGCGACTTATTTAGTTTCATTTTTCCATTATTAGAACTGGAAATGGGATTAGTGGGAATGATCGGCATTACTGGCATTTTATACGTTCTTGATTTAGTGTCCATCGCTATGATGGGCTTTCTGATATTTCCGTCATGGATGACCAAACTGCTGTAAACAACAACAAATTGCTGCTACGAATGACTAAGAAAGCTACAGAACCACAAACACTGCCAACTGCGGCTCAGCGATTACAATCACCAGGAATGACTAAGCAAAGTACAGAACCACGAACTGTGGCTCAGCGCTTACACATACAGTCAGATGCCTCACCTCTCGTGGCTTGAGACAGTATGACTCACTCGCGCCATTTACTCAAACAAAATTTCCCAGGCGAGGCTGTGCCATTTGGCCCTTTTACCAGTTTATCCTTTCTTAACGTTTGTAGGGCGCGTGATGGGCTGATGGCACGTGTTATGTGCTATGAACGGATTTGGGTCAGGCGGAAGTAGGTGTTTATGATATAAAACTACTGCCTGTAGCTTTCTTAGCTTTTTTAAAAGCTGCGAAGAATGAAAGGTTAACGTTTTAAAATCCAGATTTCTCTATCTATCTAATTAGATCTAATTAGATCCAGGTCCAAATCCAGATTCAAATTTGAATAGGTTAAAAAATACAATACAAATAAATAGGTATGAATACAAATGAATAGGTACATTTTGAATAGCCTAACTGGATATACCAACAGCGTGGGTACTTCGTCTGATTATGTTCTTCCGGTAACCGGTAACATCTAGTTCAGTAATCGCGTCAAAAGTTACAGAGAGGTCAATTCGTTTAGGTGTGTAGCCCTGACCATCGACTTTGGCAACCTAAATAACTTACTTCTGATTCGAGGGTAGAAACATCATACATTTTGATGCAAACGTCTAGAAATGATGACACCAGCACTGATGTGTCAATTATCAGGCCGGAGATCAGCTAAGGGGCTTCTGTTTACCAACAGCACGCAAACATAAATCTTAACCCAAACACAACAACGCTTAAAATCGAAAGTACCTGCCTACCTCCACACATGAATGGAATCTCCAGCCAAACAAATTACGTTATGAGTCGTATAGTAAGAAATGCATTAGAAAATAACCTAGCAATTGAGAACAGTTGGTATTTACCCGCCGCCGGCCTATCTTGTACCGTGGACGCCTGAAGTGGTCCATCGCAGCCTTCGTCATAAAGTCCACATGTCACTGTGTCACTACCACTATCACTACACTAAATTTTGTCCATGATAATGTTTGTGTGCTGTGTGCGCAGACGGGCGCGCACGGTGCGCGGACGACGGTCGCTGCGCGCTAAAAATAAGATGTACTCACGAGGTTGCCCGAGAGGTGATTGAGTGGTGCTGGGTGTACATTGACGGCTGTTGAGAGATAGTTCATTTAATTGCTTATCAGGTAGGTCATCATTGAACACATTGATTCAGAAATTTATAGAAATCCTTTGTGTTTCAGTATTCCAGAACACAATAAACAAGAGAGCATGGAATGCGTTCTACTTCACGGAATTTGTAGAAAAGTGGCTCCACGTCTTAAATCACAAAAGTCTTTTTATTGGCTATAAGATAAGCATACAGAACACAGTGGCCGAAAAATAAACGCAATCTATTCAGTAGCAGCAATATTCCCGCACGGATGCAATTCTCCACTGCCAGTGTATAACCCTACCAAGTTATTCCTACCACCTCCACAGCCGTATTTCAAAGGAGATATGGTTCATTTTGGTGAGGATGTTGTTTGGTAAAAATTAGGAAATTTATTATAGGTTAGATTTCAGCGGCCAGCAGTTCCGCCTAGCGCGACATTGATGTGATGGAGATGGCAGCTGGCAGACTAATGAGCTTTTGTGCTGTTTTTATTGGCTGTATATTAAGCAACTTGCTAAACTCTTTATTTGGTTCTGAAATTGATAAAACTGTATCTACGTATTTTAGCGGTAAGATAAAGTAAGTACTTTTAGAATTACCTATGTTAAAAGATTTGTAGTCAAGCCGTTCGTCTGTCTGATATATATTCATTTACTCGTAACAGCAGTGTTACCAAAACTAGCGTTTTTTTAAACTCCATTCGTCCACTTTATTTAAATAAGCAGTTTCTCAGTATCTGGAAAGGCAATATCCACTAAAATTCATTATTTTATTTGAATGTTGCCATCTATTGAAATATCACTGAACTAAATGAAAGCTGTACCCAGTGTCGTGCCTTAAGAAAAAATTTCTCCTAAAGCCCGTTCTTATAGTTCGTCAGGCAATGGATAGATGGCAATGCAAACAGTATTTAGTTCAAAACAGTAGAGTATATTTTGTAGATGGCGCTAGTAGTGTGTAACTGAGAAAACCTATTTGCATCATCAAATCTTTTTAGCCTGATATCTGGGTATAGGTTTCGCCTCTTTTATACCAGCCTTCTTGGTCTTGCGTGTATCTTATTGTAGGATTTGCCCTAGGCTTTTTCTGCGAAGTAGGTATACCTAAGTCACCGTTCGCCCAAATCGTGCTACGTGTTAATTAAACTAAAATTGTTGTTCACTTCAGATGAGAAAAAACAAACAAAAAAAATCAATGAATGAAAGTCCATCAAACACCATCTCACGCTCGTGCGCGTTTTTTTGGCACTGCTCCAATATTACGGCTATAGTAGGTGTCATAGTAGCCACCTACAAAATGTTATTTGCGCAACATAAACCGTCAAATTAAATATTATTCTACGCGATTGAGGAAAGAGTTGTACGAGGTATCTTGGTCTGGCTATGTGCCCGATGGCGCCAAATATAACGAGTGTGATGATAGATTGCAACACATTTTATGATTACTTAATTTTATAAAGTGCTAGATGCATGTCAGTGGGAATAACAATATTATTTATATTATTACTGATATTATTGTCTGGGTATTATTATTTAATACCTAATTTATTAATAATAATAATAATAATACCGGAAATTTCACACAGCATCATCTGGTCCCAAAGTAAATTAGAGCTTGTGTTATGGGTACCACATGACTGATATACTACTTATATACATTTTTTTTGTAAATACGTAGATACATGTTATACATAGAAACACCCAGACCCGAGACAAATACTTGCAGATCATACAAGCATTTGTCCCGCGGTGGGAATCGAACCCGCAACCTTTTGCGTCTCAGCCGGACCTAAGCCCACTGCGCCACAGAGGTCGTCGTTTATTTATACTCACTAAGTATTAATAAAATAGGTTTTAAAACCGCCTAGGCACTCCTCGTGCTCTTCGATTAAAAGGTTTCTTGCCTTGCACTATTATGAATTTCCTGATACAATCAACGTCTGTCAGTTTCTATTCGCTACAGGTTATTTATTTAATGGTATGACTGTAGTACATAGGCGTTTCTTACGATAACAAACAAAAATCCAACAAACTTTATCACTCCAAGGTCCTGAGTATGAATGGATAGGGCAGCGTTCGAAGATATGATCCATGATCTGGTTGTCTTCGCCGCATTCGCAGAGCGCAGAATCTGTCCAATCCCACTTGTGTCGAAAGTATTTACATCGACCATGTCCAGTTTTAAGCCTATTTATGATAAGTTTAGGACAAGATTATATTTTTTACGTACGATTTTTATTTCATTTCTTCCGTAATACCAATTCATCAATAGTAACTCAAAGCTATGAGACGCAGAAGGTTGCGGGATCAATTCCCACCGCGAGACAAATGTTTGTATGATCTGCAAGTATTTGTCTTTGGTCTGGGTGTTTCTATGTATAATAAGTATGTATATAAAAAACATATTAGTAGTATATCAGTCATGTGGTACCTGTAACACAAGCTCTGCCTACTTTGGGGCCACATGAGGCTGTGTGAAATGTCCGGCATTGGTTATTTATTATTTATTTATTTATCAATATTTTGTGAGAGTGAGGGAATGAGAATGAGAACTACATAATCGCAGCATCAGTTCTATGTTAGTTTGGTCAAAGCCCACCTTAACAGGAATCTTAGCTTCATCAAACTTTAATCAAATTCAATCAAATATGTATGTGCGCTGTACCAGTACTCTCAAACGATGAAACATCGTGAGGAAAGCGGCATGTTGTGAAAACTAAAAAGTTTGAAGACGTGTGCCAAGTGAACGAAAGCGGCATGTTGTGGAAACTAAAAAGTTTAAAGACGTGTGCCAAGTGAACGAAAGCGGCATGTTGTGGAAACTAAAAACTTTGAAGACGTGTGCCAAGTGAACAAAAGCGGCATGTTGTGGAAACTAAAAAGTTTGAAGACGTGTGCCAAGTGAACAAAAGCGGCATGTTGTGGAAACTAAAAAGTTTGAAGACTTGTGCCAAGTGAACAAAAGCGGCATGTTGTGGAAACTAAAAAGTTTGAAGACGTGTGCCAAGTGAACAAAAGCGGCATGTTGTGGAAACTAAAAAGTTTGAAGACGTGTGCCAAGTGAACAAAAGCGGCATGTTGTGGAAACTAAAAAGTTTGAAGACGTGTGCCAAGTGAACAAAAGCGGCATGTTGTGGAAACTAAAAAGTTTGAAGACGTGTGCCAAGTGAACAAAAGCGGCATATTGTGGAAACTGAAAAGTTTGAAGACGTGTGCCAAGTGAACAAAAGCGGCATATTGTGGAAACTGAAAAGTTTGAAGACGTGTGCCAACTGAACGAAAGGAGCCTATGACATGCACTTTAATTTTGTATCCCAACTGATTCAAAATAATGAGTGACAAGATAATTGTAATAATTGACAAGATAGTTGTAACAAGATTAAACGATTTCAGTTATATGGCTGAAATCGTTTAATCTTCTTCTTCTACTTTTTACTTTACTTTTTACCTTTTACTGTGATGAACATATGTTCATCACAGTAAACTGAACATGTATTCCGAGTCCCACATTCAGGAATCCTTCAACCACTCAAGCGACGTGATTTTCATGAATCAACTCCAAAAATGGATCTTTCTAATCCACTCCCACAGACATGACATCAAACTGAATCTCTAAACATCCAATTAAAGCTACACGCGATACCCATTGAGTACGTACAGACGGACAAGTCCTTCCTTTGGTATAATTACTACGTCTGAAATAGACCGGAGTCGTTCACCCGACGACATATTTGGTTAAGTCCAACTTCGGATTGCGAGCAACACTGGCAACACTTAGCTTTGATATGTCCCCGCTGCACGCTTCGATGTTGTGCAGAGGAAATGTTTTTATTTTTAGATAACATTTTAGTTTATTTGTTTGAGTTTTCTACTTACCACGTATACCACGTATAGTCTGTAGATTGTAGAAAGCAAAGAGCAAATAAATTGTACAGGAATCAAACCCATCTTCCAATCCAAAACAAAACATAACTAGATCATGTCGCATAATTATGTATTTTTGTAGTTTATAATGAATCAAAATATGATATCGGCCTCAGATTTGGTAAAAATATGGGCGGTGGTGTATTTGAATTTGCAAAAGATAGCAATATTTTATATGTCCTATTTTAAAAAACTCTTTGGTCTTTGGTGCTGAGATTAACATTACGAACTATCAAATAACCACCTTCCTATTTGAAACCACATAATACAGATTAAACCTGTAAAATCTACTTCGTCTTACTTTGTCACTAGTCCATTTAAAACAGTGTGGTGAAAAGATCAAACTGTGCCTCGGTGTTCGGCCCTCAGTGCCCCTGTGTATCTTGCTTGCATTTGGCACATGTCTTCGATAATAAAAATAAAAAAGTTTGTTTAAATAATTTATGAAAATTGCACGCTATCGCAAAAAACTATTTAATTTCCCATCCACGTGCTACACCTACCGGCGCCGGCGCACGCGCATGTCGCAGAATACATAATAGCTGCTTGGTAGGGCGCGGTGGGCGGCACGCGTGGGCGGAATGTAATGAGGAGCTACATTACACTTGCACTTCGTAGGGTCATAAGGTCTTATTTGTAATACAATTATTAATACATGTTATCCCATCCAGTGTAAGCTTATATTCCAAATTATATTACTTTTTCTTTTCTACCTTTAATGGCATCTGTCTATTTTGCCAGTGTCAAGTGATTGTTTGGTTATAATGTCTTAGTCGATCGTCATTTGTCTAATCTTAACGTCACCGCTTACCGCGGAATGGCCGTCAAGAACTTTCTCGGGATTCCTCGTCGTTCAAATCACGTTACAACATAATGCACTTATTATTCAATTGTCCATACCTACTTGTGTTAAAATGTCACAATTTATTGATTATAATTCCGCTGAGATTACTAAATAAGACATGCAAATAGCACGAGACAAATAATTAATTTAGAAGTGCTATGTTACTTTATAAAATGGCAAACGAAGAATCCCAAATTATATTAAGACAAATGTAAGAATTTTTAATGACAAAAATACCTTGTCATATTCAAATACATAATATCCATTCAACACTCAAGGTTATTCATCAGTAAGAGACAATTGTTTTAAACCAAGGTGGTTTTATACAGGTGATAGATTAAAAACAGAAAGCAATGGGATCACGAGTAATAGTTATCTCTCGTTGACCCATTAATAGGAGAAATTTTGGAGAACACTCCTATCCGTTTTAAACTCAACTTTATATATGATCAAAAACATTTTAATTCAAATAATGCGTTGTTGAACTAATTGAATTATTTCCTGGAGTTAGAAGCTCAAATTGTCCATATTCAGTTTTTTGATCAAAAATCACTTCTCTACCTATCTACGTGTGAAATGAAGTGAACACTAGCAAGTGAATCAATAAGTTATATTGGACAGAACAGTTACCACAGTTGAGATAACCAACAAACAGTAAAACACCTACGTTCAATCTCCTATTTATACAATTCAATTTGAAACGAACATCTAAATCACGGAATAACCCAGTACAAGTGAGTGTGCCTACCTACTATAATGTATCTGTGAGTGTGACTCAGTGTCTTCCCTTTTAAAGCTCCGAGAGAGGGCGCTGTGACACCTCTATTTCTAGCCGCTGCAATAACAGTACCAACGGTATTTTTATTACAGTCCCGTTTTATTTCAGCTTACAATTTGACAAAATAAAAATACGAAGGGCCGCTTCGTAACGCGACACGCGCCATGCTTTCCATCGCTGCACGGCCGGGCGCGCACATACATGTCGCAGTACTAACCCTTCGATGGTAGCTGAAGTTGGTTTAAAACCAGTGGCCCTTTAATGAGAGAGCATTCACCTCGAAGTGGTTTTAATGTAGTGCGCTTTCGGACGGAACGTGTCGTTCGTTTCCGTATTACAGTTTTTCAGAGCCTAATGGGCTGTGAGACGCATAAGGAGCTACTTTGAAGATTAGTTTTACAACTTTTTGTCGAGGTTTAGTTTAGTTGTTTCTTGGGATGTATCCCAATCTGTAGATCCGTGAAATGTTGGTCAAAGAGCCAACTGTTTTGAAAGCATAGGTAGTAATAGTCTTTGGTACTTACCTATCCTTATTTAGCTTACTCGATGATCGAAAAAGATCGGACCAGAATGATTTTAGAGCGTCCAGCGATTTTCTTTAGGTACAGAAGACAATTCATCTCAAGATTTATAAAAAAAAACTTGATTACATCAAAATGGCTTGTCGCACTATTACACGCTCTTCAGTATTATTGCCACATCAATAAGCCGAAAATATGCCAATTTTCATAAAGCCACCATCAACACCATAAAGCGGCTTCAAACCGCAGCGCTTCAGCGATACAATCAGACATAAACACGCCAAAACTTCCTTCCAACTCGAATAAATTTAACACCTGTCTCACTGTCAAAACTATCCGAAAAAGCGGATTTATCGCCACGAGCTACGTACATTACCACTTTAGTTAGCGACGCCTTTCGTACCTCCCTAAGACAGTAAGGAATGGTGATGGGGAGAGTTTCGTGTGAAAGGTGATCACGCAATGGTGCGACCGCACCTCGCAAGTTATTTCCTTTAAATAATTGTTGCCATCAACGATGCCGAATGTTTCTGCGTCCTAACTTAAGGCCGCATTTACGCATGAAGTGGGCTCTTGCTTTACTGCACACTATCACAAAATGCTTCACTACATAGTATAAAACAAAGTCGCTTCCCGCTGCTGTCTGTCCCTATGTATGCTTAGATCTTTAAAACTACGCAACGGATTTTGATGCAGTTTTTTTTATAGATAGAGTGATTCAAGAGGAAGGTTTATATGTATAAAACATGCATTTTAGTTAGTAGTTTCTCTAATGTGATGTCGTAAATTAACACATTTTTTTGCGCTTACATTGCAAACGCTAGCTGAACCCTACAAGATAGATCAAAATAATGTACTACCAGTATTGTACACCTTAAAAAGGTATACAAAAGAGTCCGCTATGGTATAATGTCTAACTCTGTATATAAAGTAATTTTAATGAAATTGAATTGAATGTATGTAAATTGTATATAAAGACATTCTGTAGTATCAGCATTGCACCCGTACGAAGTCGGGGCGGGTCGCTAGTATTATATAAATGCGATACGACGCAACATAGTGCAATCCAGCTCGTATAAGTGCTTAGTACCTACATAGTGTCTCTCTTTTTATCGCGTAAGTCTGGCGTCTGGCGCTGCACTTCTCTACTAATTTGCCCAACAAGTTGGTTGCGGCAATGTACTTTTACATTGTACTTAAAGTGCTGAGTACACCTCCTCCGGCATGCGTAAGGTAGATGCATGTCTTTACCTCGTGTTTAACTCTTTAGGAATAGATTAGGTATAGATTGGCGGAATAGTACTAAATATATGTCCATCCGTTTAATGTTTTGTAATGGATTTCCGCTAAGTCACATCTAAATCAATTATCAATCTTACGCCTGTACCGACACTACTTAGTTGGTTTTCTATATGATTTGCATAGCACGCATAAGATAATGAGAATAAAAGTTGGGAATGAAAAAAATATAAGGAGTTTACAATTACATTAAGTTTCGATCTTTTGTCAGTGTTTAAAACCTATTAGTAGGTACCTAAAAACTTCAATCTTTCTATGTGAAAGAAGCCCGACCTGCACCTAGGTACTTGCGTTGTGTTATGAAGTTATGACTGTGGCTATTTCAGTTTGATAGGTAGTACCTAAAGGTACTTGCGTTGTTATTGGAACTGTGTAAGTTTCTTTTATTGGTGCGTGCAAGCTTTCTATAGAGAAATAGAAATGCCCTGCTTATTCACACTCGCAACAATAAAATGCGATCGAAGCAGTCATACTCCACGACAGTAGGTAAGGTTCCTATCAGTTTACCAGTATGGCCATTGACTCATACTAGATGACTATTTTACAAACTTATTTACTATTTGTGTGGCTTGTCAGGTCAGTTGGTAGTTTCTCTGCCTTCTGCGCTGTGGGTTAAGGGTTCAATTCCTTCCCCAGGATAAACATTTGCGTGATGAACTTAATTGTTTGTTCTGTGTCTGGGTGATATGAAGTTTCTTAAGTATGTATTTAAAAATATATAAGTATTATATCAGTCATCTGGTCACCATAATACAAGCTATGCTTAGTTTGGTATCGTGTGCATTAGGTATCCACCAATATTATTATTTTTATTTTTAGTACTGTCAGAAAAGACAGTACGTCATAAATAGCATTGCGTAAGTTAGAGTTATAACTTACGCAACGCTATTCATGGTTTTAATTGCTACAATTTCGTTTTCAAACCCTTTATTTTCTTTCATGCTTTCAAAAAGTTCTGAAAAGTTTTACGGAGAAGTCGGAAAAGGACAAGCACTATTTAATAATGCTCGGTCTTTAAAAGCTTTCCATTTTTTACGACCAAAGCGTTTACGGCGATAATAGGAACCTACTTGTTCAAAGCCTCACGTGCCCCCAAAACCATAAATAAAAATACTTTCTCGAAAAGACAAGCATTAAAACACTGGAAAGGATAGTAAAACGGCAATAATATTCAAGTTTATTAGTCCATTTCTAATGGTATATAACCAAGGTGCTACCATTGTCTATTTCACACAATACCGCAGTTTCGTACAAACTTATTCATGTAAGTATTGGAAGCACGCACTTTGCGTAAAGCCTCGTCTGAACAGGCGAGATACTGGAACTAAACAACTATCTTAAAAGGGATAGATCATCAATCATAAATAATAACTTTGAAATGATAAAGAAAACTTTGAATCGTAACTACTGCAGAACACTTCTAGCAAAAATTTTTATTATATTTATTAAGCTGCAATACCTTGCATCCAACAACTTGATTCCCACGACTCGTCAAATCAAAGATGCTAAAATTAATTACGTTTCAATTATCAATTTAATTAATCCTAATGTCCTATAAATCATAACGAAATGAAATAAAATGCGGTTACTGCATGATTTAGTACATTACATAATAGGTATGATATAGATCTCGGCAAACAGTTTATATTGCCGGCCGTGTTTATTTTGAGATAATGGTGTTATCCAACATAACTTATTTAGAGCGATAAATTCTCAGTATGGATTAAAATGTATATTATCAATGAGCCGTACACAAATAACTTTATTTACTGAGAGTTAAATAAACATTTCGAAGCAAATTTGTAGGTTGCAAGAGTATGTTTTACCTTGCTTTGGATCAATCAGTTTAAAAAGATTTCACTTGCACTTATTTCTTCTACCTAACGTATTAAGGTAGATTAGAATCTCCTAGTTCCTTGCTATAAGACGTACCTACTGATCAAGGTCACTTAGCCATGCAAGGTTTTTATTATATTGATAGCTGTGCACTACTTAGTAGTTGGGATCTTTAAATTGATAAGACTATGTGGAGGTGAAGTCGCTAAAAACTTAGTGTAAACAGGCAAGTAGCACCTACAAACGAGGCTTCACGCTAAAAACACGCTGGTACAGAGTTCAGCAATTAAGGAGAGGCACGCGAGGCGCCGACGTCCCCGCCACCTGCACCTAAAGTGTCCAAATTACTAAGGGGATTTTTCATTAATGTTTATTGTAAGTTGCGTAGAAAGATTTCATAGATAAACCATGAAAATTGCTACTTATTAGTAAACACAGGCATAGGCATAAGAATCGATTCACATGCTAGATGAAGTCAGGTGTCGATTGCTCCTAGCCCAAGTCAGATAATTATCTGAGCAAGAAACTCACATTCGTCCTAGCGCTTTGACGATCCTTCTTATACAATACGAAAAAATACAATTCAAGCATAGTACCTTACCTACTTCTAATCGCGGTACGGATAAAGCTTTCAATAAAAAAATTACAAAAGTCATGAAAACAATAATTATTTTTCTGCCATATGAAAAACGTTGACACGTGGAAAATGTGTTTAATATAAATTTCGCAAGCTATACTTTATAGTTTATCTAAAGTTTATCTAATTTCTCAATAAGTCAGTAAGTAATCTGAATAGTTTTAGGATCATAATAAATATCGGTGGTCGTAAAAATTGTTATATTGTATTGGTCTGGTGCTGGAATTACTTATTTTATTATCAGAAGTAATATTCAGGTTTTTATGTAGAATAATTATATTTTTTTGGTTAAATGGATATCTTTAGTGCTGTTTAAACAAAACTCTGACTTTTAAAATTTATAATAACATATTGGTGGAAATTTTAGCTCACACAACATCATCTAACTCCATACTAAGCACTTACCTACCTTGAGAACCAGATGGCTGATAGAATAGGTACTCTGAATGATTCGAAAGAAAGAGAGATTGTTCTTCGAAAGACGAAGATTAGAATCTTAATCTCTTCTTCTAAAGACATACTTTATGATACTGATCACATAGACACAGATTTTAATTTATTGTTACAAAATCACCCTGAACTGAAGCAAATTGACTGTGCCTATATATATGACGACCTCTGTGGCACAGTGGGCTTAGGTCTGGCTGAGACGCAAAAGGTTGCGGGTTCGATACCCGCCGCGGTACAAATGTTTGTCTGATCTGCAAGTATTTGTCTCGGGTCTGGATGTTTCTATGTATAATATGTATTTATTTACAAAAAAAAAGTAAATAAGTAGTATATCAGTCATGTGGTACCCATAACACAAGCTCTGCTTACTTTGGGGCCAGATGATGCTGTGTGAAACGCCGGGATTATTATTATTATTAATTATGTAGTCCTTAATCATATTTTGCGTTACTGAATATTACATTCAGAAGACATTCATTCAACATTCTACTTCTTCTCTTTATTTGATGACTGTCTGTCTGATCATTATAATTACAATTGCCAGTGGCATGTGAATATTTGATTTCAAAGGTATCTAAAGTGAATCGTTGTACCTATTCTAAACATAAATGTATAGTGATTCTGATGGGTTGATTTTATTACCCAACCAATCTATACAATGTTCGCGCTCACCTTCCTACTCCATAATTGGATTTTATTATTTCGCAAATTGAGGGACCTGTTAACGAGTTCAATCACTATCGCGTAGGTACAATAATGCTTTTTATGTAGCAATGTCTGCATACAGTATTTTCATGATGTGTCTCTATTCTTAAAAAAGAGTCGTAGATCATTGCATTTGGTATCTTATGTCATTGGCTTAAATACCACTCCACAACTCTACTGATAAAAGACTAGGTAATAAAAGTAGTCCATAAAACTGAGAGAATAATCATTTTGGATTGATGTATTCTAATTCAGTTAGCAATTAATGCATTTTATTAAAATACTCGATGCATCAGTCGCAAATAAAATGCAAATTGAAAACAGTTTAATACTATTAATAAATAAAGTTATTACTCGGGGTTCAGTAAAGCCTAACTTAGCCTTGATGATTTTACTCATAATATCATCATAAATGCTACTACATATTTTGAAACATATACATATTTTAAAAACTTTTAGGTACCCCCTTATATCTTAGAAAGTCCTATGTAACTCAACACGATAGGGCAGTACCTAAAATAAAACAATAAAAAATACTGACCGACCGTGGATGACCGGCGTTTGCTCGGTATAAAAGACGGATAAAACGACGTCTTATAAAAATGAAAACCAGCTAGATTGATTTGAAATATATTGGACTGTTATATGATTAAATATTTAGCTACACGGTTGTACAATGGTAAATGGTTTTTATGGTTTTTTTACACCTTAAAAGGATTTTTTCAAATATTTTATTTCATTCTTTGTAGTGTTCTCTAACACGTGTTACCGTAAATTTGCTGCATGCTGATAAGAAGAATAGCCCGCGAGCGAAAGCTCAGATTGGAATAGGACAGACAGACAGACAGACGGACATGGACAAACTAAACAAAGAAACTTCAAAACCCTAAAAACCCATAAGAAGTTATCGTCTTAGTGCTATTTATTAGAAATCTTTGAAATGTTTAATTCACACAAGTTTTCCACGAAAACACACGGAAAGATTTCCGTGTAAAGTACTTACGTTATTTATTAGATTTGGTTACAGACATGAGTACAATTCTATTTATACGGATTTGCGCACAGTTCTTGTAATTTGTATTTGTCACATTTTTAACCATCCTGCGTGTGCGCACGTAGCAATGCCGCCATGTTGAATTACAATATGATTTATTTAATGTTTTTAGGTTAATATTATCTCAGTAAACAGTAAATTCCTACGTATCATATACCATTTTTATTTATTTATTTTATTTTAACAAACTACAATGAAGATAGGTTCGGTTGATAGTATTTTGAACTGAAATTAAGATTGTATAAATTAGGTTCTCGATCTTTCTATAGGATTACATTGTCTTCTTTGTAAGTAAACACGTATTTAGATAGTTATTTGACTAATACAAATAAAGATGTCACCAAAGATAATAAGAACTATTTTTAATTTATATCCATATCAAAATCTGTTTTCATTACCATTCAAACCAAAAATAAATACTGTGTATTGGTGAATGATTGGGTTAAGCGTCAAATTTTGCAATATTATTGAGTGGGCTCACTGACTCAGGTATAAGTAGTATTAACAGTAATAATCATCATACCATCATATCAGCCCTTATAAGTCCACTGCTGAACATAGGCCTCCTTTTTTTTTATTTTTCCTCAACGATTTTGAGCCCTCTCCATCCACCGACTTCCTGCGATCTTTACAATATCATTAGTCCATCGGGTGGGGGTCGTCCTACGCTTCGTTTTCCTGTCCTTGGTCGCCATTCGAGAACTTTTACTCCCCAACGGTTATCAGTTCTGCGAGCTATATAGCCTGCAAATTGCCACTTCAACTTGCAAGTTTTGTATACTGGTGTCTTTGGTTCTTATACGGTTTTACTACGGTAATTTTTTTTAGATTCTAACAGTAATATTAATTTATGATTAAAATTACTGCTACTACTACACCTGAATTATACTAGAAAGTTTTGAAGTATGATTCAGGACATAAATTAACATTCGCTCCATGTCTGATTAATGTTATTTCCGGTCCCAATCTTTTCTCACTTATACTAATTTTCAATATCTCAATATTTTTATACTATGTCCAGAGTCCACAGTAAAATTGTCGCCAATAGAGACGAGCGAGTAGGCGCCGCAGTATGTCACAGTAATAGAAACTCCAACATGTTCCGAAAAGTTCGGGTAAAAGGCGAAAATATATCGTTCAACGTGAACGTGAATAATCGTAGACGAAATAAAAGTTTACAAAGCAGTATTAAAATAGAGATGTATGAAGGAAAAGGGCTGGAACAGAATGGATGCGGCAATTACCACTCGAAGACCACCTACAATTTAGAAGATACGTAAAATCTAATTTACATGAGTTGCTACATATACATACCTACTTACAGGTAATAAAAGTACCTGTATCACGCGACTAGCTATAGAAAAAATGAATTAGCCAAGCTCATGTGACCATGTACTGTAAAGACTTCCGAAGTCAGTTAGGTTAGAAATTACTTGTGGTCACCCAAAACTTTTTTTTTGAGGTTTATCCATTATATCCTATTTAAATATTATATCCATTACATCCAACTATTTTGTAAAACATTTCGGGTTTCTCCGAACAGCAGTTTAACCAGTAGGGGGGGCGACACTGACCTCTATCACTGACGAAAGCTTAAAGCTTTATTTATGAAACGAATATCTGTATCGAAACCTCCTAGTATCTTTAAAAGACCTATCCAACGATATGCTATACGATTGGGTACTAAAATTATAAACAACTCAACCCCACGATACATCTAGGGGAGGTATCCCTACAGACTTTTTATTTTTATTGTATAACTTTGTATAACATTAATACGTATTACCGTGTAAAATTTCATTAGGATAAATAAAAAATGCCGGACATTTCACACAGCGTCATCTAGCCCTAAAGTAAGCATAGCTTGTGCTATGGGTACCACATGACTGATATATTACTTATATACTTTTTTATTTTTGGAAAATACATACTTATTATACATAGAAAAACACCCAAACTTGAGACAAATACTTGGACATATTAGAAATATTTGTTTGTAATAAAACACAATACAACTATTTAAATAAAGTACAAGTACTTAAGCGGTACAATGAGCGGCCATATCGCTTGAGAGCCATCTCTTTCTGACAACTTTAGATGGATCGTCTAAAGTAGAATGGACGGCGCGGCGTACATTCTACTGATATTGTAATACTACAAGTAAGACAAGACGTGTAAAGTAAAGCTTATTATTATTTTCTATCCTCTCTTTCTAAATTGTTGTATCGAGTGCATCCACCCACACGCGCGCGCATTATTCGTGGCGACAGTGTTGCCACATCACAGAGTTATGTGCTGCGTCCGCAATGGGCCTACTTGCCGGCTATTTCTCGAATTTATAAAGATTACGGATACATACCGAAGTTGTGTTGCCCAATAAGTACAAGATTAGGTTCTGTGGGTGTAGTGCGGTGATTTCGATGAGCAAGTATCATTGAGCTACTTGTTGGCTGACATGGAATGGGGCATCTTTGTTCGGTGAATACCTTCTATGTAGATATACCACCTACTAACATATGCTCTCTTGTGTACCCAGTATCAGTAGAGATACAATTTGCTGTATGTATCGCCAGTCTGGTCAGTTGTCCAGTAGTAGGACTGCCGATTTTAGTTTACTCGACATGAAATATTACAATAACAATATCTTAACTTATTTAAGGCAATACAATGGGCGGCCTTATTGCTGTAAGATATATCTACCAGGAAACCGTTGGATGGACTGGACTATAAATAAACAGAGAAGTGGCGTGGTGTATTTATATAATTACATACTTATAAATATGTATAAACTAAACAAATACTTACTCATATAAATATATACATACATATGTACTCAAAAGATATAATAATAAAGACAAATAGTCTAAAAAAATCATTAACACAGAAGAAACTAAGTATAACAGCACGACAAATGTTTCATGACGATGTATTTGAAGATGGGAAGAGTCTTAGGTGAGCCTCTCTGATATCTGCAGGCAACGCGTTCCTCAAGCGGACAGCCTGCACTGTAAACGACTTTCCATAGAAGGTAGAGGAGTGAACTAGAAATGCAATAATGATGTAAGTAACTTCTGCTTACTTAGATCTAAAACTAACTCCAAGTAAAATAAAAACGAAAGGATAAAATAAAACTCACTCACATTATTATTACTTCTTTAAAAAAAATACTATTGCCACGTGCTGCTGTCGACGGAAACGAGTCTTGTTCTATCCCCCCTCCCCATGTCCTTAACCCTCCCCCCACTTGTCTGCTGGTAGCTATTTCTAGTAACGCGCAGAGACACTTGCCTGTACTTCACTGAATGTTTGGATGTGACTTTTCTTGGCATAGAGCTATGAATTATTTACAACTGAAATAAATGGCATTCATATGTTTCATTTGAACGATTTTATCTTTAGTATCCTACCATAAGAATCTGGATTTTTGTTTTTGTATTGCATGGTTCTTTGATGTGAAAACTTCTTTAGCATCGTTGTGATTTGAAAGTCGATGAAACGAAAAAGCGACAGTAAAAAGAGACATACACATAAATTCATAATATTAAGCGTGAGAGAAAATGAGATAGGAAGCAATATACGTGTTTATTATTACGTGTTTGTGCGCGCATGCGTAGTACAAAGCTTGAGAAAAGGCATCACAACAACCGTGGTGTTTTGTATACGTGTACGTATTATACGATTGTTTTTTGAAGGTTTCACTTCTACCACATTTGAATTGCACACATGTTTTATTTTACTTTTGAGATGAAAATGGTTTGTTTATTTATTTTACAAAATCCACAGCTTTCATTATCATCATTACATTACATAGTATAATACAAAGTCGCATTCCGCTGTCTGTCTGTCCCAATGTATGTAGATCTATAAAACTACGCAACTGATTTGAATGCGGTTTTTTTAATAGATAGAGTGATTCAAGATGAAGGTTTATATGTATAATACAAGCATAATATAGTGGATAAACACTGATAATTTTATAGGTTTCCAATGTGGTGTCGTAAATAAACTCATATTTTTGCGCTTACATTGCAAACGCTATCTGAACCCTACGAGATAGATCAAAATAATGTACTACAGTATTGTACACCCTCAAAAGGTCTACAAAAAAGTCCGCGATGGTATATGTCTATCTCTTAGGGTACCATTCTATAGTATAATTAGTATCAGCATTGCAGCATCGCACGGGTGCGAAGCCGGGGCGGGTCGCTAGTTGAACTATATAGAGATCATATAACGTTGCATACAGCCAATAACGGATTTACATTAATATAACGACGGTCACTATTAAACATGTAGTTTCAGTAAATATACTAATATACATAATAACAAACAATAAAGACTTTTATAGACAAAATTAAACTAAAGGAAACAAAAAAAGAGACTAAAATTAATTATTATACAATATTAAATAAAATACACAATTACATTCTCACTTTAACATACCAATATTTTCATTTAAAAGTTGCAGACCCTTTCGTTTGAAACTGCATTTGCTGGTGTGTTTTTTTTGTTTTATTATAATTCCTGAGCAAATGATAAACCAGTAAACTCTGGGCATAGTTGGTGATAGAGCCAGCCAAGTGGTTAGTATGTAAAGTACGCAAAAAGTATTACAATTAATTATGATTATATATTTTGTATCTAAATTGGCCAGCTCTAGACATGCGTACGCATCTTGTCCCGGCATGCGCCGGCGCAATGTCGCGCCCAGCATCCGGCGCACGCGCGCACTGCTGACTCATCGCAATCACTTCCTTTTATTTGCGCATTACTTTTTTATTCATTAAAATACGGCAAGTCCCATGATGTTTTTAAACTCTTTCTTACGAAGTAGCGATATTAATAAACTTTGTTTTGACACTTGAAGCCCATTGGCCAAGCAAATAGACATTGATTGTATCAAGAAATCTATAATACAGGTGATCTAGGAAAATACCTGACGGTTTCCTTCACGCTTATGCATTTTCGTCAGCGTGAATGTTCTCTGTCAACTTTTTAGTTGTCGCGTGACTGCAAGTACAATGTAGCAATGTAATTTCCATACAATCTGATCAGCCATTAACCTCTGTTTAGGAGCTTTTGATCATATATATACTAGGAACTCGCCCGAACTGAGTTCTCGAGATTTGCGTATAATATAGTCTTTCAAAATAGTCTCCCAAAGACAAAAATTATTACCTAACAAATGAATGATTTTATGAGCCCGAATTCGAGTATTTTGCTTACATTTATTCCCTAAGAAGTTCAACGGAAGAGTTCTTGACTCCATTATTAGATCAGTCCGCTGTCACCTCAGCATACACATGAATGCAAAGTATCTGCTCAATCGATTTATTTGTTGAGGAGTTCAGCTGAACAGCACCCTGGTTCCGTCACCAGATCAGCGTGCTGTCACCATCATTAGGTGCATACCTACCATTGTGTAAAATATATTATAATGAAAATACTATAGAAATTTCTCAAACTGAAATATTTAAAATTATATCAGAAATTGAGCAGTCTCATTTTAAGCTCTGAGCCTGAATTCTGGTTATAATCCAATCCATCTTTTTCGTTTCGGCTCCAATTACGGTTCAATAATTACCTAAAAACTAAATTCCACTATCTCTATGACCAAACAAAAACATTCGATCTTTCACTTGAAACTCAGTCAAATTTCAGTTGTTTCGTTGTTAAATTCAAATTATTTTATCGTTTTTTGTAAAGGATTGCGACTTCTTTTCAGTTGTTTCGTTGTCAAATTCAAATTATTTTATCGTTTTTTGTAAAGGATTGCGACTTCTTTTCAGTTGTTTCGTTGTCAAATTCAAATTATTTTATCGTTTTTTGTAAAGGATTGCGACTTCTATTGTCAAAAGTAATGTCTATCGTACCTTCGTTCAACACAATTCGTAACGATGGTATCTAAAAGTAGGTATTTGTACGATCATTGTCCTGATATATCGTTTATCGTTTTGTTTATGCCGCCAGTATCTTGTGAACGCTGCCCTCTGGCAGTGATCTGGATCAGTTGAGCTATCTATAGATTGTTTAAAACGGTCCTTAGATAGCTCAACTGTTTCATGTGTAGGTATTTTATATTATTGTATATTATTCTGTATATTTCTGTAATTATTTCTGTTAATAAATTTTGCTCAACTGGTGGCTAGTAAAATAAGTTTAGTTTTTACTTAGCACCTTAAAAACATCAATAAAAAAAAAAAAAAAAATTAAAACCATTTTGTAATGTACTTACAAATAGATCACACACGCACGATACACTTGTATAATAAAATAATGTACGCTAATTTGGAACCCCATATCTTAACAAGCCTTTGGCCAATTCGGTCAAATAGGTTACAAGGCCAGTTATCAATTCCAATTCCAATTGTCGAACTGTCAAATTTCATGCAAATCGGATCAACGGTTCGAAAGTTATCGTCGAAAACACAATCATACAAAGCCCAATCACCCAAGTTGCCACTGAGATTAATTATAAATGTGAAAGTTAATAGAGATGTTTCTTTGTTAATCACGCAATCAAGCAATAATAGCTGAATTGGGTAAAACTTGGCAAACATTTGAACTCATACCATGCGGCAAAACTGCGGGTAGGAGCTAGTAAAAATGGATGTATCCCACAATTTCCATGGAAAGACAAAATAGAAAAAGTGAGACTAGCGTTTTTTCCAAATTATTTCTGTATTCAGTTGTATTATTTGATAATCGTAAAGTATTGAAAAAGTCAAATCAGATCGGAACCAGTTAGTTAGGTTATGTTAGAGCATAGAAAATAACACACAAGGCGAGCGAGCAAAGCGAGCGTCAACGTCCGCCGGAGCGCCAGAAGAATATAGTTACTATTTTCCATGGTATGTAAGACGATTCAAAGAGATCCTTGTGATTGTATTGAATAAAGTATCTATTGACTTTGACTTTGACTTTGGTTCGGTTGATCGGAGAGCTGAAATTTGTTTTTCTTGGAGCGGTCTACTGTAACACGGAAATCCGTCATAAGAGGTGATGCAGTGTTTTTTTTGCCGCCGCCGCCAGCAATGGAAACAGTGGGAGAATCAGTCCCAGTATTTCTATCAATAGAAATACCTAATGGAAATAGTGGGATACACCCGTAAAAATCTAAACGATTAATCTACCCGACTGTCGAAGAAGGGAGAAGATGACAAACATGCGAAAACTTTTACCTTATTTCGATATGAAGTGACGTTAAAGTTTCACTTTCCAAATATGAGTCATTGGGGACTCATATTTCCAAAAATCTCATAAAACCTAGTTATGGCATAAACACTGCCAATTAAATGTGTAAACGTAATATACTGAGTACCACTGGTGTACTGTAACCTAAATCACTTATGAGTAAGCCTATCCGGATGCAATCGGAGGTTTTGCGATGAGTGAAATCTCGAGGGCATTCCGAGTGATGAGTAATTTATATAACTAGCGACCCGCCCCGGCTTCGCGCGGGTGCAATGCTGATACTAAATATACTACAGAATGTCTTTATATAACGTTATCTAAGAGAATAACATAGACTAAGAGATAGATACCATTGCGGACTTTTGTGTAGACCTTTTTAAGGTGTACAATACTGTAGTACATTATTTTGATCTATCTCGTAGGGTTCAGCCAGCGTTTGCAATGTAAGCGCAAAAAATGAGTTTAATTACGACATCACATTAGAACCTCTAAAATTATCAGTGTTTCGCTACTATATTATGCATGTTTTATACATATAAACCTTCCTCTTGAATTACTGTATCTTTTAAAAAAACTGCATCAAAATCCGTTGCATAGTTTTAAAGATCTAAGCATACATCGGGACAGACAGACAGCGGGAGGTGACTTTGTTTTATACTATGTAATGAAGTTGAATAAGCAAGTAGATGTGCATCTTACCGCCATGAGTACATCTTTATTCAATATTATGCTTACTTCATAAGAGCAAGTTTGAATAATGAATGTCCTGGCTGGTGTCTGCTACAGCGTCGGTTGTAACTATATTATTGACTCAGACTTTTGTTGGTAATGTACGCATTTTGGGCATGCTAATACTCTTCTATGTAAATAATCGTGATCTGTAGGGCGATTATGCAACTCTAATTACAATCAATGTCTATGAGTTTTTAAACGAATGATTGAAATTACGATAGACATTGATTGTAATTAGAGTTCTATAATCGCCCTACTGGTCTTCAGCTCATCTTCTTGCTTATGAATAATAATAATAATAATCCCGGAGATTTCACACAGCATCATCTGGCCCCAAAGTAAGCAGAGCTTGTGTTATGGGTACCACATGACTGATATACTACTTATATAACTTTTTTTTGTAAATACTTACATATTATACATAGAAACACACAGACCCGAGACAAATACTTTCAGATCATACAATCATTTGTCCCGCGGAGGGAATCGAACCCGCAACCTTTTGCGTCTCAGTCGGGCCTTGGCCCACTGCATCACTCACTCACACATCACCTCACTGCATGAGGTTGTCATGTATGGTATAAGAATCTATTGTAACGGATTTTTGTTTCTTATATTGATAAGTGCAGTGCAAAAAGATAATATTATTCTGATAATAAATGACGTTTTTATTTTACTTTACTATCTGTACGGAATAAAACAATGTGACGAATTTACAATAATAAAATTAAAATGTGACGAATGTACTACATAAAAATAGAACTGTGGCAAATTTACACATACTTTTTTTCGTGACGAATTTACTTTGTGGCAAATGTACAACAACCCAGTCCTGCATCCATGCAGAAACAAATGCGTATGATTTATGATTTATGATTACATTCAACAAAATTTGACTACCTAATTAGTAACACTAACATAACACTGTTAAGGACATTGGTACTCGTATACTTGGTATACTAGTTGACTCCAAATTAATATTTTCTGACCACATAGAATTTAGCAAACATAGCCTACAAAAGTTTGGGTTTCATTTTACGTGTTAGTCCTCCTTTCTCTGATATAGGTTGTTTGAAGGTTCTTTATTATTCATATGTTAGAAGTATTCTAGAATATTGCAGATCAGTTTGGAACCCACACTATATAATTTATACTCAGAGTCTGGAAAGTATACAGAGTAAGTTTATTTAACACCTAAACTTTTCCTAATTTCATCGCCCTTTTTTCAGCTACATTCAGCTCAATCCATCCCAAGGTTGGCTGGCAGAGATCGCTAGATAGCGATGAGACAGCCCATTATACTACTGACTAGCAAAACATTGTTATTTTTTTCTACCAGTCCAATGTATTTATGGTGTGGTATTTTCTATCTTCTATTTATCTATCTATGTAATGATCTTAATGAATGTCCTAAGTTCTTGTGCATATTGTTACGGTTATTATGTCTCAAATACTCGAACTAGACACACACCTTTATTCGCCATCAATCGACACTAATTATGCCCTAAACTCTCCTATGAATCGGTGGCACACTCATTTTTGACAAGAAATGTCGGTCTGCAGGTATCTCCATTGTGTAAGGGTAACGTTTAAACATGAAATTCTAAAGTTGTGTACCTAAAGTTAACCTAAGTTAACCTCTTATTATTAGTATTTTCGTATTATGTTGTACTAGCTTCCACCCGTGGCTCCGTCCGCGTGGTATGTTGATAAAAAGTAAGTATATATTATGTTTTGTTATTCTGATGTATTGTTTTTTGCATGAAAGAGTCGCAAAGATATACTACACACACGTATGCTTACAAGACTGTCGCATTTATAATATTAGTGTGATTGTATTTACATTTATTAACTTCAATTTAAGTACATGTAGGTAGGTAAAACGGTTTTTTCATATTATGTTACAACTAAGAACTGTAAACCCTTTATTGGCTGTACGAATTATTTATATGTTTAAGCATAGAATTTAAGAAATCTGAGGATTTTGTTTAAATAGATAAATAAATAAATAGATTTCCTTCGGCCAAATTTAGTAAGGTTTCCTCCGTTATCACAACAACTAAATATAATGCATACAAAGTCGATGCTAGAACGCGCAGCCTGCTTAACCCCACAGGTAACGGGGAAAAACTCGGACTGCTCGCTGTTTATGGGTAACAACGGGTTTAATCGCGAAGACAGCCGACCGTAAGGCCCAACTAGCTACCACGCGTTCGCACGCTCACAATCCACTACAACCCGACAAGTTTGAATAAAAATACATACATAAATAAATACATTTCGAGTACATATGTGTGTAGTCCAATAAATACAACAATGTACAGTAAACTGGACTTTTAATATCATTTCCGCACCTACCAACAACACCATCATACATTTAAAATGCCTATGATTCCCATAAACTCAAACTATGTCCCGTACATAAATACAATCCCGTACAAAAATATAATGATTCAAATTGTTATTCACAATATAATTCGGGGATTTCAGAGAACTCTGTGTCTTGTAATATTATTAAACGAAAGCTCATGACTAAAGTTCATCCGTCATACGGGGGGAAGTTATTTGAGTACTTTTAACAGGAAATACCATTGCGATGACTTAGTTTTAAGGTTAGAATAGTTTGTAATTACTTATTAACTAAAACATCTTCCACATAACCACTAAAGGTGAGAGCTAGATTAGGCCCCAAACAGATATACCACCCACAGACCAGAAGGCACAAATAGTAGAAAGAGATGCTTTTAATTAAAATAAATTGGGCTGATCGCTGCGTGCCGAGCCACAGAGCATGCAACACTTACATTGCGACCAAACACTGTTTATATCTATAGAACCAAAGGATATGGATATGTTCAGAATCAGGCGACAACCAGACTGCCCAAAAACTGCTCTACCAAAATAGAACGACACTATCTTTATACCTTGACTGAGTACCTAAGTATAAAGAGTGTTTCCTTTGATAACGGCGACCGCCATCCGCCGTGGAGTTAACTTAAATAAATCCTCGTGAATCATGAAAATCCGTAGCTCTTTTTTAATCGTCACAAAAAGCCTTTTATTATCTCCAATACCAGTTGTCTTTGATAAGTATTTTGGATTGGCTAGATGTCAATATGTTCCTTTGAAGACCATGTTCTTAGGGATCCCAAATCTATTTGTTTTAGGGGATAATAATTACGTTTTAAAAAACATTAAACAGATGGACAAATATTTAGTACAATTCCGCCAATCTATTCCTAAAGAGTTACCTCCAAAAGAAATTCGACACGTGTTTCGCCTCTCCACGAGGCATCCTCAGGAACACTTGACTCACTCCGCACCCCGACGAAAAATTACTCTGCTCTGCAGACTTGTTGCTTCGGCCAACGTCAGAATAAGACTCTTTAGGAATAGATTGGCGGAATTGTACTAAATATTTGTTCATCTGTTTAATGTTTTGTAATGGATTTCCGCAAAGTCACGCCTGAATCAATTATTTAACGTTTTAAAAACTAAAAAGAAACCGACTTCATTGAATGAAATTTGAGCCTATAATACATTTTTAGTGGAAAGTAGATGTATTTTGTTTATATATAATATGGGTAGGCCAAATAAACGCAACGCTCCAATGAGACAGCGAGGTATCGAAGTACATGAAAACATCATCGATGTATACAATTTTTTGATTTTCGTTAATTTTTCAGCTCGACCGATTTTGATAAAACTTATATGGGACACCTGTGACAACACCTGTGACACTGTTAAACAAAAAAAGAATTTTCCAAGTCGGTTCAGCCGTTTTCGAGTAATCGGTGAACATACATTAAAAAAAAAAAGCTTCCGTGGAATTGAGAACCTCCTCCTTTTTGATAAAGTCGGTTAAAAATCATCATAAATGAGTCCCCAACTAATCCCAAACAATGATGAATCTTTCCCGATGGATACTAACGACGTGTTAGTACAACGTCAAGTATTTAATATACATTTTTTACTTAATAACTTAGGTAACTCGGTACCTACTTCTGTCGGGTAGTAAGGACATGCTTAGTTTATAATATGAACTAGCGACCCGCCTCGGCTTCGCACGGATGCAATGCTGATACTAAATATACTACAGAATGTCTTTATATACAACGTTATCTAAGAGAATAACAATAACCTAAGGCATATACCATCGCGGACATTTATGTAGACCTTTTTAAGGTGTACAATACTGCATAAAAAAAAGCGAAATATTATGCATGTATTATAAACCTATTCTAAATCTATATATCTAAATATCTATTAAAAAACCGCATCAAAATCCGTTGCGTAGTTTTAAAGATCTAAGCATACATAGGACAGACAGACAGCGGGAAGCGACTTTGTTTTATACTATGCAGTGATAATAGTGATCACAATTTAATAGCGTTTAATAGCTCATAATTATATGAAGATGTGCAAAACAATACATTTGGAATCCCTTTGGGAACCGATTTGATTATGATAAACGCGTTCGCTACAAATTGTAAGTTTAAAAAAATACGAAACTATTTTTAGTGAATTCCGTTTCAGTAACCATCAACAAATCAAACAAATTCAGGAACAAATGCGTTTTAAAGTCAAAAAAAATATTTTATTGAACACATTCAAAAGGATCACTTTGAAACGTCTAACATACTAGGTAATATAAACTTTAAACCAACTGGCAAATATTGAGATTACTTTGCTAGATTATAATAAATATAAACAATATTCGATTTAGCAGAAGAAAATTTACGATTGTTCCTAAATTAGTCCCTACGTTCTAAAGCATTACGTTATTCTAATTTAACACTCAGACATTGAAGGCTACACAATAAACTAGGTTTCAAGGCTAACCTACCCCATATTACGGACACTATCGAATAATTTATTTCAGTTTAGCCACCACCAATTATCTGCCAAGCAAGAATCTAGCCACTTACTTATGGGTCTGAATAAATGGGCTATTAATGTAACTATTTATGTTAATAAGTACCTACTTTATCCAGTATACTGGCTATTGCGTGAAAACAACAACCAGCGCGTTCACTTTAATTTATGTGGTGGGAAAGTTTCCATGTACAAAACTAATAGTTAAATTGACCAAGCGTATGTCGTACTACGCACAGTAATTGCGTCTGAAGTTGTCAAGCCCGTAATCGGACTAATTCAACGCCATCTCTTTAGCAAAACAAAAAAAAACATGTGCGTCTCGGGCCGCCCGACAGAAGTGATAACTTAAACTAATTTAACTAGCGCTGTGGGTTAGAGTGAAAGAGGAGCCTACCTACCGCTGCCGTATGCGTGAGAGAAAGGGAAGCCAAACAGACTGGCGCCGTAACGCGTTACGTAACGAAGCGGTTTACCCTCCCATAAGAAGGTATAACTTAAAAAAATGATTTTTATTTTTTATTAGTAATCTAGTAAAGTGATACAAGCCGTGATATTTCTTGTAATTTTACGATACATCTTACTATGACAGACAGACAGACGGACATAGCGAAACTATAAGGGTTCCTTGTGGACTTCGGAACCCAATCCATCCCTGTATAAAAACAATATCTATGCTTAAGAACCCTTATTACGTATCATAATGGGTATCGATAATGCAATGATATATTCGTAATTGCGATCATAAACGTTATTCGGTATGTAATGTGTTTAAATCATTTAACCCATTGAATCAACTTATTTTAAGTTATTAAAGCAAACGTTTAACTACCATTCCATATATTTTTCTCATATTTTCAGTTACGTACTGAAAATGATTTAATTTACTGATGACGTGGCGGCGCGCCAATTCTATTGGTTGAACATAACTCTCATTGCTCCCTATTGGACGACAGGCCAGAGACTGGATCGATGAATGATGATATCGCGCTAACGCACAATGCATACCAAGCTACACCAACAGAAAACAGCCTTGTAATATCAACACAGCGAAAGAAGCGGCACAGGAAGCATTCATAAACCAACCTATTTACATAAAATGAAAAACATCAATACTTCTTCATAGAATTACATAAAACCAAAATGATTATCGCAATAATAGGTACCTACTTGAAACAAATTAAAAAGGCCTATGTCAACCATAACAGGATAATATTTGCTTCACAGGCAAAGCGATGGTATGAAGAGAGACAATACCAAACACTTACCTTTGACGATATAAGCGTCAATGTAGGCGAGGACTCCTGTGAAACAAACAATATCCTGTTTTAGAACCTTTTCAAATTAAGGTGCTTGCATGGTATACATTAGTTATTCTATAGAGATAAGAAAAACAGTATTAAATTGCGATAAAAAGACAGAATAGTATCGAGCAAAGAGGTAAACCTGAACTAGATAATTTTGATAAAAAAAACAAATAGTGATCATTCGCCAAAAACTATTTATTAAGGTACCTATTTATAAATAACCTGTAAATCTTATTGCTCTTTGCGATTTCTATCTACGTTTCATGTCAGGTACGATGACGAATCGAATCTTACAAAATTACTGCAGTAATTCAAATTGGATCTTCTGATTCTGAATCATGCCTGACGCGTTTTTTAAGACATTTCACAGGCTATAACAGATGCTGTTCCACGAGGAAATTGTACACGTCACCCACCCATTCAATTCCTAGTAAAAATATTTATCTTTTTATTCAGACATTCATGATATAAGTACTAGGCAGACATAGACCGATAAAAATCTTGGTCCTAACATAATATCGTATGAAAACTATCGATAAAAACCAGTGATGTGCGCAATTACACTCGATAAACACAGCATTTAATGTAAGAACTCCATCACCCGAATTAGTAACACCAAAAAAAAGCATCGCAAAAAGCGAAACAAAAACAATACCTATGAGCCTTCAAATCGCATGCGCGGAGCAGCTTGCGAACAATAAATAAAAAACAATCTAAACCACTCTTCCTTTCCTAAATTATCCTGTCACGCTCACCTATAAAATGCAATTGGTTTTATAAAATTGGAACTCGTTAGAATAACCGCTTCAATTTGACGTGTCGCACAAAAATCGACTCTACGGCTTGAGAATTACAGATAAAACTCGAAAGGAGAAGTGATTGCAGGTTGTGTTTTGGTGTCAGGTTGCGCGGACAATAGGCGCACGCGCATGTACCTGCACAAGGTGACCCGCGTGAAGGGCACAGAGCTGCCCTTGCGCACCCTACAACCTCCTCCTCCCCGCGATCCCGCATGGTCCTGCATTCGCATGCATTGTCCGACACGCCATTACCGAAATGACCATTATGGCTACCCGTAGAGATGATATATGTTAGCAATATCGATAGTTTCCTATACGAAGGTATCGATAAAGGTATCAGCTATCTATAGTCATGCTAATGTATTGTAAAAGTGATAGTTATGTAGGTACTTAACTATTAATGACTATCAATTTGAAGAATCTATAATTTTATGCAAATTATAATTATATACAATTTTCTGGTCTAGTAAAATTCACAAGCCGTGTCAGCTAAGCCATAAACGAAAAAGTTCCATCGATACATTTTACATCGTTAATTTATAATTCTGTCACCGTTGTTATTTATACATTTTTACCCAATAAGGTGCACTATTTTTAACAATGTCAAGTTAATGGCATAACGGACGTGATTGTTAATCAGACCGTTCTCTCTGTTTGATTAATTAATCACAATTGTAAACAAGGACAGTGTCATATTTTAAAGCGTCTAATGACAGCTGCGTCCACGCCCAATGATTTATTTGTGATCCGAATTGGGAGAAACAGACCTGTTCTATGATCATCATCTAGTAACAGAACTCTTCGTTCGAGATTAATTAATTAACATATGAACCACCCACGCAATTTTTATATTTGTTATTAAATTAACTAAATGTTTTCTTAAATTACCATATTAATTGACATACGAACGGTTTATTGGTGAACTTTATTTTGAGGTAACGTATCGCTCTGAGAGATCTAAAAAAATATAAACTTTTTATTCCGCACAGATTTTTTATCGATAGTTGATTCGATTGCAACCATTTCCCCTTACTAGTTGCAAAATCAACTGATAGTGCTTGCAGCGACAGGTGTGGAATCGCGTTGCAGACCGCGGATTACAATGATAATGAGTGTTGTAAAAACCCGTCATTGCGTGAGTAGACCCAGACGGGCTAATAGCCGGCAAATGAGCAATCGACGCCAATCGAGTACATTTTATGAATTCTTGCATGATTTGTCGTCATCCTACTATTAGTGAGACGTTGAGTCATACTATTTTCTAGTACTCAAAATATCTAAGTACTTACATACTTAACTAGTGAAGAAAATTAACACAACTGCTTTAGTAACAAATTAGTATAGACAGAGTTACTAATAAAAACTCATAAGATTGCGTAAAAAATCGTGCGAAAGTCGCGCGAGAGGGTTTCCATAACTAGCTAGTGAGTTTCACTCACTCGGACTCTCAATTTTGGCTCCTATATTGAGTCCAAGGCCAAGACTGCTGCCATGAAGCTTGGCATCCTCAACAAGGTGAGGCGATACTTCACACCTGGACAGCCAATTCCACTTTAAATAAAGCTCAAGTCCGGTCGGGTATGGAGAAATGCTGCCATCTGTGGGATGGTTCAGCCAATCACCAGCTGGGTGCTTTGGATTCGATTGAGCGTAGAGCATTGAGGGTGATAGGTGAGCAGCTAAACGCTGAGACTAAGTTCCAGAGTTTCGGGCACCGTCGTTAAGTAGCTTGCCTTTCGATCTTTTATAGAATACACTTCGGAGAATGTGCCCAGGAATTGCATGATCTCATTCCACCATCTCATTTTCACAACAGGACAAGCAGACGCACCGCTCGATACCATCCATACCTTGTCAGTCTACCACCCTTACGAACAAAGCGCTTTGCTTCCACATTTATAATGCTTACAGTCAAGGATTGGAATGATTTGCCGTCGTATGTCTTTCCTGAAAACTACAATTTGTGTCTCTTCAAGTCTAGAGTGAATAGGTATCTTCTAGACCTGCGTGCCCCATCGTCGGCCACATCGTCGCTTAACATCAGGCGAGTTCGTGGTCAAACGTAGGTCTATCGATGAAAAAAAAAAAAAAAATCTACATTTTTCACTATCGTGCTATTTACAATCGGTCCAATTTAGAGCAACTATGTTTTTGATTGCGATGACCTAGAAGCATGATATTATACAGCTCCAAGGGACTGCGTTCCGTTTTGTTTAAGGGATAAGCGTTCGATATTCATTTCAAATCGATATCTCCACGCGTTCCTGAAAAAAAGAGACTTATATACCTAGACAGACAAACAGATGGATAACGAAATTAACCTATACGGATTCCTTTTTTAACCGACTTCATCAAAAAGGAGGAGGTTCTCAATTCGTTATAACTATATTATCTCTAACTATATTATATATATACCAAATACTTTCCACTAAAATTGTATTATAGGCTCATATTTCATTCAATGAAGTCGGTTTTCTTTTTAGTTTTTAAAACGTAATTATTAGCTTCGAGGTACAGGAAGTCTAAATACTAAAGGGTTAATTACACAACTACCCTGTACGTTGCCTCAAAGCACAAGCCATGGTTATATATATCTCAGTAAGTTATAACTAAAAAACTTTACATCTTCACATGAGCGGAATGCATATCCAAATTTTTTACTTCCCCGATACGTGGAGTAAAATTCTCATGTATAATTTTAGCCGACACTAATTTACAAATTCTTTTTAGAGCCGTCTTGCTCCCAAACTGAAGCATTTCGAAACAAAAAACCGTCTGGTATCTAGAGTTACCCTTTAAAATATTTTATGCTCAATAAAGTTCGGCACAATAATTTGATCCTCAGTATTACATGCCGACTGATTTCTAGCGAAACATCGGCATGCAGGTAGGCGATCTCGCACAAGCTTCTACTTCTGACGGTAGAGTACGGACTAGTAATTATAGCCTTTCTGTATTAGTTTGGCAACTTTTAGGCTCTATCTTATCCTACTGAAATGGAAAATGTTGCGAATGATTCGCAAAATTTTGTAGCAAACTCTTAAACTTTTCCTTTCCCATCTAGTAAACATATATATAAACAAATGTGTGACTTTAATCTGTTGTGATATTTATGCTTTAACATTAAAATGATAGGATTCAGACAGAACATAGTAGAGTAACGTTTAAAAACAGTCTTGCAAAAGAAAATGAATCATTAAAAAAATTACTCGCTTAGACTTTCGAAGCAATATAGTGAAAATTAATCCGTAGATTGATGATCTGCGGAACCACGTTTCCGTAGCTTTTAATTTCAAACAAGACACAGCAAAGGGAAGCTCGAATGAATGGTGCAAGACAACGAGGGCGCGAGAAGGGCCACGATGACCCAGTTACAGGGCCGCTGCAATGGGTCCGCAAGGGGGTTAATCTCCATGTCCGAAAAAGCGGCCTTGACATAGCGGATATAATCAACTTCGACTTCATTTTTGGCATTAAACTAACCCAGATCTGCCGTTTGTATAAATTGACAGCTAGGGCCAGATTCTTTAATTTTTTAACAAAACCTATTTTGATGTACAGCAACAGGCCGTGCAACGTAATGTTATGAGACCTGATGGTATGACTCTTGTCCCTTGGGCGATGGCTAGGCAATGGGTATGGGATGTTACTTGCGTAGACACCATGGCCGCATTTTGCAGTTGGTGCTGCGGCTGAATGTGCCGAGGACCTCAAAAGGCAATAATATGCAACCCAAGAGTGGCTTCTATCTGGCCCAGCGTAAAAGCATTGCCATTCGACGTTGCAATGCGACCATTTGCTTGAGGACGCTGCCTTTTAGCAGTGATCTGGATCGGTTGTGCTATCTATAAAGCCATCGTTTTAAACGGTCTTTAGATTAGCTCAACTGTGTCACATGTTTGTTGTATATAAATACATGTAAATTTCTGTATTTATCTTTTTTTATGAGACCTACAAGAAATTCTGTTTTAGAAAATTAACTTCCTCGAATACTATTTATTCCTGGCTTCATACCCGAGAGCTGACGAGCTTCCGAAACCCCACCTTCACCGCACCCTCCTCTGAATTATAAATGCCATGTTAATTTTAATCGTGGGTTAATTAGTTTTGTGCTATTATTGTGGTGAGGTGATAAAGTTTGTTGATATATATCGACCACGTCGTCAACCGCCTATTAATGTTCCCTCTGCTGGACTCAGTTATTTACTCATTTTGAACTATCCTCGTCGTATCGAAAACACAAAATTTTCAGTCAGGACTTTTATCAAGCTTTTGAAGCTTAAGTAGGTATAATGTAATTACGACAAGCCTCTTTCCTCAACCAGTTATAACTATGAGCAAATATTGCAATCACAAATATATGGATAAAATTATCCGATCACCTTTCAATCTAATGCTTATGTTGATTCGGCGCATGCCAAATCGGGTGCAACCTTGCACCAAACTCTGACCTCAATTAATGTAGAGATAAGAGCGAAAGTTGTCTGGCAAAGCTTGCAGCTGACCATGCAGGTGATGCTTGAAAATTATTCGTTTGATTTTTTGCGCACCCTATCCTGATCATACGTTGTATGAGTATATCCAATTTTGACTTTCAAAGGTCGATAGTAATTACACTGTTTGTATGTTTCAACATATACATATAATTATTGTTTGTTACGGTTGATTTAGCATGCACTTTATGCTAAATCAATGTAATTCGATGGTGCCCTAGGATTGTAGCAAAAAGTTATACATAAAGTATTTCCTTAAACTCAACGTCTTAACATAACCCCTCAATTATAAATCACGATTGCTTGTATTTCCTTGTTTATTTTTATAATTTTTGCACCAATGGCAGTCAATTACTGAAAGAAAATCATGTCACAAGAAGAAAGATGCATTTGAATGTGGATGGATGTATAAGAAGAAAAGACGGATAGACTGTGTGAAAGATGATATGTGTAAGAAAGGAGTGACCACTGATGTGCCGAGTGATAGAAGGGAGTGGAAAAGAAGAACCTATTGTGCCGACCTTACTTAACGTGGGATAAGGGCAGGAAGATGGTGTTGATGATGGCAGTCAATAACTGACATAACACAGCAAAATCCTTGCAATATTTTTACGTTTTTTTGTGAAATGAAAACTTCTTTAGTTGGGCACTTTTTGGGTGAACAAAAAGCGTAAAACTCGCGTCATAGTCACCGCACGCTTCCCATGAGCTACAATATAACAATATTAGATTATTATTTTCGATTTTTTTTTGGTTTATAAAGAAGTGTTTATGATCAAGGATTAAAGTTTAAATTGGTCACTTCTTTACAAAACAAAAATCATTCAAACACAATAATCTAATAGCTCGACGATACAATTCACAACTTACTTAGTTTCCACTTCTATCGGCAGTCCCCAAAGACTCAAAGACTGGCCCCCATTTTTTTGTAATAATTATAAACTGTAAAGAAATATTGAATTACGTTTTATAGTCCAGTAACAGCCCAAAAACAAAAGTTAGTTAGACAACTTAAAATCGCATGCCCTCACCCCAAGCGATGAAACATAAAAGTTGCCCTATTAAATGTTTACAGCCTTATACAAGTTAACGGCGAGTGTAAGGGCGCGGGCCAACGATAAAAACACTTTTGTTACTTTATAAATATATTATGTTATGACATAAAAATCTACATATGAAATTGTTTTTATTACTTTTTGAATGATACTTACCTGATTTTACGTTTACAACTTTTTATTGTCCGATAGTTTTCCAATCTTGTTTGATTGATAAAATAGGAAGCTGATCCTATAAAATAATTCAGACATGTTACATTTTATTGTACAGTGCCTGTTAAAAAATTACAAAATCATTTCAAAATTCAATCCTCCCCTTTGTTATCGTGTCCACGGGTTTTTTCGAACCAGTGTGGTGAATGGATTAAAGCGTGTTTCAGAAGCTCCTTTCGTGCGCCTTGCACACGTTTTCGAACTTTTTACGTTCTACGACATGCCGTTTTCCTCACGAGGTTTTCCTTCCTCGAAAGAAAATCTCGTGTATACCAGTGTATAGCGCATATTCATTTTTCGATCACAAAAAATCCATTGGTTTCAAACCCTAGATCTTAGCATCTAATATCTACTATTAGACTACCAGTGCTCCAAATGCAAAAAACGCTGCAAATTGATTTAATGATTTCATTGTGCTATAAAATGTGTATACACTAATATTAACCACTAAAACATATATTAAAACGTGTCAAGTGTAATGAATAATTATAGACAGACATTTTTCTATATAGAGCGAAACTAGTTACATGTATTTTGGAATAAGTTCAGTAAAAAAAATCTAGAAATCGAATAAATTACGTTATACAACACAAATAAATATAATTTGAATGTATTAAAAATATATACGTTCAAACCTAAACAAAAATTAAATAAAAAGAAAATTTAAAAACATAAAAAAATCTACCTATTATATGTAATAAGTTAAAACGAAATAAGTATGTACCATCAAATAAGTAAATAATTAATTTTCACAATAACAAGAAGAGAAACGAAACTAAACGGGGGCTTACACTTTCAAAGACAATTTGTTTGTCAAAACTCAGTGTATTTTCACATTCGTAACCGTAATCTTAGCTTGAATTTGCGTCTCTGAACCATAGACTTAACGTCTACCAAAGTTCAGTAAACCTAATTTGAAACATCCATCTAGGTTGTTCAAATCTCTGACAAACGCAAAGCGCATTTCCATTTTTTGCAGGTAACCCCACCTGAAACTTTGACCGCACATCACTAGCGAATTCACCGGGAAAAGTTTGTAAACCTCAGTGCAGTGGTAACAACGGAGAACTCGAAACAAACAATAAAAGCACAAGGCTGCAGACGGGAGGCGGGCACGGTACACAAAAAGGTAACGAATAACGGCTATGGGGGTTAGGGCGAGACATATTGAAGTGAAAAATGTTGAAATTGTTATATATATATTGTTGTAATTTCATCATATTATACATAGGAAAACACCCTGAGATTGGTATAGTACACATATATTTTTCGATCAGAAAAATCCATTGGTGCACGACTGGATTCAAACCCACGACCTTAGGATCGGAAGGCAGGACCTCTACCTCTAGACCATTTAGTGCTCTATGGCTGTATGGTGGTTTAGTACCGTTATGATTTCATTTCAATATATTATAATTATGTGTGTGTACTGTGAAGGATTGAATATAATGATGGAAAAGCACGCACTCCAGTCTATTTCTGTCAATCGCTCGTCCTTATTGCTCCTGAACGACAACGCACGACCCCACACTGTACAACAGACGGTATTCGAGCAACCAGAGCTAGAATTAGAAACTCTCCGTCAACCACCGTACTCACCAGACCTTGCGCCCACAGACTTTCAAATTATGGACAACTTTTAGCAAGAAAAAAACCATATACATAAAAAATTATCTTGGTCTGTATGGACTTATTATTATTTTTTGATTTTTGTGTTCTAAGATTAACTTGCTTATAATTTTCAATACGGTTATAGTATAGATCTAGAGTACTTGTAGGTATACTCAATTAAAACCAGCCCTTTTGACTACTTAGATTTAGGTAACAATAAACATCCAAGCATCACATATGAAGGCAGCCTTAGAAAGAGGTAATGCCAGCGCCAAGGACGCCCGGTCCCAAAGTGACCCAATGCGCTACATCCAGCTCTTGAATTGGCGCGCGTGACTTTGTTTCCGGACTACATCGCAGTGTTGCCAGACCCTGACTATTCACATATTTGCGCAGGCTTTACGCTTCGATGGAATCACAGTGAGTAGATTTAAAAATTTATTTGCAAGGTGCATGTGACCACGCACGCATACACAGTGATGGTTTCTGAAGTTAGTATGGATAATAATGACTAGTCATCTGGTCTTAAACCAATTCAACACTATTCTACAAAATAAAAAAGTTTACTATAGAAATTTCATGTAATTTTAAGGATTACGAATCAGGCTTTTGAATTTGGACCGAGAGAAGGGTGAGCCACAGACGTCGCGTCGTGACGTTATTGTATGGGGTTAGCATAACCCCAGCGCTAAGTAGATAGATTTAGCCAACCTAATTGGCACTATGCTGAGCTGATCCTTTTTGGCGACACATGACTTTTACGCAACTATTTTGGATAAGGTGCGTAAAATACCCGTTTGTAAATGATCTTTGCAATTACAAGTACCTACCTATTACTGGTCACATAACTGAGTTTTGTTGCGTAGGTATTTGTTTTATTATCTTGTGTATTGTGTAAAATATTGTGTTAAGTATTGTTTAAAAAATTGTGTAAAATATTGTGTAAAGTATTGTATAAAATATTGTGTGAAATAATTAGCACGACACAACACGAAATAAGGGTACCCTTTATCGCTTAAGTCTAATTCGTGTTGTGTCGTACCAAATAATTTTTATTTCATTTCTTTTAATTTTTAATAAGTATTAGTTTTTCGTAGTTAAGGTAGTTATAAGCTGGATCATGCAAAAAAGCGCTAGGACCAGGACGAGTTTCTTGCCGGTTCTTTACGGGCTTGGGCTAGGAGGAATTGACACCTAAATTCACCTAGTATGTAAGCCGTTTCAAAGTGATCCATGTGATTGTATTGAATAAAGTATCTTTTGACTTTGACTTGACTTTGATTCAAGTTTAGCCTTAGCATATCAAATGTATACCCGAATCGAAAAAATATTTATGTAACCTCCCGCAGTAAATAAATATTGTATTTCGGAATTCTAAAAAACTACTATACTTTATGTACTGAGTAGTACAAAAATTATTTACCTGTTTATTTATTTATGTCTAATACTTAACAAATGATCCGTTTCCGGTGTCAAAATGTAAACAACACATAGTTTTGCTCCTACAAACAAAAAATCTAAAACAGTGCCAAAACCTATTCTTCGCCGTGTCCCGCGGTTAATTTATGTTAGTGTTTCAATACGCCACGTCTTGCAATACTATCCCTGTAAAGTACAACAAAAACAAGAAGATCTACCAAAATAACATCGAGTTCAGAGGTTAGAATTTACCATAAATATTTCTTCGAGTGACAGAGAAAATAGAACTAGGAGTACGACAGGGAGATCTTCTATCACCAAAACTATTCTCAGCCGTTCTTGAAGACATCTTCCGACATCTTGACTGGGACAGCTTTGGTCTGAATATAAATGGAGAGAAATTAACTCACTTGAGATTTGCCGACGACTTAATTATATTCGCATCAAAAAAAGAAGAACTTCAACAAATGCTTAGCCAGCTAGACTACGAAAGCCGAAAAGTAGGACTTACCATGAACACCGAGAAAACCAAAATGATGACAAAGGACACACAAGAACCAGTAAACATAAACAACAATAATATTGAATATGTAAATGAGTACACTTATCTAGGTCAAATAATATCGCCAATGGACCTAATGTCAAAAGAACTAGAAGTAAGGACAGCAAATGCGTGGAAAAGATACTGGTCGTTCAGGGAGATCATGAAAAACAAAGAAATGAACATGTACTTCAAGAGAAAACTTACAATACCTGTATTCTCCCAGTTCTTACATACGGGTGCCAGACCTGGGCCCTAACAAAAGCTCATGCCAAAAAGTTAGAAGTCTGTCAATCTGCCATGGAAAGAAGTATGCTCGGAAAAAGGAAATTAGACAAAATAAGAAATTAAATACTAAGAAGACGAACAAAAATAGAAAATGTTACACTCAAAGTAAATACACTAAAATGGAGATGGACAGGACATACAGTGAGAGGAAAGGAGAAATGGAGGAAAATGTTAATGAATTGGTTTCAGAAATACAATAAAAGAAACAGGGGGAGACAGTTTAAAAGATGGGAGGATGAGATAAAGCATACTGCAGGGAAAACATGGACGCGGATAGCGAGAGATAGGGAAGAGTGGAGCTTGGAGGAGGCCTTTGCCAAAAAAGGGCAAACAGATAGTGTCGATGGCGTAGTGTGAAATATAATTTAATTTAAAAATCTGTAGTTGTAATAAAAGGCTTAAATAAAAAAATAAAAAAATACTCAACAAATCTTAATTATATACTTGAGATAGGATAGACTCTTCTTCGCCTCTTCGTCAGTACCGGCATTAAGTATCTACTAACTACCAGATAGTAGATTGTTCAGGTAGTAGGTAGTTAAATCATACCGTAGTTGAATAACATAGACATTTATAAACGAGAACCCAAGCTCATCGAATAGACTGTACATATAAAATAAGATATCAAAGATAAGTATCTATCGATTAGTTGCTTAATAAAGATTTATTTCTTCGAGTGAGAGAAACTTTGAAACATCTGTCATGCATTTTATTTATTTTTGCCAATTTTAACTTTCTAAATTCTTAAAAATAGCAGTTTTGTTTTTTTGCTCGGTAGCTCAGGTACCAACGTATACTGTGTTTCACTATGTGATAAAATCCGCAACGAGGAAATCCGTAGAAAAACAAAAGTCACCGACATAGTACTAAAAATTTGCATGTTGAAGTGGCAATGGGCAGGCCATATAGCTCGCAGAATTGATAACCGTTGGGGAATAAACGTTTTCAATTGGCGACCAAGGACAAGAAATTGAAGCGTAAGACGAACCCCCACCCGATGAATTGATGACATTGTAAAGACCGCGGGAAATTGGTGCATGGAGAGGGCTCAAAATAGTTCTTCCTGGAAATCTATTGGGCAGGCCTATGTTCATCAGCGGACTTCTAGGGGCTTATAATGATGATGAATTAAAAAAAACGCTGAAACTAATATTGATTAATTTTCGATGGGGCATTTAATTAAAGGTTTATCAGGGCCACCAACAATCAGCAAAGTTTTATTATAATTATTATAAAATTATTTCATCATCATTTAAGTATTATTTAAGTTTTTTTAATATACCATACCAACAAAATGCAAGAAATCTCGTACATTTCCCATTAAAGCTCTTCGCGAAGACCCTTAAAGACACCTCTCTCACTTGCACACTCACAAAAAATAAGTACCTATCACTGAAGCGCAATGCGGTGCATTCCATACCCTTAGATTTAAACCAAAAAGTGGACTTATTCCAAAAATAACACTTATTTATATTACGATAAAGCCGAATATATGTTTAGGGTTAGTTTTTTTTTAGATAATGTAAGTTGTATTTATTCTGTGCCCAAGTGCAAAGGGTCTCGGCAATTCGACCGGCATTACACCAAAACATATCAGAAGATCAGGTAAAGTCACTTCTATTCTCTGAGCATATGGTTTTAAATTGAGTAACGATTTCTTAGACCAAGATGGGCCAAGTGCAAAGGGTCGGTATTAATATAAATAACAATAACGAAGTCTGTTAGACTTTAAATACCTTTTAAGACAGTAAAGGGCTTTGAATGATGAGATGGGAAATTATGTTTGGGTTTCGGTTTGGGTTTTGTACGTATAAAAGCATTGTTTTGTACGTGTTTTGGACCATAATCTCTTATTGCGCTTTTCTTAAAATATGAAGGTAGGAAAATCTTGGGTCGAACAAGAAAACCCTTCAAAAACGTACTGAGTAAAGAAAATGAATTAAAATCAATAACCAGCTTACACTACTTAAAGTAAAAACCACTTTTGCTACACGTTTTCTACATTTTGCCTCCCTATTTATCTATAAAAGGATATTAGTTAGGTGTGACATAAAATCGTGCTCACCTTTCAGTGCCAAAGTCAAGATCACAAAATGCCTGATCACACTTGACTACAACGAAACAGAGGAAATACTGGTAAAAATCGCATAATCAAACATAACACACATACACACACACACACACACACAACACACGCATACACACAAATTCGTCAAAATGTTCCAACTGTCTGATATAGTAGTATATTGTTTAACATTATTAAAACTTAGTACCTACCTACCTATATTGTTGGAGCTTCACTCAAACTGTAGTCTAAAATGTTATTATTATTGTTATCTCTTAATTTTTTATTTTATTTTATATGGGTGCTTGTTTTGTACATCTGCCTCGCAAGTTTCTCACTGTGTAACGTCTTATTTTTGATAAACATAGTTAGGGTTTCCGCGATACAGGCTCGACCTAGTGCGGAACCCACAGTTAAACTGTAAATAGATTGTAATTTTGGGGAAATAAAACATTTATTTATTATTATTTATTATTTGACACTAAGGGACCTTATAAACTATCAATGGCTTACGTACTGTTTAAATGTGTTGCCATCTTTATTCATTGACATTAGAAAGACAAGGACAACGTTAGTTAATTATGTGATTGATTATTTAATAGAGGGTAAAACTTTTGCAAATGTAAAAGAGAACACAATGGTGACTTTGAATCACGTATGGCTACATAACTTTTTAATAGTACTTTACCTCAGCAAAAACATTACAACATAATTCTAATAAGTATCTAGGTACCTAATGTCCGCACAATATTGAAATATCGTAAACACAAAAGCACCGTTACACAAATTTTTAAACACTAAATTTGCGCCCGCGCATTTGCTCATTATAATTTATTTGAACTCTCAAAATGTTGAAATTAACATAAAATGACGATAATATTCTTACAATTGCCGATGTCATCGCAATCAAAGTATTCGAGTATGGAAATTTTACCCAAAATGTTTGTTATTATGGATTATTAACTTTGTGCTTGTTAAACGAAACTAGTTGAGAAATAGCCATTTGCATTTTATTAAGCTTTTTATACTAGCCAGTAATGATGCGTCAGGTTTAGGTGTGACTCGAAATCTATAGTACCTAAGCAAGCCATAAGATGGCAACACTAAAAACACAAGGCTCAACCTAAGTACAGTAAAATATACAACCTCTTTGGGGTTTATATTATTATAGGTTGTATATTTCACTGTATATAAACATTATATCAATGTATACATGTAGAAGTCATAAAAAATCTAGTTAGATTTTTCATTCTTACACGTATCGTAAATTAGTTAAGTAATCTAAATATTTTTTACAACCCAGCCAGAGACAATTAAAAGTAATACAATTTATTTATGCAACTACCTAATGGTATTCATCTTCAAAATGATTTATTTCAAGTCCGGCTCGTGTTGCAACCACTTCGTTCATTTATTATTGGTAGTCGACCTGATGCCATGAGCTATAAACTTATACGACTGATTAATTTCAGGTCGCCATTAGTACAACTAGTAACGCAACTTTTTAAAATAAATTCTACAGCAATAATAAAATAATTCGTGCCATACTCGGATGCTATCTGGATATACAGTTATAATATCACTGTATGTCTGTATTGGTGTCTTATGTTGAGATTCAGAGCTTAAACGTATGCTTAGTTTTTACCTCTGTATGTGTCTTACTCATAGTGTGGCTACAATGAACTGTTAAAAGCATTTCTTCAACATAAACACAAGGATATCTTTGAAACGTCTTACATACTAGGTGAATTTAGGTGCCGATTCTGCCTAACCCAAGTCCGAGAAGAATTGACAAGAATCTCATCCTGGTCCTAGCGCTATTTTGAATGTTGTTATCAATGTTTTTTTTAGAATATTCCTTCATAACTAATTTATTTAGGAAACACTAATACAAGGTAATGGTAAATTATAAAAAAGTACCTAGTTTATTAAGAATCTGTCAGTTAACTGTCAAAGGGCAGTCTAACATCAGGCTATGCATTTTTATTAACAATATAGTAATTTATAGGGATTCTTCGTCTGTCATTTCATGGAGTAACATAGCTCTGCTAATTTAATATTTTTTACCCGTTTTATTGCATGTTTTATTCAGTAATCTTGACGGAATTTTAATGAATAAATTGTGACTAATGGACGGGTATGGATAATTGAATTATATGTGTATTGTAGTGCAATGTAATTTGAACGACGAGGAATTCCAAGAAAATTCTAGAGACCATTCCGCGTGACGTCTAAGATTGACATTTGACTATCGACTAAAACTCTAATAACAAATAAACGGACTATAAACTATAAACACTTGACATTGGCAGAATTCACATAGTATGTCACAGGCCATTAACAATGAAGAAGAAGAAGAAGAAGTAGTAGTCATTTATAATAAAAATATGCTTTCTACACGAGACTACCATTTATATATGTTTTACGATACCTTACGATACGACATATCACAGTATACGCCAATTATCTTTCAGCGTAAGTAAAAAAAATCAACCAAAAAAAAACTATCATGGTTTTGTACATAATTTTCACTTAAAAATGTTATTTACACCATAATATGTAAGATTTAAGACATCTTCCTTTCGAGTACCTATACAAGTGAACAGAATTCTCACAAATCTTTTTAAAGACAAATCAAGGAAGTATCTTTAAAACCTGATCATGATTTATTGCTAGTTTTAGTACTCCAAATGCAATTAATGCATGAAGAATGAATGTAGGTACAAAATGGTGAAGATACAAAACTAATCTCAAAGTATAATTTCTTAATGGATATAATAACCAAGTCACTTATATCAATTAGGCGTCTACGTTTTTAATTAGCAACATATTACCACAGATTCGATAAAAACCATGGTAAATAGGTAAGTATTTATTATTAAAACAATTGAATACGACTTTCCATGTATTCACGAGACAAACTTAGGGTTTATGTCCGCGGATTTTCGCATATGTCAAACAATATCAGAACCAAAAGAAAAACACCAAATTCCATGTTTTCACATTATAATATCATGAATACTTCAATCATAATAAAACACACCTAAATGATAGAAAATGTAATTTCATAGAGGTTTAGAGTAGTGTCGCTTCCGGGGCGATATAGATTTGGTATTAATTAAATGTATCGGAGATGAACTGGATCGATTAGCATACTCGCTTCACCCAAAGAGCGTAGACAAATTAAAATGACCTATGAGTTTATAGAGACAAACATAGCACGTTTACCTTACATGGTATACAATTAAAAGTGTATTGTTCCGATCGATGGTATGGTTTTTTTAATTTAATTTTAGTTTGAGACCTTTTTGGATTATAAAACGTAAGTATTGCATGGCCTCATGTTGCTCTGCCCTCAGACAGTTAACCGTCACATTTGAAATGTATATATAAAATCTCTTGTATTCGTTTTTTGTAGTTAAGGTAGTTATAATATGGACCATGTAAAAAGCGCTAGGACCAGGACGAATTTCTTGCCAGTTCTTCTCGGGCTTGGGTTAGGACAAATTGGCATCTAAATTCACTTAGTATGTAAGACGTTTCAAGGTGATCCTTGTGATTGTAAAGAATAAAGTATCTTTTGATTTTGACTTTGACTATTCTATACTGTAACTGTATAAAATAATAAAATAAAAGTACAAATAAAATCTTATTGAAATAAACCAGTTGATGGAGATGAAAATGCTTTGGTGGATGTGCGGAGCCAAAAGACGGGACATGATCCGCAACAAATACGTGTGCGAGAGTCTCTGTGTGCGCGACATCACCGACAAGCTCTAGGAAAACAGGCCCGCTGGTTTGGACACATAAAGAAAACCACCAGAAAATCAGAACGCATAAAATGATCACACCGTACATACCTGGGCCCAGGCAAAGAGAAATACCAAAAAATAAATGGTCGTGTCTCAAAAGGACCTAATTGAATGCTATTTTTCCCAGGACGACGCCTTAGGTAGAGCGTACTGAAAGAAAAACTAGATAATCAGACCCCACCATCAGATGGGAATCATAATGAGAGAGAGAGAGAAGGAATCAAATAAATATTGATGGACAATCCACCCAAACCCATCTAACCCAAAACTAAGTAGGTATAGCTTGTACAATGGGAATAAGATGACTGATTGAATACATTGATATTGCAAAACATTTTCTTTCTTCCATGTTCCTCTACCTACTGTCATTTCAGTACTCACGCCTTGCTTACTCAAATTGTCTTTCACACAATCAATCATTTTAATTCTTTGGCCTACCTCTACTTCTATGTCCATCCACATTAATATAACACTCTTCTCACCACATGACATTCATCCTTCCTCAACTTATCTGCCACTGGCGCCACATTTAAACTTCCTCTAATACTTTATATAGTTTTAAATACACACCTGACACTTTATAACACAATTAACATCTATTTTCATCAAGCAAATGTTTCTGCTGGGAGGGAATCGAACCCACACCCTACATCGCAGAAGGCAGAGCTACTACCAACTGAGTTGACAAACCAGTCAATAAATAAGTAACATACATAAGCAGAGCTCCGCTTTCATGACTTCACGGTACGAAAGTTGCCAGATTCGCCTCTATTTAATGAAGCTTTATAAAATTAAGTAAACTTGTAGAATTCAGCGCTCTGCGACCGTATTGCATTTTACGTAATCACACCAGTTGTGTCCATCTCGACAACTAGTTTGGGTGTTTTATTATTTTATCCTAGATACCGAACTCTCGGCGCAATATCGGTTTCTAATCGCTTTCAACTATTTGATTACACACGGATATTTGCATAATTGAAACATTTAGTGACAGTCTATACAGCGAATTTAGCACTAAATACAGGGTTATTTAGTGCTGATTACTAGAGATGAGATAAACAACTAAACAACTTTTTTTATTAGCTTGCTCTATTGGTTGGCGGAGAGAATACTTTCCATAGTGAACGTACATTGAACTTTGCGAATTTAGTTTTACGGGTTTTAAGATACAATTAAACTTTCGTCATTAAAAAGCGTTAGATTTTGCCGTTGTTTTTTGTTCGTAATTTTTTTTATACCAACATAAAATAAATACATCAATTTTGTATCAATTTGCACAAATCATTTTAACGGATTTCATAAACAATCAACCGACGCAGTGAACATAACAGACTATGCACTTTATATGCCATGATTAATAGCAAAAAAGATAAATTAAAAAAAATATTGAAGCTCCGGTTGAGTCGTTATATATCAAATAATTTTAGATCTGTACGCGTAATCTTAATCCGGTCTTGTCATAATCAAAATGTCATCTTTTACGCGTCTATATATCCACCCCAATTTCCTCAAAATTCCATTACCATTATCTCTTGCGCTTAAAAAAAGTAAGTTATTTTTTTTCTCAGGCAGCTTCCCCGCTCAGACAATTGAGGGCCATTATGCCGTGACAGTGCGCTCATTACCGGGTTTTTGCGGCCGTCTACGGTCTGGCATTGTTCGGCCGCGTCTACCTGTGCCTATCGCTAGATCGACCGTTCAAACTTGGAACGGGTAATGTGTTCTTATTTTTAATCTGTATTGTCTATGGGTGAAGGGATGCAGTTTAAAAGAACGAGGTGCAATAGAGTCTAAAATTGACAGATGCAGTGACCATAGTGGTAACTTGTTTCGACATTCTTTGATTTAATATTTTGTCGTAAGATATTTTAACATAGAAAACCTACATACTTTCATTGACCCGCAGTCTACTTTACAAACATAGACATATTTTTATTCATGCAAATTTACCTACAATTGGATTCGAATATTTTCTATTGATATTCATAATATTTTTAATTATTCTGGATTGCTATTTTGAATGTGTGTGTATACTTGCGTTAAGTGTCCTATTTAAAAAAAAAAAAAATTATATAAATAAATAAAAGCTTAACTAGTATTTTATGATTTCAATAACGCAATCAGAATCTCCGTAACGTAATCTAAGTAGATCGCTAAGTAGGTGCTATAAACATTGACTCCGATATTTCTTTTTTAAGACCATTGTAAAGAATATTATCAGTAACCCACGCACACAAGCAACTAATGCCGAGTAATAAAATTGACTCCACATATAAATTCGGTCGGGTCGTGTTTTTTTGTCAATTAAAAATTACCGACGGGACTCGGCCAGGTACTCGATTTGGTGTACGATAATAAACCACGCAAAAGAAGATCTCAACCGTCTCTTTCTATCACGATAGTGGTGGACAAGGATGGCTGCGATCTGGTAATGGATTTGAAATTATCGACGTGTTAACTGATCGGATTTGATCTGGGCCAGATGGATACCTAGTAGGTATGGTGTTTGAAACTAGATACATAATTTATGATAGTTTTTTTTGTATCTTGCTCTGAATGTTCTAAAAAGTCCACAGGTACTTAAGAACAAAAAACGAACATCATAAAATTAAAATATTATTTTCATTATAGGAAACAGTGGTACCTACTAATCGTAATTTGATTGTTAGTAATAAAATTACTATAAAAGTTGTTTTATTTTATTTTTACTACCTTCTTCTTATGGTGTCATTTCTTATTTAAAACTAATGTGAATGTATTAAAGTGCACCCCAAAAACCTAATAAAACTTCAGTAAGAAAAAACCGCATAAATTTGTCTATAATTAAGCCTAGTTGTAAATAATTATAGGTTCAAGTGAATAAGGTAAGCAATATTCATGTGATAACATCATTTGCATAATTTCAAAATATATAAGTACATAGATCAGTAAATAGTCATAAAAATACCTCCGAACAGATGAAGCTTCCTTCTGCCAACGTCCAATTTAAATGTTTTTGCCACTGAGTAGTAAAATAATAAAAATATAAAAATCATTCCCTTCTTGTACCCTCATCCCGCAGGTAGATTGAGCATTGAACATACGAAGGCAATTAACTTTTGGTACCTGCGTTTGCGCATGTGGGCCATATATGCGTAGGTGTATGTGAGTGTGTAAGAGTGTGTGTATGTAACAGTGTGAGTGTGTGGAGCACTTGCGCAAACACGGGGGTGTTATGGACACTTTGTATAACTTTAGGGTATAAGATAAATGCGTGGTAAAAGGAATTTGGTATTTATGTTAAGCTTTAGAAGTTTTTATGCGGTATTAAGTGCATAATCTGATTCATGAATACTTACAGAACTTGAAATTGTGTTTGTTAAGTTAAGTTAAATTCAACTTGCCTTAGTACCTACAGGTTCCTTATAAAATATGTAGTACCTAACCTACCTGAGTGTATTATAAAGAAGTAAGTTTTTTATTTATTGAATACTTTTTGTAAGAACATAGTGCTAGCGTGGCGCTTAAGTATGTTCTGTTCTTATTATTCTTATGTCAAAGAACAAAGATGGCAACAGATTTTAAACAACACATAGGCTAGTATGTGTTTAAAAGATATACCTTTATTTTTAAGCTACATTAAACAAAACACGAACAAATGTGTAGGGAAGCACGAAATATTATTGATTTGTAACCGACAAAGGAAAAAGTAATTTTTTGACGTATAATCGCACTTTTTAACCGACTTTATCAAAATGGAGGAGGTTCTCAATTCGTCGGAATCTTTTTTTTTATGTATGTTCACTGATTACTCGAAAACGGCTGAACCGATGTGGAAAATTATTTTTTGTTTGAAAGGGTATACTTCACAGGTGGTATACATCGATGATGTTTTCATGTACTTCGATACCTCGCTGTCTCATTAGAGCGGTGCGTTTATTTGGCCTATCCATATTAAATATATACAAAATACATCTACTTTCCACTAAAAATGTATTATAGGCTCAAATTACATTCAATGAAGTCGGTTTCTTTTTAGTTTTTGAAACGTAATTATCATAAAACAAATTCCACATTGACGCGTCTATTCAAAGTTCATTTATAAATAAATCAGATAACATTTGAATTTCAAAAGTAAATTGACCAAACGAAAGTACTCTCACTTGAATAATAGGATGTTGCAAAAACTGGGGTAGAGTAAAAAAAGGTTAGTAACAAAACCTTCAGTAACATAGGGTATTGTGCACTGACGTCTTTGGTAGGGTTCGTAAAATTGGTTTTGTTTTAAAAATGAAGATCACACACAACTGGTTACTATTCAATAGAGCCATAGGCACTTAATAAACTATTTTTCACAGCGACAGTTTTTCTAACTTCTGCATCGTTTCTCTAATTGTTTTATAAGCAATTGTTACTTGTTCTTAATATAAACCTTTTTTAATTTTTTTTAACTAAAGACCTTTTTAATCAAAAAAAAGCTGGCTCCTATCCTAATGGCAATGCGTAACAGCATTGCCATTCAACGTGGCAATGCCACCATTATCTTGGGAAAGCTGCCTTTTAGCAGTAATCTGGATCAGTTACTAGATCAGATCTGGACGAGCTATATATAGATCGTTTTAAACGGTCCTTAGTAGCTTAACTGTTTCTTATATATTTTATATTATTGTATTTTATTATTCTGTACATATCTGTATTACTTCTGTTAATAAATGTTCCTATTTATTAAAGTTATAAATTAAAATCTAAACAATACATTTATTATTATAACAATAATGAATGGCGCAGTTGTATTCAGTTCTCTTACTACGTAACTTGCGACAACTTGCAATAGGTTTGTAATGTGCGATCACTGCTGTCAAAAACACATGCGTATTTTCGCCTGTAGTTACGCGACAGGCCAGTAATAAGCAGCGGCTGACTTCCGACCAACATTTTTTTTTTAACATGCAACATGTCGTTACTTCTTCTTCTTATTAAAGTCTTATAAAGAATTCAAGTGCGTCTCAAAGTCTTCTTTCAAGCACATGTCACATGTCTTCAAACTTTTTAGATTCTACAACATACTTGTTTTCTCACGATGTCTTCCTTCACCGTTTAATTGCGTAAAAGCCATTGGTGCACGACCGGATTCGAACCCTCAAACTCCGGAAAGAAAGCTGGGCTAATTTTGAAGACCACCAGTACTCTTGTATACTCCCTTCCAGTCAATATAATATCCAAAGAACATAACGTTCAACTCTGCAATCATTGCTACATTAATTCATAAAAACCGTTAAAATAGCAGTAGTTCACGTCGAAAACAATAACAAAACAAAAGATGGGCAGATACTTAGTTTTCCATTTCGGAAATCACCACCCGCGGCGCCTGTCCCAACTCACAACTACCGCCAAATACTCTCAATTACCGCCTTCCAATCCCGAAATTTATGCGAACAACTCAAATAATAGGGCGCCATTACTGATTTACGATCCCCCCATTATTCTAAGAACGGCACACAGGTAAAAACAAAAATATAACTTAAAAAAACTCACTTGTTTTTAATATTGCGTGCAGTCTTTGTCGGAACCATGAGTCATTTATAGCGTAATCGAAGTGATTCAAAGACTAGACGCGAAAAAAATTAAAACTTAAATTGTCGAAGGCCATACGCTGCTTGCGGCAATTAAAAATAATTAGGGAGCGAGGATGGTTCTCGGAAGGTCCCGTGTCGGTACATTTACATATGGCGTTAGGCGGTCTAGCGGGGTGGGGTCCCACTGCGGGAGGGCTTAACCTTTGCCCCGCGTCTTCAGAGGTCTTCTCGCGGAGACTCTTTTTACGCTGCGTTGATGTTGCAAGCCGTTGTTCGCGCGGCTTTTGTCCTTATTGTCTTGCGAAGTGCGTCTCACAAACTAGGATGGGCTACTGCAATCATGATAACCAGCAGGTTCTTACTCCGGCCGCTAGCTGCTGTATGCAGGTAAATATTTTTTTTTATATAACACTAGCTGTACCCGGCATGCGTTGCAATGCCACAAATTTTCTCATCGCTTTAACCTTCCCTGGACTACGACAAACATTTCAACACCAAAATCAGCTAAATCAGTCCAGCCGTTCTCGAGCTTTAGCGAGACTAACGAACAGCAATTGATTTTTATTATATAGATTTTTTTTTGTAGGTACGCGCTTTAAGCTAAATTTACGTGTTCAATATAATATTGCTGCTTAATACGTTTACTACTTACACTGGAATTATACTAGACTATATTTATTTATGGAATAAATGAAATTTAAAAACTGAAACTGAATTGATTTCATAGGCCATTTTCGTCCTTTTTCCATGATCTATGCAGTAAATAAGTTCACTCATCTAGTGATCAAATCACAGAGATTATTTTATTTTTTATGAACTTTTTGGGTATGGATATTAGGATGGTATACCCTTCGTAATATCAAACTACCCTGCAACTATATTCTTTACATATCTACCTTGAATTGATCCACGTACACATTTCCGCTTAGACTCGGGACCCGTCGCTAAGTATAAACTAAATCGAGCACGATTATGGGCAATAGTGATTGAAAAGGGTAAAACCGACCAGTATTAATTCAACCTTTTATTTGTAGTTTAAATCCGAATACCTCTCCTGTGAACATAATGCCGGGCCTAAGAACTACTTATTTCGAGTTTGAGATGATTTTCGATACCCTTAATTTTATAATTCGGTATTTGTAACTGTTATTATGCGCTTTATATTATTTAGCGCGGCTTTGTAATAAAATATTATTTGTTGGTAATATAATGGCACCATTTTTAAGACTACAGAAGAGTGCTATTGGAGCTGATCGAATGAGAGAGGTATATTCCTGCGAGAGGGTATTTAATGAGCAGAAACAACGTAGGTAGGTAGGTACTTTGATTATTGTTATTTTAGGTACTGAAACAAACACCCACAAGATTCCTTGTCAAAGTCAAAGGCAAAACAGTTTCATGCAATACAAGGGCTACTCTGAATCGTCAGCGATGCTTGTGTTTTTTCTGATTTTTGATGGGCAAGTTTGAGTGTTTTAACCTCAGATATAGCACCGACGAGCACCACGTATATGCACAGGTACTTACCCTGAACAAAATAACTCTTTCATTTAAATTTATTTTATTTTTATTTGGCATAAGGCGTGAGTCATTCGGCCAGTGGGTCGCAGGAGTGCAACCTGCATTCTCATCAAAACAGGTTGCATCTCAGTTTCATTCAGAAGGCTTTTGCTCGAGTTTTCCTTGTTGCCATCACACATCCGAAACGTCACACAAACCATCTTCTTACAATCAAACTTAAATTCTCGTTTATTAACTTTTAGGTTTAAATTAGCTTTATCGGAAGGGGTGAGAACGTTTTTGTGGATGCAAGAAAATGGTAGTACGTTTCTCAGTAAACATGAGATTCGTAATTTTACAATTATGGTTGTGAGAAAGTCAGCACTTTGAATCAGTTCAATTATTTGGCAAAAAAAGTATAACAGAGATCAATCTTTCGAAAGATATCAGAATAATTGAAATTCCAAGTTTATGGTTTCATCACCAAAATGTAGAAATAGTGTCGATAAGTGCCTGAAAGTGTGCCTTGTAGAGTTAAATTTGCCTAGCAATAAGTATATTTATTCCTTTACAAACGTCATAGAAACTAAGAGCCTGCTCTACCATTTATTCTTCAAAGCAAAGGTAGGCTCTACGGCTTCTCAAAGCGCCTCGCTAGGTGCAGACTAGCAGTGGCTGTTATGGAGACTGCACCGGATCAAAGGCTTGCACTCCTTTACTCAAGTAATCCGTTTGCAACTCAATGAAGTCTGAGTTTAGGCTACATTTACACATAAATCAGGTTTCCACTGAGCGGTGCTAACCGGTACGTGCACACAACATCTACGTTCATCACACAAATGTAAAATGTTGTTCCTGCTAGGAATTTGAACCCTCAACCTACACCGCAGAAGGTAGAGCTACCACCAACTAAACTGAGAGACTAGTCAAATGTTATGAAGTATCATAAGTATGTATTTAATGATATATAAGTATTATATCCATCATGGACACCTTAATACAAGCTGTGCTTAGTTTGGGGCTAGATGGTGTTGTGTGCATTTTCCGTCAAAATATAGAAGCCTGCTTTCTACGCAGGAGGTAGAAACCTGTGTTCTGCCGACCAGAATGCACTTTTACCTACTATAAGTAAGGTACCTACCCGTTCAACTCAATAGTCTGAATAGTTCCGCTTTGATCCAAGATCCAGACGTCTGCGGGTCTCTGTCGATTGAATAGTACTAGGTTTTATAGTTTATGCCACTTATAAGGCTGACGACCTCAAATTTGTTTTAAGTCTACGATATATGTAAGTCTTTTATATTGTTTGAAGTTTGCGATATTGTCTGAACTGTATAAAGAAACGGAGTTCGAGAGTTGCAATGTGATTCTATACTACGTTCCCAATATTTGTATTCTTACTGTTAGAGAATGTCCCTCTAATAAGATTTATTCATAATAGATCATTATTTCAACTAGGTATGTGCTACAGACTTTGCTGTCGTTATACATTTTGAGAAGCACGTGTTTTACTCACGTGTCATTTAGTCGATAAAGGCACTGATACTGTTGGGATTAATTTAGCGAATCTTCATCAGGGGTTAGTTTGATCCGCGATCTGCTCGTTCATACTCGCTAGTAAAACCCGTGATTCTCAAAATGTACCTCAAAAGTTTTAAAAACTCAGGCAAGTTTTGCTTTCATTGTATAATTGATTGAAATGAAAGGCTCATTTTTGATAACATTAGATTTCTGGATTCCTACTTTTGTACTTTACTTTTTTGTGTCTCGCGACATAACTTGCAATTGTGCGCATTATGTTTCCGTCCTATGTCTATTGTTTAGCGTCTTATCTACGCCGCTGACTACATGTGAAAAGGCACAATCGACTCATATGTTACAACGTACAATAAAACTTCACCCGACCGAATTCAGGGAACAATCAATAAAAGCATTACGCGTTACTGTACAGTCGGTTAGACCACTAATGCCGTAAACTTAACGCGATTATCACAGTTCCTTATCCCGCTGGAATAAAGTTCAAAGTAGCGTTTAGAAAATGAAATGTTCCTAATCCACCATGAACGTAATGGATGGTAAATGGTAGGATTTGTGAATGTTTTTGTTGTATTGTACAATGTGCAACTACTGTATTTGAAATTCTTAAAAAACCCGATGTTTTTTATCATCGTAGCGTACTTCTCTTTGTTATTCCTAAAAGATGAACTACTTAGTAAGCTTAAGCAATGTTTAAAACGGTCAACGTTTAAAAGGGTCCGACCCTAAGATCGTGGGCTCAAATCCAGTCGTGCACCAATGGATTTTCAGTTCGAAAAATATACGAGCGTTGTACTAATTCTCTCAAACGGTGCAAGCAAAACATCGTGAAGAACGTCATGTCGTAGAACATTAGGTATACAGTTTACAGACATGTGCCAAGTGCAAGAAAGGAACCTCTGGGGCGCACTTTAATCCTTTCACCAAACTGGTTAGAAAGAACTAGTGACTCCATAAGAAGAAGAAAAAGACCGTTCTTAGCATTATAACAGAACGGTGTCGTACGTAGGGCACGTTTCATCTTTTAATCCAATAAAAGCAAATACTCTCTCTCTATTTTGAGACTATATTGAGACTTTCGAGACTCTTTTGTTCTGTGTCTGGGTGTTTTAAAGTATGTATTTAAAAATATACAAGTACTAGCTTTTACCCGCGACTTCGTACGCGTATGCTTAGAACCTTTATTTAGATTTTTGTAAAACAATTATTTTTGATTTTTTGAGACAAAAAGTAGCCTATGTTCTTCCCCCGAATGTAATACACCTTCTTACCAAATTTCATCAAGATCCGTTCAGCCATTTAGCCGTGAAAACGTAACAAACAGACAGACACACTTTCGCATTTATAATAGCTATATAGATTCTATCAGTCACCATTATACAACCTATGCTTAGTTTGGTATTAGATGGTGTTGTGTGCATTGTCCAGCATTTTTTTTAAATTATTATTATCATTAATTGTTCCAGCAGTATAAACGATTGACTCAACACTAAACACGTATGAAATGCAGTCTAATACAATTTGAAATGCTAGTTCTGAATCGTCATAAACTCTGTAGAATAAAGTAGCAAGAGATTAATTTAGTTTTCAATTCATATCGGCCGCGCAATTTGCGATTCAATCGTGACCCCGACCTAGCGCCTGGGTCACTGGACTCAATGCTTTACTTTTGGCTTGTTTCAAATTTTCAGCTTTGGTTATTTAACAAAACTCTAACCTGTACTTCTTCTTCTTCTTTGTTTATGGCATGTGACATAATAATGCCAATTTTGCCAGTGTCAAGTGTTTATGTTTGTTTATGGTCAATTTGTTTAATAAAGTCTTAGTCGATGGTCAATTGTCAATTTTAGACGTCACGCGGAATGGCGTCTAAAATCGTTCACATCACATTGCATCACAACACACATTTAATTCAATTCTCCATACCCGTCCTGTAGTCACAATTTATTCATTAACATTCCGCCATTATTACTGAATAAAACATGCAATAAATCGAATAAAACAATATTAAATTAGCAGAGCCATGCTACTTCATGAAATGACAAACGAAGAATCTAACCTCTACTTAGAAACGTCTCTCAACTTCTGTAAAGAGTTAATCACTGTTTAAAATAGTGCCCTCCCTTTTTGAAAGATAGTAACAAATAATGACAGGTAATCCTAAATCAGTGTTAGGCCGTTGATGTTTCCCGTTGCACGATGCACGTTTTATTCGTACTTAGGTATTTCATTAAGTGCAAGTAATTGTTGGTAAATTTTGCCAATGTCAAGTGATATTAATTTGTTATAATATCGTTAAAATGTCACAAACACGATAGACTTTGACTTTGGATTCTTCGTTCGTCATTTCATGAAGTAACATAGCTCTGCTAATTTAATATTTTTTACTCGTTTTATTGCATGTTTTATTCAGTAATCTTAGGCGGAATTTTTATGAATAAATTGTGACTACAAAGACAAGTATAGACAATTGAATTACATGTGTATTATGGTTGAATGTGATTTGAACGACGAGGAATCCCAAGAAAATTCTAGACGGCCATTCCGCGATGATGTTTAGAATTGAGAATTGACCATAGACTAAGACTTTATTAACAAACAAATTGACTATAAACACTTGACAAAACGTCTTCGCGGAATGACTGTCTAGAATATTCTTAGATTCTTCAAAGTACAAATCGCAAAGGAACATAGACACGTATTAATGCTAAAAACTCACAATTTATTAATTAAAGTTCTGTTAAGACTATCCTATAAACTTGAAATAGCACGTGAAAAACTTATTAACTTAGAAGAGCAAAGAACCTACGCAAGTACCTATGTAACTTTTTGAGCTTACTCAAAATGGCACCCACCAATCTACATTATTGACAAAGAAGTACTTAAGTGTCAATGTCAATGACGTCACAATTATATGTTAGTGGCAGTTGACTGAGAAGACGTCCGCTTCTTCGTCTGTCATTTCATGCAGTAACATAGCTATGTTACTCCAATTAATATTTTTTACCCGTTTTATTGCATGTTTTATCAGTTTAGTCAGTTTTATTCAGAAATCTTGGAGGAATTTTAATGAATAAATTGTGACTACAGGACGGGTATGGATAATTGAATTATGTGTGTATTGTTGTGCAATGTGATTTGAACGACGAGGAATCCCAAGAAAATTCTAGACGCCATTCCGCGTGACGTCTTGACCATCGACTAAGACTCTAATAACAAACAAACTGACTATAAACTATATATACTTGACATTGGCAAAATTTACATTAGTATGTCACAGGCCATTAACAAAGAAGAAGAGAAGATGTCCAGCTAAGCGCTAAGTTTTATAAAATCCAAGTTTTTTTAACTCTTCCTCTAAAACAAAAACCATTCATCGCATAGCAGATAAACTACTCTTTCTCAAGGTCAGTGACCAGTGACCTAGAGTAGAAACTTTCAGCTTGTAAGATATCATGTAACCAAGTATCATAAACACAAACCAAGCACTCGACACAAACCCCGCAACATTTATAGGCATTTAGCAGCAGAAAACTGCCGCGGCCCTCTCTAGGCAGGCACCTACTTATAGCATCTGTACGGAGTAGCTCTTGTGTTTAAGTGTGCCACTGTGCAGTGACCCAGTTCCTCACAAAGGGCCCTGTGTGCACATGTCAGTGCCTAGACCTTGTAGGCATCTATGTCATGAGCGCAGCTATTTTCATAAGTCAATGGTTGGACGAGTTGCCTACTTTTTTTATGCGGACATTTTGCAATTTGTTAGTAAATAGCCAAGTTTTTAGCTCAATCAAGCCAGTAAGTACTAGATCTCTTTAATATACTTAGGTAATTAAGTCGCACATCGATTTTATAATGGTTTTGAACAAGAAAAAAACTGTCAAAAAAACTACTTATTTCGATTAGGTTTAATAAATAATGCCAGACATTTAACACAGCGTCATCTAGCCCCAAAGTAAGCTAAAGCTTGTGTTATGGGTACCTACCACATCACTGATATACTACTGAAAAATACCCAGGCCCGAGACAAATACTTGCAGATCATACAAACATTTGTTCATTAGGCATCGAACCCCCAACCTTCTGCGTCTCAGGCAGGCCTTCTCCCACTGCGCCATTACAGAGGTCGTCAGAGTTTAGAGTAGGACTGTGAGCTCTTGTCTAAATCACTTTTAATAAAATCACATCCTCGCTTTTAAAATATCCATAAAGTTACAACTAAGGCAGAGGGCGCATTGAGCGTAAAAAAAGCATGAAGATCAAAGCATGAGTGCGCACAACTGTCGTGCCGTAGGTAGTCGGTGTGTTTGTTTAGGACGGCCGATGCCAATATTCACAGTATTTACTCCAATTATATCCATGGAAATACTCCGTGGCACTGCGATAATGTATGGAGGACTCGAGTGTCGTTGAATGTAGAGGGTAAGTGCTATATCTAAAGCAGGTAGAACTTCGATAAAACGGTTCAAATATTCAATGTTATTAAGGTATGAAGCAAAGTGTTTGTTTTATTTTACAGCACGATATTTTTGTTATTAATGTACGAGTTTCAATACAGTGGATTTTAATTGTCAGATATATCAGTGATATATACACTTTAGATAACGCGAAGTATTTGAGGGAATCAAAAACATAAGATCAGCTCAAAGGATTTTATCAATTTGAGTAGGAATGCATATTATGTCAAATACGAGATCGCTTGCAAACCATCCGAGAGCAGCAAGAAAGAACTCTCTACACCTAAGAGCCCTTACTACCCGGAACAACTAACCATCTGACCTTTCCTACACAAAGGTTCAATGCAAAAAAAGTGCACAAAACGTCCACATGCGTCACACGTGCACTATAGCAAGTGCTGGTTCTCATAGAAGAACAAAAAGCGAACGTGATTTATCGACGCGAGCGAGTCGAATCCACCCCCGCGAGCTAACGCGACCCTTGGATGCTGCGGAGTAAGGATTTCGCATTCGATACCATTTCAAATCAAATGACTTGCGTGACTTACTTGCATAGCCTCTTTTGACGACCTCTGTGGCGCAGTGGGCTAAGATCCGGCTGAGACGCAGAAGGTTGCGGGTTCGATTCTCGCCGCAAATGTTTGTATGATCTGCAAGTATTTGTCTCGGGTCTGGGTGTTTCTATGTATAATATGTATGTATTTATAAGTAAAAGTAAGTATATAAGTAGTGTATCAGTCATGTGGTACCCATAACACAAGCTATGCTTACTTTGGGGCCAGAAGATGCTGTGTGAAATGTCCGGGATTATTATTATTATTATAGCGTGTCGATTTAATTTTTAACTTAACGAAAAAAACTTTAAAGTCAAAAAAACATAATTTTACATTTTACGTTGTTTTGTTTATTATTTTTCACATATAACATGAAATATATTTATTAAGTAAGTACATTATTATTGACAGCATGGTATATGTGGATCATTATCATCAATACGTAGCACATTCCGATCATTTAGTTTAGACAAACATTTTAATAATTTGTATTTTCATTTCCCTTAATTAAAAATGATAATTTATTCAAATATTTAAACGCTAGACCACTTGATAGGCTCAATAAAGTCAAAGCATAAAGAGAAAATAAGCGAAATGTTAATTAACGACTTAGCACTTCATTAAGATGATGATGTAGAAGATACACATTTATTGTGCCTTCAAAACGGGAAAAGCCGTTAGTGGTTTATTAAAAAGAAAACCGTTTTTATGGCACATAACCAGCCGCATAAACACATGCACACAGCGGCACTATTTAAGTTATAATTGATCAAATACAATTAACATCAATAACAGTACCGTAGTATATTGGAATAGCAGAAGAATGTATAAGATTTGAGTAAGTAGGTAATCAAGTTTTTATTTTCAATCATGGTAAATAATTTATTAATTTATTATTTTTTATATGAAACTAGGTATCTATAATAAATTATCAAATTCCAAGTCCTCTTGAACCCTTTTTCTAATATTAGTTACTTAGTAAGTTAATATGTTTTATTAACAGCGAAAAATAAAAAAAAAACAGCTCTAAGTCACATGTTGTGACCGCAATCAAAAAATAGGTTAAAAACATCAAAATGCAGCTTTCTACCTGATCTTTCTGGATCTTAAATATTTTGTACAACATATTGTTAAATTTATTTTATTTTACACTTGGTATTTTACACATGGATTTTATATGTTTGGATCAAATGCGCTTGCCTAAACGAAACCGCCCGCCGCCACCCTCGCAGACAAAGCGTTTTCGCGCAAAAACTCAACGCAGTGTAATCGCAATTCCGAGTCGCAACTGACTTCACGGGTCAGCATCTTCGTTTCGTTGAATTTTAAATCTTAATCTTTAGGGATGAGAGTATGAAATTGTGTAGTATGTTCTTTTTGTTGCATTAGAGGATAATATTTTTATTTATTTGACTGTGACTAAAGAACGTTGCATGCTATATCGATTTAAGTTCATAAGATTTTTTTTCTATCTATTTATTAATATTATATTTTTATGGTGAGGTTTTGCAGAACACAACTTTTTTGATACTTAGGTCACATCTAGCTATTAGTTAGATGGACCGAATCATTCATAAATTAATTTATATCAATCGTTGTGGATACAACTGATACAAAGATTTACGAGGTTTTGGAAAACCATATTGATCGTTTTAGGGTTCCGTATTTCTTTACCAAAAAGGACTAGCAGTGGTTCAAGCCGGCGGCGACGGTGGTATAAGAAAACTATAGCTTTAACAATGGGTGTTATTGGCTGATTAAACTGATGTAGGTATCTAAGGCACTAGTTTTAAGATCAATAACGTTTCTAAACAGGATTCAAAGAAGAGGTGCGATTTGTGCAAAAAATGTGAATATTAAAACCAAGTTGGAATTTTTGGTACGGAACTCATTGTGTAAACATGTTCGGCTCGCTCTTGGCAGCTCCATTAATTAATTCTTTAGTGCCTGATAGGTGAATGGAGAAATCTCGAGATATTATTTAAATTGATTGATTTATGGATCAGGTCCAACGCCAGAACCGGTTGGTTCATTCAGAGTGACCTATGTCTATGGATTTATTTATCGCTCTCCTACTCGTTTCCTTTGAGGATCAAATTGTTGACCTTCAAAATGGATTGTCTCATTTGCTAACCTTTTCAGGTCTGTTTTTTAAAACCGTAAATAACGATTAGTAAACTATTCACACAACACAATCAAGCCCCAAACTAATCACACTACTAATGGGATCCAGGTGACTAATGTAATATTTACTAATATTATAAATGCGAAAGTAACTCTGTCTGTCTGTCTATCTGTCTCGCTTTCACGCCAAAACTACTGAACCGATTTAAATGAAATTTGATACACAGATAGTCTAAAGCCTGAGAAAGGACATAGGCTACTTGTACTTATATATTTGTAAATACTTCATCTTTTTTTTCTTTTTATTTATGAAGATTCTAGTTTCTAGAGTGCTCTAGTTTTTTAAAACCAGTTGGTAAATGGGTTAATGTGCACCTCAGATGCGTATGTATTCTCTATATACTTAAAATATTTTATAATACTCTAGACACAGAACAAACGTTCATAGATATTTAATCAAATAAATAAATCTATATAAATATTTAGTAGGTAAATAAGAAGATATGTATCTGCAATAGGCAAAAGTATTAACGAGGCTAGTCTCCCAGCACCGCCACCGCAACTTAGTCAGCTACGCATTTATAGACCATGTTTTTCAGTATGGGGCAAGCCTACTCTATTTTAAAATAGTCTCAAGTTACAGCCTGTAAGGATTTGCACCCATTAGCGAATAAATCCACGCGATACAAACCGCGCTTTTCTGATTTATGTAATTTTAATACGCGGTTTTTTACTAGTGCGTGTGCCGACGGACGTCTGATCCTTTATTCTATAGAATAGCGCATAAAAAATCGCCGCGGATTAATCTGCGATGCGCGTTACACCTAAGTGAGTAAAAGTGAATAAAGTGTAACTAAACTACCTATTAAGAAGTTTAAAGTTTTATGTGAGTGACTATCTATATATATATAAATGTTATGTTGGTTTGTGTACGCTTCAAAAACTCAAAAAGTTCTGCACCGATCGAGCTGAAATTTTTGCATGATATATAAACCGCATCAAGGATTGTTTTTATCTATTTTTTTTGTGCCACAGCGAAGCGTGGCGGGGTACAGCTAGTAATATATAAATAATGACTTTATTGTTAATAACAATGCATGGCCTCATGGCCTCTGCCCTCAGACAGTTAACATTTGCAATGTATAAACCACTATAATCTTGTATTAGTTTTTCGTAGTAGTTATCAGAAGGATCATACAAAAAAGCGCTAGAACCAAGACGAGTTTCTTGCCAGTTCTTGGGCTTGGGTTAGGAGGAATTGGGATGTAAATTCACCTAGTATGTAAGTCGTTTCAAAGTGATCCTTGTAATAAAAACGTATTTGAGTTTGAGTTTAAATATTATTCACTAGACGATGTATAAATTATCTAGATAAGATGCAAAGGCCTGGTTATTTTATTGCCCCAGATATGATTACAAGATCAGGATTATAAATACATTCAAAAATTCAAATTCCTAAAAATGGGCAAATTATTAATTTTGTAAGCCAACAAATCTCCCACGATTCTTAATTTCTCCTGCGCCGTAGATAAGTATCGTATAAATGAATTTTAATTAACATCTCTATTCTACAGTTTTATAGAAATTCTACAAATTCCATTACCTAACATGTTATTATGACGTAAAATTTACTATAACATTCCTTTTAACCGTTATTTTTTTAACAATTAATATAGTATATGTATACCGTTACGTTGTATGTATGAGTGTATGGTGTAGCATGTGCCGTATGGTCGTGGAGATAAGTTTCAAAATGTGACCTACAGGATGACCTAACACCAATCTCTCAGATTACCGCGAATAATTTGAAAGTTTGTTGACCTATGAACTCGTGAATATTTCAAAGTGGCGATATCGAGAGAACAACAAACCGAGAACAATTTATACAGTTCGATGGCGCCTATCACAAATGCTAGATGTTTGACGTAGGTACATTTATATTATAGAGCGATAAGTACCTATATGTAAAAAAGCACAAAGATATAATATATATTAATTATTTAATTTTATATTAACTCCCGTAAACAAAAGACAAATATCAGCGTAGCACGCTCGCGTATGCAAAAATATTTACGCTAATAACTAGCTTCCTTAAGAAGATCTCATTTAAGTGATTTTTAGTGATTCTTATGAGAATTAACTTCTAATCCTAAAGTAATGTCTGATGGGAAATTCGTTCATAAAATTCAACTTATAAAACTTTCGTGAGTTGTATAGGTACATTTTGAGAAACACTAACTCACGTAAGTATTATTTTGTCGATGAAGGAACTTCATCATAATATTTTGTAGCGAGGCTATGACTGAATTACACTGCCAGAACGAATACGCTATTAAACATTTATTTACAGAATAATATACAATAATATAAAATACATGTGAAGCAGTTAAGGACCGTTTTAAACGATCTATAGAAAGCTCAACTGATCTAGATCACTGCCATAGGGCAGCGTTCCCAAGACACTGGCGGTATAGCCACGTGGAATGGCAATGCTAGTTCGCTGAGTCAGATAGGAGCCAGCTCTTGGGTCATGCAAATAATAAGTAGTAAGTACCTAATCTCACACCTTTTGTTTAAACTTTCGCGATCAGAATTCATATTCGACGATCTCTGTGGTGCAGTGAGCTTAGGTCCGGCTGAGACGCAAAAGTTTGCGGGTTCGATTACCGCCGCGGGGCAAATGTTTGTATGATCTGCAAGTATTTGTCTCGGGTCTGGGTGTTTCTATGTATAATATATATGTATTTACAAAAAAAAAAGTATATAAGTAGTATATCAGTCATGTGGAACCCATAACACAAGCTCTGCTTACTTTGGGGCCAGATGATGCTGTGTGAAATGTCCGGTATTATTATTATTATTATATTGCAGAGCCAGCCCGCGACGTTTTTTGCAACATAAACCGAAAACTTGGGAATAAATGAAAAAGTAGGTGATACTATATATAATACATAATAAAACAAGTTCATGAACAATAAATCAACCTAAAGACCAAAACACTATTGACACACGACTAGGATTGAAAAAACTTTTAAAAACTAAAAAGACGACAGACTTCATGTACAAAAAAGCTAAATATCAAAATTTCGTTTTTCTTATTTGTTTTCAAACTTATTTTTTTTTCTTTTTTAGGTTTAAAAACCTAACTAATAAACCGATTTTTATGAAATGTATATAGGACCAATCGGAAATCCTTTCACATGAAATCTGATATTTTCAAATCGGTTCGTAAATTACAGAGTTATGAGGTAACAAAAATTAAAAAAATACAGTCGAATTAAGAAACTCCTTATTTTTCGAAGTCGGTTAAAACTGAGAGACACACGACACAATAATCTAGGTAGGTACAAGTACCTATATACACATACAAGTATATCAATTAATGTTTATATATTATTTAAATGGATAGCTATGTAAATGTAATCATGTTGTCCATCGAAATACATGTAAATCTTAATACACATAACTAGATTCATTTTAATATTTCTTTTATAATCAAATGGCTCATCATTATTGCGATATTGCGAACGAACTGTCACAAAATATGTATTTTTATAGTTATTAGCTCGAGATGATCACATTTTGATTATATTTTGGGTTTTAGTTTGATATCTGATGCGTATATTTAAGTATAATTAAATAGATTTTCTAGACAAATTTCGAATCTCGCATTATTATGTATATCTGTTTATTTTATTGATGAAGATTATAAGATATTCTATCTCTTTGTCCTCTTTATTTTATCTACCTAAATTATAGAAAATAATGTATTTCTCAGTTCAAAGACTCTTTTCGATCAAGAAAGCTTCATAAAAAAATATCGTTAAAAATTTGCTCAAAGATTTAACTCGTAATGTTGGAATCTCCAAAATATCAAATAAAAAAATATAACGTGTAAGTATTATTAGAAAATCTACCTGCTTTGTTCATATAGTGTTATGAAATAGAAATAATAGCAAGACGTAACGACCCAGTGTTATATCCGTAAATATATGACGAAAAAAACGCTACCTGTGACTCTTGCTGACAAATATATCACATAATATTGGAAACACAACCACACCTTTATAACCACATCATAGAGCTCAAATTCGAAATGCAGCAATTACAAAAGTGCAAAAGCCAGTGTTTCAAATAAAATATCCTTATTGTATGCAATCGAATTTGTCTACCATTGTTATGCTAAATTACTTTTTATATCCTCGGATTAGAGAATAAATTCGTTTGATGCCGTTTTCTAATAAGAAGGGGTCTTGTCACACACGATTTGAAGAGGCGATTGTAATCCAATATTGTGCACACGACTTTAGGAAAAAATAAAGGTAAAATGTTTTTATTAAAGGATATCGCTGGTGGCCTGTCTCTATGTCTCTATGTCAGTAAAATGGAGATAAAATAACAAAGGGAACTTTAGATTCTGTTACAAATGACTTTTTGGGGAAGGTGGTAAAAAGTGCAAAAGATGTCCAACCCCTCAAACATAACGCACGCACTCTCTAGCTGAACGTCATTAGCAAGCATTTGTATACCCACGCATGTAGGTATAGGTATACCTCATCATCTTCCAAATCCTGACTTAAATTACGGTTGATAGTAACAATATTATAATGCCATTTCGTTTGTACAAACATGCATTTTTAAATTATTCTATGTGCCCAAGACATCAAACTTTGCCCGCCATTCTTTGCAGACCTTTTACATATTTCAATTAATGTTACTGATTGTAAAATAACTCTACAATATGGCCTATCTTGTTTATCTTAAGAAGAAACAGAGGAGTTATTGCTTGTAGTAAAGTAGGTAATATTTAAAACTTTCAACCTTTTATGTTCAAAGTAGGTTTTCGCTTTGTTTGTCTTTCACATAACCGATTATATTGTTTCTTTGTTTATTTAATTTTATCACTTACGTTTACATAATTTTTGTTTATTTACCTACATATAGTTAATATTGTTGGTTCTTTTCAGCCTGAGACACAGGTTCTTGTAGTTCAGGCATATTGTAATCTAAATATCGTTACATAATAAGCATTATAGTATAATAATAAATTTTATTTTCCGAATTTTAACACTTAGCTCTAAGATAATATAATAAAGATTTATTGATTTATATTTACTCGGTCTTCAGAGTACAGCACAACAGGTCGTCGTCCAGCACAGAGATGGGTACCGCGTGTGCTGGACGACGAAATATTCATCCAATACTAAAAACGTTTTCAATTTTGGCGAAAAGCTTATTAAGCCTCAGACTTCGCTTTTAACACCCACAATCTAATATTTTTATATAAAAAATCATGCCATTATTTATATTTTTGTGATTCACCTGTGACCGTTTTTTCTGCTCAAAAGTAAAGTTTAGGCGTTCTTTACACTCTTCACTTAATAGAGTGAAGAGTGATCGTGGCAGATTATCAACTGCTTATTATCGTGTCTCTAGTTATTTCGAACCAATGTGGTGAAAGGATTGACTATAAACCGTACTGGTTTGCTAGTTAAGCTAGTTACTCCAGTACAGTCTAAAATCTAGTGTTTATTTAACTAAAGCGGAAACAACGCTGAAACAAACTATAATTTTTACTAGTTTTTAGCATAGATTCTTCAAAATGTCGTGTATTTTTATTTAAATATTTCAAAAATATATTCAAACTAGGTAAATAGAACTGAAGAAAAACGTTCAATGTGGGAAGTTTTGAAGTTTTGTAGAAAGAAAGAAAACTGGTGAAATTATCATAATAAAAGTCATGAAAGTATAGTTTTACTGCATTTCAAGCTAAAACAGATTGGACTGATACGAGGTTGAGCGTGTAAAGTAAGCCTTAGATCTATTTCGAATCACGGGGTAGATCGAAAAAATGTTAAAAGCATTGCTCGCAATACCCGGCCGGTACCTGACTTTAGCACAAAAAAGATGATTAATGAAGGTAGAAATTAAATGATTTCGACTCAGGTACAAAGTACCCTGGGGGTAAAGTGGCGATTTTTTAACCATTGTCCGTGAGACGCTACTCCATTCCCGCCATTACAACTTCTTGGTAATTATGGATCTGTCATGTTTATTGTACGAAATAAATATAAATCGTTTGGCTCCATTAATTATGTTCGTTATTAGACGCTGAAAAAACTGCCATCGAGTTAGTGCTTATATTATTTATTTTTAAATACTTTTGTATAACATTCTTAAAATTATTCAGATTCAACCGTACGTTCAACAAATTAGCTAATAGTGCAAAATGCTTTACATATAAGTAGAAATAATAGAAATAACTCATAGGTTTCATAATCAAGTTAAACACAGTTTATTATAATTACTATTAAAAACTAAAAAGACAACCGACTTCATGTATATACACAAGGTAGCTACTGTAAAACGTTGAGGAGTTCCCTTGACTGTCCTTCGTCTTTATCATCAGACCCCTAATGACAGTGAAAACCCATCTAGGTGTACAGTTCTCATCAATACAAATTAATCAAGCCCAAACACCAGGTAATTGCTGTAAATCGTTGAGGAGTTCCCTCGTCTGTCTTTCGGCTCCATCATCAGATCGACTCCAGAGCTTCATTAAATAGTAGTGCTTTAAAATACTTTAATAAAAAATAACGTAAGACAGGAAGATCCTCTGTCACCAAAACTATTCTCAGCCGTTCTTGAAGACATCTTCCGACATCTTGACTGGGACAGCTTCGGTCTGAATATAAATGGAGAGAAATTAACTCACTTGAGATTTGCCGACGACTTAATTATATTCGCATCAACAAAAGAAGAACTCCAACAAATGCTTAGCCAGCTAGACTACGAAAGCCGAAAAGTAGGACTTAACATGACCGAGAAAACCAAAATGATGAAAAACGACACACAAGAACCAGTAAACATAAACAACAATAATATCGAATACGTAAATGAGTACACTTATCTAGGTCAAATAATACCACCAACGGACCTAATGTCAAAAGAACTAGAAGTAAGGACAGCAAATGCGTGGAAAAGATACTGGTCGTTTCGGGAGATCATGAAAAACAAAGAAATGAACATGTACTTCAAGAGAAAACTCTACAAATCCTGTATTCTCCCAGTTCTTACATACGGGTGCCAGACCTGGGCCCTAACAAAAGCTCATGCCAAAAAGTTAGAAGTCTGTCAATCTGCCATGGAAAGAAGTATGCTCGGAAAAGAAGTTAGACCAAATATAGAAACGAAACACTAAGAAGACGAACAAAAATAGAAAATGTTACACTCAAATTAAATACACTAAAATGGAGATGGTGGAAAAAAAATGGACAGGACATACAGTGAGAAAAATGGAGAAATGGAGCAAAATGTTAATGCATTGATTTCCGAAATACAATAAAAGAAAGAGGGGGAGACAGTTTAAAAGATGGGAGGAACACACATAAAAAAATATAATACGAATCGAATTGAGTAACCTCCTTTTTTTGAAGTCGGTTAAAAAACGAAAATATAGATACGGTTTTACAATTATGTAATTACGCTACACTATAATCTAAGACGCCGCCATGACAGTATTCGTATCAGATGTAACACATGAACGAAGCCGGAAGGAACTCAATCTTCCATAGACTAAAAATTACATTCATAGATAAACTATTGTATTTCCAATAAGGTCGTGGGTTTGAATTCGGTTGTGCACCAAAGGATTTTTCTTAACCGGAAACCAGTATGTTGTAGAATCTAAAAAGTTCGAAGATATGAGCCAAGTGCACGAAAGAAGCCTCTAAAGCGTACTCTAATCCTCTCACCACAATGGTCCGAAATCATTAGTGACACGATAAGAAGAAAAAGAAGATTGAGGAGTCAAAAATTTACTTTTGACTCTTGTCAAAAATAAATACTTACATAATAAATATTATTTTTTCTAGCCTGCATCGTCCTCCAATAATAATTCAATGATTCCGATTCAGCGTCCTTCCAATCCTTCTTAAAGAGTCCAGTTCGTCCCGCCTAAATCCTCTCCTATTGTGTAGGTATTATTATTATTATATTAATTAGATTTAAACGGTATTTTGGTAACTCAACTATTCGTCATATAGGTACCTTATATGCCATACATTATCACTACATAGTATAAAACAAAGTCGCTTCCCGCTGTCTGTCTGTCCCTATGTATGCTTAGATCTTTAAAACTACGCAACGGATTTTGATGCGGTTTTTTTAAATAGATAGAGTAGTTTAAGAGGAAGGTTTATATGTATCATACTTGCATAATATAGTAGAGAAACACTGATAATTTTAGAGGTTTCTAATTTGATGTCGTATATAAACACTTTTATGCGCTTACATTGCAAACGCTGGCTGAACCCTACGAGATAGATCAAAATAATGTACTACAGTATTGTACACTTTAAAAAGGTCTACAAAAAAGTCTGCGATGGTATATGTCTGCCTCTTAGGGATAACCCACAATGTCTAATGACAAAAATCTGTGAACGTTGTGTATAAAGACAATCTGTAGTATATAATATTTAGTATCAGTATTGCACCCGTGTGAAGCCGGAGCGGGTCGCTAGTAAATATATAATTTACAGTCCAAACAATGTTCTGATAGTAACCTCGAAGAGGTTAGGTGCTAAACAAGACCAAATATATTTTTTATCAATAACAATGCACGCATCCTATTGCTTGTAAAATTTTACAATCAAGCGCGGCAGGGCAGTAATGGTTAAATTTTATTATTCCGAAGCATATTGGTATACGCCGCTCGTTATTAACATGTATTCGTTAACGTACTTCGGATTTTTATTACACTTTTTTGTTTATTGTCGTGTGATTTGGATGTTAATACTGAGTGCAGGGGTGTACTGGTACAACTTTTTGTTTTTGTTCAGTCTTAAAACAATAGAACAAACAATCTAACTTTATAATTTACCCAAAATGGGGTGATGGTAGGTAGCCATTTATTGATATATAATGATGATATAAATTGGTAAGGTACTTAAGTACAATCCAAATGAGACTTGTTTTTACTTTGTACATAATCCATCGATGCTCTAGGAGTTTTGGAAATTCCTTTCTTGGTGCACTTCTACCCCGTACATTCCTATCATACAGACTCAGTACTAGTATTACCCCGCAAAAAGTTCCTTCAACAGACGACGCATGCGGCGGCATAAGAGCGATCATGATTGCTCGCAGGTTTGCTCGTTGTTCCACAAATGTCTAAATCACCTTGTTTCGCGCATATTGCACTAGCTTCGAGGCTACACGAGTAGCCTGTGGGCTAGCAGTACTCAAAAACTGTGCAACACCTTCCGTGTTCATAATAATAACGCGATCAGGGTCTCTTCCTTCCAGGGTATGTTTGCCAGTGAAAGTAGATTGCTTTTATACTACCGTGAGGCAGCGGGGCACATACCTGTGGCTTAGGGTGCCAGACAACAGCATTCTGAACTTGCTGGCAGATAGGTTTGATTATATTAACCATTGTTCCATGATTCATGTAATGAAAATAATTGATTTAAATAAATAAATAAATAAATAAATGTAAATTGACGTTTGTTTCCATTCAATAAGTCAACAAAATAATTTATGTTAGAGATCCATTAACAGATTCCTCTATGAAAATCCAAACGTACAGTTTCTTTTCTCATATACAAATTTAATGACGAGTGTTACCAACGGATGTTTGCATAATATAAGAACTCGTCATCAATACGGCAATGATTTTATTACTTTACGCCTTGAGTACGCCCACAGACAACTAACATTTTTTGCAATCCCAATCGTTATTCTCAATACCGCAATACATCGACAATTATTGTAATTAAACATAATCGTTGTATTTTGATGTGTTGCAACCCGGTTTTTGCGAATGTAGTGTAGTTAGGTTAGAGTCGTGAGCGGCGCGGTATTAGACAAATTATTGTGTTATACCGATACCTTGTAAACGCACAAAAAACGTAAGTAATACAACTTAGCGTTTATTAGACTTTGTTTGATACGATGATACGATGAACTATTAACATTAATTTAATGTTAACAGATTATATTTATTTTCATTCAAAGTAATAATTATATAGAGTTGTAAACAATCGTCACATGTCGAACAGAGCGCGGGTCACACTGTAATCCGACCCAACAGATGGCACGCTCTTTGCACTTCCGAAAATTAATAAAAAAAAACAAGACAACGAGCAAAAAGTTTAAAGATGTATGGAACATGTTCAGGAAATGAGTTCCGTACAGCTATTCAACTAAATAAATACACAATCCAAATGATACCAAACTAAGCGAATCATAAGTCCAAGCTAAGCGAATCTTGTACTATGGAATGAAAACCAGATTACTGATAGAATACCTAACTGTACCTAACTATAGCTTTGCCTTGTGCGCTGTAGGTTGAGGGTTAGACTCCCCTCTCCGAATATACATTTGTGCGATGAACATAGGTGTTGGTCCTGTACATGTGTGTTATAAATATCGCAAGTATGTATTTAAAATATATATGTATTCTATCATCTATGCTATACAAGCTATGCTTAGTTTGCTAGATAGTGTTGTGTGTATTGTTATCAAATACATTGCCCGTTTTGCAAACATTATTTTGATTGTGGATCCCTAAATTCATTGAACATCAAACGTACTTAAACTGCATGTGCGGAACACTTGGTAAGGATACCAGGATACCCGTATAACGTCCATCTGTTATTCACAAAAACGACACATTTACCCGAAGTTGTACAAAAAACATTTCAAATGATGTGACACCGTAGAGCTACTTGCCAATCCACTGTTGACTTCATACTATTAGGAAAATAATTATAAAACTACTTACGACTTTGTCTTTGTATTTTAATACTATAGCGGACGACTTTGATTTTTTATTTTATAAAAAAATGAGGCAAACAAGATTAGGTAAGTACGTCCGCTTGATGGTAAACAGTTATCAATGTTAAACTACCTATTAAGAAATTTTAAGTATACATAAAGGGTAGTCTTTTCATGAAAGCGTATTATAATATTAATGACTATATATTATTATTGATAAGAATGCATGGACAGTTATCCGACATTTGAAATGTATGCCTCATTTTATTAAAAAATGAGGCAAACAAGATTAGGTCTCTCTATAACTCTCTTGTATTAGTTATTCGTAGTTAAAGTAGTTATAAGATGGATCATGCAAAAAAAGCTCTAAGACTAGGACGAAATTCTTGCCGGTTCTTCTTGGGGTTGGGTTAGGAGGAATTGGCACCTACATTCACCTAGTATGTAAGACGTTTCAAAGTGATCCTTGTGATTGTATTAAATAAAATATCTTTCGAATTTGACTTTGATGCCTATATACATCTGCAACACTAGAAGCATTGCTGATGCTTTGCCTGCCCTTAAGAACTCTTTATATTTTACTTAAAGCCTTAAAGAAAGATAATTCCACAAACTGCATGTATGGGTATCTAGATAGATCTCGTAAAATGAGTAGTGCGAAATACCCACGTGTCAGTGAAGCGTAGATAATGGTTGCCCGATAATAGAACCACGATGCAGGTATGAGGTCAGGAGAAGTCAGCAGAGCAGTGCTTTCTATAAGATAGCGTCCAGACAGACACAAACACATTGGGCTACGAAGCGCACATGGTTGATAGATTTAAATTGGCAAATTAGTATGTATTATTGATAATCATCATTCCAAAAATTAGGTGAAAACCAGCTTTCTGCATTTTTAAAAACAAACCCATCAATGTCGCAGTAAAGTCATGTCATAGAATAAATTATGCTTCAAACACGGCCAAATCACCACCAAAAACCATTAACAAGGTACCATTAGCAAACATTCAATTTTGTGATCTCAACAAGACCCATAGCACCAGATTGGAAGATAGAACGCAAGCGAGACAGTCGCAAAACGTACGTATTAATATTGCGCCATCAATAGTAACCATAACTTATATGGAATATATTCGGAACCGGTAGAGATTCCAAACTTGTGCTAACCTCTCAGTATGTCACGATGACCCCCGTTTTGAATTATAGGGAAACTTACAGTTAGAAAGGCCGATGTAAAAAATATAAATGATATAAATCTAACTCGTTGGCTTAATTAAAATCATTTAATCCGCAATCTGAATATATTAAGGCAAGACGTAGCCAATAAACCACGATACTGCGTGTAAACACACGATTACGTATTGTGACCATTTACGAAATACAATCTACAAAACAAAAAAAAATTACTTATGTCATTTATTGCTTTGACCCTTACTGCATCTCTTTTAAATTTCAATTAAAGCAGGTTTAATTAAAGTCTTATCTACAATATATCTATTACTACCTGAGACAAAATCTATGAAAAGTGTCGTCAAAAATGATAAGTGTTACAGATAAAAATGGAATATTATGACTATGTCTAGTAGATAGACAGATAGATACTTTATTGCACACCACAAATACATTGGACTGTTATAAGAAATAATGTTTAACTATACGGTTGTACAATATCACTAGATAGCGATCTCTGCCAGGCAACCTTAGGATGAATAGAAATCAATTTAGCTGAAAGGGGTGATGAAAATAATATAAGTGATTTATGATTAAAATAATATGTACGTACATATTTACAGGATAACAAAGAGTGAAAAACATCAATATATACATATATGTATATATATATATATATATATATATATATTTGAAAATACAATGTATGTCCACTAAAATATTTATTTGTTTAACACTAGAAATATATATAAACTCAGTGTTCCCACAATTAGGCTCGCCAAAGATAGTAAATATTTTATAAGGTAATGTATAGACACACTTCTATAACAAGGTCCCAAGGTCCCCAGTAGATTTGGCGATTGGCAAATTAAGGAACATAAGTTGGCAAAAACTATCTCATATAGCATATTATAAAATATCAGATTATTTATATGACAAAAAGACTTGGGACGAATCTAAGCCAGTTGGCTTCAGCGACTCTAAGCGACTCGGCAAATAAGTTTCTTGCCGGATTCCTCTTGAACTTGGGTTAAGAGGAACAAGCATCTAGATTCATCTAGTATCAAATGGTCCTTGTGATTTTATTGAAAAAAACTTTTTTTCTTGCTAACTTTCTATAAAAAAACTGACAAATACGACAATCCCCAGGGCAGACATCGCTTCAGATCTCTAGATAAATAACTGTCTTCAAAGATATATTGAGGCCCTGGAGTGGTAAACAAATGTTAAAAACCCCGAATAAACAGTTCCACTTATTGCTAATCTGTGTTTTTTTTTAAACCGAAAATTCCGAGTTCTCGCCCGTACATTCACACCGTGAGTCGCAGTGATGAGACATGTTATACCGGTAATATGGTCGTAATAGTCGAGTGTTTCCGTCACTAGAACCAACATTAGCATATAAATTAAATGTACAATCTAGAACACTACCGCTGGCCACATATTTCATTGTTGCACAAAAATGTCAGGGCATCATTTGGTCTATGTCATCATTCGGAAATAGAGCAAATAATAATAATAATAATAATAATAACATTTGACACAGCATCGTCTGGCCCCAAAGTAAGCAGAGCTTGTGTCATAGGTACATGATATACTACTGAAATACGTTTTTTATTAAATACAACCATATTATACATAGAAACACCCAGACCCGAGACAAATACTTGCAGATCATACAAACATTTGTCCCGCGGCGGGAATCGAACCTGCAATCTTCTGCGTCTCAGCCGGACCTTAGCCCACTGCGCCACAGAGTTCGTCAGTAAGTATAAATAGTAAGTATAAAGAGGGTTTATATTCATACTCACTCACAGGACACTGAAAAGCTTGGGCTAGTTTTTAGATAGAGTAAAGCCTACTCTACCCAGTACATATATATCATCCCTTCATTTAAGTTGGCCGTATCCTCACGAAATACCTACAAGACGGTTTCCGCAGGTTTCGGTAAACTGTTTTCCTTCTGCGTTTGAGAGTACCTTTGGCATAAACGTACATAAGACGGTGCTCTCTAGAAATTACTTTTGGTATGGAAAAATGTGTCTTATTTAGCAGCTATTAAGTGGCTAGGCTATCGATTCGTTAAATGAAGGAACAATCATGTAAAAAATGCTATGTATATTCAATATTATGCCTCAAAAGGTAGTTGAGGCGGAGATTGAAGACGTTTCAAATTTGTTTTTAAAGTTATTGTTAACAGTTGACGTCATTTTACCTTGCAGCTTACACGAATAATAAGAATAAACCAATCAAAACATTACCCACGAGTTTATTTATTTATTTATTGTATGTTAAACTTTTTTAAAACCATTACTTGGTTTTTTTGGTTAAAATAAAATCGCTACTTGAACTCGGTCAAGACACGTCAACGTAATTTACTCAAGGTACCATTTTAAATATATCCTGGACTTTGTTATGCGATACGGCTCGCCCCCTCTCGCTCAATTGAATTGTGTACCAATATGCTAGACTAGAGCGTAGCAGTTGAGTTAAGTAGGTAAGGTACCTAATGCAGACTACAAGAGTGTGGCGAACCATATTCCATAAGAAAGTCCAGGACATATTTAATTGTGTACCAATACGCTACAGCGTAGCAGCTAGAAATGTTTTAGCACTAAACTAAAAACATACCGCGCCGATAAGCTTGGTTTTTGTCTATGAAGGTACCTACATCTGGATCAACTAATTGGAAAGTATATTGAACTGGGTCGTGAGTCGTCAGGTCTACCGAACTACGCAATTAGAGATGAGACCACTAAACATTTTACGATGGTGTCATAATTACCTACGAGCGCATCTTCGCAGCTTGTTTTCGATTGCTGTTATATACAAGGAAATTTTAATTTGTTTTTTTAATTAAAAGAAAATTATAATCCGGGCTTTTGATTAGACCCAGATCAAGTTACGAATTTGTTGAGATTGTAAAATAAGATAAGCAAGTTAAATTAACGGAGCGCAATTAACTAAAACTGTTGATGACCTCTGTGGGCGAAGGTCTGCCTGAGTCGCAGAAGGTTGTCGGTTCAATTCCCGCCGCGGGTATGTTATTATGATCTGCAACTATTTGTCTCGGGTCCGGGTATTCTACTATGTATAATATGTATGTATTTGCAAAAAAAAAAAAGTATGTAAAGAAGTATATCAGTCATGTGGTGTGGTATAACACAAGCTCTGCTTACTTTGGGGCTAGTTGACGCTGCTGTGTTAAATGTTCAGCATATTTATTATTATTATGTAAAGCGGATATGGTATTGCAACCTGTAACGTAACTACGAGATTAACTTCTGTACAAAAAATTAGGCATGTGTCAAATATAATGTTTGGAGTGCCTTTAACTACCTCCCTAGACATACTCAAATACCTAAATAAACCAGAGATCTGAGGGTCCTGGGGATTAAAAGTCGCAAGCCAGTTTTTTTTAGTTAGTTCAGTTTCAGTTAGTTTCGTTTTCGAGCAGCTCACGATTCCTTTATTATTAACCATAGCTAAGTAAATACACGGCGACTGTATCGATGTATTGCAACTATATTGCAAATATAATACCTATAACTTAAAATAAATTTGATCGCAAGGAGTCAAACCCAGCAGTGTGTCAAAAAGAAACCGTTCACGCGTTGCAACATCCATTGGTACATGCTCCAAGGCCTTGATGACCAAGATATGTCTTAGTAGACATCGGTAACTATTGAAGTTCTAAATCAGATATATATCACCCAAAAACTGGTGATCAATTTCTAGAGCAACCAACATAACTTAACACTTTTAGTAATCGTTAGGGAGTTTGAAATAAGGTCGGAAATTATATGTTTTAGTTGTATAACTGCATTTCCATATTATTAGTTGGTTTACGGATGTTTTATAGAGTTATGTGAAATGGGAAAGTCCGGCAAAAGGTCGCGGCTACATTGTTTCTAAAGACGTGATTTATTAACATTTAATGAAGTCCGTCTAGATCAAACATTGCGTAAGCGTATTTTGATTTATTGACAGAAACTTTGTATTAATATGAATAAAAAAACGTTGTAAAATTAAATTCGCATATTTATTACCATGAATGAAGTTTATTGGAATATATTTCGATATTTCCAAACACGACACAGGTGTATTCTTACTGACCAAGAAAAATCATATTCTTAGGGAGATTATGCAACTAATCAAGCATGATGGCTATGAGACATCATGCTTGATTTTTAACCGAGTTAAAAAAAGGAGGTTTTCAATAAGGTTGCCATTTTTTGAGTTTATAACCTCATAACTCCGTCATTTGTGAACCGATTTGAAAGTACTTTTTTACATGATTCATCAAATTTTTACAACTTTTTTACATGATTCATCAAATCGGTTCAGTAGTCTAGTTTTTAAATCAAAACAGATGGATAAAATATGTCATCCAAGTTAACGAAATGTCGTGTATTGCTTTCCTGTGACTTTACAGTGGTGTTTAAGAATTTTGAAACATAAAAAAGTATTTAAAAAATCAAAAAATTAACCTACTTTATAAAAATTAGGAAGTTCTTAATTCGGTTGTATATTTTGTCTTTATGTATGGGCTCAAATTTCATTCAATGAAGTCAATGAAGTCGGTTGTCTTTTCCGTTTTGAAAACCTAGTTATGAATGAATAAATGAATGATACGTTTATTTGGCACACACAAATAAATACATCTAAACTAAAACAACTAAAAAACTACTTTAAAATAGGTATACAAACCAGTTAATAATAGGATAAGTAAAGCACCTACCTATTGAGCATAAGTATGAGAGCCTAAAAGGCGTCCAGCTCAGCATGTGTTGGATGAAGCAACTAATGCTTACACTCAACGCTGATTTTCAGCTGTTACCTAGGTTTAGGAGAGTAGTGCAGTAGCGACAACAGAATAATTAACATAAAATGGATACATAAGGTGGAACCATTAACATAAAAAATAATTAAAAAACATAATTTGGAACATTCGTTAAATAATATATCATAAATATAAGTCTCTTCAATTTAACTACAACACTTTAATATCTACATGAAAATAGTGTATAGACTACTCCAGGTCACAGAATACATTTACTATCGATACCGTAAACCGTACCGTAAACAAATATCCACACAAACTTTCGGCTTTATAGTTTTAGTACGATATCGATATGCTTTTAGAAAGTACACGTGCATCTTCGATAAATTCAAGTGACAGAACAATAATTGAATACCTAGAAAAGCTCATTACTAGTTAATAAATAAAGTCTGCCCAGAGCAACATTAAACAGCCGCCATGAACCCGGTCCCATATTAATTGTAATCGAGACGGTACCTACCTATACATTCTCGGATAAAGGGCAATAAATAACGAGTGTCCAGTGAATTACGAGAGTTTTTGCTCGTTACGTAATGCTCAGTGTTCTTAATTTTACTATTTCAAACATTTGTTACAGTTGTTTACAGACCGCGAGTAAGTGTGTAAGTAAATAAATACATTTACGTAGGTACCACTACATTGTATGTGTCTGGTGACAGACATACAAGGCCGCTCAAAAACCTTTTAACTGTCAACTTTTAAAAAGTCTCTACTAACTTAATTTAGTAAACTAAAACTGAATAGAAACATTAGTAAACATTAGTAAACTACCATAGATTATGTGACTTGTAACGTATTTTTTTCAATAACTCTGACTGAAACCAACTCGCGTCAATAGAAGCGAATTACGCGATAACTGCTTTTTAACATACCTTTTGTACGCTAATATCTCTGCTATGAGCTTACGTGCTCTTATGTGGGCGACAATAACATTAAAACCTTAGTTTCAGTTGTACTCGTATGACATCTAAAATAAACAGTTTACCGAGAACCAATACACAAGAAATCTATATTCCGAGTGGCGCGTCACGTGTACCCTGTTCGCACGGTTTCTCATTCATAAACATAATTCTCATTCATGTTTCACATTCACACCACAAACCATTCACTCTCTATTCGAGATAAGAATTGATTAGATGCATATAAAGGTGAAAATTTATGGAATTAAGGTCAAAATTATGATAAGCGATTAGAAATATCTCAGGTCTATGTGATTCAAAAATCTGGTTCTTAAACTTTCAACACACTGTTATTTTTGAAGCTTATCTTGCTATCCTACTCATGGTTATTAATTCAGAACTTAGAGCGACTAAGAAGCAGCCACCATTATCGTTCATCATGTAGCATGATGAACAAACGAGCTCAAATCATTATACCCAAATGAGTCTAGTGCAGTGGGCAGATAATCAAAGATTCGAAATTCTACTTTGGCTGACTTTCAAAACGATCTATTTTATTGAAATATGTATTTTCATTAAGATAAAGTCTGATTTCGGGTGATATATTACGGAAAATCTGATTATGGAATGGTTCTGTCAGTTCATTTTTGCCGCCAAAAGTTGAGAGAAATATCGAGTGATAAACAGCAGTTAGGCTAGCACTCGTTTCTGACGATCGATGCTAACGAGTCACTGGTGTGCATCAATGATCATTACCAGGTTTTGAGTATTTGCTGCTTTATAAAGGTCCCGCATGCTACGAGTGATGCACAGCGTGCAGGACTGGTTTGTTGAAGTGGAAATTCCTTGATCTATTTAGTGTTGTGCTGACATTTAAATCACTAGATTTAAGTACCCTGACGATGATAAGTGAAAAAATTATTGGGTTTCCGCGGTCCACAAGTCTCGCCATGTCTGTCTCTCTGTCTATCTGTCTGTCAGTCCCTAATCAGAGCTCGCAGACTACAGTCTCATCGTATTTTTGCACTGTAATACGCATGAGTGGCTACAAAGTTATGAAATAAAACCTTTAAAAAAAGTTTTTACGGATACCTCCCTACACGTTTACAAGGGTTAATTTTTTTTTATTATACTATCCTATCGTGTGGCAAATCCTTGGATAGGTCTTTTAAAGATATTAAGAGGTTTCTAGAACAGTTTTTCAATATATGTAGGTATTAGTTTGATAAGCTTCATATGTATTTTACACTAGATCTCTACTCGTGAGTTGGTTTGGGAACTGACCACTGGTTATTCTTATCATTACTGACTTCGAAAGTCCTTACAGTGCGTGATCACACGCGTTTGGCCTATTTACAATCCTATCCCTATATTCACGGAAACTACATTTTATCACCTGGGCCCATAACCTCATCGAACGAGTATTGCACAACGTGCGACCAAAGAATAGTTTAGCAGGATTATGCGACTCAACACTATATACCAGATTCATAAATGATTATGTATCTAGTGTAAAATTGACTGTCAATATATAAAAACAAACGCAACAAGCCATTTGACATTTTTTTTTAAAGAACTAGGACATTTGAGATTTACCAAACGAGAAGCTCACAAGGTGGGCTGTAATATAAAAATATGTAATAGATGCGGAAAAGTGATACATCAATAACATTTACTATTCCAGCAGTAAACGACGCCCACGCTCGCTCCAATTGTGTAATACATACATACAGACAGACTCTACAATGGATGGACATTACATATGTCAAATTTTATGTTTCCACTTCTGGTGACTTTATCTTGGAGTGATGTCATGTTTTCTAACAATGCCGTAAGTACGATATATGGTAACGTCTTATTTAAATCACGGAATTTAATATACTAGTAGGAGTTATGGGTTAGTGCGGATAAAGACTAAATTTATCTATGGTATACAAGTTGTGTGAGATCTTTTTGGATAACAAAAAATGCCAAAGCTCTTGCTTGTCTATTTTCGAAACGATTTCGTTTATTTGAATTATTATTTCAAGTTTAATAGTTTGAACATTACATATACGCACATAGGATATTGCATACTCTTTGATACGCACTGCTACTCGTAAAATGATCTAGACAGCCAGACTAGCTCATTTGAGCTATGCCCGTAAGGATACACATTTAAAGGCTTACGTTTTTGAAACAACAAGTTCTTGAGATCAACATTTCAGGCTACTTGCAAATAACAAAGACCTCTCAGTCCTCGATTGGCCTGACAACGAGCCCATACAAACTTATAATATTTTAAGTTACAATCATATTACATGTAATATTTCCTCATAACCATTTTACAAATTTTAAGACGCATATAGGCGATCAAGCACAACCAAACGATCTTAAAGTTAAATGAATATTTCCCAATCACGTTACCGAACCCCAATGAGCTGATGAAGCAATTATCCGATCCTCCGCACTCCGATTATGAATATAACGACACCCGTCATAATTCTCACATCGAAGTCGTATTAACGACAGTTTAAGTCTAATAATTTAGAAGAGGGCCACTCATCTTCAGTTTAATGTGAAGCAAAATATTTAAATGTTCAAGAGAACCCGTTCACAGCGACTTGCGGTTCAAGCGGTTCAAGACGTCTGGCAAGTTTTAGGTAGGCAAATATATTGTATCAACTATGAAAATGCGAGAAGGACTTGAACCTCAGACTGCACTGTAGGTACTAAGTTATAAGTACATTGATAACTCAACCTTTTGGAAAAAAAAATCGTAGAGAAGTGCCGTGCCAAACGAGATAGAACTTACAAAAAAGCGGCTCTATATAGGTAAATATAATGTTAGGCACTAAGTGCAAAATTAAGAATAAAGTATAAAAAAAGTATAAAAAATATTTATACAATGTGTGCAGAAAACTAAATACAACGATGAAACTGCAAAAGTTTTGAAAAACTGTGTAGCAGCCTCAACGCCCACCTCCTTAACCTATGGAGTAAAGTTCTGAATTGAACAAGTTATGTAGGTACTTACTAAAAAAAAAAAATTGCACTTTGTGTCGTAGCAAGAGTCGCTATTTTTGTAAATGTTTTCGTGGAGTACGCCTTCTGTACTTGTACTAATAAGAATTCTGTGCGCAGCGTAAACCATTTGTTTACGAATACGATTGATGTAAATTGCACAGTTTAAACGTTAAATATGAATATTGAAGATGTATGAAGCGATCGTATTTCACAATTCCAACGTATTACGAAACATGGATGACACGATATTACTAATGCTACACTAGTTACCTAACCGAATGGTAAATCACCTAGATTTACGTTACCGATTATATCAGTTTCTTTAAACTAACGAATACGATTACCGATTTCAGAGCATCAGCAATTATAAAGTGTCGTAAAGTCACTCAGCGGTGTTTATTGTTCCAGTTTTTAATTAAAGTCGTCAGTCAAGAAGAAAAATCATTACATTTTATGGACGTGTTAAAAACTATATAGCACGGAATTAGAAGCGGTAAAAGTTTTGCATCTAATTAGATAGTTACTATTTGAAATATACTCGTATTAAAAAGTAAGGTTAAAATAATTGGTAGAATATATAAAATTTTATGGGTTTTTCATTCGTTGTTATCAATAGTTTAATGGTTTTAAATTGATCCTTGTGTTGAGGACGCCCAGGGAGGCCTGCATCGGCGTAAGCGAGCTGCTGGCCTTCGTGGTAGACATCGGGGTTACACAAAGGGCCCACAAGCGGCCTAGTTGCGAAAAACAGTCCACGCACCAAGTATGTGATCCTTGTGATTTTGACGTATGACTTATATTTTTGGTCTGGGTGTTCTATGTATGATATTATATTAGCATTAAAAAAAAGTATGTAAGTAGTTTAACAGTCATGTGGTACCCCTAACATAAGCTCTGCTTACTTGGGGCCAGATGATGCTGTGTGAAATTTCCGGCATTATTATTATTTTTATTTTTTAATGCCTAATCAATCGAATTCCTTTTACAGTCACATAACTGTAGTCCGGACTGTAGTCAGGACTACAATATGATATGACAAACGTAGGTTGTCAGAAAACTTACCTAGGAAAATACCTAGAAGTCCAGGGCAGGTAGGCAAATGCAAATCCGTGTAAGTATAAAAAATTATTAAGCACCCATCTCTTAAAACATACCAGCACAAGTAGGTAGGTAAGTACCATTTATATTTTCAGATCAATCATCTCATTACTAAAGAATGTCAGTGATGGGCGCCGCAAAACAAAATTAAAATAAATTAGTAAAATTACATTACATAATCAGTGAAATGTCCAGTGTCGGACAAAGTATCAGTGATTAACTAAATCCCGTCCGGTTCCGAAGAAACAAGATGAACTACATCTGTAAGCACGCATTAGCACGAAGATGTCATGGCTCTCAACGAAATTAGATAAAATAATAGAAATCTTCTGCTAAAGATACAAACTGACTTATAACTTATGAGATGTTAGCTGTGGACTTTTGACAATTCAATTCCAAAACTGACCAAGCGTTGCATGGGATGGATGCTAGTATGCTGGTGCGTGCTGGTGTTAGTCTAACCCAAAAATTAAGATACAGAATGCTCATAAACAATCATAAGCCACATACGCCATATATCTACTTATCCATTTAAATTCTAATAATGCTTAGCCACAGTCAAGAGTCGAGATACAATTGATCACTTTTTTTACCTACACGTTGAAGGCTTCATAGAGACACAAAGAATGTTTTCCATTGTGTTACACTGAAATTAATGTTCAACCATGCAGAAACGGGGAAATTGTTCCTAACGAACTCAAAGTCAAAGTCAAAAATATGTTTATTCAATTCAAGGATCACTTTGAAACGTCTTACATACTACGTGAATTTAGGTGCCAATTCCTAACCCAAGCCCGAGAAGAACTGGCAAGAACGTATAATATTGACCTCTCAGCTCAATCGGTAGCTCTGCCTTCTGTGCTGGAAGTTGTGGGTTCGACTCCCTCCCAGAATACCTCCTAAACATTTGTGTCATGAAAATAGATATTTGTTCTGTGTCTGGGTGTTATAAAGCATCATAAACAAATACTTATTTATTTATATATGGGTCCATTATGATAGTCAGATTTTTTATCAATATCTCTTGTTCGTATAATATCTTTGAAAACATCGGATCATAAAACTTTCTACAGTAGCTTTTGAAATGTTATTTGCACAACGAATGTCACTGTCCAGTGGGTAAGGTCTCAAGTACTCCTTCAAGGTCCGTCAATATCCTTCCTTTTTCCTTATCCCAAGCACACGGGCTTGACAGAAACACTCCTGGAATTACACAACAGGAAGTTCTAATTCCAATTAACCTTCCGCAAGCCAACCTGTGGTAGTAGAGTAGAGAACGAGTATAGGTACGATATTTTATTTTATTTAAAGTTCAATGCTTCTCGATTGCTCATTCGATAATATCGTAAAGTGCGAGAACTAATTAATATAAAACTGAATTAATTTCTAATTGAATTCGCTACGTTAATTAAGATTCTATTGCATAATGATTCGTCTTCGTAATAATTTACGCTTCAACAAATTCTTAATGCTAATTAAAAATAATCAAAATACACTATCGCAGTCACATTATCGAAAAATTGCGATAAATAAAAATATACCTAAGTATTTGCACAATTTATAACTAACTGTCAATAAAGATCATATTTATGAACTATCTACTAATTCTTCGAGTCAGTACTATTACCAACTCGGAGTTAATAGGCCGCCCAAAAACCTAAACATAACATACATACAAATCTAGATTCATACAATCATAGCCTTCCAGGACCAATGTTTGTATGATCTGCAAGTATTTGTCTCGGGTCTGGGTGTTTTTAATATATGTATGTATTTACAAAAAATAAAAATAAAGTATATAAGTAGTATATCAGTCATGTGATACCCATAACACAAGCTCTGCTTACTTTGGGGCCAGATGATGCTGTGTGAAATGTCCGGTATTATTATAATTATTATTATTCTCTTTTATTTATTTATTAGTACAGTAGTTAATTTAAATCTAAGCTTTAGGCGACCCCTTGGCAGTTCTGAGTACCTAGTACATATTGCTATACAAGCAAGAGAACTTGGGTATTGGGACTAAAAATGTCTCATTTGTCTGGAATATGGCGGCCAACGGGACAAATAAGACTTTTAAGTCTCATTTATTCCATCAATGGTACTCGAATTAGAATAAGTAGGAATGATCATCTTCAAACAGTGTTTGTCTCGCGGCTAATCTTTGACCACAGTACCGTAGTAAGCCAACTCCGGCAATTGGCCGTGCCCATGGCGCAATAGTATTACGTATTCATACAATAAAACAGAAATAACGAGATGTTCCAAAACAGTCGACAATATATCTACATTCTACAATATTGTACTAATACAGGATGGTTTAATTCTCACCGGGTATAAGCATCAATATGCCTAACTCGCTCTTGAACTATATCATAACAGATCTAAAAATCACGTCTTTAGTCTAAGCAAAACACGACTTAGGCGTACAGCGTATTTGATAAACAGTGACAAAACGAATACACCGATAATTTGAAGAGACCGCGAATGCAATTTACCGTCCATATATGTTTATCAACCATTGCCGACCATTTGCCTCCTGAACCTCGATGATGTTTTAATATAATCAAACGACCGACGATATAGTGACGACCTTTGTGGCGCAGTGGGCGAAAGCCTGCCTGAGGCGCAGAAGGTTGCGGGTTCGATTCCCGCCGCGGGACAAATGTTTGTATGATCTGCAAGTATTTGTCTCGGGGTCTGGGAGTTTCTATGTATAATATGTATATATTTACAAAAAAAAAAAAACGTATTTAAGTAGTATATGAGTCATGTGGTACCCATAACACAAGCTCTGCTTACTTTGGGGCCAGATGATGCTGTGTGAAATGTCCGGCATTATATTATTTAAAGGCTAATTTACCCGAATAACACCGTTGTTCATTGGGAAGTAATGAATAGATATATAGATGTTTGCATGTTTATAAGTGTGCTTGTGGATCAATCACGCTGTAGCAGGATGTGGAATACACTTTATATATATAGATCAAGTTTGTGACCTTGAACAGCATATAGGCAAATTTTTAAGTAAGTACCACGCGTAAGAAACTGCGGACAGAAGCTAGTAAACACAGCTACTGCCCGCGGCTACAGTACATAAAGTGCATAAATAAAAGTTGCCTATTGTTACTCCAAGTCCAAAACTATATCTCTACTAAATTTAGTTTGCGTGATTGCGCAATTAAACATCCACACAATCGTTCACATAAATAATATCAGTAGGATTACGTGTCTAGTTGATGTGAATCACCCTGTGCAACGTTGACTCTATGTAGCAACAAGTTTTACGAAACGGCCAAGCACATAAATTGAACATTATCGCGGATGAAACAAGTTTTAATGAGGATTAGGTAAAAATATATTGTTTTGTGACGCTCTCGTAATTATAATAATCTTTGGTATTTTTCCGTTTAGATCTTACGACGAACTAGACGCATGCGGTTTGTACCTACCTACAGTGTTATTCTCCTGACTTCAACTTAATTTATGCCATTCAAGTAAGGCAAATGTAAGCTCTTTAATTTGTACGTACTGGACGTATGTTTCGTGTACAATTAGTTTATTCATGGTCTACGCCACTAGAGACGCTGTAGAAGAAACAACTGAGAGTGATATTTTTTGTTTACCTAGCTGAAAACCATACATTTATTATTGTTTTCCGATAAACAGATTCAATAAACATCTGTTTTATATCCCTAGGTAATTGCTACGTAAAAGCCAGAGGTATCGTCCAGTCCAGATTACCATCTAATTTCACAGACGACATAAAACCAACAAGACGTCATAAGCAGCCTATAAAACCAATACCCACCAGCGTATTGCCCAATACCAGCATCCAGATCCGAAGATAAACAGAGAACGCATCAAAACATTATAAAAATGTACTTTATATCGGTTATTATAGTACAATAAACATTTGAGGGGGAGTGCAGTTTACGAGAGGCCACAAGACAATCCGATCTGATAATAGACTGTTAGAATGGTATAAAAATTGTTTACCGAGATGGCCGGGTCAGCTGGCCGGGCCCATCACTCGCAAGCGATTTTATGTGCCGATGCGTAGGGTTACCTACGGACAATGGTAATTACGGAGCCCTTGCGCACTTTATAAAAGGCAAACCCTCTATAATCACTAATTAATTATAATCACGACGACCTCTGTGGCGCAGTGGGCTTAGGTCCGGCTGAGACGCAAAAGGTTGCGGGTTTGAATCCTGCTACGGGACAAATTGTTTTATTATAGTTTGTATTATCTGCAAGTATTTGTCTCGGGTCTGGGTGTTTCTATGTATAATATGTATGTATTTACAAAAAAAAAAAAAAAGGTATTTTAAGTAGTATATCAGGCATGTGGTACCCATAACACAAGCTCTGCTTACTTTGGGGCCAGATGATGCTGTGTGAAATGTCCGGGATTATTATTATTATTATATATTATTAGCGTTTGGTTTAAGTACGCTTTGTCCTTGTGATTCTTAAGTATACTCATAAAGGTGGCAACAGCTTTAGACAAAACATTAACTAATGTAAGATTATAAGATGGACCCAAAGTCGCGGACCAGACATTTGCCCTATAAATGATTATTAACAATTTTCATGTTGCATGTGTTTAATCATCTCCTAGAACTTTGTCTTAGTTCTTTAATGTTCTTGAATTCAAAACATTATCTACTTTTTGATACAGAAAATGTTCTATTAAGTATGTTATTTCAACGTCAATCCCTATTATTCTTCTGATAAAAACATGTTGTTATGCGAAGGTGTGTATTTAGGTCAGTATTTTTCGTTGAACTGAATAATACTTCGAGTGTGGATTTCTACGTGGAACTGATCCAAGATGAGTGCTGCTTGGAGACTGATGATGGAGACAACTGGTCTTCAAATTATTGGGGGCTAGTCCCCCTGCTCAGCTAACAACAGACAAGGAAAAAATGAAACAAACGAAACCTGCAGGTCCTGTCGCATCCTTCCCAAGTACCTGGGAAGGCGTGTGCTGTTAAACAAAATCCCAGGCAGAGTGTCGTCGGTAGAAAGGAAACTTCACCCAACTCTGCTTGCTGGAGTGGATTCATGAACGAAAGTTTAGAATTACAAATAACTGCTCTGTAACTTGACTGACGCCACCTAAATCTTCTTCAACAGAGGAACTAAGGCCAATGAACTAACCACTGTGCAAAATTTGAGCATGTGTCAAATATAATTGGACGTACCTCAGACTACAGCCTGTGAGCCAACCTCACAGATCTAAGATACTAGAGATCTGAGACGGTTTTGTTTGTTGTTTAACTCTACTGAACCCATCACCCGATCGGCAGTTTCTGCTTAATGGCGTCTTCAAATGCCTCTCAAAGATTCCACATATCAAAGTACAGATCCAAGTTTAATCGTCCAACTAATTAACAAAAGTAGGCGCATATAAAATGGTATGATCGTTAAAACTTCTATAAACCCCATCGGTAAGTAGCCATTAACTACTAATAAATCCAACATTTAATACAACTTACCAGACATATGTACGGATAGTTTTTTATTGATAAGGATATAAAAAAGTTCACACGTTAAATGTTATGTTGCATAAAAATGGGACTCTCGTTTTATTACGTAGGTGTAAAAAGTTGATTTTACCTGGGTTATGGCTTTTGGGGAGCAATTTGAAAGTTTGAAACTATCTAATCTAGGAATAATCATCATTATCATTCATAATAACTGGCCACACAGCTCAGTTAGTAGTAGCCAGCCCAGCATGAACCCTTGTGTGAAAACAAAAATGTTTGTTCTGTGTATGGGTGTTATAAAGCTTCATAAGTACTATTTAAATATATATAAGTAATTTATTAGCCATCTGGTTCTAATAGTACAAGTTATGCTTAGGGCTAGTTGGTGTGAATTGTCCACCAATATTGACTTCTAATCCCAATGCTAAGTATAGTAATTAAGGTTTTATTTTGTCGAATATTTAACACAACAGCCCTAAATTAAGCAGAGCTTGTGGTATGGGTACCATTGATACCAAAGTCAAAGTCAAAAGTCAAAAGATTCTTTATTCAATACAATCACAAGGATCACTTTAAAACGTCTTACATACTAGGTGAATTTAGGTGCCAATTCATCCTAACCCAAGCCCGAGAAGAACTGGCAAGAAACTCGTCTTACCCATAACACAAGCTCTGCTTATTTACCACTTATATTCCTTTTTTTGTTAATGCATACATATCATACATAGAAACACCCAGACCCGAGACAAATACTTGCAAATCATAAAAACGGTGGGAATCGAACCCGTGACCTTCTGCGTCATAGTCTGATTTCGCCTTAAAACTCAGTTGGTTTACCTTCTGCCACTTTGGACAAACATTTGTGTACAAAGAAGTTGGTTCTGTGTCTGGGTGTTATAAAGTATACCTATCTTAGGTGTGTATTAAAAGTATATAATAAGTATTATATCAGTTATCCGTGTCCCAGTACAAGCTCTGCTTAGTTCGGGGCTATTGTGTGCTGTGAAAAAATAAACTATATTTAAAAATACTTATTTATACAATTATACGGTTAACACCAAAGCCATTATGAAAAGCGTGTAATAAAATTACCAAAACATTTCGTTAAATAAAATCTATTTACCAAAAACATAAATTATGTTATCGTTTTTATTGAAAGTACACGGTTTTTGGAGAATTCCGAGAGGCAATAGAGTACATGGGTAGAGTGTAGAGTACCGCTCGTCGCGTGTGGTCTCCCAATTAAAACTTATTCTAATTTATATCGGCCGGCGTGTCGCTATCTAGATAATTTATCTGTACTGCTTGTTTCCTATATTAACGTAATTACCTAACTTGACGCAGTCTTCGGACTTGACTAACAAATATTTTAGTATATACATATATCCTCATGCATATGTCTTATTATTATATTTCTTATGAACCAGTGTGATGCATGGACGCTCGTTTCGTGCACTGACTATAATACTATTACTATTTACTTTTTCAAAATATTATTTTGTAATTAACAAAGTAGGTAAACTTAGATACCTACTCTACATAGGATGAAGGATGAATTGGCACCTAAATTCACCTAGTATGCATGACGTTTCAAAGTGATCCTTATGGTCTTTATGACTTTGACTTTGAGTACGTACTTAGATCATAACCTGTAATTTTTGCATTCTTCTTATTTTATTTTTGTTATTATTTTATTTTTATTATTATAAATACACATGTTACAACTAGTAACACTGCAGGGATTAATTGCCTAGTTTTTTTTATATTTCACAAGTTATTCTAGACACAGGTACCCAAATCGTGTTTTCAAATTGTAAGGGTAGTCGCACACCACGAGTCGATTTTAGATTTTAGTGGTCACTCAGATGAAATATCCTTGGTGGTCTTAACTGAATAAAATAAGCTGCTTTGACCACAAAAACATGAGTCTCCAAAAACATGTAAATCCAAAATAACAGTTTAGGTTAAAAAAACTTTAAATTAAGGCCTAGTAATTTTAGAAATACCGTGTGATAAGTACCTCTAGTTGGAGCAAGCGCCCATAGTACCCATAGGTTACGGCAACCACTAATAATCAGGTGGTTCGGGTCAAAAAAGAAAATCAGGATGTTTGCGAGTATATCAACAAATATCATCGCAAACTGCTTTGATCATATGGCTACGCTACTTCAAAAGTAGCGTTCGCGGTCTACGAGTCTATATACCGCAAAACAATTATATGTCAGTCATAACGTAATTTTCTCAGAAAATCAAACTACAAACCAATACTACTCAACATAAATAATTAAAAACATAATCGCCTCCAAAAACACAATTATCTTCGGAACCATTGCACAAACAGACCATTCAGACTCAAAAGGCTGCAGTACCGCCTAACCTGATTTCGGGAATATATGAAAATGATAAATAACACATAGAACTGTAACTCGCTGGAACTCTCTGTAACTTTGTAGGCCAACTTTTTATTGGCTTAAATCGGAGTTTAAAGTTCGTTAGGCCATGTAACTACAGTCAATTAAAGATTTGGAACGAATCAAGGAAGGCCCTAAGTAGTACGAATAGTTAAAAGAATGTTCAAAATCCTATTTTCAATACGGTTGTTATAAATTGTGAATAAATAAACTAATAAGCGTCATAATGCAAGGGTACATTTTTAAGTTCGCGGAATGATGTGGTGGGAGTCGAGTAAGTAAGCTAATTAAAGGCGAAACTCACAATTGAAATTAAATTTTCAATTTTCGTCGACCAAGCAAGAAACTTATTTGAGAGATGTCCTGCTTTTGCAGGATACCGCGCTCGATAAAAGTCGAATTGCGTTAGCTGCCCTGCATAAGGAGCTTCAATACTTAAAATCAACCACCTTATAGTCTTAACTTGGCTTTAAGTGACTATTATCCAAAAAAGTCAAATGAGCTTCGTGGGAAGAAATTTCCCAGCGATGAAGAAGGAAAGGGCATAGTTTTCACGTATTTTTCCAACAAAAGGAAAATATTTGTTTATAACATACACAATCGAAAACTTTTGCAGGAAAATAAAAGAAAAAATATTTTAATTCCATGTCTCCATTCATTAAAAACACCCCCCTCATTACATTGCATTGCATAAGCACAGCAGGCAGATACGCTGGCTAGTCTCCAAAACAAAGCAATATTTTTTGGACGAGGATACAAAAGCAGTTACGTTTCTACGCAAGTATTACTAGCTTATTTCGGTGTTATAATTAGCCTTAAAAGCGGAGTCACAGAGTCCGAGCTCATAGACATAAATCATTTGCAACAAAAGGAGCGGTGGATCGCGCACCGCCTCTAATTGGCCGTCACATGCCGCTGATAAGGTGCGGCGATTGTGCGAGTTTACAAGAAAAGTAGTAGTAGATAGTAGTATTTGAAGAAAAGTTTGTATATACCGATAATCCTAAAACTGGTAAGTTAACAGACATTTTAAAAAACACGGGGTTTACTCACGAATTATTTTGTCGATGGACGCGCCGACACTGCTTCGATTCATCTAGAGAAACTTCATCATGGTGAGTTTGTTCCGCGGTCCGCTCGTTGCCGCAAGCGTTCACGGTTCGCAATGAACGCACGGTTCACACGGTTTTTTCAAAATGTATAGTACAACTCACGAAAATTTTGAATTTGATTTTTTAAGCACAGAAGTACATAGAACATCTTGCAATAATATGGAGACAATAAAATAATTTATTCGTTTATTGTTTTAATAAGCTCACAATTCTATACTAGTTTATTCCAATAAAAGGCCACTTTGGGTGCCACACAGATTGATATACTACTTATATACTTTATTTTTATACATAGAAAAACATCCAGACCCGAGACAAATACTTACAGATCATACACACATGTCCCGCGGCGGGAATCGAACCCGCAACCTTCTGCGTCTCAGACGGTCCTTGACTCACTGGTCCACAGATGTCGTCAACTCCTCAGGTCTTTACTTACTCGTATTTAACACATGCCCACATTTTCACAAACCAGTACGTGTCAGCATGCAAGCCCAGAAGCTAACAGCTTGTAGAAATTGTAACCGATGAGACAATAAAATTTAACACTTTAAAATTCAGATCTTTATTCTGGAACAGATAACAATAATACCATAACGGATGAAAGCTGTCAGCTCAGTTGGTAGTAGCTCTGCCTTCCGAGCTGTAGGTTACGAACATAAATGGTTGTTTTGTGCCTAGGTGTTATAAAGTGTCTTATGTATTTATTTAAAAATATAAAAGTATTCTATCAGCCATTTGGTCACCATAACATCCTACGCTTAGTTTGGGGCTAGATGGTTTTGTGTGCATTGTCACCAATATTTATTTACTTTAAAAAAATGTTTGTCTGTAAAGTCTCAAAGTTTACGGACGACAATTTTACGTGATAACGACATAAGAAAACATTGATGTACCGATCATGCCTCTATCGCTTGTTCCGCGCTCTCGCTTGCACGTTCGGCTCAGGCGGAACGTGACAATGAGTCATGCTTTTTCGTGCGTGCAGCCGGCGTTCATCGATTTATAAGACGTTATCACGTCAAAAAATGAGGGTATGTTAATGTCTGTGCGTGTGTGAGAGACCACTGTAAATCACTCATAAATAACGTAGTCTCGCGACCGCACCTTATGTTTAATCTTGTACAAAGAAGGCCCACAGTCACAGAATAGCGACTAGCACACGCCACCTATAACTAGCCGGTACTGCGAAAGAACATAAAACCTGTGTGTAGTAACTGCTGGCTGGCTGTGACTCGGCTATTAGACTCCGCGGCCTCGGGTTCAAACGACATTTTTATGTTTTAAGTGAAATTAGTAGTGATGGGATTATTGCTGGACAATTAACACAATAAATTTTTTGTCCCAAACCAAGCAGTTTGCTATGGGAGCTGGGAGCCAGATGACTAAGAATACTTCATATGTAAATATATAAAGTCTAGGTGTTTCTATGTATAATATGTATGTATTCACAAAAAAGTATTTAAGTTGTATATCAAACATGTGGTAGCCATAACATAAGCTCTGCTTACTTTGAGGCTACGTGACACTGAGTGTAATGTCCGGCATTATTTATTTATTTAAATATACGCATCCTTTCGTGCACTTAGCACATGTTTTGGATCTTTTTAGTTTCTACGACACTAGTTTTAGTATCTACGGTTTCCTTACGATGTTTTCCTTAGCTGATTGAGAGTACTAGTATCCAAGTGACTCCTTCTGATTGTATTCTGATTCATTTCAATTTAATAAAATTATAACTTTAATTGAATAACATTTCTTTAAAATTGTAGTCGAGTTAGATTTATTTATAAATAATAATAAATGTTTATTGACATAAATTTCAAGTGTTTACATACTTCCTGTGAAGTCTTGACTCCAGAGCTAGGTACAAAAGACCTGTGTTACAGAAGTCAGTGCCGTCTCCCTCTCCTCTCCTCCATGTGAATTTAATCTTTAATAAACCTTTAAATTTAATTTAATTCGTCTACACTATTTCATCAATCTAATATAAGTAATAAAACAAGTTCCATCTTCAATCAACAAATAACAGTACCAATATGGACATCAATAAAGCACCTCACTAATGCGCCCGCGCACCTCAACACACGCTCACTCACACACTCACGCGCAGGTATTAACAAAAATGTGCTAAGTAAAAAATATTATTATAGCATAATGCGCCATAAAACACAACAGATTCGGTGAGTGACAGCGTTTCTCAAACATTGTTCTACGCGCGTAGAGGGTCTACGATCGTAGCGGTTATATAGCTGCGTAGCGAGCTTTCACTTTGATAAGCTGGGTAAAAGTTTCATTGAATGTTACTGAACCGTTTTGTTGTGCTAATAAGTACGTGCTTAGCTTGTGTTCAGCATGTTCAGCAGCTAAAGGTAAAATAGTTCAGTGCATTTTGACACACGCAAACTTGAGTTTAACGTAAGTTTGAGCGAAATCTAAGTGAAACTCGACGGGTACGATGTATGTACGAGTATTAAGTAGTCGAAAATAAGTCTCCGACTAAAGATATATAAAATAAATAATCCCGGACATTTCACACAGCATCATCTGGCCCCAAAGTAAGCAGAGCTTGTGTTATGAGTACCACATGACTGATATACTACTTATATACTTTTTTTTTTTGTAAATACACACATATTATACATAGAAATACCCAGACCCGAAACAAATACTTCCAAATCGTACAAACATTTGTCCCAATATTTATCAAGTATAGATATTTTTTTGTAATAAATTAACTACAGCAATAAAAAATAAAAGCATCTTTACTAAGTATTCCGTAATATGTTTTTATTTAAAAAAAAAAAAACTATCTTATTAATATTACACAAAAGTTTGTGTGGCTCCATCATACGCCTTACCGGCTGAACCGATTTAGATTATACTTGGTATATAAATAGCCTGCGGCCTGGAACAGCATAACCATAGGTTATTTTTCAAGTAGGTAGGAAGCGTTTAACATTTTACTCACCCAATATTGTTATAAAGTTGTATATGATTAAGTATAAGTAAACTTTGAGCACCACTGAGATGGTACCGATAAACAATGTCAATGGTTTCTATTAAAATCTTGCGGCATTTCGATATACGAATTAGAATAACGTCTGGGAATGGAGTCCACGCAATGTGCAATAAATATACGATGGACAGCAACGTTAATTATTCATAACCTCTATTCTTGAGAACGTAAGGTACATTTTTCTATGAAATGCGATGGTGAGTTTCGTAATAGGTGCATCCAAAGTTTAAGGACGTTAAATGATCTAATATTCAATATGTATCTAAATAACATCACCGAAATCTTTATCTGTATTTATTATATACGCTATGTGTATATACTCTGGAATGTACATAATCCGTTATTAGATCTTCTAAGTATTTTTTAATGTTTTTGCATATCTTATATTTTTAAATGCGACACTAGATATTTCGATGTATGTAAGTTTGTTTACGGTAAACTAGAACATTATGCTACATTTTACGTAGATACCACACGTGCAAAGCCGCTGGAAGCTAGTAATAAGTATCATATAAGTGACAGTTTAATCTCAGTCTAGATCTGAAAAATCGTAACAGGTAGGGGTTATCGTAAGCTTATTAATATGTGTGTTACAGATTATTGAATTACTGTTTTACATAAAATAACCATTGTATGGTATTTAACCTCGTATTATGGTATTTTTAAACATGCTTACGGGCCACCTGATGGTGGGCTATAGAATGCTGTGGACGCATATAATACCGGTATCACACACGCGTTGTGGATCTCTGACAAAGATATTCTGGCTATTCGCCCAGTGATGTTACTTGCTTCAGTACCCTTCAAAGCTAAACATAGTAATGCTTGCTTGAAAGTAGAATATCTAATGATGATGGTATCCACTGAAACGGTTTCATACATGTAGAGTCCTTCCACCAGGTAGGTAGATGTATTCAAAATAATAAGTTTTTTTTAAATATGGTGCAGTGCTGTCAAAAGCTTTCTAGATAGACGTCTTTAGAATCATGACAATAGTTATTACGCACCACTTAAATATCATAATTAACATAATTTCTTAATCTTACTCTAGATTTTGAAATTGAATCGACTCGTTTGTAATAATCGATAAAAACGTATCGTCATATCACACCGACATTTTTTCTAAAGACGTCTGAAAATGAAAGAGAGTGTGCAATGCGTGAATTATTCCGCGGACGAATGATTGCTTCTTGCAGCAATTCTCGAAGCACCAAAGCGAGCTTTTCGTGTCGGACACCTACTAATACTTTTATTCCTTGTATTGACTTTGACCATTGTGTTATTTAAATTGTTTTATTATTCGTAGATGGAGTAGACATAAAAAGGATCTTGATTTTTTTCAAAATTTTAGTTAACAAGAATCGGCCTTATCACCTAAATTCGCGTACCTTTACATGCTACACGAGTAATATATTGACCAATATTTTTTCAGCAACAGTATGGGCCAAGCAACGGGTTTTCCTAAATTTCTCCAAATCTCAGCGATTCCAACATGTAGATAAACATGTAGTTTATCTACATGTTGTTATTGACGTAAACTTGTTATTGTAGTGAAATCATATTTTTTTTTCTTTGAAAACTTTAGTTAAAAAAAAAGTATGACGTCACTATAATATCAAGCAATTTACTTACGACATTGATAACATATAGATTTATATAAAAAACACAGCGATTTGGAGCAATTTAGGAACATCCGTTGCTTGGCCCATACTGTTGCTGAAAAATTATTGCTCAAAATAATACGTGAGTAAACCCGTGTTTATCAAAATGACATCATAATTGGCTTAGGATTGAGAAATTTCTATTGCTCGTGTAAGCCTACTTTAAAGCCTAGTACATACTAGAGAATTAAACCGCGAAGTCTATTCTGAGGTATGTAATTTTCAACACGATTTTTTCGCTAGTTCGTGCGCCTACGTCTAATCCCAAGTTCCACATAATAATGTGAAAAAATTCGCCACGGGGCAACCTGCAATATGCTGTAGGCCTATGACGATTCAGACTTATCTAGGTTCAATTCAATATTATTTAATATTGAATTTGAAATTAATTGTGCAAGCAATCATTCGTCCATCGAGACAAGAAGCGTATCCTCACCCAGTATGCGTCGAGGTTGGGTTGCAGTTGGCTCTGCAGGTCGGGGTCGGAGAGCGCCCCGCGGCCCAGCGTGGACGTGGAGGAGCCCGACGGCCGCTTGCCGCGCCCGCGCCGCTCGCCGCCCTGCGCACGCGCACCCGCTCCGTCACACCCGCCCCCTGGCCCGCCACGCGATCACACACTTCGAGCCGTATCTGTCATGTGCTGATGCTGTGTTAACTAAGCGACTGACCGGGAAACCAACGCGGAAAAACCTGCAAGGACCTTGAAGGGTCCAGCTGAACTGCTAAGGGTTTCTAAGCCTACAGGGCCGAGGAAACAAGACGCACGACAAGGTTTATGCTTAGATGTGACCTAAAGGTTCAATAACTGTAGTATCGTTAATACTAACAAGCTTGATACGGTCAAAATTTAAGGTATAATTTGGTGAGGAAATCAAATTTACTCGTAATGTAAGTTTGGCAAGAATAAGGATCCCTAAGGGCTTAAACTACCTATTGGTTTAAGGGGAACAAACACATTAAAGCAACCATCTTATCCCCTTTCTACTTGGCGTAGCATTTTGCTAAAGCAGCAGTGAATTGGTTCGCTGGAGTTCTGGAGTTCGCTGGAGTTCGCTTGGAGCGAGAAGACTTTTTGTGCAGGCAGCGTGTAGACAGTGAACAAATAAGAGTGATACTACCACACACAAACGTGAAATGTCGCTTGCTAATAAAATGCGACAGTGATCCTGTTATATTTCTGGAACTTGAAAACGAGCACGCGGGAGACCACGCGCGGTGATTGTGAGACGTATTAGACACCGCTTTTAAGGATAAACCTACAGTGGACAATTGGAAGAGAAGGAAAGGAGGCCTTTGCCCTATCGTGAGACACCACGGACTTAACCCTACTAATACTCGTATTATAAAACTGGAAGTTTGTGTTGGTAAGTGCATATTTGGATTATGGATTATGACTCAATCACCCCAAAACAGCTGAGTAGATTTACTTGAAATTTGTCTAGACATAATCAGTGACCTAGAAAAACATATGCTTTGTATATATACTACAACGCGTACGAAGCCGAGGGCAGATGTTGGTCTTCTGAAGACACTTGTCGGGGCATTCCATTAAACTTCAACAACACTACAACTGCGATTACACTAGCTAAACTAGATCTAAAGTTATTATCTTCAATAAAACCTGTTGGAATATATAAAACTATTCTAGGACAGAAACAGGATGTAGAAGACATGCAGAAGAATGAACAGTTCTCTAGTGTCGAAGTGAATAGAAGCGTCGAAATGTGTGATCGTGTAGCGACTAAAAAGCAACTAATTTTGTATTAGTTTCACTATTTAGTTATTGATAACAGACGGCAAAATTTCTACATCTAGATATACATCAATTTAATTGAAATATGATAAAAATTGAGACCTTTTATCATTCAACCAATGCTTTATGCTTTATAATAAAGAAAAAAACAAAAGTTTATTTTGAGTTACAAACATTCGGATATCATAGTATGTACAAACAATAAAAGAAAATTGCAGAAATAATGCCGTCAACAAAGATAAAGTGTAGAATGTACAGATGTAACAACACATTGGTGTATTAAGACGAAGTGCTGGAATACTGTGAACGTGAGGTTTTTCAAATATATTTGAGTTATTTACAGTCTATAGCATTGATTTGATCTACCAATCACAGTAAAATGTCTATAAAATAATTTTGCAAACATTTTGTCTTTTTGGATTGGAACCCACGGCCAACGACTCCCAACGGATCAGTCGAGCACTGCTCTTCAGAGGCATTTAGTAGTAAATCTTATTGGTAATACCGAAGCCGTAGACAATTAGTTTGTACAAATATCTTTACCATCAATACCTCAAACGCGCTACCATCACTTCGAGTTTTACTATCAGTAAAAGCTATGGCCGGCTGTAAACGGAGCAGCAAAAGATTTACAGAGCCATTAGGTTCGAGAAACAAACGTCGATGGATCGCTCGATTCGGCTAGCGCTGACCCTCTTCACTTATGATAGAATACGGTAGTTAAATGAATTCGTGTGGTTTGAAAACCCTACTGGCACGAAATAGGAATTATCCTAGATATAGAAACGTAGATATGCATAAAACGCAGTGTATTTGAACAGTCCCCTGATGATTTGTAATAGCCACATAATCGGTTTAAAGAGACGATTCAAATTCATTCTGTGTGAGATTTAATAGGGAGGCTAGACTTCTTCAGTGGTCGTTTAAATATATCTATCTATAGTATATTGAAAAATGTATGCATTATTCTTAGCATGCCTCGCCCGTGATTTCACGCTGCTTAGACCCAGTCTGAAAACCAGCGCTGCTTCTGCACTGATATCTAACATAACTATTGTAAGTAGTACACTCACTCAATTTTAGTGTTGTCCTATTTTATTTTTTGGATGTATGTACTTACTCCATTTTTTTTATTTTTTGGTGTAAGTCAAATGCACATTTTCTTGTTTTTTTGTTTGCAGACATTCGCATCAAAATAAAAATATTTCAGTATATTTTATATTAAAGGACTAACAATAAAACCGATCATCGACCCCAGACAGATCACATTCTATGAATGGTGTCAAATGAATAAAACGTGATTCAGTAAATTTCCTAACATTTCCGGTGAGACTCCTAATACGATATTCATGGGTGTGGCGATTATGCCAATTCGAATCCATATGATCTGACCAGTTTGTGATAGTTGAATCTAATCCTTAGATATTGATTTGAGTCATCCTCGCGATGAAAACATCGCGTGCTTTACTTCAGACATTTTATTTTTAATATAAAACGAATTCGATTTCGAAAACTTTTTTAATGATAAGAATAGAACTGTTTTTATTAAATACCTATAAAAAATATAAAAATGTTAACAGATATATTCATTAAATTCAACATAATTGTCTATAATTGTGTAGGTATAGTGTAAACAAAACAACATGCCCATACCTAGTAGTATATATTTTATGTTTGAGCCGAGTATGATTTTGTAGGTTTTACCGCGAATTGATTATTGCATGGGACACAATCGCTCTTGGGAAAACCCTTAAAAGCGAAAGGTACTTTTAAATAACTTCTCGATTCGAATTTTGCTCACACAATTACCGACTTATTTGACAACATCGCAATAAAACATAATTTATAGTACAAGTTCTATTACAAAGGTAATATGATACTAGTGATGTCATCGCACAAAAAAACTGTAGGTACAATTACGAATAAATACATGAAAATGAAGAAGACAAAACGATTATGGCGACAAAACGAAACCGGTAATAAATAAGTACTTACCTAAACATAAATTCAAAAACCCAACAGAGCCCACACTCTGCGAATTATCTCATTCAATAGGTACTCAGATTCATTACAACACTTATTGGCTAGAGAGCGAATAAAACCATTTTTGTTTAGGTCTAGTGATGTGGCTATGGCGGTATTTACTCGAAAGTATCGATAGTCATTTTCCGGTAATTTGGAGCGCAGAAATTAACACACGAAGTACGGTTAAAGTCGATTGGTTATTCCTCAATTTCAATAAACAGCTTGCAGATGTTTCTACAAAAAACTACTTTAAAAGTTTAGTAGGTACTTACTTACTTACGTATATAATTAGTTCGATATTCAATAATGTTGTATGGAGTCTGTTCCTCCTTGCTTGTTCTGTGCTCAAAATTACCTGCAATAAAGAAAAAAACATATCAACTAAATCATATTATTTACCAAATTTCTTGTCTCTAAGAGCTATTACGAAGACATATTTTAAGTTTAGTTTGGCCACCTTGTAGTAAGTCGTACTTTTTAAACTTTTTACCGGTGTTTTTATGCATGCCTTCTATGCACTCTACACGCATACCACGATCAACGCTTTACGCGTGCAGCACAACGCATTTCAGATGTAGCTCGGTCTGCCAAGGTACTGCAGCGCATCGGGCATGTTTGCTGACGCACAGACCGATGGCTTTCATGCCATACTCAGATAAAGAGCCGCTTCGATGCTGAGCCGTGTATGCGGCAGCATTAACAAGATCCTGCGCGTTGTAGCGGTCGGAGTGGATTTTCCCCAGGTGTGGCAGCTGGTTGAACTTCACATTAAGTATAACTTAGTATACACGCATTAGTGTTATTAGTAATAATGTTATTTGATTTTGTTTATTTGTAATTTTTTATTTTTTATTGAAATGGTAATATATCGTTACTAACAAATTATATGGACCATGTCTGAACCTAACTTAAACAGATTAAACAGATTGAATTTGAATTTGAATAAAACAATGTAGATAATACATATATCGATATCCACTGTTTCCTCACTACTCCTAAAACCAGTTGTCGTGTTAATTGCGGTACCAAATCCGTATCTGAGTCATTTGAATATCCGTAATTTATGGACGCGGCACAGAGTATCATCTCTAGTTGTGCTATAAGTATTTGTGTTAATGTTCGCATACATTACAGCGAGCCAACTTGGACCTCATAATGTTTTTGTATATGTGATATTTTTATCAAATTCGAGATAGTAAGAGCTTTTAGATGGTAATTTTATTTTAATGTCTATGGCACATTTTATGTTGCGTTTGTGGCAAACATTGACATGAATAAACGGTTTTATGTTTGTACTGCGCATACTTTTATTATCTACAAAAATCTTTACAATAAATTTTGTGTTTTGTCGCTACTTTACTTACTACTTTGACTAGTCATCGAATATTAAAAATACTCGAGTAATCAAAAATCGACCAGAGTAATTATGAGGATATAAGTGCCGCTCGCGGTAAAGCTAACCATGTTGTACTCATCAGATTAAAGAAGTTAAGCAACGCTCTGCGCGGTTAGTACCAGGATGGGTGACCAGTGGCATTTCTATATAAGCGCTTCTTTGTTTCGGAGGGCTCCGGAGGGCTTTTCAAAAGTCGCTATATAAATGAGCTTTGCTAGAAAATTATTTATCTGCCAACGTTCAAATCAAAGAGGCAGCATAATATGCATGAACACTATATGCAAATAATTTCAAAGTCTAACCGAAACTTGAATAAAGTGATCATGGTAACACTCACCACCGTCGTTTTATTGGTATGTTCACAGGCCATTAGATCAAAACTATTATCATAATGACAGTAATCACGTCGCGAGGATGTAATGAACGTTTATTTTAATCAAAATAGATCAAGCTATTTAGCGTTTATAAAAATAGACTTGTTTTATGTTGTTTTTATGAGCGGCTATGGACAAGCAGGAGAAAGCTAATAAGATGGCAGTTTGTATTTTGGTATGGTGGAATACAATCTATTATGCAAAATTATGACCATGAACATTTTATAATGTTTGGACGTGCCTCTGACTACCCTTCTACCAAGCCTGGGGACTGCAGTCGTCAGTATGTTAGTCTTTTGGTAACTTGTCCGAGTGAACAATGCCGATAAATTTGTATTAAAGTTACTGGGTATCGGCAGCATAGTTTAAGGCCCACATTAAAAATAAACAATCCCAGCTTTTGTTTAAAAACCGCAAGCAACAATGCCCGCTACCCAATCCCATTGCACCACATCACAAAAAAAACAATAAAACCGACCGTTCCATTTTAAAAACTACACTTTTTTACCGACGTGACTTCCACCACTTTTTTGGCCAGTATCATCCATAAACTTTTTTGTTTTTTTCGTATTTACGCCTAGCACAATGCAAAGAATCATGACTGTAAAGATAAATGAAATGGAGCTTTAAAAATGTTACCTGTGACGTCCAATTTAAAGTGTATTTTGGGGTAATATAAAAACGAAGGTAGATTAGGAATAAGCACAAAGATGTAGATGCGGCATTTACACACTAAAAGTCAAGTTACGTACAAGGAGAACGTATCTTAGTTTTTAAATAGATAAATATTATCAAAGTTTTCTCACAACAAGATTAACTTGACGGCCTCTGTGGCGCAGTGGGTGAAGGCCTGCCTGAGACGCAGAAGGTTGCGGGTTCGTATTGTTTTGTCCGGCATTGTTTATTTATCTGCAAGTATTTGTACTTGGGTCTGGGTGCTTTTGTATATATAACATGTATGTAGTTACGAAAATATATGAGTAATATATCAATAATTTAGTACCAATAACACAAGCTCTGCTTACTTTGAGGCTAGATGACGCTGTGTGAAATGTCCAGCATTATTATTATTATATTTTCCATTATTATAATTAAACTTTTTCAGAGTGTGATACTCAAAGATGGTTTTGAAATTCTTTCAAATTCGTTATTATTTTATGCGACAGCTTTATCCAATCGTCAAAATATGCCATATCCAAATCCAGACACCTCGTCCAAATGCAACAAAAGGCAGATCAGTAACAAGATATGATATTTTTGTGGTACGGGGGTGCAGGGGTGTGTAAAGAGGGGCGGAGGGAGGTCAGGTGGATTCCATACGAATTGCCATACTTTTTTTAATGTTTTGTCAAGCTATCGCAGAATATAGCAATGACGATAATTTATGAAGGTTCCGCGGGAACGTGAGAATCTCTGATCGAAGGTGCAATATTTGTGATATGTTCCATATTTTATGGAAGGAAAATGTTTAGTTAGGCTTTGTGACCCGGTTACCATATTTTTTTTTTTTATTATATTAAGTTCTTTTAAGGTATTACCTTATGAATGTATTTACGAGTATTTAAGTATTCTATCAGAAATATGGATCCCGTAGTATATAACAACGGTCCCGAATAAACGTGTAAAGGCTTTTGCCGTAATTTTTTTTTTTTTATTTTTGGATTTTTACGCTTAAAATACACCTCCTAATTTTTTTTCAGAAACATTTAATATTAAAATTTATATATAATATTTATATAACATTTAAATTTATAATTACGTTACTGTGAATGTTAATTCTGCGGAAAATAAAAACACCAATCTTGCACGAATATGTCATCACTGGCAACACGCACTGATTATAGACTTTCGTCTTGAGGCTCTGCGGCATCTGTGAAGAGAAGATGTGCCATAATTTCCCGAACGCTGCCCATCCGAGTTGGATTCGTCGTCCGTAGATTGTAAAATGGAAAACGGATGCACATTGAATATTATTAGCTATAATGTAAAAACATTGAAAACAGAAGACCGGCTGATCGAGCTCTGACCGACATCAAGTGGGACATATTAGGAATATCTGAAGTCCGAAGGGAAGGAGAAGCAACAATAGAACGCAAGAGCAATATATTTTACCATTACGGATCAGGAAGTATGTACGGTGTAGGTTTCTTAGTAGCCAAAAAATGGAAAAACAATATAATAGAGTTTGTATCTTACTCTGATAGAATAGCCGTATTAAAATTCAAAATAAAAGACAGCAAACAACTGACAGTCATCCAGGTCTACGCTCCAACTTCATCTCATCCTGATGATGAAGTAGAAGATTTCTATGACCAATTAAACAAAGCTTGCCACGAACATCAAGGCACTTGGAGTATAGTCATGGGTGACTTTAACGCAAAAATTGGGACAAGGCAAACATCGGATAATGATATGGTGCTGGGCCCACACGGTTTAGGTCATCGAAACGAACGAGTAGCTCGTCTCATCCAATTCTCGTTTGGGCAGAGTCTACGCGTAAACAACTCATTTTTCTATAAAAAACCCGAACGTCGATGGACGTGGATTTCTCCGGGCGCGCGTTACAAAAACGAGATTGATTATTTTCTCTCCTCTAGTCAAACTATCATAACGAATGTCCAAGCGATAAATAAAATTAAATTTGGAACAGACCATAGACCCATTAGAGCAACAGTTAAATTCAACTTTAAAATTTAACGATACAACATGATCAAACGCAACATAAAACGGCTATCTAAAGAAACGTGGATAATTCACAAAGATAAATTTAATTTAGAATTAGAAAATCACTTTGCACTTTTACCGATAGGAGGTCCATAAGGTCCTCACACAAATGAAGTATAACCGATCACCTGGTGAGGACGGGATAACCACCGAATCCCTCAAAGTAGGAGAATACGCGCTTCTACCTCATATAACAATTTTTTTTAACACCTTACTTAAAACAGGTCACTTTCCTGATTTGTTCTGCCGCTCTAACATAGTTTTACTACATAAAAAAGGAGACAAAACTGATATAAATAATTACCGACCAACTAGCCTCGTATCACATTTATATAAAGCTTCATTAAAGTCATCGAACACCGCATTTCTGGCCAACTGGACCTAGAACAACCAGCTGAACAGGCTGGTTTCCGTCGAGGACTCTTCACGACGAACCACCTGCAAGCACTCAATCAGCTTATAGAAAAGTCCAACGAAAACAACATACCACTGTATCTCGCATTTGTGGACTACGCAAAGGCGTTTGACAGTATGACTCATATTGCCGTGTTTGAAGCTCTTAAAAATCAGCATTTAGAATCTACTTAAATAGATCTAATACAGAAAATTTATAATAATAGTACAGCCTCAATAAAGTTAAACTCTTCTGGACCATCTTTCACAATAACAAAAGGAGTAAAACAGGGCCACCCCCTTTCCCCAAAACTGTTCACCAGTGCCCTTGAAGATGTATTCAGAAAGCTGGCGGTTGGATGGGAAGGACGAGGGATTGCTGTTGGCGGAGTAAAGTTAACAAACCTCCGCTTCGCCGACGACATAGTCTTATTTTCTTCCTCGGCTTTAGAGCTACAAACGATGCTTCAAGAGCTCAGCATCGCAAGCCTTGAGATTGGGTTAAGGATGAATAGCACAAAGACCAAGGTCATGACTAACAGCGTTGAGACCAGTGTAACGGTAGATAGAGAATGGCTAGCATACGTCCAGGAGTACATATACCTGGCCAAATAGTCTCCTTCGAATCCAGGCAGGACAAGGAAATCACTCGGCGAACCGAAAATGCCTGGAAGAGCTATTGGTCCATGGGCAACTTAATGAAAGGAAACCTCCCTCTTACTCTCAAGCGCAAATTGATGGACGTATGCATCCTCCCCGTTCTCATATATGGTTCTCAGACCTGCTCTTTTGGACCAACATCCAAAAGAATAAGCTTAAGATTTGCCAACGTGCGATGGAGCGCAGCATCCTCGGAGTAAAACGAATAGATAGGATTCGGAACTCCGAGCTGCGCTCAAGAACACAGATCGCCGATATAGCGACAAAAGCCGCCAAGCTCAAATGGGACTGGGCTGGTCATGTCTGCCGCATGTCGGGAGACCAGTGGGCCAACTGACCACGGAGTGGTGTCCTGATACGGTCCGACGACGTCGCGGCAGACCGCGAACCAAGTGGAGGGACAAGCTCTCCAAATTCCGCGCCGACTGGACAGTTTTAGCGCAGGAGAGGGATGAATGGAGAGAATGGGAAGAGGCCTTTGCCCAGCAGTGGGACACTGTGGGCTGATAATAATAATAATAATAGAAAAAAGTAGATTTTTTCACCTTTAATTTAGTAATACATTGTTTATAATTATCACCGAGTAATATTTTTTTTACGTTTTTAATTGCTCCTGTAAAGTTACTGTTTTTACTTTATACGTTTATTCGATGGGGCCGTCAATAGTTTTATGCTTAGTTTGGGGCTTGTTGGTGTTGTGTTAATTTTCCATCAGTATTATTATAATAAATTACTAGCTGACCCGTGCCCACTTCGTTGGGCGGTTACAACTTCACAAAAAATATTAAGTAGGTACTGATATCGCCATAAAAAAAGATAAATACGAATACAAATTTGTAACAAAAAACATGCTAGGTGCAAGAAAAAAAACAATGTTTTTAATTTTTTTTTCGTGCAGGCGTCTTCCGTGCTTGCCAGTGCAGTTATTTTAAAAATGAGGTTGGCGCACTGACATTAAATATGTGGATTTAATGTCAGTGCGCCAACAAGTTATAGTGGATTGTCAGTATAAAAAAAAAACGATTAAAAATATTCAAAATAAAGGTTTGAATTTTAAAACTATTTTACCAATGGAGTCCACGCCGTTAGTCAGTTATAACTAAACTTCTATTTTTAAACATTTTCCAAAAGCATTATTATGAAAAGAGATCGGGTGGCGGCCACGCGTGCACTGAATCTTTGATAAATTCAAATTACTTTTTGCACTGCTCAGGGCTGGCAATCTCTATATTTTCCTCGAGTCACTTTGTTGTCTTGAATTTTAAAATTATGATAATAAAAATGGCTTCCGACTATAAGGATCCATATTGAATTCTGGATAGACTGGAGTATATAAACGACCAGGGACATCACAGAACGTGCAGAAGGGAGTCTCTGAAGCGCACTTTAATTATTTTAACAAACTGATTTGAAATAACTAGTGACACGATAAGAAGATTCAAAATTCAAAATTCAATATAACTTTATTCAATACAATCACAAGGACCACTTAGAATCGTCTTCTTACATGCTAGTGAATCTAGGTGCTGGTTCCTCCTAACCCCAGTTCAAGAAGAATCCGGCAAAAAACTCGTCTGGTCTTAACACTTTATTGTATGATCCTTGACAATTTTGTTACGGATGCCGAGTCGAGTTGGAGCAGATTCATCCCAAGCTTTTTTATAAAATCAGATATTTAATAATATGCTTTAATAGACAGTTTCTGTTTAATTACATTTTTAAATTTGCCAATCGACAAATCTAACACGTCGCTTGGGACCTTGTTATAGAATCGTACACATTGCCCTATAAAAGACTTATTAACTTTAGCGAGCCTAACAGTAGGAACAGCGAGTTTATCTTTATTTTTAGTGTTAATACTATGATTATCGCAATTTATTTTGAATAAATGACCATTTTTGTGCACATACATAAATTTTCGTATATATACTGACAAGGCACTGTCATAATATTAATTTCTTTAAAATTTCTTTAATTTCTTTAAGTGAGTCTCTGGGGCCCATGTTATAAATTGCACGAACAGCCGTCTTCTGCAACACAAATATGGTGTTAATATCAGCAGCACTCCCCCATAACAAAATGCCATAAGACATAATGCTATGAAAGTAGCTGAAGTAAACGAGTCTAGCGGTATCTACGTCGGTAAAATGACGGATCTTTTTAACAGCGTATGCCGCAGAGCTGAGTCTCTTCGACAATTTATTTATGTGCGCTTATTATCTAAAGTAATGCCTAAAGAAGAAGAAGAACGAAAAATAACAGTCTTGCCCGGTTCAATAATAGGATTCGATGGACTTAAGATTTTCACCAAACCGTGAGAAACCATAGCTTAATATATAATTTAATGTTTAAACCCATGATAGTTTAAAAAGTTATATATAATTTAATGTTTAAAATTATAAAATACTACCTAATCATCGTAATCACTCGTGTTAGACAACCCTATTTGAACTGACATCTTATCGCGCCATCTTTCTACTCAGATTGTTTATTTCCCTAAGTACACCGCAAAACTCAAGCACCATTCAAAAACTAACTTTATTCCAATAGCATAAGAATAATGTTGTAACAAACATTATTATTTCAGAGCATGTAGCTCCTCTGTCGTGTGACGTTTCATTAGAGCTTCGAGATTAACTTATTTAGTTTCTGTCTCTTTTTTTGTGCGAGACATTTGAGTATACTCACAAAAAGGTACATGTTAATAACGCGAATGCTGGAAATATTTATAAAGGTTTTATTTGTCTGGTGGCATTAGCTCAGTTTGGTAGTACTTCTGCCTTCTGCATTGTATGAGGGTTCGATTCCCACCAAGGCATTTGTGTGATGAACATTGATGTAATAATATTTTTATTTTATTTTATTTGGGAAACGTAATATTATAATATTACTAAATAATTAAATGATAATGCTTAATCCAATGAAGTCTCCACTAAATAAAACTTAAAATAAAGAAATTACTGGATTTTTTTAACAAAAAAAGGAAAATAAAAAAAATAATTTATATACAAAAAATAAATATACATTTAACACTAAGTAACTTAAAAAGAATGCGAAGTTTGCAGTTGGTTACTTACTGCGAGCTTAAATTTGTTGTTATTAGATGTCATAGATCGACGGATAAAAGCATTTGACGCATAATTGGTTCGGGTTGTGTGAGGCTGAAAAAGGTAACTTATTCTAGAGATTATACGAGGACTAAATCTAATTCTATCTAGCAGATATGGAGAATCAACATGGCCTTTAATTATTTTATATAAATATATCTGATCGCGTTCTGTTCTCCTCTCAAGCAAAGCCTATAAAACAGGTGGAGATAATCCTTTTAATGCGGATCTATATTTTAAGTGTTTGTAAAATTTATTTTGTATATTCTCTATAAGATCTATATGTAGTTACATTATATACTATTTAGGATTCCATACTACGGAGGCATATTCTCTGCGTATTCATATTCTAGAGTCTTACAAAGCTATTATATAAAGTAATTAACATAGTTATTTGTCTTAAATCTTCACTAACTCTTAATACTAAACCTAACATTAGATAACCTTTTTGGCAATGGTTTCTACATGAACATTAAGTGACAGCTTAGAATCTAGGTAAACGCCCAAATCTCTAACCTCGAAAACTCTATCAATTCGCTGACCATTTAGAGAATAAGCGAACTCAATTGTTCTTCTAAATTGAATCTTTCGTGAAAAGGAAATTACATTGCATTTATGTATACTAAGAGTTAACATATTTGAATTGCAATAAGCACATAATGCGTTTAAATCACTTTGAAGCTCAGTCAGTCAGGATTTTTTATTAGTTTAAATATTTTTTTGTCATCAGCGTAGAGCAAAAACTTGGAGCGTTGAAAAATAAAAGCAACATCATTAATGAAAACATTAAAAAGAAGAGGGCTGAGGTGAGAACCCTGTGGCACTCCCGATGGAACAGGCGGAAAGGATAAGCAAAAATCTTTGACTGTTACCCCTTGGCTCCGGTCTCTCCAATAAGAACCAAGCCAACGCAAGAGATCTAAGATAACTAAGAGAACTAAGATATCGTGGCAGATTTTATCGAAGCACATTGAATAATCAGCGTACACAACATCGACCTGAAAACCACTGTCCATTGCATCAGAAACAAAATCAAGTAGCTCGCATAGGTTTGTTTCTGTAGACTTTGTGCTAGGAAAACATGTTGCTGTTCAACAAAGTGAGGTCAATAATATGTCATGAGTAATACGTTCAAACAAAAAAAAAAAACTTTATAACGTTCAAAAGTTATAACGTTCAAACAATTTCGGAATGATGCCTAACTTTGATATTGGGCGATAGTTCGTTATGTCGTGCTTGTCACCTTTTTTTAATATCAGCACTACTAAAGATCGCTTCCATATTTTAGACTCTACAAATAAATAAGACAAACAATTGTCCCAGTTAATTTTAGATAGTGCCTCATATGATAGTGATTGACAACGCATTGTGAACTTGAAATAAGTAAGGCTAGTTCTCTCTCATTTTTATTTAAACAATAAGAAATTAGATAAGTGTCAAAAGACCATTGATTGCTTCAGACGAAATTCGAGCAGAGTAATTATCATCTATGGAGGTCCACAATACAAATCTACTATTAAATTATAATATAAGATTTGCATAATTAATTATTTTAGGAGATCCTAAAATAATATAATCATCATCAGGGAACTTAATAGTTGTTTCCGATACTTCATCGTAAAACCGAACTTATGATTCAAACTGTGCAGCGCATTGAGGAAAATAACAATAATAACAATAGACACGACATTGCCTTAAGTAATTTCGTAAGGAGGAAAATAAATGTATGGAAATTATATCTGCAGAAGAATTGAGAGATTGAGATATAGAGACGTCAGTGACAACGGTACCTTTGCAGGTTGCTATTAGTACACCACCACCTTTGGTGTCGTCTCTAGAACTTTAGTCTCTACCACAGCGGTTTCTAGTCTACAAAGCGGTCATCGAATAATTCCGAATCATAAATTTCAGGCAATGGCAATATATAAGCATTCTATCAGTCATCTGGTAACCATAATACAGTTATGCTTAGTTTTGGGCTAGATGGTGTTGTGCGCATTGTTCACCAATAATTATTTATTATATTACTCTAGCTGCTGCCCACGGCTTCGCACGCGTGGTACCTACATAAAAAGTAGCCTATGTCCTTCTCCAAGGTCTCATCTTTCTCAACACTAAAATTCATCAAAATCGGTTCAGTGGTTTAGGCTTGAAAACGTAACAAACAAACAGACAGACAGACAGAGTTACTTTCGCATTTATAATATTAGTAGGGATGGTGCACTCCGCGTCCGCCGATCGCTGCCAACCAGGACGAAACGTACGGTCTGCCAGCCGCTGTGCCTCCACTCTTTAAATCTCTGATATCTTCTAAGATATCCATTTTTATGAAATGCTGTTAAGAGCAGTCTTGATCTACATGAAATGTACAACGCATGTAATGTGATTTATTGGATGAGGAATAATACTGTATTGTATAAAATAGCTTGGTAAATAACACATATTTTTTTTGTAATATGTAAACATAAAAATAGTTACTGTGGGTTATCCTTAGGAGTTAAATAAATACCATTGCGGATTTTTTTATCTTTTTAAGATATAAATTTCGTAGTACATTAAATTGATCTATCTCCGTTTACGATTTAAGCGCACAAAAATATGTTTACGACATCACATTACAAATATGTTTGTTGCGACATCACATTACAAATATGTTTGTTACGACATCACATTACAAATATGTTTGTTACGACATCACATTACAAATCTTTAAATTTTTCAGCTTTTCTGTACTATAATAATGTATGTATTATACATATAAACCCTTTTGAATTTCTCTATTACTGAAAATTGCGTTAAAATCCGTTGAGTAGTTTAACAGATCTAAGCAAACAGACAGCGGAAGCGACTTCATAACAATTAAGCAAGTAGGTATTTCCATGATAAAACCACGCGTTTGAATGGTAAACCATACCAACTAAAACATTTCAAACTAACTTCCGCCTGCGGCTTCCCACACGTCCCTACATCAAAAGTTGCTTATATGCTATTCCAAGTCTAGATTACATCTATAGCAATCTACATCTAAGCCTCACAGCCCATTAACAAATATGTAAGTATATGTATTCGAATCTCTCCCAGGACAAACATTTGCGTGGTGAACATAGATGTTTGTGGACACAGAAGGAACCTCTCTGTTTTGGTATGTAGTATAAAAATATATAAGTATTTTAACAGTCATTTGATTCCCATTGCACAAGCTATTCTTTTGGGGCTAGATGGTGTTGTGTGGATTGTACATTAATATTAAGTTATACTTTACTAAGTATAACTTAATATTAATGTACAATCCACACAACACATCACATTACTGCATTACACACATATTACTATATAAACCTACAAATATCGAAACTTACACACAATATTTCGCATATAAGAATAGGATGTGTTGGTTTTCCTGTTAAACGTTAGTTTTTTTCATTAGGCATAAAAAATTTAGTTTCCTTAAAATATTAGGTAATTCAGATTGTGTACCTACAATTTCCTAAAATATTAATACATATGATCATAGTAATGTTTTACAGAAAAATACAGGATACAACAATATAAAATACGTCTGAAACACTCTCCTTTACTTTACACTCTCCAATACACTCCTTTGTTCGGTGTAGGACAGATTCGATATTCGACTGATTTGTTAATTGGGCGGATTCTTGGATTCGACAGATTAGCTATAAGGCAGAAAATGAACACTTGTGCACAGAATACTGATCTGATACTGATCAATGCAAAAGCTGAACTTTTTTTTATCGTAGACCTACGTTTGACCACGATCTCGCCTGATGTTAAGCGACGATGTGGCCGACGATGGGGCACGCAGGTCTAGAAGACACCTATTTACTCGAGACTCCAGACAATGAAATCCAGACGCATAAGCATCTTGTCTCTGTATTTCTGAATGTCAGTTTTATTCGCTCGTGCGTTGGCAAAGTATCTCTCCACAACTGTCCAGCCTGCGTCAGCCTGCATATCCAATGATTCCGGACATAAGCAGATCATTTATGTGCAGTAAAAAAAGTGTGGCAGAGAGCACTGACCCTTCAGGTTGCCAATCGATCAGACGAGCAGCCGTCAACAACTACTCGAATGGATCTTTCCCTCAAGAAGTCAGCAAGCCATGAGCAGAACTGAACTGCCAATCCGTAATCTGGAAGCTTACCAATAAGGCTAGCATGCCAGACCCTATCAAAGGCCTCAAAATATGTCAAGTGAAACAGCTAATGCTTCACCGTATTTCTCTACAGCCTCACTCCAAATGTGCGTGACATACGCAAGAAGATAAATAACATAAATAATAATAATAATAATAATAATCCCCGACATTTCAAACAGCATCATCTGGCCCCAAAGTAAGCAGAGCTTGTGTTATGGGTACCACATGACTGATACACTACTTATATACTTTTTTTTTTGTAAATACATACTTATTATACATAGAAACACCCAGACCCGAGACAAATACTTGAATCGAACCCGCAAGCTTCTGCGTCTCAGCCGGATCTTAGCCCACTGCACCACAGAGGTCGTCAAATTTCAAAGTATTAGGTATTTTAACTTTATGAAAACTCCTTGAATATCTAAACATCTAATAGGTCACTTTATTACGTTTCAATTGTATTGTGAAATTCTATAAAAGTGAAATTTAAAATTGATTTTGAGTGGAAGAGGAAAACCCGTAGTTTTACGTGCCGGACATAGATACAATTTTGTAACAAAAAAATAAATGTGGAACCACAAACTGGCGATGCAGTAATAAGGTACTATGTCACTTCGATCACATTGGATGAGCAAAACCGAATTGTTAAGGGTCCAGCCATGTGTGCATGCCCGATTATACCAGAAACGCGGTTTATAGTTTGATGGACAGATGTAAAACCTTCGTTTGCGAAAAACTTGAACCAATTGACCAGACACTGTTGATAGTGACTTGGGCGATGAAGACAAACCAACATTTACACAGAAAAAAGATGTATTGTATAAAGCTAGAAATGTCTGTCTGTTTGTTACGTTTTCACGGCTAAACGGCTGAACGGATCTTGATGAAATTTGGTAAGAAGATGTATTGCATTTGGGGAAAGAACATAGGCTACTTTTTGTCTCAAAAACAACCTTTAAGGGGGTAAAATAGGGGCAGAAAGTTTGTATGGGCAAATCATATTTCCTTAAGTTAGGGATCTGAAAATTCATATTTAGGCTTTTGGTAAGAAATAAAGATATATGTGTTTAAACATTTTTAAAATCATCCCCGAAGGGTGTAAAATACGGGGGTTAAACTTATGAGATGTTCTTTAGGTGCACAGAATGCATTCGTTTTAAAAATAAAAATAAAGGTTCTAAGCATACGCGTACGAAGTCGCGGGAAACAGGTAGTAGAACTATATAAACTTGATTTTGAAATGGCTACCATTCAAACAGTAAAAGTAGTTTATCCTGGAGTAAATAAGCCTACTCCTGGAGCCTTACTGGAGCCAAAAAATTGGTTTTGATAAGATTGAACTAGGAATATTTATCACGCGCCTTTATATGCAACTGCGACTACTGCCTCTGAATTAAATACCCAAAGCCATATTAAGCATGAAAGAGGTGGCAAATGATTCTGAGGAATACAATGCATTTAGCAATTATTTTTCAACACAGTGGATGGGAATTTATACCGAGAATGTCATTACTTGCTATCAAGAAAATTTTTGAACCAATAACCCGATCAAAGGAAGGCATGCATGGTCGGCAAAAAAATGTTATCCATCAAAGCCACCATTGTATCTTTTTATTCAATTATTGATGAAAGAATCACACATTCAAAATAAGAAGCTAAAAAGAAAAAAAATATTGCACAAGGAAAATTTGGAATCACACAGATTCCAAATTACTGGAAAAAAATTAGGAACAGCGGCATTGAACAACGAGATTAGCGTAATTGATCGCTTGAAACGGTTAAGCAAAGAAAAATTAATATTTTAAGCCAAATGAAATATTTTAGTTCCACTTGCTGTTTTATTTACACCTGTACTTCTGTCGAGTAGCTAATCTGCCGAATTACGAATCTGTCCAATCCAGAATCTGTCCTAAACCGAACAAAGGTCCAAGACACTGGCGGCATTGCTACGTTAATTGCTATGCCAATGCTATTACGCTGAGCCAGATAGGAGCCAGTTCTTGGGTCTCTTGGCCAGTTCTTAGGTCTTCTTGGGTCTTCTTGGTCTCGACTTCAAAAGGCTCAAATATGAAAAAATGGTATGAAAAAATATGAGTAACTCACAACAATTCGCTTAAATATTTTTCAAAAGTCAAAAGTCAAAAGATGATTTATTCAATACAATCACAAGGATCACTTTGAAACGTCTTACATACTAGGTGAATTTAGGTGCTAATTCATCCTAACCCAAGCCCGAGAAGAATTGGCAAGAAACTCGTCTTGGTCCTAGCGCTTTTTTATCGCATTTTTATATTATTTTATTTTTATCTTATAACTACCTTAACTACGAAATACTAATACAAGTGAGTTTATACATTTCAAGTGTGTCGGTTAACTGTCTGACGGCAGAGCGACATGCGGCCATGCATTCTTATCAATAATATAGTCATTTATATTATAATAAGCTTTCTTCAAAAGACTACCTTTAATGTATGCTTTAAATTGCTTAATTGGTAGTTTAGTAGCATTTTCAGGAAGCTTATTATAGAAGCGCACCGTGTTCCTCATAAATAACTTATTAACTTTTTCTAGTCGAAACCTAGGGATGTATAATTTATGTTTATTCCTAGTGTTGATTTTATGAAGGTCACTATTTTGCTGAATCCCATCTCTATTTTTATGTGTGTATAACAAATTTTTATAAATATATTGTGAAGCTATTGTGAGAATATTAATTTCTTTGAATATTTCTCTCAAAGATTCTCGTGGTTTCAGTTTATAAATGGCACGTATTGCTCTTTTTTGAATTACAAATATTTTACCAATATCAGCTGCTTTCCCCCAGAGAATGATGCCGTATGAGATAACACTATGGAAGTAACTGAAATAAACTAGTCTAGCTGTAGCTTCATTAGTAAGCCACCGTATCGCACGAACTGCATATGCAGCGGAACTAAGCCTACCAGCAAGTGTTTCAATTTGTGGTCCCCACTGTAGTTTTGCATCAATATTAAGACCTAGGAAGATCGTGGAATTTACAAGATTCATGGCCTCTCCATTTATTTCAATGTTGGACGGGCTATGAATAACATTTGGCAAAGTGTATTTGAAACATTTAGTTTTTTTTTAATTAAGCAAAAGATTATTTACAGTGAACCAGTTAAGAACTAACGATAAGGATTCATTTACGTTATCGCAAATACTGGTTTTACCTCTATCAACTTTAAAAATTAAAGACGTATCGTCTGCAAATAAAACTATATCACAAATATTTTTTACAAAAAAAGATAAATCGTTAACGACCCGGTTTTTAATGCCATAATATTTATAATATTTGTGTTTGTAATACTAAATAATTTAATAATATATATATTTATTATATTATAAGGATAATTAATGTTGGTCAACAATACACACAACACATTCTAGCCTCAAACTATGCATAGCTTGTATTATAACAAGATGTTCATCATACAAATGTTTCTCCTGGGAGGGAATGAAACCCTCAACCTACAGCGTAGAAAGCAGAGTTACTATAACTGAGCTAAGAAAGAAATAAGAAAATGTTTATTCGACACACACAGAAAGAAGAAGAAAAAACAGGAGTATGTACATACATGCAAATAATAAAATAGGGCAGTTGGACAGTTGGTACTATGAGGTCAGCCATATGATATAATAGAAAATTTACCTATGCGCAGGACCGAATGGGTTGGAATATGAAATGGGAGGCCAATACCCATAGGTGGGTCATTTCAGGCTGAAATGGTGATGATGATTTTCCTAATAGCAAGACTTTTTAAATCACGTCAAAAAATCCGTGCTTTAGTCGACAACATAATACACGTACGCGAGTAAAACCAGAGATTTTTTTTATCTATAGATCTAATTTCATTTCATATGTATGGTGACTTTTTAACTAACTTTGATTAATTCAAACAAATAAACAACGATCACATGCGCATGAGCATAAATAAGATGCGCATGCCTCGCGAACCTGCCCTGCTATTGGTGATCACCAATTATCGCGTGTAGAACTGAAGGTGACCTCAACAAGGATGGTTACAAATATACATAAACACAAAAGAAATAGCCAACATACAAAATAGGTACTAACAAAAATTCATTTTTTGTACGCCCAGTCAGAAACAATGTTGTTTGTACAGCTTGCGGTAGGCTAGTTACATACCCAATTGCACCCAAAACGCATATTGACTTTTTATAAATTTCAGGAACCCTGTTTTGCTCCGACTACAGCTTGCGGTAGGCTAGTTATATACCCAATTGCATCCAAAACGCATATCGACTTTTTATAAATTTCTGGAACCCTGTTTTGCTCCGACTACATACATAGTAAAGTTATATAACTATACTTAGAAATATTTCGATTCAAATGGGTATAAACAATATTGTTCGTTTTTATCCCTTTCTTTCGCCAATCTCCAAGCCGAACAAACCAATTTGCCAGCCCCAAAAACCGCAAGTCCAGTGCCAAGGCCAACAGGCGGCGCATTCCCGGCTGCGCGCGCGCAATGTCAAGGGCACGACCCACTTACTGCTTACTGCACAGCCTGCTGAAGCCGGTTGAGTGCCGTGTTTAGAGTTCCACGGGGGTGAAATAATACTACGCAGTTTCTCGCTATTCTAAAGGTGTTAGTCAGAGAACGTCCAAGCACATTTGGGTCATGCCAACTAGAGACAAATATAAATAGCCAACGTAAACAACGGACTTCAATGTTTGACGTGGTTCAAGAATTGTTTTGCGAGGTGGTTGCCGCGGTTAAGAATAATCAAGATTATTTGTAAGCCATTCTCTGTGAGCTCAAGCTCAGAAAGTGAGATGGATATCTCACATCTGCGTGAGATTTTCACTTTCTGAGCATCAGCTCTCTGAACTCGTGCGTTTTGGAAAATGCGATTGCAATTTCACAGTGAGCTTAAAATCTTGTAAATTTTAAAACGACGTCTCATCTGCCCGAGAGCAGCACTCCCACCAGCCCAATTAAAATTCAATGGCTTTTAAGGCTTTAAGCTCCCAATTAACGATCCGTAATCTAAGCTACCGTAAGTAATATAATTCTAATATTCCCATACATTCAGAGGTTTTAATTTAACACATTTAGCGACGGTTACAAATCATATGGTAATACTCTTCACACGGGATTATCGGAGCACCTACGATAAGGCGCGGCTTACACCGGTAGAGTCACTGGCGTGAGTTTGTAGTGTCTGTGGACATGATGATCTTGTAATAAATATAAAGTTCTTATATAAAGGTAATAGGTCTGATTTAATGTTTAAAGCTTTTTGAAAAAAAAAACATACGAGTACAATATAAAAAAAACATACGAGTACAATATAAAAAAACACATACGAGTACAATATAAAAAAAATCAGGAATCTAGTCAAATTACGCTATTAAATCATTGCTGTTTTGAACTGACGAAACATGGCTCTAAAAGTCGTTTACTGTCCTAGAGCAAACTAGCCTTAAGGTGGTAAAACTTTGATACAAACGGTACAATAACATTAAAGTATGATTTACAACGCAAATGAGTATAATGCCAATTACGAATTAATGAAACGAGTGGGTTTCGTTAATTGAGGTAATCATCGCATGTGTCGGCAGGAATACTCGATGATACTCTGAAATCAGTGCGAAGTGAAATCAATATCGGTAGTTGATTCACCGTTGAAGTACCCACACATGGGACGCGTGCACTTGACGACTGACTAGTTGCCTTTTTGCTAAAGAGTTCACATATCTGAAGCTTAAAACCGAAATGTTGTAATTAAAAATTTAGGCAATAATAAATTAATTTAAAGCAACGTCAATTACCTATAGTCTACCTACCTTACAGTACAGATCATAATACCGAATAGGTACATAATATATTGTATCTACTCAATATTATTAAACCCTTTTTGTGGTTATTTCCACAACATTTTTAGCAAATTATAAATAGGAAGTTCAGTATACTTGATAACATTTTAATTAGCGGTTTTCCTGAAAAGGATCCATAAGTACAAGAGTAAATACCATCATGACAATATTATGGGGAATATCCATATTTCCTAAACATATTTATAAGGAAATAAATAATCAATCCGATTTAATACTAATTTGCAGAATGTCCGCGAATTTCAAGCATTTCCAGCGATGCCACTAAGTACTAAATCAAAAAACATCGAACAATAAGTTGAAACAATGTTAGCAAAAGCAGATGTATTTTGACATCTGCACCCGATGTGGCTACGAGGGACCAATTTGTTAGCCAATGTAATGCAGGGCTCAAGTAGTGTCTTGCAATTTAGAAAACACGGATTTTAGAATCAGTCAACCTATACTGTACTATAGACAGTACCTAGAACTTTGGGTAGGGCGACTCCAGTACTTCTACTGAAGTCGCCCGAGCCAAAGTTCCAGATAATATGCACCAACAATATTTTCCGAGGTCAAAGCGTATGAATGTCATACATTACATTTACATTTAGAAACCTAGCTCAGATAATAAACCCTTACCTTCTCAGTCATTATGTCTGTACACAAACACATTGCAAGATATTATGATGCATAAAATATGCATCGAAGAAGCCGTTATGTTAAGCTACACTCGTCTAAGGCAAATTGTATTGATAGCATGGCACAACTCGTCTCGCATGCAATGCAATATTACATTCCATGGAATCAATAAGGCCCACTTTCCACGTCTCACGGTCTCACAGAACTCCAGTTCCGCAATTGCGCCACATTTTCTCTACAAATAAATGTCACATTCGTAACTCAGAATCCGCATTAAGTTTCCAAACGCCAATAAATAAACGAACTAACGGTACAACCAATAAGCGCACAGATAGATTTGAATAAAAAACGCAGTACAGACGTACAGTTGGAACTATTTAGATTATAATAAATAATGAAAATAATGTGTTTGCTGTCCGGCGCGACGCGGGTGTGCGACTTTCTATTGTGATGTGATATTGAATTTTATTTAATTTGCTTAGAGCTAGATCGGTTGCCGGACGTTTGTTGTTGGACGAGCGTGAGCTTTACCGCTTCTTAATCCACTTATAGAAGATCTGTTGGATTAGCATACAAATTCGTCGATGGCTACTTCTATACTAGCTAGAAAAGGCACTGTATAAGAATAAGAATTTCTGGGTGTTCTTTGAAAAGAACTTCCCTTTTTCATTATAATATTGGTGCTAATCGACACAGATAATTTGTCTGGAATTTTCTGCATTACGAAGGTATACTACTGTAACGTCCAAACGTCTGAAATTTAACAGACATTTCACTATTTTTGGGTAACATTTGTTACAATCCAGAATATAGATTTCAAAACAGTCAAGATAAATCATAACCATACTTTCTAAAGAATAACAATTTAAAGTTTGACCAAATATATAAACTCAATAAAAAAATGGCTTCAATATATGTTTTGAATAATTCATAACACACGCGAATCGTTTAAAAAACCGTCTTGAATCTTTTTTATTTATTATAAGTTATTTATTATATCCTTAAATACACCTGCTTCAAAATTATAATAAGAATAACAATTGTATAGCGAATATATTTGTGGTGGTATTAAAATTTATCCAGGTGTCCAACCAGTCCTCAGACCTATCTCAATCTCCACGTCGTGTGGCATCACTTCTTTAACTTAGATATATGTTAGCTCTGGGATATGGTAAGAAATAGGAATTGCGTATTTTCGTTGATCTGTTCGGATTAAATAAGTTATCAATGCCACGAGCACATCTAACAAACACCGGAGACAATAAATACATTTCACAAAGCATAAACGTGTAAGAGAAGTGGTCCTTGTGATTGTATTGAATTAAAAAATATATGACTTTGACTTTGCACCATTTAGCAAGTAAGCAGAGCTCGTGATATAGGAACAATATGACTGATATACCAAATAAATACTTCTTTATTTGTAAATACATATATATTACACATAAAAAAACACCCAGACCCGAGTCAAATATTTGCAGATCATAAAAACATTTGTATGATTTGTATGACATTTGTGTTAAACATTTGTTTGCCTATGTCCACCAAAGAGATCATCATGGTGTTTCGTTATTTGAAAACAATCATCGTAATCAAACCCGTATTTTGCATCGTAATCAAAAGTAAAAGTCCTTGCTCTCTCAGGAAAAAGGGGAACAACTTACGCACGATCCCGTTGCGTAAGGAGACCGGTTTGGGATACCGGGACCTGGGTTACGCACAAGTTACGCACAACACGAGCCGTACTGGCTTATTTAACATCAGTTTGGAACCCACTACTTCGTTACCTAATGCTGTTATTTGTTGCTTTTCGGTATTCCATTACATGGGACCATTAGAAAAAGTATTTGCAAATTATACAAATAGCCCATAGCCTCAATTATAATAATAATAATAATATTACCGGACATTTCACACAGCATCATCTAGCCCCAAAGTAAGCAGAGCTTGTGTTATGGGTACCACACGACTGATATACTACTTAAATACCTACTTTTTTTTTTGTAAATACATACATATTATACATAGAAACACCCAGACCCGAGACAAATACTTGCAGATCATACAAACATTTGTCCCGCGGCGGGAATCGAACCCGCAACCTTTTACGTCTCAGCCGGACCTAAGTCCACTGCACCAAAGAGGTCGTCATAATTTATAACTATTGCAATAAAAAAATTGAGATGTGTTAAAGAAATGCCAGATCAAGAGTATCCTAAACCTACACGCATGTATGAGGAATGATGACAGTGAATGAAGCAAATGAAGTAAGTCAGAATCGTAGCAAGTGAATATCCGTCTTCCTCGTCGGAAATCAGGCGAGAATTTATGTATGTATTGTACATTGCAGTCAATTCCCACCGAGGGACAAATGTATGTATGATCTGCTAATATTGTCTCTGGGTCTGGATGTTTTTCTATGTAATATCCCTACTAATATTATAAATGCGAAAGTAACTCTGTCTGTCTGTCTGTCACGTTTTCACGCCTTAACCGCTGAGCCGATATTGATGAATTTTGATATAGAGATACATGGGACCTTGGAAAAGGACATAGGCTACTTTTTAGGTTGGTACCACGCGTGCCGGGGGCAGCAGCTAGTATGTATACATTTACAAAAAATAAAAGTATTTAACTAGTCATGTGGTTCCCATAACACAAGCTCTCCTTACTTTGGGGCTAGGTGATACTATGTGAATTGTCCAGCATTATTTATTAAATAAATTTCAGTGTAAATAGAAACATTATTACATTAAAAATAATTACAAATCAAATTGCTAAAACCTAGCAAGTTCTAAGGGAACCCAACCGCATCCCGACCTTAGTTTACCAAGAACTGATTTAATTGCAAACATCAAGGAGCAACCTATATTTATAAACTCATTAACCACTGCCCGTGGCTAATTAACTTCAAAGGGTTAAAATGTATCGTTGCAATTACTAGTGCTGGTTGAAATTGCCTCGAAATCGAGCAGAAACAATAACGGCGACGGCTTCAGACGTTAAATATACTGGCTGCAATGTTTGTCAATTAGGGCTTCGACTACTATCGAAAGCATTGCCACTTTGCGACTGACACCCCATAGGGGAAGGTGGGCATGAAAGAGTCAGTTTTAGGAACCAACTCGTTTTAATATCTAGAACATTATGGCTACTTGGCTTATATTTTAATCAAAAGATTGTTTATTACTCTTCGACATACAAACATATTTTTTGCATAAAAAGAACATTATATTAATAAATTTTACCTTTTTAAAAAAAGTGAAAACGGCTCTTTCATTACATGTGGTCATTGAAAGGACCGTCGTATTTTATGAAAGAGCCACAATACGAATTATCTAACTTTTTAAGTAAATATTTCAAAAATTAACAACATCAATAACAAAAGACACTTTCTATCATAATTTCTTACTAATTCTACCATAATCAGTCTTTCAGCTATACATTTTTGTAATACAAGATCATTAATTATTGTTCTAGAGAAAATAAAATAAATTAATAAACTTATATTTTTAATAAACGGAGGACAGTTTATCGATTTTTTTTTCTAAATTTTTGCTAATTAAGCTCTTGATATGTTGAATACCAAAGCAGTCCTATTGATTGATTGGTTTTTAAGCGTAACTTCATTTACTGCTTCTTCAATTGTAGAAGATCTAGGTTTTTTGCGTTTTTGTCTGGCACGACTCTCTGGTGCTGATGACATTTTGAAGTCTATAATATAAAAAAAACATAAAATGAAGGTACAAAATTGAAGTTAGATTAGATTTCTATGAAAAAGAATAAAAGCGGAATAAAAAACCGGCTGTTTCATCGCCTGTTTAGCTGGCTCATTCATCGCAAACAACCATAAAAATATATAACCTTTAAAATGTATTTAAAATTCTTAAATTATGTTAACTAAATACTAAATTAAGAAGCTGAAATAAATGCACAATCTAGTTGGAATATAATTTTAGAGTCACATCATAACATTTTAGCGACAATACGTTAAGAATGTTATTCTTAACGTATAAAAACTTACTTTTCAATGAGGATTTTTACGGTTAGCTACTGCTTCGCCATTACATTTTGGAGAACTGTCAAATCTTTGTGGGTGACTGATTATCAATGTTGCAACACGAAAAAAAGAAAAAAAAATGATGTTTCTCTCAGAGCATATGGTTAAAATCAGATCGGCTCTTTCAAAACATGTCTCTTTCATGCCCACCTTCCCCTATAATAGGAGCATGGGTAATATACATCGAACGTTGTTAAATTTATCAAAATCTATTGCATATTGACCGATATGAGAGGACTCTTCAAATACAGACAACATAGCAGATGAAATCCCAAACTTAATTTATACATTTATCTAGTAGGACCCTTCGGTCCTATTATAAATGTATTAATCATGATAAATGTATATGTCTCTTGCCGAAGGGCAAGAGTCCATCTTGGCGGGTACCAGCACGATGCCAGATATTTGGCATCCAAGCAGTAGTAGTGCAGTAGTGCAAGCATTACCCTGTTTAGAAAAGAATATATATTTTTTTTTAACGCTACATAAAAATACAGTGCGAATCATACTTATATTATAAATGTGAATGTAAGTTTGTTTGTTACGCTTTTACGCAAAAATGATGATGATCATGATGATCGATTAAGTAGTAATCGATCATCATGAAACTTTGCACACATATTCTTGGAGGTATTTGAAGTAACATAGAATACTTTTTATGAAAAAATAAATAAATATGTAGGTACCACGCGTGCGAAGCCGCGGGCAGCAGCTAGTATAACATAGTCTATACCTATACCGTGACAAAAAGTCTATCACAGCATATGATACAGAAGTGTGAGGGCTGCAGTATCGCTGGTTTTCAGTGGCGCCTTCGTTTAGGTTCATTTTCAATGGGGACATGTTTCCCTAAACATAAGCCAATAGAACTTATGTTTAGAGAAACGTGTGATACCTCCTGGTATCGCAAGCGTCATGACCTATGACGCTTATTACGCAGACGCAGTAACCACTTGCCATAAGGTGACGCTTATTTTTGTTAACAAGCTCAGCTTGTATAATAAAAATAGATCATATCTAAATAAAACTCATAAAGCACCTAACGGTTGGTGAACCATTTTTGAAGTGAAAACTTCTTTAGCATTTGTGATTTGAAAGTCGATGAAACGAAAAAGCGACAGTAATAATCACGTTTTAAAAACTTAAAAGAAACCGACTTCCTTGAATGAAATTTGAGCCTATAATACATTTTAAGTGGAAAGTATTTTGTATATATATAATATGGCCAAATAAACGCACCGCTCCAATGAGACAGCGAGGTATCGAATTACATGAAAACATCATCGATGTATACAATTTTTTGATTTTAGATTTTTCAGCTCGACCGATTTTTATAAAATTTATATGGGAACTGTGAAGTATACCTTTCCAAACAAAAAAAGAATTTTCCAAATCGGTTCAGCAGTTTTCGAGTAATCGGTGAACGAATTGAGAACCTCCTCCTTTTTGATAAAGTCGGTTAAAAAGAGACAGACACATAAATTCATAAGAATGAACGTGGGTGAAAATGAGATAGGAAGCATTATACAGTGTTTCTTATATAAGCCAAAATGTTTTAAGGTTTCAATTCTACCACGTGTGAATTGCATATAAAGTTTTTTTTTACTTCAGGCTGTTTTTTATTACCCTAACCTGACATAAAACAGACCTACCTAGGTTTGTTCATTTAAGTAGGACTGTCATTCAGTGTCGTCTACTTTTCACAAGCCTGCTTATTTCCAAAATAATCTGAAATCTATAAAACAATAACCATTAGACAGGTAATTCTCTGGCTATCTAATAAAGTGTCAAACACGCTGTACCACATTCTCTGGCCGCGGATCCCACGTTATTCACCACCATATCTCCACAGCTCATTGCGATATCTCTATACATAAATTACATGTAATAGCGGAGAGCACTAAACCTCACTATTCCATTGAAGCCACAGAGTACGGTTCACTACACATCGCATAACCAGAGACGAAAATATATCAAGCCATAAAAAATGCTGTAGAAAAAAAGGTAGAGCGCTTAACTTGATCTGTTAAACGAAATTATTCCTGATTGGTAAGATTGTACTATATATTTTCATAAACACGGGTTTTACTCCCGTATTATTTTGTCGAGGCACACTTGAGTTGAGTTCGAACCGTGAACGCGAGCAGCAACGAGCGGACCGCGGATCAAACTCACCTTGATGAAGATTCTTTAGATGAATCGAAACAGTGTCGGTGCCTCCATCGACTAAATAATACATGAATAAAACCCGTGTATATCAAAATGTATGCTAAGATTGTACTTATTGTTTTATAGAACAACGTGTTTTGTACGGCGTCTACAAACTCTGGAAATGTTCCCCAAGTAGAATGTCGATGGAACATTTAATAGATTTTTTTTAAATTCCTAAGATTGTTTTTCTAATATTTTTGAATTGACCAAGCGAAACTATATGTATATATCGCCTTGTTGCACTTCAGAACCCTGAAAATGTCTATACCCACCAAAGTGATAAGAGGAGTGGAGTCATTAAAATCAATATAAAAAAACACGGGTTGTAATATTGTAACATCTCGTAGTACAGAGCATGATAAGCTACTCTAGAAGTGGATGCTTTCCAAGCTCTGCGACGTCAACTTCACTATTTCATTGAACCCAGCCATTCTGGAAAGGAATAAAAAGTGTAAACAGCTCTCATAAAGGTGCCCACACAGGCTAATGAGTCGCTGCCGATTTATGGCCGATAAATAATGTTACTTGCACGTACCGCTCGTAATGACCTTATGCGCATGTCTGTACACGTAGGTACTGTGAGCAGTGCAAGCCTGCTAAAACTGTGAACTTGGTAGATTTAGAGCACAATATATTTGAACCTTATAAGCCGTCATACTATTATTTCGCCGGACTAACAACATTTTGTTAAATACGAACGATCTTATATTGTTTGCACTAAAGTCTGACCTCTGAGGAACAGTGCGCCAAGGCAGAAGGTTGTGGGCTTGAATACCGCTGCGGGACAAATGTTTTATGATTTGCAAGTATATTTTGTCTGCGTATTTCTATGTATAATATGCATGTATTTACAAAAAAGTTTATAAATAGTATAACAGGCATGTGGTACCCAAACCCATAACTCAAGCTCTGCTTACTTTGGGGCCAGATGATGCTGTGTGAAATGTCCAGCATTCATATTTATTATTAATAACAGTAACATTTACAAATGTTTTTTTTTTTAAATATATTTAAAAGATTATACAAAAAATCGCTAGATGTTTTTTTCTCAATTCCTCTCGAACTTGGGTTAGGAAGAATTGGCGCCTGAATTTATCTAGTATGAAAGACGTTTCAAAGTGATCTTTGTGATTATATTGAATATTACGTTTATAACTTTGATTTTGAGTTAAACAAGTGAAACAATAATTACAAAATCGTCATACTCTCCCTTTTTAAGTAGTTAGTGCTACTCTCGGTGCTAAAAGGGCTAATTGCTGCAATAGTGCATCGTCGTGCGCGAACTAATAAATTTACCTGCGATAACCCGAGACGAGCTATTTATACTACACCAAATAATACACTTTCTGTCCAGTTTAATAAACTCTATCCCCTTCACTATAAGGTAGAGAATACTAGTAAACGAAAAGTAAGATTTTTCTCATTGCATAGGCAGTCTTATTCTAGAGAAGTAATAAATTTATTTTTCAATCAAATTTTTTGCGTTTCCATCTGATAGTACCGTCGTAAAATAACTTACGTGTAGGTTTTTATAGAATTATTCGGAATCTTCTAGAAGAAATCACTGGTTGTTGAATAAACATCTATCCATATCCTCCAATCTAATATTATGTTTTTTTTTATAACTATTAGAAGAGCACAGAGCACGTCTGCTGACCAACATTAGCATTACCTTAAAATAATCTCTAAGAGTGGATGCTTTCCAATGACTATAAATATCCCGTTTTGAGTGAAAATTATAATATAATTAATTCGAAATTGTCTCTGTTTGTCTGCTCGTTACGTTGTGACGACTCGGATTTTGGTGAAATTCGGTAAAGAGATAGATTGTATTCTAGTGAATGAGTAGGCTACTATTTATGTAAGTACCACGCATGCAAAACCGTAGCCAGAACCTAGTTATAAATAAACACAATAATCACTTAATATTGTCATGGTCCTGACTGACTCCACAATACGATTAATACGATCGTACGATACGATTAATGACACACTAAAATACTCATTCGAAGCAAGTTCACTTAGTGATCTGGATCAGTTGAGCTATCTATAGAACATTTGAATTGGTCCATAGATAGCATAACTGCTTCACATGTATTTTATATCGGTTAATAATAATCTGTATATTACTGTACATATATAAAGTTTATACTTAAAGTTTATACTTTTTTTGCCTCGCAATTGTCCCGCAATGGTTTAGCTTTTTTAAACTGATTCAATGTTGGTAAATAGGCTAGGCAACAACTATCCACGTACCTTAATACCTACTAAACATGAACGGCCTTACGTGAAAACGGTTCTCAACTTGAAACTACCAAAAAACTGCTTAAGATTCGCCCTGTCTCTATTTGCCACTATCTTACAAAATGAGATGGCACTATCTTAAACAGTAAGTAAGTATAACTTTTGACAGAATTCGAGAGACTTTTATAAGTAATGCCGAAGATACCCGTAGCTGTATATTTATATAACTATCTATATTGATGTTTACCTATGATGATTTTTTCCCACTGCTTACAATTTATAACATACCAATTAGTAATTTACGTTTATTTTATTTAACCAATTATAAGTGATTACAGTACGGGCACATTAATTACGGCATTACAGCCAGCATTAACAAGTGCCTATCGAAGATATGCAACGCTACCGTATCGATGTGGAAATGTATGGCATACAAGATGTTGATGACATCGTAATCTTGCAAACATCGTAGTTTTTTATGATTCAATTTTATTTAGTCTTTTTCGTTAATAGTCGTTTTCTTTGTCTCATGTCTACGGCCGGGTCTTCGAACTTTGGGTCGTAATTCTGCTTTGGGTATATCCAAATAGGTAGGTATGTACCGGTACATAAATTGACTCTGAATCATGACCTCATAGCTAAATATTTCCACCATTCTACGGATTCTTATGAATAACTGACGACAAAGATACATTTATCAATATATTATAATTTACCTTGTTATTTCCAAATTCCCAAGTCATATTCATAAAGTGCAAAGTTTGAAGACATGTGCCAAGTGCACGTCTCTGAGGCGCACTTTAATCCTTTCACCACGCCGGTTCTAAGTAATTAGTGACACGGTAAGAAGAAGTGTAAAATTTAATATTCAAAAGTGGTGCATGTTATTTTGATCCTAATAGAGCAACTAACCTATGCACAGTGTAACGCGGTCACAATTTGGCCAGCTCCTCACTAGTAAATTTTTGGTCACCCAACATTAGGGCCAGTGACCAGATTTAACATAAGAACGTTCAAAAACCATCTGAAGAGTTCACTTCGCCAGACAAAGAGCATACCAGTTCAGTAAAAAACGATTAGCAGAACTATTATCTAAAAGCAAACTCTTTCTTTTAGCAAATAAAGGCATACCATAACTAATAACAGTAAAACATTTAAATAACCTGAAAAACTATCAGGCGTGAGTCAGCGGCCATCTTTGTCGCATTTAATTGACAAAGAATAGTTGGAATTATGTCGGACGTTTTGTTCGCGAGTGTGCTGTGAGCGTGAAGCTTTGGTTTCCGCGTCGAATTGTTTGGATTGAGTTGAAGGTATGGAGTCGATACTTTGGTTCTTTTTTGGTCTCCCTGCATTGAGATCAGAAGCTCAGGTGTAATGATAGCCTTGTATGCAATGTTCTTCTGACTAACAACGAACAAGGATCTTTAAATCGGGTTGGTATGCCATTTCTATTCACAATTTTTTCCAATTGTTAGATGCTTAGGATTGAAAAAAGAACACTAGGCACATCTAGGTAATTAAAGCAGAGAAAACAGGCAGGTTGCAAGAACTATGAGACGTCTAGACACAATAAAAATGTTTTGCCAATCTTCATTACAATCAGAATTCAGATCAGCGCCATCAACGCCAAAATCTGAAGTTAAAATACACAAAAAATACATTGCCATTAGACCTCTCCACAGCATCAAGTCTGCAGCAAAACAATAGTCGATTCTAAACTTTTTATTCGGCAAACTGTAAGGTCGAGGAATGTAGGCTGTACAGCATAATGAGGTCCTGGCCTGGACGGACCAAGGGCGCTGTCTTGTGAAGGAAAGACCTGACGCGCTGACCTAGTAAACTTTAAGAATAAAATCTAGAAGAGCATGCATGTTGATGAAAATACATCTGCTTCCTCAACCCCAGTACAATATACAATACATGGAAATTGTGTAGGTATTTTGCTGTTCGATCAGAAATTATACTAAGTCATCGTCTTGTCTAGAGTATGGCGCGGTGGCTACAAAGATGGTAGACATGATTAGATTGATTAGCGCGTGCAAGCTTCAAAAAAGTGCGAGTGGGACTCGCGCTCCGAGGGTTCCGTACAAACCTATAGATATATAATAAAATTTCACCCATCACAACAATCGAGTGGGTGATGTAACAAAAAATTTACAGTTTTCGCAATTTTTCCTTTATTTGTGCTATAAGATGTTGCTTCGTACCAAATTTCAAGATTCTGAGTTCACGGGAAGTACCCTGTAGGTTTTGATTCCCTTGCGAGTTGCGAGTTTGAATATATGTGACTTAAATTACTGTTTCTCTTGATTGCGTTGACATAGAAGTTTGATTTTGTTACAGCTTTAAGGTATTATAGACTTGAGATTTTCATATGAATTTCAATTTAATACCTCTACGCGTTCATGAGAAAAGGGGTAGTGAGTTTAAAATTATTAAAAAAAAAAAATATTATTTGATGTAACTAAAAATTTACGGTTATCGCAATTTATCCTTTATCTGTGCTATAAGATGTTGCTTCGTACCGAATTTCAAGATTCTGAGTTCACGGGAAGTACCCTGTAGGTTTTGATTCCCTTGCGAGTGTCGAAAATTTGCGGCATAAACGGCTGTATCTTTTGATTGGCTTAGAAGTTTGTTTTTTTCACAGTTTTAAAGGACATTAGACCTGAGTAATTGTTATAAATTTCAGCTTGATACCTCCACGCGCACCTGAGAAAAAGTGTCTTGACAGACAGACGGACGGACGGACAGACAACAAAGTGATCCTATAAGGGTTCCGTTTTTTCCTTTCGAGGTACGGAACCTCGTTTTCGAGTAATCGGTGAACATACTTATGTATGTTCACCGATTACACCGAATAAAAAAAAATAAAAAAAAAATAAAAAAAATAACCGACTAATTGAGAACCTCCTCCTTTTTGATAAAGTCGGTTATAAATGGAACAAGGTTGCGGGTTCGATATCCGCCGTGGTACAAATGTTTATATGATATAGTACCTATGTAAGTAGTATATCTGCTATAAGCTCAGCTTAATTTGAGGCTAGATGTGTGAAATGTCTTGCATTATTTATTTATTTAATTGGGTGGCCTAGATAATCAAGGCAAATTGTAAACCAGCTAAAAGCACTAGTTTTAATGGTTAAGCCAACCCCCGCCCCTTGCCTGAGTCCGTCTCCATTCTTTGTAAATTTATTGCAGGACGGCTATCTTTCTCGGAAACTGCTGAATTATTCGGCAGCGGCTATAGTGGTATGCGGGTTCGGTTCCCGTGTGCCGATGCACAGTTATGATCGCTATTCTTACGTAACTATTGTTGGCAAAAACAGATAAGATTTGTTGCGGGACATTTAATTGGACTTTAGTATTTATGTTCGAGTTGTATGTAGAGAAATCCGCGACGTTTGCTTTTCCTTGTGTTGTTTTCTAAGAATATGATGTTCTAAGTATTTCGAGATGTCTGATCGCGTTAATTGTTAATTAGAGTACTAGAGTGATACTTATGTCACTGACATAAGATACTAAATGCAATGTTTCACGACTCTACTCATACTGAACAGACTACATTAACGTCTCGTAGACGCTAAACGCTCTGAACCCTGATGTTCTTTTACTTTTTTTACAGATCTATTCTCGCAATAGTTATCGTATACACCAACATGTTAACAATGTTCCCCATTACCATTTGACGGACCTTTTTACATCCTTACATATTTTTAGGAGTGGAAAATGAATTGGTTCACGATCTAAGGATCGATGGAGTGTAGTAAGCTATACTTTACTCTCATTACTTGTAGGATAAAATAAATAAAACGAGTATTTATTCATACTAGTTGTCGCCCACTGGTGGAAAATCGAGCAAAATTAATTAATAATTAATGTAATTTTTATGCATAATATAAAAAAAAATTATTAACATTCTGCACTTCTTTTCTGTATAAACTATAAGTGTGCGAAATCTAATACTCTGCGCTATTTTCAAAAGGGTACAAAGTTTTTGCTTCACGTATATTAATATATAGATTGAACAAGACATAACAAAACAACTGACATAATAAAAACTGAACATACATAATGTAATTACAGACAGACGGACAAAGAAATTATATCAGTGGGTCAGACGGCCTTGGAGGATTCACGGAACGGCGCACGCGCATGTCGACACGCCCCCCACTAAGGAAGGGGGGAGGGGGCTTATTGACTATGTTCATAGTGTGATATGATGAGGCTGATATGAATGGGTTGCATGAATGATGAGGTTTGTGAAGTGGATAGGCGAGCGATCGATTTTGAATTAGATTGAATTAGATTAGGCTTTTCTTAACGCAAGATCTCCCTTGTATGTTGTATTAGTGGAGAAAGGTGAAGTAGGTACAGATGAATGATTCACTTTAGCTTAATAAAATAGTCATCGAAATTAACACATTTATGATCGGCACAGCAAGTCGATTTAAAGACCTATACCTACTACTATTATGTTGTCCACATTCAGCTTGGACCACATTTTCTCGTCAAAGAGATAACATAACAATAAGATTTAACAATGCGAGATTGTGAATTTTCGTATTTGCATCAAATTCCCAGTACAGCCACTAAACACACACAGGCATTTATAAGTAGGACCGATTATGTATTTAGAAAATATAATATATATATAATTTGGTGTTTTCTTGCAATAATTGAGCTACTTAACTAAATCTTTACTGAAAACTACAATTTGGGTCTCTTCAAGTCAAGAGTAAATATGTATCTTCTAGATCTACGTGCCCCATCGTCGGCCACATTGTCGCTTAACATCAGGCAAGTTCGTGGTCAAACGTAGGTGAATCATTGATAAAAAAAAAATTGTCCCATGTGATCCTAAGGTTTGAAATATTGAATGTGAATTCAAATATAGGTAACAAAGCATTGTTATCGATATCTGCAACATATCTAACGAGAATTTAATAGCTGCATAACAGACAGATAGAAACGCACAAGTATTCATAAAATATTCGACAAAAGCGATCATAGTTGGAAGTTAAAGTCTAAACAAAAACCCGTCTATAGCAAAAATGACTATTTGCTGTAATTATTTTAATTACTCCAGCACCGGAAACATCACGACCTCACAAGGACCTGTTAAGGCATCAACTATTATTTTAAATTTGTAGTCTTCACCACAATATAAGGATAAATAATAAATAAATAAAATAATATTGCTGGACAGTGCACACAACATCTAGTCCCAAACTAAGCATAGCTTGTATTATGGTGACTTAGATGACTGATAGAATAATTATATAATTTTAAATACATACTTATGATACTTTATAACATCCAGACACAGAACAAACACCTATGTTCTTTACACAAAATGATTATCCTGGGAGGGATTTGAACCCTCAACTTAAAGTGCAGAAGGCAGATTTACTTGACAGGAAATCATACTATTTATTGGGATACTATTTAGATGGGCTCAATATCCTGACCGCTATCAACATCAGCTATAAGACGTGCATGTACGGCGTAAAGTTCCAGTGGACAGTTTATTAGTCAAAAAGTCAAAGTCAAAAGATACTTTATTCAATACAGTCACAAAGATCACTTTGAAACGTCTTACGTACAAGGTGAATTTAGGTGCTAATTCCTCCTAACCCAAGCCCGAGAAGAACCGAACCAAGAAACTCGTCCTGGTTCTAGCGCTTTTTTGCATGATCAATCTTATAACTACCGTAACTACGAAAAACGAACACAAAAGAGTTTATACATTTCAAATCGGTTAACTGTCTGAGGGCAGAGCGGCATGAGGTCATGCATTCTTATCATTAATATAGTCATTTATATTATAATACTAGCTTGACTAGCCGATCAACTCAGATAGATAGATGGATAGATTAATACTTTATTGTAAACAAAAATAACACAGAAGAAATAAATTAAGCCTTATCTCTAAGTGCGATCTCTTCCAGGCAACCTTTGGATAGACAGGATAAACAAAAACAGTTTGTAGTAGCTCTGTCTTCTGCGCTGTAGGTTGAGGGTTCGATTCCCTTCCAGGATAAACATTTGTGTGACGAACTAGGGTGTTTATTCTGTTTTAGGGTGTAATAAGTATGTATTTAAAAATATCTAAGTATTCTATCAGTCATCAGGTCACCATAATACAAGCTATGCTTAGTTTGGGGTTAGATGATGTTGTGTACATTGTCCACCAATATTTACATATATTTATTTATTTAATACGCTTTCTTGAAAAGACTACCTTTTATGTATGCTTTAAATTGCTTAAAAGGTAGTTTAGTTGCAGTTGCATTTGCAGGAAGCACATTATAGAAGCGCACCGTGTTCCCCATAAAGGACTCCATCTCAAACTTTTAAACTAGCGCCTTCATTTATTTGCAGGTTACCCTCACTGCGTTTTTAGGTTCGTTCCAGAATCTGAATTTCCAGCGATTGTTGGTTTAGTAAACTAAGGATAATAATTCAAAGTCGAAAATTGTTTACGTAAGCTCACTGTTTCGCATGTCAAATACCACCGAATTTCACAAAAGGAGGCATAATTCTACGTCTAGTTATGTCTCCAAAACATAGCTTAAATGGCCGGTCGATACCGCAATTATGATTGTCCAATATACATCTACCTTCTTTCTTCAAAGCTGAGCTCTTGTTATTGATTATGTAACTCTTTCCACCCGTAACTCTCCAGCGCAGCTTCCTCGATCTCCTTATTCGGTACGACAGTTATTTTCTAACTATTTTCTAATATCTTGGCTCATGTATCTAATTCGTGGCCTTCCTCTCCCTCTCTTTCTTTCTATTTTCCTTTCTATGATAGTGTTTATAAAACTGTCGTGGCGTATAAGGTCTATCATGTCCTCTTCTATTTTCTAAAACTAGATAAATATATCAATAGGGTCCTTCTCTCTATTTTAGCAAGCTACCAAGGTAGCATAAGTATCATGCAAGTCACGGATAAATATATTATTTTAAACACAGACTTCGCCTTAACGCAGTGTGGGTGTCGCGAAACGGTCATTTGATTATACCTCTTTGTATTCACTTTGGTTATTTAATTGTAAATCCGTGTTTGTTCATTATAATCGAACGGAACTTACGATTTATATCGTTGCGGTAATTGTAGACTATTTGCTGTTTAGAGGTCATTGCTGTCGGTTTTTGGAAAGGTTTAGGCCACTGCCTCACTTGCCGGAAACCATTTTGCTTGGTACTTTGATAGGTACCCAGAAACAGTAACTTGGACAGTGATACTTTAAAGGAAAAAAATCGACGAATGCACCATAAAATAATTCTCTTTTTCGATGTTATCAAGTCAAATTATTAAACTAACTAAAGGTACCAAAACTCGATAAGTATGTTATAATACACTCAACAAGCTGTCGGAAGAAAAAAGCCTTCCGATACCAAAGTCATGTGAAGAAGGAGCTTTAGCTAGTAATCAGTTAAAAACGCATATTTTAGCCCAATAGCAATAATTTTATCGTTCAAATGAATGGTTCTTTCTCCTGGTGAAATATTGACGGATTAAGTGTTAGGTAAAGTCGGCTGGGCAATATTTCATCACTGGTATTGCACAGTAAACCCAGTGTCTTCGTTTGGTTTAGAAAGTTGTCGATTTAGTTTAATAGCTATTTTGTTCACGCTTCTATAATTGCTGTGTGTTGCCTTGCCGTAGGGTAAACTTATCGTGCTAGTATTTTACCTTCACCGCTTTAGATACAGTACATACAGATGGCGACGATAATAATTTGCCGAAGACACATAATTCGTAAAAAAGTTGGCTAATTACACTCGCTGCTACGCTACATCAGTTAACTGTGGGCACGACGGAATGCATATTAGCAATCCACATACTTTTGGTAGGTTATCACGCTGATCGGCTAATTTATGGTTGATGATACATTACAAGTAGCATTCGTTGAATATGTACAATCGTTGATAATCTATGGGACTGACCTGTGGGTGCGTGCGGTGCGGGTGGCGCGGGGGGTCGCGGGGCTCGGGCGCGCGCGCCGCGCTCATACTCTAGCGACGCCGGCGCATGCCCAAAATGGCACCGTCGTCGCCGCGCTGCAACAAGATCATAATTAAGTATTTTCAAAAAAATACCGGCTAAAATTTAATAAGTAGGCATACTTTTGTTCATAATTCGAGATATTTTTTATAAACAAATGGGATACCAGAGTAAAAAAATTACTATGTATGGTAGTTTACTAAATTAAGCTAATAGTTACTAAGACTAGGATTATTTTATCAAGTCTAGTTAGGTATATTAGTTTCCAAAAAATATTAAACAGATAGACGAATATTTAATATTCCTCTAATTTATTCCTAATGAGCTAGGCACGTTGCAGACACATGCACCTCCCTCCCGCCCGAATATCTGTACCTTAGGAAATAACACGACATGATACAATAGATTTTACATTGTTGAACGAATTAAATACAAGTTTTCCAAGATCACCGCTATTACGTTTGTTTGTTTTGTAATAGATTTCCGCAAAGTTACGTCTGAATCAATTATCTATTTTCAAAATATATATATCTATGATTTAGAAAGTATTTCATGTTTAGGGTTGTGTCTTTTTGCGGGCAGTTCTAAAAAATTCATTCGTATCGCCATTTGTTCATTCATTTCTTTTAGTTCAGGTATTATTTGTACCAACGCTGCCTCTTTTTGTATAGGTACAATTTTGTATTTTGTTACAATTCTCTCAGGACAAACATTTGTATGATGAACATGGTGTTTGTGTCATAAAATTATGTATTTTCAAATTTATAGATATTCTATCAGTAGTTTATGGTTTCCATGGTGGAAATTTTGTCGAATTGAAATATGCTTTTTCGCCGTGTCCGTGCGTGGTTGTTACCCATTATATTGTAGTTGTTGGTAGCTATTGCTATTTAGATACTTGTCGCTGCTTTTGTTTAGTTTTATTTCATAAATCTCAAATATTTAGTGCAGTGTTGTGGAAAATGAAGCCTCCGCCGGAGCAGCGCATAATGTAGGTACAGGGCACGCGAGCAAACACTTTGCCGGATATTAGTAAAATTTGATCACGTAAAAAAATTATTTTTGCACTGGTCTTTGACAGTGACGATCAGCGGCATTTGTTTGTTGACAAGAAATATCTGTAACTATAAATCCGAGTAGTATAAAGCATGCGCTACACGGTTTGAAACCGCAGTTTCTACCAAGGTGACCTTGGTAGAACGTTTTCTGTCTACACGGTTTTAAACAAACCTCAAACTTCAGTGTGTTTAAAACGCTCGTGCTGAATTAACGTGGGCAGAATGCTTGTAATGCACTATAACAATTTACAAAGAGGCCATGGCTCCTTATTTATCAAAATTTATAATGTTTGAAGTTTGTATGGCACTTTTGTGTGCATTTAAAGAAAAAAAACATTTTTTTTGGGTGGAGTCTTTGTACTCCTAAGACATTAAGTCCCTGAGACAGGGTAGGTCTCTAATAACTCGATGAATTCAGTGATAACCTCACGTTCTTTCTCCGTAATACCGTGCGTGCGCGCAATACGTCCGCGCTCGATGCGTGCAGTGGTACGCGTGGTTTTAAACAAGCGGCTAGACGGCTTGCAACCACCGCTTCTGCCAGTGGTTTGATGGGGAAGCCTTTCTACCAAGGGCGTTTAAAGGTCATGCGAAATTTGTTTTACAACCACTATCTACACTATAGTTTCTACGCAGTTTCTACCAAGGTCACCTTGGTAGAAACTGCGGTTTCAAACCGTGTAGCACATGCTTTACTTGTAAGAAAAGATGTCAACGCACTTAAACGCTATAGGATACGTTTTCTACACTTAATGTAATCAAGACATTAATCTATTTCTCCTTACAAAATCCTTAGGAGAATAATCATTAATCAAACGACGCACAATTATTATGTGGAAATCTACAAAATAGGCATTAGTATGCACACGAGCGGCAAATAAATTAACTCAAAAACTATTTCTATTTCTCGTAATTCAAGATGGTCGTAATATTTTATTTTTAAATAAACTTTCTCGGCACACCCACCTCATTGCCGAATTTAATAAGAAAGTAAACATTAAATAAATATAATGCGTGGTAATAAATTTATTTGGGTGTAATTCATTTACAAACGTTCGGTGGGCATCGAATCTTGGACGGAGGTCAGGTCACGGAGACAAAATACTGTAGGTGCGCCTGAAGAGCGACTAGACTAGCACCTATAGGGTAGAAACTCAGTACGGAAGTAGGTCATACGATTACATATTATTTTAGCGATAGAGATAACTATCCAATTATCCACATAAAATTAAATAAAATGCTTTTGCTTAGCTTCTTGCGTGTGCGAGATGTGATCATGTACGGTGCGAACTCTATTGGAGCCTGTGCACTATATCATTTCATGGAGAACTGTGGACGCTGTACTATATCTCTACTCTCCGGGTCAGGTGATGCTCTGTTATGTATAACCATTTGAAAGTTGTTTGTCCGGCGAACGATACTTATCTCGATATGTCGCCGTGATCTCCGATTGTGGGGTCAGCCATTTCACGAAATTAAACATTAAGTATCTGTGGTACATTACAAAAAATGGTGATAGTTAAATTAACGGTGATTTAAGTTTAGCGTTGAAAGATAAACTAAGAAGATGGATAGGTAGTATTTTATAAATAAATATAGGCAAAGGCAAGCAATAAAATATAATTCATGACACCCATTCAAACATAAACATAACACTATCTTTTTTGTTAATAAGTTGGTTTTTGGATTGTACATTATTTCACATTATTTAAGTCTGAAATTCTCATTTCAAACGAGCATTAAATTTCATGTCCAAGCCCCACTTCTCTGTTTATGTCCATCTTTTTCACGCTGAGAGCTTTCATAGTGACAGTTGACAGCTTCCTCCGGCCAGTTAAACTAGAGATGTCAATGCGGGTGGGCTGAGTCCGGCTTGTAAACGAAAAGGGGTCACGTTATTTTGGACGCTACTGCAATGCAGCGCCTCCCGCAGGCTGTATGTAAATCGGTCAAGGTCAGGTGGATGGACCAGAATATTGCTGTCTGAGTCTGGAGGCTTAAAGGTTCAGAGGTTAATTAATTTGTCTGCAATTCGGTGAACGAGAATAGACACCGGAATTGGGTTGAAAGGTTGAGTACTAAATTATACATATACATATTTTAGAATGTCTGATGTGTTCCAAAATAGAAGGGACCAGAAGGATTTCCAGTTTTAATTAAATAGAATGAATTTTTCATTCTCACTACATACCTACTGTCCGACATAAGTACCTATGCCAATACGTAAGTACGTCTAGTTAAATTAGTCATGGTGGTTGTTATCAATTACTATAAAAGTACCAAATTATACCTTTAGAAAGTTTTATAATTTTCGAGCATCAATTTCGCTGAGAGCATGCTCAAAAGGTTTTAAAAAGAAAATACCGATGGGTGAGACAGGTATGACGCAGAGCAGGTAGGCTGAAACACGCATGCGCAAACATTTGTCCCTGTAACCAGCGCGTATTTTCATAGATATTTTTGTATTTATTAAGGTTTCCATAACCTCTTCAACAGAAACACATTACTGTAAATGTTTGTGCAACAATGGTGAGGTGCTACACTAACCCTAAAGCCGTCAAAATGTTAATTTGACACCTTATTGATGATCAATGCCAAGGCTATCGAAAGTATAACCTATTTACGTTAGTCACACCCAAAATATGACGTTTTCGCTTGTTTTCGATGCAAGAGAACTATAAATAAAGCATAATAAAGATCTGAACTCTATCGAATAGTCAATATTGACGAGAGTTTTGGGCAGAGCTACCCTCAAACAATGAGCTGTCAAAATACTCACATTGAAGAATAGCACAAAAGCGTTATCACTAAAAATCCACTAGACAACTCACAACACGGTACAATAGAACACTAAGTCCCGACAATAAGCACTTTTTATATATTTTTTCCAGTTTTCAGGGAGGCCTGAAGGCAGCAGAGCCGTCTCACGATGACACTTGTCATTTACCGCGCAGGCTCGGTAATCTTCGGGAGTTTACGGAGTTGTCCGGATTAGTTCGGTAGCGGTCGGGTCAGCTCGGGTTGGTATCGATCGGTGTCTGAGGCGCCCGTCCGGCCGCCGCCGGTGGCGCCCCCTCACGCCGCTAATGAGACCTGATGGCCATCCATTATTTAGCAGCCTCCAAGATCGTGCGGTGCGCGAAATTAATCGCGAATTTATTGATTTATTACAAGAGAAATCAAAGATTGATTGGCTAAGTGAGGTTTGTCCGTTAATCTACTTATCAGTTAGGCTTCGACTCTAATAGCTACAGACAGTCCGCTAGGGTGTGCCAGCTTCTATTATTAACATTATCTTTAGGTTGGTATGAACAAAGATATACTCGTACTTAGATAAAGATTATTCAACTTAATTATTAATATTAATAATGTTAGTAAACATTCATTATGTACATATCTTTAAAAGCTTCGATCCTACATAACCTAATGTCGACATACCGCATATTCTACGATTTTGACACTAATTAATTTCAGACATATTCACAAAATTAAAAATGTTTTAGCCTGTTCCTGTTTCGCACAAGCGGCATTGCGATTACTAAACTCTCTTCCGAGAAAAGAAACAATTTCTTAATCATTTTGTTTTTCTTCTTTCCCCAATGTAATTTTTAAGGTTCCGAATTCCACAAGTAACTTTTATAGTTTCGTGATATCCTTCTGTCCGTCTTCTGTCCATCCGATTGTATGTCCGCCGCTACCGAATAGTATTTTTTAAATATTTGCTATAAGAAAGGAGTATTCAGTAGGATTTCGCAAATGTTTTTCCAGGTGTGGAGTAGCCTCCAGTCTCTGTAATTCGTACGGGCATTTCTAAGTTGTAAAATGCCCCTGTAGAATTACAGACACGGTCATCTTTGTATTTACACAGCGCACAGGCAAGTCAGCAAAGTCAGAAGTATTTTTGACTCCCAAATCCGCTGGAAGAACTGTCAGTTTATATGATGCAGCTTCTCTCCTCCATAATCAAGTAGCTCTCCAGTTATGTTATCCACGCCGACTGATTTTTATTTTCCTTTAAGGCGGTAACAACTTCTACATGGGAAAGAGGGTGACCCAATACTTTTGTGGGAGATTGTAGGAGTACTGGAAGAGATCCAAGAAAAAGCCAAGAGCTGCATCAGCTTAACGACCCACATTTAGTAAACTGTTGAAAAGTTGTCCAACAATTTAGTAATTATTCTCTGATTCTGACTCGGAGAGTACCACTTTCTGATCTTAGAGGCACATTTTACTCGATGTGTGATTCCGAATAGTTTCCTTATCTTACCGAAGAATTCACAGATTTGGTTCGTGTCGGCAAGCCATTGCATGTAGCGAACTTTATTCTGCCACTATTCATCCTTTGCTGATGAGTATGTTTTCTTATTTGGGATGTACTTTGCTTGATTTTATCAGCTAAAGTCGTCTGACATTCCCTCCGAAAGATTTATCGATGATTTGCTAAAGCATCCGTTGTCAGTTAATTAGTTATTTGTCACTAATTACCACAGATTGCACAATATGCAGGGAGTAAGAGCAAGGTTTAAGCATCGACATACTCAAACCCCCTCAACCAGGTTTAACCCGTGGGTTAAACCTGGTTGAGGGTTTGAGTCAACCTGGTTTCCACAACACCCCATGCGAGCCTGGGGTGCTAACTATATGGTGTTGAATTCGTTTGGGACCTGACCACTAGTCATTCTTCTTTACTCGACTCTTAAATCGACTTCGAGTGTGCGTGCTCACATGCGCTTGGTCAATTAATTGTCTATTCTTGCGAGGGAGAAATTGTTGTCTACGAGGTTCATGCTACGCAGGATCTCGAGAGTAATGAACCGTCATCGGAGTGCACTTATCAATACCCGCAGAGCTATTTATACTCTTTGAACGCCAACGACGCGACGCTTACAAGCAACATAATTATGTAATAGGCTCCTACAACGCCAACGACAGAAAGATCTTTACAGTCTGACAAAAAGTAAACCGGTAAAATGATTTTTGATATATTCTTAAAACGTCACTTAATATAGGTATATATATAATACAGGTCCTTACACGTGAAATTGGCGTTTTGTCGAACTTTGATCTCAAATATCTGGAGTTTGGTTAGGAATTCCAAATTCTTGATTTCAAATTTTGTACTGTGTAATTTCTGTTTCGAATTTATTTATTCATTTGTTTTTGTAAAAGAAAACTCGGTATGTTTTTGGTCCCAACGTTTTCGTTCTGGAACATTTAACCTACAGAACAAACCCTGTTGATGGCTGGAGACCCTAGATGATCGTGGAAATGGATCCATCTCAAACCACGCCAGAGTTAGCGGCAGGTTTCGGTGTTATATAATTACAATTATATAATTATTTTAATTCACTGGAAACAAATTTAAAAAGTGAAAAGTTCGAAGAAAAAAAAATGAAATGAAATGAAATAAGTTTATTTTGACACACACACACAGATAAAAATAACATAAAATAGCAGGTACACAATGAAAAAGAAAATAACATGAATATAAAATAAAATAAAAATAGTAGTATGTGTACCTACCCTGCACCAACCCAGTCTGTGTTTGCCAAAAAGGCCCAGTCTCAGCTCTATGCTACTTCACATTTTGCAAAGTAGCGCTGGTTTTCAGACTGCGCTGAACATGGAGGGTGACGTCATACCGTGACAAGACATAAAACACACAATATATAAAAGTATAATGATTACAAAATGACACAACTACAATAGCTCTTAAAACGACCAAAATAAATCTACAAGTAACAATTATTGATAGGAACATAAATTAAAATTACCACTTAAAATAACAGTAATAAATAAATAGTACACATAAGTAATACTGCGGGGAAAACATTTTCTACTAACTGCTTGACAGATCATATGGCAACCCCAATGCTACTTAGTCTGTGTTATAAATGATATTGCATACTCTTTACCCGCAAGACAATAGCGGATTGGGAAATGTCTAGTTTGGTTTTGTTGGTTTCATTTCAAATAGTCCACTCTGTCGTTGCGTTGATTGCGTTGCGAAGAATGGGTACCACAACAAACGCTTCGAGTTCTGCGATACATTACTCAGAAGTCTAGTATTTGTCACAATAACGAAGTGTTTTTAACCGTATCGTTAGTTGTGAAAATGGATCATGTACATTAATCGGAAACGCTCATTACAATAAGTGAACCCAGGATAAGTGACCAAATCCTGCCCCAAGCAAAAGTGGACCAATTCCGATCCGATTCCGATCCGAGAAAAGATCAATTGCTCTAGCCCACTGCTGCTTCAGAACAACTTGCATGAAATTATCCGGAATTAGGATAATTTCATGCATGGAAAAAGAAATCTTCCGATGAGGCAGTCAAAACAGCCTTCAAATATTTTATTGATTCTCGCTCCCACAAATTTTCAGCAACTATAAATGGCGAAAGTGCATAGATAACAATGCTTTGATTTGATTTAATGTTTTTCAATTCGTTTTGCTTTTTCCATATACCTAATATACACGAATTTCATATGTTGGATTTAATATAACTGTTTATAGTTTAAACTCTATAAGCTATATGAGCGTTTTAATTTGAATACGTATTTGGCGAAGGTTTCACGTAAAAACTACGTTCACATTGTCGCTTTAGAGCGACACTAGTGATTAGATTTACGCTTCTAGGATTTTGAAGTGAAAACTTCTTTTAGCGCGGTACGCATATGTTTAGATGAGGTAAAACCTCTGGATTCGCGACACCGTTACCGTTTGGGGCGAGACGCAGGGCTGCGCTCGCCCCATTTGATTATAAACCTTAATTCACATGTTTACAGTCTACTTTTGTATGGAGAAGTTTACTGAGTTAGGTTCTTTGATATAGTATCTACATTCTGAACGAAAAATATTGCATCATCTGTGTTCGTTCAGTATTTGATTGGCAGTCGCCATAATTACTGATTTTGAAGTGATTTATTACTAAACTCTAACGCGCCAAAATAAGTTTTCAGTTCTTCGGCACTCCCGGAGTGCAACACGATTTTTTTTAACTATGCAAGAACATCGTGCTAATACAAATCAATCAACTGACAAATACATCTTCTAAGGATTACCGTTTACACTGTCGACGGTTATCCATAGGGTGACATGATTCTTCGTCCTTGGACAAAATATCCACTGACAAAATATCGATAACAAAATATTTAAATATATTACAAAATATTTTTTATATATATTTTATTTTATTTTTTATTCATTTATTATTTCTGAGTTTTATTTAGTTGCTCTCAGACGCTAGTAATTCATTCATTTATTAATCAATAATATAATACGTTTATAAATAATAATATACTACGATAGGGACTTCGTTTCAACCGAGTGTTCCACGACACTCACGCATTTATTTTTTAAGGAAATGCTTCGTTCGATAAAAATGTATTTTAATAACGTAACGTAAATGGGGATTATTAAAATTTCTCGATCAGAAATAATATTGTTCTAGTAGTTGATATGTATTTATCGCGTATTACATTTTAATACAATATACGATACACGGTGCACGGTTAGTGTGGTTGTGTGTCGGAATCTTAAGCTCAAGTGAGGGTAGTTTCGAAAAACTCCCTTGCTACTTGGCGGCAACTCCCAATGCTTCTAATCAGCCCACAACGACGGTTGTTACAATACAACCAAAACGTCGATAAAAAAAAGTTTAAATAGTGCAAAAGATATGTTCTTTATAGTTAATTTACCTAAAATTGTTTTTTTTTATATATCCTTGCCTTTTTTGATTGTACAACGCATTGGATATATAGGTACGAGTAATTATCTGTAATGTTATAGGTACAAAGGTGTAAATAAACTGAGTTTCAATTGAAATTTGATTTCTATGGCAACATTTATATTATTTATTGAAACTGTAGCATTTTCATGCATAGAATCTCGATTGCAGTCGCTATAATTTGAGATTTATCGATATCTCATCACTAGATTTTTGTAGGTATTGTTTCGTTAATTATTACCTTGGTATAGAGTCACACATTCGTTAACCGCTGATTGACGTTCGAAGGATTACCTAAGCAATCTAAGCATGAGTTTATAAAAACACAATTTATGTTAGTCTAGTCACCCTATAGGTAAGGTAGATATTACTACCTTACCTATAGGGTGACACCAACAACCAAAGAAGCTCAGCGCGCAAGAGGTTGAAGCTGATTATCATCGACTTACTGTCCTACCGTTTCCTACTGTCCTACTTTCCTACTAATATTATAAATACGCAAGCATGTTTGTGAAAATGTAAGGATGTTTTTCCTTAACTTTGTAACCGCAGAAAGGGTGAAGTATGCAGTAAATACTCAGAAGTAGCATTAGGCAGCCCACATACGCATAGAAGATGGCAATGTATATGCAGGCGAAGCAACGGGCGAAAGTTCATACATAAAAAGGCTACTTCTATAATAAATAAGTAAATATTGCTAGAAAAACCATGCAACACCATCTAGCCCCAAACAAGGCATAGCTTATTATAGGATCCAAACTGATACTTATATTTTTTTAAATTCATAGTTAAGATACTTTATAACACCCAAACTCAGAACAAACATCCATGTTCATAACACCAATGTTTGTCATGGGAGGAAATCGAACCCTCAACCTCAACAAAGCGAATAAGACAGAGCTGCTACCCAGAGCCCATTCATTTACACAGATACAAAGCAAACCCAAATAAGTCGTAGTACTTAGAAAGGTAGGTACTTCATAGTATTCGCACTCGCCCCCGTTCCGCGCCATCGCGTTATCGACGAGTTAACGCTCGGCCGATGCCGGCGGCAGATCGAGTGCACTTGTTTTTCACTGTCTGCGAGGCTAATTGCGCCATTTTTCATTTGCGGCCCTTCCGAAGCACCCTCCACCCCACAACCCTTGCGGGTGCCGCCCGCCCTGACGGACACTGCTATTCTTAGCCTTGACGGAGTACGGACGTCCTAACTAATTGAATGTGATTTTTTTATAGTAATGAATTAGAATAGGTAGCCGTGCGGTCGTCCATGTAATCATAAACAAAATAATTAATAAAAATATACCTAATAAAGCTAGCTTCTAGTGGCAGCTTCGCACACGTGGAACAGTCAGCGATAATAACCGATGACCATTTACATTCTTCCACAAATGCTCCTATACACCATACACAGTCGTGGGCAACTAATTAGGGTCATTCAAGGTAGTGAAGGAAAAACCAGGTTATCGATATTTAAAATTGCTTTCTAATTACTATTATTTATATAATTTGGTCCGATTATTATGATATAAACTGCATTAAAAATAATATAAAAAAATAATGTCAAATTTTAAACACATTTGCTGGACATATGTCCAGCACACACTTCGTGTTTAATTAAAATGGAGCCTATAACCGGATCTTAGCGAACCTGGTTATCATTCTATCATTGTGGGGCTTTTCTGGGCACATCTAAAGTTATGTTATTGCGCTTGAAATGTTGCACTGCATGGGACACCATAGTTTTTGAACAATTTAAATAATCTGCTATCTTTCGGTATGAACACCCACGATCGACAAACTTCATAATAATTTTTCGCTTTCTGCCCATTTTAGCCAAAATTATTTCGACGACTTAAAATTCAAAATCCGGATATCCGCCAAAACTACACAGAAACAATATGAGAACAAATAACAAAATATATACGTTCAAATTTAGAAAATAGAACGCATATTCTCAGTGTACCTAATTAAATGGCCAGTCAGCGTGGTATGTACAAATAATAGCACTGTGATAATCTTTTAGGTTAAGTGTTCACGGAGTTGTTTTTTTTTTATCGGACACTTAAATGACTAATTATAATTTACATGTCCTACAAATCTGCAAATTCTATTTAGCTTCGATGGAATAGAAAAATAAAATTCACAATTCGGTTTAACTAGAGAGTGCCCCTATCAGTGACGAAATACAGTAAACAATATTAAAACACAAAATACTTAATTAACGTTAAAACACAAAATACTTTATTGATAAATAAATGTTCATCGATTTTTGTAATTTAGGCTTGTTCAGCATTTTTGTGTTTTAGCACTGTTTAGGAATATTGTTTACTGTAATTCTGTATAATCATTTTTTATTTATGGCTTTATGGTACGTTTTACGAATAAGTACTCTGTTACATGACACCTGTGTTCTTGTCATTCTAATGTCAATTAATAAAGATGTCAACAGATTTATACAACACTAGCTGTCCAGTTCGCGACTTCATCCGCGTATTTTAAAAAGAAAAAAAAATGAAAATCTAAATCATTCTCGAATCCACTTGAACACACACAAAAAAATCATTTAAATCGGTTCAACTGTTTAGGATGAGTTTAATTACAAACACACGCACACATACATCCATACCATGTTTGATCCAAAACCGTTTAGCCGTTGCAGCATAATTGAACCACAGACAAACATCCAGACGTCCACACCAACCTTCGCATTAAGTAAATAATATTAATAGGAAGTGCCGCAGATATTGTTGACTGCAGACTATTTGGGATTTTTCACAGCCGTAATCGTAATAAAGTATATTTGACAGTTCTTATAGATTAAGCTAGTTATTATAAACCAGTGTCATCATCATTGGCCTCAGTGCATCTGTTGAAGATGATTTAGGTGGCGTCAGTTACAGAGCAGTTTTTTGCAATTAAAAACATTCGTTCATAGTTCCACTCCAGCAAGCTGAGGTGGATGAAGTTTCCTCTCCACTGACACCACTCTGACTGGGATTCTGTTTGATAGTGCAGGCCTTCCCAGGTACCCACACTAACCTCTCTCGCTCGCCGACAGGACCCGCAGGAAAAACGAGTCATTACAAGCGGTGTCGGTTCGGTTGCAGGTGCATAACGGCTGGCACCGAGCAGGGTTTGTTTCAAGTTTTCCTTCTCTGACACCAGTGTGTTGAAAGGATTAAAGTGCGTTTCCGAGACCCCTTTCGTGCACTTGGCACATGCTTTTAAACTTCTTAGGCTCTACGACACCTCTCGATATTTCCCTTCACCGGTTCAAAGTATCTACTGGTATACCTAATCTATATCTAATCATTCCGAACATTTCACACAGCATCATCAGGCCCCAAAGTAGAGCGTGCTTTATGGATACCGCATGACTGATAAACTACATACAAACTACTAAGAATGTTTGTCGCTTTGCTAAATCTCAGTATTTAAGCTCAAAAATTAGAAACAGTCAAGATAAAATAAAAGCAGCTTGGAAAATAATTAATAGTGAGACCGGAAAATCCAAAACTCATAATAGTGTAATAAATTTAAATATTAACAATAATATAATTAAGCAAGATATAGATGTAGCAAAGGCATTTGAAACTTTTTTTACTGATATTCCAGTCTCCACTACAAAGTCTTTAAACTCTTCTCATGTAATAGCAGTATCATTGTTAAAAGATAGTTTACCTGAATGTGTCACACAATTTTACTTTGAACATGTGGACAAAAACGATATTATCAAGGCATTCAAAATGATTAATGTAAAAAAGACCACTGATCTCTGGGGCATTTCTGTCAGTGTTATAAAACCACTAATTGACATTATTGCGCCAGATCTAGCTTTCATATTTAATCAATGTATTGACAGTGGAGTATTTCCTGATTTGATGAAACATAGCAAGATCATACCTCTATTCAAATCAGGTAGTCATTCCGATCCTAGTAACTTTAGGCCTATATCAGTACTTCCTACATTTAGTAAAATATTTGAAAAACTTATACTAAACCAATTACAACGGCATTTTAATTCTAACAATTTACTAGACAGTAAACAATTCGGTTTTACAAAGGGACGCTCAACGACTGATGCCGGTGTTGAGTTAATATCACATATTTTTGATATCTGGGAGGAATCACGCGATGCCTTAGGTATTTTTTGTGATCTGTCGAAAGCTTTTGATTGCGTTCACCATAAACTCTAATCAGCAAACTACACCACTATGGTGTTAAGGGAGTTTCACTTAAGCTTCTCACATCCTACTTAACTGACCGAACACAACGAGTAGATGTAAATGGAAAGCGTTCTCCGGGGTCAATGGTAAAAATGGGTGTACCACAAGGATCAATACTCGGGCCATTCTTGTTTTTAATTTATATAAATGATCTACCTAAACTTGTAAAGGATGATCACGAGATTGTACTGTTTGCTGATGACACGTCGCTTTTATTTAAATTAAAGCGACGACTTACTAATCTTGACGATGTAAACAATGCAATCTCTAAAGTTGTAACATGGTTTAATGTAAACAACTTATTACTTAACGAGAAAAAAACGAAATGCATTCGTTTTATACTGCCCAACGTTAAACAGGTGAAAGCTAATGTAAAAATTAATAACGAAAAGATAGATCTCGTCGACACCACAGTGTTCCTAGGCATTACTTTAGATAATAAGCTGCAATGGGGCCCGCACATAGATAAATTGTCGAAGAGACTCAGCTCTGCCGCATACGCTGTCAAAAAGATCCGTCATTTTACCGACGTAGATACCGCTAGACTCGTTTACTTCAGCTACTTTCATAGCATTATGTCTTATGGCATTTTGTTGTGGGGGAGTGCTGCTGATATTAACACCATATTTGTGTTGCAGAAGAGGGCTGTTCGTGCAATTTATAACATGGGCCCCAGAGAATCACTTAGAGATAAGTTTAAAGAAATTAATATTATGACAGTGCCTTGTCAGTATATATACGAAAATTTAATGTATGTGCACAAAAATGTTCATTAATTCAAAAAAAATTGCGATAATCATAGTATTAACACTAGAAATAAAGATAAACTCGCTGTTCCCACTGTTAGGCTCGCTAAAGTTAATAAGTCTTTTATAGGGCAATGTGTACGCTTCTATAACAAGGTCCCAAGCGACGTGTTAGATTTGTCGATTGGCAAATTTAAAAACGTAATTAAACATAAACTGTCTATTAAAGCATATTATAAAATATCTGATTATTTAGAAGACAAAAAAGCTTGGGATGAATCTGCTCCAACTCGACTCGGCATCCGTAACAAAATTGTCAAGGATCATACAAAAAAGTGTTAAGACCAGACAAGTTTCTTGCCGGATTCTTCTTGAACTGGGGTTAGGAGGAACCGGCACCTAGATTCACTAGCATGTAAGAAGACGATTCAAAGTGGTCCTTGTGATTGTAATGAATAAAGTTATTTTGAATTATGAATTTTGAATTTTGAACATAAATACTTTTTTTTAAATATATTAATTACCTACATAATATTATATTTGTGTCAAAGTTATATTTGTTAATGTAATATTTGGGTGTCAAAGTTTGTATGGGAACTTTTTAACGGGTGGTATGCTTTCTTAGACACTTGGTTTGGATACTTTAAATGCAAAATAAATGGACACGTGTTTTAGGATTTTTCAAAGTAATTCTCATAAAGCAGTTAAATGGGGTGTGATTGGTTTGAAACTTATCAATAAAATTTTGCAAGGAGATGAAAAGCATCTTGGGGAAGGATTTAAGCTACAATTACTTTTAAAAATTGCAGACGAAGTCGCGACCAACAGCTAGACATATATAGAAACACCCAGACCCGAGACAAATCATACAAAAAACCGGCCAAGTGCGAGTCCCACTCGCGCACCAAGGGTTCCGTACAAACCTGTAGGTATATAAGTAAAAGTTCACCCATCACGACAATCGAATCATTGTTATGATATTTTTATTGAAAAAAAATGTTCTTCTAGAAGAAAGGGGTAGTAAGTTTAAAATTATTAAAACTATTTTTTTTATATGATGTAACTAAAAAATTACGGATTACGTAATTTTTCCTTTATCTGTGCTATAAGACGTTGCTTCGTACCAAATTTCAATATTCTGAGTTCACGAGAAGTACCCTGTAGGTTTTGATTCTCTTGTGAGTGTCGAAAACTTGCGGAAATTTGCGGCATAAACGGCTGTATCTTTTGATTGGGTTGACTTAGAAGTTTGATTTTTTCACAGCTTTAAGGGGCAATATACCTGAGTATTTGATATAAATTGATCAGCTTGATACCTCCATGCGTTCCTGAGAAAAAGGGTCTTGACAGACAGACGGACGGACGGACGGACAACCAAGTGATCCTATAAGGGTTCCGTTTTTTCCTTTCGAGGTACGGAACCCTAAAAATGGTCTCGTGGCGGGAACCGAACCCGCTACCTTCTGCGTCTCAGCCGGACCTTAGCTCAGTACACCGCAGAGGTTGTCATACTACACATTTGTTAAACATATTGTGAACTGTCATTACAACCAATGATTACACGCTCGCTCTTCAGTACCTACCAATTAAATTATAGCTTGGCAATCATACAATCCAACTAATCCACATTCTAATAAATATCAAATTATTAAGTAGATAAATAAATTTAAATAGAAATTCGAAATTAATAAAGCTTTGATTAACTCTTTCGTATTTTCCTTTGCGTGTTTAGATGCTATTATTAGTTGGAATTTAAATAAGTGTCTATAAGCAAAATATTATGAGTTTTCTTAGAGTAACTGTCTCATAACCTCTGTAGACAGAGCGGTAATGCCGTTAGTTTTATTGCTGTGAAATTTGAGATGACTGCATTTTAATGTAATATTACAGTAAAGATCAGATCACACTTATAAGATCTTACAATAAAACATAGTAAGTAATTACATTTTAGAAACGCTACGGTATTCAAGGTATTTAAGTAATTTATTTTCAATATAAGTATAATATTGGTGGATTACTGTATGTCTGTCTGTGCGCCTCTAATCAGAGCTCTTCAGACTATTAGTCGTATGGCCCCATCAAAGCTACGAAATAAAAGTAAAAAAAAGTGGGATGGATCTTTCCTAAACAGTTTTTCATTAGGCTATGAAGTCGTCATTGTTGATAGAGTCGAGGGGGTTACATGCTCTTGGTCAATTTCTTTTTACATTCTTTCATTTCTCTTTTTCTTTAACTGAGTCGGCAAATAAGTATAATAAAAGGTTGCCTGGAAGAGATTGGTTTTAGTGATTCAGGTCGCCCATTGCACAATTTTATTTCCTCTGTGTTCTCGTTGTTTACAATAAAGTTTTAATTTTTAAAACTTTCGTGAGTTGTACTATACATTTTGATAAACACTGGCTTTACTCACGTATTATTTAGTCGATGGAGGCACCGACACTGTTTCGATTCATCTAGAAAATCTTCATCAGGGTAAGTTTGATCCTCGGTCCGCTCGTTGTCGCTCGAGCTCACGGTTGGTAATCCAATGCGTAGAGTGTGAGTGCAAACCGTGAACTCGAGCGGCAACGAGCGGACCACGGATAAAACTCATCTTGATGAAGATTTTCTAGATGAATCGAAACAGTGTCGGTGCCTCCATCGACAAAATAATACGTGAGTAAAGCCCGTGTTTATTAAAATGTATAAGTTTTTATTTATCTATATATTATACGGTTTACTTTATATTGGAGGCAATGTATAACAGAAAGTTTTTAGTGTATTCTGTGACTTATCTACAGCTTTCAGTTAAGAAATGATTTCTTACACCACAAGCATAGGTTCTATCTAAAAAGAGAATTCAGGTTACAAACTTTAATAATACCAAGTCTGAATAACACAATAACACAATAATAATAAGAACACAGAACAGCAAGTACTATAGGAGTATCGCAAGGTTTAATTCTGGGGCATTTGCTGTTCATAATGTACGTCAATGACTTGCCAGAATGTCTTCCTAATAATTCATTCATTTATTTACAAACTAAACCAAACTAACAAAACTCTTATTTGTCAGAAGAGGTTAACATTGAGCAGAGCTTATTTCAATTTATAGCGAAAATAACTATTCACAATTTCAACAGTAATAAAAAGAAACCTTAACAGGACTAAACTAGTAAAAACAAGGTGAATGTCTAAAGCTCGTAATTGATCGCATGAGCAAAACGAACGACGATCTCAGCGGCTCAAACGCTTCCAGGATCACGCTATCCCTCTGGGTCATTGTCCACGTCTCACATCCATACATCGCTATACTTTGCGATTGGAATATTTGTTTGTTATTGTTGAATGCCTGCTTTGCGTACGTGATTCTGCATTTCATATCAGGGGGGCTTCTAGAATCCTAGTGCTAGAATCTGTTATAATACTGCCTAATCTCTTGTATGATTCCACTCTCTAAATTATTATGTAATAATGGTGACAGTGAGCTGAGCTAATGATGGAGCTAGGTTGCTGTTCAATGAAACTGCTCAATAAATAGACCGAGCGAGCTGAAACTTGGCATACCTGTCTAAACAACTGTTATATTAAGGTGAAAATGAGCTGATTATGATAATAGAGGTGTTTAAGTACTTGAAACTTCTTCTAAGAGCCAGACCAGCCTACTGATTGAATATCATTAAGTAAAATAGCCGTGTTCTGGCTCTTTTGAATCAGATCGCGTTAACCTCATCCAAGTTTTCATCTGTTTATAAAAAAAAACATTTGTATTAAATTCATTTATATGTATTAATTTATGCATTTCCATTTTTAGGGTTCCGTACCTCGAAAGAAAAAAATGGAACCCTTATAGGATCACTTTGTTGTCCGTCCGCCTGTCCGTCTGTCTGTCAAGACACTTTTTCTCAGGAACGCGTGGAGGTATCAAGCTGATCAATTTATATCAAATACTACTCTACTGTCTACTGGCCCTTAAAGCTGTGAAAAAATCAAACTTCTAAGCCAACGCAATCAAAACATACAGCCGTTTATGCCGCAAATTTTCGACACTCGCAAGGGAATCAAAACCTACAGGGTACTTCCCGTGAACTCAGAATCTTGAAATTTGGTACGAAGCAACGTCTTATAGCACAGATAAAGGATAAATTGCGATAACCGTACATTTTTAGTTACATCATATAATAAAAATATTTTTAATAATTTTAAACTTACTACCCCTTTTCTCATGAACGCGTTAAGGTATTAAATTAAAATTCATATAAAATACTCAGGTCTATAATACCTTTAAGCTGTAACAAAATTAAACTTCTATGTCAACGCAATCAAGAAACAGCAATTTATGTTGCATATATTCAAACTCGCAACTCGCAAGGAAATCAAAACCTACAGGATACTTCCCGTGAACTAAGAATCTTGAAATTTGGTACGAAGCAACGTCTTATAGCACAGATAAAGGAAAAATTGCGAAAACTGTAAATTTTTTGTTACATCATCCAACTATGACTCGATTGTCGTGATGGGTGAAATTTTACTTATATACCTATAGGTTTGTACGGAACCCTCGGAGCGCGAGTCCGACTCGCACTTGGCCGGTTTTTCAATACATTCTGTAAATGTATTTAACAAAATATTTTCAAATCATCCCAATAACGGGGTTGCAATAGGATGTTTTAATTTGTATGAGAGCTTTTGAACACGTGGTGCTATTTGCTTGAAAATTGGCAAAACTATTAGGTATGAGAAATAAATAAGTACAGTCTGCCAAGTACAAATAGCTCATCTGATATAATAGACCTCTATTATAGAAGTAGTATACAGAAGCACATAACTAGCAACAGCAGTAAAGGAAAGTTCGACATCATCGTATTCTACTTAAACATTTCTTCGAAATTGTCTCAGCTGTTACGAGTACAATGTGTTTAACAACCAACTCAGTGTGTTAGTGTGATAGTGTAAAGATATGATGTATGAGTTTGCTTCGTTCGCTATAATTAAAATTGGGTCACTCTTCGCTCACCTTTAACTTTTAGAAGCTATCTGGATTATTTTAATAATAACGTTATTATTATAAGAATCCAAATAGTTTCTCATAGTTTGAATCGTGCTCTATAAACGTATATATATCACGATTTGCGTGCTATGGATATGAAGGCATGGTTTGGTAATGTAGCTGAAAAAAATTGCGGATCGTTCCGCTCGCAAGTTACTTTAGGGCAGTTGTTGGTAGTTTATGGTATCTCTTTGTGAATGGAAAGACCTTGCTTCAATCGTTAGATATGTGCTGTACTGTATTTATAACTTAGCTTCTTCTATAATTTATAATTGTAAGAATGGAATTGAAGTATCGCAGTAGGACTTAGATTAGAATGAGTGGATTATGGAAAGTACCTAGTATCAGCGAGTATCTTCGTATATAAAATACGGATATTGCAAGATCTCAGACATACATATATAATAAGTTGCCTTTAAAAATAAAACGACTACCACTAAATGACTTCTAAAAGGAAAATAAAAATATTTCTTGAGTGTCACCCATTTTACCCCATCAGCGAATTAATAAATAATCCCGGACATTTCACAAACCAACATTTGGCCCCAAAGTAAGCAGAGCTTGAGTTATGGGTACCAACATGACTAATATACTAATTATATCCTTATTTTGTAAATACATACATATTATACATATACCACCCAGACCCGAGACAAATACTTGCAGATCATACAAACATTTGTCCCGTGGCAGGAATCGAACCCGCAACCTTCTGCGTCTCAGCCTGACCTTAGCCCACTGCGCCACAGAGGTCGTCAAATACATGAGCTGTTCATTTTCTGATTTGTATTTATGTTCATGCCTACTATCAAAGGCCTGTAAAATATAGCTATATATATAAATATATAGTACCAACTACCCGCACCTAGCTTTAAGCTTAGACTCTTGGTGAGGTTATTGATTGTTATTTTAACGTGCTCATGTTATGCAATGTGAAAATATGAATATTTGAATATTTTAATATCAAATGGCTCACTTGATGGTAAATGGTTATGGTAACCTATAGGTGCTTGCAATACAAACGCACGTTGCCGACTCATGACAGGTAGTTATTTGGTCTAGTCGCCCAGCAATTTCACTTGTTTGGTTCTGTGGTACCCTACCCACGAAGACGGGCTCTTGCTATCGAGTCCTACCACCAGGTAAACAGTATTATCCTTCTAACAATCTGCATTTGAAGAAGTCCAGTGTATTATTGTATTTTAAACCTTATTTCAATGACATGGTGAGTAGATGAGCCAACCTGTCTGTGTATCTATAATCTTCACTATTTAATAGCTTTTTATAATTATAAACTATATCACTTTTCGCTTGATTTGTCTGCATAAATCATTTCAACAATCCCAAATAAGTAGCCCGCAGCCATTACTGTTCCAATAAGGTTTACTACCTCTGCCTATGTCATATCATATAGCACCGGAAACATATCTCAGCTTTTAATGTCCCCGCTTCTAATTGGTGATACTAGTTTCGTTGGAGGTCTTATTAAGGCCGTCATCAGAAAATGTGGACATAGTAACGTCGTCCGGAGAAAGTAGCGCAACTCTAGATTGCTGCTTATGCTGCTAAATGTATACACCAAGCTTCCATCTATAAGTTAACTTATAAGTATACTTTTGATTTGAACGCGGATTTGAACGCGTGGTACCTACACAAAAAGTAATCTATGTCCGTTAACAGGATACAATATATCTCCCTATCAAATTTCATCAAAATCCGTTCAGCCGTTTATAAACAAACAGACAGACAGAGACACTTTTTAATTTATAATATTAGTAATATTGTTTTATAGTTACTTGGTCATTGTTTAATTTTATAATGTAAATTTAATTGTAAATATTAACATTCGAACATTGCTATGGTAAAACATGACCAAGTTACGTGATTTTCATATACTTTTATTCATAGCGAGTTCTGTAGCCGCTGAACTATCTAAAGATAGATTAGTTTATCAGTCGAGTGCATGGGTTAGTACATAATATGTTTATATAACCGACGTGAATACTAAACATTTTAATCAACTTTTAATACAATTATCGTGGGTTTTCTGACGCGTAACGACGATACGGTGCTTTGACGACCGGGACCGACTGGATTTTATATGACTAACTAAGTTAGGTACAATAAACTATTAGTGTCAAGAAATGTTCAAACGCACTAGTTCTTTCGAACTAGTGCGTAATAAAAGAAAAGATTATGACAAAGCCGTATAATGCTAGCCGTAAAGTGGTTGCTTCCAATGTCAAATTTGTGCTGAAGTTGTAAAAACTACGAAGCTTTACATAAAGTTGAAACACTGTAACTTGGATGCTCTATGCCACAAGTTTACGATGCCCATTCCAATATTGCGCGATAGTTGTGGTCTAACGGTTCAATGAATATAATTAGTGATGTACCAGTTCTGTTTTATTAGAAGAAACTGAACATTATAATTTTAGAAAGTTATGTAGTTATTTCGGAATAGATATTATGGTTTTTACCTTATGAGTAGTAGTATTGTATCGTTGAAGTAGTATAGTACCTACTTATTCACAGTTTGAGGTTGTTATTATGATAACATTGCGCGTTGGTAGTAGATAGATATTGTAAAGATCAGGCAGAACTAATGACAAATGAATCCGGCTCGAAGGATTGAGTTATTAAAAATTTCCAAAATGATCTCACAAAATATGGTCTCTGCGATGATATCTATAGATTATCTATGGATAATTTAGTTATGTTTTTAAAGCTTCTCAGATTTTAAGAACTATTTTAAAAAGGGTTATCCAGAATCAAGTTACAACATCAAGTTCGCAATTTTTGCTCTTTTATTTCTAGAAAAGTTCTAGCGTCCTTGTTATTATTTTACCTGATTCACATCAGTTTTATAGCCAAGCTACAAGTTTATCTATTAATCCAATGTTTATTCACGCGTTGATATTATTCAAAATAGGATTATTTAAGTTATTAATAAAGCTAATAAATTCATAATAAAGTCTGTCGTCTAGAGGTAGTCTAGCGACACTAACTGATCCAGCCGCAGACGGTACATCCACGTCTGCGGGAAACCGGTCGGTATTAAAGTATTCGCACGACGTTATTGAAACTTTATGATTTGTGCAATATTGTATTCGTACCCACTTTCTTATTTATGTGATGTGGCCTAGATACAATCTCTTTAAACATAGGTACTTAACTACCTAATAGCCTGATTTGAACACCGCTTCACATACATAGAAACAGCCATTTTCACCGTAGCTGATGGGAACACTTTTGTCAATTTATTCGATCAGCAACTATAGCTGTTCTATTTATAGATCATAGTCATTAGGGAGAGTGTCATTTCTTTGATATCACGACGTCAATTAGCCTGCCTGTCCCACCCGAAACAATATCACGGCACTTAGCAAATAAAACATCGCTACGATGCTCCGACAATAAGTCGGTAGATGTCGTGACGGACGAGCATTACGCGAAGACAACGCAAGGTGCGGCCCGGCCCTATTGACCGCGCTTTGCGCGTAAACACCACCCCGGAACAGGATCCACCCGGAACAAACTACTAGTGTAACTTTCACTTGCGTGCTATACATCAACTCCTCGCCGGAGAGTCTCCGAAAAATACCTCGCTGAAAAGCAGCAGTGGATCACGATGCTTCCCGAATAACAGTTGAATGAACTTTCGGCGGGCCGCAAGCTAACCTCTAGATGAGTGCGTACAAATCACGTTTCGCGCGAATCAATACTTAAGTTCAGGCGATCGCCCCCCTGCAATAAACAGTGGGGGAGTAGTTAGGGTCGAGGGGGAGGGTGAGCTATCGACCGCCCTGCCGATGCCGGGCTCACCTGACCGTCACTAATCAGGGCTCATCCCGCGGACACCTATAGCAATTGTACCTACGCACTTTATAGCGGCAGTGTACTCTCGCTTCTATGTGCGGGTGGGACTTGCGCTAATAAAGCTGACAGTGTGAGTTGAGGACACTTTACCTCACCGCGAACCGTTTCAGATTATTAGGGTGCTTGCCTATGGTAATTAGAGGTCCTTATTCATATTTAGTGAAATGGAAATTGAAGTTAGTGGTGGCTAAGCGTTGTAGACCATTTCATTTTATAATACACGAGTGGAACGTCCCGCAGCTTCGTTCGTGTCATGAAAAATTTAAACAAACGTTGATTCCCGTGCAAGGTGCAACCTGCACCCCTTACGGATTGAATTTAGAGAATTCATTTTTAGTGCACGTCCACATACTGGTCAAGTAAATCTTCAATATTCATGTCTTTACGCCAGCGATGTAAGCCGTGCATTGTCATATATCAGTGAATCAGTCACGACATTGATTCTAAATGTAAATTTGCACCGAGTAAAATACCAATATCGAGTCAAAAGCAATCCAGCATGTTAAACCGCTGAATTCACGCGAAAGCCGCGATTGCATCGCAACGGCCCTAAATCTACTTCCCGCCGCAATACAGATTGTAATTTAGTCGCGGAAGTAAACAGAAGTCATGTTGTACGCAATCGCGCCATCGGCGGTGCTAAAGCGTGTAGCAGCACACGCGAGGCGAGGAAAATGAAGGAAGTGGTTCCGCTGACTTGTAACACTATTTTTTTATACAAACGGCTTTTTACTTTCCTAGTTTTGAGGTGAGAGAAATACCTTAGCACTAGAATAGCACTGTTTATTAACAAAATCTTGTTAGTACGCTATATAAAAACCACGTTATGTTTTTTGCGTTCGATTTTACAAGTTGTTTCAAAATCTCGCAAGATTTTAAACAATGGTCCTTAGAGGCAAATTAACACGTCGTTTGAAAGCGTTTCTCGGTTAATACAATCATAATTGGTTTTAATTTCATCGTAAATTCTGTTTAGAGCTCTATATATAATTTCGACTCGATTATTTGATTTACAGTAATTGTAGTGAAGACTGTAGGCTTCTTGAAACCCCTGCACCAGGCACCAGGCACGCTGCACCAAATTAATGGTGACATTTTTATTGTCCTTGTATCATCAGCATCACACTACTATTATAAATGGTACAATTTGGATGTATGTTACTTAATCTAACACGTCGTAACAACTGAACTGATATCTCTGTGACGACCTCTGTGGCGCTGTGTGAGACGCAAATGGTTCCGTGTTCGATTCTCGCCGCGGGATAAATGTTAGTTCCTATGATCTGCAAGTATTTGTATCGGGTCTGGGTGTATCAATGTATATTAGGTATGTATGATTTAAAAAAAATAAGTAAATAGTATGCGTCATGACCCATAACACAAGCTCTGCTTACCTTGGGGCCAGATGATGCTGTGTGAAATGTCCAGCATTATTTATTTATTTATCTATTAAGTTTTGTTTATAGATGATAAAATAGATTTTTAACCCGAATAACCTTTATAAAAATGAAATTGGACATAAATAAAAAAATACTTCTTTTGTATGAGACAAAAAGATGGAGCAAAAAGGCCACCCGAAGGCCCCCGTGGCCTATGACAATAATAATACGTTAAAATAATTATACGCGAGCGAAGCGCGGGGCGTTCCACTGTTCATTATTAACCACTGGAAAAGTCTTCAGGCAAGTTTACCGGAAATTATTCAGCGTGATATATTGGCAGTACCAGACAGGCAGTAGGTAGTCATGTCATCGTGCCGTGGGCTTCGCACTGCACGCAAACCGACTACATTAATTAAGACGATTCCCATAGCATATTAACTTTAGTATGGAAAAAAAATATTTTTACCACTATTTAGTGGCTATGTGCTCGTTTATTGAAGGAATATTAGTTATAAAATAAATATGTTATGCATTTTCACTCTTTTGCCACCTGTTTTTAATGTAACTGTTAGTTTTATAACCTAAATATGAAATAATAGGTATCTAAAATGTTAAATATTCATCATCTTCTAAAGTTGACGTCGTTTTAACCTGCAGCTATTAGTGTGTATTAGGCGGAAAGTAAGCTAATAAAACCCGTTAACTTTTTTCATAACTCCTTACGATAAAATAAAACATGTGTCCAATTCACACGTGGTAGAAGTGAAACCTTCAAAAATGTGGGCTTTTTCGTTTCATCGAATGCATCCTATATCATTTTCTCCCACGTTAAATCTTATGAATTTAGGTGTCTGTCTATTTTTACTGTCGCTTTATCGTTTCATCGACTTTCAAATCACAACCGAAGTTTTCACTTCAAAAAATCGCGATGTGAGCGCCGTGAGTACACGTGAAAATCATTTGATCTGGGAGTCGCTTTAAGTGAATTTCTCGTAGGCAGGTAATGTACACAACGTACCATAAATAGGTACCCAATCGTATGGCTTATGACGCATATGATTTCCTACTTAGTCATTGGGTAGATAGCATTATTTTTTTCATTTTAACAGACAACATTTCCATTGCTTACTGAATAAATTCTTCTGTAAGTACTTTATATTTTTTAGTTAAATTGTATGTTGTACTTATAAATAACTAGCTTCTGCCCGCGGCTTCGCACGCATAGTACATACATAAAAAGTAGTCTATGTCCGTTCCTAAGATACAATTTATATCAATACCAAAGATTCAATGATTCAAAGATATTTATTAGATGATAAAAATGTAACAATGTGAAACAACATGCTTGACTGGTTTACGGTATGCAAATTAGGTACCAAATTTCATCAAGATCCGTTCAGCCGTTTAGCCGTGAAAAGTTAATAAACAAATAAACAAAACTGATAGACACAGAGACACTTAGAAATATATGAGTATAATAACTGAATTAAAATATACGACGTACTGGTCAACATATAATGCTGGGTCATAAGAACAATAGCAGATCGACAGCAGAACTGTCATTGATGCAAAAAGTTCTGCTAATACGATCGCTACCAAACTTCACACGCTAGGCCCATCTGAAGAATTCTATAGGGCACATACATAAATACACACATCGCCTTTTATATACTTATTATTGAGTGTATTGAGTGCATTCAGTAAAAATAGTTGTTATTTATTTATTAGTACGAACATGTCAATAACACTAATTAAAAAAGAACAATAATAGAAAAAATAAATGATAATACAAATAAAAATATTAACTGGTAGTAAAGTAAGCATCTACCTACACAGTCAAACTTCTCACAGAACCTCAGACATTCAGATAAGAATCACCTTCCATCCGTCCGCAAACAGACTTCTCAAAGAAACCTCAGACATTCAGATAGAATCACCTTCCATCCGTCCGCAAACCGTCATTCCGCAACATTCAGTTTTCTCATAAAAGTTGTAAAACATAAAAAAATCTATTGTTGTAGTCAACAGGTATCTTTATCGCGTCACTACATATTTCGAACCAGTGTGGTAAAAGGATTAAGAAAAAAGAAAAAGAGAAATGGAGAAAGGCCTCAGATGCTCCTTCCATGCACTTAGCACTGTCTGCGAACTTTTTAGGTTCTACGACATGCTGGTTTCCTCAAGAGTCTTTCCTTCACCATTTGACAGTACTGGTATAGCGAACATGCATTTCTCCAACAGAAAAATCTATTGTTCAAGGATTCGAACCCGAACTACCACTAGACCTCCAGTGCTCGGGTACATCGCGTTCATCGCGTATTACTTTTCATTTATTCTTTTTCAAATGTTTCAATTTCATTTTCAAATGTTTGTATGATCTGTAAGTATTTTTCTCTGGTATGTGTGTTTCTATGTATAATATGTATGTATTTACAAAGAAAAAGTATATAGGTAGTATATCAGTCATGTGGTACCCATAACACAAGCTCTGCTTACTTTGGGACCAGATGATGTGTGTTGTGTGTGTGTGTTGAAATGTCCGAAAATATTATTATTATTAAGATACAATCTAAATCCATACCAAACTTGATTGATGCAAAAAAAAGTTCTGTTGATCCGATCGCCACCTTCACAGGATCACCCGCTTGGCCAATCTGAAGATTTCCTAAAAATTTCATCGAGATTGGTCCAGTCGTTTCGAAGTCTATAGGGAATATAATTATGTTATACATCCACATCGCCATTTATAGATACATACTATATTACAATCTTACATTCATAATTTACTCTATGACATGCAAGATCTACCTAATTGGAGTTGCTTGTACCTTCGTACATTTTTCTTGAGAGTTTTGTTCTATAGATTATGCTCTATGACAAAGAATAATGCCTGAAACAATGCTTTAACTGACCATACTAAAATAAAAGTTTGAACAGTTACTTACACCATAATACCCATTTCAATAATGAGACGCATTTACCCGTAAACTATCGTGCATGTCTATTTACAATGTAACTACAGAACAGTACCCCACCGTCCCCAACTATAATCCGTAAAGGGTTATCCACCCCCGAGTCATGCTGAACCCTACTTACCTCAGAGTAAAGAAGCACAAGTTATAGAGTAAACCAACGAGTATGAACAGTGAAACCTAGACTAGACCATTTGTTACCATGATGATGAGAAAAAATTAGATGTCGACTACGAAAGACATATTATGGGATTTTTAGTTATTTTAGACGCCTAATGCTGTCTACGGTTTATTAAAGAGTTATCCTAAGAGACGAGCGTGGCGCAGTGGGCCAAGGCCCGCCTGAGACGCAAAAGGTTGCGGGATCGATTTTCGCAACAGGAATAATGCTTGCATTATCTGCATTTTTTTACAAAAAAAAAGTACGAGTTGTTCATTCCTGTGGTTCATACGTTGGATATCATTCCTGTGGTTCCCATAACACAAGCTCTGCTTACATTGGTGCTAAATACTGTATGAAATGTCCAGCATTATTTTTATTATCATTCGAAACCACTAGAACAGAATCGTATACAGTTTCAAGAATTGAATATTTAGTAGCGGTTTTAATCATGTCCTCTCACTCGTGCAACAGTATTGTACGAGTGAGAGGATTAAACCGGTGATTTAAGATTCGTTTCTTCATTGAACTGTTTCTGCGTATCTTTATGAAAAACAGGCAAGATACATGATTTTTTGCTTTACCGTGATCGAGTAAAAAGGAGTCACATTCGGGGAAGGATCCGATTGACCTTGATGTTATGGCTCCTAGGGGTCGGACCCTCCGCGCCACCCTTGTTACCTGCAACGCACGCAGCGTTCCGCCAGCGCCCTTCACGGGGTAATTATACCATGACTCGCCGATGCAATTACGACGCAAATTGAACGTAATTTAACGTAATGTTTTGGTTTGTATTTCTAGTGAGACATGGAAAGGTCAATATTTGAGTCACTCACAAAACAATTTAACCGTAGGTAGGTATTTAAAACTGTTTTCCACTGTGACCTTTTCAGATATCCTGCTTTAGGTTTGTATTGTAAGTACGATATGGTTACAGATAAAGGTACTTACACATATTATATGAATTAATATGGTGATGTTTTAACCCAAACGATTAATGACTTTTCCAAAACGCGACATTGACCCTAATAGTAAATAAAAATACCTAAATTAATGTAAATTTTTTAAATGACAGTACTGAAATAAGTTTAAATTGACATTTATTTTGATACCTTTATTACATTGATTTTCCTAGGATTTACCGCAATTTGAATCAACACCTCTTCACATGATGACTAAAGTGCTCTAAAACACGTTAATTTAGAATTGTAAATTAACAGAGTGTAGGTAATTTAAAAATGTTGCCGTAATTCAGACTTTGGTTTAAATAAAACTATAGATTCAGGGCCAGTCCCATCAATTGATGAGTATTTGACACCTTCCTATTTCTCTTCTTCTTCTTCTTCTTTTCTTCCTATAATGGCATCTCTCTTGTCGACAATTTGGCCAGTTTCAAGTGAACTTTCTCGGGATTCCGAGTCGTTCTGAGTCGTTCAAATCACATTGCACCATAACACACTTATAAATTCAATTGTCCCTACTTGACCTAATAATTTATTCATTAATATTCCGCTAAGATTACTGAATAAAACATACAATAACATGAGAAAAAATAAATAATTTAGAAGTGCTATGTCACTTGATGAAATGACAGGCGAAGAATAATTCATATTTCTCTGTCTATTGCAGAATTGAAACTACTGTCTTAAAATACTCTAGGACGCTAGATTGTCTTCGCTTCCTTTGTGTGAAAATACGTTTTGAAGATCTACGGAGAATCCCAATTTTGATTCAAGTGAAGTTAGGCACAGGTGCGGGCGACAGAAAGTATCCGAGCAGTAGAAAATAGAGCAAGGGACGCGAAAACTAGGTTGCGACGACTCACAACCTCACAGATGAGAAGAGGTCAAAGATGGGAGCTTTTTGGCTTTATCAAATAGGATAGACGGTAAGATTATAGTGGTATTGAAAGCACGTTTGTTACTGGTTATTTATTTGTTATCATACGAAAGGTTAAAGACCGCTGTGTGTTTAAAAGACAGTGATAGCCTTTTTTACCAGCAGCCTCTTTTCGCTAACCCAGGTCAATTAGTAAAAAGTATTTAAGTAGTATATCAATCATATGGTACCCATAACACAAGCCCTTACTTTCGGGGGATTCTGTGAAAATGAAATGTCCAGCATTAATTATTTATTTCCTACTACAAAAAAAAAATTTCGAGGTAAATTTGACAAAGTGGTAGATGAGTAAATTTTCGACCTATGATGTTTCGGTTTTTCTCACTATTAGGTAGACTTGTTCGGGGAAAGCGAGGAAATGTTTTTAAAAAATATAAAATAATTGAATTAAGATTATTTAATATTAACGAAACGATACATGAAGTGGTCAAAGACAGAATGACCAGACAATCTCTAGTTTATCTTACTGTGGTTTTGCTACATCAGCCGTCTGGGCCGGCGACCATGCGTAAGCATTATTAGGAATGAGAAATAAACATTGTAAGTGCTTAATTGGCTATAAATATGGATTGGTTAATTGGTTCAGGCAATGTAACTCCTCCCTCCGTAAGTTCGAGATTATCTGAAGGATGAGGATTATCTCGAGTCTTTTCCCTAATACAAAAGTTTCTAATCCTATTTTTAAATCCAAAAAACAAAAGACATATAACTAATAAAACGCAAAACACAAAATTTCCTATGCTAACACTCTTATAATCTAAAGCACTATCGTGATTTTTATTATCACTGATAATTTCACTTTCACTGTTCTTTAAAAGGTCGATACCGTTGAGATCGACAGGTTTCTTCTGCATGTCAGATGGGCTGACCAATATTTTGGGCAAGTTGACAACTGGAAGTTTTGTATATGCTATATCTTTTCCTTGGCGTTGGTGTCTTTTAAGCTTTATTTCCTTTATATTGATTTGACAATCATCATCTAAAGTTAACAGATGAGTTCCACTTATGGGTTCTTGTGTAATCTCGTCTTCGCAGTACCTGGTAAGTAATGTTTCGGTTTTCACGTAGATGATCCAGCGATTTGGCTGTATGAGTTCTGCTTTTACATCATTGATTGTAACCGGAACCGGATGACAACTCGAGATATTTGTAGAAAATTTCATAAGCTCGGTAATACAATCATCTTCGATTAGCGGTAATGCGTCGTTCTCGAAACATAAGAAGCGGGATTCATCAACTTCGCGGCAAGGCTGGGAGAGCGGCGTTATTTTCAACCCTTTCACCAGTACGTAAGGATATTTGGGCAGGATAAGAGAGGTAAGGTCATTGATTGTGTCATGGATAGGTAAGGGAATCAATTTAATGTAATTAAATTCCTCATTCCTAATCAAAGGAATATGCATAATGAGTTTTATCTGATTTTGTTTTATGTACGCTTTCATCTCTATACACTGCTCTATTTTTACAACGTTTTCAGTCTTAACTGGAAACACTAATCTATTAGTTTTCTCAATCTCCTTTAATAATAATACTAATTCATCTGTGTCTACGATTGATTGGTGTAACAATTTAATTTTAGCAAAAGCAATAGCCGTTTCAATCTCATTCAGCCTTATGTAGAGTGTCTGAAAGTTATGTATAAAAACGTTATAGATGTGAATAATTTTATTACTAGTTTGAGATAACTTTGATTCATTTAAACTGCGTTTAATATCTTCAATACTCTCTTCAATCTGAATGAAATTGTTTATAGTAGAGTTCGCTATTTTTGTGAACGTACCCATCATTTCAGTAACGATTGTAATTTTCTTGTTTATTGCGTCTTGTTTTGTCTTTACTTCATGAATTAACTTTTCGTACATCACAGCGTCGTCATTGTCAAGATTACCTGTGATCGTCTTGATCAATGAACCGATAGGGTTTATAAAACCACGCTTAGCTCTTACCGATGGAATCAATTGTTTATACTTATCTATAGTTATATTCATAATGTAATCTGTTTGTGACTGTACTTCGATAAAGTCTATATCAAAAGCTTTGGTCTCGAAACAGCTTTGTACTTGTCCTTTAAGTCTTACATAGCTACCTATATTTAACTCTAGTTCTTGGTGAAGAAACCTTATATCTAAAATCTTAATAACAGTCCATGTATCATGGCTAACGACAGCTTGACCTTCCTTTACAGGTAGCAGTCCCGGGTTCTTGTCAATCGGCTGCAGATGAAGGGCCTGGCTTCGGATCACTTGGACCACCAGAAGAATTAACCTGTGGAGGGCGCTTTATGTCTTTAATGGGAACTTTAGTATTCCGGTTATGTGTTATAACTGGTACAACGTTCCTTTCTATAGCTCCGGTAACCTGAGCTTTCTGAAATCGCGGTTTATCTTTGCTGCGTCTAGTATTGACTCCTTTAATGAATACTGTATCGCCTATATCTATGTCGAAATCTTTTTCTCCACCACGTTTCTCTATAACGGCTTTCTTTTTATCGATTATTCTATCTGTTAAATACTCATATAAATGCTTAGTTCTTCTTACGTGTTCTTTTACCAATTGTTGAGTAAACTGTTTATTAAAATCTACATAAAACGCGCTATTAGATTCGGTATGGCCGAAAACTACTTCAAATGGAGTGAGACCTGTGGTAGAGTGGATCGTATGGTTATATGACATTACTGCATAACTCATGACTGATGCAGCGTCAGTTATCTTTTGTTCATATTTGGCGATTCGATATATCTCTATAATAGTAGAGTGGAATCTTTCAACTATTCCCATAGAGTTGGGATTATGAGGGGTACCAATATGAAGTTCGATCTTATAAAATGATAACATTTCTTTCATGAGAGTGTTGTTGAATTCAGTACCAGGGTCTGAACTGATTCTACTAGGAGTTCCATACAAGGAGAAGTATTTTATCAGAGCCCGAACAGCTTCAGGGGTAGACTTAGTGCTGATCTCAAATGCTTGACCTAGTTTGCTGAAGGCGTCAACTATTGTGAGATAATGTTTTCCATCAATTGAGAAAGTGTCCATGAATAACTCTTGGAATGGTTTAATTTGAGTCTGTGATAGTTGTAATTCAGGTTTTAATGGTTTACGATCATACTTCATTTTTTTACAGAGTTCGCACGCATTTAAGATGCTGGCCACCGTCTGGTCCATATTATTCCAATAAAATGTACGTCTTAAATGTACTAGCGTTTCTTTAATTCCCCTGTGACTATTTTTTCCTACATGGTATTTAAGTACAATGTCTCGCTGCTCAGCTTCACTATCTACATAAATTACTCTCTTGGTACACTCGTAAAATTTCACAGTTCCTTTCTGAAATAGAAATATGGAGGCCTCTGAAAACTGTTTGCGATGTAAAGGGTCTTCAAAATAAAAGAAATATTTAATTTTAGGCCTAATATATCCTTTCAGGAACCTTTTAATAAGGTCTGGGTTATTTAAAGGTAAGTGGATCTCTAATACCTTTTGTTTGTTCCTAGATAAATCTTTAACCGATAACTCGTCTCTGTTCCAGCTATGAACGAGGATCTGGTTTGGCTTACTATCTACGGCTTCTTGAAGAATAAGCATACCATCTGTATCCAGATCAAGAGCTGAATGGACCGTGCCTATGCTGTCGTTTCTTCCTTCAGATGCAGATGCAGTGGTACTACCCAATGATGGAATTGAGTAGTGCGATCGTCTACCGTTACCAGCTATTGATGTATTACTTTTCTCTGAATCGGATGAGATTACTATCGTAGGTGGCGTTCGCTCACGTGGCGAAGAGGCGCGAGAGGTGCTGTTAAGTTCTTTACTCAATCGTGTAATTTCCTCAGTTAAATCTATAATATGACGTTCTAATTTTTGTTCTTTCTTATCCAAATTAACCTTCATTGAAATATCGTCGTTATCTCCTAATGCGTTAATTCTAACCCGTGACAAAGCGTCAGCGTTGCAATTTTGCTTTCCTGCTTTATGTTTAATATCGTAATCGAATTCGAACAAACGTAATTTCCATCGTGTTAATTTACTGTTAGGTTCAGTTATAGATTTTATCCAAGTTAGTGGTCTATGGTCCGTATAAATTAAGAACTTCCTGCCGTACAAATACGGTCGGAAATGTTTTGTAGCCCATACTATGGCTAGAAGCTCTTTTTCTATCGTACTGTACCGCGTTTCTGCGTCGTTTAAAGTACGACTTGCGTATGCTATTGGCTTATCGCTACCTATAGGTCCCTGTGATAAGACAGCTCCGATCGCAAAGTTAGATGCGTCCGTTGTAAGGACGAATGGTTTGGTAAAATCGGGAAACTGTAAGAGCGGTGCATTGGTCAAAAGCTCTTTGCATTTTTCAAATGCGTTTATGTATTCTTGTTTAGTGCTATCAATTTTATTTTTCTTTTTTAGACATGAAGTTAATGGTTGTGTAAGCTTAGCAAAATCCTTAATAAATTTCCGGTAATAACCTACTAAACCAAGAAAACTCTTTATTTCAGTAGACGTTTTTGGTAATGGAAAGTTCTGAACTGCTTTAATCTTGTCGTTATTAGGCATAAGGCCATTTTTGGTGATGTTATGACCAAGATAAAGGACTTCCTTTCTTAAAAATTCGCATTTGTCTAGTGTTACTTTTAAATTAGTTTCTCTGAGTCGATTAAATATTTTACGTAGTTTCTCAACGTGTTCCTCTAAGCTAGATGAAAATACTATGATGTCGTCAAGATAAACTAAGCAATGGATACCCTGAAGACCTCGTAGCACATTATCCATGGCCCTTTGAAACGTTGCAGGGGCCGTCTTTAAGCCAAACGGCATCCGTTTAAACTCATAATGGCCTGATTGTGTCGTAAAGGCAGTTTTAGATCTATCTGCCTCATTTACCTCAATTTGGTGATAACCGCTAGCAAGATCTATTGTGCTAAAATACTGGGATCTGCCTATTTTATCAAACAGATCGGTAATATTAGGCAACGGGTACTTATCGTCGACTGTGATTTCATTTAGGCGTCGATAATCGATCACCATTCTAAATTTCTTTTCACCAGATGCGTCTATTTTTTTTGGTACCAGGTGAACTGGTGCACTCCAAGGTGAGTGAGAATCTGCAATTACGTTGTCTGCTAAAAGTTTATCTACTTGATTTTGAATTTCTTGATTAATAACAGGCGGATGTCGATAAGGCCGTATATAGATCGGGTCTTCGTTGGTCGTTCTAATATTATGTTTCACTTGGTTCGTGAAGGACAATGGTATTTTATCGCTATAAAATATATCACGATATTCTTGACACAACCTGAAAATACTTTCACGCTCCTCTTTATTCATGTGTTCTAAACGCAATTTTCTCAAATTTTCTTTCAATACTTCATCAATCATACATTCGTCTTTCACAAAATTTACCTTACATTCCTCATTTTCAAATATCGTAACATCGAAAGGTTCCTTGAACGTGATAACAGCTTTCACATCGGATGTATTTTGAATAACTGTTTCTGCAAAATAGTTCTCACACTTGACAAGAGCGGTAGGCATACGAACGCCTTTTTGGAATTGTAAATAATCTAAAATCGCATCTCCGTGTTGTAAGTTCGTGGGAATCCTAACTCTAGTTTCAGATCGTGGTGCTACATAGATTTCATACGGTGGATTGTAAATAATCGGTATGCTCGCGTTGTGAGTTAGTAACACTTGGTTACGCATATCGATATTTGCTCCTAACTTCGATAAAAGATCAGATCCTATTAAACCGTCGTAGCGTCCGTCAACATCATAAACGTAAAATTTATGAGCCAGTGCGCTCCTAAAGGTTTTTAACAATGGTATGTGTATTACTTCATTGTGCATGCTCTGGGCATGTGTGCTGATTACTGTGAACGGCTCGTAGTATTTGAATTCGCTAAAAAAATCGTTGGCTTTAACAGGGCTTATAAAAGATCTACTACTACCAGTATCAATGAGAAACTTTGATCTTATTTCTGGTATAACGACGTGAGGTAGTTTTAGAATACTATCGCAATAATTTAAACTAATTACCTCACCGCATCCTTCGAGGCTATCTCCTGAAAAATCGGACTTATAGTTTCCGAACTGATGTTTTCCGGGTTGATGTTTTCCGGCTGTACGGAATTGGTTTCATCGTGATTGGCCATGTAATAGCACTCATCAGAAGGGTACTCTACATTCTCGTTTACATAGTCATACACGTTTGTATAGTCGGGGTTATAGTCTTCGCAAAATGGAGGATCATTTATAAAATACAAATCATCCGCTACCATATTTTGTCTTATCGGCGCTGTGCGCATTGTAACGTCAGACTCTTGTAACCTAGGTTCCTGTACCTGCTGTTTCGGTACACCAAATTTATTTTGGTTGAAAGGTTGGTTCTGAATGCCGAACTTATTACCTTGCTGTTGGGGTATGCCAAATTTGTATCCTTGCTGTTGCGGGATACCAAATTTATAACCTTGGTGTTGTGGAATACCAAACTTATAACCGCCGTGTTGGAATGGGGCGCGTTGCGTAATAGGCTGGCCGAAAGTACGCTGGGGCTGTGTCCCGTATCTAAAACTTTGCGTGGGCGGCGCGTACCTCAATTGTTGTATAAAGTTTGGACGGAATCCATTCGGATTTTGTGGAATACCGAATTTAAAATTATTTGGCACATAGTCGAGCGCTGGTTTAAAACCTTGAGCGACCGGTAAAGGTTTCTGTGTATTTTGATAGTTTGATGAACTATGAGTTTGTTTTAATAATTTATTTTTAGCATCGTATTGGAACTTGAAATTAACCTCCTCGGTTACTATGCTTAAGGCGTGTTCCAAGGTAGAGCAACTTTTAAGGCGTACGATTCGAATCATATCCTCTGGTAAGTTATACAAAAACACGTTTAACGCAGTGTTATTATAAACTATCATTTTCGCTGCTTTAATTCCTTCATCGGTAAGTCTATTCACTTTAGCAAATAATGAACTACGGACGTTCTGAATTCTATGACAAAACTGGATGTACGTTTCGTTTTGCTTTAGCTTTAGAGATTCGAGCTCGATTGCTATACATTCTTCCGATCGAGGGTCACCAAAATGTTGGGTAAGTAAATCTTTCAATACCGCATATGTACAGATATTCGGATGGTCACTTAGTAGAGTCGCGGCTCTACCAGTAAGTCTGCTAGAAATAGCATGAAATAGATACAAACTCTGCGCTGCGTTTCCGCTAATCGCGCTTCCACTTATCACATACTCGCATTTGTTTAGAAATAAATTTAATAAATTTTCGTCCCCGTCATATTTAGGGATAAGCGATAAGGTTTCCTTAGGAATAGCCTTAATTTCCATTTTTAAAATATTAATTTTTACTATTACTATACTGATTTACCAATATAAGTGTAAACTAGTTTGCCTATTTAAGTGCGACTTAATATTACTTATGACTAATACGAATTAATTACGATTAACAGATCTGCCTATTTAAGTGCAAATCAATTTGCCAATTTTAATGCAAACAAAATCAGATAAACGCAACTAATAAGCTCGACAATTTAAGTTCGAGAAAGGAAGGTGGAAAAGACACAGGAATATACAATACAGGAAGTGAAAAGGTTTACTCACAAGCTGCTCGATCCCATGTCCTCCTGAAACCGCACTTTGACACTTCACTTCTTTCACACGCTTTTACCGTTCGAGAGTCGTAATTTATTTGGTTCGTTTATTTCCACGTCCGCGTATAGTCGGTTTTCATACGGATTTCAATTTTCGCGACACCGATTTTGGGGTTTTCACGAGCGAAGAAAATCCGGGAAAATCGTGGAAAATCCACAAGGCTGCGCCAGACTTGTTCGGGGAAAGCGAGGAAATGTTTTTAAAAAATATAAAATAATTGAATTAAGATTATTTAATATTAACGAAACGATACATGAAGTGGTCAAAGACAGAATGACCAGACAATCTCTAGTTTATCTTACTGTGGTTTTGCTACATCAGCCGTCTGGGCCGGCGACCATGCGTAAGCATTATTAGGAATGAGAAATAAACATTGTAAGTGCTTAATTGGCTATAAATATGGATTGGTTAATTGGTTCAGGCAATGTAACTAGGTACACCAGTAAGATAAACAGTTGTTTATGTCGTCATTCGGTGGCTACGAGTGGTCGCGCAAACAAAACAATTTGTTATTATCATCGTAAACAATTTATAATGTTGCCTTCTGAGCTATAAATACTTGTTTTTCGCAGCCGCAAGAGGCCGTATCATAAATTCAGTAGTGCAAGTTTTAGGTTTGTTTTCAATGATTACTTACGTTTTCTCTACCTTAACAAACCACTCTTGGCAAAGCATCATCGTTCAAACAGATCAACGAGTTAAGCAACCTTGTGCCTGGTCATTTTATGGATGGGTGACCGCAGTGGCGTTGTCACCTGAGCGGTCCGTGCTTTGGAGAAGACCTGACCGTGATGATGGAGATGGAAATGGAGGATAATGGATCTTATTAAAACGCGGCCCACTGTGGCACAGTGGGCGAAGGCCCGCCTGAGACGCAGAAGGTTGCGGGTTTGATTCGCACTGAGGGGCATGTTTGTATGATCTGCAAATGTTTGTTTCGGATCAGGGTGTTTTTCCATGTACAATATGTATTTACAAAAAAAAGTAGATATATAAGAACATCAGGGATGTGGTTCCCATAACACAAGCTCTGCTTACTTTAGGGCTAGATGATGCTGAGTAAAATGTCCGGCATTATTTATTTAACATGTGGTAGCATAATGGCCAGCATATAATAAGTACCTCTGAAGTAAAATTTAAGTAATACCTACTCATGATGCATTTATATTCCATTCCAGAACCAACCATTGATTGATTAATAAGCACTCATCCACTAAAAGCAATACTTCCAATTATCCAAAATCAAATCTAATACCAGGAGTGGTAATATTTCAATATATCTGCCGCCCTGTCTGACCGCCCGCCCTGCCAGCGCCGCCCGCCTAAATATACGTTTAGTTACTGTACGTTGTACTGTGGCCGGGGTGTGTGCCACTCACGCACCGGAAGTTGCCCTAAAGCCTTCTTGTTTCGTGTGTCTGTCAGTAGATAAACTTACGTAGTTTTGGGTGTATTTAGATTTTCTATACATTGGTTTTAAACTACCAATTTTAATTTTATTTTATAGCTTAATTTTTATATTATAATAATAACTAGTGATCTCCCACTGGTCGAAATTTGACCATCATGTATTTTTTATGCATAATTTAAAAAAAAATAGCATTCTGCACTCCTTCTCTATATAAACTACTAGCTGCTGCCCGTGGCTTCGCACGCGTGGTACCTACATTAAAGGTAACCTATATCCGTATAATAAGTATTAGTAGGGACAAGTGTGGGAAACTTCATACTTAATCGTCCGCGCAATTTTCGGACAAAGGGGTACAAAGTTCGTATTAATTAATAGATAATACATTTAATTATTTTCTCTCACAAAGGTTCTCATAAGTACTAAGAGCTAAATATTTTGTACTTTTTAGAAATTATAGACCTGTTTTGCGAGAGACTGGTTCAGGAAATAGGTTTGCGAAAACTGTGTTATAGGTCACTATAGGCCACAATATATCGAGAGCAATGATATATTGTAAGAATTCATATTGTAGTAGTATCGAGTACCTATTTCTCGCGACTACCTGACTACCGCGAAGCCTAGCCTAGTCACCGCCGAATAGCAAGGCTGCCCTCGTTTTCGAACTACCCCCACTTGGTCTTCAAATTCCAAATACATTACGAAACACCACACTAACAGTATCCACGCTCTGATATAATGAAACGCGACGCGCACTAATAGGCAATACGCGATAAAAACGCTAACTACTTTAAAATAATATAATATACATTGTAAGAAGTCTGAATTGACGTCTAATACTTTTCTATCCTTAGTGCATAAAAGTAGAATCCCCAGAGCCCACAGTTCACCCACAAGGAAGTGCTACTTATCCAATCATGATATGATAAAAGCAATAGTTTTTGCAGACATTTGAATTTTAAAATTGCGTAATTTTACCCAGTAACGGCTGAACAGGTTTTGATTAAACTTGGTATAAATGTAGCCTGTGCATATAGGCATTTTTATGTAGGTACTACGCGTGCAAGGCCTGGTGCAGACGCTAGTAAATTTATAAGCGCCTCAGGATATTCCCAGAGAGCCTCGTGAAATCACGCAGATACATGAATCATACGCAAGCCAGGTAAGTTGATTTATTGAATGAGTCAGTATCATTACCCAAACAGTACCTACTGCTCGTATTTAGGTTGATATTTCGATTGCTCTTTGGTGGACTACGGACTATCCGGGTAACCACCCGTAGCTTCTGTTTATAAATAAACTAGCTACCCGCCCGGCTTCGCACGGGTGCAATGCTTATACTAAATATACTACAGAATGTCTAATGTGATAAGAAACCTCAAAAATTATCAGTGTGTATCTACTATATTATGCATGTATTATACGTATAAACCTTCCCCTTGAATCACTCTATCTATTTAAAAAAACCGCATCAAAATCCGTTGCGTAGTTTTAAAGATCTAAGCATACATAGGAACAGACAGCGGGAAGCGACTTTGTTTTATACTATGTAGTGATATTGCAGGCTAATGCACACAACACCATCTAGCCCCAAACTAAGAATAGCTTGTTTTATGGTGACCAGATGACTCATAGAATACCTATCTACTTATATATTTTTATATATAAAATACTTATAATGCTTTATAACACCCAGACACAGAACAAACACCTATGTTCATCACATAAATGTTTATCCTGGGAGAAAATAGAACCCTCAACCTACAGTGTAGAAGGTAGAGCTTCTAGCAACAGAGCTGACAGGCCAAATATGTGGTGGGTAAGTCACTCGATACTTACTACTTACCTACGGACTGGCCTCTCAGCTTACAAACATTTGTGTAATGAACATAGATGTTTGTTTTGTGTCTGAATCTTATAAAATATTAAGTATGAGTATGTATTTAAAAATATATAAGTATTGTCAGTGGTTCCTATAGTACTACGCATGGGGCTAGATGATGGTGTGTGCATTTTCTACCAATAGCTAACTTAGACGTTCCTTTAAAGGCTCTGCAAGGTTGGTTGACCGCAAGTGGAACGAATGTGACTCGTGCTTAAGAGAGCACGACAAGCAGTCGGTCCCAGCTTTTCAAAAGCGCCTATGACGCAACCTGGTAACTCCATTACCATAGTTGTCCACTTCTTCTTCTTCTTATCGTGTCACTAGTTCTTTTAAACCAGTAGCCAGTGTGATGAAAGTGCGCCTCAGAAGCACACGTCTTTATTTTGTAAAGAAAGAATCATACGGGCGGGAGTAAGTAGTATCTAGTACTTTTCTAATAACAGTATGATTTTATAGAATAGGTAGGTACTACTTAATGCTATTTTGACATTGACTTTGGCTTAATGTAGGTGTTAGGTTACCTTGATAATAGTAATTGCAAATGTGTGACGTCACGGTAGGTAGGATTTTGGATGTAGACTTGACAATTGAGGCAAGTATGTATATAGATGTAGTGTAATCGAATACATATTATAAAAGCAAAAGTTTGTGTGGCTTCGGATGTCGGGATGTCGGGATGATTATGTTTGTTTGTGCTGTAACGACTGAACAGATTTGGATTAACCTCGGTACAGATGCAGTCTGTGCCTGTACTTTGCGTACAGGTTACTTTTTATGTGAGTATTTCGCGTGCGCAGCCGTTGGCAAAAGCTAGTATTTTTATGACTAATGCTGATGCTGGGGAAACTGTTGCCTTAGGGGAAAACGAAGCACCGGCATAATAATTATTATTAAGATCGCAAGAAACACATTTTACTTATTCAAATAGTGGTCCTTCGATTTTCCTACTACATATATTTTAAATGCGAATGATTGTGTGGGTGTTTGGATATTTGAATGTTTAGGTTATTCGTGATAGGATGTTTTTACGTTTGGATGTTTGAGTGTTTGGGTGATTGGGAGTTTGAATGTTTGGGAGTTTGAATATGTGGGTGATTGATTGTTTGAGTGTTTGGGTGATTGGGAGTTTGAATGTTTGGGTGATTGGGAGTTTGAATATGTGGGTGATTGATTGTTTGAGTGTTTGGGTGATTGGGAGTTTGAATGTTTGGGTGATTGGGAGTTTGAATGTTTGGGTGATTGGGAGTTTGAATGTTTGGGTGATTGGGATTGGGATTTCTATAAAACTGCGCTAAATAAACTTTCCAGGCAGTGCATTGAGTACTTTCGTCACACTTGTTATTTTTAGTGACATTAAGTAAGCCATTGTCCTGGCGCAGGATGACCAAAAAAAATAATTAACAAATGAAAAAATGAAAAAAAAAAAAATATGCACTCCGGGAGTGCCGACAGAAGTGAAAACTTATTTTGGCGCGTTAGAAATTTTTTAGATGGGTACTAGGGTTATTGGGTTATTGGGTTATGAATTGCATTTTATTTATGAATTGTACTTTATTAGTTATTAGAAACTTTAATATTTACATTTAATATTCTTTTATGTTTTTGTTCAGAATGTAGATAATATATCAAAGAACCTAACTCAGTAAACTTCTCCATACAAAAGTAGACTGTAAATATGTGAATTAAGGTTTATAATCAAATGGGGCGAGCGCGGCAGCCCTGCGTCTCGTAACGGTGTCGCGAGTCCAGAGGTTTTACCTCATCTAAAAATATGCGTACCGCGCTAAAAGAAGTTTTCACTTCAAAAAAAAATTTCAGCATTCATATGATAGCATATACAATGTTTAAATGCACTTTGATGCTGCTCGAATTTTAATTACCTTTCAGCAATCTTCACACTAGGCAAGCCTGTATTGTGAAGACCAGACTATAGAAATGAAAATAAATACTGGCCAATCAAGCATCAAATGAACAAACGTATTGATCAGTCCTCTATCTGAATTCCAAATCAGAACGTTAATTTTATTCCCAGCCTCTATGCATAAATATTCTAACTACAGCCTAACGTATAGCCAATGTCCACCATCCCTTTCGCACCACATAAAATCAACGCTCAATATTAGCAATAGTATCTCATAACCGCCGCACATCAATAACATTTGCACAGTCCCCCTTTACCCCACTTTGCCCCCGGCCTCGCTGTCCAGTGGGGGAGAAGGGAAGCTCGGGCAGAGTGGTCCCCCGCTCGAAGTGCGCACATCGGTTCAAATCAAAAGCTGTGTGAACGGTTGATGAAGCGAAAACTTCCGGTCTTGTTGGTACAATGATGAGCACGGGTTGTTACTTGTTAGTGATGGATCGAGGGGTTGATTATACGAATACTGTAATTGGATACAAAAATAATCAAACATTTCACAGAAACTTTTTATTTTAAATAAACCTGACAAGTGCGAGTCTGATTCGCGCACCGAGGGTTACGTATCAAATTGGTATTTAAATTTTGTCTCCCTTACACAATATACGTGACGATTGATTCGCCAACTGCAAAATGCAAGTTTGTTACCTTAAAATATTTTTTATGTGAAAAAACTGGAAATTAACGGGTTTTTATTTCTTCGTCTGCCTGTTTATTCTCATTAAAGTACCTATTAGTAATATTAAGGACAACTAAATGGAAATAGCTACTGTTCGGTTTATTAGAAGAGCTATGAATCTCTTCGCGATTTCATCCGCGTCTTTACAATGTTTTTTCTCATAGAGGATTTACTATTGAAAAACCTTCCACTAACACAATTTGGTTACAATCGATCTGTCTATGGCCACTGGAGGGAGGTAAAACTCCAGCATTGCCTCCCCCAGCGGTGTATTTTCTGGAGAGGATATTCAAATTTCAGATTTCTGGTTTTAAATTTTCGCAAAATTGCAAAGTTTAGCTTACACAGACGGTAAAGATACGAAAACTTTTAAAAATGTTTTAAGTTAAGGCTAACCTAACATTTTCATGGTTATTTTTGCTTAATATACGGTAGAAAAAATATTATCAATTGAATATAAAAAGATTAAGAAGTAAGTATCTACTTATTTACAAAGTTTTTCATGTCGATAAACCTAAGGCGAAGCAACCTTTACAAAACAAAGCGAAAAAAATATGTATGAAATGCACATAAACTTACAGTAAAGCAGTTGAGAAGAGGCCAGGCTCATTACAGCTTACCATTGCGTCTGACCCCCCTCCCCCTGCGGGCGGCTGGGGGGGAGAGGGCACGTACGTATGTGGGGACAGGGTAATGATGTTTCTCAACAAAACAGCTTTCTGCACTTTATAATAGACAAAACATGTTGTCTGCGAGGCTTTTATTCGAGAAAAGTAGACCGAAAGTAAAGAAGTAGAAGTAGACGAAGTAAGTATGCTTTTATTAAACTGTTTTATTTATTGGGTAATATTAAAAATTTAGATTTAAAAGACCTCAGTAAAAAAGTAAATTTGTAGTTTTAGTAGTAAGTTTATTTCAAAAAAATATAATTGTCCGTGACGCTAATACGCGAATAGGCGTGAATAAAAATGCCAATTTTAATAATAAAAATCCCGAAATGAAGTAACTGTAGGAAGACATTTGTCAACAACAGCAGTCACAGTGACGGATGAGCCGGCGATGACGCGCCAGGGGGGGCGCGCCGCCGGGCGGGGGAGCGGGAAGGAGAGTGGGGGCAAGTGGGGACAAGCGGGGGTCATCTTAGCCCCCTTGAGCGAGCGATGTAAACCTGCACTTACGTACTTTACGCGACTTGATATGGCGGTGGTCAATTTCGTACTTTTTACCTCTACAGCGGGACGGAGAACATTGTATCTACGAGTGAAGTTACTCTATTAAGTTGAAAGAGGATCATTAATATGTCTATTATAGTATAAAGAATATGCTTTTATTATAATTATATTCATACAACTCCAAGAAACATGTTTCGATCTATTTTAGATAAAATTAATTTCAATATTAGGTAGCTCCGTTAATCCAAATGGAGGATTCGCCAATTAAAATAAAAAGCAAATTATTAAGTAGCTAACCCATTTATAAGCAATGATAAAATGTTTTATTTATTTTATTTTAAGTGTTTTATCTGTAAGTTAATGGAGTCCAGTGTGATATCACTGCATAACGGCATGTTAACGTGTTAGTGAACCCTCGGAAACCCACCTTTTACACTTCAATGTTAGCTTGGTTCGATAGCACCCCATTTGGGGCACACATCGGGGTATGAAAACAATCGCGCAGCGCACAGCGCAGTTACACCGATTACACTACAACTATCATTACGGCGCACTATTGATTCCTAATCCGCACTTCCGGATGTTACGTAACACCCCTCTCCCCCCTTCCGACACCTCCCCGCCCGCGCCCCTTCGCGCCTGCAAAGATTTACAACCGGCCAGGCCGTTCCGTTTGACGAATGATTGGCCGGCAGCTCGCTTGTTACGGGAAGCCTTTACGGATTGTTTTGTTTTCCCGCTTTCGTTTTGGTCTAATGTGAAAATGTCACGGATTGGGGACAAATGTTCAGAGATAGCAGATAGAATAGAACGGTTCTATTTGGGATTATCCGAGGTGCAGGTTTCTTCGAACTCTATTTGTATGTAGGTCAAACGAAGCTTTCGGCAGAGGGTAGGTGCTAAATCGGAACGATGTCGCAACCTCAAAATTAGCGACGTATCTGGACTGGACTATCTAGGGCATTTTAAGTTATGATTAGAAACTACACTGTGACCCGATACATATTTAAAGAGTGTGGTTAGATTTAGAGCATAGGTAGATAGTTTGCTCGCTCTCTCGAGATTCGATAAAATGGGTCAAATTAAAATGTTAGTACTTCATGCAAATCACAATATTAGCAGTGTCGTGCCAACGTTATTCGAGCAAACGGCACTTTATTTCGAAAGCTCGTTTAAAATCGCGCCTCCAGACCCTCCCTCAGGACTGGCACAAAATAATAAAATGATGAGGATAAAATACCTTCTATTTTTGTAGACCACGAGGCATTTCAACGGGGATTTGGCCGGAGTGAAACAGTACTTGTTATCCCGAAGGTACCCTCCACGACAGACTGGCGTATGGTAAAATTGTAGAATGAAGGAGCCTAGAACGATATACCGTTCAGAAAATTACTCATAACATTTTTTTTTATGACTTATTTCCATTCAAAAGACAACTAAACTATCTGATAATGGAAATACAAAACGATATAATTTTATCTAAAATTCATAAGGCAGTGTTTAAGTGGGAAAAGGAGCGGGCAAGAGGCTGCAGCCACTTCACTAATCATCCCCGCTGCCGCCCTCAAAAACCCGCAAGCTCAGTCTCAAATTATTTTTCAGTCTTTCAGGACGCTTTATTATTGCTTCCCATACTCTCAGGAAAAGGCAAATGACGCCATTACAACACTCAAGTAGGTACTTTGTTATTTTTACGAATCTCATTGTAATGGAGCGGTCGTGCGATCCCTGTGATCGTCCATCGTATTTTTGCCATCAATCATCGAATCCCAAACAACGCTAATAAGTAGGTAATCTCTTGAACGATAAAGCCCCAAATCAGTTCTTAGAATTTTAATTTCGAAATATACATAAGTACTTATTTCTTACACATTCTTAGTGGTGATCCTTTATTATTTGGAACCCAAATAGTATAAACTTAATTTAGTTCAAAACATAAATATTTCACGTAAAAATACCCACCGGTCAAGCAAGCGCTCTATAGAGCGTAGAAGTAGGTACCTACTGTGATTTAATCTGTCATGGTGCGAACACGAGGTAGACTCTGACGGACGGATGTCCTGAAAGGTTCACGGTGTCGGCGTCGGCGGCGGCGGCAGCGGCAGCGGCAGCGGTGGCCAGCGGCACCGTGGGCGGCCGCTGTGGGCGTGCAAGCGAGCGCTGCACCGCCCCGCCCCCCGCGCCCCACGCTGTTTATTCTCGACCGTGCTGGCGGGGCGACACCGACAGTCGCCCGCGTGACGCGCCACCGATCACACGCGTGCGTCAGGTAACTACCGCGGACGGACCGAGCGGTGCATTCGACGCCGGACATAACTAAATAATCAACGCGACGCAATTTCAGCGACTATCACGCGCGTAGGTGTGTACGAGAAGGGTGTAGGAGAAATGTCACGGAAATGCATCTTGTGCGAGTGCAAGGCGCAGCCGGAGGGTCGCGGGGGTGGGTGCATGCTATGATGGACATCGTATTGATTTCTATCTGCCCGCTCCTCCCTTATTGTGGTGGTGCAGGGCGCGCTATCGATCGCTGCACCGGCACCGGCCCTTTGAGTTAGCACCCCGATCGCCAGTCGCTAATGGACGTTTTGCATTGCAGTGCCGACAGTGGAATTGAGTGCGAATCAGTTTTGGTGTTACGTCACGTGGACGTTAACTACGTGAGTAACTTTTGCGCGAAGATAATTGCAATTGAATTAGTTATTGCGATGAAAAAATTAGTGTAATAGCTTCAATTATAAAACATTTATCTTTAACATCTATTTTAATTACTGCTAAAGTATTTGAATCTTAAATTGCAATACCAAATTGAAAACGTTGATTAGTCTTAGTTTTACCATTATGTTATTACTTTTTGATTGCGTTTTAATGTCTATTTCACCTTGTGCAATGATTTATACTGCCAAATACAAATTTATGAAATTAGCACATTTTATGAAAAATCTCGTAACCGTTTAAAATTCAAATAATAACAACAAATATATAGTAAATAAATTATCGTAGACACCGCGCCCAAACAAGCTTTAGTTCAAACGTAATATTATTAATATTTATCGTCTACCCGCCACCCTTCTCTGCGTGCACAAAATATATTCGTACAATTTTTTATGATGCGTCGACATGTTACCGCTTCGATCCGAACCGCAACAAACAAATAGTTTCATATTTAAATTAAAAAAAATATATTAACAAATAAATTATTTACAGAAAACAAAACACGCAATAAAAAACAAACAAGCTTTAAATTATCTACGTTCCAAAAATTAAGAAGAAACCAATTCGAATTTGAAGCATTCGAAATTAGATCTGCGAGCGCGCGCAGGTCAAAGAGTAATAGTTTTGCTGCAAAGAGAAGTGACAAGGCGTTAAAGTGGCGGCGACAGTGGGCGCGAGGTTGGAATGCGCGGGATTGGATTCGTTTAGCGCGCGCGCACGCCCCGACATCGCCGTGCCGCCCTCGGAACACCCGACCATGGCGACCGACACTGGTGAGTACTCATACCTACTACACTACAATTCAATATAGTTAAGAACCCCTTTAGTCATCATTTCAGCAACCATTATCAACGCAATTCACGTTAAGATGTCAAATCTCAGATGTTTCACGGTGCAAATGGAGCCTTTATCGGACCGTCTGTTATTTACCGAAAACCAGTTCAAATAAACAACGAATCACCAGATTAATAAAAATAAACGATACGTAACTGACCGTATCCATTTAAAACCCCACAAAAGTGAGAGCCCAAAATATTTGTACGAAACAAGTGAATTGTTTACTAACAGAATGTATAGCGTAGGTATGCTTGTGTGGTGTCGTCCACCCGTCACACGTTCGGTACATGAGTTCGTTGATATTCACCCCCACCCTTCCCCTCCTCCCGAATCCCTCAGGATCATCCCGGCAGGATCGGGGGGATGAGAATCGCCGCGGCTCTTGTTTAATGATGTTCCCGTCGTTTACTCAAGATTACACTGTTTTTTAGATCGTTGTTTTTTATCCGTGGAATGCATTTATTTGGGACGTACTTAAGCTTAACCTTTTTAAAGGCGCTGCGCTTTTTAAATTGATTGCTAACGTCTTTCGGTATATTGAGTGAGATGAAACTAATATTGTAAGCGGTATTGGACAAGGCATTTGTAAGTTGATGGGAGATGGTGCAAAAGCACACATAATAAAATGTATACATTCGAGACACAGTACATTTAGCCTTTTCATAAATGTATCAAAGGGAAGCGTTTGTTTCTAAAAGCCCGACAGTCGACACGGTACGCAACCCTCCCAGACGAGGGTGACGAATTCGTCAGACAGGGGGATCAAACAACTTGCATTCACACTCAAAATAACTCTTTCATTATATCTCATTTATTGTCGGCCGCTTTTCGTTCTCTTATTCTTAAATACATTCGGTTCTGTCATTATTTTTATTGTGATTCTCGAGACTAAATAAAAATGTGAAACGAGCTAATGATTTAAACATGGGAATTGGTAATTCACAAACGTCCCGAGAAGGGTAATGCGATTCTGATTTTGTGTGAATAAACTGTATCTCTATTTGCAACAGCTCTTGTCGGATTATTTTATTTCACTTCATGTAATACAGAAAATTGTTAATGCAACATTTACTCACACTATTGGGATGGTATTACATCAAATTGTCAAATTAATAAACATTTCAAGTTTGCTTGCCGGATACTCGGAGATGAATTAGGTCCCTAAATCTTTGTACCCGAACCGCGACAATCGGAACACTTCCAACTCCAAAACTTCTAGCTAATTTTAAACTTCGTCGCCTCTAAATTTAAGACTTTCAATTTTCAATTTGGCCGCCAATCTGACGAAATAGGCGCAGTAATCCATAAGACGTCGCGGACATCCAATTCAAAACCATTTTTAAATAAAGTGTCTTCAAGATGGAAGATAAAATAAAAGCGAGCGTGTCGAGACTCAATAGAATCGATCGTGGCTTTAGGGATGGCGTCGTGGTCCTGCCGAACCCGAAGGGAGAACTTAATCCTGCTTCGGAAACACATAAAGTTTGAATCTCCTATGGTCATCGATCAAGTGAAGTACGTCTGTTATGAAACAATCTACGAATATTTGATACAGAATATTTTAGAATTGCGTAAATTCAGTTACAACAAATAAACACTATTTTAGCCTCCAGCACAGGTAAGGTTAAACAAAGCACAGAAGTTATTGACACATGCAAAACAACGATACATTATGTATCGATCTGTTTTGCCGTAGGTAGCAGACGAGATTTCAATTTTAAAATCACTCCCGTTGTTTCCTAGATTTCTTTTCGATCGTGCGCAGATTCAGTAATACATTTGAATTTTATTCACATTGAAACAACACTTGGGCTTTTTCGTTTCTTCGCTTAGCAACATTAAAAGCTGCTTTGATTTGACAACCAGTTTTATCTTAATGTACAATTTTAAGAAATAATTTGTTTTGCGTCATCATTTATCTTTTTATTCACAGTAACTACTAGCATTGATATCTTCATTAAGTGCTAGTTTTATGTGGCAATCCAATTAAATGAAGCAAGACTTGTTTTGTCACAAATGTTTCTGCACTTTAGGAAAAGATAATATAATTCAAGCGAATCGAATTTAAGGAAAATCATCTCACATTTTTATTTAACACTGTCGCAAGTACGTTTCGTTAGTCATAAACATGTTTAGACAGGGATCCTTGACATTTGGTGAAATATTGCCCATCTTCAAATTTTAATGCGCCTAAGTGCTCATCTGTTTTGAATCTTCGCTTTAGGTAGTGACTACCGCAATATGTCGTCTAGGTAAAAAACATTTAAACCGCGTCTGAAACGACAACACGTCTGCATTTTAATTGGATGTTAAATCAAAACTAAAACTAAATTCTGAAATGTTTTTTGAAACTGTTGCAATCTGTCCCTTGACACGAAATGCGTTACAGAATGAAAATTTAATGCGGTTCTTTTGAAATTCCCTGATATTATTTGTTTATTGGTTGTGCTGGCTGACTTAAATTTTCTTCATAGGATTAGATCATGCCTTTTATATAAGTGGATTTGTTTTGGAAAGCTGTAAAAAATAAGTATTAATAGACCGAATTTAGAGACACTTCTAAGATAATAAGCAAATGATCCAATGCCAAATATAATAGTAATAATAATAATAAATAATGCATTTTACACTGAACCATCTGACCCCAAAGTAAGCAGAGCATTTTTTTTTATAAATACTTCCATATTATATATAGAAACGATCAGACCAGACAAAAATACTTGCAGCTCATACACTTGCAGCACTACATACATACGGCGGGAATCGAACCCGCAACCTTCTGCGTTTCAGTCGGACCATGGCCCACGGCGCCACAGAGGTCGTTTCATATGCTTGAACGGGTCTCTGATCACCCCCTTATTTTGTTTCCAATCAAATAACCACCTATATAAACTTTCACTAACAATAATATTGATTTTTATAAAGTTTATTACATTTAAATCCTTACCTTCAAGTATGTTGGTCAGGCGGCGCCGCGGTCGGCGGAGAGCAGCAGTATTCACTCCGCTGGAACGACTTCCACTCGGCCATGGTGTCCTCTTTCCGCCGTCTGAGAGACGAGGAGGACTTCGTTGACGTCACCCTCGCTTGTGCCGGAGCCACCTTCTCTGCACATAAGGTAAGCTAACATAATAAGGAAAGCATAACAAAAAATAGATCCGGTCAAAGTTAAATACTGTTAATCAATATTGTAAAAATAGCATTTTCATTTATCAAACTTACATTGAAAACTTCTTTGAGTTGTATTCATTTCCGACTCGAAAGGCTCGAGTTAGCACACGCTGGAATCCACCTTTGATTAGCTACACATTTCATTACGTTTCATTAATCACTTATTCAAGTATGTATGTGAAAATTAATACATACCGTGCTTTTAATGGTTTGGTAAAGATTTACAAATAACTTTTTTATTGAAACATTAGAAGATGCGACGAGGCTAAACAATGTTTGCATTTTTATAGGTGGTGTTATCTGCATGCAGTCCATACTTCCGGAGGCTACTGAAAGCTAACCCTTGCCAACATCCAATAGTCATCCTAAGAGACGTGCACGACAAAGACATGGAGAGTCTGCTCAGGTAAAACTTTTTCCTCATTTCTGTTTTGATCATTATTTTTTTCAGTACAGATATAAACAATATGCAATCTTCCGTAGATTCATGTACCAAGGCGAAGTGCACATTGGTCAAGAGCAGCTGAAAGAGTTCTTGAAAGCAGCTCAGCTACTACAAGTCCGAGGTTTAACTGATGTGCCAGCACCTGGACCCATCGCCACCACTATCGACCAGAAGGCATCTCCGGTAAGACTTCAGTATGTGGTATCATGTTGGGCGCCAGAATACTATTTGTACCATGTTGGGCGCCAATTTAGGTATTTTGCTGTTGATCAGTCTATATTTATAACTTTGTTTTTATCGTAAACTCTTCTATTTCTAAAACAGTCGGCATCATCATGGACGGAGACAGGGAGTGGAGGTTCTCGCGACGGTAGAGACGTACAGCAACGTGAAGGCCGTAGGTCAAGGAAACCAGATGAAGGGGCAGCTAACACGCCACCACCGAAGCGAGCTAGATCATCAGACTTGTATCAAGCGCAGTTGAAATCCAGGTGAATAGAGTAGATACCTTGATTTTTAATTTATCTAGGTATATTATTATTTTACTAATGTTTTTTGTTTGGCACTGAAAAAAGTATTGTTTCAGTAATTTTAAAGTCAATAAACAATTTACATTTTTGAAACAGTTTTGTAGAATAAAATATTTGGGAAATATTTGATTGAGCTCTTGTATTTATAAGTTTCTTCACGGTTCTGGTTTAGGACGGAGCAGCTTCTATCGGTGCAGGGGGCGAGCCCTGAACGCTTAGGGACCAATGGTCACGAGCTCTCGCTGTTCGGACAGAGCATGGACACATCCCAGATTCAACATCTTTCTGGAGTTTCCAACAATCTGGTAAGTTCTATTCCAATTAAGACATTCAAAAGAGTTTAAAATCGCGATACAAATATTTTAGCATAATCAACTTTAATGTTAATAATGATCAATTTTTGTTTAGTCTGGTGACGGCGAAGAATCATCTTCAGACGCTGGAGCTAGTGATACTGAGCCTGAACCCCGCGCTAAGCAGGAGCCCATCGACTACGATGACCCCGCAACCATGGCTGGAGTCAACGGCAACCTGCCACATAACTTTCCTGGACTACTGAACTTGCCTGGTAATTGACGATAAGTACTAGCTTTTACAAGCAGTTGTTTTGGATAAGTTACTCATAGATTATCTGTTGCAGGTTTCCCTGGACTGCCGGGCCCTTCAACGGGACTAACGGACAACTACGGTAAGTAACCTATCCACTCACTACACCTATCGATATCGCTACGCATGTCTCGATAAAATTGTGTAACGGAATAATTCAAGGCAATTAATAACCAGAATAATGAGTAAACGCTAATGACAAAGCCTATCGAATCATTAATTGCACATTATCGAGTCATGTACTACATTGTAATAACACTAACAATTAACAAACAAGAACGACACCAAATAGCCTAAACGTCCATTATACCGTTAGATGAACGTAATTTACGATTCGCCCTCTGTTAAAAGAACATTGTGTAATACGTAGCCAGCAACAATGGAAGTTATTCGGGTAGATAGGTCTAAGTGGAGATAGTGAAAGAGTCAATGTTTGGGTGTGGCGCGCTCTGAACGAGACCTCCGTCTGCCCCAGGAGCGACCTGGGCGAGCGGGCCGGGCGCGGCGGGCGCGGCGAGCGCGGGCGGCGGGGACAAGCACGCCGCGGACGAGCGCTACGGCTACGCAGCCCACAACGCCTTCGCTAACGGTGAGCCGGCCAAGCCAGCCTGTCCCGAGTGCGGCAAGCTGTACAGCAACAACAGCAACCTCAAACAGCACATTCTCAACGTGCACGCGGCGTGCGACCTCGCGCACTCCTGCCCCGTCTGCGGCAAGGGCTTCAAGACGCGCCAGTACATGCAAATACATATGAACTCCATCCACGGCGTCAAGCAGAGGAGGCGCGACCCCCCCCCGCCCGACAAACACACATACAATATCGCTTAACTCGCGTTCCGTGACTAACCGCCGCCTCTGCGTTACAGGGGCGGCTCTGGCGGGCGGGGTGGCCCTGGGCTACCGGCCGCAGTGTCCCCTGTGCGGCCGCGTCTACTCCTCCACCTCCAACCTGCGCCAGCACATGCTCAACGTGCACTCGCAGACGGACCGCGACCAGTGGTTCCCGTGCCAGCACTGCGGCAAGCGATGCAAGACCAAGCACTACCTCATCAACCACCAGCTGCAGGCGCACGGCATCCGGCAGCGACAGAACTCCTAGAGACGGCGCCCAGCCGAGCGCGCGGGACCCGGCCCCGGCCCCTGCCAGCACCCGCTCTCGCTCGGCTCCTGGTGGTGATACCTGCCGTCCCAGGATCGAGTGCCGACCGCGAAGGTTCCTCCGCCGATGCGCACCTTATATTTTTAGAGAGTTTATTTACCGAAGAGAAACGGAAAGGGTCGAGCTTCCATCGAGTTTGCCAGCCTATCGGTTTTGTAACATGGTGATGTCGGCATTGCAGATGCCGCGTTGCTGGCAAACTCGAGGGAGAGGTCGTGGGCCCGGAGTGGCGCGGGTGCGGGCGGCGCGGTGCAGTGTCCGCTGTGCTGCTTGCGGCCGGCAGGCCTGGCAGCGGCGCGACGCCACCTGGAGGCTCACTACCCGCGGGACAGTCCGCTGTGTCCGGTGACGTCGTGCGGACGGCACTTCGCGCACCCCAACTCTGTACGCAACCACATGCGGATCAAGCACCGCCGCCAGTGGGACGAGATGAAGACTCTCAAGTGGAGCTGCGGCTGGGCCGCGTGAGTCCGCCGCGATCGGACGACGTTACACTTTCGAGAATCGAAAATAAAACGGCTGTGAAACGAATACCGAGAAGACTCTCGACGGGAACGGAAACGATGATCTCCATAATGCATTTTCGTATGACGCTATCGTGTTCGCGTGACGTTGTATAAAACGGTAGATATAAATCGACTGAAAATTATTTTTGTAGTAGTTATAGACTGATATTATTTAAGGTTCATAAATGTAAGCGCATTATGACATGTGATGATTGGTGCCATTGATAGGATACGAAGTGCGACTAGATAATTGTCGATCGTTCTGAAGACTTCCTGAATGTCTGTAACTTCCATTGTTGCTTCTACGCCGCCCGTTTTACTTACGATACTTGTGGCGCCTGTTACTTATGCTTTCTGAAAGTATAAAATTTTTCTTATATTGTACTTTTCCCTGTTTAGAAAGGTTTTACAATAGTTCGTAAGTAAAACGGACTCGGCATTTATCTTTCTATTTAGCTAATTAGGCTATATATGGTGTCCTTTAAGCTATAAGATTTTTTCTCTAGGATTTGGTAGCATTTAATCTTGTGTGTATCTTCCAATAAGTTCCGTACTTCCGTGTGACCTCTTGTTTCCAATATTTTCCTAGAGCAGGGCCGGTATTATTATGTAACACTCACAAATACAAATCACTAGCACAATCTTACAAACGTTACCAATATTGATGTGCAACGAAACTGAGTTATTGTAGCTACCGGTACTTGCATCTTACATTCGACCATAGATAAGACAATACGAAATAAAATGCCTTTGATACGAAATAGTTAGGGATATGTTCACTTCCAATACATAAATAGATACATAGAGAATTTATTTTCGAAAAGTTTGTTCGTGATGCCCCATTGTGTGCACATCTAAAACATATCTAGTCAATGTAGACAAAACGTATTATAGTATAAAAAATGTATTTTACATGTAAATAACTCCATTCGCATATATTTTCATACAAACTCAAATAGGGATAACACCAAAAATAGTTTTATAAGAAACTTATAATCGTATCCTTTAAAATATTTCAAGACAACGACTTAGCTGATTTAGGTACCTACTTATATTATGATTGGACGTAAGTGTAGCAGTAATTTATATATTATTGCTGATATCAAGCTATATTTTTATATAAACAGAACGATTCTTATATAGTACATTTATAATACCTACCTTCTTTCTTAAACAAACCGATTACACCTAATGTAAAGTGCAAGCAGGACTAAAAAAATATTATCTACTCCGATCAAAGATTTTTCTTCATTTATTAATTTAATGGAATAAAATAATCTCTCAAACTAAGATAAACACTACAGATAAATTAAAATACTTAATATTAACAGATCCTTCAAAAATATATGCGATGGATAAATAGAAATTGAGAATGAATAAAAAAAGTATTGGTTAAACTTAGCGAGTAGAGAAATTGTTCCTGGCGCCTGAGAGGCAAGTCGTATAACTTTATTATATAAAATTAGGCGTAAAAATGTAAATTAGCAATTTCAATAACCAAATGTTCAATGTGAGTAAACGATTCTAGTTGCGATCTGTATTAGTGATACGATATATACGTAATAATTTTTACCCGAAAAAATATCTGCTTATATAAATAATAAAACTACGAAGTAGAAATGTCTTGTGCTTTTCAATCGCAATCTTACTTTATACGATTAACACCCAACAAAAGGTAAGACTCAACTGTTAAACGAAATTGATTCTGTTCAAACATTGGAGTTGATGTTTAGAATTAAATGATAACTTTATTTCCAGGAAATTGCCGTAGGACTCAAGACCTGCTTCGCGTGAGAGCCACTGACCCGAGGCCCTGCCCCAAGTGCGGAAAGATCTACCGCTCTGCTCACACCTTGAGAACGCATCTAGAAGACAAGCACACCGTCTGCCCTGGATACCGGTAAGTAGCGTTTCCTACCGAGAACTTTGATGCAGTATGAGAACCAGATGACTTATAACACATACTCGGTAAATACTTTAAAACACACTAGACATAGAACAAATGACAAATTAACTTTACAAGTCTTTACACTTTAGACTTTTGCACAGACAGACGGGTAAACCCACATAGGAGCAAGTTCCTGTCCAGCATTAATTGATATTCCGCTGTATAACAGGTGCGTGCTCTGCGGAACGGTGGCCAAGTCCCGCAACTCTCTGCACTCTCACATGTCGCGACAACACCGAGGTATCTCTACCAAGGACCTGCCTGTACTGCAGATGCCGACTAGATTCGACCCTGAACTGGCCAGCCAGTAAGTTCTTTGAAATATCATTAGACAAATGTAAAGAAAGGTATATGGAACTATGTGTTTAATGACAAAAGCAAATTAGTTTTTTATTTAACACATATTATAAATATTTACGGGTATTTATCGCGTTTATTTACTTTATTTTTATAATATATTTTAATAATTTTTAATATATCTATTTATTTAAAATAGGTAAATAAACGCGATAAATACCCGTAAATATTTATAATAATGTTCTCCTAAAATGGCTGAAACACGCGACCTGCCAAATTTTAAAACCGATTGCGAATTACAGTATCTTCTTCGTAGGTCCTTAATATAGTTTGAAAATGTTTCCAGACTACTAGCAAAAGCAGGAGTGAAAGTGTCTCCGGAGCAGCTTCGAGCCCGAGCTTCCCCCACCGGGCCGCGGCGATCGGACATCAAGCTGGATGCCAAATCTGCAGCGTCCGAGAGCAGCTCAATATGTGGGGACAACGATAACGATGACCTGAGCCAGTCTCGCTACCAGGACAGCATTCCTGTTTCTCCGCCTCGTAAGTAGCACTTTACTAATATTCTAAAATCTGTCAGTGAGCTATGTTATGATCTACTCGTATGATAAATAAATAAAAGACCACAGTTTACCGCAGTTTGAAATTGATAATTCAATCAATAATTTAATCTCCAGATATAAACAACCTGGCCAACACAACTATCACAAAAGTGCCAGCAGTGCGAGCGATAACCGCCAAGACTATCGCAGACTTGCCCCACGGCCTGGCCCCTGGACTAAAGCACGAGGACTATCCCGCCGGCTACGGAGGGAGCTCAGCTCTACTCGACACCTATCTGCAATACATCGGAGAAAATATGCTTGGTAAGTAAAGAACAGTCGTATTAAAGAATCTTGAAATTTTCTGTCTCTGCTAATTAAGTCTTAACAAATGAGTGTTCCACAGGAATGAACGCGAAACTGGCACAAATGAACGCTCTACACATGGACCGAAAACAGTACGAAGATAGATCCCCACAGATGGGCTCTCTTCCGCCACCACCTACCAACTTAGCTCACCAGCGCTTCCTGAAGCAAATGCAACGTCAATACACCGACAACATGGGGAAGCCTGACATCATACGCGATTCGGATGAACCTTTAGATTTAGGGAAAGAAAGGCAAAGGAATGATAGTATTGGCGAGACTGATACAGACAAACACGACAAGGACAATAGGAAGGATTACTACAAGGATTACACTGAAGACGACAGGAACAGGAACATCTCGGAGCAAGACCCGGAGCACAGCGGCATGGACGACGGGGAGTACTCCGAGGACGAGCACAATAAGATCTCCTCATGAAATGAAGGTCTCGATGTCGCAAAGGTGTGTCGATTTAGTCGCGTAGACTGCCTACTCGGTTAGGACAATGTTTTGTTGAACGTATTTCGAACGGTGCTTGAGTGTTATGTTTTGTGGTCATTTAGCTGATTCCTTTTGTAATAACGGTTTATTGTTGACCCGTGGAATGTCATTGGTGCCATTTCCGATATTATAATGTACATTTAATTAGGGTTAATCGGTTGCTGATAGGTTTATCGTGGCGGTTACTTTGCTGTTTGGGCGAATGCGAAGAGTTGCTTTTATAGCAGGCGGGATGCAGTGTTTCGGGTGTTTTATCTTACTCTAAGGATACCATTAGTTGCAAAGGTGCACGTTTTATGATCAGTTAGTGAGACATTATTTTTGTACGCCTCGGTCCGCACGTAGCGAGCCCGCACTTTAGTCGAACGGTCGCCGTCGACTCCTCACCTGTGAGATTGTTTAGTAGTACATATATAGCGAGTAGTGTTTTGTAATGTATGTGTAAGTTCCCTGTCACGTAGTAGGGTCTTACATAGTAATTCCATCCATCTACCTCAGCATTTGGGCCAATGCGGCGATGTTACAAAATATCCACACTAAATGTGAATTCCATCCATCTACCTCACTTCAATAGATTTTATTTAAATATTTTATACAATTTATAGATAATAAATAGGTAACTGTTGTTTTATGCATTTTGCAGATTGCATTTATATACTATATAGAGTATATTGTAGGTAAATATAATGCAAGTCATTAGGTCATTGTTAGTGCTGCCCGTAGTAAGTATCTACTTGTTTGACGTTACGTTTGGATAGAAGCGCACTAGAGCACTCACTAGAACTTAGACTGGGTCACCGTCGCGTCGTACGAGTGATTCAACATGTCGGATCGGATATCAGTGAGCACACTAACATTACTTAAAAATACTATCTTTGTATACGAACAAATAAAACAGAGCTTAAATTCATACTATTAATAAATAAAATTATAAATTGATATGTGCGTATACTGAATTCGTAAATTACACAATAATAACGCGATAACTTGTTAAATAACAACTATTTATTGCTATGTTGTGACATCTCAATACTGAACTGAGACTGAATGAAAATATTCTTCAAATATTTACCTATCTATACTTACCTACTTTTATCGCGTTATCAACAAAATTATCGTCAAAAAGTTCAAAATATGATATAGTGCATTGTATATAAGTGGAGGTGATATATAAGTACATAATAAATAGTAACAAAAAGCAATAAATAAAGTATACCTTGATGTTGCCTTTGAATGTGTGTAAATAATTGTTTAGACGGTTTGTGTTGGATTGTGGGCAGATATGAACCCTATAGAGTAGTGGGTACGAGTACGTAGGTACACGAGAAGTACACGAGAAGGATTATTTTGTAGTAATGTTGTGGGCCGGTTACTTAAATAACAATTACTGTGATTACATTCTCAAGTTAGCCTTCAATACTTATACATATTTTTTAGAGTACAATGTTATAGTTATTTAGTATATTGTAAGATTATTGTAAGCGAGTCACAAATATATTTACTTCCCGAAAGTTAGAGTTCACTAAGTATCTTAGAGCAATAGATAAAGAGCATTTAACCTTTTATATGAGAGATATACTACGAATAAGTTAGTATACAATTTGCCATACGTGGCTCGTTAACGAGTTGGCATTTTAAACTTTTGAGAGTGGATATAGAGTTACTGAACTTGTATGGGTTGGTTGATTGAAACTTATTTTGTTAGTGTGTTAGTGATTTGAGCTGTAATGCCATGTTTGTTTTGCGTGAACTTAATCTTGTTGACAGTTAACAGTGTTGCCATAGTGATTAATTAATATTATTATTTTCGACTGTATATAAAATAAGTTTTCATTAGACTATGGAGTGCTTTACTCAAACTTTGACTATCATAATAATAGTAGTGTATTGATTTAGATTCTATCACTTACTCATAGTTAATTTTAGATACTAGATACTGCACATCACAAATTATACAATAGTTACCAGAGTTTTCAATAAAAGTTCAATGTTTATCAATTATATATTTTTTCACACCAACAACATAATATTGACATAAATTATAAATAAGTTACATCGGTGTTCTTGGATAATGACTTAGCTTAAGTCTCACAGCCCGAAAGTCTCGATATAACTTGAATCTGCACTGTTGTTTAAGACCAGCAAATTATATAATAATTATATAATATACATTATGTACCTACTTACCAGTGAAATATATTAGAAATGAGGACTCTAAGTCGGCGAATGCTCTCTATTATATTGTATAATACTTATGTTTAGTTACCTTCTGAACTTTGGAAGTTCGATATTAGTTTTTTCTTTATGTTTGAAATAAACAAGTTTACCTCATTAGCATGAAGTTTCATGTAAAACATTTTTTAGTTTATTTACTTACCTACTTAAAGTGTCTTGTGTATTGTTGATTTAATGTACGTAGTCATAGTAAGTTTACATAATTTGAAAAATATACTTACCACATTAGGCTCATTAGAAGCAGATTTTCATTTTTATCTTAGGTACCCTGTAAGGTATTTTCAATTGTTTAGGTCTTACAAGAAGCACCACTTTTTTATTGTCAATCAAATGGCAATTATTTTTAAATCATTCAAATATCAAATATTCAGATATCATTTTTCAAAACTGGTTGAGTTTTTTAGTTGCCTCGCAGTTATTTTGTAATAGCGGTTTTTTTAATTGTACTACACTTTTCAATATAAATAAAATTATAGCATTCAGTAATTTTTCGATACATAATATACCTAATGAGTTGTAGATAGTTTAAAAATATATTATTTATGACTTTCGTTTTGCAATGTCTGAGCCATTAGTCCGCGCTATTGTGCATTAGTGTACTAGCTGTATGATGCTTCACTACATTATTATTAAACAATAATAAAATAAATTGTTTTGAAAGCAAAGTATTTTTGTTTACTATAAGTAGTAACCCAATGGATACAGTTTTGTGGTTTTCGCTATAATATAAATATATTTTATTAAAATAATCCTTAACAATTCACAACACCATTTGGCCCTAGAGTAAAGCTTGTGTTATGGGTACCACATTACTGATATACTTTTTTTTTGTAAATACATACATGTATATGAAACATAGACACCTAGACCCGAGACATATACCTGCAGGTCATATAAACATTTGTCCTGCCAGATCTTAGCCCACTGCCCCACAGAGGTTGTCAAATTCTGTTTATTGTCTAATCATTAATTGATTAATAATAATTGAATGTATGTTTTTGTTGTAGTTCATTATCTAATGGAGATGGCTGAAATAAACATAGTACTAAATATTCATGTATAATTAATACTCATTATTATACTCATATAGTGCAAGACAGGCCTCTGAGGTGCATTTTAATCCTTTCACCACATTGGTTCAACAGAACTAGTGACACAATAAGATGATGACTATACTAATGTTATGAGTAAAATTATATAACCAATTCTACCAAAATCAAGTTTATTTAATGGAATCACATCAATAATTTCTCATATATAATAATGTATTTCTTACAATATTCAACACCTAAAGCTAAGGAAATAAATAAGGTAGTACACATACTTAAATATATCACATGAAATAACTAACTAAGATAGTGTTACGCTTACAGTACTAATACCTATTATTTGGACAAAAACTCGTTGAACTAGAAGCGTGAGATGAGTTTTAATTTCCTTAGGGCATTTTGTACAAAAATGTGTTTAATTCTAAGCTTTAGTGAAACATTACATCCATTTAGAGATATTGCGAATCATTCGGAATCCCGCTAATCCTTTTTAATTTGTTTCTTCTTGAGAAGATAATGAACGCCGAAAAGAGCATTCATTCTGGAACAACAGATAATGCCTATCATTTATTGAGCTTTATTCAGCCACACTTACTCCCATCACCATAGCTTAACCAACTGCATATATATAATACTACTTCAATTACTGCATGATTTCTTTGCTTAAGTTTAAAGATGTTGCTTTAAACTTAATAAAAAAAAACACTTAACATTACTATTATTATAAGGCAATACTCACAATAGGGCCAGATGCTATTTTTTGCTAGCTAGTGCAATCCCCAGTCCAACAATGCCACCAATAGCCAAAACAGCACCACCAGCCACCGCCATGCCGATGAGGCCTTCTTTCTCCATACGCTTGTTTATTTGACGCTGAAATATTTGAATGAGAACTCAACAACCAAACAGACAGTAATAGTCACTTACAATATTCATACAGACTCATTAGGATTTGAGTTATCAAATAGTAAATATAAATACAGACTGGGAATGGATACTTTTGTTATAATATGTACGCAAATACCCAATTGTATATTTAATTTATGATTTAATCCATGCTATTTCTTCATAAAACACAATCAACTAACAAGCCAGCTAAGATCCTTCACAAGGAGGTTGTTCATCATGTAGATGCAATTCCAGTTGAACTAATTTATGGTACATGTTTATCAAAGCTTTGCGCAGTATGGCATTAAGGTTTCTTGTGGTAATGCTGGTAGCTTACCTCCAAAGCTAAGACTTGCTGGTTTGCTGGCTCAATTTCTAAAAAGGACTTGACATAGTGCAGTGCCTTGTTGTACTCTTTGATCCGAGCATTGCCGATAGCGAGGTAGAACAGATAGTCTCGCTTTCCATCAGGGTGAGAGTTGAAGAGCTCTTTGAGGAGAAGGATACCCTAAAACAAGAAAGTTACTGGTGTATAAAACATTACACAGTTCATACGAACTATAATTACAAGTATGTAAGATACTTACCTTCCTGATATCTGTCGGATATTTACTCCTAACTAAGCACCAAGCGTACTCGAACTGTGCCTTGTGGCTCACGTTACCCTGATGCAGCTGCTCGTGAAAAACCCTTTCGAATTTCTGCAAAAAAACACAAAGTTATCACAAAGTACAAACACACAATGAATGCAGAATGACTCATAACAACATGGATTGCACAAAAATAATATTACTTGCAAATCTTCTGAAGAAACGACTTCGTCTAGAACGTCTTCCATTGTGGATGAGTTGATAGTTATGAAAGATTAGAAATCTACGATTTTACCAAATTACAAGCGATAAATTTATCTGTAGGATGTAAACTTCACAAAAAATATTTGGATTTGGTTTGCTTTGCTGACCACACAATACTTAGTTCAGTTTATTATTTTCTGATTGAATAATTTGTTTGATTGATTTGGGTCTGCTTGTTTGATTGATTTGGGTTTGGGTCTGCTTGCTTGACTATTCCAGGCTAAGCATGACTTTTCAGGGCTAAGTATCTTTGACTAAGTTAGCAACGAGCAAGTAGAGGTAATGTAATGTTCACGGTTAATATAGCATCCCTGATCCATGTCTGACTTTAGTCAGTATCCAATTTGTGCTCTAATTTATCTAGAATTATAATATTTGTGCTAAGCAGCTAAGCCCACTCACTAACAGATTTGACAAATAAAATAAACACTTGATAGCGACGATTATAATGTCAGTGTCATACTAATGATTTTATAAACTGTAAGTTATCAATTGTCAAGGTATAATATAAAATGATTGCCAACTCCGAACTATTTATGCCACTTTTGGCACTGTTATTTAACATTTAATTATATAAAAAATTATGAAAATGCGAGAGGACTTGAATCAGGCTATGTTAAAAAATAATGAGGAAGATCAACTGCGATTGCGTCACACGTCACCATCGTCACGAGTGTACCGAACCGACCTATTGTAATATTTTTATTTTTCTTAGCTTTTAAACGCTCTTTCTCTAAATTTATATTTTTTTACTTACATGTGGATATGTAACAGAGTATTTTGCTCAACACTCTTTCAAATAAATTAAAAAGTAAAACTAAAAAGTGCAGCTAAATCAAATGTTTACTTTGAAGCAATGAATCTTGTAGATTCCACGATCTTCCTAAGTCTTAATATTAATGCAAAACTACAGTGGGGACCACAAATTGGAACACTTGCTGGTAGGCTTAATTCCGCTGCAAATGCAGTTTGTGCGATACGGTAGCTTACTGATGAAGCTACAGCTAGACTCGTTTATTTCAGTTACTTCTATAGTGTTATGTCATACGGCAATCATTCTCTGGGGGAAAGCAGCTGATATTGGTAAAAATATTTGTTATTCAAAAAAGGGCAATACGTGCCATTTATAAAATGAAACCACGAAAATCTTTGAGAGAAATATTCAAAGAAATTAATATTCTCACAATAGATTCACAATATATATATACACACATAGAAATAGAGATGGGTTTCAGCAAAATAACGACCTTCATAGAATCAAAACTAGGAATAGACACAAATTATACATCCCTAGACTTAGACTAGAAAAAGTAAATAAGTCATTTATGGGGAACACGGTGTGCTTCTATAATAAGCTCCCTGAAAATGCTACTGTGGGGTCCAACGTTGAACCCCAGTCAACTTTCAGCTAGTAAATTAATTCATGCATAAAATGTCAAAATAAATCCGATAAAATAACACACACACTGACATAAAATGTCAGAATAAAGTATCTTATGACTTTGACTTTGACATTGAATTAGAGTCAAGTGTAATTCCCAAATACCGATTAGAATTAGTACGTCCCAAGTTAATAGTGTTATTTGAATTTGTATGTGCTAATAATTCGTAACAGTGCTTATCAGGTTGTGTTCTACTAGACAACGAGAAACTTATAAAGTTTGTTTTACTAGCATTTACCTTTAGTAGATAAGCCATCTGTTTGTCTGATCGAACCTGACCTGAGAATCTTCAAAAACTTTGTCCCAGCTCTCTCCCTTGAAAACAAGAGCAGAATCGTCGGCGTACCTATGTTAACGTTAATTGACCGTTGTTTAGTTGCAGTTTGCATAGGTATAATGTAAACAAGAAAGAGAGTAGGAACAAGAATGCTGCCTTGAGGTACACCGTATGATCAAAATCAAAAAATCAGCACTAATTTTATCGTTTATTTTAACTTTTTTTTTATTTTCTACCCGTAAAATAACCTACAAAAAGTTTAACAACTTCAACACCAAGCGACTCAAGCATGTCCAACATAATTACGCGGTATGGGCACTGTGTCAAATGCCTTGACAAGATCTAGGAAGATCGATAGAAACTTGGCACCAGAGTCAAGGCCATCAACAAGATAATCCGTTAAATTACCGACGGCATCAGCTGTCGATTTGTTATCCCGAAATTCATATAGATTGCAAGAGAGCAGATCTGGTGAACCAGTCTTTTATTTAAAGTTTGTTCTAGGATCTTAGAAAGTGCCTGAAAGATTAAAATCGGCCGATAATTGCTCACAGCATCCTTGGGTTGTTTTATGTAAATTGCTACAATTATTAACTTCTTGAACGCCTTAGGAAAACGGCCCTGATTAATAGCCAGATTACAAATGTGGATCAGAAGACAAGCCAAAGTAAGTTTATTTTCCATAAGCACTTGCGCTGAGATACCGTCGTAGCCTGCTGTGTTCGTATATTTAATCGAGTCAATAATCATAACAAATTTAGATGGGTCAGTCTCTAGCAACGAGAAAGAGGTAACTGAATTAATTGTGTTTTGAGGTGGCGGCAGAACCGACATAACCAGGTTGTTTTTATTCATACCACGTGTAATCGTTTTTCCTACAGCGGCGAAAGCAGCAGCGGTTTTCCTTTTTATACCTACCATTTTACAAGATTGAGACAAGGTCGGAACTTGAATTTGACAGTGTTTAAAGGCTCAGGCTACTGCCACAGTAGTGGTGGTTCTTATATGATATTACTATATTAATATCATATAAGGACATAAAGCAACGTGCTTATTATACATAGCATATAGCAAATGATATCTTGGCTCTCAGTAGTTGCTATTTACTTAATAATATCACACTCTCTTATGTTGCAACTTGCAAGAATCACAAGTCGCAACTTAAAGCAGTAAACAGCGGCAGCGGTTATTGTCACATGCTTCAATTGCACGCGTCATCGTTTTACGCACCGATGGCTAATTCGCGATCTCGGGTGGCTCACGTAATATATCTACGCTATTTTGCTTTGTGCTTTTTCAGTGTACCCAAACAGCGATAGGACACGTAGTATTGACTATAATTGTATAAATAAGGACGATTGATTAAAACATGGTGTTGTTGTTTTTTGTGTGGATAAGATAAGATAAGATAAGATAAGAGTTTATTCAATAACAATTTTTACATTGTGTCTGAAATACTTAAGCCTAAAAACATTATAATAATATAAAAGAGTAGCATGTATGTCAATAAGTACAAATAATCACATTTTTCTTAATTTAAAAATGTAAATGAAAATATAAAGGATTAAAATATATAAAAGAAGTACCTAGTGATTTAACCAATATGAAACTTTTTAATAAGTCCATTGATTGCAGTAAAACAACTAGCTACGTGTAATTACTGTCGTCAAGAGTTGTCGTTTGAAACAAGTGTAACAAATTTAAAACAACTTAAATTTAAGCTGCGAGTTGACGCCGCTCTTGCTTTATTTATTCCTGCTCACCTGTTTTACCGTAACAAATACTCATAGAAAAAAACACGTAATTTATCTTGCAAATCGTATCGTAATCGTTATCTTAAACAAATCGCATAAGCAGGTTAATGCCTTAAAGCAACTTTGAACACTAGTATGCCACAGAGTTCAACTCTGAGTTGGAAGCACTGCATACTTTTATTTACCTACTTACTTCTAAAAGTATGTCTAGTTTCTTTCTTTTCTTGTCTGTCTTGTCTTGTATTGTATGTTCGTTTGTCTGTTTGTTTTGTTGTATGATATTTTCGGGTGCGGTGATTCTTAGTGCGCTCGATTGTTCAGAAATCCGATATTATTAAATGTGGTTGGTAGGTAAATGAAACAAAGGCAGTAGTTATTTCTATTTTTGTCATTCACAATCTATTCTACTTTTAAGCTCGATTCAAAATGCAAAGTGTGATCAACACCGTCAAAGGAACCGCCCTCGGTGTAGCGGGGTATCTAACACCGGTCTTGAAGGTAAGTGGAACGTTTTATGTTCGCTCAGCTTCTCTACTCTATCCCATAAAGCTTTCACTAGCCGAAATCTTTATTGAAAGTGTTCTGACGGTTCTAAAACGCTCTAAGCAAATTGTTTTCAGGAGTCAAAGTTCCAAGAGACGGGAGTGCTGACTCCCGAGGAGTTTGTAGCCGCTGGAGACCACCTGGTTCACCATTGTCCAACCTGGCAATGGGCTAAGGGAGAGGAGTCCAAAATTAGGCCATACCTGCCATCAGATAAGCAGTTCCTGATCACCAGAAATGTCCCATGCTATAGGAGATGTAAACAGGTAACTAATTTCTAAAATAGGTAAAGAAAAAGCATGTGGTTTTTTAAATAAGATGTCTAAGATTATTGTTTACTATCCAGACATGTCTAATTTTTGATAACCTATTTTGACTTTTTGATTTTACACATTAATATTAATTAATTGCCAGATTGAATACTGTGAAGATAAGGAGAAGGTTATTGAAGATGAGAATGATGCAGAAGGAGGCTGGGTTGACACACATCACTATGACAATGCTGGATCACCTGCTATTGAAGAAAAGGTAATATTTTTATCAAACTTACTAGACATCACTAGAGTGGGTGATACACACAGAACAGAGATAACTTTTTATATTTCTATGATGACTTTTTATTAATAGAACCAGAGTAGCTACACTCACCATATAAAAACAAACGAAATAAAAGTTATAATTGGCTAAAGGGAACATTAAAAAGGACCTAAATCCATAAACTAAATTTTATTGATATAAAACCTTAGTTCCATCAGAACATGGTTCAAAACTCAATAAAATAAACAGAACTAAAATGAAAGTCTACTTAGCAAGAGATGACGCTTTTGCGAAAGATTTTTGTTTTAGTCTATAACAACATGAAATATAATTGATAATGCAATGGCTGTTATTTGATTGCCCTCTAAACATAGCTACTTCCTTAGTGATGTGCCAAAGGATACAAGAAAAATGTATCAATATTGATTATTATACCTACCTACTGATTGGTTACAAAATACGTCAGGTTATATTAGTGGTGGGCCAAATAAAAAGCTTTTCGTTTCTTTCTTTATTTTTTAACACAATGGTGGCAATTCGGTTGGTTCATTTCTAAAATTAGGAATTGTCTAAAATATATTTAGTTAGTCATAGCATTTGTAAAACCTATTTGGTTGGTACCATCTAACTAAATTAGGAACGCTTAATTAAGTTAGATAAAATGAAATTAGGATAAGTTGGTAACAGCAGAATACCAAAGTTTAATTTGACAGTTCAAAACCTAATTTTAGCTAAAATTAGTAAGATTGGTGCCAACAGAATTGAGGACAATCACTGGTTTACAACTCGTAAAAACTTAAAAAATTATTATATGACCGAAACTTTTATATCTTTGTGAAAATGTAATGTCCTTGACATAGAACATACTTGTTTAGAGGCTGACCTTTTTATGAGTTCTAAAAGTCATCTGAATCAAATTTCCACTTGTGTTCCTTTAGTGTTGAGGAAGTTTCTAAACTCCGATCTGCTGATAGATATGTGCCTGTAATTTTTAATACGATTCCTTAGATTTCGATTTTATGAAATGATAATGAAGGTAATTAATTATAGTAAAACGTCATGAATATAAACACTATAATAACCTGAAAACACTAAATTTTTAGAGTTGGTATAGCTGTGTCCAACCATTTCAACCATGTATTTGTTTCCACTTTTTTAATCATAACAAAAATCTTGGTCCTTAATGTAATCTGAAAACGGTCTGGATCTTCTGGTTCCTTTTAATAGGAAACTTTTTACATAATTAAATTTTCGATAACACATTCATCAGTTTATTAGGGTCACATTCCTAATTGAATAGCGAAAGGTGAGGTTTTAGAGAAATGCGACCTTAACTGGTATGTTTCACAGTCTGTTTTTGTTTGACGGTTTTGTATTTTAAACAAAACTAAAAAAAACCTTTTAAAACAATAAAATAATACTTACCGGTGATATGATTTGCCCTTTTGTTAAATTTTTGGTTCGGCTATCGTTTTTGCACTCCAAAACAGCACAATTTGGCATTCTTATATTTCTTTATGTATATTTGAGAAACGTTTACCCTGACAAGCTTCAAACACGACTGATGTGAGCGGAGCTTGTTGTGCGCGGTATTCCTCATACTAGGTGTAACGCGGGCTCCGCCCACTTACTAGTTCTATCGTTCTTTCTGTTCTGTGGTGATACATCGTTGTTAACTGAGATTTTAAAATCCTACTAATATTATGAATGCATATATAATAATTGTATGTTTATACCACACTAACAGCTGAGTGGATTTAGATGAAATTTAGTTAAGATGTGGCCTGAAATACATTTACAGTAGTAAACTGTCTACCTATATTGTAAATTTTACATAGGTATGTGAAATGACCCTTGACGCAGCTGACACAGGAGATAGTGATGGAGAAGATGCAGCTGATAATGATGGTGATGATGACGAAGAGGATGAAGATGGAGAGGCTGAGGACATGGAGCAGTTCCAGGAATCTGGGTTGCTGGATGAAGTGGATCCAGTAAGTATAAACATGAACAATATATTACCATAATCTTTAGTTGGTTGAAGATATAATTATATAAGGTAAAAATCTAGATGCTAGGCCATACTTTGCATCGGTTGCCAATAGCATAGTCTACATTACAAAGTAAAGTCTGTTTATTTAACATCAATTGAATTGATAGCCTCATTTCATATATACTGTTACACACAGCTGTTCAAATATTTCTCTTGGAATTTGATCATTTAGCTTACCTTTGATACAGTATTATTATTATCAGTTACAATCATTATCTTCATTCTACTAATATTATAAATGCAATTGTGTTTGTGTTGAGTTCAATTGTGAACATATTTAGATGAAACATAAATGTAAAAGATAAAAAGACAGTCTGTGTCTTGAAATTACTACTTGGTACCACATGCATGTGTGAATCCGCAGGCAGAAGCTAGTTATACAATAGATGGTATGCACGATAAGCTTTATCAGTGCAATAGTACAGAATACAATGTGGGATATATCTGTGTTAGCTGTTCATATTCATAATGTTCTATGGAATACAAATTAGAATTTTATTGATACTTACTACTGGCCAATTCAGAGACTAAACTAAGCGTAAACTATGCTACCATTTATCAAAAATTCTGTGCGATTTGACATTAAGTCGGCATGAGCTCAGTGTATGTTTTGGTCTCCGAATCTAAGCTTAAGTTGCGACTCTAGGTCAAGTGGGTCTAAGTCAAGTACGAGAATAGCTAGTTGCTAATTCCAACTATAAGAATATGTTTCTTCCAGTCGACAGCCCTAGCGCCCAGTAAGGAGGTCAAACCGAAAGCAGAGAAAGCGAAGCAGGGTGAAGGCGACGAGATAGTAAAAACCCGGACCTACGACCTGCATATCACATACGATAAGTACTACCAAACGCCGCGCCTCTGGCTAATTGGTTATGACGAGGTGAGAATTGATAGAATTCACTAGATCAGTGGTCTCCAAAGTATGGCTTGCGACCCACAGGTGGGACAAATCAAATTCAAACTTAAAAGTAACTAAAATTTGAGTTGATGTTAAGTTTGCTATAATCACAAATAATGGGAAATAAATGCATCCTTGTCATCAAAAATAGCTTATTGTATTAAAATAATAACACTTCGGATCGGGATTGATGGTTTATTTTGCTGTTGGGTAATTATTTCTCTATTCATATAGTTATACTGCCCCCCTTTTCCTTACAAAGTCCTACAGGTGAGTCGCGATCCAGTCAACTTCGGGAACCACTGCATTAAATAATTAATTTATTCTTTTTAAAATAACATTTAACAAGGCCCGCCTGAGACGCAGAATGTTGCAGGTTCGGTTCCCGCCTCGGGACAAACTTTTTTATGATTTGTAAATATTTGTCTCTGGTTTGTCTGGGTGTTTTTTTATGTATAATATTTACAAAAAAAGTATATAAATAGCATATCAGTAATGTAGCTCCATAACATATGCTCTGCTTATTTTGGGGCTGGATGATGCTGAGTAAAACATCCAGCATTATTATTTTAGACAAATGAAACTATATTTTAGGGCCGCACACTTCTGGGCGTAGAGCAGATGTATGAAGATGTGTCTCAGGATCACGCTAAGAAGACAGTCACCATGGAGTCCCATCCTCACCTCTCCGGGCCCAGCATGGCTTCAGTGCACCCTTGCCGGTAAGAGACTGTCTTATTAAGATAATATTTAGTGCTAACTGGTCTATAAGATAGTTTCAAATAGCAAACCTTGGTGACAGATATTATATAGGCAGCCACCAAAACGATAACTGCTCTGAAACACTGAAATGATTCAATGTAAATGCCACTATTCTCGAGTGCCTATAGGGAAGGGCAAGGTCTAAGTCACTGTATGTATGGTTGAATTAAGTTAGCAAGTATCTTACTCTGGTCTGGGTGCTTTTCTATGTATAATATGTATGTATTTACAAAAAAAAAGTATGTAGGTAGTATACTCATAACACAAACTCTTCTTACTTTGGGGCTAGATAATGCTGTGTCCAGCATTATTATTATTATTATATGTCGTCTCATTCGCACATTACTATTATTGAGCATGGGAGAGGGCATGCCTAAACCACCATTTAAGATTCAAGATTAGTTTCTTAATTGAAACAGTATGACATACATCTGTATGTAAATGTTTGTAAACCACCAGGCACGCAGAAGTAATGAAGAAAATAATCGAGACGGTCACAGAGAGCGGCGGCGAAATGGGCGTGCATTCCTATCTCATCGTGTTCCTCAAGTTTGTGCAAACGGTCATACCGACCATAGAGTACGACTTCACGCAGAACTTTACCATGAACTAGTCAATCGCTCCTTTCAATGCCCTAAATGCTTCAGCAGAGGCGTCGTCAATACGGCTGACATCTACACAATCAAAAGAATGCCTCTACGTAACATGCGTCGATGATCTAACCGCTTAAATTCATCGCCCAGTCAGATTCAGCAGTTCATTTTTTATTATAAGTACAAGTTCTTGCTGATATTAAAGTGATATAAAACATTGAATTTATGTTATTGACACCGCTGCTATTTGATGTATATTTGTTACGATAATAGCAAATAATTTAGTAAGTTGGATCAAACAACCGTGTACGAACGTTTGGTTATTCTAGTTTCTAGAACCACAACTACCCAAAGTCTGAATGCTCTTGCCCCTAGCTAGCTGAAAAATTGATTGTAAAACAATGGAAATAAATAAATATGCAGCTCGTGAACTTAATGTGATAGTTGCAGCTAGAATTGTGACCCGCATGAAAAAAAGAACTATCTGTAATTTGTCGACCACACCTATCGAGTACAGATGAGACAGTCTTCTCAACCGAGTGTAAAAACACCAATTAGCGAGTACCAACTACGCTCTCGACTTACTGTAATATTACTGTACTCGTTATGTAAGTAATGGCCCTGTAAACAATAGTCACTTACAGCTGTCTTTATCTCCACTATTTTACTACTTTAGTTATCGCGGTACAGATTTAATTATTTGATGAATCTAGTAAGATGCTGGCACAATATTATAATGGTTTGAATGAAATCGATTGTGTATTATTTTTATATGGAGTAAGACTGTCAGTACAATGTTAGGAACATTCCTGATGCACCATGAATATTATTATATTTTTGCATTAGATAATTCATAAAACTGGCTATGTAATAAACTTTTGGTGCACATATGTAGTTATGTATTTTTGCATAAATTTTCTATTGATATTATGATATTTATTTTCGCATTTTATTGTGTGTCGAGCATACAAAGTATGATTTGGTGTTGAATACTCTTTTATTATGAAGTGTGTATTGTGAATTATTGTTTTAAGTTTTAATAAAACTGTTATTTTGCTACACATATTCTATTTATTTCCATTAAAGATTTGACTATTCAAAAATTATACATATTATAGGTAGTAATTATTTATTGATACATATCACTTGATAATATTATGTACAAATCACATTTCATTTATAATTAAAAATAAATCATTTACACATTATATAAAGCCCTTTGCACTACAAACTACTTCTATACAAATATAATACAATCCGTTTACAAGCGTAACACAAAGAACATTTTATAAAATTCTAAACTTTTCACATAATATAAAATAGGTCTTAAATTTCACAGAATAATCATTAATTATTTATTTAAAATTGTCGATTGTAATAATATTAATTAAATTAGGACCGTTTTCTTTGGAATAATTCTAAATAATCACAGTAAACCAATAGAATATTAACCGCTAATAAAATATGTCCACAGATAAATTATATTTCTACCATTAAACTGATCATTAAATACCAATCACTTCTGAAACCAATGATCCCTCACCTACAACCCTCTTGTAATTATATCGATGACATCAATTTAATACTTTTAACATTTATAAAACTACCCCAAAATATATTTATCCATAACTTAAATAGGTAATTCGTAAAACGTATTTAAAACTAAAAAGTGATTATTTCAGATTGTACTTTCATTTATTCCTTTAGAGTATATTATTTACATGTGGCTTCAAACTTTATTTTATATCTTGAGACTGTATCAAGATAATGATTAATAACACGAATACATTTATTAAGAGAGTGAAAGGGTTAAAACCGGTTAAGAATTTCAATATCTAAATTCAATTACTTGTATAACAATTACAATTACAATTATCTATATTTTCTAATTTCAAACATGAAACATGGTAAAAGATGTATGCTGTAACTAAGTTGTCAAAATATATTTATAATTACATTAGACATACTCAACATTATCTAAGTTAGAAGAGGAGCGAGGTTAGACACCTCTGTCCTCGGTCTAAGGCTGAGGATTACAGCATTATTTATAAATTAATAATTTTATTGTAATTTGGCAAATAATATAAGATTAGAATAATAAAACAGGGGAATGTGTTTGCGTAGTAATTAATCGACAATTACAAAATATTCTTAATACAATATATAATTAATTACAATTATTTTTCATTGACAAACATCTAAAATCGACTTCACAGCGAACTACAAAATCCATTCTACAATAGGTATCACTATTAATTCCATTTTGTGAAAACCGCATTGAAACATTCGCAAGTCTGAAACACCTCGATATATTTGGATAAAAAGTTGTTTTTGGTTTTGTAGATAGAGAAAGTAGTGTTCATAGTGTCTAATCGAATCTAATCGAATTATCAATAACTGTAGGCCCATGAATGATGTTACGCCATTTTACTTCGCTGACGTACGTTCATTTCAAGTCGCTAGTGTCAGTCGAGCTAGCCACTATAGCAAACAATTCACTTGACATTCATAATAAAGACATGCCATTTAATGAAGAGAAGAAACAAGGTAATAGAGTAATACAGTGCACCGATAAGATCGACGCTGTCATTCTCGCTGAACATTGACGAATGAGACTTCAGCGCAGAAGGAAAACGAGCCTAAAAATAGAATGGCAGTATAAGTTATTATTATTCTCCCATTTTCAGAGCGGTAGTATATCGGCAGTGGTGTTGATTGTACTCCCTTAGAGTGACGGCTACGCTGATTCAAGTGAGGACCTTTAATCATCTTGAGCGATACTAGTGCTCTGAAAACTTTTAGGATCAGTTGATTTTGTTGCTGCCAATCAAATTCTGCTAAAATCCTTTTTAAACCTTGACGTCACTTTAAGTACAAGTGACGATATCTTACCATTCCTGATTTAAATCCACCAAAACCACACACCGTCCCGACTACGGCTTATGAGGAACTATAGCGACCAGTCTCAGTAGAGCTAGCGACAGCAACTTGTCTAATGGATCCAGGGTTCCTCGCTGTAGCCACTTGGGAATGGTGGTGCGAGCGTGACTGAAGCCGAGCTTTTGCAGGATATAGTCCACGCCGTAAGGCTCGATGGACTTCCCCGCCCAGGACAGTAATCTGCGGAGAAAAGATCAGTTCTAGTTAAAATTAACTTAGTTCCTAGCAGATCTACGTAGCTCAGCAACGGTCAACATTTGGATGATCCCCGCAGTGACATTTTAAGCGCTTCCATGCCCCGGAGGTCACGTTAAGCAGACCCAGCTTTTTGAAACTCTTAAGGCCACGGTCTTTTACCCGGCCTGTTAACTCCGTCTTCAAATGAGTGATGAGAGTGAGTACCTGACGGTTGGCTCCAGATGCCAGGTGATGCAGCGGTAGTCCCGGTAGTCGAGTGCGGGAGGGGGCCGTCCCCCCGCGCCGCCGGCCCCGCCCCCCGCGCTGCCCCCCGGCCCCGCCCCCGCCCCCGCCCCCGCCGCACTGCCCCCCGGCCCCGCCTCGCCCCACGCCGCCCGCCCACCGCCCGGCATCTGATACACACAAGTATGATTACTCGGATTAGACATCGGGATCTCAGCGAGTATACTTCTGAAAATTTTAACACACAGCATTGAATGGTCTGAATGATGACAGGCTATACGGTTCAGTTAATATTAGCGTTCCGCGGCATAGGTTATTCGAAGTCTTCTTAAGATTTCGAAATGAACAAGGAATAAACATCACTGTACCCCTTGCACACACATACCTATTACTAACTCATTTACTATTGCTACACACACACACACACACACACACACACACACACACTTTACACACTCGCTACTTCAGATTCAATATTTTTTGTGAAGGGGTCTACAATCCCCCTATACCTATAGTACCTATATAGTACCTATGCTATAGTATCTAATTTGGGGTCTGTTTTATTATCTTCGGAGGTGGACGTTAACATTCGCGACACAGTTACATTTAACTTCTGCGTAATGTTATCGTTCTTGCCATGTTTTTAATATATTTTTGTTTATGCTCCCAAATAAATACATTTTTTTTGAGGTTGTTAGTTCGATTCCTTCCCAGGACAAACTATTGGTGATGAACATTGCTCTCCTGTGACTGGGTGTTATGTAGTATCATTGATATTTACAAACTAGATTCTGCCTGCGGCTTCGCACGCGTGGGACCTCTACAAAAAGTAGCCCATGTCCTTCCCCAAGATACAAGATATTTTTACCATATAATCACCAAGTTCCCTTCAGTCGTTTGGCCTGAAGGTGAAAACATAACAATGTTTGGGGTAAAATGGAGCTGTGTGAAATTGTCAACCAATATTTGAGTTAATGATAAATGAACCGTTAAATAAGATAAGGCACACTCACAAGTCTGTCCTTCTCCTTGATATAAGAGGAGATGAGATCGTGCAGGAAGAGGAAGGCCTCTGCGTCGACGGACACGAAGATGTGGTCCTCGAACTCTGTGATGAAACTGCACTCCACCACCGGCTTCTCGTCTACAAGAGACGCACATCTCATAAAGAACAATTCTATTTATTTACTAATTTAAATTTATTTTTATCTGAAAAATCTTCTTTATTCTTTATTGTACACACATTGAACACAATTTGAAACATACATTATGATATGGCATGTATATAGGCGAGCTTAACCCTAAAGAGTTCGCTTCTAGCAAACCTTGGGAAATGAAAATATTATAAACTTATCTCCCCCCCCGCTTCCTTTTTCATTTTTCAAAACATTTATCTTACGTTTTCTCTTTATTAAGAAACATGCTACTACAAGCTTTGCTTAATTAGAGGCTGGATGCTGTACGAATCGTGCACCAATATTTATTTATTTGGTTTATTAATTTTGGTGTGCCAAATAAAATGTTTGAACGTGCTTCTGTTGATCTAAGGGAACCTCTTCGATCATCAAAAAGACCTAAGTAATTTGAAATCTGGAGGAGTCAAAACGTGGTGATTACTGACATGGCCATGTTTCTTTTTTAAATAAAGTACATAAATAAGCAATTATTGTGTGTCGCATCAATATTGCTTTAAGTAATTGCGCAAGTGATAAGAGATAACTTAAATAATATAAATAACTATACTGTTGAGAATGCATAGTCCGATGTTGTTCTGCCCTCAGACAGTTGACAGATTTTCAATCTATAAAATAGTGTTATCATGTATTAGTGTTTCGTAGTTAAGCTAGTTTAAAGGATCGGATAAGGATAAGTTTCTTGTCCTTGTCTTTGACTATAAGTCGATTCTTGTGATTGTATTGAATAAAAAAATATTAGAGTTTGAGTTACAATAATGCCGAATGTATAGGTTACCGTTGTCGGTGGGCGGGTTGTTCCGCTGCAGCTGATATACAATAGGTTACCGTTGTCGGTGGGTGGGTTGTTACCGTTGTCGGTGGGCGGGTTGTTCCACTGCAGCTGATATACAATAGGTTACCGTTGTCGGTGGGCGGGTTGTTACCGTTGTCGGTGGGCGGGTTGTTCCACTGCAGCTGATATACAATAGGTTACCGTTGTCGGTGGTCGGGTTGTTACCGTTGTCGGTGGGCGGGTTGTTACCGTTGTCGGTGGGCGGGTTGTTCCACTGCAGCTGATATACAATAGGTTACCGTTGTCGGTGGGCGGGTTGTTACCGTTGTCGGTGGGCGGGTTGTTCCACTGCAGCTGATATACAATAGGTTACCGTTGTCGGTGGGCGGGTTGTTACTGTTGTCGGTGGGCGGGTTGTTCCACTGCAGCTGATATACAATAGGTTACCGTTGTCGGTGGGCGGGTTGTTACCGTTGTCGGTGGGTGGGTTGTTACCGTTGTCGGTGGGCGGGTTGTTACCGTTGTCGGTGGGTGGGTTGTTACCGTTGTCGGTGGGCGGGTTGTTCCGCTGCAGCTGCTGCGTGCGCAGATGCAGCTGCAGCGAGGGCAGCGCGAATATAACTTCGCGCACGTGCTTGTCCTGCGGTCCCTTTCTCTCGCGCTCGCGCTCCCGCTCTCTGTCCCGCTCGGTGCTGTTTGTGTTGCCGGCGCCTGCGCTGTCGCGCTCCAGAGACGGGAACTGGTCGATCGCTGCGCATCATACTCCATTATGTTTAATATGTTTATGTAACTCTTCATTTTGAAGTATTCAGCTTCAGCCTATCGGTTTGGATTACTACTACGCATTATTTCATAGATCGGTATTACGTTGGTTTTTTGATATATGACAGCATGTCATGCATCATGACAACCTTTGTGGCTCCGTGGGCTATGGCCCGACTGAGACCCAGAAGGTTGCGGGTTCGATCCCCGCCGCGGGACAAATGTTTGTATGATTTGCAAGTATTTGTCTCACAAGCTCTGCTTACTTTGGAGCCAGATGATGCTGTGTGAAATGTCCGGCATTATTATTATGTCTTAAAAACAACATCAACCTTCCGTAATACCAATTTATCAATAGTGAATAATTGAATGTTAGCATCAATGTTTTGATAGTATTAGAATTTCATAATCGCCAGTTTGATGGAAGAGTTATAATGAACGTTATAATTTAAAAGCTTAAAAGCAGTTTTTGTGTATCGTGCTCCGAGATTAGGGAAACGTTCTGTAGGGCGATTATGGAACTCTAATTACAATCAATGTCTATCGAAACGTCAAATTCGTCAAACGAATGATTGTGAAATTACGCCGAAAACTGATAGACATTGATTGTAATTAGAGTTCCATAATCGCCTTACAGATACGAGTAAATAAATGCCACTTGGCGTCTAAATATTATCCATCGATTTCTTGATGTCTTGTTTCATTAGATACAAATCAGTTACGATGCGATAATTAGGTCTTGTATTTTAGCTAAGGAATGATAACAAGCGATTCTAGTGAGTTCAATTCGTTCGGCGTAGTTTAGTGCGTGAGGTTTCACAATGATTCAGCGCGCTCGAACAGGGAGATACGCTTTTCCATTATCAACGTCGTCTGTCCTGCATCGAGTGGGAGTAAAGTTAGAAAGGCTGCAGGTAGTTATATATAGACTGACCGTCAATCTCGCTGTCGGCGAATGCGTAGTGTACCCACTCCTTGTGCGTCTTGAACTGCGGCGGGAACAGGCGCGCTCGCGTCATTCGACACACCGTGCCCATCGACTGGTGCCCCCCGCCCCCGCCCCCTGCACCGGCCCCGCCCCCCGCCTCCTGCAGCCCCGCCCCCAGGGACGCCGTCAGGCTCTGCACCACGTGGACGTCCAACTCACCTGTATACAACAACGTGAGCTTACAAAGGTTGACGCTAAGATTCAATGACGAAGCTAAACGTGAACTAACGCTTTTGTTTATAAAAAAAATGTTTGACATTATGGAGAGTTTAGCGTTTGATTTAGATTAAGCAGGTACAGTTATATGGGCATTCGATCATAATTAGGAATGAACATAATTTCATATTTAACACTGCGCTATGCGTAATTTATTAACAATGATGTTTAGTTCTTAGACTTTGATAGAATAAGCTTTACTGCATGCAAACATATGCTTGTAATGGAGGATTTACACTAGGTCGATTTTCGTCGTGATTGGGTTTTGGTGTCAAACCAAATCGTCCCACAAAATAATGCGCAAGCGACTAGTTCATTTTGTATCACATGACCTCAATTCTGTGGGCACCAACCTAACTAATTTTAGCTAAAATTTGGTTTTGAACTGTCAAATGAAACTATGGTAATATTCTGCTGCTACCAACGTATCTTAATATAATTTTATCTAATTTTATTAAGCGTTCCTTATTTAGTTAGATGGTACCAACCGAATAGGTTTTACAAATGTTATGACTAACTAAATATATTTTAGACAATTCCTAATTTTAGAAATGAACCAACCGAATTGCCACCAATATCAATCAGAACAGTCGCAAAGTGTACTGCATTGAAATTCGTGCAAACAAACGATTTGTACTCTAGATATACCTACTGTTGCCGAACAAGCATGAAGGTGATGCTGTTTTACACAGACTGCTGTGCAGTCACAGCACGACTTAAGGCGAAACCTACTTTACTTTGAAACTTTGCGACTATAGTCACCTGTGTAAAGTCCGCGTAAGACTTTTTATTTTAATTGGAACTATTAGGCTTTGATTTGACACATTAGGAAGTGGCGTCACAAATTTGAGCGAATTTGTTTGACTTCGAAAAATTTGCATGAGCTGCATTAATTGGGGTGTATCAACTGAAATACTAAATATTTTTAGATATTGGTATGTAAACCAAACTAATTCTGTAAAGTGGGCTAACTCATTGTCTGAAGCGGATGTGTTAGAGAGTGGGGTCAGGCAGGGGGGGTTATCGTCACCCATGCTCTTTAACATGTATGTTAACGATCTCATCGTTGAGCTGAGCAGCATGCATATTGGATGTCGAATAGATGGCGTTAGTATTAATAATATTAGCTACGCAGATGATATGGTGCTGCTCTGCCCAACGGCGGGTCGTCTGCAAGAGATGTTGAAAATCTGTGAACGTTATGCTGCAGACCATGGACTTGTCTATAATGTGAAGAAAACGGAATACATGCTCTTTAAGGCCGTCGGAAAAGGTCCCGATAACAACACCTATAATGTAACCCTGAATGGCATGAACGTTAAACAAGTAACTCAGTTTAAGTATCTGGGACATTTCATTGCCGACGACCTTAAAGACGATGTTGATATTGAAAGGGAACGTAGGTCACTAGCAGTCAGGGGTAATATGCTGGCCCGCAGGTTTTCCCGTTGTACTGAACAAGTAAAAATTACTCTGTTTAAAGCCTACTGTCAGAATATGTACACGGGAAGCCTGTGGTTCCAAAAAGTGTACCAAAAAGTCGCTGGCCACCATACGCATCCAGTACAATAATATTTTCAGGATGAAGTTGGGGCTGCCTCGCTTCTGCAGTGATTCAGGGATGTTTGCTGAATACCAAACTGATGGCTTTGAAGCACTTATTCGCAGGCAATCTGCAACCCTGATCCGTAGAGTTCGAGACAGTCAAAATAGCATCCTGAAAACTATACCGGATAGGTACTCGTCGCCGATTGGGCAAAATTGATATGCAGGGTGATCCCAGAAAACTGCTCGTTACTCTGGTGAACGCTCTGTGAACCAGCGTCAGCTCATTTTTTTTTTTTTTTACTTTGTATCTTTTATGTCATTATATTACTAACTCTCTTTTGTCATATTATTATGTGCTATGGATATAAGTTGTCCGAAATAAAAATATTTGAATTTGAATTAATTAGTTTTGACGCTGTTGGAGGAAAACAAGAATAGCTCACCATCATCGTTGGCTATCTGCTGCGCCTCTGCCGCGAAGGATATGCAGGGCTCCTTGAGACTGAAGAGCGCCCAGGACTTGGCCTTGAAGCTGTTACCGTGGAAACAGGCCAGCGACACGTTAGAGCCGTGCAGTTCCATCGTACCGCCCAGCACCATGCCTGCACAATGTACGTGAATATACCAAATAACTATTTCACAAAGCGCCCCGAACAAAGCTGATTTATCTACGTTCTAGCTTCGATGATGTAGATAAAACGTACCGTTGGCTGGTAAGGGGTTAGGCAGCGTCGAGAGCTGCATTCCGGAAATGAGTTTGAGCACGGGCTGCCAGTGCCGGTGGTGACGTAGTTCCGGCGCCGGTGGGGCGTCGCTAGAGGGCGCTGTCTCTGTAACCATCGCATGCTGCTATGTAATATTGGAGACAGAGATTTCTTTTCGGATCAAGTAAATTATGGTTCAGCGCCTTCATATAGTATAGATCGATATTCATACTAATATAAATAATTCGAAATTGTCTCTGTCTATTTGTGTCTGTTTGTAGATGTGGAACATCTTTCCTCTCGCTTTCCTGCAATCTGTGGGAGTGATTTCGTAAAAAGGGCCGGGAGTGTGTAACATGAAGCCAGGGAAGAGCGCGCGCGGTGGTTATCAACCGTTAATCTTATAACACCTTTGTTAAACTTTGATATACTATAACTTATAACGCAGTGGGTGTTACCGAGCCTTAAGAATATAAAGGTTTCGACTAGAAAAAGTAAATAAGTCCTTTATGGGGTGCGCTTCTATAATAAGCTTCTTAAAAATGTTACTAAACTACCTATTTAGAAGTTTAAAGCATACATAAAAGTTTTTTGTAGAAAGTTTATTATAATATAGATGACTATATTATTGATAAGAATGCATGACCTCATGTCGCTCTGCCGTCAGACAGTTAACCGACACACTTGAAATGTATAAACTCTCTTGTATTAGTATTTCGTAGTTAAGGTAGTTATAAGATGGATCATGAAAAAACGCTGGGACAAGACGAGTTTCTTGCCAATTCTTGTCGGGCTTGGGTTAGGATGAATTGGCACCTAAATTCACCTAGTATGTAAGACGTTTCATAGTGATCCTTGTGAATGTATTGAATAAAGTATCTTTTGACTTTGACTTAAATGAAAGAATCGACGTAAAGAGTTGGACTCACGTTCCCTGCGGTCCCTCCTCGCGCTGGTGTAGTTGGGATGGAGCGAGCTGAACACGCGCTTGCTGGACTTGAACTGCTGCGTGAAGAACTCCTCCAGCTTCAGCTGCATCTTCAGCAGGTCGGGCGTGGTGCTGCGCGACATCAGGATCTGCAGCTGCTTCCAGCTCAGCGTGCCGTGCGTCAGGATTATAGCGGGCCTGGGGAGCATACAGTGGAGCATATAGAGTAACCACTCGTCCCGTAGCGCGGCCGTGAGGCACTGGCGTGTACTCCAGCCGCAGTAGTATAGTGTAGGGTCGTGCATACCTGGCGGTAGGACGGTGGTGGGGGGGGCGCGCGAGCCACTCGTCCCGTAGCGCGGCCGTGAGGCACTGGCGTGTACTCCAGCCGCAGTAGTATAGTGTAGGGTCGTGCATACCTGGCGGTAGGACGGTGGTGGGGGGGGCGCGCGAGCCACTCGTCCCGTAGCGCGGCCGTGAGGCACTGGCGTGTACTCCAGCCGCAGTAGTATAGTGTAGGGTCGTGCATACCTGGCGGTAGGACGGTGGTGGGGGGGGCGCGCGAGCCACTCGTCCCGTAGCGCGGCCGTGAGGCACTGGCGTGTACTCCAGCCGCAGTAGTATAGTGTAGGGTCGTGCATACCTGGCGGTAGGACGGTGGTGGGGGGGGCGCGCGAGCCACTCGTCCCGTAGCGCGGCCGTGAGGCACTGGCGTGTACTCCAGCCGCAGTAGTATAGTGTAGGGTCGTGCATACCTGGCGGTAGGACGGTGGTGGGGGGGGCGCGCGAGCCACTCGTCCCGTAGCGCGGCCGTGAGGCACTGGCGTGTACTCCAGCCGCAGTAGTATAGTGTAGGGTCGTGCATACCTGGCGGTAGGACGGTGGTGGGGGGGGCGCGCGAGCCACTCGTCCCGTAGCGCGGCCGTGAGGCACTGGCGTGTACTCCAGCCGCAGTAGTATAGTGTAGGGTCGTGCATACCTGGCGGTAGGACGGTGGTGGGGGGGGCGCGCGAGCCACTCGTCCCGTAGCGCGGCCGTGAGGCACTGGCGTGTACTCCAGCCGCAGTAGTATAGTGTAGGGTCGTGCATACCTGGCGGTAGGACGGTGGTGGGGGGGGCGCGCGAGCCACTCGTCCCGTAGCGCGGCCGTGAGGCACTGGCGTGTACTCCAGCCGCAGTAGTATAGTGTAGGGTCGTGCATACCTGGCGGTAGGACGGTGGTGGGGGGGGCGCGCGAGCCACTCGTCCCGTAGCGCGGCCGTGAGGCACTGGCGTGTACTCCAGCCGCAGTAGTATAGTGTAGGGTCGTGCATACCTGGCGGTAGGACGGTGGTGGGGGGGGCGCGCGAGCCACTCGTCCCGTAGCGCGGCCGTGAGGCGCGACACACGCGCCAGCAGCACCGACGTGCCCATGTACTCCAGCCGCAGCTCCAGTGCGGCTAGCCGCACGCCGCACACGTGTCCGGGGTTGCAGCCCGGCTCCTCTTCTATGTGCACTGAACCGATCCAAATACATACATCATACTTTGTGCTACCCAAATGTTTGTCACAACAGAAGGCAGAAGGAAGACTCGCTGCAGAGAAAATCCTGCGAAATTTGCTGTGTGAATTCCAATAAGGCCTTTGACTCGGTCAAATAACCGAAACTGTTGCAAATATTATTATAAATGTGAATTGCAAAACACTCGCTCCACGCTCTAAGACGATTGTACGAAGATGGAACAGCTGCAGTTGGAACGGATGAAATAGCCTTGAGTAAATTTCAGCCGACTGCGGGTGTCCGTCAAGGACGTATTATTCTTCCACTACTCTACAACGTCTACACGGAGTTTATAATGATGATCATCCTCGAACACACAGATGGTGTTGCGGTTGGTGGAATGAAGATCTCTAATTTGCGTTTTGTAGACGATACCACTCTGTTCGCAACTAGCATCAACAGCGTAGAAGACCTTCTTATCATGATGAAAGATCTAGTATAAGATCGGACTAAGGGGAGATCAGAATATTGATCTCCTCTTGGTTCGATCTTGGTGTGACCTCTGGCGAGTTGTTAATCATATTTTGGTTTTTACTAAGGTTACGGTTTTGTTACGGTTATAGCAGCTTCCAACATGATAAATAGGTCTTCTACCAAAGCAAAGAAAACCCGACTTGTCAGAGAACTGATTACCCTTTTTTCTCTACGCGGCGGGAACGTGGGTCGTTCCACGGAAGTGAGAAAATGAAAAAAGACGCTCTAGAGATGCGGTGTTACTTAGAGTATCGTGGAGTTTCGTACCAATCACTCCATATTCGACGAACTCGGCATTAACTCTTTAAAAACCACTAAAATAATAAGACAATTACATTTATTTTGTTCTGGACACGATATCGCGCTTTTGGTTCTCGAGTGGTGCAGGTTAGCGTCAGCGTCGATCGTCTGTCGTACATTTTCGGATCCTCACGTGCTTTGCGCACATGTCGCGGCGTGGAGAACCGTTCATCGAACGCCTTACGGTATAAGGAAAAGTTGACGGTAGAAGAGACCGAGAAAAATATGCGATGAGATGGACGAAGTCGAGGCAGCGCTAATCGGTCTCCCACACGAATAATGGCAGCCAAAGATAAAATAGATGGACCGGATCAAAGACGATAGATAGCACTAGGATGATGGCTCGTAGAGGGAAATTAAAGAAAGAAACACGTTCCGCCGACTCGATCTAGAGTGGGATAAGAACAGAGATACGTCGATGTATAAAACGAGTACAAATAAAAATTGTAATATTCCAGGCTCCAAATCAAAATATAGATGTAAGGTTACCGTAGGTGTCGAGATGCGCGAGGGCGATGGCCCCGCCCACGATGCCGGCGCGCGCGTCCAGCTCGGAGCCGGCCAGCGCCACGCCCACCAGCATGTTGCGGTGCCCGGTGCTGCCGATGCTGAGGCGGCCCGTGCACGCGAAGTCGCGGCTCTGCCAGCTGCCGGGACCGCGCATGTGCTTACATAACCCGTAACCCGTAACCCGGCTAGCGCTAACGAAGTCGCGGCTCTGCCAGCTGCCGGGACCGCGCATGTGCTTACATAACCCGTAACCCGTAACCCGGCTAGCGCTAACGAAGTCGCGGCTCTGCCAGCTGCCGGGACCGCGCATGTGCTTACATAACCCGTAACCCGTAACCCGGCTAGCGCTAACGAAGTCGCGGCTCTGCCAGCTGCCGGGACCGCGCATGTGCTTACATAACCCGTAACCCGTAACCCGGCTAGCGCTAACGAAGTCGCGGCTCTGCCAGCTGCCGGGACCGCGCATGTGCTTACATAACCCGTAACCCGTAACCCGGCTAGCGCTAACGAAGTCGCGGCTCTGCCAGCTGCCGGGACCGCGCATGTGCTTACATAACCCGTAACCCGTAACCCGGCTAGCGCTAACGAAGTCGCGGCTCTGCCAGCTGCCGGGACCGCGCATGTGCTTACATAACCCGTAACCCGTAACCCGGCTAGCGCTAACGAAGTCGCGGCTCTGCCAGCTGCCGGGACCGCGCATGTGCTTACATAACCCGTAACCCGTAACCCGGCTAGCGCTAACGAAGTCGCGGCTCTGCCAGCTGCCGGGACCGCGCATGTGCTTACATAACCCGTAACCCGTAACCCGGCTAGCGCTAACGAAGTCGCGGCTCTGCCAGCTGCCGGGACCGCGCATGTGCTTACATAACCCGTAACCCGTAACCCGGCTAGCGCTAACGAAGTCGCGGCTCTGCCAGCTGCCGGGACCGCGCATGTGCTTACATAACCCGTAACCCGTAACCCGGCTAGCGCTAACGAAGTCGCGGCTCTGCCAGCTGCCGGGACCGCGCATGTGCTTACATAACCCGTAACCCGTAACCCGGCTAGCGCTAACGAAGTCGCGGCTCTGCCAGCTGCCGGGACCGCGCATGTGCTTACATAACCCGTAACCCGTAACCCGGCTAGCGCTAACGAAGTCGCGGCTCTGCCAGCTGCCGGGACCGCGCATGTGCTTACATAACCCGTAACCCGTAACCCGGCTAGCGCTAACGAAGTCGCGGCTCTGCCAGCTGCCGGGACCGCGCATGTGCTTACATAACCCGTAACCCGTAACCCGGCTAGCGCTAACGAAGTCGCGGCTCTGCCAGCTGCCGGGACCGCGCATGTGCTTACATAACCCGTAACCCGTAACCCGGCTAGCGCTAACGAAGTCGCGGCTCTGCCAGCTGCCGGGACCGCGCATGTGCTTACATAACCCGTAACCCGTAACCCGGCTAGCGCTAACGAAGTCGCGGCTCTGCCAGCTGCCGGGACCGCGCATGTGCTTACATAACCCGTAACCCGTAACCCGGCTAGCGCTAACGAAGTCGCGGCTCTGCCAGCTGCCGGGACCGCGCATGTGCTTACATAACCCGTAACCCGTAACCCGGCTAGCGCTAACGAAGTCGCGGCTCTGCCAGCTGCCGGGACCGCGCATGTGCTTACATAACCCGTAACCCGTAACCCGGCTAGCGCTAACGAAGTCGCGGCTCTGCCAGCTGCCGGGACCGCGCATGTGCTTACATAACCCGTAACCCGTAACCCGGCTAGCGCTAACGGCCCCACTACATCAGAGGCTTTACGTGGCCGTCCTTCACCGCACATAGTTTGCACTATGGGCAATGGATGCCAGATCCGATACTTATATACTTACCATAAAATACATATTTCTGGTAACTCCCAAACATCACGCAAATGTCAGAACAAACATGGAGAATAGAAAAACGTAATACCTAATACATGCGTATATAATGTATATAATGTACATATGATATAATGTAATTAAGAAAGAAGCCGATTATATGAAATATTTAGCCACACAATTTGAATTTATAATAATAATAATAAATAATCCAGGACATTTCACACAGCATCATCTGTCCCCAAAGTAAGCGGAGCTTGTGTTATGGGTACCACATGACTGATATTCTACTTACAATACTTTTTTTGTAAATACATCCATATTATACATAGAAATACCCAAACCTGAGACAAATACTTGCAGATCATCCGAACATTTGTCCCGCGGCGGGAATCGAACCCGCAACCTTCTGCGTCTCAGCCGGAGTTTAGCCCACTGCGCCACAGTGGTCGTAATTTGCAAGATGATAGTGAAGATAAATTGCAACTGAAGACGAGTCTATTTATGACTCAAAGAAATTTTGTTTTGACCGTGCTGTGTCGCGTCACGTAGTACTACTTAAGCTTAGTTTCAAGTAACCTTTCTCTCCGTTCACGCTTATATGTGTAAAATCGCATTATCGAATTTGGACAAACGGAAACATAAAATCAAACTTAACTTTATCTCTAAATCCTAAGCTCGTGTGGCCTTACCTTTACCGGTTTAAACACTAATACCGATGTCTTACCTAACATTCCCCATGACGTTACCCATGTTCATGTGCACGTTGAGCTTTGTAAAGTTGACGGCGAATAGCACCAGGGTCTCCCACGCCGCGCTCGGGGATGGAGACGACTCTTTGTTATCTACAAGTTTAATAAATACATCTACAGATTCCTAAAAAAAACGAGCGAGTCTTACAGTAGTCGCATAAGATGTGTAACATCTCACATCTCAACTTGGTAATACACAACACCGCGCGCTCATTGGGCAGATTAAATAGCGCGTGCGCTAATTGGTTAAATAAATACCGTGCGCGCTCATTGGTCAAATCAAATATCGCGCACTTCTACGGCATCCTGTTATACACTTCCGTCCCTTTTCACGAAATTCGAAACACGAATTCCCTTTTCAGATTGCAGGAAAGCGAGAAGAAAGATGAAACACCGATATATGATGTATTCATTAATAAAGGTTAACTGTAAGATATTTCGAAATATACTTTTAAAATAATAATGATAACGTATCAGAACATATTCACGGAACTTGGTTTTACCTTTAGATTTTTGGAAATCAGTCTTTGTTTTCTCTCTTTGAGGCAGCACCGGCGATACGGGCACGGTGTTGTTAGAACTACTGGAAATAAATAAACAACATTATAACTAAACTACTACTAATACTACTGCATATGAGTTAGTGGCATGGTCATGACCGATGGCTTAACAACTTTTGAAAAACCAAATTATCTTCCAAAGCAGTAAGATAAACACGGCTATGTTGTCACGATGGTGCGCCGGTACGTTGTAGTACTTACGTAGTAGGATGCGAGGTCCGGGCGGGGTGCTGCAGACCCGGGTCCCCGAGGAACATCCTGCGCACGATGGTGCGCCGGTACGTTGTAGTACTTACGTAGTAGGATGCGAGGCCCGGGCGGGGTGCTGCAGACCCGGGTCCCCGAGGAACATCCTGCGCACGATGGTGCGCCGGTACGTTGTAGTACTTACGTAGTAGGATGCGAGGCCCGGGCGGGGTGCTGCAGACCCGGGTCCCCGAGGAACATCCTGCGCACGATGGTGCGCCGGTACGTTGTAGTACTTACGTAGTAGGATGCGAGGCCCGGGCGGGGTGCTGCAGACCCGGGTCCCCGAGGAACATCCTGCGCACGATGGTGCGCCGGTACGTTGTAGTACTTACGTAGTAGGATGCGAGGCCCGGGCGGGGTGCTGCAGACCCGGGTCCCCGAGGAACATCCTGCGCACGATGGTGCGCCGGTACGTTGTAGTACTTACGTAGTAGGATGCGAGGCCCGGGCGGGGTGCTGCAGACCCGGGTCCCCGAGGAACATCCTGCGCACGATGGTGCGCCGGTACGTTGTAGTACTTACGTAGTAGGATGCGAGGCCCGGGCGGGGTGCTGCAGACCCGGGTCCCCGAGGAACATCCTGCGCACGATGGTGCGCCGGTACGTTGTAGTACTTACGTAGTAGGATGCGAGGCCCGGGCGGGGTGCTGCAGACCCGGGTCCCCGAGGAACATCCTGCGCACGATGGTGCGCCGGTACGTTGTAGTACTTACGTAGTAGGATGCGAGGCCCGGGCGGGGTGCTGCAGACCCGGGTCCCCGAGGAACATCCTGCGCACGATGGTGCGCCGGTACGTTGTAGTACTTACGTAGTAGGATGCGAGGCCCGGGCGGGGTGCTGCAGACCCGGGTCCCCGAGGAACATCCTGCGCACGATGGTGCGCCGGTACGTTGTAGTACTTACGTAGTAGGATGCGAGGCCCGGGCGGGGTGCTGCAGACCCGGGTCCCCGAGGAACATCCTGCGCACGATGGTGCGCCGGTACGTTGTAGTACTTACGTAGTAGGATGCGAGGCCCGGGCGGGGTGCTGCAGACCCGGGTCCCCGAGGAACATCCTGCGCACGATGGTGCGCCGGTACGTTGTAGTACTTACGTAGTAGGATGCGAGGCCCGGGCGGGGTGCTGCAGACCCGGGTCCCCGAGGAACATCCTGCGCACGATGGTGCGCCGGTACGTTGTAGTACTTACGTAGTAGGATGCGAGGCCCGGGCGGGGTGCTGCAGACCCGGGTCCCCGAGGAACATCCTGCGCACGATGGTGCGCCGGTACGTTGTAGTACTTACGTAGTAGGATGCGAGGCCCGGGCGGGGTGCTGCAGACCCGGGTCCCCGAGGAACATCCTGCGCACGATGGTGCGCCGGTACGTTGTAGTACTTACGTAGTAGGATGCGAGGCCCGGGCGGGGTGCTGCAGACCCGGGTCCCCGAGGAACATCCTGCGCACGATGGTGCGCCGGTACCAGGCGCGCGGGAACGCCAGGATCTCTCCGAGACGCCGCATGTCATATTTAAACGAAGCGCTGCCTACGTCCACGATAGCTGACAAATTAAAATTAAAATTGAAAACAACTGGATTATCGTCATTATCATCATCATCATCATCGTGTATAGCCCTACCTAATCGTCTGCTGGGTATAAAGCTTCCCTTTGTATTTGCCATTATTTCCGGTTCAAGTGGATCACTCAGCGACAAATTTGGTATGTCCAAATTTCATTATACGAGTAATTGCGTTATGATTCGGCTCCTTACCACCCGAATCCTCTCCTGGCCACAGTTTTAGACTATCAGTTAAATCACTGATGAACGCTCCTTCCTAATTCTCCCTCTGTAGACCGAGTTACGCTCTTGTTAATCCCGATTATCTAAATACCGCGACAACCTAGTCTTGTTGCCAAAAACATATTATTTCTCAAGTCGATTGGCATCTGCGCTCGCCGAAAGTCCGCGTAACGCTGTTACAGGTTGTCAGACAACTTAAACTCATAGTGTCTAGTCCGTAGCGAATCACACATTTTCATTACAGATTAACTCAATTAGAGCTGCTAAAACTCACTAGAAAACCTGACAGTGGCCTTGGACTGATCCTGATCCATCTGGAAGTCCAGCTTCCTGGACCTGGAGAGGTGGAACTTGACAAACTCCACATTGATGCTGAGCGAGTCCTTTCGCTCCGAGTCGGAGAGCGGCGACCACTGCGCCTCCTTCAGACTGGACTTCTTGCCGCCGTACGGGTGGAACATGTTCACGGAGAAGTCGGCGAGGCAGCCGGTGACGCTGAGTCCTCCCATCGCTACTGCTGGCTCCGCCATCTCTCTGAATATTTGAAAATTACAAATATTTATACTAATACTCTTAATCCGAAAGTTTCTTTGAACAGATCTTAATTCAATTTGCTAAAAAGATGTATTCTACCTTGGGGACGGACATAGACAGCTTTTTATTTAAATGCCACGCGTACAAAGCCACGGGCAGCAGCTAGGAACTACTATTAGTTACGTGATTTTCTTGGAAAGTTCTTAAAAACATTAAAATACGTACATCATGGAATACACATTATATAAATATAAAATTTTCTAGGTAATATGACCTTTTTTTAAATTGGCGTTCCGTATAATTTAAACACTCCTTCTTAACATTCGTGCTTCAAATAGACTCGACTTATAGCTGTCTGAAAACTTCGAGCTCAGTTTTTCAAAAGATACTATATTAACTCTTCCAACTCGACTACTGACTCATGCGAAAATAGTCGGTATTGTTTTCAAACTCCTTATGACCGTTAAGTGTACAAGGCTACTCACTCGTCGGTGGCCCGCTTAGAGCTGAAGACGATCTGCAAGCTGGGCAGCTGCAGCAGACACTCTACGCGCGAGGCGGGCAGACAGCTGAAGCGGAAGGTGGAAGGCTGCATGTAGAAGTGCACGATGACGTCGACGGGGAAGGAGGCGTACACGTACTGTCCGTACTGCGCGTACACGCCCTCGCCCGCCGCGCCCTCCGCCTCTGTAACCCGATTACTTTCATATGAGAAAAAATATAATTTTGTGGAATTTGCTATGGGTTTTTTAATCGAAACCCATATATGTTAGAATTTGCGAAAAGCGCTAGGATTAAGATGGGTTTCTTGCTTATTTCTTCTCGGGCTTGGATTAGGAAAAAAGCACCAATTTAGGTGCTGATTTTTCCTAATCCAAGCCCTTAAACTTAGTATGTAGGAAGTGATCATAAAAGAATCAGTACTTTAATTCACATAACATGTAGGATATTCAAAGTGATCCTTCGTGATTGTATTGAAGAATTTTTAGTAGGTTAGTGAAAAATGTTGGACCAAGAAAAGTCAAGACTACGAGGGGAGGTCAAAAAGTTCGCGGAATGGCAGTGAAGGGGGTATAAATAATTATACTACAAGTACTACAACGTAATAAATAAACAAATAATTATTTTTCCGTTTCAATATATTCTCCATTAAGCCTAATACACTTTTCAGGTCTTTCAAAAAGCTTACCTATACCTTCGTAAAAAATTGTTTTGTTTTGTGTTTTGTCAAGGCCATCAAAATATGCCGAAATTGCAGACTTAACTTCTTCATCGTCAGTAATTTTTTTTCCACGAAGTTCTTTTTTCAATCTTGGAAACAAATAATAATCAGAAGGGGCTAGATCTGGACTATAGGGAGAGTGATTTAATGTTTCGTAGCCACATTTTCGCAAGGCAGCCATTGAAACATGGCTCTTGTGAACGGGTGCATTGTCGTGCAAGAGCAGGACACCTCTTGTCCATTTTCCTCGTTTTTTTTCCTTGATGGTCTTTTAATTTTACCAGTAGAGTGGCATAGTATCCCCCTGTGATATTCAATCTTTTTTCTTTGTAGTCGATTAACAAAATCCCCTCTGAATCCCAAAAAACAGTGGCCATGATCTTTCCGGCCGATTGTGACACCATGAATTTCTTAGGGGGTGCTCCACCTTTTTTCTGCCACTGCATTGATTCCTGTTTTGATTCAGGCTCATAAAAATGAACTTAAGTTTCATCTCCAGTAACAATCCGGTTCAAAATTTCCTCCTTGTCGTCGCTACAGAGATCCAAAAACTCGCGTTAACACTCGACGCACTGCTTTTTCTGAACCGCTGAGAGCATTCTCGGCACCCATCTTGTGCTGACATGTCAAGATGGTCATGGAGGATGTTCAAAATGCTTGTAGACTATACTCCAACCATTTTTACAAATTGTTTCTTTTGGTGGCCTCGATCGACCGGCCCGAGCGGTTGTCATCTTCAATTGATTCCCTGCCTTGCTTGAATAAGCTATTCCACTGATTAATCATTGTTTTCCAGGGTAAGAATCCCCATAAACAGATAACATTTTTTCTAAAATAATTTGAGGTGGTTTTCTATGATTAGGAAGGAACTTTATAACTGCACGAAACTCAATTTTATCCATGTTTAACGATTTTTTCCCGATTGAACTGCTAATGTAGTGATAACTAAAATGTTAATGACCCGATTTGCCTAAAATTTGGTATTTGGTATTGCCTAATTGGAGTACCTGCAGATAACCAGGTAAAAAAAATTAAACCCACCCCTTTCTAACCCTTCTTTGACCTCCCCTCGTACGTCCAAAAACCAGCATCAGCGATTTTCTATAAAAATAAATAAATAAATAAACTACAAGCATTGAATAAGATACTAAGTTTATAAATTAACTTACTTACCTAACACATTATCATTTGTGCCATGGATCAAATAAACATAATACATAACTGCGATCGTGTTATCTCGTGATTATGGCACATGCAACTATCGAGAAGCAGAAAAACTCATGATAAATATCCCGTTTCCAGTGAAAATTACGTTCAAAACCATGATAGTTTTAAATAGTTTTAAACATAATTTTCTATTATTCTTCTTTTCTTTAAGACCAGAACTAGACTTCTTCATACATGACAAATCAATGATGACCGAGAAACTATGCCTATTCTTAATCTATTCTATCAACTTAATATCAAAAACAATAACATAACAAAACTTACCGGGCGTCGGCGTAGAGAAAGCCTTAGTCGGGATCGGCTCCAAAGCTTGTTCCAAGAACTCCAGAATGTGAGGACTAATGATGGTTTCTTCCGGAATGCTCTGCACTGTGATCCAGGCGAACAGGGCTGCCTTCTTCTGGGTCATCTTCCGAAGCGGGGGGAGGGGCATCGAGTGCGACGGAGGGGACGCAGAGTCCTCCGATATCGTCTTGCTTACGTAGTGCACCTGAGATAGGGTTTAAACACTATGATAAATGTTTGTTAGCACTCGCAACTCGGTACTCGTGCCATGTACCTACGTGACAATGCTATTTACTTGCATTTTGAATTCATACAGTCAAAAAATCTATGTATATCTATATTTATACGAGTTTCAGTTACGTTCGGTACACGAACCTTGCTATCTTGAGTTTCTTGACATTCTTGACATTCAATCTTAGTAAAATAGGTAAGCACCGGTCTGCGTATTGTTTCTAGATCTGCATCTGCGATGATACGTTTTGCAAGTTTCTCGCGTCCACCGCCTCTGCCAGTCCGGCCAACGCAGACCGGGCCTCGTAGTTCCGCGACCCACTGACGTAGTTACCTTGAGCTGCAGGCCCGGCACGCGGAACACGGTGAGGTCTAGCGCGGGCTGGTGCCGCGGCGCGGGCTTGCGGCGCGCGGTGGGGGAGCCCCCGCCCCCGCCCCCGCCCACCCCTGCGCCCGCGCCCGCCCCCGTCGCCGCCTCCGCCAGCCCGCCCGACGCCGACCGGCCCACGCGCATCCGCGACCCGCTAACGAACAACATCAACATCAGCTTTATTATCTTAAGGCTCAATTTAAATCTACTAAGTGAAGGGACATGAAAATTGCGGAATATTCTGAGTAATTAACGACGTATCGTATTCATTTGACGACTTTAAACTATCGTCGACCGATCACCTTAATCCGGAAGAATTCTCTCAAATTAATGCAATTCGAAACGAGAATGACAGGCAAGACTAATTCTTAGTAACGTATTTTAGGTCTTTAATGTTGCAAATAGTACTACTCTCATTGTAAAACTCGATATTCATCACCCTAAACTTGATATAACTATGAAGTTAGGAAAACAGAGGACTCCTAAAATTTAGATATCAAGTACTCAATATTTTTAAAAGCCAACTACGACATGAGTAACGATAAATTATAAAAAAAAAAGCTCATATTACACAAACTATTCGGGTCCATGATTCAACAAATAATCTCCTACCACCTGAAGCCTTTACTTAAATCCGAACAGCATGGTTTCATTTCGGATATGTCCACTAGATCCCGAATATGTCACTGATAGCACTCAATAGCATGAAAACCAATATGAAGTTAACCCAATCAACACAGACTTATCCATCTTCTGAGGCTGATCACAGACTTCTTATCCAAAAGCTTGGTCACTTAGGTTTTTTTTTGTTAAGGTGGTGTAAATATTATCTTAAAAATCGATGCCAACTTGTCACGGTGCATGGCTTTAAATCACCCCCTAGGATTGTTCCTTCAGGTTTACCTCAAGGCTCGCATATTCTATATAGAATCAATTTTCTTTCTTATCTTTATCAAAGATTTATGCGCCAACTGAAAATCGAATTACATGATGCTTGCAGATGCTTTTAATCCTTCTTCTGTTACGGAACAGTATTCCGATTGCTGAAGTCTCCTACAATGTGCGAAGTTTCAAAGTTCAAAAGTTTAAAGTTCATTTATTGCTTGAAATACATTATGTAATAGATGTAGTTATTATTTAATAGTATATCAATATATTCTACCCTATTGAGGCATGCAATGTCTTTAATACAATAATAATTTATTAGTAATTAAATTAAATATGGTAATGGTCATGCATATAAAATTTTAAACAAAACTAAAAGGTTATATTTTTATCAGTCATAAATGCTCCTAATGTATAATAAAATAACACTTGTTAGCAAGTATAGTTTTGAGCTTCCTTTGAAACATTATATAAGTACGGTAATTCTCTTACAGACTTAGGGATCTTATTATAAATGAAAAGAGCCGTACAAAAATACTATTGCGCATCATTGTAGTCTTTGAGTCCCGAACACAGACTTTATAGTCATCTCGTCTAGTACGAACCACAACATCAGAAAGCCGTAAAAATATGTTCGTTCTTTAGAGACGTGACTTTCTTCAAGTTTAGTTTTAGGATTAACATTTGTTATCTTGGTCAGCTGTTTTCTATTTTCTAAATATGATTTGATTAATTGTAGTGGACTTCCTCTGAACACCATAGTTTTTTTAATAAAATGTCATGTTGGACATAATCAAACGCTTGAGTCATGTCACAGAAAATTGAACACACTGGTGTTATTTTGTGCGACCTCGGTATTGTAGTCAACCCTCTCAATTATATATCCGTATCCATATTGATAATTTATCTAAAAATGAAGCTCGCTTGGCTCGCAGGATTTGTTCTTATAACAAATCCTGCTAGTCTGCATATACAGTTAGCCTGAGCTACTTGATGACCTGTAAGCAAGGGGCCTCTAGGTGGCAAGTATGTCCCCATACTCATACCTGCCTTTTTACGCCTTCTTTATACGTTTTAGTGCTAACTGTCACAGGCTGAACTTCCTGGAGCGTAGTTCTGACTTAGAAGAAGTCAAAGTGCGATATCTAGGACACTGCTCATAAAGCTATCGTCCCTCACTGATGTGACTCTCTTGCGACCCTGCACGTCTCGTGTACTCTCCAGTCTGTCGATAACTATGTCTAACATTACGATAGATGACAGACTTGGAAACTTGCGATGTTCGAGCCACTAACTGTTATCATTTATAATTAAACTCACAGCTATAGAAACCTGAATTACGCTGAAATCCGGCATTATCCCTTTAGTATTGCAATGATTTAAGCAACACGACTACAATACATTTAAACTAATTTCGATAAAATGAATGCACACGCCACTAAAATTATTACAAAAGGTTAAAGAAAATATCAAATAAACGTAAAAATGAAAAGAGTTAAATGAAACAAAACACGATTAAAGTAATATTTTGTTCAAATTAAACATTCAGGTATATGCGGCCGGTGAGTTGTATTCTCACATAGCATGTGATAATGAGTTGTATAGTATTCGTAATAATAATAACATCGTACCCTCGTACTGTCTAAGAAGTCTCTTTGCGGGTACAGTCTGTATGTTTGTTTAAAAATATAACTCACATTTTGATATCATCGTCGCGCGTACGTTCGTTAGTGTGCAGCACACACTTCCCGCTGTTGATGTGTACCTTCACGTCCAACTCGAAGTCGATGTTCGGTTCCGATGTTTTAGTCTTACACGGCTTGCCATCAGATCCTTCCGATATCAGGATGCTGTAAACACATATTTTTATTAGAATCTTTAATCGTCATTTAGTAGAAAATGAGCGGTCACTAAGTAGTAATTTTGCGGCGACCCCGGCCACCCCGGGGCGAGTGCAGGATCCATAAAGGATTTTCTTTTGACAAAAAAAAAGGTTACTTGTGTTCAGGTTTCCTCCGGAGCTGCACCATGTGCAGATCGTCGGGCCAGGGGTCGGCGTGCGCGGGCAGCGAGCTCTGGCGCTGCACGCCGCCCGCCGCGTCCCCCTGCTGCCAGCGCACGCCGCGCGCCGCGCCCGACGCGCGCAGCGACGCCGACCGGGACGGACCTACCGAACGCACTCAGGGGATGTTAACACTGAACAAGTCGATTATCATTCCGTACAAACTTCGAAGGATGATCACACCATCGTCTGATGTTAAACAACCAAAACTGAAAGTGGTATCAATTTTTCTCGTCATAATCTAAGTATGTATCATTTAAAATATATTGTTGTTGTTGAGATATACAAGCTTAAAAAATAACATAATTCAACACTTATTTGAAAGGATCATTGGGCGTAAATAAATAAAATACGCAGCACGTAAACTCCAGAATGATTCCGAAAGATGAAAAAGTAAAATATACCCAAGAAGTGGGGGACATAAATCACACAAGGAGACTGGAAAACCAGGAGCTGAAAGAAGAAGTTCTAGCTCTGAAGGAGAAGACAAGGATTCTTCAAACTTGATGGGGGCAGGGTCCGTGCGGGACAGCCAGTCAACGGCACGGCCTGCAACTCCAGTGCAGACGCCTACAAAACGTAGTCGTAAATAACCTGATAGGTACGGCTTTAGAGGTGTGTACATATGTATATATAAATGAAACAAGTGTTAGTGAAATATCTATTGAGGAAGAAATGAGTAGACCGGAACATGAACAGTGGAAATTAGCTTAGAACAATACCGCTTAGGAATTAGTTGATGTTCCACCTAGTGGCACATTGGTGTAAATGGGTATTCAAAAAGAAGATTGATAGTGAAAATAAAGTCAGATATAGAGCCAGGTTGCTTGCTAAAGGTTTTCCTCATAGGCCTGCCATTGATTTTGATGAAACTTTTTCACCAGTTTTGAGACATTCTACACTAAGGTTACTATTTGCTTTAGCATTTCAGCTTCAGATAGATATTTGTCACTTGGATGTCAATACCGCATTTTTAAACGGATTTTAAATGAAAATGAGTCTATGATGAATCCACCAGGTTTTCATGGTAATTATTGTGATGTAAACAAAGTCTTTCGATTGAAACGTGCTATATATATAGGGCTTGAAACAGTCGTCTAGAGCATGGTATCAACAAGTTGTTGATTTATTACATTCTCTGGGTTACCAAAAATCTCAATTGGAACCATGTTAATAGCTGTAAGACAAATAAATAAATAAATAAATGTTTATAACCAAAATCAATAAAAATGAAAATGACAATGACTAAAAGTGAGACTTGTGATGTAAAGTTACCTTATCAGAAATTGATTGGTTGTTTAATGTACATAGCTGTTCTGACTCGACCTGATATAGTTTTTTTTCGAGTTTTCTGAGCCTGTTTAATAACTGCTACAATGATGAACCCTGGGCCCATTCAAAAGAGTTCTAACGTATCTGAAGAAAACTAAATTATTTTGTTTAAAATTTTCAGCTAGTGGAAATTGTCATTAGAGGCATTTGTGGATGCAGACTGGGCCAGTAACGTCATTGCCCGCAGATCTTATATAGGATATTTCTATAGGCTGTCAAATTGTGCATTAGGGAAATCAAAAAGCAGGTTACTGTAGCCTTATCTGTGCTAGATATCCTATATAAGATCTGCGGGCAATGACGTATGGCAGAATAGGCAGAATACATGGGCATACCAGTAAGTTGTAAAGAAGCTGTATACATGCGAAATCAGATTTTTGAAATGACTAATAATTTGTATACAATACCTTTTTTGAATGATAATCAGTCCGCCCATAAATTTTCGGCTAACCCTGTATTCCATAAAAGGTCTAAGCAATAACATGGATGTACGATATCATTTCTGTAGAATTTTTTTTGCTAATTATATTGTTACGAGACAGGTACTAATAAATTAATGAAACCGCTCGATATTACCAAATAATAAATTTAATTTCAAAGTTACCACACACATAACTTAATCCACAAATTCTACTAGTATACTTCCTAAAAGAACACAATAAAAGTCACAACACTACAAGACAACTGATGAATCTTCTAAACTATCGCACTTGTATCACTTGTTAAGCCAACAATAGACTGACTGCATCCACACATTACCGTCGCTTTTATATGCGCGGCGAGTGCGTCACGTAAAACCTACTCGAACGTTCAAGAACGAACCGAAACGCGCTAATATATTCGCTTTTAAGAGAGAGATATATCCATCTTGTTTGCTCTTATACATTAGTTACGCGTACTATATAGTGTATCTACTCGATACTAGATAGCGCTGTGCTGATTATTTTGTGTCCGCCCGCCAAAAAAGGAGCTATGTAGCGGGCGCAACCATATTGTAAAAACGAAATACTTACCTACTGCAGATATACTAAGTAAGGGGTTATGTAAAAAGAAACATGACTTTTTAGCAATGTTTGGTTTATTCGATAAGAATAAAATGTATGTAATAGATTTATTTTGTTAAGTGGGAATGTTGAAATAGTTATACTGTGTAACAAAATATTACTCGTAGCGCCATCTATTGTGTATTACTTAAATGTCTATAAATCAGTCGTTCACCCGCAATAAATAAAAAAATAAGCCTTTTTATTTCCAGTATATTTACATTTCTTAAAATCTATGTTATTGTTAGTTTTATTTAGTTTATTCTATGTTAATTATTTTTCTCTTAATAAATATATTGTTATGTGTATCCTATGTATTAGATCATAGTATTTATGGTTACTTAATTTTTATTTAATCTACCGGAACCCCAGAATGGGTGAAGGCGTCCTCCAATGATGCCCATTTGGCTCTGCCTTCAGCTACTTGTCTCCAGTTTGGACCAGCTATTGCTTTAATGTCATCTTCCCATCTTGTAATAAGTCTACCTCTTGTTCTTTTGCTTAGTGGGCCGTTCCAGAATGTTACTTTTTTGGTCCATCTATGATCTGTTAGCCGCGCAACAAGGCTCGAGTTCATGACTTTTGTTTTAATGGCTTGTAGTAAATTACTTTTAAAAATATGCTTTAAGCCCCAGTATTTGTTCCATGTTAATTTTATTCTTTTCTCTATTTCTATGTTTTTATTTTTCTTGTCGAAACTTGTAGTTTTTCCCAGATAGGCATATATTTCCACGTATTCTAATGGTTTGCTATTTACTAATATCGGTCTTATCAAGCTATTTGTCATTGTCTTAGTCTTTGTAATATTCATTTCTAATCCCACCTTTACACTAGCTAGGTGTAGGGTTTCTACCATATTCTGTAGTTGGGAGGATGACTCGGATAGCAGTACTAGGTCATCCGCGAATCTCAGGTGGCTTAAGTAGGTGCCATTTATGTATAGTCCTTGTTTGCTCCAGTCTAGCTTGTTTATTTATTATTGTTGTTTGCCTTGAGGACAGCTATACATATTATTGGAGACAGCGGATCGCCTTGTCAAACTCCCCTTTCTATTGGGAATCTAGGGCCTAGGGATTCAAGTAAACTAAATTCAACTAAATTTTACCCTTATTGTTTTTATATATGGATTTGATGATTTAGACATATATTTCCTCTACTCCTTGTTCCTTCAGGCTTTCCCAGATACTTGTATGTCTTACCGTATCGAAGGCTTTCTGGTAGTCGATGAATGTTATATAAAGTGTTCTTTGGTTTTCCTGATACTTTTCCATTATCAATTCAAGAGTATGGATGTGGTTAACCGTTGAAAAACCCTTTCTGAAACCTGCTTGCTCCACCGGTTGCTTTTTTTCCAATGTGTCACTAATCCTTGTATTTATAATTGAGGAGAATAATTTGTATAGACTCTGTAGCAAGCTGATTGGTCGGTAGTTTCCGATGTCCTTCGGGTCGCCTTTTTTATATATTAATATGATGTTGGATTCGGACCGTCGGACGGATCTTCGGACGGTGTATCAGAATTTTGCAGAGTCATGTTAAATAGTTCAGCTAATGGTACTGCCAAAGTTATATGTCCTTTTTTCAGTGCTTCGTTCGTAATGTTATCTGATCCAGGGCTTTTGTCTAGCTTTAGTATCTTTATTGCTTCAATTATATCTGTTGCGTCTATTGGTTTAATGTTTCTTTCTTGTGTGTCATCTGTTTCTGTGTCGAAATTTATGGTTGTTGTGTCTCTGTTGCTGTATAGATTTCCGTAAAATTCTGTTGCGGTAGCAATAATATCGCCTCTATTGTACAGTTCTGTATCTTTTTTTCTCAGTGCTTTTATCCATGTTGTATTATTTCTGAGTTTCTTATAGGCCTTCTTTGTACTTCTAGTACTTTGTAGATGTTCTTTAATTGTGTCTATATTTTGCGTAATCTGCTTTTACATATTTATAGACTACTTTATAAAGTGCGGTCAGTTAATTTTTCTCACTTCGTGATTTATTTTTAGTTCCCTGTAATTCCTTTCTTCTCTTTAATAGCCTTACTGTAGTTGCCGATAGTATTTTGTGTTGTTTGTTTTCTTCTCTCTTTGGGCGGGCTTGCTTTAAACTAAAAGTGATAGCCTTTTCTATCCTATCGTAGCAATATTGTACCGAGGTGTTTTCGCAGATAGTTGGGGCTGCAGATAACTGTGATATTAGGCTTTCATTATATTGGCTTATTTCGTATTCGCTCGCTGATTTGGCTATTAGTAAATTTGGCTCTAAATATTTTTCGTTTAAATAGTGTTATTGTTGATCTGAGTATTCTATGGTCTGAATGGTAGTTTAGGTTCAACGTCTCGATGTTTTGGAATATTCCTGGTTGGTTTGACAAGATGAAATCGATTTCGTTTTTGTATTGTCCGTTAGGGGATCACCAGGTCCATCTTCGTCTGTTTTTTTTAAAGCATGTATTTATTATCATTAGTTTATGTTGGAGCGCAAAAACCAAATTTTCATCAGCTTTGGGAGTTCCAACCTTGGCGTGAAGGTCTCCCATTAGTATTGTGGTTTTGTGTGCTGTGTCCAAGGCTTTCTCGATTGTAGTGTAGAATTCTCAATAGCAATCAATAGCATATTCGCTTGCCGCTTCTGTTGGTGCATTAGCTTGTATGATGGATATCTTATGACCTTGTATAATTATATTTAGTGTTGCGACTCGCTCTGTTATTCCATTGAAGCTTTGAAGCATTGAAGCATTATGTGGTTTTTAGGGACTTATTTATTATAAAACCGACCCCATATTTGCCAGGAGTTTGTCCTATGTAGCACATTATAAAGTTTTCGTATTCTTCTATTTTGTTTCCATGTCTTCTCATTTCCGATATTCCAATGATATCGTATTTTATATTTCTTATAGCCTCTTCAAATTCAAGCAAGCGATCATAAAAGAGTCCGGACGTTGTATGTTGCAATCGTTAGTTTATATTTATCAAGGGTATTTTTTTTTCCTCTGTTGGTATATTCATTGGAGGGTCGTTTGGTCGTATTCTTCCACGGTGACCAACCGGGTTGGAAGATTTTTTCTATTACATTTTTGTTTGTTCTTTTGTATAGTTTTGGCATCTGTGTGGAGGGGCTTAGTGGCTATATATTCTCGCTGTTAAGTTCTTGTTTGTTGTTGGTTTTGGTTGCATTTTTGTTGACCAAGAAGTTGAGCATGCTAGGTTTTATGACTCCTTCTGAAATGCTGTTTGACCTAGTGACTGTCTTTCCAAACTGTTGTGTCTTGTTTTTTTTACTAGCCTGAGTATGCTTGTCCATTTTAGTTTCTGTGGTGTTGTCTGGTAATGACCGGAATTTTCTTTTACTTTGGTATTTTGATACGATCAGTTTGTCATATTTGAGTATAGCTGTATTTCCCTTTTCTCTCTCCAGTTTCAGTTGCTCCTGTAGCTCCTGCCTTTTTTCAAGTACATATTTAGGGAAATCTTCTTTCATATAGTACTGTGTATCTTTCAGCGCTCCCTTTTGTTAAATATTTGATTTTTATTCCTAGTGTAGTGAAAGTTACAACAGTTGGACGTGGTCTCTCTTCTTTCATTCCCAGTCTTTTTATCTCCTGAATGTCGCTGTAGGCCAGTTTAGTAGGGAAATATTGCTCAATCCATTTAATTATATTTTCTTCGAAAATCTTATATGATGTTCCGTTTTCCTCGTTACCGAATAATACCAAGTTTCTTACTCTTGCTTGTTTTTCCAGGTAATAAATACTTTTTTCTTGATTTTCCACTTTTACTTTAATTTCTCCAAGTTTTCCTTCCCAGGCCAAAAATTTCTCCTCGAATATACTGGTAATATTTTGTGTGAATTGTTCCGTAACAGTTTTTCCGGTTTCCCTAATTTCAATTCTTTGTTCGTCCAGTTCCTTTTTTATTGATTTTTAGCGTGTTTAAAACTTCTTCCATCATTATGGTTTGTTATGATACAGGTGATGTCCTCTAGCGGTGCGTGTGTGTATTAGTTAGCACTTTGACGTGGAGTACTATGGATCGCCCCTAGATATCGATGCTTGAGTCACGATGAGTATAAAGTGGTGATTTGCTTCAGTTCTAATAGATGGCGCTATGTGTGCGATGGTACGCTGATTGGAACTATCGGAAGATGATTTGCAAAGCAACAAACTTTTAGGTTATGATAATTTGCACTTGTTTTGTTCTACACTTTGATCTGTTATTTTCACTATTACACACACGAAAGTATTCTGGCTTGAGGTGTTGGGTCTTAAAAAGACGCTAAATGCTCTCTGAAGGCCTTGGAGATCAAAAATTTGCAGGGGGTTTGTACAAAGTTTGGTTCAAGTTTTTACGAGTTTAATACTAATGTTTCCACTGTATTTTATATTCACCAGCCCACTAAGCATTATGTCTCTGTACTCATTTATATAGTATCACTCGGAAGTCACTTTTCAGATTATATTTTTGTTATTTTATATCGGAGTCGATGTTTATCGTGCCGCGGTGGCGCCCTCGTTTTCTCACTCGCAATACAGAAGTTTAAAAATAATTAAAGCTGCGCGCACTGACGAGTTTGTGCCGCTGGGTAGTGTACCCTTCACGTGCGACAATGCCATGCAAGGTCACGGTTGAGGAACCTCTATATAGATTCGGTTTCTGTTAAAACAGACTTTCACTCGGTGAAGGACGATTAATGAACGACAGAATTTTTGCTTGATTAAGAAACGATTCAAGGACCTTTTCTGACGAACCAGTGTGGTGAAAGGAATAAAGTGCACATCGGTGGCTACTTTTGTGCACTGAATCATAAATATTTAGTGGGATCTGGAATATCCTTTATACTCAATTGTGTATTTTTTTTTTATAATCCTCACCTGTCTGCTTGGTATGAATATTCTACTCAAAATGTTCTTCCCCCGCAAGAGATAAAAGTCATAAATTGTAGTAAAGAAGTTAGTTCTTTTGAAAGAAGTTAGATCTTTTGAAAGAAGTTAGATCTTTTCCGGGAAGAAACTTTGATGATCACCATACTCTACGAATTCAGTTCACCAGTGAGGATTATAATAATTACTCATTTAAGATGGCGTTAAATAGCAAAGTCGTCAACTTCTACACAGCAAGACAATTCAAGAGTGATCTTCGCAGGTTTAATAATATACTCACCAGCTCTTAGCTCCTCGCTCTCCATAGAACTCCAGCTGCCTCCTTCGATGATGTCCGCGAGTCGGTTGTCTTCCTCTAACAGTAACGTCTCTCCCGAGTCGCCGATAGTGCCAGCACTTAGCAAAAGATTAGGCTCTACCATCACGCTACAAAAAAACACGAATAATAGTTTAAAGTAAAACCAAATAACTAATAACATGACTCCTTATTTTAGACCAAAGTATGGTTTGTCTATGTCATTAAGCATTTGTTTCGAACATGGGCACAGAAGGCACATAATATAAAGTGAACACTGAAAATGCTAACGTGAAATACTAAATAATTTTTTTTTACTAAATTAAACTTAAAAAAAAATAAGGAGAATAAGAATAGGCGGCGTGAGAAAAGAAGTTGTGACTTATTTTGAAACAGCTTATCTGACTCATGCTTTGAGTCAAATAAAATCGACGAGTTCAAATTGGTGAACACAAAGTGGGGAAGTTATATGAACCAAGATAAGTTTTATTTATAGCTCGAGAAGAATGACTGGTATCATACAAACATTGGTGGATATAAGTACGATATAATGGATATAAGTATAAGCTTTGAAACCTTAGCATTTAAGTTTCTAGACACAAAGTTTTATATTATATTCTACGAATCATGATAACAGTTGAACACTCTGTTACCCTTCAAAATCTTTCTTCTCTTGCGGCGGCGTGGGCACCACGAAGGAACGACTCCTGTTGGATCCAAGTCCTAGCTTCCCCTTCGTTATTGAGCTGGCGCGTACGCTCTGTCGACGCAATTTCTGGATCATATCCCTGGAAAAAGTTAATTTTAAATGCCTTTTCTAATTATATTTTAAAACGCACAAAAACAGTAGTTATAGTTAATTGAAAATAATTAATGATTTACGAAAATTTGCTAAGCACTTCTTCAGAAAAACAACTATTATGGAAGTAAACGTTTGAAATGCTGCTGTTTTAAATTTAGAACAGTGTTGTTTTAATCGTGGATAGTAATATATTAAATTATTTCTTTTTTTCATGCAGCGTCTTTATGCTGGCCAGTGAGATTATTCTAAAATGAGGTTGGCACACTGACATTGATTGGTGGTAAAGAAAACTATTGAATAGAGAAATTTGAATTTTAAAAAATCGTTCTATCAAAACTAGGATAATTCTTATCATCATCTCAGACGACATCGATCGCTGTTGTATCATAAATCCATTGCGCTTTCAGCCAACAACCAACTTAAAACGGTTTAGTTATAAAATGGTAAAGTGTTTCTTACCTTCTAAAGTCCTTGAAAACCAGCGCCTCGAGATCATGAAGCCTTCTCATCTCGTACTCTATGGTGGAATGACTCGCTCCGAGAGTGCGAAGGTCGTTAATGATCTTCGCTTGCTCGTTCATCTCCTTCTCGATGAGCTTGGATCGCTTCTTCGCGTCGATTGTGTTGTCGAACACAAAGGCAGGCAGATGATCCGTGTATTTGCGACGGAGGATTATACTCTCCTAGACAGAAATATAAATAAATAAATTTTGATGGATAATGCATAAAACACAACATATTTATATTTTAACTTGAGTAGAACGAATATGAATGAAAATAGATATTTATTTGAGATTTTTATGGAAATGGTTCAGTAGAAGTTACGTGACGGACATAAAACTAATATTCAGAATGCGAATGTTTTTTACTCTTTCATGTCAAGAACTAAACGAATTTAAATTTAATTAAATTCGGGAAATATGCAGTCCATAATCTGGAATAATAGGATACTTTTTACTAAGTAAATTTAGCCACATGCCAAACTTATGTTACGTTAAAGAATGTACGCGAGCTAAGCCGAGGGTGGATGTTCGCTATGAATAAGCAAAAGCCGAGGGTGGATGTTCGCTGTGAATAAGCCGAGGGTGGATGTTCGCTATGAATCGGCAAAAGCCGAGGGTGGATGTTCGCTGTGAATAAGCAAAAGCCGAGGGTGGATGTTCGCTGTGAATAAGCCGAGGGTGGATGTTCGCTATGAATAAGCAAAAGCCGAGGGTGGATGTTCGCTGTGAATAAGCCGAGGGTGGATGTTCGCTATGAATAAGCAAAAGCCGAGGGTGGATGTTCGCTGTGAATAAGCCGAGGGTGGATGTTCGCTATGAATAAGCAAAAGCCGAGGGTGGATGTTCGCTGTGAATAAGCCGAGGGTGGATGTTCGTTATGAATAAGCAAAAGCCGAGGGTGGATGTTCGCTGTGAATAAGCAAAAGCCGAGGGTGGATGTTCGCTGTGAATAAGCCGAGGGTGGATGTTCGCTGTGAATAAGCCGAAGGTGGATGTTCGCTATGAATAAGCAAAAGCCAAGGGTGGATGTTCGCTATGAATAAGCAAAAGCCAAGGGTGGATGTTCGCTATGAATAAGCAAAAGTGACACGTTATAATATTTTTTACTCACGCTATCAGATTTAATTTGCTTTCGTAGATAATGGGTATTTATTGTGTATTAGATTTAAATGAAATGTCGGCTACCAGTAACAAGTAATACAATGACCATACCTGCGAATCTTTGCTATTATCGGCTTCGTCATCCAAATCACTTTCATAGTCTGTTTTTGAGGGATCCTCTTCTTCAAAACCTAAGAACATATTACAATTTGACATAAATTGATCGAACGGCTTTACTATTTCTTAAGAGTCTACTAACAACATTAGTAATTTCAGCCATTTTTTACACATTTAAAATGTGTAAAGTGAGCACTACCGAAAGCAATATGAGGAAACGAAGAGAAGAGGTGTCTACCGAGAGCCTTACAGGCATAATAGTCATGAGCGTATTCATTTTTGTTTATTTTGATTTAAATAAAACAATTATATTTTCAGACTTTTAAAGTCAGCTGTATACGTATAGTACTCGTACCAGTAAGCATGGTGAGTGTGTGTCCCAGGGCGGACAGCTGTTTGCCGACATTCACGTCCAGATGTATATCCACGCCCTCCATTTGCCAGGACACGTTCAGGAACCATTTGGCATTCTCTGGCAAATAAGAGCACAAAATTGAGACGACTATAGATTTTTAACCTCTTAAGCTCGGGAAGATTCTGTTTATCAGTACAAAGTGGAAAGTGTGTAAGCGCTAGCGTGGAAAGATTTTTTGATACTTTCTATTCCATAATTTTTTATACAGTCAATCTACTGAAAATGCATACATACTTATTTAATATCAGTGCGCCTCAACCTCATTTTAAGGATAATCACACTGGCCAGGCCGACGTGTTTCTTACACCAAGCATTTTCCTCGCTGTAATGAGGTGAAAATGTATGTGTATCGCTCGGCATCAAAGTTATTCTACGTCTCGTACCTTTGAAACCCTCGCTATACTCAGGTTTAAATACAAGTACCTAATAAAGTTTTTTAAACTTACGCGATCAGAACACATTATTATAAATATTTACGGGTATTTATCGCGTTTATTTACCTATTTTTCCCGACGTTTCGACAGGTTTACACTCTGTCGACATGATCGAATGATGACGACATCACGACGATGATGACTCAAGGGATGTCATCCCGTGACCACGACAGAGTGTAAGCCTGTCGAAACGTCGGGAAAAATAGGTAAATAAACGCGATAAATACCCGTAAATATAAGTACCTAATACTTATACTTGCACAAAAATTGCGATAATCATAGTATTAACACTAGAAATAAAGATAAACTCGCTGTTCCCACTGTTAGGCTCGCTAAAGTTAATAAGTCTTTTATGGGGCAATGTGTACGCTTCTATAACAAGGTCCCAAGCGACGTGTTAGATTTGTCGATTGGAACTGTCTATTAAAGCAAAAAAATATCTGATTATTTAGATGACAAAAAAGCTTGGGATGAATCTGCTCCAACTCGACTCGGGATCCGTAACAAAATTGTCAAGGATCATACAAAAAAGTGTTAAGACCAGACGAGTGTCTTGCCGGATTCTTCTTAAACTGGGGTTAGGAGGAACCGGCACCTAGATTCACTAGCATGTAAGAAGACGATTCAAAGTGGTCCTTGTGATTGTATTGAATAAAGTTATATTGAATTTTGAATTTTGACTTACAAAAAAAACCCATAAACTAATACTTTCAAAAAACATGTTTCAACAAGGAAACGAATCTTAAAAAAAAAACGGCTAAGTGATGTCCTCTTATTCGCACAATACTAATAGCAAGAGCATATGACTGAAACCGCCATTTACCATTCGTTTCACCGTCTATGCCAATTTAATTCATTTCAGTTATTTGCTAGCACATACAATACTGTTGTAGGATATCAGATAATAATCATACACAATAATCATACATACATAAGTCCCACTACAATCTTGCCTTAACTAGAATGCTATTGGCCCTAACTCTGTTGTTTCGTCGAACTTACTAAAACTTCGTTATATACGAACGATCTTAATTTATTTGCAAGCCTGAATTAATATAACATATTTAAATGACACTTCATATATTGACCTGTAATTGACGTGTTTTAGCGCATTTTATTCATCATGTAAAGAGGTGAATCAATCCAATAAAGGAATTAATTGTAAATTTCACATATTTTAGAACTGTCTATTAAAATGGTACTTTAATTTAGATTTTGACGAGAGCGAAATAAGGTCTTCCAGCTTTAAATTTAGTTCACGGTTCACCCAAGTAGCATAATCTTAAACAGCTCGTGCGGGGGCTTCATAAATGAAGTGTCACTATTTATCAGATATCAGCTCAGGCTCGCGGCTTCGCACGCGTGAAGAAATAGTCAGGTCATAATGTTATTCCGGTTCCATACCAAGTTTCATTCGAATCAAGTAACAAACAAATATTAAAACATCCAAAGATTCGACATCTCACACATCACGTCGATAATATCGCGAGGATCTCACCGTTATGCTTCGCAGCAGCCGTCCGACTGCAGACCTCGTAAGTCCCCTCGGAGACCGCCGCCAGGTTGGGCGGGGGGTCGTCGGGCCGGGGCTGCCAGTCGTCCAGCGAGGCCTCGAAGTCGTCCGCGAACCGCAGACACAGTCCCACGAACCGGCCCTTGGAGACCAGCGCGCCCGAGCTGCAAGCCGACACCGAGGTGGACTCCAGGGTCACCACCACCGCGCCGCGCGACTCCGCCTCGCCTGAGCACCCGCGGCCCCAGCTAGCCTGCGAACGGTACATAGCCACGTTAGCCGCGCAACGGCTCCTCCAGACCAATCCTATCGGAACCCAAGTATTACAGAAACACTGGTGGCTTAATATGTAGTTCTGGATGCAGGCCTATAAAGTTCTTGTCGAATGTAACGTCGTGTGACATAAGTGCGAGAATGATCGACGTGTTCATTATTTATCAGTAAGTCAGCTAGGATTCTGCGTATTCTGTAATCGTATATGAAATACAAACTAGTGTGGGCTCGGTGAGCTGTAGACCTCGCGAGTCGGTCTTTGCATAGCTTGTTAATGTTGGCGCTATCGCCGTTCAAACAAAAACTATAAAGGTATGAATAACCAAAAACCAAAAATCATAGTTATATTCCGAAATATGATAAAGATTTTTTTTATCATTATTTTATACCCCTTGGTATTACCCCCTAATACCAAGGGGTCGGCCCCCTTGATGTTTATCGGATTAAATAGTTGTTCAAACAAAAAGTTGCGTCTTAAAAGATAGATATAGGAGGATATCTTGTTAACTATAATCCCTGAAGTTCGTGACTCTTCTAGTTTATGTGTATGTTACTTACCTCCTGATATAGGGTCCGATAAAATCGAAGAATTTTATACTCACTAACAAAAATTAATATTGAATGATTTTCCTGACGATCATTTTCTATTGATAGGAAAGTCAAAAGTTTTTCAAATGGTATATTTGTGCCTAAAATGAGCCAATTCATAAGTAGTTTGAAAGATATCCTCCGGTGGTGGGTAAGCAATTGAGTTGAACACCTAATTGCGTGCCTGCCATTCATTCATTATCACTCACTCACTAATTGCATATAACATAGTTTGGTGCAGTTTATATTAATATTTCTCATGTTTTTTGTTTTATTGTATTTTTATTTTTATTAATATGCTTTTATGTCACTTCTTATTCAATACTTATTGCCTTTTTTGCTCATTTGTTTAGTCCTTGTTTAACATCATTTACTCATATCATCATGTTTAATTATATGTGCCTACCTACTTGATGTTACATAATTTAGTCGTACGCGCATGTGTTTACGTTTCAATCCAGTTTAAAACCTGTAATATTGTTAGATTTAAGTTTTTAAGTGATTGTAATGTGTTTTGTGCGTTAAATAAATAAATAAATAAAAAGTGGAAAGAAAATAGTTTAGTAACATTTTTTGTCAATTTTTCGAAATAACTGATATATAACTTTTTAACGTTTTCAACTCTCATATCTCCGCCATTATGAAACATTTCCAAAAACTGAATCGACAAAATTCTATATAGTTACCTGTTCGGATGTTCGGATACTTGGAGTCTGTTTAGCCCCTGGCTGTGGATTGCACTGTTAGGCTCAGTATTTTGATCCATAGAAGCCAAGAAGTACTCCACACGATAGTTATACTCTCCACACACAGGTACGATGTTACAGGTACATTGGAGCAACCAACTTATTGAGAAAATTCGTAGATAAAAGCCGCGCCAAACGAGATAGAGTTACGCGATAGAAAGAGAGGCACTATGATATAATGTTAGGCACTAATCGCTTGTGCGAGTTGAATTGCACTCTGTTATATAGATGTATTGAAGCAGTGTCAATGTTTCATAGATTTTTTGGCCGAATACCGAATAGCAAAATACGGCGGGATAGGTTGGATATCGAATAGTAGTCGGACATCTATTAAATCTCTTGTTATAACCATATCAAATAATATAACCTTTTTTATACTTTAATACTTTAACGGTATTAAGGTTAAACACACATATTCATACACGAACACACACACACACTTTACACACTCGCTACTTCAGATTCAATATTTTTTGTGAAGGGGTCTACAAACCTCCTATACCTATAGTATATAGTACCTATGCTATAGTATCTAATTTGGGTTCTGTTTTATTGTCTTCGGAGGTGGACGTTAACATTCGCGACACAGTTACATTTAACTTCTGCGTAATGTTATCGTTCTTGCCATGTTTTTGATATATTTTTGTTTATGGTCCCAAATAAATACATTTTGTTTTTTTTTATTTTGGGTATTACATACATGCGTACCGGAGCCAATGACACTAACTTACTGAAAATTGCACCATAATCAGTGTTTGTCTTGATTAAGTATCCAAAAACCCAACCTAAAAGATCTAATCCCACGAAGTATTATACAAACAAAAAAAGGAGGCGTGATTTTTGATGAGAGTTGGCGTGGTTAAAAGAGGAGTGACTACTAAAATTACCGCTGACAGAGAGTTTACAGATTTCTTATCGATTTCAAATAGAATCTAATTGAATATTATTATAACAGAAGTTCGTAATGCCCAATACTGTAACTATGTAGTGTAGATAATGAATATGGGGTTAGCGTCCATCCGAGCGACGCAACAGCTGAACTTACCATCGGTGGTTGATTGAGTGGAATGCAGATTCCAATGTCGTCCACATTCAGTTGTAGAAACAGAGTGCTGAGGTGCGGTGTTACTTGTGTTGTCAGTTGTACCTGTCACAAAGGCAACAATGATCAGTTAGTGGACGTTAGTAAATATGGACGTTCCTTTTTAATTATCTTGCGATCTAAGGATATGTCTACCTAACGGGAATAACCAGGAAGTCGATCAGCTAACTGATTATCTGAACTCCATACACCCTAAGATTCGCTTTACACATGAAATGGAGGAAAACAGAATGTTAGCTTTTCTCGACCTTAAAGTGATGGTAAAGTGTGACGGGACCTTGGCACACACAGTGTATAGAAAACCTACACATACTGACAGATACTTGAATGCAGCGTCACACCACCATCCAAGACACCTGGAGTCAGTAGTCTCCTCACTAGTTAACAGAGCTCATGACCTTTGCGATCCTGAACATCTGCAGGGTGAGCTAGATCATGTTAAAGGGGTTCTGAAACGGAATGGCTACAATACTCGAATCGGATGTCGTTCTAACTGGAGGCGCAAACAGGAACACATTGATGTGAAAAGACAACCTGCGTTCTTGCCTTATGTGAAAGGAGTCACGGACAAAATTGGTAACATGCTCAGTAAATTTTCAATCAAGTCGATCTACACTCCACTCACCAAGATGACGAAGTATCTACGAACACCAAAAGACGTCGTACCTCTGCAAGTTCCTGGGGTTTACAAAATAGATTGCAGCTGCGGGCGTTCCTACATAGGCCAGACTAAACGCACTGTCGCGGAACGTGTTAAAGAACACATAGCGGCGGTCAAAAATCGTCAAGTAAACAAGTCTGCAATAGCAGAGCACATCGTGGACTCAGGACCCAATCACTGGATTGAATTACATAAACCTCAAATTTTATGTAATGAAAGGCATTACTACAAGAGAATGGTTCGGGAAGCGATTGAAATTAAGAAATATCCTAATTTCAATCGTGAAGACGGTTTCAGACTCTCTGCCTCATGGAATCCAGTTATAGCTAAGTGTACTCAACGTAGACCGGTTTCTCAATGCGTAATGGACACGGTTAGTGTTGTGTGTCGTCCGAGTGTGCAGATGGACATTTCTATATCGGAAGAACAAGTGAGGGTAGTTACAAAAAATGCTGCCCCCGCTTCGCAGAGGCGGTAGCTCCAGTACTCCAGTCATCCCGTGACCACGACAGAGTGTAAACCTGTCGAAACGTCGGGAAAAATAGGTAAATAAACGCGATAAATACCCGTAAGTATTTATAATGATATGTCTACCGTAACTGAGTGGATATAAGAGCGATTATCAATCAAAGAAACGTGTAAAAAACGAGCCTGTGTAACATCTGACATTTCACCTTGGTAATAAGCATCATTAACATTCGATTAGTTTATAAAACAGCACATTTTACACATACATACACAACACTTAAGGTTAAGGCACTGTTGGCTGACAGTACCAACCTCTCGTAAAATGGGTTGGTACCATCCACCGCGCTCATTGGTCAAATAGGGCGCTTTCCCTTATCACGAAATCACTCCCACAGATTGCAGGAAAGCGAGAGGAAAGATGTTACTTATCAATAATCAATAGACGTATGAATATAGAGCAAAGATGGCGACACGCAGTTATAGCGTGATTATATTGGATAATTTTACACTATCTCTTCTTATTATAAAATTTGGTGGGTCTCATATTTAGTTGTTAAAGTCGAGAGTAATAACTTATTTCATAGTCAAAGTTATAGTTTTACGAAAATAAACTTTGAATTGTCTAACATGCTATGTGAAGTAAGGTGTCGATTCCTAACCTAATAATTATATTAATAAAAATAATTTCCGGACATTTCACACAACATTATCTAGTCTTTAAGTAGAACTTGTGTTATGTACCACATGACATGACAGATAATATACTACTTATATACTTTTTTTTTAAATACATACATCTGGATGTCTCGGTATCTATGTACAAACGTTTGTATGATCTGTAAGTACATTTGTCTTGACAAATAGTTGCAGATCATACAAATGTTTGTATGATCTGTAAGTACATTTGTCTCGACAAATAGTTGCAAATCATACAAACGGTTGTTCCGCAGCGAAGATCGAACCCGCAACTTTCTAAGGCTCAGCCTGGCATTGGCCCACAGCGCCTTAAGTTCAATCAAGTATCTTACCTTCTCAAATACTTGCTGTGTGGCAGTAAGCACTTCCTTGTTCAAATTAAGTCGCTTCTCGTTCCAGTATTCGTACGCGTTCTTATAGTTGAGCCACACTAGGATCGCCTTATCCACGGCTATCGGCTGGATGTATATGAGAGGCCGCTTCAAGTTGATGAGAACCACCTCTTTGTCCTCCCCGCATACTATTTCGTCTTGGAAGGCATTACGCATCGCTGGAACAGACAAGTTGAGTACTTCTTTTACTATTTGTTTACTACATCGTAATAAACGCCCCCGATAAAAGAACCTGTTTTGTGTAGTGTATATAGATAACCGCTTTGTACTTTCAGGTAACAATAAATAATAAATATTGGTGGACAATGCACATCATCTAGCCTAGGATCCATGGTCAATTTTGCTTTTGATTACTATCAAGCTAATTTTCCGTGAGTGGCTTCATTTTGATGAGACGCCCAACAATTTCATGTACGAAACTCTCGATTGTGGTAGCTAACAGAGGAATCAAGGATAAAATATGTCGATTTTATGATTATCAAATATTTATTACTAACAGATTTTTTCTTTGTTAAATCTCAAGATAATTATCTAAATTATTCGAAAAAATATTTGTCCCACAAAATCTATGGTTTGATCAAAGAGTCCCCTCCATCCAACATGTATCGATAGATAACGAGGTCATCATAAATGATTACTAACCAGCTGATTATTATTTTTTTACTTAGTTAATACTTATATAATTTAACAGTGATATTGTCCTACAAATTGCGTGGTACGTTATCCCGGTCCTATGCTCTGAAATTGGATATCAAGGATCTGTACTAATACTTTTCAGCGTAACAAATACCTGTGTTCATCACACAAATGTTTATCTTGGGAGGCAACCGAACTCTCAACCTACAGCGCAGGAGGCAGAGCTACTACCAACTGAGCTGATACGTCAGTCAAAACTGAACCAAGGAAGAAGCGAACATGATACTTTTTACTGATAATATTTTTGAAACCACTTTTTTAAGTAAAGTAAAACTATATTTTTTCTTAATAACTTACCAATTCTAGTGTTGAAGAATGCGTATTGTTGGAACTCCGGCTCGGCTTCCTCGAACATGGCGTTCCGAATCAATTGCCCTAAACTTAGATTCACATCCACCTAAAATAAACAAATTAATCAATAGGTGCGAGAGGCAACAGGTGAATCAATACGGATTTGATAGCTACGACCTTTCTATTTGTATACATAACAAAGATAGGAATGTGTTGCATACCAAATATGTACCTAATCTGTCGACTTGCACTACAACGTTGCATTTAGTATATCGTTCGACCGGTACAGGACGAACGACGATTCAGCATTTACATCATTTATCTAGAATTGCAGAGCCTCGGATACAATGGCAGGTGTCGTCCTTCTATACTCGGTACTTGCATCTACCTAACGAAGTTTCATTATGTACTTTAGATTTTAGACGATATTTTATGTTATTTTGTAACATTTAAAATAAATTCTATTGGTTTTTATGAAATCCATCAGTTGTGGCTTACGTAATTATTATGAGGCACAAACCTGCGCCCGTGCAAAGAGCCTGAGTTGGTGCGGCTCGGACGGCTGCGGCACGTTCTGCACGCGGTTGGACAGCTCGAACTCCACGGCGCCCGTCTCTAGCCGCACCGCTGAATTGCTGGGGGTAGTAGCTGTCAGCTGTATTCTCTGTAAAGTATTTGCTCATTGACTATTGTGAAATCACAAGGAACAAAGTTGATGTCTTTTATTTATTTACTCATTAAGGTAAAGGGTTTCTTGTTGGTCTTATGTTATTTGTACCTTTATCCTGATGGTCAATGAGAACAGGATCCGACTGAGCGCGGAGGACGTCACGTCATCCTCGTTCCACAGCGGCACGGGTTTCTCTCCGCCGTAAACTTTCTGGACGACTTCATTCACTTCCTGAATTCAAATTCAATTATAAATGTTTTATTCTACTCGATACGTGGACCGCTAAGAATCGTTTTACACGCTAGGTGGATCGAGATGTTAATACCTCCTAAGCCAAGTTTGAGAAGGATCCGGTCCTAGATATGAAACAAAACACGGTGAAATATAACAGCAGCACCGCAAGATGCCGCTTACTCCATAGGAGCGGGGATCCTAAATAAGTGCAAGCCTTCGAACCGAGAACTCTCCACTTTTCCCTGTCCTATGCGGTTTCCTGTTAGTTAACAACTGCAAGGTCGCGGACGTCAGCTTCGAGTCTACCGCCTTAACCACATCTAGGACGACAAGCCGGGCGAAAGCACAAAGCTCGGCGCAAGGACGCTCTGATATTCTACCACTACCACCGATTCGCATCAGTTAGGAGTCTACTAAGACTCCGGCGAGGTAACAGATCGGTTAAAATCCTCCGTTAGAGGGAGACAAGCGAAAAGACGAACCTTCATAAAGACCTTCTGCACGAAGACGAGATGGTTGAGTAGATCGGTGGAGAGCGTGTGCTCGAAGAGGCCGATGTCGGCCGTGGCGGCGAGGTAGCTGCCGGCCCTTAGCACGGCGCCGGGGGGCGGGGCCGCGCCTCTCGCCGTCTGCTCCAGCACGCGCGCGCGCACGCTGACGGGCGGCAGGGCCACCACGGCCCCGGCCGGCAGGGGCGCCGCGCCACCGCCCGCCTCCGCCTCCGCTATCTGTCGGCAGTTCGGCACGCATCTCAATTCTATTCTATTCAATTCTATTTTATTTCCGGCAACAACATTAAATGTAAGAAATACGATAACAAAGGCCCAAAGAAAATAAATACCTTATAGACTAACATATATATCCATGTAAACTTATAAACTACCCAAAAAGTCAGGGCACTTTCTTCGTAACCGGTGCTTCCCTATCCCGTCGGTAGACAACTCCTGCTGACCGGAAGTCGGGTGCGAGAAGTACGTCCTTGTACTTAGCGGCTACCCGGAGCGCATCCGACTTGAAGTTGGTCTCTCTATTTGATTCTAACCGCTTCAAGCCATGCACAAGGACAGCGGGCGGCTCCCCGATCCGGCATCGGCCTCTCTCGTCCACGTCCCGGAGAATACTCTCCCCCGTAGTGGTCGGGTCTAACCGAGACACGTAAATCGACCCGGTAGGCTCCATAGTCCGTCTGCAGAGTGAGCCCAGCAGATAGCGGAGCGGTACCTCGCCGATTTCGGGACGATTTCGGTCGACGTTTCTTCTCCACGATAGTGAAGCCTTCCTCGTCGACCTTATGCAAGCCACCGCTAGGCTTCTTCAACCGTGCTTGACTCATTCGGTGCGTCTCGGCGTTGGGCGCCGGGCGTGCCGGCTGAGGATGGCGGGACACCTGCAGGCCCCTCCTGCTCCCCTAGTCCCGAAGCTTCAGTCTGCGCAGAAATCGCACACTGCGGGGCGGATGTTCCGGGGGCCCAGGTCAGCGAAGCCGGTCGGTCATTTACCTGCGTATCGGTGTAAAACGTCGCGTCTTCGTAACTGCTGACAGGTGAAGTCCGGCATCGGATTGCACCGCGTCGCATATTTACATTTTGCGCTGATTGCGGCGAAATAGCTGGCACTGCATTTACATTGCGCAATTCCACAATTTCGAGCTTCAACTCGGATACAGTTTGCTCCGAAAGTTGAAGTTGCGCCTGGATGCTGGAGACATCTGCCTTCACACAGCATTATCTGTTTAAGGACACACGTAACGTCCACGTGTTCCCAAGTCAGCGGCGGAAGAGAGGTGAGGTCTCGACAAACAAACGTCGGGACGTCATCAGGATCGGTCTCCAGGAACACCTTGAAGATATCCTCGATGTCCTTTTTGCCACGCCCTTCCCTTTGCCTGGTTATCAGACGGATGGTGGTCGCCGCTGTATCGTGTAGTACCGTTTTGGCGTGTGCGATCTGGGCTTCAGTGTAGCTGGAAGTCAGGATTTGGGTCAGACTGACCTGGTCCATAACGTCCAGCTTGCATTGTATAAATGCAAGAACAGTGTCAATCACAATAGTGTCTGATCTTTTTGGACTAGCCATTTTACGTCGCGTTGACTCACGCGTATAATCTAGGTCAACATTGAGGTAGCCACTACGAAGCGACCGTTCAAGCTGATGGAAACGATGCGACTGACATCTCTCGTATCCCTCTGCTGCCTCACAACCCGACCCGCCCCCGCTAACCAAACTAATATACTGATCTCCGACCACCGACTTCAAAACGAGCTATGCTTAGTTTTGAGGTCGGTGGTGTTGTGCGAATTATCCACCAATATTTATTAATTATTTATTAAGTATTAATTTCATATTCAGGTCAATAATCGAAATTAAAACTGTCGTATATTTTAACTTCGACCGAACTACCCGCGGGATGTTAAATTTCATAAAAATATGTTATGAAGTGAGACGTCATGTGAAGGTAAATGTTAGGTATTAATCTGGATGTCCAGAAAAGTAGAGGTAAGGCCAAAGAAGGAGGATGTATGGAATATAATGGTATAAGATTATATGGAAGATGATATGAGAAAGAAATCCTTGAGTACTGAGATGAAAGCTGTTAAAAACATGTTGGAAACACAAAAAAAAAACAATGTGGTACATGAGTCAATATGAGAAGTGGAGGTTAGCATTAGCAGGTGAGTGTACGGTACCTGCAGCTTGGTGAGGGCACTGAGCGAGTGGTGGGGCAGGTCGATGGTGAAGTGCGCCTTGCTGCCCGTCACGCCCGAGCTGTGCACGTGCTCCATCTTGTACTGCGCCTGCAGCGACGGCAACAGCGCCGCCGTTATACTCACGCTCTGCACACAACACAACGGCATCACTCTAACCGTACTCATCTACACTTCACTTAACATCACACACCTCCACATGCCTCCACTGCGCGTTTCTAAGCGTGTACAGAATCACTGGTAGCTCAGCTGCCGAAATACAACGGCAGAAGGCACTAGTACCTAACTCAATTTCCTGTTTTAAATAAAGGCTATTTTAAATATATAGTAAGTACCGCGCGTGGAGGAAGCTAGTGATATGACACCAAGGCCTAAGGTTACCTGTACGACGGCAGAGAACTGCAGATGCAACGGGTCGAGCAGCGCAACGGCGGGGGCGGGGGGCCGCGGGGCGCGCGGGGCGGGGGGCGGGCTGCCCTCCGAAGAGGAGACCTCCGCCCCGCCCCCCGCCCCGCCCCCCGGACCACGTGACATGCGGGACGACGTGCGCGTCACACCCAACTCCTAAACACAACAAACCGAACACATTAGTGTATGTAATCAACTATAACTAACATAGCACGGGTCGCGTCGATAACATAACACTATCACACTTTGCTCAAGTCAATCAAGTTGTTCAGAATTACTTAACAACTTGATTGACGTAGCTCAGAAGCGCTGAAACATATATATGACACTGCGGTCACCCTTTCAGGTAGAACGTTATTAAAAAAAAAAGTTTTATAAATACATATTATATCGTGAATATGTAACAATATAATAATGTGCGTTGACACATTCTACGAAATTCACAGTCAGCCCGTTGCGGGGAACATTGTAGTCAATCCAAGTCATCGGATTGAAACTTGCCAGCAAAAACTTCAATGTAGTCAGTGATGAAAAATTGTGCGCTGATAAACTGAATAAGATAGATAATAAAAGGTTTATAATTCCGGACGTACTGATCTGCAGAGTAGCGCCCGCACGCCCGCTCCCACGAGTACAGTACTGACCTGCAGAGTAGAGGAGAGCTGTCGACTGGAGCGCGTCATGACGCCGTGCAAGGCGACGGGATGCTGCGGCAGATCGACCCGCACGCCGCCCACGCTGGCCAGCGCCGCTCTCCCACGAGTACAGTACTGACCTGCAGAGTAGAGGAGAGCTGTCGACTGGAGCGCGTCATGACGCCGTGCAAGGCGACGGGATGCTGCGGCAGATCGACCCGCACGCCGCCCACGCTGGCCAGCGCCGCTCTCCCACGAGTACAGTACTGACCTGCAGAGTAGAGGAGAGCTGTCGACTGGAGCGCGTCATGACGCCGTGCAAGGCGACGGGATGCTGCGGCAGATCGACCCGCACGCCGCCCACGCTGGCCAGCGCCGCTCTCCCACGAGTACAGTACTGACCTGCAGAGTAGAGGAGAGCTGTCGACTGGAGCGCGTCATGACGCCGTGCAAGGCGACGGGATGCTGCGGCAGATCGACCCGCACGCCGCCCACGCTGGCCAGCGCCGCTCTCCCACGAGTACAGTACTGACCTGCAGAGTAGAGGAGAGCTGTCGACTGGAGCGCGTCATGACGCCGTGCAAGGCGACGGGATGCTGCGGCAGATCGACCCGCACGCCGCCCACGCTGGCCAGCGCCGCTCTCCCACGAGTACAGTACTGACCTGCAGAGTAGAGGAGAGCTGTCGACTGGAGCGCGTCATGACGCCGTGCAAGGCGACGGGATGCTGCGGCAGATCGACCCGCACGCCGCCCACGCTGGCCAGCGCCGCTCTCCCACGAGTACAGTACTGACCTGCAGAGTAGAGGAGAGCTGTCGACTGGAGCGCGTCATGACGCCGTGCAAGGCGACGGGATGCTGCGGCAGATCGACCCGCACGCCGCCCACGCTGGCCAGCGCCGCTCTCCCACGAGTACAGTACTGACCTGCAGAGTAGAGGAGAGCTGTCGACTGGAGCGCGTCATGACGCCGTGCAAGGCGACGGGATGCTGCGGCAGATCGACCCGCACGCCGCCCACGCTGGCCAGCGCCGCTCTCCCACGAGTACAGTACTGACCTGCAGAGTAGAGGAGAGCTGTCGACTGGAGCGCGTCATGACGCCGTGCAAGGCGACGGGATGCTGCGGCAGATCGACCCGCACGCCGCCCACGCTGGCCAGCGCCGCTCTCCCACGAGTACAGTACTGACCTGCAGAGTAGAGGAGAGCTGTCGACTGGAGCGCGTCATGACGCCGTGCAAGGCGACGGGATGCTGCGGCAGATCGACCCGCACGCCGCCCACGCTGGCCAGCGCCGCTCTCCCACGAGTACAGTACTGACCTGCAGAGTAGAGGAGAGCTGTCGACTGGAGCGCGTCATGACGCCGTGCAAGGCGACGGGATGCTGCGGCAGATCGACCCGCACGCCGCCCACGCTGGCCAGCGCCGCTCTCCCACGAGTACAGTACTGACCTGCAGAGTAGAGGAGAGCTGTCGACTGGAGCGCGTCATGACGCCGTGCAAGGCGACGGGATGCTGCGGCAGATCGACCCGCACGCCGCCCACGCTGGCCAGCGCCGCTCTCCCACGAGTACAGTACTGACCTGCAGAGTAGAGGAGAGCTGTCGACTGGAGCGCGTCATGACGCCGTGCAAGGCGACGGGATGCTGCGGCAGATCGACCCGCACGCCGCCCACGCTGGCCAGCGCCGCTCTCCCACGAGTACAGTACTGACCTGCAGAGTAGAGGAGAGCTGTCGACTGGAGCGCGTCATGACGCCGTGCAAGGCGACGGGATGCTGCGGCAGATCGACCCGCACGCCGCCCACGCTGGCCAGCGCCGCTCTCCCACGAGTACAGTACTGACCTGCAGAGTAGAGGAGAGCTGTCGACTGGAGCGCGTCATGACGCCGTGCAAGGCGACGGGATGCTGCGGCAGATCGACCCGCACGCCGCCCACGCTGGCCAGCGCCGCTCTCCCACGAGTACAGTACTGACCTGCAGAGTAGAGGAGAGCTGTCGACTGGAGCGCGTCATGACGCCGTGCAAGGCGACGGGATGCTGCGGCAGATCGACCCGCACGCCGCCCACGCTGGCCAGCGCCGCTCTCCCACGAGTACAGTACTGACCTGCAGAGTAGAGGAGAGCTGTCGACTGGAGCGCGTCATGACGCCGTGCAAGGCGACGGGATGCTGCGGCAGATCGACCCGCACGCCGCCCACGCTGGCCAGCGCCGCTCTCCCACGAGTACAGTACTGACCTGCAGAGTAGAGGAGAGCTGTCGACTGGAGCGCGTCATGACGCCGTGCAAGGCGACGGGATGCTGCGGCAGATCGACCCGCACGCCGCCCACGCTGGCCAGCGCCGCTCTCCCACGAGTACAGTACTGACCTGCAGAGTAGAGGAGAGCTGTCGACTGGAGCGCGTCATGACGCCGTGCAAGGCGACGGGATGCTGCGGCAGATCGACCCGCACGCCGCCCACGCTGGCCAGCGCCGCTCTCCCACGAGTACAGTACTGACCTGCAGAGTAGAGGAGAGCTGTCGACTGGAGCGCGTCATGACGCCGTGCAAGGCGACGGGATGCTGCGGCAGATCGACCCGCACGCCGCCCACGCTGGCCAGCGCCGCTCTCCCACGAGTACAGTACTGACCTGCAGAGTAGAGGAGAGCTGTCGACTGGAGCGCGTCATGACGCCGTGCAAGGCGACGGGATGCTGCGGCAGATCGACCCGCACGCCGCCCACGCTGGCCAGCGCCGCTCTCCCACGAGTACAGTACTGACCTGCAGAGTAGAGGAGAGCTGTCGACTGGAGCGCGTCATGACGCCGTGCAAGGCGACGGGATGCTGCGGCAGATCGACCCGCACGCCGCCCACGCTGGCCAGCGCCGCTCTCCCACGAGTACAGTACTGACCTGCAGAGTAGAGGAGAGCTGTCGACTGGAGCGCGTCATGACGCCGTGCAAGGCGACGGGATGCTGCGGCAGATCGACCCGCACGCCGCCCACGCTGGCCAGCGCCGCTCTCCCACGAGTACAGTACTGACCTGCAGAGTAGAGGAGAGCTGTCGACTGGAGCGCGTCATGACGCCGTGCAAGGCGACGGGATGCTGCGGCAGATCGACCCGCACGCCGCCCACGCTGGCCAGCGCCGCTCTCCCACGAGTACAGTACTGACCTGCAGAGTAGAGGAGAGCTGTCGACTGGAGCGCGTCATGACGCCGTGCAAGGCGACGGGATGCTGCGGCAGATCGACCCGCACGCCGCCCACGCTGGCCAGCGCCGCTCTCCCACGAGTACAGTACTGACCTGCAGAGTAGAGGAGAGCTGTCGACTGGAGCGCGTCATGACGCCGTGCAAGGCGACGGGATGCTGCGGCAGATCGACCCGCACGCCGCCCACGCTGGCCAGCGCCGCTCTCCCACGAGTACAGTACTGACCTGCAGAGTAGAGGAGAGCTGTCGACTGGAGCGCGTCATGACGCCGTGCAAGGCGACGGGATGCTGCGGCAGATCGACCCGCACGCCGCCCACGCTGGCCAGCGCCGCGGCGCCCGCGCGTCCGCTCTCCCACGAGTATAGCGCCTGCGACTTGCCCACGCTCACGCGGACCACCGTTCTGTTAATATACAAACACTTTCACTTGCTAAATTTACTGACCAAGGACGTGCCTAGCCTAATAGTTACCAATATTTACTACGTTCTTGTCGATGCAAATTTCAATGTTCTGAGACATTAATGAAAGAAAATTGTGTAGGTACGAATTCGATAGAATTCTTAAATACAGCTCTAAGATTATTAATAATAATTCAAGAATTTGCGCGGTGCGTATCTTAACGAAGGAGCGAAGCGTATCGGACAGTATTGAAGTATGCACCCAAATGTAGTAAATAAAACTGGAGTAAAACAACTTAAAAGCGATTACTCCGAAGAAAGTTAAATGACTAAACCGATTAATTGAGAATTAGTAATAGTTAATTTTACATGTGTGTGTATTAGCAGTCGTAGTCGCATCGTTTCTGTCAGCTTGAACGGTCGCTTCGTAGTGGCTATCTCAATGTTAACCTTGATAATTCGCGTGAGTCAACGCGACGTAAAATTGCTAATCCAAAAAGATCAGACACTATTGTGATTGACACTGTTCTTGCATTCATACAAGGCAAGTTAGATGTTATGGATCAGGTCAGTCTGACCCAAAACCTGACTTTGAGCTACACTGAAGCCCAGATCGCAGACGCCAAAAAGGTACACTAAACATCGCAGACGCCAAAAAGGTACAAAAAGGTAAACTAAACACGATAACCAAGCAAAAGGAAGGGTGTGGCAAAAAGGACATCGCGGATATCTTCAAGTTGTTTTCGGAGACCGATCCCGATCACGTCCCGACGTTTGTTTGTGAAGCCTCAACTCTTTTCCTCCAGTGATCTGAGACCACGTTGATGTCACGTGTGTCCTTAAGCAAATAACGTAGCTTTTTCGCCGCAATCAGCGCAAAACGTAAATATGCGACGCGGTGCAATCCGATGCCGGACTTCACCTGTCAGCAGTTATGAAGACGCGACGCTTGATGCTATTATGCTTGAATACATGCATAATATAGTAGAGGAAAACTGATAATTTTAGGGGTTAGCGTATATTGGTTCAACGTATTAGAACTACTGAGCTATAGCAACGCGTGGCCGGGTCAGCTAGTGTATATATATACCTATGTTAGTCTATAAGGTAATTATTCTATGATATATCTATGAGCCCTTGTTATTTTACTTTATACACATAAATTTGTTATTGCCTGAAAAAAAAATATGAATAGTTACTAAAAAAATAATATATTATGAATAGTTACTGATGGTGTGGCGACTCCCCTTCCAGGAGGACGATCATAGAGCGGCCGAGGTTCCCGCTGAGCGACCATTGCCGCGAGCGCGACGCCGACAGCGACGTCTGCAGCGACGTGATCTCCGCCTCCAGCTTCAACCCCGACAACGAAGCCAGGAGCCGGGTGCGGTGGATCCTGGAACAGTTACCGGTTACTAAATTGTTACTCATATCTAGCTAGCTGCTAGATAGCCTACGTCCATCCCCAAGATTTTTTATATAGAATACGTTAGATATCGTCCGAAGAGTTCCACAACCGCCGTGTAGAGATAATTATGCGTGCGTAGGATGAGTTACCTAGCGACTCCGACGAGCACGATGGCCATGTTGTTGGCGGGAGTGGAGGACGAGTTGCTGGGGTTGTGTTCGCGCGAGCCGGGCCGGCCTCCGTCGGCTCCGTCGGCTCCGTCGCCGCCGCGGGCTCGGCACTGGCTCGGCAGCTCCGTGCTCACCGAGAACCTACGGGACCGAATACCATTTGTTACACTAATTCAATAATGCCGGACATTTCACACCCCATCATCGATCTTACTACCCCCGAAGTAAGAATTCGAGTAATGGGTCCGGCATGACTGATATGCGTTTTTTCTGTTGTAAATACACAGATAGAATAACCCGAGACAAATAGGTACTTACTACTACTAGGATTTAAGACAAATTAACACATGCAAAAATACATAGTACAAACGCAGCTGTCCCAAGAAAGCTGTGATATATCATATACAATACGGTTAATACGTGGAGCTGGTAAGACTTTCCGGTTAAAATCTGTCTCGGTGGGTACCACTGTTGGCAGATAGTTTTGATTGTAAACATTTACTGTTTAAGTTGGTAGAGCACTATTAGCAAGTGAAATAACTGGGCAAATACATATAACATCCAAGCGTCGCTTAGGGTCGCTTCGCTCGAACATTATCTTTGTGTAAGCCGATTCTAATATATCGCAACGATAACATCATTGAAGTGAACGTCGAATTCAGTCGCATTATTTCCTTGTCAAATTCAAAGGATCGTATGTCCGTTTTAATGTTCGAGTAGGATTACGAAATCTACTGTTAAAATTAATGTCGATCGATCTTTTAAAATGATATTCGCAAACGGTGTAACTTTGAGTAGGTTTTGCACGAATATTGTCTCGACGTATAATTTATACCGGATCCACAGTAGATCAGTTCCAGGAGAAACCTTTACAACAATAGTTTGAAACAGTATTGTATGGAAACAAACCTATGCGTTATAGTCTCAGCATCGGGCATGTTGGCGTACAAGTCCAGCAACAAGTACACAGTGCGCCAGCAGCGCGGCGCCAGGCTCCCCTCCCCCCCCGGCCCCGGCCCCGGCCCCGGCCCCTGTCCCTCGGCCGCGGAGTGCGCCCCGGGCGAGGCATGCGCGCGGCCCACCTGAGGGAGCGCGGTCGCCGTGCCGCCGTACATGGGCGTGTGGGCGCCTTCGTTCAACGAACTGTAACCTGGAGATGGTAACATTATGAGGTTAGGGTGGGTATCTAACTAGCGGAGTAGTCGTGTCAAAATTGCGCGGTGATGACGTCACGCTCGATTCACCAGCCTGCGACCTGATCTGAGCCACGTGCGAATCGACGGAATATTTATATTTTTTTATCTTGGCCAGATCTGAGCCATCGACTAGCGGAGGAGTGTAGATCCCAGCCCCGAAACGGAATCTAGGTATTCTAGCGATAGCATAGTTCGATGGTCGCTCACTCACGAGAAATTCCATAGAAAACTGATACTAAAGACGTCTTGCTTCTAACGCGGTATTACCAAATGTCAGAAATGTATTGTGAAGAAAATATAACTGTATTCTGGGATTTCTGGGAAGAATACTAACCAAGTTTCCCCTTAACGCTCTTCCCGGTAGACCTCAACTTTTGCGCGAAAGATTGCGGCCGCGACCTAGCCGGCTGGCTCTTTTGGCTGAGCGGTGGCGAGGTCACCAAGTCGGGGTTCAGTGCCGGGGCAATGATGTCCCATTTCGGCTCCACCGTCGAATAAGTGTCCTTGTCCATAGAAGACACGCTCACTAGATTCTCTCTGAAGTCTGACACTGGAAATGTAATTTGAAAATTCGAATGAAAATGAACCTTGATACTCTGGAATTAGATTATAAATTGAATCGAATCGTCAAATTTACATTTACAAAATGTAAAAACAATCAATTAAAACCAACAGTTTTCTGAACGAAACATACACTTTCATGCAAACCTATCAGAAATTAGATTAAAATGGATTTTAAATTGCGAAAACCAATTTTAAAATGATTGTTACCTGAAGACGATGTATGCTTGTTCTGTCGATGCGAGATCTTGGTTTGGCTGCGGAGTTCAATCTGCGTATCTTTCACGTTCTGGTACATGTTACTGATCTGATGCAGAAGTCTCAACAAAGGCATATTTACCTGGAAAAAAAAATACTTTCATAGCCAAAATTGAAGCCAGGTTGCACAAGTTGGATGACCGTTGGATGTTCATCAACTTACTTGTTGAGATATAAAGCGAATACTGATGTTGAAATTGAGCACAGTACTGATATGCTTCTTGAGTTGTCCTCTCGAGATGTACAACACGTTCTGTCGCTGTATGAGCTCGTCCACGGCCATGTCGGCTACTTTCTTCAGATCCACGTCGATGGAGACCTTCTCGCAGAGGAAAGCGGCCGTTTCTGATGGCGTATCCATGTGGGTTTGGTTCCCTGAGTAAGGTAGAACTAGATTGATTATTTTAGATTAGGATGTGTACTCTACAAAATTAATTCAGGGTCGGTCCGGCTCCGTAATCTATTTAACAGGAACGGATCGAGTAATACCTACATGGTATTGATTTTCGGATTAGTAAAACTGAGTTTTCAGAAACCAATATCGGTAAATAATTATGCTACCTACATATTTTTTTCACAAAAAACCGATACCCTAAGAGGGATTGAAACCTCAAAAACCCCAAAAGATTGTTTAACCATCTTTTTAGTTCGTCAATTAAAACCTTTTTTTTTTTCAAGTGGTCTGATGATGATGATGATTATGATGATGATGATGGCCAGTAAAACATTGCCATATCTCCCTACAAAAAATTAGTACACTAGTAGTAAAACAGCATTAACTCCATCTTCAAGTTGGCTACTGGCTAAAACGAAGGGCAAGCATTAAAAGTGTGACCTTTCCCCTTGGATTGCCTGCGGTCCCTGGCAGCCAGGTCGCTGACGACGATGTCGATGCGGAAGGTATCGACCCAGGCCAGCAGAGACAGACGCGAGCCCAGCGACTCCAGAGCCGGGGGGGGGCTCGTCTCTCCGCTCTCTCCACTTCCGCTCTGGTTCTTTGTATCTGTGGGGGAATAACAACTCTTATAGGAAGAACTTATTTTGTTTGTTACCATTGATATACCTACGTTTGACCACGATATCGCCCGGTGGTAAGTGACGATGGGGCACGAAGGTCTAGAAAACACCTATTTAGTGGAGACTTGAATAGACCCAGATTGTAGTTTTCAGGAACGAAGGTACGACGACGGGACCGCGGTAAAGTATTTTAATCCTTGGAACCTTCTTGGAAGATATTTTATTGGGAGTTACTTTTTAACTGTGAACCGTGGAGGAAAAATAATAACTGAAGCTTAATTTTAATACTGCTATGCAAATAGTAGCCATGTGCCAAATATAATGTGTGAATATACCTCGCGTATATCCACACATTATACACACACGACCCTTACGCAAAAAGGGCCAAGTATACTCTTACCTTTGGCATCCTGAATAATCTAAATAAGTAATCTTTGATTATTATTAGTTATTATGTAAATTAAATGTAAATTGTAAATTATTTAACTGTAATCTCCGGGAATTACAGTTTAGCTATTTTTTTAAACTATTTTGCAAACAATACTAATGATTATCATAAAGACTGCCTTTTGACTTAGAAGATGCATACATATTTAATTTGATCTGTTTAATAAACAAAGACTTTATTACTACAACATATACATTTTAGGTTAACCACTCACCATGCGTATGAGCAACTTGATGCGGCGACACACCCAACGCGGCTAGGAAGGGCTGGAACACCAAATGCGCGTCCAACAGCATCAGAGAACCCTGCACCGGATACAGACTGCACGCTGGAAGTGACGTCATGCCGCGGGGGGCCATCTTTGATGCAGGGATCTTCTTGTTTCTGGGTTCCTAAAAACAATAAGATTTAGATTTTATAGCACAGCTCTAGTACCTACTCTAGATAGATTTGCGTTTGGCTGTTATCTTGCCTCATGATCCGATGATGCTGTCTAAGCTGGAGCACGTTTACCTATAAAAAGCATATGCATTCGCGAGTTGAAGACGCCAAGATTGTACTCTAATGGAAACAGACTCCGGAAAAGAGTTTCTTGACGGTTATTATGATAAGTGTGGAAGCAAAACCCATGTAAAATTTGGGCATGGGTAAAAAAATATATCATAATATTACGAATCATGTAGTGTTTCGCTTATACGAAATCCCTTCGCGTTCACCGGCCCCAGGCACACAAAAGTTACATTAGGTACATCAGATGGAGAATAAATATTTCTGTTAGCTGATTGTCTTCCATAAGGGTCAGATCAGAAAGATATAATTGTAAAAGCGTTGTAACTTACCACTTTAATGGGTTCTTGCTTCGCCATCCACTGGTAGAGGTCCTCTCTGGCGCGATCGTTCTTGAGGTTTTCGTCGCTGCCGTGAGGCGAGTACAGCGACGGGTTTGAACCCACAGTGGGAAGGTCTTCTTTCAATGTACCGTAATCTAAAATGCATTTAAAGATATCTATCAACGATTAACATCAGGTATTCAGCGTCAAACTAATTATGAGTAACAGTCCCATATAACTCGCTCACAGGACGCGCCGGGGTCAGTTTTTAAATGGATGGCTTACAGAGTCTAAACCATTTTCTCAGTTAAGTCCGCCGTATCCATAAGAGAGACAATAGCAATGCTTGCGGAACTACCTAAGCCACGCGTTTCTTCCGATGTTTTCCATCGTCGTTTCATAGCACTAGCTCTGCGCACATTAATTTTCCGCAAGGAAAATCTATTGGTACACAACCGAAATCGGACCCACGATCTTAAGATTCAAAAGACAGAGATACCGTTGCACCACCAATTCTCTGTACACTTATCCTAACTAAAACAGCAGTAAGCCCATGACGAGTCCTTTCGAGCAACCTAGGAACTATGACCCCAGATTTTACCCAACTATAGCCTAATGGGTAAGTACCAATGAGCGCTGTATACCTAGTCTACCACTAGTCTAGCAGTTTACCTAGAGCAAAGTTACCATACTTACATTTACAATGTGGTACTCTGAAAATGTATGAAACTCAGTAAACTCACTAGCAATGGCATCGTCGTGAAATGCGGGTTTCCTTGTGGAGAATGGCAGCGTCGGGAACACGAGACTCGCTCGGCCGGATTGCGCGACCCGCACTGTTGTCATTCAATGGTAATGTTAGCTTGGGGTCGGGACTACTGATGGTTCATCGTAACATATTAGCTTTTACATTATGGTCTGAATATGTGTGTCGTGTGAAGACAACTTACGAAAGAATATGGCAAATGTGTTTGAAAATATCTATAATGCACTTTATGGCTTGACTTTAGTTACTGTGACTATTATCAATTGAAGGGTTAATCTAAGATATTTGGGATATACGAATGACCGTAAACTGAAACGACACTTAAATTTGGGATTTCTGTGAATATTATCAATTGAAGGGTTAATCTAAGATATTTGGGATATACGAATGACCGTAAACTGAAACGACACTTAAACGTTTGAAACCTCGTTATCCTTGAAAATTGTATGAGGTTTGTGACGGTAACATCATACAAGTAGTATCCTTCAAAAAGTGGTGTTTCAGCTTAGGCGTTAGACACTCATGTATGTAGTAGCTAAATCTCAAGGCCATATATTTTTTTATGAAGTTTAAAAAAACATGATTAAAATAATTATTATTGTCATGCCGTTGCAATTCACACATTAGATGCAGAATAATTATGTATACAAACGAATGTAAAAAAATGATAATTTTTTTATAGTACTTTTTAGTAGGTACAGTGGCCCTGATTCTGTAGATTCGTATGAATCGTAGAATTTCCTAATATACGCAAGACGAAAGCACCAAAGTCCAAATTAGAGTACCATTTTTAAATTACAGTTCTAAAATTAGTTAAAAGTTTAATTTTTCGCAGTTGTTCTAAACTAGGTTTAAGTGCAAACAAAATAAGGTCTTTCGTATTATAGGAAACATAAGCTAGTCTGGCGAGATTTCAGAATCCGCCAATCGCCAGCTGCGAATAGGAAGTAATCTGCTAAAGGATATATTCTAAGGCACGCATTCAATGTCTAACCATTCAAGATATCATTTTAAATTGAGAACATCTAAAAGCACACAAAACATTGACTCTAATAGCAAGCAGGTCCACAAGACATTGCGTTAAGCAAATCCAAACCGTAGCGCAGTGCACACAGAACACAAACTCGCATGCGTACGAACCGGAAGGCGGCGTGGAAGGGAACGAGTGAGGGCGCGGGTGCGCCGCCGATGTCTCCACTTTACAAAACACAACGTTATTAAACTGCTGTTGTTATAATGATTACTATAAAGACTATAAAGTGCGAGTCGGATTCCGTACCACCAGACAATATATATACGAAGGGCACGGACGCATCTAAGTGGTATAGCATGTAATACGATTCATAGTGACCCTTGTGATAGTTATGGGTAAAATTTTGGTAAATTTTGAATTTGTGGCTAGAGTAGCTAAGCGCTAGATAAACGCATCAACTGTCCTACAGAGATTTCAAGCAACTATCGAGCAAGCAAACTAACCAGATTCACAATTGCTCCCTTTGATAGATTTAAGTATTGCGAATCATTTATTTGAAGCCGCTTCAATACGCATAGACTCCCACCCGGGTACGGCCGTACATTAATTATTATGCATGTGATTTGTGCATTATGCTTACAGTACTCCAGCAATATTATTACTACAAACAGACATGTGATGTCCCTAAGTAAAGTTATTTTTACGTTTTACCATTTTAATATAACAATTTACATAACAATTAACCCAATGAAGAAGATCTTAAACTAAACAGCATTAACTCACCAGTATTTTCAAGTTTTTCCACATCCATGTTCAAAAGCAGACAGTTCTCATCCAAAACTTCGTTATCAAGCTGATATTCCTGCCAGCCTTCCACCGAGTCCTAGCAAACAAAGAGAATAGAAAATACTTTATTGCACACCACAAATACATTGGACTATTATAAGACAAATCTCAAACTTAATATAAACGAATTATAATATATCACAGAGACATCCTATCACAACCCTACAAATCCGAAGATAGCGGAAGAAACTGTAAGTCAGTAAGAATAAGGTTAAAAGTTATTTACCTCAAGCACATCAGGCAACGCAAAAGTGACGTTGAGCGGTTTCATGACTTTGCTCTTGTAGTTGTGTTCTAAAAGCAGCGGCGTGTACAGTATATTCTTCCATTGACGGCTAAGAACGATGACTCCCTAGAAAAATGTAAAAACTGCTAAAGAAATACGAAAAGTGAAAGAATATATAGGTAGCATAAGTAGGTACTAATTCTCTTGACCTTGATATATATATTTTTTCAATACCTGTCGTAGTGTAGATAAGGAGGGCAGATGCCGCTCAGCTAAATCCGCTTGCACAGCAGCCGCGTCCGCTTGCAATGCATAGCGAAGTAATACTGCACACAGTTGGAGTGAGGGCTCTTCGCGTAACTGCTTTGTCATTGGTGAGTGGCGTCCGTAGCGACTCTGAAAAAATATTATATAAAAAAATTCAGGTACCAACGTAATATTTTATGTTATATCTTAACAATAACACACGAGCAAGTACATATATTATTCTTGGTGCTATTTGGATAAGTAAAGACGTTATGCTCAGAATAAACAGATAGCATTACTTTGAAACCATTGCAACAATTAACATCAATTTATGCTTTTACATATTCGTATTGTTGACAAAAAAAATTATTAAACAAATTCCACAATTTTGAAAGTATTCCTATTCAAAACCAATTAAAATACTTGGGTATACTTTTATCCCACCCGGCTACGCCACATATGAATTTGAAGTAATAATAATAATAATATTTGTTCAAAATAATAATAATAATATTTATTCAAATAATAATAATAATATTTATTCAAAATTAACATGGTACAATAATATCTAATAACAAAATTCAAAAACTTATTTAATTAAAGGTATGCAAAATACGAGCCTGAACTAGGTAATCCTGTATCTCAGGCGTGAAGAGCTTACTTACATAGATTCTAAAATAATCACCTACATTGACATATTATTTTCAGTTAGATGTATAGAAAATAATAATGACGACCTCTGTGGCGCAGTGGGCTTAGGTCCGGCTGAAACGTAAAAGGTTGCGGGTTCGATTCCCGCCGCGGGACAAATGTTTGTATGATCTGCAAGTATTTGTCTCGGGTCTGGGTGTTACTATGTATAATATGTATGTGTTTACAAAAAAAATAATGTTGGTATATAAGTAGTATATCAGTCGTGTGGTACCCATAACACAAGCTCTGCTTACTTTGGGGCCAGATGATGCTGTGTGAAATGTCCGGTAATATTATTATTATTATTATTATTAATAGTGTTAAAAATCCTAACTAAACTTAAAACTACAAATAATGCAAACAATATAAAAATATAAACACAAAACAAATGATAAACAAATTGCGAGTTAGCGGAATTGTAAACAAAGTAATGATACGTAAGTATTTTTCTAGTTTTTACGTGTAATTATTTAACTTAGAAAATGTGCAATCGTTGTTTATTTAACTTGACTTACAATTTAAGGTTAGTAGGGTAGCCTCGTGATCGATTATTGTCTTTGTTTTGTTTTTAAAAAGAAATATTTTTGATGACGCCTCCAATAGTCCTCTTAGGCATTTTTAGGCACCACCATAATCTATGGAGTTAATGTACCTTTTTTCTGTTATTATTTTTGCCGGGCATTCAGCAGTACCAGTACAATGCTTACTTGGCTTATTGAAGTGGACGCAAGTGGCGCACTTTGGTTCATCTGCCTTTTTCGTGCATTCCTTAATAGAGTGACCAGGAAACCTTAATAGAAGTCATAACAAAGATAAGTTCAAGTTCAGTACCTTGGGCAGAGAATGATGGTGATGCAAGTCCAGCGCAGCCGCCATCAGACTGGCCGCGGTGGCGGTCAGCCGACGTGCGTGCGCGCGGTACAAGGCCACCACGCGGATGCCGAGCCGGTTGCAAGGGTTCATCCACGCATTTATAGCAGGCGCTGCGGTACTTAGCAGATTCCAATCTAGCCTGAAACAACATCGATACCCCTTCAATAAGGAAATGGTAAATAAAAACAAATACAAACATGCTTTCGACTGTAATCGGCTTGGTTGACATCTCCTCAAATCAAATCGAAATATTCATTAAATCAAATCACAAAGACCGCCTTGAATGGTCTTCTTACATGCTATGCAATCTAGGTGACGGTTCCTCCGGTTCAAATGAAACCAGCAAGAAATACGACTCAGATCTGTCGTAACCTAGATGCTTTTGAGCATGTCTAAGAAGGGTGCCAGAAGCACGTCCACATATTATATTTGGCACATGCCCAGATTTTGCACAATAAAACAGTACACAGATAAGTTTTTGTGATCTCCAGAGACACTCACCTCGTGTAATCTATCTTTTTTGTAATAGGTGTTCTCGGCGGCGCGGCAAAGTTGAACCACACAACTTTCAAGTCTATCGCACAAGACGACGTGTTGGAATTGTCTTTCATAGGAACTATCGTCGTTGTACTGTCGTTCTGCGACGGCTCGTCCGGGCCGGGCGTGGACGGCTCCGGCGGCGGCGGCACCGGGGGCGGACCTGACCCAAGATTAGGAGTGCTGGGCTTGGAATTTGAATCCCTCTTTCGGAACAAATCCTCGATCCCTGATGTCCGGCTTTTAGTGGTTTTTTCCTTATCAGGCTTTAACTCTTCGGCAGATTTGACAGATTCTCTGCAGCTTTCCGTGTCGACTCTCGTTGGTTTCTTCTCTTCGTTCGGTTTGTGGGATTGAGAATGTTTAGATACTTTTATGGACACCCCTTCTAGACCGCACTCGAACATTATGTAGCCTATTGGGTTTTCATTTTGTGGTTCGCTTGCTCCATTCTGACAGCACTGAGGAGTAAGTTTCATAAAATTAACAATAGGCTCATTCTATGATAGAACTGTTTATTCAAAGAAAGGCATCAGATAAATCAAATGACTTTGCCACTCCGACTTCAAGTGGATATGAAACGTAGTTGTACCTCTTTTTCTTTATAAGAACAAATATCTAACAAAACTTAAATTCATCATCTCTCTCAACCATCACTCTGTAAGTAGGATAGAGGATAGAAGATTTATTAATTAATATACAAAATAGAGAAGTTCGTTAGTAATGGCAAGGTGCTTACCATATTCTCACATCCTTTAGCGCAGGAGTCCAGCCGGATGAACTTGAAAGACACCTTGGAATGTTGGCAGGGAATTCCCGTGATAGTGGCATCCTTCAGTTGAGAAGACTCGTTGCGTATTCTTCGTAGTTGCCCGTGGACTTTACCTGTGAAAAAAATAAGTTAGCAAACGACCCATTCTCCAGTTGTTGATTAAGACTTGGAAGTATACGTACCAACGTTCAAAGTGATCGTTGTATCTTCACACTGCTGTTGAGAGGTCTCTATGTAAACCGGTTCTCCCTTTTCCTGCCCTCTTTTTCTGCCTGGAGTCTGCGCCGAAATCAGCGCTCGAGGTCCTTTCATGATCCCGAAAGACTTCTTACTCCCCAATGCTCGTAATGTAGGTCGGTAATACAGCTGTACTGATTCTAAAGTCTTTTTCGAGCTGACGTATTTAGCTATGATATTGTCGATGGAAACGCCAAACAGTGACACGCAAGTGAGATCTTGAATGTTATCCAACGCCGAGAAAGATATCATATCCTCAACAACCGATGACTGGATGAAGATTATGTTTACTTTCGGCACGGTGACTGTCGCTTGCAGCTGATCATGAATGGTTTCTTCATACACGTTAGAGCGGGGTATGGTAGCTAGCTTGCATTTGTCGTCTTTGTCTTGAACTAGGTTGCTCATATTCCGACCTTGCATCTGAGGCAGCCAATTCTGTACGTACTGCTTTTGTTTCAAGATATTACCACTTTCCACTGATGAAATGCAGAGCAGGCGCAAATGGTTGATAACAGTAATAGGATGGATGTTGGCCAATACAGGCGTCAGAGATTCGACGAACTTCTGTGTGCTTTCTAGAACCAGTGGAGTGAGCATGATGTCGATTTCTCCTCTCAATTTGATGAATAACCCACTTTTAGTATCGCTTGTTGTTGTCGCTGTAGAGACGGTACTTTTCTCCGTGGCATTCTCCTGATTGTCTTGGACGTTTTGTTGGACGTCCCACCAACCATGAGGATATGGGTGCGCTTTGACTTGCGAGTTGAAATGCGGAGGTAGGTTCGAATACGGGCCATGCTGAGTTTGACTTCCATCCTTTTTTGACAACAGCTTAAGTATATTGACCTTTCCGAACTGCTCAAAGTTGGGTAGGTACTTCTGTCCAACGTACACCAACGAACCATCATCGGCCCGTTTGAACAACGGCAGCGTATAAACATCGCTACCGCTTGGTAGCGAACAGGATGACCAATTTGAACATCTATACTGCGGCAAGTTTTGCATATAACTGGCCATGAGTAGCGGAGAATCCACTATAGGTTTATTTGTTTGCATGTGCAAGTTGACCAGAGTCATGTCCTCTTGTGACGAAATTGCTGATATAAACGATGTTGAAGACACAGAACCGCTTTCCGAGTCAGGTGGGGCGCCTGTGCTCATATTGCTGATCGTATCTGGAATGTCGACCACCTCTTTTGCAGATCGAGGCATCGAATTGGTCCATTTATCGGAGGTTATGTCATTGATGCCAAATGAGCTCTTATCTTTGTGATTGCTGTGACGAGATCCAAAGGAATGTTTTAAGCTGGATGACCGACTCGGGAACATATCTTCGTCGGCAGAGAAGAACGCTTCAGAATGATTTTCGCTTGTAATCGACATCGTTCTTTGAACTTCTAGAGGCAGAGTATCTTCTGGAGGAACTTGTGCGTTTAACGAATAGTGCGATTCGGAAACAGCAACTCGAGGCGGCACTTTGGGTACTGTAAAAGCGTCTACTTCGGATGGACCAATCTTTTTGACTGGGTTTGGTGTGTTACTTGCGTCTTTCGCTGCACAGCTCAACGCCAGTTTAGAGTCGGAGACACTACTTTCAAGTTGTGGCACATTCAGCACAGTCTTATTCAATTTCGGTTCGCTATCGATTTTATTATTCCCCAGAGGAATATCGGAGATCAATCTGGCGTACGGGATCGCATCACTTTTGGTACTTGAAATAAGGACATTATTGCTTCCTTTGCAAGAACTCGTATACGAGAACCTCCGGGTCAGACTTCGGCGCTCAGCACCTTGTGGTGATTTGTTCAAGTTCTGAGGGAGTGGTGATGGTATCAACGTTGACACGTTTGTTGGCTGCAGACACACGTTCAAGCTGTTATATGGCGGAGTATGAAACACAAGCTGTCCCGCGTGTAGTAAGCTTTGTCCATACCCATACTCTCCCGGAATCGTCTCAATAATGTTGAACAACGCAATATTAATCCCTTCAAGAAGGTCTGACTGGCTAGGTTTCAGAAAGTTAGACCCATTTCTATTTGTCCCAAAGAACGCACACCCACCAGTACACCCACAACCAGAGTTCTTTCCTTCATTAGGCCACAGAAACCAAAGTCTCTTTGTTTTATCGTCATGAAGCTTTAAGAACTTTTGCTGCACGAGGTGCAAGTTTTTAGGGCTTTGTGGGATAGATGACGCTGCTTCGATCAGTAGAGGTCCTAAAGTCATTGACCCAACACCTACCCAGCTCTCGTTTTCGGGCTGTTTTGGCGGAGGCTGGCTGTTACTACTGCTTGTCGAGTGGTGATGTGGGTTTGTCTGCATATTTGTTTGTGTATACAGAGCCAGTTTTATATTTGGGAGTAATCCCGTTATGCCCGTGCCGAATCCAGATCCGTGCAGATTGCAGAAGCTAAGCCTTGCTGGCGAAATCCAGGTTTGAAGGGTTGTGTTGGTATCCGCAATGTAAATGTCTATGAGATCTACCGCTACCCTAATCATTTTGTACTTTACCTCGTTGGCTGTAGGGCATCGGTATTTGAGAGTGAAATCCGTTTCTGGGCACATCACTGTGTTTAATCCGTGATGACAGTGTTTCACAGAATTCGGTGGGACGAGCTCGTTTTCACTGTCACATATCAGTAGCAAGAACGTTTCTAGTGATGATATAACTTGGTACATTTGAGGTAATGTCAGTCTGCCTGTGAGCTGACCCAGTTGTAGCTCCATCATCCAAGCATACTCTACTGTGTCCTCTTCGACGTTTCTATTCATATCGCTAAAGAATCCGTTTCCGCGCAATTGGAAAGACGACAGCATTAAGTGTCCCTGATAGAGAGCTCCCGAGTTCATGGGGTTGGTTCGCGATAAGTTATTTGCAGACACGAGGATGGAAGGACTCAATAGCAGCTGCAGTTTCGTCTCTTTGAATTTCTTGTCCATTTCAAAACCGAACCTTTCTATTAGTACCACAGGACATGGTGGTTCGTTTTCACTGCAGTTCTTCACTAAATGCGCTTGAATGTCATGGATTATGATCGAAACTGTCACATCCAGAGATCGCACTTTACGTGGGTCAAATGGGCCTTTACAGGAATCTGTCGAGTCAGCAATTGATATGTCAGTGTGCTGATTTATGCTGCTTTTGTCATTCATCTTGGCCGTGTTATCAGATGTCCACGAAAATGCATCTACGTTGGGCGTCTTTTGCATGTCTGTGAACGTTTGATCTTCGCCAAAAATGTTCTCAAGCAGATTCATGAAGCTTGTTATGATGGTGCCATATGCGAGCAGGATAGACGGACCTACTTCTAGCTCCACGCTCACTTTGTCCGGCGCGAGGGTAGTTCTGTCGAAATTATTTCCGTCTATAGCCCAGTTTATCTGAGGCTGCTTTCTCATTCGCGGTATCCTCATTGGAGATAGCAGAATTTCCTCTTTCTCAGGGGTAGTTATGTCTGCCTGCGGTTCCGGTCCCAACGGCGGAATCGGGTGATAGTTATATCTAACGCTCAATGCTACGATGGGAACTGACCAGCAATCCACCCAACCTTGTGACTTCACACATTTTCTTCTCCATTTTGACGCTCTAAGTCTACACGGGACTAGCTTCATGTTTTTGTCGAGGGAAAGTAGAAGTAATCTGGATGTATTCACTTCGGGCAAATACAGGCTCATGTCGACGGCTTCGCCTTGCACCCAGATCTTTAACGGTATCACATCAGGTAAGAAGTCGACGAATGGCAAGTCAAACGAAACGTCAAGGAGATCGCCACAAAATGCTACGTGATTGTTTTCTTGGTTCGTTGAGCTGCAGTCAATCCAATTGTACTGATTACTGATGGTAACAACTTCGCATTCTTTGAGTAGTAGGGATATTTTCCAAGTGTATGGAACGAAGTGGAGTATGTCAGGACGCGCTTTTGTCGCCCAATCGTTGATCAAGTCTTGGAAAAAATCAATATGCGTGTAGACGAGATGTGCAGTCGCCTTGCAACCTGTTAAGCTCAGCTGCCAACACTGGTGATGATTCCAAACTAGGGGGTAGTGGCATTTCACTGTGTATTCCAAAGTTTCGCTTTCAGCAAAGCTTCTGTATTGCAGACTGGTTGTGGCTTCAAGGTGAAGCAGTTGACCAGTGATCTTTGTTGTGTAACCATCTTGTAAAACTATCCACGGTAGAGTAACCTCGAGGTATGAACCAGCACCAATATTGATATGTACAGCATTCGTTTCTTTGTTCTTCGTGAATAATATGTCTATTGTCGCTTCGTTTAGAGTCGAAAGTCGTATATCGAATGACTGCGTCATTCTCCTGTCTCCGGGTTTCGGCTGTGGAGTAACCTCTAAATTCTTGTAATTTGGGGGGAAGAAAAACTTAAACAAATGGTCTCTTTGTCTATCAGCCCATGGTCCATAGCTGAAGTCTGTTCCTTTCCCGCATTTGATGTCTACTCCCCAGATTGGAGGGGCTGACTCCACAATATCTCCGTTCGCCAATTGTAATAGAACTGGCTGTTCTGGGACCAATCCTGGTTCATCCATGTAAAAATATACTTCGATGTAATTTGAGCTCATAACCACAAAGCCTTCCCCCATGTACCTAGGCGGTTCGTCAACCATTGACGTGTAGTTTGGACTGGGGGCGAGCATCACTTTGCAATTCTCCGCTTTGGCTTTGACAAAATGCATAAGATGATCCAAGCTGGACGCTGGTGGTTTTGTACTGTAGACTAGATGGGATTCTTCCACATTTATTGAGAGAGTCGTAGGGACCAAACGGTTACCGAATACTACACGACCGGTACAGATATCAATTTTTATGACAGGAATGAGGTCTCGCCATGTTCTTGCCATAGCGGCTTCTGATCGTACTGTGTCCTGCGCCCGTCTCTTTTTCTCGTTCGCGTCGTTCATAGCTTTGTCTCTGTCTGTCGAGTCATCTTCATTCTGCTGCTTTATAACGGGTTCAAGATTGAATATCTTTTCTAGTTCATTGTAAAGGTCACACCGATTGAAGAAATGTAGTTCGAAACCATTCAGCACGATTGAGAGGCGCGTGTCTGAGTGGGACAAATCTGTAACAATTTATGAGGAAGATGTAACTAACTGTTATTTATTGATCAACACTCAGCTGAGTTCTAAACACATGCAGTGTACCACATAAGAGGTAAAGTTGGTTGCAGTAGTACCTACCTACCAGTTTTGATAGTATTTATTTATTGCAAATCTTACCTTCTGAAACATCTTTAGGTACATATGATCTCCACCATCTGAATATTAGGTAGCCATCTTGGATACGAAGGGTGTAATCATAGTTGATGTAAACAATGTCACGGAACATTATCTTGCCTGATAGTGCGTTAAGTGTGAAGGAACCTTGAACAAAAATCATCATTAGCAGGCTTAAGGATAAACTATGTGAGCATTTAAACTGAATTAAGCAATTCAATTAAAGAAAAGCGTTTTCATTTTGATACATTCATTACAAAAGTTTTATCTAAATCTTATGTACATCATTTTAGTGCACACTGAGCAATGTGCACTGAATGCAATGGTATATTGAGTATGTACCAGTATATAATTAATTATGTGAGTATGTTTAAATCTCTCCTGTTTAATTTTTGCTTACTTAGCATAAACTAAGCATTTTAAAAGAAACCTAAATGATTAACGAGGACATGAGCTAATAATGATTATATTTTACATATAGCCATGCAGACTTTTTTGAGGGTAATAATGAGAACTGTAAACATGTAGTACATTGTTTTATGAATCGATAATAGTTTTTACAGTGCACACCAAATAATTATTTTTATAAGCAAATGTTTGATACCTTGCATTACATTGGTTACAAGGGTATTGCAATTTTCGTTTAGATCTCTAATTTTAATGGAAAATAGGAAGTGAACACCCGCCTAAAACGCATAAGGTTGCGGGATTGATCCTGCCGCAGGACAAATGTTTCTAGGTATAATAAGTATGTATTTACAAAAAAAAGTATATATCAGTATGTATATCAGTCATGTGGTAACCATAACACAAGCTCTGCTTACTTTGGGGTCAGATGATGGTGTGTGAAAGTCAAGCATTATATATTTGTTTATTTAATTAAATACAGCCCTTGTTACTTGTTGATAATGTTGCTTTCTATAGGTAAAAGTAGGAACAAAGCAAATTTTAAGCAGTGTTCAGGCAGTGTTCAATTTGATTGGCTTTCATTAGTAATGCTTCTAATGTCTAACTGTAATTAGACAATTATTTATAGAGAAAACAGAGTTCAGATTACTAACCACAGGTAAAGAGTGCCCTAAAGGCTGGCATGGTACTTTGTTATATAGCCATACTAATTGTTTAGCCTTTTGATTATTGGTCTCCAGTCCTTTCATCATAGGTCTAATTATTTTTAACTTACTTACTGTTGTTATAAGTAGGTTGTAATAGTACTATTTACTATTTTGTAGTATCTTGTTTGACTACATGATAGTAACAACGATGATTTAGGTAGATTATTTGTAAGAGAAAAATACATAATTATGAAGACTTTGATAGTCAGTTTTATAACTTACCTATGTACTTTTTCAATCCTTAAAAAATAAAGTCAACAATTTACTTACCTATTTTAAAATTATCATCTTGAAAGTAGAATTTATTGATGAGTCTAGTCAGTATGTAGCCGAGAACGCGGCTATTGTAGTAAGTTATGTATACCACCCATAACATAGCCGATATGAGAGACACCAACAACAGGACGAAATTACGATCCATCTTGATCTCCGATAAGTCTGTCGATGAAGAATTCCATTTCTCCGCTACCGGGTCGTACGGTGACCCGGTATAGTTGTCCCTTAACATAAAAAATGTATAAAACCATTGTTCCAATTTATCTTGATGTTCAAAACACAATCAAGTAGAGATAAACACAGTACCTACGCAGATTAAATTGTACTTACATGGTGGAATAAGACCCGTACAACTGTCCAATCTCACATCTTAAACATAGTATAGTAAGCACTAATTAACGAATTATGAAATACATTATAATGTTAGTTCAATGTTTTTATTTATTAGAAATCGTAAATCGGAACCCATACCATACCCATCCGTGGGTCACTTTTTGACAGTTGTAAAAGTAGGTAATAAAATAAATAAAACGTTCCGATTTCTTCTCTGATATTTATGAATCAAACCTTGCAGGCTAGCACAATTAATGTGTTTATCGTAACCAACTCTCATAATACAAACATTCAATTATCATTCGTACAAAATAGTACTTAGGCAGTTATGTTAAAAACACCTATTAATTAATGAATTGTCATGATAATAATAATTGAAGGACGTTAAAACAATGCGTGAAATGGATACGTTAGCCTATCACTCAAACTAAATGGCACCGCAACAGCTGACATTGACAGAATCATAATCTATATCATTCTTGAGTTTACACGAAATAATGTACACTTTTTTTTTTAATTTCACCGGTTATTATTATAATTAGGTTAAAATTCAAATATAATTCCTATATTTTCATTAACAATTCTGCAATTACATGGGCAGGTACGTGTTGTTAAATAAATTAATACTGAATAAAAAGTGGATAGGTTAGGAAAAAAATGATAAAATATAATATAATAGTTAATAAAAATTGACAAATTTTTATAATCATTGATTTATCGATAGTTCGTCAACTATATATGGCGCGTTTTCGACCGGAGACACCGGTTGACCTGAAGTGATGCTGTGACCGCGCGCTCTCCGCCCTCTATCTCGAAAACGGTTCACCGTATAAAAATTTTTTTAAACTAAATTTGTAGAGAATTTTGTATTCTACAATATTGATAATAAATACAAATAGCAAAAACCCATAGGAAATGAGATATTTACAAAATAAGCGCAAAAAACTGATTTATATGACCTTTGACCTTGAAATTTAATAGTTGCGTACACCCTACCATATTTAGGTTTTGAGACAACTTTTAGGGTGTCAATATACAAGTATTTACAGACTTACAGCTGGGTATCTCGAATTCCGAGATTCTTACCTAATTTAAGCTTAAATGACTGGACTATGGCTCTTTTCTAGTTTGTATAAACTTCGATAGGTCTGATAGATTGTATATTTGGTATCCTGTTACATAATGCATGCAAATTAATGCTGCAGGATTAGGCCCTGTGTTGCCAGATTAGGCGACATCGCCCTTTAGGCTATCTCGACAGGTGGCGGGGTGACCAAAAAATGCAATCGGCGACTGGTCGCCGTTTAGGCTATTTAAGAAATTAAAAATTATGATGTTAGGCTACATCCATCATATTTTTTTTACGATTACAATAATAAGTAGGTACAAAATGGATAAACCGGAATATTTATTTCATTCAGTCAATGTCAGTTGATGAGAATGTCATTTATTTTTTAATAGAGTGAGAAGTGAATCAAATGGTAGTGGTAAGTTGGATGCATATTTCGCGGCATTTAATCAATCAATAAATGGAGGAATCCTTGATGATGTTATTTTGTTAGCAGTCGACGAGTCGACTTTTTTTTATAAGCTTTAACCTTACATATTATAACCATTAATGGTAAAACATTTAATAAGTCTAGCCGTTTTGACTATGTTGCTTTATTGTTGTTGAAGTGAAAACTGCTTTTAGCGCGGTACGCATATTTTTAGATGAGGTTAAACCTCTGTACTCGCGACACCGTTACCGAGACGCAGCTGGCTGCCGCGCTCACCCCATTTGATTATAAACCTTAATTCACATGTTTACAGTCTACTTTTGTATGGAGAAGTTTACTGAGTTAGGTTCTTTGATATATTATCTACATTCTGAACAAAAACATAAAAGAATATTAAATATATTTTAAAGTTTCTAAAAACTAATAAAATACAATTCATAAATAAAATGCAATTCATAACACAATAACCCAATAACCCTAGTACCCATCTAAATGTCTAACGCGCCAAAATAAGTTTTCACTTCTGTCGGCACTCCCGGAGTGCAACCCGTTATTTTTATTTTATTACTGAGACTCTACAGAAAAAATAACATTACATGCTTACAGTATTCACTTTCAATATTTAAATTATCAAGGATTAGTTATCTATGTTTTATTTCCTGTTGAGTCTAAGCAAAAAATAGGTTATCATAGTATTATTACCCGTATTAGGCGTATATTACGTATCTTTGAATTAAGCAATGTAGTCTAATTTATGAAATAAACCTACATTTTGGTATTAAAAAAAATGGGCGATTTTAGGCTACTTTTTGTATTTTTTTTAGCGATTTAGACCGAGCTCCATCTGGCAGCACGGATTAGACCAAGAATCTCCAGAATACCCTACTTCAAGCAGAGGTATCGTGTTTGGATTCATTGGAATTGTTTAAATTTAAATACTTGCTAACAAGGATTCTGTTTTGGTTTAACTTTGATAAAACCAACAGGTAACAAATATTTCAAATTACAAGTATACAAATAAAGCCCTTAAATAAATGTATAAATAAATCAATGTTTTTTAAATGTACCTACTCTTTGCAACCTAAATTAATTAATCATCAGTGACCCCTAATATTTTCATTGTATTATGAATATGATACAATACAATATACCTAATATTATATAAATATACCATCGTACTTATAGGTTTAAACCAATGCTGATGCAATGGTTTGAACCACAAGTAACTAACTGTGTTGTGTGTGTTCGCCATTTTGTACATAGAAATAACACCAGCCCTCTAGAAAACCGTAATTAGATCTGGATCTGACGAATTGGCGGAATCTTTGAAATTATTTGAAATTATGTTGCTATGCGATAGGATTGTCGGGGTCTAACGCGTAAAGAAAATACAATATTATATTCTTTCTTACTTAGAATAATGGACGAGGGAAATTCAGAAACATCATCTCACAATATATCTAAAGGTTTTGACCCAAAAGTAAGGTAATATCCGCTGTTTTATTTATGTAAATATAATGGAAATATACAGATTCGTTGTTATTTCTAGTTCCTACATATTCAGGCAATGCCGTTAGGTTTCTGTAAATAATTTGCTGAAATTCCAGATGGGTAATTCCCCACCGATTAGATTTCATGAGTTTTGTTGGAAAGGATACATTTATGGTAGCTCACGACATCTACATAATATTCTACAACTTCAAGAATAACTCTGAGTTGGTGTATGTAGCCAATAATGAGAAAGCGGGTGATGGAGTTGATGTTATTGCTGGTACAGTTGCACAAACTTACTCATACCGTTTGCAAGTATTGTTGCTTAGGAACATATTAATAAAATAGTGCTCTATTAAAGCAACCCAGGCAACTCAAGGGCATCGAAACATTATAAAAAAGTACCTATATCTTTATAAATAAAATATATTAATTTAAAGTAATCAAAATCAAGTAGGTACCTACTAATATTAAATATAAATATAAAGTTCAAAATATTTTATTAAAATAGTAACTTTCAAAGTATTATATTGAAGTAAATATTTTAATATTGTTTCTTTATTTTTTAGGTCACAAGTCCCATACATTTGCCTTTGCAGAAAAGACCAAGCACGGCAGAATCTTTGTGGTTACTTATCCAGCTTTCTATGTCCTGGCGGAGCTTATTGGTATTGTGATTTATTCTGATAATGCTTTTTCTATTGCTGACTACTAAATTATTATAATGATCATTTAATACCAACCAACACCAATAAATTTTTTATTTTGGTAGAGTTCATCAAGCTTATAAATTAACATCCTTCTAAAATGTTTACTCTCACATGCAATGTAGGTGTAGAGATGCAATACACACAAATTTGTGTCATCGACATTGGTCAAATTCTGCATGGCCAAATAGTACGGCTATTTGGCTATTTCTGTTGGTCAACCAGTGCATGTCTTGATTGCACAACGGACCGGATGTATCATTCCCCATGTGTGAGATACTTGAACTGATTGCTCAATCAGTATACCTCATAGTGTGCGGATGAGTTCAAGTTTATAGTAAAATCACCTCCCGCTCATAAGTAAATTGTTACAATAGTTAAGTCTTCTAACACATTGAAACAATTATGTTTAGGGGGACTATAAAATCTCTAGACAGCTCAAGAACAAATTGCCTTATCAACATTTCCATTACCCACAGACAAAGATGTGAACAGATACAAGGGTCTGTGCATGATGGAGTGTGACCTAATTGCTGGATTCAGTGGGTTCCCTAACTACATGCTGTCTGTTTGGAGCTGGCGCACCCAACAGCGACTCATCTCCGTGCCCACTGGAGTGATGAGGAGAAGCCAGATTTACATGTAATAATATAATAATAATAATATTGCCGGACATTTCACACAGCATCATATGGCCCTAAAGTAAGCAGAGCTTGTGTTATGGTACCACATGACTGATATACTACTTAAATACTTTTTTTTTGTAAATATATACCTACATGTTATACATAGAAACACCCAGACCCGAGACAAATTCTTGTAGATTCTACAAACATTTGTCCCGCGGTGGGATCGAACCCGCAACCTTCTGCGTGTCACCCGGACGTTAGCCCTCTGCACCACAGAGGTCGTCATGTGAGTGGGCATTGAGAGTGTATTTTATCTAAATCAGAGATTTTAGCTGATCCATTCAACAAAGTGTTCACTCTGATCCACTTAAGATTGAATACTCGCCCTAAGCCTTTTGTAAGGAGCGGGACTGCGGGATTCGACATAGCTTGCCCGCCTGCTGAATCAAAGGTTGAGTACCTTTTCAAATCTTAATGCCTGTGGGTATTTCAATGGGTTAAAATGCCTGCATTTAAGACTCACTCAAAATAAGTACCGCATACCTCAGTATATTAAATTAATATTCCTACATGACTGGGTATCATTGTAACAGGGCTAGCAACTCCCATATGCTGCTCTGCCAGTGCTGGGGCGAAGGCCTGAGTGTGTGGGAAGTCGCGCAGTGCTACAAAAAGTGCCTCATCTTGAAGAGGACCAAGCAGGAGGTCACCGGTTGGGAAGTCTCCGAACCTCCGTTAGTCGCCGTCTGTTGGAGCATTGAGGGGCATTTGTATGCTGTTGATCCGAAGGCTAACTTGTACAGTGTGAGTTTGGTCGCTCGTGACGTGCTGGCTTGGATCGTTACAGGTAACGAAGATAAGCAACCTTCTGCATGGCCTGTACATGGTATAGACTTATGGGCGGTCTACTAATGTCATCACCACAGTTTGTCGCTGACTCACATGACCTTGTAGTAGAAGAAGTAGATAGTTGGGTTACTGCCAGGAGCATTTACGTCTGAGCGTTTCCATGCTTCTAAACTGTTTGAGATAGAGATCTTAGGCCGGCCTACTAACTCCGTCAGCAGAGTCGGCCACTTACTTATTACCTAAGTCTGTAAGAGTACCTACCTAAATGGCCTTACTTTACTTGACTTACAGTAAGTTCTTATGTTTCAAAACAGGTTCTGTCAGATGGCATCGGGATGGTGACAAACCTAGAATGGTCAGAAGATCTAACGGGCCAACACAAGCCTTGCATTTGTTCTTTCTTCAACGGGATCCTCATCTACGGACCAGACAATAAGCTTCGTGTATGTTTTCTACTTTAAATTTACCCTCAAACGTCGCCTATTTGTTCCCGCTGCTGGATTTATATGAGACCGTCATGGTCTAAATGTGGTGATCCATTGGCAGTGTAAATTTCTTGCTTGACAACAATTAAGCCAAAGGTTTAGACCGCTAATGGTTCACCTCCAAAACCGCGGTTTTGAAATACCGCGACGAAAACCATTGGCTTTTCGTGCATGCTTAAGATCAGCTGAACCGGGGAGCAGACAGTTTTTTTTGTTATTTTACTCTTGTGTGTTAGTGCTGGACAGGACAGGACATGTCTGTGCTTGTACACAAAAATATTGTTTGAAATCGTCTACCTACGTATGAAAAACTCCTCGAGATTCACCTAAAACATGATCCAACTTACACAATTGCCGATGTAAAAAAGACCATAATATAATCTCTGTGAGCTCAATAAAGAAAGAAAAATACCTCAAGCTAGTATGAAGACTAGATCAGGAGCCAATGAGGTTTACTAGATTGCATTTGTACGCCAATGTTTATACAGTTATTGATATCCAGCATTTAGTTAGCTCGCCTGCTCGCCAATCGATAATCCCCATGTTTACATAAGGAATTGTATGTCATAGTATATTCTGGCGCTCGAGTTGTCATTTCTGCGAGGTTTGACCATTACAACTATTAGGTACTTAGTTGATTCTGAAAGCTATGTCATTGAACTCTGTTTTTCATTTCATCTCATCATAAAATACATAGGTACCTGTTTTTTATTTACTTGTAAAACACAAGACAAATCATTTTAATTTGTTTTGTATTCTTTGTGGTGCAGATAAATTCAGTTTTACAGAGCTTGATGCAACTTTTCAGTCTCTAAAGAAGGCCGAATCGAAATGGAACGTGGTGTTCACGTACTGTCCTTTCGAAGAAGTATCTCGTCTCGTTTCTAACTCCACGTGCGATGTGGCTGCTATGTGGACCACAAACGGACTAGTGTACCGACTAACGGGGGAGTCGGAGGAAAAACTTGAGATTACCCCCATGCTTTATAAACAGAGGTGAAGTACTCATCACTTCTAGACTTTTCATTACTTTCATTACATTAAAGATCCCAGGAATTCGGATCATTAGAATCTATGAGAGATCTATGAAAAGGATTTCGTAGTGCACTCTTAAATCCTAAAAGTTTGCTCCATAAAGTTACGTTCCGTTACGGCTAATACGGTAGGTACATTGATCTTCTGTGTCAATAATACAATTCAATAAAATGCTCTTAGTTTTAAGACTTGTCAGCCGTCCCTTTTTTTCTTTTTACATTCATCGCATTTTTATCATACATTGAATTCGTGAGAATGTTTTCTTTTCATATTACACGGTCGTTTTTTAGTTAAAATCGATGTATGACTGTGGATTTAATTAACGAGGAATAGACAGAATAACTATGTCTCTGGGCACGGTTACGCCGTATGTTTTTTTAAATAATACCGGACATTTCACACAGCATCATTTGGCCCCAAAGTAAGCAGAGCTTGTGTTATGGATACCAAATGACTGATATACTACATTATATACTTTTTTTAAAATACATACATGTTATAGGTACATAGAAACACCTAGACCCGAGACAAATACTTGCAGATCATTCAAACATTTGTCCCGAAGCGGGAATCGAACCCGCAACCTTCTGCGTCTCACCCGGCCCTTGGCCCACTGCGCCACAGAGGTCGTTTACCAGTATTGAAAAAAACTGGTGGTTCTTATTTCAGATACATCAAGAAGATCCAGCTGATTGCGCCGAACTATGAGTATTTAGCCACCATGAATAATAACGGCGTCATTTGCTTTTACGAAATGCTCTCTGGCAAATTGGTAAGGCCCTTAGCGAACACCAAAATAATTCTTAGGCTCTATTTTATTATTACAAACTTAAATCGAGTTTAAATTTTGAATTTCAGAATCAGTATCCGTTCCCCTATAGACCACAAGAAAAACACCCACTCCAAACAGGCTATTTACCTACTGAATTTTAGTCTCTTAGGTGGGGCGATGCTCAGAAGTGAGGTGAATATCATGAAAGTGAGATTATGACGCCATCTGCGGAAGATATATACCTATGCTTATTAATAAATAGAATAAAAAAATAAATAAACTGGGTGGTCTAGATTAGACTGTTGATAAACAGTCGATCAGTAAAGATATAACATATTTATATCCAGAAAAATCTTGAATAAAATATGTTGTGTCACGTGCTCATGCTCTGTCACGTTGTCCCTATCATAAGATGCTGGTGAAGTACGTGGAAGGCGAGGACGTGTCATTTGAAGCGAGTCCCGTGGAACCTATCATTGCAGTCTTCGGCAACGTGGGCCTAAACTACGGATTCTCGTTGTACCTGCTAAAGTTTCCGGAGCTGAGAATGGTTGCGAGGATGTGTCTGACTCACCAGATCGTGTCCAGAATGGTGTTTTCAGACACCGGGCGGGAGATCATTGCGGCCGCCATGTCGGCAGGGCATATATTTATTCTGCAGGTGAGCACATCGCGGTGGCTAACTTTGTATATAGAGTAGTGGTTTCAACCATATTACAGTGTTTTTAAAGTTCAATTTCAACAAACTTCATGAAATTGTGACGTTACTTATGTTGGTTGGATGATACACTCACCTTTTACTAACTTGGCTTGGCGCTTGGCTTAGTTTATTTATACTGTTAGAACTTATATAATAATACTAATAATTTTGGACATTTCACACAGCATCATCTGGCCCCAAACTAAGCAGAGCTTGTGTTATGGGTACCACATGACTGATATACTACTTATATAATTTATTTTTTGTTTTGAATACTTACATATTATACATAGAAACACCCAGACCCGAGACAAATACTTGCAGATCATACAAACACTTGGCCCGCGGCGGGAATCGAACCCGCAACCTTCTGCGTCTCAGCCGGACCTTAGACAATTGCGCCACAGAGGTCGTCGAACTAAACACGTGGAGTCCTCTTTTACGTTTTAGTTACCTCATAAATATATATTAATTCATACCTCTGATTTGATGGATGCCTGTCTTACAGAAGGCTTTATAAAAAAACGAATCGTCAGTGTCGGAAGAAGGGTAAAAGGTAATAATTGCAGGCAGAGTGAGTATCTTTGTGTCCGTTTCAGCTGTCCCTTGAGTACAAGCTGACTCTCGTGAGGTACGCGGAGCTGGGTCGCGGGCTGGCCGACTGCTTCCTCATGAAAGTGGGAGAATTCATGCGCGCTTTCAGTCTTGTGCTGTTCTCTGACAAATATAATATTGGTGAGTGCTTATTTTAACGATGATCACACACGGCGATATTTAGCTATTTTTAACCGACTTCAAAAAGGAGACTTCAAAAAGGAGGAGGTTCTCAATTCGGTTGTTTTCTAACCGATTTGAAAAAAAATAGTTAGAATTTTATCAAAACCGGTTCAGTAGTTTAGTTTTTAAATCAAAATAGCTGGACAAAATACGTCATCCAAGTGTACGAAATTACGTATTTTGCTTTCCTGTGATATTTTTTTACGAATTACGAAAAAAGTAAAAACCGTAAAATAAAAACATTTTAACCGACTTCATAAAAAGAAGGAGGTTCTCAATTCGGTTGTATTTCTATGGGCTCAAATTTCATTCAATGAAGTCGGTTTTCTTATTAGTTTTTAAAACGTAATTATCATTCCCATAATCAACCCAAGCTGGTCTTGACATCTGTTGGCGCACAATGAGTAAATACATATTCCACGCAGTGCTATGTGATATGTGATATAATTGAGATGTGTGTCAACAGGTGAGCGAATCATCTGCATAAACGCTGAGACGGGCAAGGACAACAAGTTCACAGGCAAGATGATGGGCCCCTACTCTCGTCTGCTCCCGCTGCGGACTCGCGACCACATCCTCGGCATTCCGCATCTCGCCAGGCACTTCCACTTGCTGAAGCTAGCCGCAGACGTGAGTGCTACTCTAACTATCACATCCTCGGCATTCCGCATCTCGCCAGGCACTTCCACTTGCTGAAGCTAGCCGCAGACGTGAGTGCTACTCTAACTATCACATCCTCGGCATTCCGCATCTCGCCAGGCACTTCCACTTGCTGAAGCTAGCCGCAGACGTGAGTGCTACTCTAACTATCACATCCTCGGCATTCCGCATCTCGCCAGGCACTTCCACTTGCTGAAGCTAGCCGCAGACGTGAGTGCTACTCTAACTATCACATCCTCGGCATTCCGCATCTCGCCAGGCACTTCCACTTGCTGAAGCTAGCCGCAGACGTGAGTGCTACTCTAACTATCACATCCTCGGCATTCCGCATCTCGCCAGGCACTTCCATCTGCTGAAGCTAGCCGCAGACGTGAGTGCTACTCTAACTATCACATCCTCGGCATTCCGCATCTCGCCAGGCACTTCCACTTGCTGAAGCTAGCCGCTGACGTGAGTGCTACTCTAACTATCACATCCTCGGCATTCCGCATCTCGCCAGGCACTTCCACTTGCTGAAGCTAGCCGCTGACGTGAGTGCTACTCTAACTATCACATCCTCGGCATTCCGCATCTCGCCAGGCACTTCCACTTGAAATAATGCTATGGTTACCATTATTTCGATAAGAACATAAGACCTTAGGATTATTTCGATAAGATTTTCGATATTTCTTCATAATCACGCTATAAACGGGATATTTCCCACGTGCGTGCAGTGTGCTTTGGATCATTGTCATGCTGGAATGTCCAAATAACCGGTAGAACGTCTTCAGCATAAGGTAACATTGTTTCTTCCAGTATATTTTTGTATTGGAACTGATCCATGTTACCTTCTATCAACTTTACAGGTCCAACACCATGTCCAGAACAGCACTCCCAATTTTTCACATTTCCACCACCGTGCTTTAATGTAACTTTCGTGTACTAAGGGTCGAATTCTGTATTCGGGGGACGTCATACATATCGTTTTCTATCAGAACATACTCTGTTTATTTTCGTTTCGTCAGAAAAAAGTACATTTTTCCACTGTCGCACAGTCCAGTTTTCATACTTTCTCGCAAATGCAAGCCGGGCTTGTCTGTGGCAAAGTTTCAACAACCTTTCTTGCTATCCTACCGTGAAATTTTTAGGGTTCCGTACCTCGAAAGGAAAAAACGGAACCCTTATAGGATCACTTTGTTGTCCGTCCGTCCGTCCGTCCGTCCGTCTGTCTGTCAAGACACTTTTTCTCAGGAGCGCATGGCGGTATCAAGCTGAAATTTATATCAAATACTCAGGTCTACTGTCCCTTAAAGCTGTGAAAAAATCAAACTTCTAAGCCAACGCAATCAAAAGATACAGCCGTTTATGCCGCCAATTTTCGACACTCGCAAGGGAATCAAAACCTACAGGGTACTTCCCGTGAACACAGAATCTTGAAATTTGGTACGAAGCAACGTCTTATAGCACAAATAAAGGATAAATTGCTATAACCGTACATTTTTAGTTACATCATAAATAAAAATATTTTTAATAATTTTAAACTTACTACCCCTTTTCTCATGAACGCGTAGAAGTATTAAATTGAAATTCATATAAAATACTCAGGTCTATAATACCTTTAAGCTGTAACAAAATCAAACTTCTATGTCAACGCAATCAAGAGAAACAGCAATTTAAGTCGCATATATTCAAACTCGCTACTCGCAAGGGAATCAAAACCTACAGGGTACTTCCCGTGACCTCAGAATCTTGAAATTTGGTACGAAGCAACGTCTTATAGCACAGATAAAGGAAAAATTGCGAAAACTACATTTTTGATACATCATCCAACTATGACTCGATTGTCGTGATGGGTGAAATTTTACTTATATAGGTTTGTACGGAACCCTCGGAGCGCGATTTCGACTCGCACTTGGCCGGTTTTTTTCTTATACCAAACGTCTTCGAATAGTGCGTGCTGAGATTGCTGAAGGATTGTTTTCACCAAAATATTCTTTTCTAAGCTCATTGGACCCTTTAAAAGGATTTTGTTTTGCCATACGAACCATGTTTCGGTCATCTCGAGGAGTTGTTTTTCTCTGTTTAGGTACACGTGGAACATTCGAAGTAGTGAACATTGCAGATGTTCGGTTATCTCTTTATAAGACCAATTCTTCCGGCGAAGTTTTATTATTACTTCCCTTGTAGATTTATCACAACTTTTATTTTTTACCATTGTTTTTTCATAAGAAGCAGTCACTTTTAATCTTTTTTTTATAGCACTAAATGGCGTCAAAATTATACAAACAGTAACAAATCGACTGAGTGTTCTCTATTTAAACTTGAATAAAGTTATAAACTATTTAGCGTTCTTAATTTCGTGACCAGCCAGTAAATAGGAATACTATGTTTAGATGTAGTGTAAAAAGTTTGTCTATTTATTTTTAGCCAATCATGTGTATCAATGAATACAGTGGTATTATGGAAAAGTTTTAAGATACCGAGAGAAATAAAGAAAATTGCATGCAATTAGTTTTGCGTCTTAGTTTGAAAAAATCTTCCCTTTATATCAGCGTTCTTAATTATATGACCACCACTGTATATAAGATCACTTTGTCTTTTAAACTGGGATTTTTACGCATGTTTCATCACCAAGATAAATACGTTTTAAAAACGAATGCTATGGTTAGCATTATTTCGATAAGAACATAAGACCATAGGATTATTTCGATAAGATTTTCGATCACGCTATAAACGGGATATTTCCCACGATTTACGAATTTTATTGATTCCCAATATTTCGTCACAGGCTTAATTATGTGAATAACAATAATAGATTTTGAAGTAATATTTCTTAAAACATTATCGTTTACAGAAAGGTGTTACAATATCAGTTAAAATGGGCCCTATCATCGAGGTGGGGCACGACATCAAGCAAATCGACGGCTTCTTCAGCGCCAACGCGTTGCTCACCTTCGGCTATGACGGGAACGTCATACTCCGCCAGCCAGACGCGCCCATCCAATATGGTACCTCTTCTGTACACATTACTGCATTTACGACTCTAGCTCTACCATCACTACAATCTGGTATCTCTTCTGTACACATTACTGCATTTACGACTCTAGCTCTACCATCACTACAATCTGGTATCTCTTCTGTACACATTACTGCATTTACAACTCTAGCTCTACCATCACTACAATATGGTACCTCTTCTGTACACATTACTGCATTTACAACTCTAGCTCTACCATCACTACAATATGGTACCTCTTCTGTACACATTACTGCTTTTACAACTCTAGCTCTACCATCACTACAATATGGTACCTCGTCTGTACACATTACTGCATTTACAACTCTAGCTCTACCATCACTACAATATGGTACCTCTTCTGTACACATTACTGCATTTACAACTCTAGCTCTACCATCACTACAATATGGTACCTCTTCTGTACACATTACTGCATTTACAACTCTAGCTCTACCATCACTACAATATGGTACCTCTTCTGTACACATTACTGCATTTACAACTCTAGCTCTACCATCACTACAATATGGTACCTCTTCTGTACACATTACTGCATTTACAACTCTAGCTCTACCATCACTACAATATGGTACCTCTTCTGTACACATTACTGCTTTTACAACTCTAGCTCTACCATCACTACAATATGGTACCTCGTCTGTACACATTACTGCATTTACAACTCTAGCTCTACCATCACTACAATATGGTACCTCTTCTGTACACATTACTGCATTTACAACTCTAGCTCTACCATCACTACAATATGGACCTCTTCTGTACACATTACTGCATTTAAAACTCTAGCTCTACCATCACTACAATCGTTTAAGACTGATTCTTTTTGGATTAGGGTAAGACGTATCGGCACTGTTGCGCCTGCTACATGGCGGACGGACGCAATAAAATAATCAGCACAGCGCTATGTAGTATCGAGTAAATAAACTACATAGTGCGAGTATTGAATGTATAAGTGCGAACGAGATGGATATATCTCTCTCTCTTACACGCGAACATTTTAGCGCATTCCGGTTCGTTCTCGTATGTTCGAGTAGCGCCTAGGTTTTACGCGACGCACTCGCCGCGCATATAAAAGCGACGGTAATGTGTGGATGCAGTCAGTCTATTCTCGGCTTAACAAGTGATGCAAGTGCGATATTTTCGAAGTGTTAGAGTGTTGTGACTTTTATTGTGTTCTATTTGGAAGTTTACCAGTAAAATCAGTGGTAGTTATGTGTAACTAAATCCACTGATCCACTGGGTAACTTTGAAACAAAAGAAAAGAGCGGTTTCATTGATTTATTAGTACCCGGCCCGTAACAGTACATTCACCTAGCATGTAAGACGATTCACAATCCTTGTGGCTTTATTGAATACAAAACATTTTCATTTAAATGTAGATGGTCTATCTATGCCACATATTGGTGACAATTCGGTTGGTTATTTCTAAAATTAGGAATTGTCTAAAATATATTTTAGTTAGTCATAGCATTTGTAAAATCTATTCGGTTGGTACCATCTAACGAAATAAGGAACGCTTAATTAAATTAGATAAAATTAAATTTGGATAAGTCGGTAACAGCAGAATACCAAAGTTTCATTTGACAGTCTAAACCTAATTTTAGCTAAAATTAGTTAGGTTGGTGCCAACAAAATTGAGGCCATTGTCTCATGTGTCAGTCTGCCATTCTATAGTCAAATTCAATATATATTTAATTCAATACAATCACAAGGATCACTTTGAAATGTCTTACATACTATAGACTGTTCACCGTAAGTTGTCCCCTGCCGTGATGTTGGCACTATTGATTGTCAATCTGTTGTTGTCTAATTCCACCCAATCGAGTGCGTTCTCGCGTCGCCGACATGACAGGTTAGTGAAATAGGGATACCAGCTTCCGACACGATGCCTTTAGTATGAGTAATTATAATTTACTGACATAACTAATTAAAATATAAACGCGATGACTGCATGGATAATATTACTGATAAATTCAAATTGAACTAGGAAATGACAGCAGCACAGATTTGGATTCGAAAGATGATGATGACGTTTATGCAAGTGACTGTGATATGTCTGGAATCGTTAATTTCGACCATAATAACAGTCCGACAAGAAAGAGCAGAAAATAAATGAGGGCGCCACTATTGTTTACATGGTATCACCATATACTATGGCAGAATATTTTGATATTTGATATTTTTTAATATACTTATAACACATTGCAGTTCTTATTTTATAAAATTTTACATCAAACATTTATGCTCATCACATAAAAATTTGTCCTGAATAAGAAAAAACACAATAAAAGTCAATTTTGTTGAATAATAATAGAATACTATTCATACATCAATTACTCTAATGACTCAAGGATTCCCGACATCGATTCTTTTTCAGAATGTTGTGGTAGAACATAATTAGATGTTCCTGCCATACCATAATTTTCATCTTCACTCTCAGATTCCTCGCTAGAGCTTTCATCACCGTGTTGTATTACCAGCTGCTCAATGTTTTGGTACATGGTTCGACCTCGCTCATAATATTTTTTTTTTTCACATGTTCACAGCATCGCTTCCAGATAAGTAAAGTATCAAAAATAAAAGATTGCACTATAAAATAGTGCAGTGTTTCCACTAGCGGGAAATTCTTCTGGTTAGTCCCAACACAAATTTAAATAAGATTTCAAGAAATAATTTTTACGTCTGTTTTTTTATTCTTTATATTCTATTGTAATGAAAATAAATCTACATACATAAATCACATCATACCTATTGGTATATTGGTATATAAATACCAATATAATTTTTTTATCATTAGGTGGTTGCAATTTGTATCTATATTATTATGTCAAAAAATCCTTTTGAATGCTTGGTTCTTTTAATTAAGCATGATTTTTAAATATAAGCAAAATTAGGTATGTATCAAAGCATGACGATACTTTATCAAAAAAAATACGTGCATAATATAATTTTGCAAAGAAAAGTTGAATCTGGCGACAAATTCACTACAGCGGCCACACTGGCCTTTCATAAAGAGTTGCCAGTTTATAGTAAATTTTAGTTCCTAAATAATTAATTTCTACTTTTTCTTGTCGGACTATACTGTCAGAAAATAAAACAATTAAAAATCAATTAAATTGTGTCATCATTTACAATCTTACTAGTCTTATAACTGTATATTATTTCACAATATATAAGTAAAACATTTTAATCTGTGGTGGGTACATACAAGTTTAGATAATGTTGCCGGCAACCACCAATCACCAATTGGGGTAAATACTACATATATTGTTGACAACACCGTAGGCAATGCAGCCAATTCCCAAGGCAGGGGACATCTTACGGTGAACGGTCTATAGGTGAATTTAGGTGTCAATTCCTCCTAACACAAACCCGAGAAGAACTGGCAAAAAACTCGTCCTGGTCCTAGCGCTTTTTGCATGATCCATCTTATAACTACCTTAACTCCTAGGTAAGGTAGTTATAATATAAGATGGATCATGCACTAATACAAGAGAGTTTACACATTGTCAATGAATAAAGATGATTTGAATGCCACATCAAGTAATATGTGATTATAGTTAGACCCAGGTTCTATAGAGTCTGTGAGTGCAGCGGAGTCTTTGGGTTGGTTACCTCTAGTAACATGTTAAATTTGAGCGCTTCAGTCTGCTCCACCTTTAAAAGTATAAGAAGAAAATGTCTTTTTTTTTAATAGTGCCGGACATTTCACACACATCTGGTCCCAAAGTAAGCAGAGCTTGTGTTATGGGTACCACATACTACTATACTACTTATATACTTTTTTTTTGTAAATACATACATATTATACATAGAAACACCCAGACCCGAGACAAATACTTGCAGATCATACAAATATTTGTCCCGCGGCGGGAATTAACCCGCAACCTTCTGCGTCTCGGCCGGAACTTAGGCCACTGCGCCACAGAGGTCGTTGTCTATAGAGGCTGTAGAAATTAGTCTGGGTAATAATGAAATTCCTATATTATACGTATTTAAGACCTCTGGTTAGGTTTGTAAATTAATAAGTCTGTATTCACTCAATAAACATTTATTCTCGCGATAATTCAGTATTAATACGCGGTTACATCCGACAATACTAATTGGTTGCAATACCTGGGAGGTTTACCGAACAAGGTGCGGGGCGAGCCGCGGTAAAACGTCGCGTAAGCATTCCGCGAACCCCACAGAGGCTCTTTGGACTTGGGTCTGTCATTTAGTTCCTGAGTATAGAAAGTAAATTGTAGATTTAAAGCTGAGCGTTAGCCACCGGTACGAACTCGGCGTCCGCGCGGCCCTCGCCGACCGCGCCGCCGACCGCGCCGCCGACCGCGCCGCCGCCGCCTGCCTCGTGCATCTCGCCACCAACCACACCTGCGCCGTCACCGCTCTCAGGAACGAGAACATCAAACTACCGAGGGAACATTTCGACCCGAACATATTGATCGAGAGTGTCAACACCATTCGTATCATCGATGAGAGTGACAGTTAGTATTGTTCTATTTTAATACTTCCTTCTTTTTAATATAGTGTTACAAGTTATTTTGAATTAGTGTGGTATAGAACCTGAGTATTGCTTAAGAAGAAGTAAGATGTGTACTTCGTATCTATGCTTTGCAGCTCCTACATTTTTTAACTAACTTCAAAGAAATGAGGAGGTTGTCAATTCGTTTTTATTTGTTACCTCGTAACTCATTAAATTACGAACCGATTTGAAAAATATTTATGTATGTGAAAGGATATACTTTCCGATTGGTCCCATTAAAAATTTCATCAAAATCGATTCAGAAGCTTGGTTTTTAAATCAAAATACCTGGAAAAAGTATGATCTCCAAGTTACCGAAATTTCGTATTCTGCTTTCCTGTGACTTTCCAGTGGTTCCAGTGCTTCGGTTACGAATTTCGAAAAATTAAAAATAAAATTGTTCTTAACCGATTTATAAAAAAGGAGGAGGTTCTCAATTCGGTTCTATTTTTTATATTCAATGAAGTCAGTTTTTTTTTAGTTTTTAAACGTAGTTGTTAAACGTAATTATCTTGGTGATAGAACATGCGTAAAAATCCCAGTTTAAAAGACAAAGTGATCCTATATACCTAAATACTATAATTATATAAATAGAGTTTTAAATCAAATAACAGTCACCTATGTACGGGTCATGACTCATCTATAGTAAGGTCAATACAGACATAAGATACAAAATGATTATCTCATCGTTACACATATCCGATTGTTCCTCAGAAAATTACTTGGACCTCCAAGAAGATAAGAAAGTGCGAGAAGAAGCGATGGACTTCAAGAAGCATCGCGACGACGTGGTGAAGAGCTTCGAGGCCGTGCAGACCAAGCTGGTGGATCTGCTCGAAGAGAACCTGAGGGAGCCGCCTCTCCATCAGCTCTCGCTGGCCGAGTTCGACTTGCATCTGGAGGATAAGAAGAAGAGGAACAAGCAGGTCGGCAACTTGCACTACAGTAGACTGCTCATCGTATCCTACTTGCTACTAATATTATAAATGCAAAAGTAACTCTGTCTGTCTGTTTGTTACGTTTTCACGCCTAAACCGCTGAACTGATTTTCATGAATTTTGGTATAGAGGTATGGATCCTTGGAGAACTACATAGCGACATACCACGCGTGCGAAGTCGCGGGCAATAGCTAGTGTTTATATAAATATTTGTTTGTGGTTTAATCTCACTACAACAGCTTAACTGGCTTAGATGAAACTTGGTACACAGTCAGTGATCTGGAATAGCATAGAAGCTTTAAATGTTGGTACCACGCGTGCGAAGCCGCGGGCAGAACCTGTATACAATAATTCTTAGCAGTAACTTTAATCACAATAATCAGTTTATTAGTAAATTGTTAATATACATATTAGTTATTTAATAATTCAACAATATTAAATAATAGTAATGCTAACCCAGGTTATAATAATGAATGAATATCAAAAACATTCTAAACCATTAACAATGTCTTAATAATATAAAATGATTGCAGTTTGCAAATAAAGACTGCGACATTAGGTATAGAACGCCTTGTCGACGAACCATGATTTAAGTTTACTGTTAAAAGATGTTAGACCGGGTCCGGGTTCTTGTGCAATATGCTCCGGCAGACTGTTATAATGTTAATTAATTTCACATGTATATTTTGGGATATAAAAAATTATAATGTTAATTGTACGTTTGTTATTGAAGGCTGAATGCGACCGCGAAGAGGTGAGACTTAAGACGGAGTCTCGCATCCGCGCGCAGGATAAGGTGACGCTGTGGATCAAGTGGCAATGTTGGGACTCCATGCAAACGCCCCGAATCAAACTGTTCGCCATTTTCTCGCATTATCAGGTACCATCCTTGTTATACGCTGTAAAAATCGATTATTAGATAGATAGATAGATTCATCTAGCGATGAATGTATCGTTATTGCAACACATCTGGCAGACTGACTTATACAAACTTGCTTATTAATATACATGGTATATAACATGTAAATTGTAAATAATCTTATTTGACTATCTATAAAAATTTGACTGGCCTCTTAGATCAGTTGGTAGTAACTCTCCCTTCTGTCCTAGAAGTTGCAGAACAAGGACAAACATTTGTGTAATAAACTCTTCTGACTCGCACTTGGCCGGTTTTAGGGGGCTGTGACCACAACCTTTTTTTTTCAAAGTCAAAAGATAGTTTATTCAAATACAATCACAAGAATCACTTTGAAACGTCTTACGTATTGATTCTATGAATATGAAGTCACTGTTTTGCTGAAACCCATCTCTATTTTTATGAGTGTATAAAATAATATATATTAATATTAATATTAAATGAACTATTTGGTGTTATTATCATTTATACATTTTCTAAAACAAGCCTACCTATCCTATCTATTCTAGTCTAGTGACAATGGCGACATTGGCATTGATTTTTAAAGCATTAGACGATTAACGGCATAAATACAAGAAGTATATGGACATAGTATAAATGTCCATATACTCCTAACCTCTCACCAGAAGACATCAACAATGAACTCTTCCGGCAGCCTTTGCCAATGCCTTTGCTCGAGACAATCAACTACTGCAACCCTGAACCAAGGTCGAAGAGCAAGGCATGCTTTGATTCAATTACTTGGGTCTAGAGCATCGTAATAATAGAACAAAATTTTAATAAATCAAATATTTATATTAAAAACTATTAAGATAATAAAAAGTTCTCTGTGCAATGTTTTTATTTTTCTCAAAATGTTTAGTGTGCCGGCCTGCACAGCTCCTGAATAGTATCCCGGATGAGCGACTTTGGCCCTCTGTGACCAATCATTGCTCCTCAATAGCAAAGAGATGCGTGCACAAGATTGATCCGTCATTTACCGGGCGTAGGCTTCTCCTTGGCACTGAATGCGGAGCTGGGCTGAAAAATAAAATTACACATATGACAAGGAACTCCACAATCCATATTAATATTATAAATTCATAAGGGTCTTTGTCTTTTGTTACCTTTTCACCACAGCCAAAAGGCAAAACGTATCTTGATGAAATTTGGTAAGGAGATAGAGATAGTATCTTAGAGACATGCATGATCTATTTTTTATATAATTACTACGCATGTGAAGTTGCGGTCAGCAGCTACTACACAATAAAAAGGTATTTTGTGATGTATTCAAATTAATAAGTTCATTATACTCTGTTTAAAACAATAAACATAACATACTCATGTCATTGTGCTAGACTATTGTATGCAGGAAATGCAAGTGATGGTGACCCAGGGGGCGGGAGGGAGCTTTATTCTCAGTATATGTTCTTGGGCACGGAAGTAAATTTATTGCATTATTGAACTTAACTAGACCACTAACTACATTTGTATCGGGTTCACCAAAAACCCTCCTGCGCCAAGAGCGTTTCGAGCGTGTAGTAGACAGTCCACAGCTTTTATTGGCAAATATTGTTTGTCAGGGCAATCTTGTAATAGTTTTAGTTTAATTATCACAGATAAATACTAGGTACGTTATAGGTGGTTACAAAACTAGCGGAATACTTACAAGTTGTTAACCTTCTGCCATTGTTTAACATTGTTATTGCACACGACCAGAGCATTTAACTCGTCAGTCAGCCAAGCCCACAAATCTCTGGAGTGGTTGTGACTTTCTGCATTCTTCAAGTGACCGCGGGCTAACTCTTGTTGCTCTTCCAGTAATGACAGCAAGGCATCTATTTGTGTTACAGTAGGACTGTTTATCTAACATTTGTAACACTATGTGAGTTACACTTTCTACGTAAATGCGTACAAAACTTTTCAAGTAATTTACATCGTCATTACTTATCATTGAAGGTGTTTCTTTGCCCAACACATTACAAAAATACTATGAAACTTTCTGTGTTCTTGGTTGTGAAAGGGACCACAATTTCGCCAATGTCGCGATTTAAATGCTTACATTTTTATAAAGTAATTAAAGGCTCTGTAAAATTTTCACATCTCGCGTGACGTTTTTGCGTGAAATGACAAATGAGATAAGGATTTATTCGATATTTTAAACGACTTATTTCAAGTGTTCATGAATAGTCATAATGTCTAATACAAACGAATGGACTTTTTAATATGGTCGGTTCATACTAGTTCATTTTTTCACACGGTGTGTTGTGTACCTTAAAGAACTTCTCATCTTTCATTCAATCACGAAAAGACCCCGAACGAAAGAAATAAATCCGTTGTAACCTCATGGTAGGTATAGCCTTCCTATTTCGTGCGTGTGTCGGACGAATCGTAGTTTCGGATTGCCATCTTCATGGTTGACCTGCTGGTTTTACATCTATCAACTTTAAAAAATTAAAAAGTATCGTCAGTAAATAAAAGTATATCACAAAAGGTAAATCGTTCACGTATATTAGGAATAAAAAAGGGCCTAGAATCAAACCCTGTGATACCCCTATTTTGAGGGTTTGATCCGCGCCTGTATGAGACACTATTTTAAGAACAAACCAATGTATTGTGTATATGTGGTAGGTACTTGTAGGGGTTCCCTACATATACAATTCCTGTAATGCTTGAAAATGAATAAATTATTATTATTATTACTATAAAATCGCAACAGTCGACATATGTATATATGGCACAGATATATATTTATTCAGAAGTCTGTTCGATTGTGTAGGTGTTTATTTTACTACCAATTCTTTTTTTTCTTTCTCTATATTTTTTTTATTTTTTTTACTAATTTGTATTACGAGATAAATGTTTGAATGATCTGCAAGTAATTTTCTCGGGTCTGGGTGTTTGTTACGTATAACATAGATATATAAAACAAAAAGGATAAAAGTAGGAAGTATATCAGTCATGCGGTACTCATAACACAGGTGGAGAACTACGCAGTACTGCCGAACCAACGCGACACGTGGCTGGAGCTGGAGCAGACGGCGGCGCTGCGGACGCTGGAGATGGAGCGCGACCGGCACGTGTTCCGGCCCTGGCTGGAGGCGCGGCAGGAGGCCGGCAGCGGGGACCGCAGCGAGACCCTGAGGTACCAGTGCTAGTACAACCGGCTGTCTGACACGTGGCTGCAGCTGGAGCAGACGGCGGCGCTGCGGACGCTGGAGATGGAGCGCGACCGGCACGTGTTCCGGCCCTGGCTGGAGGCGCGGCAGGAGGCCGGCAGCGGGGACCGCAGCGAGACCCTGAGGTACCAGTGCTAGTACAACCGGCTGTCTGACACGTGGCTGCAGCTGGAGCAGACGGCGGCGCTGCGGACGCTGGAGATGGAGCGCGACCGGCACGTGTTCCGGCCCTGGCTGGAGGCGCGGCAGGAGGCCGGCAGCGGGGACCGCAGCGAGACCCTGAGGTACCAGTGCTAGTACAACCGGCTGTCTGACACGTGGCTGCAGCTGGAGCAGACGGCGGCGCTGCGGACGCTGGAGATGGAGCGCGACCGGCACGTGTTCCGGCCCTGGCTGGAGGCGCGGCAGGAGGCCGGCAGCGGGGACCGCAGCGAGACCCTGAGGTACCAGTGCTAGTACAACCGGCTGTCTGACACGTTGCTGGAAAACTCCAGAATAAACTCCGGAGCTACTTATGATATACAATTTTTATGAAATTTGGCTAACTGTGCGTAATTCGGTGAAACATAAAACATTTGATAGTTTTTATCTCAATTATTGACCTTAATATTTTTCTACAATAAGTTCCATTAGTGTCTAACGGATGGCAGTGTAAGTTAACTTCAACATCTTTCGCTATCTAGGATGGCATAAAACGATTCAACGTATTAGCACAACTACCGAACCACAGAAACGCGGAGCTGGGTCAGCTAGTTTATATAATGCAGAACTTTTCGGACGTTTTGTGTTAAGAGGATTGACGTTACCACAGAGCCGATGAGGGGTCCGTGGGGTCCGTCCACGAGCGGCATCGCAGCGCCGACAGCGGGGCGGGTCGCGGGTCGGGTCGCGGGGCGGGTCGCACGGCGGGCTCGGGTTCGGACGAGACGGCGATGCACGTGCTGGCCCCCTCCAGCGCCCACCGCTACGTGGCGGTGCCGGCGCACACCATCCCGCAGACCCGCGCCTACACCTTCCTACACATGCACTGGCTGCAACATATCGTCAAGGTATCCTAGCCTCATCCTATGTTGAATAACATCATAAATGCCTATTTTAGTCGTGTCCTTACTCGCACAATATCAGGGTCTTTCGGCTGTAGTCGAGGTTTTCTTGTTACCGTGGCGCACGGATCCATGACTGACGAATTAGCGATGCCACGGGAAAAGTACGACTGAGCGATGTGGGAATGTAATACTCAACACGAGTTTCTGATGGTTTTTACAGAATACCTGCTGTCGCAACGAATCCTAAATGGCTAAATGATTTAGCATTTTTTTCTAACTAGCTTTTAGCTACCTCTCAATGAAGAGGCGTAGCTATATTGAATCCAGGTTTTCATGTTACTGTTCCCCACAGATACATGATACGATATTAAACATGAAATATTTTAAAAATCAACCGCACTTTACATGTATGAGAGCTATCCCTAAAAAATTTAAACACGATAAAACTAATAGTCTGCGAGCAAGATCAAGATTAGGGGCGGACAGACAGACAGACGGACATAACGAAACTATAAGGGCTCCTTGTGGACTTCGGAACCCTAAAAACCAGAAGGACTTCTCTAAAATTTCCGTTTTAAGTCCGGTTCGAATTTGGCATATTGAGCTGAGATAAATAAAAATGTTGACGTTTAGTTAACGTCGCGTCGCATTACGCATTTCTGCTGTAGTTCATTTAAATCACTATCTATTTGAAACCGGTAAGAAAACGATAAAACTGTAGTCCAAAAATAAGCTGCAAATTCTGCAGCTGAAAAAGTGGCTATAATTGCCAATATTTCATAGCTATCAAACATAAAATCGTAACAGAAGCCCGTAACAGGCCCTCCATTTAAAAACACAATACGAGCTCGTGAGTCCGCGGGATGCGGCACACCCGGTCGCACGTAGTGTTATAGTATACGTGGATTGCAGTTGAACGTCCAAAACATGCGTCTGTGGTTCAACAAGCAGTTCGACGAGCTCATGGCGCAGAAACGGCGCGAGGTCGGCCTGGTCGAGGAACGGAACGCGCGGTTCAGATTTATTATCGAAGGTTTACTAGACACCGCTCATCTCACTAAACACACACTGACCGTCGGCGCTGATCTGAAAATATGCATTAGTTCAGCAATGTCAGCAGAAACAAACGCAAGTGTCAGCACATTTTTACTTCACTTTCACTGCTGACAATAACGGCGCTGACGCTTGAATTTGTTTGAATTGAATGCGTTTTGAATAGTGACCACTGTGTAGATGTATCTAGAAGTAGCAACATCCGAGTTTATCTATAGATCCTGTTTGAAAGTAGGTAATTGAAATGTAGAAGTATTCAGCACAGTAGAGTTTATTCAATATGAGTGGAAGTGGAGACGCCGATGGTTGCGGGTTCGATTACCGCCGCGGGGCAAATGGTTGGACGATCTGCAAGTATTTGTCTCGGGTCTGGGTGTTTCTATGTATAATATGTATGTATTTACAAAAAAAAGTATATAAGTAGTATATCAGTCATGTGGTACCCATAACACAAGCTGTTAATTACATAAATACCACTCCAGCAGTTTACTCCTAGTCAACAGATTACAGAATGATTACATTGTTGGTTGATCTCACGAAAGCATTTTGGTAGAATAATTTCACAGTATTTGATATGGACAGTGACTGGACGTACGGATTACATATTTAAACAGTGCACTGTTTTGATAAATACGTATTTAGATGAAGAAAACATCGGCCACAATACGTAAGAAGCTTATACAAGATTAGAATCCTTTAAAAACGTATAACCTGTTTTAAAAAGAAACTTATCTTAAATGACAGTTTTTAGCTATATCCGCACAAAATTGCTTTTAGTATTTATGCCAGTTAGAAGGCATAATTAAAGCTGTTTTGTTTGATTAATTTCTTTATTGAAACCGGTTACACTTTCATATATAAAGAATACTTTAAAAACAAAGTTTCTTGTGTGTTTACAGAGTTGAACAAGTTGTCAGACCTGCGCGGCAGTTTCCACCATCTCACGATACAAATAAACGATCCCGAATGGAGACAGGAAGAAATACCTGAAAAACTCATCAAAGTTGAACCCGAGGAGGTGAGTATAAACGGGAAACCGGATCACTTCGGACTAAGCCCGATGAGGCTTAAGCGCTTAACACTTAATGTAGGGACTCAATAACTGTAGGAGGAAGAGAGGTAGCAGACGTTTTAGAAAAGAGACGCATAAATATGTCACGTTTGCAAGTGAGGGAGTGGAAAGGACTTAGTTTGAAGAGAAATATACATTTTTCTATTGCGGAAGTTATGGTAAGAGGAATAGTATGGGAGTTGTGATAATGAGCTTAAACAATGCGTGACGGATGTTAAAATAATGAATCATAGAATTATAGTTGTAAAGATATTGTTAAGAGCTGATGCAGTGAAGGAAACAGCGGGGAAACTGAATGAAGAGTATGAAAGAGTGCATGATGAATAGGACTTTTACTTTTGATCTCGCAGTAACAAACACATATTTCCAAGAAAGAGACGAGCATCTGATAACTTACAAAAGTGACAATCATACCACCCAGATCAATTATTTTTTAATCACACGATCCACAATTGGAACAGTCAAAGACGTGGTGGTGCAGTGCATGGTGAAGTGGTGCCAAGTAACCCTTAGTATCCCAGCATCGCTTACTCCCCTTAAGACGGTCAGGCCCCCGGGGAGTAAGCAATGTTATATCTTTTATAACAAAAAAAAACGAGTTATAAAAGATATATATTTTTAGTAAATGAAGTAATACTTAGTTTTAAATTTATAATTATAATTTATGAACTAGAGTCTAATATATTAAATAATCATCATCTTCTCCTAAAATTTACGTCTTTTTAACTTGCAGCTTTCACTTAAATGTTTTTTGGTAAATAAAATGAAAAAAAAATGAAATGAAATAAGTTTATTTTGACACACACACACACTAAATAAAAATAACATAAAATAGCAGGTACACAATGAAAAAGACAATAACATGAATATAAAATAAAAATACAAAATAGTAGTATGTGTACCTACCCTGCACCAACCCAGTCTGTGTTTGCCAAAAAGGCCCAGTCTCAGCTCTATGCTACTTCACATATTGCAAAGTAGCAAAATCGCGATTTGAGTGCCGTGATAACGCGTCAAGCTCATCTGATCAGGTCGCGTTAAGCTTTGAGGAAAATCTATAAGACGATAATTAATGTATGGATCGGAATGTTTGGCAACTAATGCAACGGATGAAAGAAGAGTGCTTGCGACGGAGATGCGAATGTTATGATAATGCCTAAGAAAGGAGTGACTACTGAGATGACGAAAATGTAGAGGGAAATGGAAAAAGATAATTTGTTGTGCCGACCCCGCTTAGGGCTAGGGATAAGGGCTAGAAGATTACAATGAATTATTCTGACTCTTAAAAATCCCTTTTATTACTTCGTTTCATCCTAGAGCAGTGTTGTTTCATCCTAGAGAATCTTCATCAGGGTGACTTTAAATCACAGTCCGCTCGCGTTCACGATTGTCTGAAATCCGTGCCATTATAAACGAAATAATAGGCAGACGAGCAAACGGTACAGTGTCAAATATAAGTTCTATCCCACAGTGTGCCATCGAGCCGTACATAAGTCCGAGTCAAGTCGTCATTGCGCCTCCGGAGCCGGTTCCCAAGGACGACTTCAAGGAACGCGCACTTATGGAAATGATGGATGGGGTGCTCGAGAAACTGTGGCATGAGGAGATTAAAAAGCCTATTATGTTACCGCAATGCATGGTGAGTGTTTACTCACAAACGTAAGAGAAAGTAAGGAAAGTACCCAATAGTCACTAGTCCTGACTTCATAGCAGGATTTCGCAATAGTAACTATGTACTCTCAACACTTCATATCTAGACGAGGCTAGATATGAAACGATGCTTGGGACAGGGCTTGCCCTAATTCCGTTCCCCTCTAAAACCTTTCGGCCTAAGAGCAATGGGATGGGCCTCTATCTGAGTTTACATGGAATCATCTGTTAGAAACATGCTCAAGCTACGGAGATCCGTCCATCCGTGTCAAAATGGGAGTCGGGACAATGTTAGAATCAGGAAAATCATCTCATATTAGGTCCTACAACATTTGAAATTGCAATTTGTCTGCGGTTGGGTGCGCGATGCTGCGTCCTTCATCACTGCCAGTGTGGTAGAGCGGTCGACCAGCTTGCTCTTTAGGGTCACCCATAGGTTTTCCCGCCACACGAATTTAAACTATGAAATTCGTCGGGCACGTGCCAGCGTCAACGTACCAGCTGTTTTTAAACCGAAAGGTTCGATACGTTATGATGGTAAAAGGCTTAATGGTATGACTCTGGTCTCTTTGGAGATGGGTAGGCTATTTATCTGGCTAGAACGCTACTGCGTCTACACCCTTTCCGCATCCCATGTCTCATGTAACTTCCGTTACAGTTGGTGCGGCCTCTGATTGTGCCGAGGACCGCAAAAACTGAAAATCTGCCGATCTCGATAGGGCCTGGCCTATTTATTTGGGCCCTTTGGAGTTGAGGCACTCTGGGCACGCGTGGAACAGGAGTCCATTGCGTTTTCAATATTATTTCACGGCGTCTAGTAGAAACATTAGCCTTCTATTCAGCTGGCTCCTATCTGGCCCCGCGTATTAGCAATACCATTCAAAGTGCCAATGCCACCGGGGTCTTGGGAAGTTTCACTTTGGCAGTGATTTGGATCAGTTGAGCTATGTCAGTCCACAGCCGGACAAAGGCCTTTCCGATGACTCGCCACTGAGCTTGATCTTCAGCTCTCTTCCTCCAATCCCTGTCCACCTTACAAATATCATCCCCCCACCTAGCTAAAGGGCGCCCTACATTATGTTTACCGACATGCGGCCTATACACAGTAACAAGTCTGCCCCAACGCTCATCGCTTCTGCGGCATATGTGTCCTGATACGTCAATCGTTTTAAATGTAGGTATTTTTTATATCATTGTTCATTGTATCATTCTGTACGTTTTTAATCTGTAAATAAATATGATTGAATAATACCGATATGTAAACAGATAGACAAAGAGCCTGAGCAGTTCAACGAGGATGATCTCCGGCTGGTGTTCGAGTACGAGGCGAAGATGAAGTTCCGCATCTCGGAGCGCGACAAGTACCGCAAGATGCTGCATGCCGAGTACGCCAAACTCACGCAGCTCTACAACGAGGGCATCCTCAAGTTCAACATGAGGGTACCGTACCCACTTATCACATTAAACTACCGGTTGCGACACACATATCTACTAACAAAACTACACAAGCAAATTGTAACTAATTATGCATAGACAATTAAGTGACGACCTCTGTGACGCAATGGGACAAGGCCCGGCTGAGACGCTGGTTGCTGGTTGTCGATTGCTGCAGCGGGATGTTGCATGTTTATATGATATGCAAGTATTTTAAGTCTGGGTGTTTCTATAGTATGTATGTTATAGACAATTGGGCCAAATAGCCATATCTATATAATATTATAAATGTGAAAGTGTCTCTGTCTGTTTGTTACGTTTTCACGGCTATCCGGCTGAACGGATTTCGATGAAATTTGGTAAGAAAATGTAATGCTTTCGGGAGAAGAACATGGGCTACTTTTATGTAGGTGTCACGCGTGCCAAGCCGCGGGCAGCAGCTAGTGGTAATATAATTAGGCGTCGATATGTGTATGTGTATGCTACAGCAGCAATGAATTGTGAATTGGCTTAACATTATACATATACCTACTATTTTGTCAGTAGACAGTAAAGAGATACAAGTTAGGGAATTATTAGGAATTCTTATTAGGGAAGCTGCTGATTACTCGCCTGTCGCTCACCTACAGGCGAAAATACGCTTAGCCGACATTTTTGCGTATGAATTTTTTTATTTGATCGCGCTATTCACTTCAATTGCTCATGGTCGCGAGTTACAATGTATAAATATTAAATATCTAAAAACCGGTTACCATCTGATTTGACGCCACAATGGTTTTCCTTACGGTAGAATCTTCTTGTATAAGATGTCTGCCCTGTCGATAAGATCTTTCCAGGCTAGTTTCCTTGATCTCCTCATACTACACAATAGCTACCTTCTTAATTTAGCTCATGTAGCTAATTCGTGGCCTACGTTTTCCTCGGTTTTCTTCATCTTACAATGATTATATCTATGAAACTGTCGTGCCGTATAATATGGCCAATCATTTTCCATCTTGTATTTTTAATCATAGACAAGATAAGACTAATTAAACAAGAATGTCACATTGTGAAGTAACCTTTGTGTACGGTCATGCTAAACGGGTTACAGAAATCCTAAGCCGCAAGCAAAGTAATCATAAATAATAGTTTAAAAAAACTAAAAAACACGCTTTATATAGAAAACCAAACTAAAAAATTGAAATTAATTTTTAATTAATGTAAGTAAGAAAAAAATGTTTTATATAAAAAAAAGCGTGGGGTGCATGGTGTCAATAGTTATAAATATTTCATTGACAGATATGAGAAGAAGGATTATCATTTAGATAATATCTTAAAAAGCATCCCACGCTTTTTTTTTAAATAAAACATTTTTTTCTTACCTACATTTATTAAAATTTATTTTCAATTTTTTAGTTTGGTTTTCTATGTAAAGCATGTTTTTTAGTTTTTTTAAACTATTATTTATTTTCTACTTTTTAGTTTTAGGATAATCGTTTTTTTTTTTTTTTTATATTTATTCGAATTCTTATTCGAATCGACAGGTGTGCAAAACTTGAAAAAAATCTGGCCGTTTAATGTGGGTCTATACAAGTATACAAGTGAAGCTAATATAAAGCGTATAAAAAATCAATGCCAATCGCTATACCCCATTTCGTGCTCGAGAATTATTGTATTTTGGATTCTATATCGTTGACAGTTTATGATCTTCGATAAATGGAAAAGCATACGTTGCAGGTGAAAGAGACTTGGCTGTTAAAGTTGACCGTGGACTCCGTCATCGGACAGGAGAACCTCAACCTGATGCGGCTTCGCAGAGTTAACCTGGATCGCGTCGAGAGCGCCGAGAGACTGGAAGAATATAGGTAAAGTACAACATTTCTACATCTTGGAGCCAGATATTATTGTTTTGTCTATACTAATATTATAAAGAGAACAGTTTAGATTTTTTGTATGTTATGTAATGTAAAAATATGCGCGGTACGCATATTTTTAGATGAGGTAGAACCTCTGGATCGACTCTGGATTCTGATTTTGAAGTGTTTTATTACTAAACTCTAACGCGCCAAAATAAGTTTTCACTTCTGTCGGCACTCCCGGAGTGCAAAATTAAAAAAAAATTAGATACTGCCCATTTTACTTGCTGATATTGGTGAACGAATTTTTAAAATCCGGTGAATCATTAGGTATTGAGTTTAATTAAACAAAAAAATCGGATTGCACTCCGGGAGTGCCGACAGAAGTGAAAACTTATTTTGGCGCGTTAGAGTTTAGTAATTAATCACTTCAAAATCAGTAATTATGGCGACTGCCAATCAAATACTGAACGAACACAGATGATGCAATATTTTTTGTTCAGAATGTAGATAATATATCAAAGAACCTAACTCAGTAAACTTCTCCATACAAAATTAGACTGTAAACATGTGAATTAAGGTTTATAATCAAATGGGGCGAGCGTGGCAGCCGGCTGCGTCTCGCCCAGACGGTAACGGTGACGCGAATCCAGAGGTTTTACCTCATTTAAAAATATGCGTACCGCGCTAAAAGAAGTTTACACTTCAAAAACGATTTTCACTAAGTACTACAGTTATTGTGAAAAATATACCATGAGCAAAACAAACGCGTGGTAGACTGCCGCTAGTGGGCTCTTTTTGCGTGATGGGTGGAGGCCGCTACTCCAGCCTCCCGATGGTCTCCGTGGCCGTCATGTAGTTGTAAGGAGGAGAGAGTGTTGTCACAGAGAGGAGATAGCGCGGCACTCGCGTGCGACAGAGAGGCTGAACTCGCAGCTGGCGCGCGCGACGGCGCAGGCTGCGGAGGCGCAGAGTAGATTGTAGTTGTAAGGTGTTGTCACAGAGAGGAGATAGCGCGGCACTCGCGTGCGACAGAGAGGCTGAACTCGCAGCTGGCGCGCGCGACGGCGCAGGCCGCGGAGGCGCAGAGTAGATTGTAGTTGTAAGGTGTTGTCACAGAGAGGAGATAGCGCGGCACTCGCGTGCGACAGAGAGGCTGAACTCGCAGCTGGCGCGCGCGACGGCGCAGGCCGCGGAGGCGCAGAGTAGATTGTAGTTGTAAGGTGTTGTCACAGAGAGGAGATAGCGCGGCACTCGCGTGCGACAGAGAGGCTGAACTCGCAGCTGGCGCGCGCGACGGCGCAGGCCGCGGAGGCGCAGAGTAGATTGTAGTTGTAAGGTGTTGTCACAGAGAGGAGATAGCGCGGCACTCGCGTGCGACAGAGAGGCTGAACTCGCAGCTGGCGCGCGCGACGGCGCAGGCCGCGGAGGCGCAGAGTAGATTGTAGTTGTAAGGTGTTGTCACAGAGAGGAGATAGCGCGGCACTCGCGTGCGACAGAGAGGCTGAACTCGCAGCTGGCGCGCGCGACGGCGCAGGCCGCGGAGGCGCAGAGTAGATTGTAGTTGTAAGGTGTTGTCACAGAGAGGAGATAGCGCGGCACTCGCGTGCGACAGAGAGGCTGAACTCGCAGCTGGCGCGCGCGACGGCGCAGGCGGCGGAGGCGCAGGCCGGGTACGACGCGCTCTCCCTCAAGGACAAGTATCTCGACAGGACCTTCAAGAACCACTTCGCGGATCTCTCGCCGATCATAGTGGACCAGTGCTACAAGTTCTTCAAGTTAGTGTACATCATTCATTCAGACGTGACTTCATATACGCACAAAAACACACACCCAGGAATTACTGGTCGATAGTACAGTGTCGGCACTAGATAATGGTAGAAAGTGTATTGTTGTCTTCTTGGACTTAGCAAAAGCTTTCGACACTGTGTCCCCAAAAATCCTCCGAAAGAAACTAGAGTGGCATTAGGGGTATTGCTCTGGATTGGTTTTCTGGCTACATGTCGGATAGAGCACAGAGTGTTTCTGTTGCTGGCCAGTCTAGAAATATCCAGATTGTCTGCTTTGGTGTACCTCAGGGGCCAACCTTATTCTGTCTTTACATGAATGATGTTATCTCCTTATTTGACAACTCAGACGAGACTCAAATAGTATGCTATGCTGACGATACAGCTATTTTATTCATGGGAGGTACGTGGAAAGAGGCGTCTCAACGTGCAGAGGAGGGTCTGGCGCGTGTTGCTGGATGCCAACTTGCTGTCTCTGAACCCTAGCAAAACTAAATTTCCTGTTTTCATAAAACTAAAAAGTCCTCTCCAACTAACACGACTTCTCTACGGATACATAAGTGCAGTCGCTTTGGCTTCTTATATAATGATTGCTGTTGTACGCCATTCTACGACCCGATTGTCTACGCTATCTTGGAGTTTCGTTAGACGAGAAATTATCATTTAAGCCTCATATTTATGCACTCTCTAGTCGCGTTAGGAAATTAATTCACGTTATGAAGCTTCTCCGTGATGGGTCAGACAAGGAGACTTTAATGCTCGTTTACACAGTTTTATGCCAATCAATCTTGTGCTATTGCATCACGGTCTGGGGTGGAGCTGTGAAGACTCATATAATCACCCTTCAGAGAGCCCAACGTTCCGTGCTTAAAGTTATGTTTAAGTTGCCGTTTTGGTACCCGACTGTTTCCCTTTATTTGGATACCCAAACGTTCAGTGTACGGCAGCATTACCTTCAGAGAGTGATATTGGCTCACCACAAAATGGCTTTGGCTCACCACAAAATGGCTTACCTTAATTCTTCTACTTCTAAAAATAGTAATAGTAATGATAATAACAGCAATATTGTTAACAATAATAATAATAATGGTAATATAAATAATAATCTAGTTATCTCACAAGTGAAAATCGGCGGATTGGGATAAATGTACCAGTTGTTAAAACCTAGATATTTTTCCTTCCCATTTTTATATCGTTGTGCCAGTAAACACTGTTAACAAGAAGATGGCTCCTGACATTGGATTATAACGGAACAGAAAGCCTTCTGGAAATCCAAACCTGACATTACTTTTTTATAGTCTTTTGTTATCAACCCATTCCTTCTTCTCTCTTCCCCCTCTCTCCCTATTTATTTACTTTGACACTCACTCACTAGCTTATGCCCCTCTAAAGTCCCTTGTATGCATTCTTCCTACACTGCACTTCTTTGTAATGGTATCGTAGTCTTGATTTTTGCACGTAGTCATGTTTACTTAGTTTAATTTAACTTTTTTTTTATAATTTTTAGTTTACTTTATCATTGATTTATTGTTTATCTGCCCTGTAATGTGTTCTTTTATGTTAGGTAATCACTTTGCTTGACCGATCTCCCGCGGTACAGGCCTGACTCAATTCAAAAATTCAAAATTCAAAATAACTTTATTCATTACAATCACAAGGACCACTTTGAATCGTCTTCTTACATGCTAGTGAATCTAGGTGCCGGTTCCTCCTAACTCCAGTTCAAGAAGAATCCGGCAAGAAACTTGTCTGGTCTTAACACTTTTTTGTATGATCCTTGACAATTTTGTTACGGATGCCGAGTAGAGTTGGAGCAGATTCATCCCAAGCTTTTTTGTCTTCTAAATAATCAGATATTTTATAATATGCTTTAATAAACAGTTTCTGTTTAATTACGTTTTTAAATTTGCCAATCGACAAATTTAACACGTCGCTTGGGACCTTGTTATAAAAGCGTACACATTGCCCTATAAAAGACTTATTAACTTTAGCGAGCCTAACAGTGGGAACAGCGAGTTTATCTTTATTTCTATACTATGATTATCGCAATTTTTTTTGAATAAATGTACATTTTTGTGCACATACATTAAATTTTCGTATATATACTGACAAAGCACTATCATAATATTAATTTCTTTAAACTTATTTTTAAGTGATTCTCTGGGGCCCATGTTATAAATTGCACGAACAGCCCTCTTATGCAACACAAATATGGTGTTAATATCAGCAGCACTCTCCCACAACAGAATGCCATAAGACATAATGCTATGAAAGTAGCTGAAGTAAACGAGTCTAGCGGTATCTACGTCGGTAAAATGACGGATCTTTTTAACAGCGTATGCCGCAGAGCTGAGTCTCTTCGACAATTTATCTATATGCGGGCCCCATTGCAGCTTATTATCTAAAGTAATGCCTAAGAACACTGTGGTGTCGACGAGATCTATCTTTTCGTTTTTAATTTTTACATTAGCATTCACCTGTTTAACGTTGGGCAGTATAAAACGAATGCATTTTGTTTTTTTCTCGTTAAGTAATAAGTTGTTTTACATTAAACCATGTTACAACTTTAGAGATTGCATTGTTCACATCGTCAAGATTAGTAAGTCGTCGCTTTAATTTAAATAAAAGTGACGTGTCATCAGCAAACAGTACAATCTCGTGATCATCCTTTACAAGTTTAGGTAGATCATTTATATAAATTAAAAACAAGAATGGCCCGAGTATTGATCCTTGTGGTACACCCATTTTTACCATTGACCCCGGAGAACGCTTTCCATTTACATCTACTCGTTGTGTTCGGTCAGTTAAGTAGGATGTGAGAAGCTTAAGTGAAACTCCCTTAACACCATAGTGGTGTAGTTTGCTGATTAGAGTTTCATGGTGAACGCAATCAAAAGCTTTCGACAGATCACAAAAAATACCTAAGGCATCGCGTGATTCCTCCCAGATATCAAAAATATGTGATATTAACTCAACACCGGCATCAGTCGTTGAGCGTCCCTTTGTAAATCCGAATTGTTTACTGTCTAGTAAATTGTTGGTATTAAAATGCCGTTGTAATTGGTTTAGTATAAGTTTTTCAAATATTTTACTAAATGTAGGAAGTACTGATATAGGCCTAAAGTTACTAGGATCGGAATGACTACCTGATTTGAATAGAGGTATGATCTTGCTATGTTTCATCAAATCAGGAAATACTCCACTGTCAATACATTGATTAAATATGAAAGCTAGATCTGGTGCAATAATGTCAATTAGTGGTTTTATAACACTGACAGAAATGCCCCAGAGATCAGTGGTCTTTTTTACATTAATCATTTTGAATGCCTTGATAATATCGTTTTTGTCCACATGTTCAAAGTAAAATTGTGTGACACATTCAGGTAAACTATCTTTTACAATGATACTGCTATTACATGAGATGAGTTTAAAGACTTTGTAGTGGAGACTGGAATATCAGTAAAAAAAGTTTCAAATGCCTTTGCTACATCTATATCTTGCTTAATTATATTATTGTTAATATTTAAATTTATTACACTATTATGAGTTTTGGATTTTCCGGTCTCACTATTAATTATTTTCCAAGCTGCTTTTATTTTATCTTGACTGTTTCTAATTTTTGAGCTTAAATACTGAGATTTAGCAAAGCGACAAACATTCTTAAAGATTCTTGAGTAATTTTTTACTTTTTCTTTAAACTCTTCACTAAAGTTATACCGTTTTTCACTGTACAATTCATACAAGGTACGCCTACTCTTATGAATACCTGCTGTTGCCCACTCACAAAATGTTGAACTGCCAGAGACCACAATAGTTTTGAATGTGAAAATGGAACTGAATACTTTATTAAATTCAGTGAAAAATGTATTGTATAAATCATTTGGATTATCATCATTATACAATAAAAAAGGCAAGTTGGTATCCAGGTTCAATCTTACTTTCTCTAAACGATCAGTGGTAACTGGTATATAAGTAATTTTTTTTTGTACATCTTTATTGTTCATTTTAGTTTCTATTTGAACTAGTTGACCGAGATGGTCAGAGTGAATATTACTAATTATATTTTTGCTTATTATTTTTATATTGGTAAAAATATTATCTATGCATTTGGCCGAAGTGGCAGCTATTCTAGTTGGCTCCATAAATATAGGTTCAAGACCAAATGAATTAAATAAACTAGTTATTCTGGTACTCAATGAATATTTCTCAAGCAAATTTATATTAAAATCACCGCATACAACAATTTCTTTATTTGATTTTGTAATAGACTTATGCAAAATGTCCTCCATAATTTTCTCAAAAATATCAAATGAGGCGGTTGGTGGGCTATAAGTGCTTATAATAAGGAACCGCTCCAACTCTATGCAGGCTATCTCAATGTGTCTTTCTACAGAGTGGGCGACAATGTCTTAACGTTCTTTGAATTTTATTTGTTTATTTATTAATATTAATGACCCGCCTCTTATAGAATGTACTCTGCAGAAAGAACTACCAACTTGGTGATTCTTGAAGTTGAAAATGAGCTCATGACTTTTCAGCCAATGTTAAGCAGATTATGTCAATATTGTTTGAGTTCATGTACAAGTCTAGTTCTAATTCTTTGTTACAAATTCCTTGAATATTTTGATGCACCAAGTTAGTAAACTTAAACTTATTTACAGTATTTATTTTAAATTTTTTAGTGTTTTTGTTTGATTGACTATTTTTATAAAATATATTATTTGAATTGTCAGTGCTAGAGACATCCTCTATTTTCTTTTTATCTAATTTAAATTACTAGGAAAAAATTCCAGAGTCTGATTTGGAATGTCAAATGTCATGACTTAGTGCGGGGATCACTAGTAACTGTAATATGTATGTGAAATTTATTTGGTTAATAAACATTATCTTATCTTATTAGACACTGCGGAAATCCATTACAAAACATTAAACAGATAGAAAAATATTTAGTACTATTCCGTCAATCTATTCCTAATGAGTTAGACACGATGCAGACGCATGCACTTGCACCTCCCTCTCACCCGCAATAGAAAAGCCATGCAAGGCGTTAGTAAAAACTTAGCGCACCCCATCCACACCCCACCCACCTCAAAAAGAAATTCGACACGTGTTTCGCCTCTCCACGAGGCATCCTCAATTGACAATTGACTCGCATACTTAGCTTACTTACAAGCATACTTTTGTAATAGGTATGTATTACGCGATTGCTGTCAAACCTTTAGTACGCTAATATCTCGGCTATTAGCGTATTTATTAAAAGGCTGAATGGAAAGTAAAAGGCTGAATGAAGCTGACTTCCGTGATATTTTTGTACGATTTGCGACCAATTTCGAAGAGAATTATTATATCTGCAGAAATAACACGACATATATGTCGACAGGAAGCGTCCCAAATGGCAGCAGCGTGCTACGATGATCCCGGTGGTCTTATACGAGTTAGCGACAGCAGTGCTCACTGGGGTGAGGCCTCCGCTGTTGCACGTTGATTGCGTTGAATACTTCAAGGGGTAAGCTAAACTAGCCCTTAATTTTTTTTAAGGTCGAGATATCAAAACAGAAGAGTGACAAACGTTTACTTTGTAGCAAGGGAAAAAAAGACAGCAATGAGCGCGTTCGTCTCACTAGGTTTATCGGTGATTCCCAAAGTTGACTGGACCGCGACTCGCCTAACAAAATGTTCGAAATTCGGGAATCACCTCATGGTTTGCATGATGGAAAAAAGGCGCATAACTATGTAAATGAGGAATGAGGTTCAAACAAGAAAATAACATCACAATTTTAATGTGTTAATATATAAATACAATGAGTTTTATTTGCAACTACAATTTTAGTTACTTTTAATCGCAATGTTTCGTCCAAATTATTTCGATATTTAGTTTTAATATTAATCATAGCCGAAAATTCCGCCTCACATGCATTTCAAACTATTTAATAGGTATGAGTAACTGTAGGGAAGGAGGACTTTCATAGCTTCATCAAACAGGCGAGGATAGCTATCAGCAACTTAAAGCTAGAATTGTGTTAACTGCGATTGAAACTATTTAACAGGGGACACCCAATATATGCTCGCGAGCCATACTTTGCGAACCACTGAGTTGGATAGTAAATGATGTTGGTATTTGAAATTTAGACGAGGTCATCCGCTAGATACCAAAGGGTTGATATAATTCAGAGAATTAGCAGGCTGAAGTGGCAGTCGAAGAACCGATATTCGCTGATAAACTTGTGAAGTCCAGACTGGACAAGCGTAGTAAAGAACGTCCATAGGCTTAATAGCGCGATGATTTCCGTAATGTGGCCAGTTGGATGCGAATGAGAAGATCCGAAGATCTTGCTGGATGGTGTTTTTGTGACCCATGGCACATCGTTAAAATCCAAGTCAAACATGCACCATTTTAAATCGTCTTCTTGCATGCTAGGTAAATAGTTGTCACTTCTGCTTAACGCAGTTAAAGGAGAATTCGTCGTGTCAAACGCTTTTATATGATTTTACTAATTTATGATACGGATGCCGGGTCGATTCGTAGCAGTAAGGTACCATCGATCCTTGCCACAATTTTGTAAAACAATTATAATTTAGTTAAGTCGATGATGTTTGTATGTTTAGCGTGGAGCAACTGGATCATATCAGCAACATGCCGCCCGTGATGGACGAGGGGCTGTGGGCCACCATGGTGAAACTGCGCCGCGCTAAGATCGACAACGAGATCCGGGTCAGCACATTACACGGTCTAACTCCTACACCAACTACAGGGAAACATATCATAAATGCTGACTTCTGGATCAGAAATTAGCCAAATTAGAAGATATCGTGAATCGTCTCATATCTAACCCACCAAACTCAATTTTGTATAAAAAGCTGGGACAGTCGGCTGCATTTCAAACTTTAAAAACGGCATCTCAGAGATTAAATAAAAGCATGATAATCGTGAAATTACGTCAAGTTACCCTACACATATTTTTGAAGTGTAGCTAGGTCCAGGGACTATGGACCGGATGACCGATTAAATTTTAACCTACTTTTGATGCCTAATAACACCCAGATTTATAACAAACATCACGTTTATCAGACAAAAAATGCCATAAAATAATGTTAACGTCCCATTATCTAAGGAATGATTTCGAATAAGCTTAGATCCTCGGTCGAAATAGGTAATTAGGGATGTTTAAAAGATAGATTAGTTTAAAAGCTCGTCCTGCTTGGCTTGTGATATAGTTGTTTCCCAGATGCGCGGCGTGGCGCAGGACATGGCGTACGTGGAGAGCGGGCAGGCGGCGTGTGGGCGTGCGCTGGCGGCGCGGCGGGCGCGGCTCGGGGCCGCACACGACAACATCGCACGGCTGCGGGAGACGCAGGAGCTCACCGCCAGGAACAACACTATCCAGGTACGTAGAGAGCGTGCACGTGCGCGCTCGCGGCGCGGCGTGCGGGCGAGCGCGCCACGCGGGACAACATCGCACGGCTGCGGGAGACGCAGGAGCTCACCGCCAGGAACAACACTATCCAGGTACGTAGAGAGCGTGCACGTGCGCGCTCGCGGCGCGGCGTGCGGGCGAGCGCGCCACGCGGGACAACATCGCACGGCTGCGGGAGACGCAGGAGCTCACCGCCAGGAACAACACTATCCAGGTACGTAGAGAGCGTGCACGTGCGCGCTCGCGGCGCGGCGTGCGGGCGAGCGCGCCACGCGGGACAACATCGCACGGCTGCGGGAGACGCAGGAGCGAGCCGCCAGGAACAACACTATCCAGGTACGTAGAGAGCGTGCACGTGCGCGCTCGCGGCGCGGCGTGCGGGCGAGCGCGCCACGCGGGACAACATCGCACGGCTGCGGGAGACGCAGGAGCGAGCCGCCAGGAACAACACTATCCAGGTACGTAGAGAGCGTGCACGTGCGCGCTCGCGGCGCGGCGTGCGGGCGAGCGCGCCACGCGGGACAACATCGCACGGCTGCGGGAGACGCAGGAGCGAGCCGCCAGGAACAACACTATCCAGGTACGTAGAGAGCGTGCACGTGCGCGCTCGCGGCGCGGCGTGCGGGCGAGCGCGCCACGCGGGACAACATCGCACGGCTGCGGGAGACGCAGGAGCGAGCCGCCAGGAACAACACTATCCAGGTACGTAGAGAGCGTGCACGTGCGCGCTCGCGGCGCGGCGTGCGGGCGAGCGCGCCACGCGGGACAACATCGCACGGCTGCGGGAGACGCAGGAGCTCACCGCCAGGAACAACACTATCCAGGTACGTAGAGAGCGTGCACGTGCGCGCTCGCGGCGCGGCGTGCGGGCGAGCGCGCCACGCGGGACAACATCGCACGGCTGCGGGAGACGCAGGAGCGAGCCGCCAGGAACAACACTATCCAGGTACGTAGAGAGCGTGCATAAAGCAAGAGGCAAGGCATAAGGCAAGAGTACATAAGGCAAGATATGTATTCAAAACTAGCTTTGAATCTGCAATACATACATTAGTTTTCAACTGCAACTTGAACGATAGATTTTCGTCTATTATAACGCCAAGGTACTTAATATTACTAATGATTGAGATGGCGAGGCAGCTACATAAATTATTGTCAATTACGTGATTATTACATTGATGAGCATATATTGTTCTACTTTTTTGTGCTGAATTGTGGTTTCCGCATCGTGAAATTTGGGTATTTTGTTTTATCGGCATTAAGTGTTAGTAGATGCCCTTGAAGCCATTTATTAACAATATTGAAGCCGTGTTGTGCATATTCGTAAACTTCCGTGTCCGTACTAGTTGAAAAAAGTAGAGCAGTGTCGTCAGCATAAGATATAATTTTACCATGAGCTAAGTGTAGGTTACATAAATCATTTATGTAAACTAAGAACAGAGTACTTCCCAATATGCTTGCGGAAGGCCAAAGGAAGTATTTTCCAGATCTGAGCTGACGACATTGTCTATTTTTTCACATTGGCTTCGACTGCTCAAATAGCTGGTTAGCAGATTGAGCTGGTTGCCTCGTATTCCCATCCTTTCTTATTTAAATTAAACGCTGCAACAAAGAAATTCAGCCACAATTATGCAGAATGGTCATGAAAAATATCGACGATAGAGTGCGTTTGTGCCAACAGAGCCGTGGAGGCCATTTGCCTGATTCCATAAATAACTCTATCCTATTACTTTATGAATCAATTTAAAACTAAAAATTGTATTTTTAATTTAATTCAATACTTGCGCTAATTGCGTATTGGATTTGGTGTCTTTTGTACTAATATTATAAATGCGAAAGTTTACGACGCCAAATGTTCGGCAGCCAAGCACTAATGTGCAAGTACTACTGTGTTCAAGAATGAAGGGCACTGAAGCCTGTGAAATTACAGATCGAACAGACAAAGGAACTTATGTCTAGGGCCAGCAACCTTCTGTTATTACAAGCGTCATCGCTAACTATCGTAAGTCGCACTTCTCATCGTTACCTCACGCAGCCTACCAGCTCGTATGCGTGTTTGCCGGCTTAGTAGTATAACTAAACATAAAAAAAATATTTGTCTATAAAGTCGGTTTACGGACGATAATTTTACGTGATAACGTCATAAGAAAACATTGATGAAAAATTGCATACTTATGAAGGCTGAAATAAATGAAATTGAATTTAACCTATTAAAATGCGTCACAAACCGAACGCTTAGGCCGATCGTGCCTCTCTATCACTTGTTCCGCGATCTCGCTTGCACGCTCGGCTCAGGCGAAACGTGAAAATTTTTCGTGCGTGCAGCCGGCGTTCTTCGATTTATAAGACGTTATCACGTCAAAACATGTTTACGGTTTCAGTTGGTGTTGCCAGCGGGACAGGTGGAGATCAGCACCACGGGACACATTGCAGACTTCCAGGATGCCACGCTCATTCTACGCGAAGACATTGAGAAGATCAACGAAGTTATATTGGTGACTACATTTGAAATCATCTCAGCTTATTTGCATCAACACATCAATACAACAATTTGTTGGTTACTAAACTGCTAATATAATAAATGTATAAGTTAGAATACTAATACTTAATATCACGCTGGGCAGACAAATGTAGGTGAAGCATGGACTAACATATAGTTACCACGCGTGCAAAGCCGCAGGCAGAAACTAGTTTAACAAAAACCTATATAAGTAGCCTATACAAGGTAAAATCGATCACCTTTCCAAATTTCGTCTAGATCCGTTGTTTATCCGTGAAAACGTAACAAACAATTATACAGACAGACGGAGACACTTTCCAATTTATAATAGTAGTAATGAAGTAGGATAATAATAATAATATATAATAATAATAATCTTTTATTTGGCAGAAATAACTTACAGTAGTACAGTATACCTAATTTTAGCTTAACTTACTTATAATTATAATTTTGAATAAATTTTGACACTACTTAAAAACAAAACAAAAAAAAACAAAAAATTGGTAGTAGGCATACAGTACAAGAAACTTTACCTCCCGTGCTAGTTTAAAACTGTGTTACGGCAAGGTAATGACTCTCGCCCTATAGAAATACGGTCCAATTTAGTGTGCATCAAGTGCAGCATAATATATAATATATATGTATAATATATAGATAAATAAATATTGGAGAACAATTCACAACAATATTACGTGTGGTTTATTAAATATAAATTCTAAGTTTTCGTTAACGTTAAAAAAACGTTATTGACCGAACTTGAATTAAAGCACGAGGGTTTTGCTGGACGACCAAACTGCATGTACTAAGAGCAACGAGCATGATTAAGGTGTATGTGGGTTCGTGTATTAACACAGACGAATACGGTTTTAAGCCTTCACTTTTGTTGATCGCGGCACTGCGCAAATTTATTTATTTATTTGGTCTAAGGTTTCTATTCAGAGATTCATATGACAGAGCGTGTCTGACAATCAACATCAACCTTCCGTAATACCAATTCATCAATAGTGACTAAAAGCTGTTATTATCCATTTTTTGATTAGTATCAAAATTCCATAATCGTCCCGTTGATAGCTGTAATAGTAGTACAGTACAAATACAAATCTTTCATTATTCAATAAAATCACAAGGACCACTTTGGATCGTCTTCTTACATGCTAGTGAATCTAGGTGCCGGTTCCTCCTAACCCCAGTTCAAGAAGAATCCGGCAAGAAACTCGTCTGGTCTTAACACTTTTTTGTATGATCCTTGACAATTTTGTTACGGATCCCGAGTCGAGTCGGAGCAAATTCTTCCCAAGCTTTTGTTATCTAAATAATCAGATATTTTATAATATGCTTTAATAGACAGTTTCTGTTTAATTACGTTTTTAAATTTGCCAATCGACAAATCTAACACGTCGCTTTAGTACTATAGCTGATAGCTACAGCTATCACTATATTATACTTTAGTATAGTGATCGTATAGTATAGTATAGTGATAGCTGTAGTACCTATAGTACCTGCACCTGTACCTGTACCTGTACCTGTATCTATAGTACCTATAGTACCTATGATACCTGTAGTACCTATAACTCGAGTTACTATACTAGTAGTAGTATAGTAACTTGAGTTTTACACAAACTTACATTTTGCTATTGGAATTTTCTCTCGTAAAAGCCTAGAGCCTCTGAAGCACACTTTAATCCTTTTGATGACGATAAGATGAAGATCAAAGCCTAATTCTCTTTTAATAATAGAAAGTAGGTGAAATGAAGCTGCGAATGATGCGCAAGCAAATGGAGTTCCGCAAGGGCATCCTGTCCAAGGAGTGGGAGCACGCGCAGGTGAAGATGAAACTACGGCACATGGAGGAGGAACTCTACTCCTATCAAAGACTCAAGGTATACTAATATACAACCTCTGTGGCGCAGTGGACTAGGGTCCGGCTGAGACGCAGAAGGTTGCGGGTTCATTCCCGCCGCGGGACAAATGTTTGTATGATCTGCAAGTACTTATTTCAGGTCTGGGTGTTTCTATGTATAATATTTATGTGTTTTCAAAAAAAAAACGTATATAAGTAGTATATCAGTCATGGTACCCATAACACAAGCTCTGCTTACTTTGGGGCCAGATGATGCTGTGTGAAATGTACGGCATTATTATTATTATTATTATTACATACAAGTAGTAGGCCCAAGCATTAGGACTTATCATTATTTTGCTCAAACAAGCCTCAAATTAGAGTAAAATTTTTCAATGCCACTTTTCATATAATCTAAAACTTATAATTTGTTCCAATACACACATTGGTGTTTCTAGTATTTTCCTCAGATTGAATAACACACGTGGAAGGTAATTAAACTTTTTGAAATCATCTAAAATAAAACATTTTTAAAACTATCATGGTTTTGCACATAATTTTCACCCAAAACGGGATATTTACCACGATATATGAGTTTTTCTGCTTCTCGATATTTCGGCACAGTTGCACGCGCCATGATCACGTAGAAAAACTCATATATCATGGTAAATATCCCGTTTTGAGTGAAAATTAAAATAAAACAATCGTTTTTTTGACACGATATCACGACTTTGGTCTTAGCAAAAGTGATGTATTATAAAAATATGTAATCAGAGCGTGGATGGTTATGAAGTTGCTAAATTTAGAATTTATAATATCAGTATGGATTATAATAAAAATATTCGGCTCGCCAAACTGATTACCTTAGTCTGTGGGTGCTTGCAATACCGGCCTAGCGTGATCCGCTCGTATGTGTGCCCTATTTTTTTTTTTTTAATATATAATAAATAATGCCGGAAATTTCACACAGCATCATCTGGCCCCAAAATAAGCAGAGCTTGTGTTATGGGTTCCACATGACTGATATACTACTTATATACGTATTTTTTTTTGTAAATACATACATATTATACATAGAAGCACCCAGACCCGAGACAAATACTTGCAGATCATACAAACATTTGTCCCGCGGCGGGAATCGAACTCGCAACCTTCTGCGCCTCAGGCAGGCTATCGCCCACTGCGCCACAGAGGTCGTCAATCTTGTTATTATTATAATGTTGCTTGTTATTATATAACAAGTATACATTACAAATTCAAAATACCCTCGACACCATAAAACACATCCAAACACTGCTCTTTACGTTGGTGATGGTGCAGCATCAGATCAAGGTTACCGTGTTCTTGCAATATCAAATTTCCTCCCTTAGAGCTGATGATCTGCAAAGGACACATATTTTCTTGAATCATAGCTAAAAACAACTCGATCAAGTCACCTTTCCAACAAATAAAAATAAAATCTACCATCCGTTCGAGAGTAACAATGCCCCAGGCAGATAAACACATCCACAGATACAAGTGTTAAACAGAAGGTCTGTTTGCATCGGGAGTAAAAATACAATTAAAGAAGTAGGTAAATGTTAAGTTAGTGAAGTACACTCAGCATATTGACCGGACGCATGTAAAGGACATGGAATGTTGGACAGATCCCGAAGGAGCTGCAGCTGTACTTGAAGAACAAGGAGCTGGGCTACACGGAGGAGCAGGACTACGTGCGGATGGAGAAGGAGATGGAGGCCTCCAAGATGTCCGTCAATAAGATACTCGCTGAACAGATCCACAGGGTTGAGGAGTTAGAAGTAAGATACTTACACTCAAAAGTTACTTTATTCATACAATCACAAGGATTACTTTGAAACGTCTTACGTACTAGGTGAATTTAGGTGCCAATTCATCCTAACCCAAGCCCGAGAAGAACTGGCAAGGTACTCGTCCTGGTCCTGACGCTTTTTTGCAAGATGCATCTTATAATTACCTTAACCACGAAAAACTGTACAAGAGAGTTATACATTTCAAATGTGATGGTTAACTGTCTGAGGGCAGAGCGACATGAGGCCATGCATTCATATCAATAATATAGTAATTTATATTATAATACGCTTTCTTCAAAAGGCTACCCTTTATGTAAGCTTTAAATTTATTAATAGGTAGTTTAGTTGCATTTTCAGGAAGCTTATTATAGAAGCGCACCGTGTTTCCCATAAAGGACTTATTTACTTTACTTTAAACTCGTAGATTAATAGTTTTTTGCGCCTTTGCATTATGTTGAATCTAAATGTTAGCTCTGTATCTAAGAGTCTTATAAAGTACTAGTTTTCCTGCGGTCTTGCACGCGTGGTACCTACATAAAAAATATGCTATGCCCTTCTCGAAGACACAATCTATATTACCAAATTTAATCAAGATCACTTCAGCTGCTAGCCATGACAAACGGAGACTCTTGAATTTATAATATTAGTTTGGATCATATTATAATACACTAGCTGCTGCCCGCGGCTTCGCACGCATGGTACCTACATAAAAAGTAGCTTATGTCTTTTTCCAAGGTCCCATCTATCTCTATACCAAAATTCATCGAAATCGGTTCTGCGGTTTAGGCTTGAAAACGTAACAAACGAGTTTCTCTCACATTTATAATATTAATAGGGATTTCATGTGTGTGTTTACGAGTATATGTATATGTGAATTATTCTACAGACGTCTGGTGCTTATAGTACAAGCATTGTCAGGATTAGGGGCTAGAAGGTGATAATGTGAATTGTCCACCAATATTTAAAATATTTAATAGCTTTTACCCGCGACTTTGTTCGCGTGTACGTAGATAAAAAGTAGCCTAGGTATATGCTATTCCAGGTGCAAAACAATCAAGTTCAATCGGTTATACAAACAAACATATAAACATTCGTTTCGATCATATTAGTGGCATATTTACATATTAAGTGGTAGAGTTATATTTCATGACCTGTACTCTCACTTCTTTTAATTCGACACATGAGATTTAAAATACAATAATTAACCAGATTTCGTGAAATGTATTAATTATATGTATTCCTGCATACTTCTTCCTGCTTATTCATAGCTCCTCTAGCCGAAAACGTTTTATTTAAAGTACAATTGCTACGTTTGAGAAGCTTTTATGATAAGTGGAAATTGGTGCAGCCAAAATAATAATAATCAAATTAATTTATTTTCTCTTACAAAGGTTCTGATAAGTACTTAGGGATAAGTATTTGGTGCGTTTTACAAAATGTAGACCTGTTCAATATGGGCTACAATATAAAATATAGTTCTATGCAAAACCATTCTATCGGATACTAGTTATTTATTTTTATATCTCTATATAAGGTTTTTGGTTTTATTTTTGACTGTTTTGTATTATTATTGAATAAAACAGATGACACGATGCAGATGCGGGCGGGCGGAAGGTGCATACGTCTGCATCGTGTCTAACTAATTAAAAAATAGATTGGCAGAATAATACTAAATATTTATCCATCCATTTAATGTTTTGTAATGGATTTCCACAAAGTCACACCTGAATCAATTATTTGAAAACAGGACACTTATATTAAACATTTTTTTAATTTTGACATCTTCTAAATCTGTCATTTAAGTTAAATAATAAATAATTAAAAATCATTTAAGGTTTTATTATTCTTTATTTGCTAATTAGTGTAATTGACATGTTCCGAGCATGTCAATTATAGTTAATTAATAAAACCATATCACAATCAGAGAATGCCGTTTGCAGATAAAGATGAACACAATGGAGGCGCAGGCGCAGTCGTTAGAGATGTTGATCACCGACCTCAACTTGAAAGTGTCGGTGAAGCGACTCAATGAAGATCCCCTCGAGCCCATCCGCGTCCGACGCATATTTAGGAAGAGGTCACTTTATTCTTAAGAGCATTCGTTTACAGATACATTTTAAGCGCCAGTGCCAGTGCTTTGAATCGGTGATGGAAAACATGGTGAGGACAACCGTAGCTACACACATATGAAACCATATCTTGTGGATCCGGCCGGAGAATGGTATAGTTGCTGCCAACCATCTATCTAGAAACTGTCCCGTGTACTGCAGCGACTAGCGAGCGAATCCACTTAAAGCTGTATAAATCATTGTTTGTGATGTTCATTTTTAGGATTCCGCAGTCAACAAGGAAGTCTTATAGTTTCGTTGTGTCCATCTGCCTGTCTGTTTGTCTGTTTTCAGGAAGTTTCTTGAACAATTTTCTAATACATTTTGATAAAGAGGCTTGGCTTGGGACCTGTGCCTGGTCACATGCGATTAGCCAATTTATTATCCATTACACATTTTGATTAACACGGGTTTTATTCACGTATTATTTGCATTCAGTGCGAATTGTGAACACTCGCGGCAACTCACGGATCAAACTCACCCTGATGCAGATTCTCTAGAAGAATCGAAACGGGGTCGGTGCCTTCATCGACAAAATAAAACGTGAATAGAACCCGTGTTTATTAAATGTATACGAATTTTAGGCTTAGTTAAATCAAGTTAAATCAAGTTCGTGAGCCGTTGTTAAGCTATCCGAAGTCTTTCGTCATGGCTTAATGAATTCATAAAGCCTACAACATAACGTGCCTTCCGAAGCAAGGCAGCGCTCTGATGAAAATGCCACTGCGGTCACGTCAAGTTACTAACCGCGTCGTATAAACCTTCACTTCTGTTCAGCTCAGCTTCAGAGGGCAGACAGATAAAGCCACGGCTCCATCTTGTTGTCATGTGACACAGTATCCTATCGGTCCTCAGGATGTTCACCCTGGTGATGAGGAGCCAGCTGATCCGCGAGGTGCAAGCCAACCACACCAGCATAGTGCTGCTGCAGACCGAACTCGAGCTGCTGAGGCTCAAGACTTATCCCACCCTGGCCAGCTTCCGCACCTTTCACTGACCTGATGCTTAAGGCTACCTACCTTTCTAAATGACAATTTATCTTAGGTTTATAGAAGTTATACTTATATTTTGTTTTTTTTAATCTTAAAATGCGATGACGCGATAATTTGTTATCGATAGATTGTTTAATAAATATGGAATAGTGAGCTAGTGAGTGTTTGTCAACACGATATGTAACAACAATAGCTACCTAAATGTATTATTTAAACAATAAATAGTCTGATTCAAGATTATAAAAACTTTTATTTCAATAGACTACATTACGTGACGATCCTGAGGCTCAACGCTATTAGAATCGACTTTACTAACACTATGACTAATCTACTTTTCGTTCAGTTATTACAAACCAACAGCACCCAACCTATCATCGATTCTAATATTTTGAGCACCGTATCAGACGAGTACACGAATTGATAATAAGAATTCTATTTTATTAGTTAACAATTCAAGATAAAAAAAAAAAAAAATGCGCTTACGATTTTAAACAATGCAAGATTGCAGTAGAAATATAAACATTAGAAACAGTCGCGCCAGATACTCAATAACCAACTTACATTAAACTTTCAAATAACATGACTTTCAATAACTAGGTACTGGATGATCCAGTGGGATTAAATTAATATAATTTGGGTGGGTAGGTACGTACATACATTTTGTTAGGTACATTTAGATACGCGACTGTATAAAAGTATGAAATAGGCCACGATTTCGATTTTTTATTTATCACAAATATTACAATCACATTTTGCCAATTTTATTAAAACAATATGCAATACAATTCCTTATTACCTCAATATTTTTATAGAAAATTATTGTTACTTACACACATGTGGATTGAATTATTTTACTGACAATGACTTAAAATGATTTAAATTCCAAGTAACACCCTATTTGTGTTCACCTTTATATTGTTTTTAATAGGTATAGATAAGGTAACTACCGATATGTAGAAGGAAATATATAGGGAAGGACTTAGCTTGAGCTTACATTATACACTGAATTACAATAACACTCCGCTTATGGCAATAGATAAAAACAACATCAATTATCACTATATCCTTATGATTCCCTGTGTCGTGGGTAACTATCAGAAACTATGAGTAAAATGGTACCTCAACACTATCCATTGAAACCAATGGATTAAGAAACCACTGATAAATACAATACAGTCACTTCATTCAACTAGCCGCGTTGCCGTAAACAGACATCAAAATCCGAACCGAAATCCGAACGAAAATTCCAGAGTAGGTCCCTTATTCCCACTAAACTACATAGGCAGTTACATTAATGACACCAGTAGGACTATTTTTGTCCCACTAGTTACCTACGAACACAAACGCCTTGTAAGAAATACTTGCATTAGTTACATGCATTACAATCAATAGCATTTACGCAATGTTGACTGGTCGTGGATGAAAAGAGCCAAAGATCACGATCAGTAACGCGCATTGGGAGAGACCGTCCATCAGTGGATTGCAATAGGTCAATACGCAATGAAACTGCATAGGTGATGATGATCCTTGCCAGATCGCCAAGTATAAATGACGCCGGTATAGTTAGAGTGCGGTTCTCTGGTCGTAAACGATGACAGCGTCCGCGTCCAGGAACTGGCTGTGCGACTTGCTGAGGGCGATGATGGCTGCGTGCTCGCTCCTCATTCGATTCTTGTATTTCTTGCTAAGACTCACCTGTATATTTTAATGTTATAGATTAACCGTCTATCTCAATAACACACATTCACAAATGTGGCTATAGGTATGGTTTGTCCTTGGCATTATAATGACAATAAATATAGGCTGCAATTCACATTAGCGAATACGTGATGTTTAGGCTCTATGTGTATGGATAAAACATGTAAAATAAAAAGCTCAAAAATTCAGCCTGGTCTGATTTTAGCTCATGACCATGGCTTGCAAGCCAAGTAGGGAATAATGCTCGGATATAATTCGAAGGACCAAATTAAAATAGTGTCGTGAGGATGCTCTGATACAGCTCGAAGGACCAAATTATCCTGAGGTAAATTCGTTTCTGGAATGAATAGGAGCGGCTCGAAGGAGCTATCATAGAAATGATGTTACCTTAGCGTAAAGCTGTTGTAAATCGTCCTCGGTGGAGAGCGGGCGAGGCTTGGGCCGCAGGAATGCCGGCAGAGACCTCGTCTTCAGTGCGTCGCTGCTGGCTGCGTTGTCCATCTCGTCCAACACTGGCGGCGAAACATCTTCAACTTTTAGATAAGTTAGATTGTCACAACTCTATTATTCACAATAATAAGTGATTCATTGGATGAGGTTCATTACTACACGTAAGTTACTCGCATCAGAAAGTGTCTGTTTCTAGGTCTGTTTTTTTTTTAAAGTGGTAGGTAAGGATTGTATGTAGGGGACAGACATGGGCAACTTTTAAGGTAAATACGACGCGTGCGAAACCGCGGGCAGCAGTTGGCAGCTAGTTAATTCTGTACCTATCACGGTAAAGTACGTACAGAATTTTAAATTTGGTTTAATTTTATTTTAAATAAGTGTAAGTATATTATCAAAAACAGAGTTTTTCGATTTGCACAATTATGAAAAATAACATCGAGAGGAAACCGACACGAAACTACGACCTCTAATCCGCTCTGGATCAGCGCACTAGGCAGTAGCCTAGAAAACATTACATTACTTTATAACATTACAAGGCTCATCTGTGATGGTGAGCGAGAAGAGTATAGATACTCACTCCCACTGGAAGCGTATTGCAGAGTGCGGTCTCGCTCTGGCGCGCGCGACGAGTGCGCATGCGCGCGACACTCGGCCGCGCCCGCGTAGCTCGCCGGACGCGAGTGTCTCTGCACTTGCACTTGCACCTGTGAAATGGCGACGAGTCACGGTCTAACTCTGCTGAAGGAATAGACATTCATCGTGGCCTTTCCGGCAAGACCTTAACCGGCAGAGTGCTCTTCTTTCAATTACACTTAAACTGGCTTTAGCCCTGGCTTAAGCGTTTCTTCAATAATTTAAAGAATGAATGAGATCATGGAAGTCCTTGAGTCCCCACAATACAGGCTCTTCAGTCCTAGTGTGGGGAACAGGTCTACCTAGAGGCTAGCTCATTTTGTTTGTTTATTGATGCGACTGCAGCAGAAGTGTAACTAGATAATTTAGTCTAGTCCATATGTTAGGTATATTGTACCAGAACACAAACTTTGAATAAAACATTTTTATCTTTTTTATCATTATCTTTAATTTCTTCAATTGGTTAAAGACAACTGTTTCTTGGTTTTAGTTAGGTACTTACTCTAAGTTTACCCAAAGTAAGGTTACTATGCAACCTAGTAGGTATAGTTTTGCATAGATAAGCAGATTGTTTTGCCAGGTACTTAGGTATTATTAACTTAGTGAAGCTATATCTATTACAGTACTAACCTCGGCATGCTTTAAAACCCTGTAGTTGTCTTGACTCGAGTATGCTTGATTTTCTTTAATAACATAGTTTTCTTTGAGATATTGCTCATCTGGAATAAACGACAAGACGGCCAGTTTTATAAACGCCACTCACTAGAACACTGCATATACACTGCTTAAAATTCTCCCTGTCACTAGTTGTCACTATCTTTCAAAAAGGGATAGCACTATTGTAAACAGTGATTAACTTTTATAAAATTTGAGAATTTGACATTCGTTTCTAAGTAGGTAGACGCGTTAGTGTTCAGGAAAACTTACCGAATGATTTCTGATGACGCGGCATTTGACGGCAGTAGCAAATAACAAGTAATAAAATAACAACGCCACAAATTCCTCCAATAAGCCAAGTTAACCAAACAATTATAAGGCGACCCTGAAAATATCGACATAGCATTAGAATTCAGCTGCTGATGTTGTTGGAGTTATCGATTTTTATGCACTTTGTGCTGATTGTTCATCCATGACTTTACGTAAGTATCACCTGCAGAAACATTTCAATTTCTAATAAAAAAGCGAATAGCGCTTCTTTTAGCTCCCATTTTATACGTTATTCCTAACATTTTCACTGTGTATTTAAAACAGTTTCCTCTAAAAGATGAATGATAATTCACAGAACAGAAGTAATAAATAATTAGTAATTACAAACAAAATCAAAGCCATACTTTTTAAATTTCGCGCTTGCGCAATGCGCAAAAAGCTTCATGAGTTCCGTTCAACGCATAACTTTGTACACATATATTAGCTTTTATTACATATTAGCGGCTCTCAGTTGTAAATCGTAAGCCAACACAGGAAGCCAAGAAATATAAATATTTATTAGCGGCACACCATATTTATGTAACACAAAATTTTAACAAGAAATACAACTGTCTGGGTAAAGTAAAGTTGTTTGTACTGATTTAGAACGAATTAAGTAATGTCATTGGCTAGATGATGTAAATGAAGTGAACGTCAGTGTCATTTTAAATAGAAACGGCATAATGTCATTATTATGGAGTACTGCCAACTTATTAGATTTACCTTTAAACTTGGCGGTTTTTTGGCTCCCTCCATCATAGTGTATTGCTACTACTAATACTAGTACTTGCGTATGAGTTTTACTCGATTGAGTTGGGCACTCTAGTCACACTCGTAGTATATGGGTCACTGTTAATAACAGGTCATAATGCCATAAGAAACTTTGTAGAATTCATTGAAGAATTTATTTGTACATAAACCTAAACAAAGAACCTCTTCTGTACTTTTTCTAACATTAAGGCACATATGCCTTGACAAATGCCTTTTTTTTACTGGGCTTCGATTATGATAAAACTGAACTTCTTCTGCAAATTATAAAATAACAAAGTAAAAGGTTTAAACATGTTAAGTATGTATTGCTTAATTAAAATGTATGTGGCTTGTTTAATTATTTATATGTAATAGTGTATAAGTAATAAATATGTATGTACTATAGTGGTGTGTATTTATATATAAATATAAATATAGAAATAGCATAATGATATATTATATACCAATCAACTACATACCTATTAATTTATCCTAGGGTTAAGTATATCTATATATTATATTTCATTTTTATTTTTTATATCCATTTATCTACATCCATAACCATTGTTTTTATCTAAGTACGAAATATGATTTTATAGTCATTGACGGATCTGTTTAATATATTATGTTTCTATCTTATTTACATCTCCTATTCATCTATATAATAAAACTGGAAGTGAAAGAGTAGGTTTAGTTTCTCTATTATATTAAAAATATAGGTAGTTGTACTTTATCAACATAATTTATTTGGATTTAATAAAAGTAAATATTAACTAATCAACTGAAATTTAAATCTTTGTTTAGTTTTAGTTTTCTAGATTTATCTGTTTTGCAAACGTATACTGCGATAACTTGTTTACGACATAACCGAGCGCCTAACTCGCTCGGGTTTGTGTTGTTGTTGCTCAACTGCACTTGATGCACACTAAATTGGACCGTATTTCAATAGGGCGAGAGTCATTACCTTGCCGTAACACAGTTTTAAACTAGCACGGGAGGTAAAGTTTCTTGTACTGTATGCCTACTACCAATTTTTTGTTTTTTTTTTGTTTTGTTTTTAAGTAGTGTCAAAATTTATTCAAAATTATAATTATAAGTAAGTTAAGCTAAAATTAGGTATACTATACTACTGTAAGTTATTTCTGCCAAATAAAAGATTATTATTATTATTATTATTATTATTATTATTATTATTAAAATGCCTATACCGTAGGCGTAGGACGACCCCCCACCCGATGGACTGACGACATTGTAAAGATCGCAGGAAGTCGGTAGATGGAGAGGGCTCAAACTCAAAATCGTTCTTCCTGGAAATCAATAGGTGAAGTCAGGAGATGGATGATGATGATGATGATGAAATAGTGGTACTGTTTGCTGGTATGTTGGCATCACTCGCTGAGTCACAGATCAATCAATCACTCTCAACTCAACTCAATATGAATAACGGAAAAACAAACCAGTTTTCATTCAACAAAACGTGAAGTTTGAGGACGATCATATATTTTGGGTTTTTGATTTAAAACAATAAGCTTATTGTTTAGTCTACAAACAAATAGAACACAATTATTGAGTAGCGTTGCTGCGTAGTGAACTTAAAATATGTTTGTCCACCTACAATTTTAGATTTTGTGAAAGTAAAAACTGAAAAACCATCCACACTTTGATTACTAATTTTTTTTAAATAAGAATACTACCATTACTACACCTTACTTATTGCCTGCCGAGTACCAAAAGAAAGCAAAACTACTATTACATCCCTCCAGTACCAAAAGAAAACAAAACTACAATGGTCGTATGTAGCATTTGATTGAATTTGCAAATCAAAACAAGTATTGTAGCCACAAATTGATGCCAGCTGTTTGTGACTGTATCCGTGTGTTTATCGCTATTTGTTGACCCCGGTGGCCTGCAACATCCCCGCATTGTATCGTACGATTCAGCTGCGTCACACACCATTGGGCTAGGCGCAGTCGCCAGTCGGCGCGAACCACTCGGAGCATGCGGTGATTCGCGTCCAGTCGCTCACGGACAATTACGTAAATAAGACATAAAACAAGTGTTTATCCAGTAATTTAGTGAGAAATGTCTGGTACAAAATCAGGATTCCTTATTATATTTATTTACAGTGTCTTAGCACAAAACTCCTTGGGATTTTCGCCAATCGTCTTCAGTGAGTACTCGTATAATTTGATTTATTGTTTATTTTTATCTGTAAACTCTTCAGATTTCACACTTAACATCTTTATTTTTTTTTGTCTTATTGATATTGTATGTATATCAATGTGTTAATTTAGTAAATTTTATATTCCTACATAATACTAACATTTTCTAATTTATAATAGTTCCTGGTGATGGAGGTGCTCAGCTAGAAGCAAGACTAAATAAGACAAATGTTGTCCACTACATCTGTGCTAAGTCTTCCAATGACTACTTCAACATCTGGCTGAACCTTGAGCTGCTCGTCCCCTTCGTCATAGACTGCTGGGTGGACAACTTGCGACTCGAGTATGACAATGTCACCCGCACCACTCGCAACCCTGATGGAGTTCATATACAGGTGCCGGGATGGGGTAACTCTGAACCTGTGGAATGGCTAGACCCGTCACATGATAAAACAGGGGCTTATTTTAATAACATCGCTGATTCTCTAGTGAAAGTTGGTTGGAGGAGAAATACATCGCTCAGAGGAGCTCCTTATGACTTCAGGAAAGCACCAAGTGAGTATTTAATAAAGCTAATATTCTATTTTAGCTCTTTCAATCATCAATCACTTCAGTTATTATTATCAGTTGAAGTTATTTAACCTTCAAATTAGATACAATTACTACCTACTTATAAAACGTAAGTATTTATAAAATTACAAGATACCTCATACTTTTATCATAATGGATGTTTTATCGATGTACATATATTACATATATGTTATGTACATATAAAGCTTCAAGTATTTATAAAAATGAAAGGCATTTAACATATTAAATAGATACCAACTATGTTTATTACCTAAACCCTTATGGTAAGAGTGCAGTGTTTGTTTGTTTCAGTTCACAATTATGAATAAATCTTCTTAATTTTATCTACTTGAAATGTTTTAGTGTTAAATTTAACCATAGGTTAACCACAGACAGATTAGATTGTAGCTTGGGTATATTAAAATATTGATTTAGTTCCTTAATTATAATCCTACTAATATTATAAATGCAAAATTTGTGTAGATGTTTGTATTTTTAATGTATTTGTGGCTCAAGAACTAAACAGATTGTGATAAAACTTTGTATAAATGTAGGCTGTAAGCTGCAATAACATGTAGCCTACATTAATAGGCAGCATAAGTTGAAAACATGTGTATGCGTTTATGTAGGTACCTAATCTAAACTAATATTATACAGGGAAAAGTTTGGATTTTTATGTTTGATTCTTTATTTGTGAAGACTCAAAAAGCAACTCAAAAACATAAACAATATTAAACATAATTTCACCTATATAGAAAGCTACAATATATTAGCGAGCAACATAGGCGGTATTTTATTTCCAAAAAGTTAAAGATTCTTACGAAAATAGCAACAATGTAATGTAGCAACCCAAGAATCGAAATTGTCTATAAAAGTCATTATTTGGCATGCGCTGCGATAATAATACGTTAAATTTTTATAGTACTCATCAATACTCAAAAAGTCCGCAAGGGTATAACTATGTTAGTTTTAGTCACAGTAACCACTTTCTGTTCAAATTAGTTAATCAAAACATTCAAAAACATATTAAAATTCGTATCAAGATATGATACCTACTATGTTTTGTGCACTTGTGCGAAGCCAGGTCTGTATGGCGATTACGGAACTTTTGACACAATCAATGTCTATTAGTTTCGATTAGGAATCGGCATAATTTCAATCATAAGTTTGATTGTAATTGGAACCAGTTTTGACAAGATGGAGATGGATTACTATTACGTACGTTCTATCTCTATCTCAGACTATATTTATATATTAAGACTGAGACAGCCGTGACTAACTAAAGTGAAGTCTCAAAACCATGCTCCTCTGTGTAAATACCCGCACCTACGCACATAGATCTACCCAAACCGTCCTCATTGCTCATAGTATATGCATACATACGTGTACTATTAAGTATTGTCATGTTGTGGTCTATAAAACATATAACAAAAAAAAGTGTCACAGAATCACTTGAAATAACATTAGTTATTTAATATATATATAAAAGCAACAAGCCCGAATTCTGTGTATGTGTGTTTTATGACATTATTTTCTTTATTTTGAGGATTCTATTCTTATGACAGCATGTATGACAATCAACATCAACCTTCTGTAATACCAATTCATCAATAGAAACTGAATACGATCAGTATCAAAGTTTTGATAGTGTCAGAATTCCATTGATCCATCAGGTTTCCACGCCAGTGTCGCCAGTGTAAAAAAACGAATCATTTACTATTTGATAGCTCAATATGTTTTTACCACAGATGAGAACAGCGAGTTTTTCACCAAGCTTAAGACCCTTATCGAAGAGACGTACACCATGAACAACAAGACGACCGTGACTCTGATAGTCCACAGCATGGGAGGACTAATGGCGATGCACTTCTTGAGACTCCAGCCGCAGTCCTGGAAGGACCAGTACATCAGGCGAATGATATCCATCTCTACCCCCTGGGCTGGGTCTATGAAGGCTGTGAAGGTGTTTGCTATTGGTAAGTGTATAAGCATGGAAGGAACTGTTCCACACTAGCTGCTTTATTTATTTATAAAAATAGACAGAACAATTAGACTTATAAGTAATTAAAATCACTAAAATCCATAGTAATATTATAAACTCGAAAGTGTCTCTGTCTGTCTGTTTGTTACGTTTTCACGGCTTACAGATTTTGACGAAATTTGGTAAGAAGATGTATTGCATTCGGGGAAGAACTTAGGCTACTTTTTGTCTCAAAAATAACCTTGAAAAGGGTAAAGTAAGGGATGAAAGTTTGTTTGGGCAACTCATTTACTCATATTTAGATTCTGGTAAGAAATCCCTTATATTATAAATACGTAACTCTGTCTGTCGTTACTTACGTTATATGTTACGTTTTCACACCTAAACGAATCGCAACGAATCGCTGATGAATTTTGGTATATAGACATATGAGACCTTGGAGAAGGACATTATTACATAATACAGTAAAGTTTCCTTTAATAAGTAAAGCTTAAAAAATGCGAAGATAATGCGGATATTCTGAAAAGAAAATACCTATGTATTGTTTTTAAAATAACTGATTTAATTAAGCATAAGACAAGTTATTTAAAGATAGCAGTTGTTTGTATAGATAAACAACCTCGCTCGCATTTTCCTAGTAAGAAGTAATAGATTCCTTTAACTTAACTTGTTTGTTAACAATTATTATTAAATTCATAATTGAATAACATCGCAGATAATACATTTGTTGCGACACCCGCCCCTTTGACGTCATTTTATACTTTTATAACAACACTTAGCAGTTCCGCATTATCAAGGATAACAACTAGCAACGGAATTATAATAATCTTGAGAGCCGTGTTGTGTTCTCTCAAGAAATGTTGCCATATCTGTCATTAAATGATTACCTACACTCAAAGGGATACCTCCACGACGTCTTCAGTTCGCGCAAATCGCAGAAACTTTTTCTTATTGGGTCACTATATCTTTCAAACCAGGGTGGTGACAGGATTAAAGTGCGCCTCAGATGCTCCTTTCGTACACTCGGCACACTTTTTAGGTTCTACGACTGCCGAGAGTAATAATACATTGTTGCACGACTGGATTCGAAGCCACGAACTTAGGCTCGGAAGACAGGGCCACTACTAGGCCACCAGTGCTCTCAGAAATAGCTGAACGGAATACATGTTAATGAGAGATGCTCAATACGCTCGTACGCGATCAACTGCATCATCCACTATTTACAAATACAAATAGTGGATGATGCAGTTGATCGCATCGGCGTGCTGCGTCCGTCGGCGTCGATTACATACATAGCCTTGCCTAACTGTGACGTATACCTTCAGGCAAGACAGTAAGATCGTTAATAACTTGGCAGCACCAGTCGACGGTCGATGCGAGAAGCCATTTTATGTTATAAGTTAGATGATAACTCTTTATTGCTATATCACACAGAAAAATACAAAAACAATTATTTTACAATAAAAGACAATACAATGACCTTATCGCTAACAGCGATCTCTGCCAAGCGTCCTTTGGATGTATTGGACTATAAACATATAATATAATATATATTAAACTAAATGCAATCCAAAGGTTCAATCTCAGCATGAGCTACTTCCAGGCACGGAAGTAGCGCTGGTTTTCAGATTGAACCATTTATCACGAGGTGAAAACAACAAACGAGGTGGGCCAAGGCCCGGCTGAGCGTAGAAGGTGGCGGTTTCGGCTACTGCGGGTCAATTGTTTGAATGATCTGCAAATATTTGTCTCGAGTCTTGGTGTTTCTATGTACATATGTAGGTATGTATTTACAAACAAAAAAGTATATCAGTCATGTGGTACCCATAACACAAGCTCTGCTTAGTTTATATGATAAACTCATTATATAGGTGTTATGTAAACAAAGTAGAGTGATTCAGTAATAAGATTGGAAAAGAAGGAAGTTGTTTACGGAAACAAGCTGCATGTAGTATTGCTGTTCCGAACACTTGGTTGAACAAATCATCAAATCTCTAAGGAAGGCATCTTTACCGGTTGGAGAGCACTGGCGGTTTAGTGGTAGTTTCCTAAGGTCGTAGCTTCTTATCCGGTCAAGGACTAATTCACCAATGGATTTTTGTGTATGAAAAATGTATGTGCTATAGCACCCAACTCTCAAACGATGAAGGAAAATTTTGTGAGGAAACCGGCATGTCACAGAACCTACAAGTTTGAAGACAGTGTCAAGTGCACGAAAATAGCCTCTGAGATCCACTTTAATCCTCTCACCACATTGGTTCTATTTGGTACTGGTATTGTATTTGTATTCGACCAAAAACATATGGACCATCATATGGTGAGTCACAGTGTATTTTAAGCAGCATGAAAACTATTATATTGATTAATAATATTTAATTGAGCACAGTGTAATAATACTTTATTATATCTTAAGGTTTATAAATAAAACTAGCTGTTACCCGCGATTTCGTACGCGTTAAATTACGTATCATATCACGTTATAAGTATCTACGTAATGCAGTAGTATGCAGTATATCATTTTATAGTCAGGCAACAAACTTCGCACATAATTTTACTTTTTGAGGGATATTTGAAAAAAAAACACTGAAATTTCTGTTCAATTATTTTGTATTTAAAGTATCTGAACCAAGTTTCAAGCCATTCGCACCGTTAAAAAGTGCCTGTACAAATTTTCATACCCCAGTACCCCATATTAAATATTTTTTTTGAATTTTGAACCCTTATTTAAATAAAACACTCTTCTTCTCAGTCGGGCACTCTTGGCAGAGTGGTCGTAGTTATGAGTGGGTCCTGATGAATGGCGGCTCTTGCTATGCGTCTCCATCCGGCTCTATTGGAGGCGTTGTGGGAGCAGTCGGTCATCGTGGATTTGGTTGAGACATTTAATCAGATCTCCCCATCTGGTCGGAGAGCGGCCACGGCATCTCATGCCGTCCATTCTGCCTTGAACTACAAGACGCTCCGTTGAGTCTTCATTTCGGGTTATGTTCCCAAAGAACTTCAGTATTCGTATTTCAACAGTCGACGATAATCTCTCTTTGATGTGAAGTTCCTTTAGGATCGATCCATTGGTGCGATAGGCTGTCCACGGAATTCTCAGCAGATGTCTCCAGCACCACATCTCCAGTGCATCGATTTTTCTCCTTTCCTTCAGCCTCAATGTCAACGTCTCAGCTCCATAAAGAAAAATTGGAAAGAATAAAATACTACACGTGTCCAATTATTTAAAACTCATACGTGGGTAATTACTGAGCACAATCTGAATAATATTTTGAGATAATGAACCTGATTTTATAATTACGTAAAGTTGCTACGATCTTATTTAATTTGCACTAAAGTCTAAAATAAAGTAACATTAAATTACACCTCAATAATGTACGTACTAAATTGACGTGTGATTGCGTATTTGAGTCATCATGTAATGAGGTGTTTACTAAATCGCGAAAAATCCTAGGTAAATCAATTCAATAAAGAAATTAATGTCTATTTTAACTTATTTTAGAACTGTCAGTTGAAAATGTTATTCTAATTTGAGCTTTGGTGTCAAGCAAAATAAGGTCGTTCGTTTTTAGGAAATGTTAGCTAGTCTGGTTAAAGTACAGAATGAGGGCTAATGAATATCTACATTTATTATGTCTGTTGATCCTGCTGCGTCAGTGTTACACTGTGTCATGTATTTTAATTTAAACAATAGAAATAAAGAATAAAAGTAGGTCTGAGTGGGAACGGGAACATTAATGAAATGTTTTATTCGTCATAAATAATTACGTTTTAAAAACTAAAAAGACAACTTACTTCATATATTTACATAAAAAATACCATCCATGTGTACAAATTTTTTTTTTTATTATTTATAAACGCTTTCGATAAAATTTAAATGCGACCACCTGGGAAGTATACCTTTTGAAACAAAAAAATAATTTTCTAAATCGGTTTAGGCGTCTTTGAGTAATCGGTGGACATACATAAAAAATATTCTGACGAATTGAGAACCTCCTCCTTCTTTGAAGTTGGTTAAAAACGGGGTAGTAACATCTTGGGTCGAACGGGGAAGCACCCTCAAGTATGAAGCAACGTGTAGACTAGATCCTTAAGAGGAATATGATAATGGTGGAGTCAGGGAAATATATTATTTATGTACTAATTGAAATTATTTGCTAATACTTAACAATATCAATCGAAACAATGCCTACAGATTTCAGCCTAGCTCGCGTCCTCATTACACTCATGATTCAGACTCACTTGACACGGTTAATTCAATGACCAGGCTTGTTGTATCCAATAAATGTTAGTACTTAGATTAACACGGTTTACTAAATATAATATCAGGTCAGAGTTACACTTCTTTTGCAAAATTGAAAACATCGTGCTCATCGTGCTTCCTACATATCTAGCGTTGAGATCAGGTTCGAAGTTATTGCATACGGCTTCGTCATTTTGTATTGCAATTTGATGAATATACTATGCAATACAATCCATTTGTTTTTACTAATAAAATCAAAACAAAAAATACATAATCTCGACATTGTTCCCCAGGCTCGGTAGATACGTGTGGTGTCCAGTTATTTCTATTTATTTTTTTGAGGATATTTAAATAAATGATAAATAAATACTATATTTGTATCTAGCTCCAAACTAATCAAATAACAATGCCGTACATTTCATACAGCATCATCTGGCCCCAGAGTAAGCAGAGCTTGTGTTATGGGTACCACATGACTGATATACTTATATACTTTTTTTTTATAAATACATAGAAACACCCAGACCCGAAACAAATACATGCAGATCATACAAACATTTGTCCCGCGGCGGGAATCGAACCCTCAACCTTGTGCGTCTCGGAAGTCACTAAATATATACTATATGTAGGTATGTATATGTCGTATATATATACTATATTATTTTAACGCCAGTTTCATTCATTACTTTGTATTAATCGTTTGTCTTATTAAATTGTTAACTGATTTGACTACAAAAGTGATGATGACGCTTTGAAGGACGTTAATTTATAATTATTTGCTATTTTAGCTTTAGTTGCTTCCTTAATTCTTTAATAATTTAGAATCAATTTATGAAATTTATTTTGAATTATTTGAGTACTATTAAAATTATCGGAAATAATTAAGGTAATTTTAAGTCGAATATTTTTTATTAGGGTTTTTGTTTTGCAAATCCTAGTAAATAAGCTTCAATAATTAAGAAATGAATTTTAGAATTTATTAACACAATATTAATTGTAAATTTAATAAGTTCCTGCACCATATTTTTTAACTTGAACTGAAGTGCTATCAAAACAAGAAGATGGCGACAGGAGATTGCTTGTGAGTCGAAAAGACTCACTTGCCTTGCGACTTGGAAACCGAATAGAACTGTAAGTTAAACTCGGTCCACTATTCAATAAAATAGTTAGATTTTTATTAGTGTTCTTTTTGTTTTATTTTCAATTAAATTACTGCAATATTTTATGTGATTTCGCTTGATAGGAAATAGTTCAAATATGAAATATCTGAAGTAGGTAGGTAAATCAATGCTTGCAAAGGCAGTACCGGTGACCGAGAAATAAAAGTCAACGGTACTGCACGTTTAAAAACTTTTGATAACCTTCCTTTTCGATATACATATATATATATATAATATAATCTGAATCTGATTTCACTTTTAGAATACGTCGTTTTATCCGTCTTTTATACCGCTACCGAGCTTTGTTCGGTATAAAAGACAGGTGCTGAATTATTATGTTAAGTTTGTTCGGTTCCAGGCGATGACCTCGGCTCTCTGATGCTGCGGGAGTCCATAATGCGCTCGCAGCAGATCACGTGTCCGTCGCTCGCGTGGCTGCTGCCTTCGCCGCTCTTCTGGAAACCCTCTGAGGTGCTCGTGCAAACTGATAAGTTCAATTACACTATTGAGCACTTCGAGAAGCTGTTTAAGTAAGTATTAAACAGCAGCAAATCAGTCCTCAGCGGGATCGCCGCTCATATCGTCAGATCAAGTGTTTAATCTTGACTAGTTTTGAGTCTTAAAATCGCCAAAGCAGTGGTGGTGTTGTGGTAGTACCCTTGCCTTCCGATCATAAGGTGTGGGTTTGAGCCTTGCCGAGCACCAATGGAATTTTCCTTTCAAAGAACTTCTGTACGTAATGCCAGTGCTCTTAAATGGTGAAAGAAAACATCGTGAAGAAACCTCCACGCCCTTGAACCTAAAATCCAAGATTTTTAAGTTCTTTGAGGATGCCCACACGTATCCTCAATAACTTAAAAATCTAAATCAAATAATTCTTTATTCAATAAAATATGTCATCCACTTGATGAAATGAAATTTTGATATTTTGCTTTCCTGTGCCTTTCTTTCCAATAGTTTTTACGAATTTCGAAAAATTATAAAGTACTAAAAAGCGTAAAAAAACTTTTTAACCGGCTTCAAAAAAAGTAGGAGGTTCTCAATTCGATTGTATTTCTATGGGCTCAAATTTCATTCAATGAAGTCGGTTTTCTTTTTATACGCTTTATATTAGTTTCACTTGTATGTATGTTTGTATGTAACCGACTCCTTAGGACGCGATTTTAACCCACTTTAAACGGCCAGATTTCATTCAAATTTGCACACCTGTCAAAGACCGAAGACAATGCAATAATTCGAAAAAAAAAATAAAAAAAACAATATTCTATGTAATTATTCTATGTCAAATATCATACATATTTTACATAGAATAATTACGTTACGTAAAAAATATAATTAATATATCAGTAATGTGGCACACAAGCTCTGCTTACTTTGGGGATAGAAAAAAAAACAAAGAGAAAAGAAACAGATAGCACAAACGAATGACCTCACGATGACTGGTTACAGTGACATGGAGCTGCCCAACGCGTGGGAAATGCGCAAAGACGTAGAGAAATACACGCTCGACTTCCAAGCGCCCGGTGTCGAGGTACACTGCATCTATGGATACAACATCTCTACTGTCGAGCGGTGAGTTTATGTCATGCTCTATGCCTGGTCGGGTTACAAGTCTGCAGAAGGGATATCTGTAACTTTAGTTGTTCTTGAATATCAAATGTTTTTTTCATTGGGCAAGGTAAAAAATTAACTCTATCAAACTTACTAGTACTGGCTTGATCTAGGAATATTGGCTAAATACAATTGCAAAACCTTGGATAATCACCAGATCACGAAACCGTGATGGCGACCCGCGGACGATAGTCTGGTTCCCATGGTACATGCTTTGTTTGGGGCTGTGTGAATTGTCCACCAATATTTAATTATTATTAAAAGCTCGTCTGAGAAACGAGTTCACAAAATCTAAAAAGTTTTATTATCGATTCGTGCCGATTCTCGTCTAAGCTTAAACCGAGAGTTTACACTATGGGACAAATGTTTCTACGATCTGTTGTTCAGAGTATATATATATTTATACGTGAAGCAAAAACTTTGTACCCTTTTTACGAAAATTGCGCGGACGGAGGAGCATGAAATTTCGCACACTTATAGTTGCAAGAGTTGAAAAGGAGTGCAGAATGCTAATATTTTTTTTAAATTATGCATAAAAAATACATTAATTATTAATTAATTATGGTCTAATTTCGAATAGTGGGCGACCGCTAGTATTATTTACCTACCTGGTTCTCGTAGTTTCCGATACCTCGTGAGTTAGGTGATTAGATTCAGGACATCTTACTCAAATAAGGCGGTATCTTCCAGATTGGAATACAAGCCGGGCACGTGGCTGGACGGCTACCCGACCCTGGTGGGCGGTGACGGGGACGGCACTGTCAACCTGCGCTCGCTGGCCGCTTGCGAGCACTGGAAGAAGCCCAGGTGGCGCTCTATCAATGCAGGTAACCATACACATACGCTCTTGGTGGTCATTTCATTAATAAATTCCAAATTAACTATGTATGCTATCTTTTCACGGTAAACAGCTGAACGAATTTTGATGAAATTATGTAAGTTAGATTATATCTTAGACGGAAATAGGCTACTTTTTATGTAGGTCCAACGCGTGCAAAATTGCGTGCAGCAGTTAGAAATAACATAATTTGCTGATTAGATTACTACAGTATGATCGGTCCTTGTCATTCTAGTGTCAACGAATAAAGATGGCAACCGATTTTAATACCTATGCAGTAAAGTTTATCAAATTCAATAGAACAATATAATTAATCCACGTTATTTTTTGTGACATAAGAATGATATATCTTTTTGAATTATCCAAATCGGAGCATAACTTACGAACATATTAAATAATAAACATTATGCCGTTATGTAAATCATCAATGTACCTACGGGTGCGTGTGACGTCACTAACATAGTGCAAACAAACATGTTTGCACTATGTTAGAGATTTCTTAGCTCTATATATCTGCACTCTCAACTAAAACGTTACGGATCCTCATAATGAAATCAACCCCAATCTTATAGCAATAAAATCATAATGACAATTTTATCATAAATTAGATATTTTTACCTCGACTTTGTCTTTTCCACGAGATAAAGAAAATCAAGCAGCGTACTCGGTTCTTCCTTATAATGCTATTTTTACAAGATATATTCGAGCTCCGGTGTGATAAGACTCATGCTTATAGATCAACTGAGCTAAACGCTGTTCTGCGCAGTCATCACTTGGATGTAACGTCAGAGACATTTAAATCCTTTCTGTCGACCTCGGTTGTAATACTCGAAGGCTTTTGGCGGGCTAAGAATACTGTCAAGAATACTGTGAGTAGACCAGCTTATACATAGATTATTTGTTTCAGGCAAGCCCATTAAATCAGTTCCGTTGTCCAACGCAGAACATCTCAAGATTCTCCACGATCAGCGCGTTATCGACTACATCGACATCGTGATGAAGAATTGAGCATTTACATTATATATATAAGGTGTTCAATTGCTGTCAAAAGCTATTAGAAGACGCGGTATGGTCACCGGAATCTATCGTGCAATTTAGTATTGAAGAGCCAAATATTCAGATGTCTGTTAATTGCTTAATCTCCCACTACACGTGAGTCAGAAAGTAAACATTGTTTATCACACAACTGTATACTGTATGTAAATAGTGGTCAACTTTCTCTGAATAGTTTGGAGCTCAGATCTAGTGAAATTATGGCTCAGTGAGTCAGTTTGCTCAATGGAATGTAGTCGATATTAGGTGTTGGAACGTAAGCGCTTATTACTCTTATAAAATAACAGTAACTAATTAAAAAAGAGATAATGCTGGCAATTCTGTTGTTTCGCCGGATTAGCTAAAATTTTCTAAAATATGGACGACCTTATTTTGCTACCAATAAAGTTCAAATTAGTGTACCTATTTTAAATCAGTTCTAAAATAAGTTGCAATTAGTTTTTGTTTTATTGCTATAATTTTTATTCCATTCCAATTCCTTTATTAAAAGTAATGTATAGATTTAGTATAGACTAAATTGAGCTAAAACACGTCAGTTATACGTTAATTTAGGAAGTGTCACTAAAAAAAAATATTCTAATTCAGACTTTAAGCCAAACAAAATAAATTCGTTTTTGGTAAAATTTCCTAATTTTAGTTACTCTAGCGCTAGCGAAACAATTGAATTGAGGCCAATGACTCTTGACATAAACGCTCTACGTGGAAGGAAAAACAAATTTGCTGTGGATGGTCCCTTGCAGAAATGCGATGCTACGATTCAACCAGTCGAGATAAATGGAGAGTTATCATGAGGCGAGCGATATCGGCCCCTGACAAAAATACTCCCTGATGACCACGAGGTCTCCAACAAATACGTAACGGCTGAAAAACTAACAGTAAACTTCTAAGCCTTATGACCCATGGCGATGCAACAAAGTCGTAAATGATATGAAGTATGTACTTAGTTTAGAACAGTGAAATCTTCCGTGCTTATTTGTGCTGAGAGAGTCGAGGTGGGCGAGTCTCGCCACTACTCGTTATGTGTACTCAACCCATTATATAGAGCGTCTGACTCTTTCATTATGAGTCGTCATGATAGTGTTATCTCTATTTAGCTGTAGTTCTCAGCTGAGCGTTCACCAATTCATAACCATCGCTGCGAGGCTTGAGAATATCTGGTATTGAAAGAAACATAAGTGTTGGTGAACTGGTGAAGCTTTAGGATAATAAAAAAATAAGCTCTCTCATAATCATAGAAAATTGCATAATTCAAGTAAGAGTATAGTTAAGTTATTTTATTGAGACGCGTTACCGGTTCTTATAGTAAAGATTAAGCTTTTGTCGTAAATCGTGCATTAAATGTAAGATATCTCTTGAATAAGCAACAAAGCCAGTTTCGGCTGTGATAATACTTACCTGTTTAATCATTCTCTCTAGAAAATTTAATATTAAAAAATCTACATATCTTATTTTTGAATCAGTTAAGTACTATGTTATATTCTTTAAATGAAATGATATTGTTCTAATTGTATTATTGTAAGTAGCAGAGTAGTATTTATTTGATTGCTAACCGACTAAATAAACTATGAAATGTTACCTGTAATGTTGTTTTACTCACTACAATGAAATACTCATCCATTTTGTAATGCCTTTAATTCAATATGATGTATTCTAAATCTACATAAATCTATCTACCTATGAATTTTTTTTATTATATACTAGCGACCCGCCCCGGCTTCGCACGGGTAGGTATAATGTTCGTTTTTACTAAATATACTACAGAATGTCTAATGTGATTAGAAACCTCTATAATTAACAGTGTTTCTCTGCTATATTATGCATATAAACCTTCCTTTGGAATCTATCTATTAAAAAAACCGCATCAAAATCCGTTGCGTAGTTAAACATGTAAGCATACATAGGGAACGACAGACAGCGGGAAGCGACTTTGCTTTATACTATGTAGTGACAAGTGTCTTGGGTACTTTAATACGCTACTTTCTAACAGTGATCTAGATTAGTTGAGAATTTACTTTATTTTATTATTTTATCAGAGATAGCTCAACTGATTCCGATCACAGAGTAAAGTAGGTACATGTAATAGTTGAACTATCTAAGGACCTTATAAACGACTTATAGATAGCTGTAGGTCGTTTTAAACGGTCCTTTAAACGGTTTTTTAACGGTTAGATAGCTCAAGTGTTTCACGTCTTTTCTTATTATTCTGTACCTATCTGTAAATAAACTTGTAATCGCTTATTTGGATGGTGTAGTTGCCATGAATTGGATCAATGGTAAAATTACCATTGATAGTGAAAAAAGGTAGGTAGGTAGGTACGGTAAATTTTTCAGGTACGACTTTCGCGCTTGGCCGTTTTAATTTGCTTTTGACTACTTATTATTTGGAATGAAATCTAAAATTCTAGAAATCTCAGAAACGGGAATGGCTCACCAATCTTTTGCACTATTGTAGATCCTACATTCTGATAAATACGGGTTTTACTCACGTATTATTTTGTCTATGTAGACACCGACACTGTTTCGATTCATATAGTTTGATCCGCGGGCCGTGAGTTGCCGCGAACGTTCACGGTTCAAAATTATCTAGATGAATCTCGAGACAATGTTGGTGGCCCCATCGACAAAATAATACGTGAGTAAAATCTGTGTTTATCAAAATGTACATATTGATATCGGTGATTAGCGCGATTAGCATCCAGTAAGTAGGAGCGAGCGCGGAGGAAGGAATAAGGAAGTACCCCGCGTGCTATCATTCGCCCGAGGCGTCTGCTTCTCCCCCTCACAAACGCCGCAACTTACCACATAGTCTTGTACAAATGGGGCCTGATATCAAGCCTGTGGCGTTTTTTTCTGTTTCATTTTGAAACCGATGATTAGCAACATCGGCCCTCAGTTTTTCCGGAGCAAACATCTGACGAATGTTCCTTGCAGATGATTTTATTTTAAAGGTCCTAGGCCAGAAGGAACGTGTAAAGAAACAAAATACATGTTTTTTGTAATAACCGTGTAATCGCAACTTCATTTGTTATCGCTCCTTAACGCTATACAATTTATATGCAGGAATATTTCATCACTGAAAGATCATAAGGGTTAGAGCACACAACATTGTACCCGCATTACCTATACTTTTCTGATAGACAGTTGTTTTTAGTACGGAAAGAGATCTTACGGATCTATTTTTTTATTTTTTACGGCAGATACAAACGTGTGAAGTTGACGCATTAGATGCTGCGACAAAAAAGCTGACAAGCAATAAATGTAAATCTAGGAACTGCAGTATTTTTCTCACCTTACTCCCCTCAATGATGAAACACACCCCTAACACTTAAATCTACTTAACTTACCCTAATAGCCATACCATATAAAATTGTGAATTACAAACAGCAAAAATTACACATATAGTACATCATTGGTATATAATACATACATTTTAGCCTTGTATAATGCTTCTAATACGTACGCGTGACGGAGCTCTATTCTTGCTATAAAATTGACTTTTTAAAACCACAAATTGATTAACTCTTTTAATGCTAATGTAGTCAGTAGCGTTCTATTAAGAGCTCTTTAGAAGTTATTTAATAATTCTAGAACAAAACAATATAGTTTTTTATACTTAGATACAATTTGTGAATTTTACGAATAACTATACCTTAGCACATTCAAAGTTCTAATAATCACAATGTCTTAACAAAATATAAATTAGCCAATTATTTACAAATTTTAAACTAGGATTAAATTATTATGGTTTGACGTGACTATAAAAGCAGGTAATGTATAAAATGTAAAACTAAATAGCAACGTAAGTATATTATACCACGAAGACATGAAGATCATTGCATTTTGTATCTTTGAGCGATGATATAATGGTCACTGTGACATGAATAAACTTGGTAGGTTGATTTATTTCACAATAAATGTAATAAATGCTCATTCTCTCTGTATAACTACAAAACTCAGCACCCACAGGCGATGCCGTCACGAGGAATGAATAAATAAGAACCCCATAATATTCTGGCTATGTTAACTCTGCACAAGTCAAAAATAATGTAATTTGAAAATCGATATGTAGAAAAAACACTAAAATCGATGAACCTATAAAAAACATTTGATATACAAATATGAGAGCAAGGTCTTGTACCAATGGCTTTTTCTATTCGAAAAATGAATTTGCGCTATATCAGTACTTTAAAGAAGATATTCAACTAGGCAAGTCGAACTTCGAAAAGGTCAGCCAACGAATACAACGGGAACGCTGCCCGTTCGGGAAATTACGGCATATCTTCTGGTCACAGATACTGCAGAGCCTCAAGACGAAAGTCTATAATCAGTGCGTGTTGACATATGGAACTGAGACTTGGTCGCTAACTATTGGCCTCATACACAAGCTTAGAGTCGCGCAACGTGCTATGGAGAGAGCTATGTTGGGTGTTTCACTACGTGATCAAATCAGCAACGAGGAAATCCGTAGAAGAACCAAAGTCATCGACATAGCACTCAAAATCTGCAAGTTGAAATGGCAATGAGCAGACCTGATAACCGTTGGGGAGTAAAAGTTCTCGAATGGCGACCAAGGACAGAAAAATGAAGCGTAGGACGACCCCCCACCCGATGGACTGACGACATTGTAAAGATCGCAGGAAGTCGGTGGATGGTGAGGGCTCAAAATCGGTCTTCCTGGAAATCAATTGGGGAGGCCTATGTCCAGCAATGGACTTCCTAAAGGCTCATATGATGATGATGAAAGAAGACATGTGCCAGGTGCACGAAAGGAGCCTCCAAGGCGCATCTTTAATCCTTTCATCACACTGGTTCGAAATAACTAGTGACACGATAAGAAAAAGAAGAAATATGTTTGGAGTTGCCAATTTATTACATTACAGAGTTAGCATTGCCAGACTCTAGTACACTTTGTATTAAATATAAAATCTTACAATAACATATCACATTTTGAATTAAAACACAATATACAGATAAATAATTTTAAATTAGTCTTCACTCCGATTTGGAAATTATGTAGGAAGGATTTGGTTATATTAATTAGATTTAACAGGTAACACCATCTATATAAATAAATATGGCCCATATACGGGCATTCATAATGCAACCAATAATTAATCAGATTTCCGTAACATTTATAAGATAACAATAAAATAATACTTCATACCTAACTATAACCTACATAGAGTTCATCTTATACCCAAATGTAAGGCATTAAGATTATAGTCTTAGCTTGCATTAAACAACGCTCATGCAATTAGTAATCGCATTTTCATTGCAAAATCTTCACTAAACAGGAAGACCGTCCATTGGGAAATCACTAAAACAAAATAAAATAACTTAAAATCGAAATAAATAATGATTGTGATGATGGATTATTTAAGGCGTAGGAAACTTTATACTTATTTAAGTAGAAAAGACTCGCCTTGCGCTGGTGACATTCGACCATAGAGTCTGGCTACGCTAATCGCTAACCCTTAATTGTAATGCAGAATTAGCGTGGCCAGACTAGACGAACAGATAGAGTATTTGTCGGAGAAAACGCGACGGTGAAAATAACTTATATGAAAAAGCATTGTAAATAAATCTAAGTCTAAAGCGGCCCAAAAATTTCGTCTTTAATTTTGCAATGAAAGATGACAATCCCAGCCCAACTCGTATTTAGCTATAGACTAAGGTCTACCTTATAAACACACACTAGGTAAAATGTTGTTTAAAAGTGTTGTCATCTCTATTATTTGACATTCGAATGGCAAGGACAGAACACACTTTAACATCACACTAGCTAATTATGTCATAAGATAGGGGGTAAGCGTACACGTCCTAATTCAAAAACAACATTCAAGTAACATTCATGAATGAGGACGTCAGACGTTGTCACACAGAATGATAAAAAAAAAAGTACATTTTTAAAAACAGAGATTCTTACCTCCTATATTAAATCGCCAATTTGAAAAACCGCTCTCCTAGTAGTTTTGTCAGATCAGCTAAATAAGCAACGGTTTTTGTGGCCATTTAAGCGCGTCTATAACAGAGGCCTTCATGCGGAGTATAACTCGATAATTGAACTACGCTCATACAAATTACCGTTTTTAGTAATTTATTTTACAAAACGAATGCCAATATGCATTGTGCAATTCTGTGCAACCACGTTCTAATAACAATAACACATACATATTAATAATATGCTATACTAAAATATTTCTTAACACAATTAGATAAGATTCACAGCGGTCTGTAGTTCAAGTCTAGGCGTTCAGCATCGATCAAAACTACCCAAGCACCATGTCCAATGAAATCTTAAAAAAATGCTGACTATTATTGATTACGAATGTTTATACAGTACCACGATTTAATGTTGGCGCCTCAGCAAATTTCGTCTATTATCGGAAATAAGAATGCCCGATAGTGATATTTATCTAGAGGTGCTACAACAATATATGTATATTTTTTTTTAGTGTGATCGTGAAATAAAATATTCACAAATATGAACTGATATGAAAATAATATACCATGTTTCATAACACACTGTGGTCAAAACTGTCAAGTGTCAGTCTAAACGTTTCTATTGGCCTCTAATTCTGTGGCGACTTAAAAGCTGATTCGCGTCACATTTGTCTTTCTCTTTAACCTTTGCAGAAAACGTCTAGATTTGGCAGTGGCCTTGACAACATGGTCTTGATTTTTTTTGTTGAACGGTATAATTTAACGTTTTATCCCCAATCAAGATGTAGATTGTACATTATTTCACGGGATTCTGACTTAATAAGCTAAGTTTTGAATCCAGTCTGACGATATCGATCACTGCAAAGTGACTTAAAAAACGGGATGATAAAGTCCAAAAAATAACTACTGTTATGAAATGTAACTAGGGCTGTTAATAACTCTATATTATATCCAAATTCTGGAACCGCACGTGCTACCGCCTTTGATTCACGCAGGTGATTGACGAGTCGTGGGACAGCTGGACATTGGTTAAATAATCAACGAACGTCACCGAGGCGTCACACTTTCGCCGTAGTACTATACGATTGTTTTGTAAAAATAGAACAATGTATCTTAAGACAAGCTTCGATACCCGTTAGTTGCATTGAAATTGTTAATCTATCAACAAAAACCAATCACACGCAGTGTTAGGTATTAGTTGGCAAAGACATGATGTTTGGTTCTATCCCTACTGAGGTAAAATGAGTGCCGTTGTTAAAAGATTTTTTAGAACAACAGATGAACAGATGAATTAACCTTTGAGATCGTTGAATATAAATATACCGAAATTTAGATAGAATGAGACCATTTTTAATCGGCTATTTCTATACAAATACAGGGTTGTAATTGCAAAGTGTTTAATAATACGATATTTCATTAACAACGACACAAATACCTCAAACGCTCCATGAATATAAGCCGATCGGACAGTCGGACAGTTATAAAGCGCTCGTGATTATAGATATTTTTGATGTGTAACACCTTTTCTCTCACTTTCCTGGAATCTGTGGGAGTGATTTCGGGAAAAGGGATGGAAGTGTGTAACAGGAAGCCGGCGAAACGCGCAGTTTGATTAGACCAATGAGCGCGCACGGTGGTAGAGTTGGCCGTCAGATGGTACCAAGCCATTTTCTGAAAGGTTCCGAGGTACTGTCAGCCAACAGCGTGGCGTGTGTGTGACGAGAAAAAGAAAGGGAAATAGAGAAGAAGAACGCATCATATTTGCGCGTAGCCTAGCGTCGTGTATAAAGTGTGCTGTTATTGTTGCTTATTACCAAGGTGAGCTGTCGGATGTTACACATCATATGCGACTACTATAAGGCTTTTTGATTTTTTTAAAATACTACGAGTGTCAAAAATGTCAATGCTTTCAACCACCGTCCGATCTGCGCAGACACAATAGCATCACCTAAGCCGATCATTCCAGGCGTCCTCAGAACGCCTAAGCCAGCCTAGATGCTCAGCCGACCCACCGTCAACGCCCGAACGCCTAAACCGATCAGCCTAGACGTCGAACCCCTCGGTCAGCCTAGATGGGCGAACGCCTAAGTCGATCAGGCTAGAGTTCACTAGACCCTGAACAGCACAAACCGGTAAGCGTGTCGCTACCTGTGGAACAGGTCGGGTCGGTAGTACACGGCCACTCCCAGCAGCACTGTGGCGGCGGCCAGCAGTCCGCGGCGGGACGTCAGCCGCACCAGGGCGTGCAGCGAGCGGGGCAGCCAGCCGCGTCCCGGGGGCAGGGGGAGGGGGAGGGGCACGCGGGGGGCGAGGCGACGGCGCCGCATGCGCTCCTCGTCTACTCGACGCTGCTCCTCTCTGTTGGGGAACAATATAGATTTAAAAGCATCTAATAAATATTGGTGGACAATGCATCCAACACCATTTATCTCCAAACTAAGCATAGCTTGTATTATGGTGACCAGATGACTAGAACACATATATTTTTAAGCAGTGCTTCAGTTCATCAGTGCTTTCTACATTTAGTAAACTATTGGAAAAAGTTATACTAAACCAATTACAACGGCATTTTAATACTAACAGTTTACCTACTAGACAGTAAACATTTCGGTTTTACAAAGGACGCTCAACTACTGATACAGGTGCAGGTGAGTTAATCCCTACTATTATTATAAATGCGAAATTAACTCAATCTGTCTGTCTGTCTGTCACGTTTTCACGCCTAAACCGCTGAACCAATTTTGATAAATTTTGGTATAGAGATATTTGGGACTTTGGAGAAGGACATAGGCTACATTTTATGTGGATACCACGAGCGCGAAGCCGCAGGCAGCACTTAGTAGGACATATTTTTGATATCTGGGAGGAATCGCACGATGCCTTAGGTATTTTTTGTGATCTGTCGAAAGCTTTTGATTGCGTTCACCATGTACTCTAATCAGGAAACTACATCACTATGGTGTTAAGGGAGTTGAACTTAAGGTACTCACATCCTACTTAAGTGAAATACAACGAATACAACGAGCAGATATAAATGGAAAGCGTTCTCCGGTGTCAATGGTATAAATAGGTGTACCTACCACAAGGCTCAATACTCGGGCCGTTCTTGTTTTTAATTTATATAAATGGTCTATCTAAACTTGTTAAGGATGATAAACATTTTTTTCTTACTTACATTTGTTTAAATTATTTTATATTTTTTAGTTTGGTTTTCTATATAAAGCGTGTTTTTTAGTTTTTTAACAATTATTTATTGTCATCTAAATAATCAGATATTATATAATATGCTTTAATAGACAGTTTCTGTTTGATTACGTTTTTTATATTTGCCAATCGACAAATCTAACACGTCGCTTGGGACCTTCTTATAGAATCGTATAATATTATATAAAGCGTGTTTTTTAGTTTTTTAACTATTATTTATTCTCTACTTTTTAGTTTTAGGATAACCGGATATTTTAATATTTTTTTTGTTTTTTTTTATTTATTTTTTCGAATTATTGCATTGTCATCGGTTTTTGACAGGTGTGCAAAATTTGAATCAAATCTGGCCGTTTAAAGTGGGTCAAAATCGCGTCCTAAGGAGTCGGTTACATACAAACATACATACAAGTGAAGCTAATATAAAGCGTATAAAAAAGCTTAGGATGAATCTGCTCCAACTAAATTCGGCATCCGTAACAAAATTGGTCAGGATCATACAACAGAGTGTTAAGACCAGACGAGTTTCTTACCGGATTCTTCTTGAACTGTGGTTAGGAGGAACGGGCACCTAGATTCACTAGCATGTAAGAAGACGATTCAAAGTGGTCCCTGTGATTTTATTGAATAAAGAAAGTGTATTGTATTTGGTCTGTACGCTACAATCCTATTAAGTTGATAGTTGAGTAGTCAAACAGCTCGTTAGTTTATTCGTCACGTTTAATAGTTAAGATAAACAGCCTGTAATAATGCGGTAAGTTTCTTCGACATCCCTCACATTGGTGCCACACTGAGCACGCAATCTCGCTCGCTGGGAAAGAGAGTGACAGCTCCGTAGTGCTCAGCACAACTAGTGAAGCTCCCCGGGCAGTCGAAGTGAGGCATCGAAGGAGGTTGTTTCTCGAATACACTTTATGTATCGCCTTTTGACAGTGAGATTTGTAAAATCCTGTTTATTTTGGGATAACACCGGACAGATCTTTGTGTCCGGTGTAATCCCAAAATAAACAGGATTTTAGCAGTGCTCGATTCTAATACCTTCCCAGGAGATACTTAAGAGTGCGCTTAGCTTCGCGGCTATACGGGTATCCAAAGACTACCACGGACTCACACATACACTGATACACACGTTAAACTTATAACATCCTCTGTTTGCTTCGGGTGTTCAAATTGTTGCTGTTAATTCCTATTTCACTAAAAATTAAATGGACCGCGAACAATGAAATGTAGTCTTAGTTGTTTGAGACAATGCAGCACCAGAATCAATACCGATGACTGGCGATATCATTTCCACAACGCCCATCAGCACCAATGTTACAGAGAGAGAAGACAATTATGTAAAATCAATCAATAAAGTATCGTCAAATTGCACGAAGGTATAACACAATTTATATTATTGTATTAGTTATATCTCACTTTAGCCGATGCTCTCCATTATATGTTAATGAATAGGGCCTATAAGCAGTCCAAACCAGATTACGTTTTGCATAAAAAAATCAAGACTTACTCTCTCCTCTCGAGCGCGGCTACTTCCTTCTCCAGATCAGTCGGGTCGTTCTCTTCGTAGAGCTTCTGCGCGGCCACCAGGATGTCTTCAAACGGCAAGTCATCCGGTAACTGGGGATTAGAACCACTCATTAAATACATTCAGCGACCAAGCCACCATCACTAACTTCCTTGTTGTGTAACAAAGACCGGGAGCATTAAAATCACAATTATTCAGTGTATTCGTTTGCATCAACTGCTGGAGCTGGGTATCAATCCTATATCGTGTGTTAGATAAAGATCTAGCAACACAACCAGCACGGGTGTTGCCCTGTAACATTTGTGTTTCACCAAATGTCATATTTATTTTCTTGTCTTTTACAGAGAACTGTTCCATGGAATGGTGTAATTAAATAAATAAATATTTGTTGACAATTCACATCTATCCCCAAGCAATATATATGCTTATACTACGAGAACAATATCCTACTAATATGTAATATGATTATTATATTATATTAATATTGCTACGAGCCCAGTACTGAAAAATTCATGAAACTGCTCGATTTTACCAAATTATAACTTTTATTTCAAAATTACCACACACAGAACTTAACCCACTGATTCTACTAGACAAACTTCCAAATAGAACACAATAAAAGTCACAACACAACTGATAGTACTTCAAAACTATCACAATTGTATCATTTGTTAAGCCGAGAATAACTGCATTCGCAAATTATATGAGCGGCAAGTGCGTCGAGTAAAACCTACGCGCTAATCGAACGTTCGAGAACGAACCGGAGCGAGCTAATTAATATATTCGCTTGTAAGAGAGAGATATAGCCATCTCGTTCACTCTTATACATTAGATTACGCTTACTTTGTAGTGTGTCTACTCGATACTAGATGGTGTTGTGCTGATTATTTTTTGCGTCCGCCCGCAAATGGACAACTGAACAAATGGACCTTGTAGCGGGCGCAACGATATCATAAATGCGAAAATATGAGTGGATGTTTACATGTTGGTATGTCGCTCAATTACGCAGCGACGGACGGCTAAACGGATTTGGATGAAACTAGTATAGATGTTACATGTTACCCCGGAATAATATACGATAGGTACTTTTAATGTATGTATTTGACAAGATTCACAGCTCAAATAGTATTAACTTTGCCTGCTCTGCCCTAGGTTGTACGTTCGATTCCCGCCTAGACAAACACTTGTGTTATGATGAAATTTGTGTTTGGGAGTTATGAAAGTATGTTACATAATGTATTTACCAATATTTATTAAGATACAAGCTCCACAACAGGATACCACACTGTGCCTTTAACCTTGACTTGCCGTTAACATAATATCTTTAATGCACCTCAAGCCAATTCAGCGTACAGCTGAACTAACATAACAGCCACGATATATTGTCGTCTCATGACGCGGACGAGACGAGTTAATGAAACGACAAAATCGTATTTGGTCGAGTTTGATTGAATCCAAGCTCAGACACTTACCCATATTTTTCCTTTCAAAATTTAAAAAATTTCAAATAAATATCCATAGATGGCATTACAGGTATTGATTTGTTATTGAAGTTTATGAAAAAACTAAATTAGGTCCTGATAAAAGTATTTTCAAATTTTATTAAATACCATAAAGACGGGAAAATGAAATAAAAGCTGCATAAAACAAGTTTTTATATATATACAAAATTCAATGATGTCGTCGTTCCTTTGGTGGCAATTATTTGTACTTCGTTTAGGTTGACACGGTTTTATTATTGAGTTTGTAGGTACCTACTGACTATTGATAGGTGGCGGTATTTTTAATTACTGTATTGTTGCATTTTGTATTATAAGCTAATTTTATTTCGAATTACAAAGATACTATAAAAAATACAATTACTTCTACTCATTGTGTTTGACATGTATTCTTTTAATATTTTAACTCAAGAGATTTAACATAAGGAAACTAAGTATGTATTGTCCAGGTAGGTAGGTATGTGTCAAGTCAACTTTGTTGTCTGACTGATTCGTTACGTTTTTAATTTCGTTTGGATCCAGAGTCGATTGCGCCTAAACGTAGTACGTTGACAAAAAACAAAAAACTGTTAATCAATTTCCAACTTGTTAACTAAGTTTTTCTGTTTTTCTGAAATAAATAAATAATTTTAATTTTACTTCCGTTACTGACTGAAAGGAGGTACCAACTTTATCAACATTATTGTGATTTAGGTATTAATACAGCATACCTAAGTCATAATCTTGGTAGGAACTTAAGGTGTATCTGGATGGTCAGCGATACAGCAACCTACCTACGCATCAGATTGTTATTGGCAAATTTTGACGACCTCTGTGGCGCTGTGGGCCAAAGGTGTGGCCGAGACGGAGAAGGTTGCGGGTTCGATTCCCGCCGCGGGACAAATGTTTGTATGATCTGCAAGTATTTGTCTCGGGTCTGGGTGTTACTATGTTTAATATGTATTTATTTACAAAAAAAACGTATATATGTAGTAAATCAGTCATGTGGTTCCCATAACACAAGCTCTGCTTACTTAGATGATGTTGTGTGAAATGTCCGGCATTATTTATTTATTTTAAATTATAGCTTAACAAGACAATGGCCTCAATCCTGTTGCACCAATCTAACTAATTTTAGCTAAAATTAGGTTTTGAACTGTCAAATTAACCTTTGGTATTCTGCTGTTACCAACTTATTCTAATTTAATTTTATCTAACTTAATTAAGCGTTCCTAATTTAGTTAGATGGTACCAACCGAATAGGTTTTACAAATGCTATGACTAACTAAATATATTTTAGACAATTTTTAATTTTAGAAATGAACCAACTGAATTGCTACCAGTGAGTGTGTTACATTGATTATTAATAATAAGTATTACACATATTTAATAATAAGTAAGCACATACGTTATTGATTATTAATCTGTTTTATTTCTCTTCAATTTCCTTTATTAACAAACCTGTGGCGTTGCCACAATACTTATAATATATTTATATACGTATACGTAATTTATTATTACTACAAACTAATACTTTTGCTTTAGCGATGTACTCCACCCGAAGAATAGTCGCGCTTATACCAATCGTGTCGTACAGAACGAACGCGACTCAACGGTTGAAGACAAAGGAAGTCGACTGCGCGCGCACCTTGACATAACCATCTTTCACCGCACCATTCTGACACAGGCCTCGCGAGGGACGCACGGTACTTCGCTCCGCAACCAGCTACAGTTTCCGAGGCATACCTACTATCCTTACCTATGCTTATTGTGCTTTACATTTAAACTAGATTTGTTAGTGTTGAATAAACGGAGGTGTTAAAATGTCTGAAGTGTTTTGATTGCAACAATCAGAAAGGCACATCACCCCAACACACACTACAGTGGTGACCCCGAAATATTGGACACAGCACAGAACGGAGGAGTATAAAAACCGTAAGCTAGTGAAATAACATTTTCAAAAATGTCTACGAGTGACAACGCATCGGGTAGACCCCAAGATGGCGGTTCACATTCGCATGAAAAGACTTTTACACAATCCGATATTTTTCGTGTCGGTGTAAGACTACCACCCTTTTGGGCAGAAGAGCCCGCTGTATGGTTCGCGCAAATAGAAGGAAGTTTTGCATTGTCCGGGATTAGGGATGACGATACAAAATACCATTACGTTAGCGCGCAGCTGGAACATCGTTATGCAGCAGAAGTCAAGGATATTTTAGTCAATCCTCCTGCAAAAGGCAAATACGAAAAGCTGAAAAGCGAGCTTATAAGAAGACTGTCCGCATCACGGGAGAAGGAATTAAACCAGCTACTTACGCACGAAGAGTTAGGTGACAGAAGGCCATCCGCTTTTCTCCGACACCTGCAACATTTAGCTGGCCCGACAATACCGGATGATTTTATTAAGACTGTTTGGACAAGCCGTTTGCCGGGAAATATACAGATCGTCGTAGCATCGCAACCAGAATCCTCGCTCAGAGCGCTCGCAGATTTAGCGGATAAAGTGTACGATCTCGTACCAGCAACACCGCATGTGACCTCCACGGACGCCATTCCAGGTTCCTTGATAGAAAAGCTTACAAACGAAGTCGCTGCGCTCAGCCGCCAAGTCCAAGCCCTCTCATCAAAAGATTCTTCGAGGTCTCATTCAAGAGAAAGAAACCAGCGTGACAAGAGCAACACACGTTCCCAGTCCAACTACAAAAAATTCCCCACATGCATTTTCCACCATAGATTCGGCGACAAGGCACGGAGGTGCCTGAAACCTTGTGATTATAGGCAAGGATCTTTGGGAAATGCCAGAGGCAGTCATCAATAGCGACTCATGATTGCCCAAGTTCAGCCGGTCGCTTATTCGTAACGGACAAACGTTCAAAAATACAGTTTTTAGTCGACACAGGTAGTGACCTCTGCGTTTTTCCTCGTTCCGTTCTTAAGCAAAGACGACCACGAACTAAAGATTTCGATCTATTCGCAGCGAACGGAACACCAATCGCCGTTTATGGATTTCAGCAAATGGAGCTGAACCTAGGCCTTCGCCGCGCTTTTACCTGGCGATTTACAGTAGCTGACGTCACAAAGGCAATCATCGGAGTCGACTTCTTATCTTTCTACAATTTAATGGTAGACTGCCGAAACAAACGCCTCATCGACAACAAGACTACTCTGTCAGCAAGCGCAGCTCCAGTCTCTTCATCGGATGCCATATCTTCAGTAAAGACCTTAACAGGCGAGTCGAAGTACTTGGATGTTCTTAGAGATTATCCAGAAATAACTCGTCCACCAGGTACACATCGGGTCATTCGTCATAATACGGTTCATCACATTAGGACCACGGAAGGACCGCCCGTTTACTGTACACCAAGAAGACTTGCTCCAGACAAACTGAAAATCGCGAGACAAGAGTTCGACGACATGTTGAAGAATGGGACAGCGAGACCATCAGATAGTCCATGGTCGTCCCCACTTCACTTGGCTCCTAAGAAAGATAACGGATGGCGACCATGTGGTGATTACCGGATGCTGAACGCCCGAACCATCCCTGACCGCTATTCCATTCGTCACATTCAAGACTTTTCGCAGAACATCGCTGGATGCAAGATATTCTCAACAATTGACCTGGTTAAAGCTTATAACCAGATTCCGGTCAATGTCGAGGATATCCCAAAGACATCCATCACTACACCGTTTGGAATGTACGAGTTCCCCTTTATGACTTTTGGCCTCCGCAACGCTGGACAAACTTTTCAGAGATTCGTAGATGAAATGACGAGAGACTTAGATTTCTGCTACACTTATTTAGATGACTTTTTGATCTTCTCTTCCGATGAGGAGACCCATTTTCAGCATTTACGTCTCCTATTTACACGGCTGAAAGAGTATGGTATGGTCGTTAACACTTCCAAGTGTGTTTTCGGGGCAAAGGAAGTAACCTTCCTCGGCTGCAGTGTATCTTCTACAGGCATTAAGCCATTGGACAACAAGATCCAAGCCATAAAGGAGTTCCCCACCCCAAAAACAGTTAAAGAACTTAGAAGATTCCTCGGTATGATTAACTTTTATCGACGGTTCATTCAAGACGCAGCTAAGTCGCAGGCCCCTCTGCATGACTTGCTCACCGGATCTGTGAAAGGTTCGCATCCTGTGGAGATCACTGGAGAAGCACTGCAAGCATTCGAGGACTGCAAGAAAAGTTTGTGTCAGGCAGCACTCTTAGCACATCCCGACATGGACTCCAAACTAGCGCTAGTCACTGACGCATCAGACATTGCAATCGGTGGAGTACTACAGCAACAAAACGATGGCCAATGGCAGCCCCTCGCTTTCTTCAGCCGAAAACTGAACCCTGCGCAGAAGAAGTATTCTCCTTATGATAGGGATTGCTTGCAATTTATGACTCAATTAAACATTTCCGACACTTTGTGGAAGCAAGACACTTCACTGTATTTACAGATCACAAGCCGATTTGCTTTGCGTTCCACGGACACAAAGAAAAATGTTCACCACGTCAGTTTCGCCATTTTGACTACATAGCGCAATTCACCACAGATATCCAACACATATCGGGGAAGGACAACGTTGTAGCCGATACTCTCTCCAGAATCGAGGAAATAGTCCAACCCATTGAATTAAATACTCTAGCCGAGTCGCAAAGAACTGATCCAGAACTAAAACAACTTTTAGAGGGAGGAACATCGCTGAAACTCGTCAAAGTAACTATACCAGGGACAAGACTGGAACTTTACTGCGACGAAACCACGCCAACCCCACGACCATATGTACCTAAAGAGCTCAGAAGGCAAGTCTTCGACAGCCTCCATTCACTCAGCCACCCTGGTGCTAACGCCTCTGCAAAACTAGTAGCACAGCGGTACGTGTGGCCTGGCATAAACAAAGATTGTCGCGAATGGACAAAGCTCTGCCACGCTTGTCAGCGTACGAAGATCACACGGCATGTATCATCACCTGTGGGCACCTTCAAACTACCAAGCGTCAGACTCAGCTACGTGCATATAGATCTCGTCGGACCTTTACCCCCTTCAGATGGACATCGCTATTGTCTCACTGCTGTCGACCGGTTCACGCGTTGGCCAGAAGCAATACCTTTGCAAGACATAACAGCTGAAACAGTCGCCAAAGCCTTCGTTTCCAACTGGATATCGCGTTACGGTTGCCCTTCAGAAATCGTAACGGATCGCGGGAAGCAGTTCGAGTCTTCATTAATGAAACAGCTTTCAGAGCTCGCTGGATTTAAACGCAACAGAACTACGGCGTATCACCCAGCAAGCAATGGCATGGTCGAAAGGATGCACAGACAGCTCAAGACCGCAATAATGTGCCATGAAAGCTCAAACTGGACCGAGAGTTTACCTTTAGTACTCCTAGGAATGAGAAGTGCCTTCAAAGAAGACATACAGGCCTCACCTGCTGAACTCCTATATGGCGAATCACTCAGACTACCCGGAGAATTTTTTCAGCCATGCACTACCCTGCATACAACCAGTGACTTTACTGCATTTACAGCACGACTTCGTTCCATCATGAACAATATCCGTCCTCAACCAGCAGCGAGACACAGCAAGCGTAAGATTTTTGTCTTCAAAGACTTACCTTCTGCAACTCATGTTTACGTCCGTGATGACACCGTGAGAGGATCTCTTCAGCCGGCTTACACGGGACCATATGAAGTACTGCAACGAGACGCCAAAGTATTCAAACTGCGAATGAGAGGAAAGGAACAGACAGTCTCAATAGAGAGACTAAAACCAGCATACGTACTTAACTCAGAAACTAGTCCGGATACTCGTCAGCTGGAAAATGAAAAATCAGATACCGCTCCTGGTCCTGAAAGCAAAGATGCAAACATAAAAACAACACGGTCAAGGAGAAATGTGAGATTCCCAGATTATTATCGCCCATCCTAGGGTGGTCTCTGGGGGGGAGTCCTGTGGCGTTGCCACAACACTTATAATATATTTATATACGTATACGTAATTTATTATTACTACAAACTAATACTTTTGCTTTAGCGATGTACTCCACCCGAAGAATAGTCGCGCTTATACCAATCGTGTCGTACAGAACGAACGCGACTCAACGGTTGAAGACAAAGGAAGTCGACTGCGCGCGCACCTTGACATAACCATCTTTCACCGCACCATTCTGACACAGGCCTCGCGAGGGACGCACGGTACTTCGCTCCGCAACCAGCTACAGTTTCCGAGGCATACCTACTATCCTTACCTATGCTTATTGTGCTTTACATTTAAACTAGATTTGTTAGTGTTGAATAAACGGAGGTGTTAAAATGTCTGAAGTGTTTTGATTGCAACAATCAGAAAGGCATATCACCCCAACACACACTACAAACCTTAGGGGGTTTGTTAATAAAGTAAAACCTAGATCCAAACCCGCGGAACACTACCTGTGTTCCGCGACCCACACCCGCACGACTAAATAATATAATGAACTTATGTACCTATGCACCTATGTAAGAACAACGTTCTAATTTGACAAATAGATACCTACCTACTAAGTACTTACACGTACACAATCTACCTATTTTGTGTAGATATCGAGCACATTGCCAATAGGCATCTTTCATCTCATTCGATCATGATTGCACGCGATCCGCAGCGCTGCAGGCTGGCAACGACACGCGTCGCAGCGTCAAAGCTGCAACGGTAGGTAGATACCTACCAGCCATATACAGATCTATTGCTCGGCTATTCGATGCATAATTTTCACCATCTTTGACTGCGGTTTTTATAAATTCACTTAAAGACGCTCTAGCTTTCCACCGCGCTGCAAGCACCATCTAGCGCCTATGTAGGCGAAACAAAATAGCTCGAAGAATAGCCCGACTTATGAGGATCCTGTTTCGTTGTATGAGGTATCTGTACTAGTATAATGTTATGTTATCTGTGCCCTTACCTACTGAATGATAATTTATTAACTATTGAATTGTTGTATTTTTTAGTAGTCTTACTTTCACTGTACCAACTCAACTATTTAATTAATTAGTTAATTAAACAGTATTTTATACAAGTGTTTCTCACCGACCACAGAACAGAGCGGACTCTTCAAACACACCCTGTGTTTGAAGAGTCCGCTCTGTTGCATTGTCCGCACTGCAACTAAACAGAAGAGATCTCACTCAACCCTAATTTATACATCATACTAAATAAAAATATTTTTTCATAACTACATAGTATAAATTTTTCCCTATGTATGCTTAGATCTTTAAAACTACGCAACGGATTTTGACGCGGTTTTTTTAATAGATAAAATGATTGAAGAGGAAGGTTTATATGTATAATACATGCATAATATAGTAGAGAAACACTGATAATTTTAGAGGTTTCTAATGTGATGTCGTAAATAAACACATTTTTTTGCGTTTACATTGCAAACGCTGGTTGAACCCTACGAGATAGATCAAAATAATGTACTACCAGTATTGTACACCTTAAAAAGGTCAACAAAATGTCCGCGATGGTAATGTCTATCTCTTAGGTTATTATATTCTCTTAGATAACGTTGTATATAAAGACATTCTGTAGTATATATAGTATCAGCATTGCACCCGTGCGATACCAAATGTTAGGCTGGCTGTTTTACCCTAATTGGCTCAACTCACCCTCGACAGCAGACAGTGCAGCATGGCCATATCACATTCGCAAGTGTAGACCTCGAGCGCGCGATGTCGCACCAGCGCCGCCGTCACGTACACCGGGAACAGCGGCGCCGCGCACAGGAAGTAGTCGTACAGTCGCACCACGTCTGTGTACCGGTTGAGGCTGTGTCCGAACCACGTCAGGTACCACGGCAGAGCGAACATTGTGCCTACCCCCGCTCTGGAAATTAAACGTCGCGGACATTCATATCTATTTGCATTTCAAATCAGTTATCTAAATCCAATCTAAACTAATATTATAAGGAAAAACGATTAGATTTTTGATGTAACGTCTTTTTTTAGCTTTCGTAAAAAGAGACCGAAGTGTGTAACAGGAAGCCGGAAGCCGCGGTATTTGATTTGATCAATTAGCGCGCGCGGTGGTAGAGTTGGCAGTCGGATGGTACCAACCCCTTTTCCGAAAGGTTGGTACTGTCAGCCAACAGTGTTATGTATAAAGTGTGCTGTTAAAATAATTCAGGATATAATGTTAATATAATTTCCAACGTGAGGTGTCAGATGCGACTACTACTACTCGCTCGGCTCGCTCGATTTTTTTGTATGTTTGTTTGTAATCTAAAAACATATTTCACTTATAGAACGCTACACATCAGCGAATAACGTGAGCTGTATTTTTAATGCCAAAACAATTAGAGATCTCTACGAAAATTGCAATAATGTAACCAAAGGAATCAACAATTTATATATTATAAAATATATATTTTCATCCTCAAAACCACTCTCTCAGTCCACAGATCAATAATTAATTCTGCTGAATACGAGTTTGTGACAAGTCGTAGAGTATATAGATTAGTTACCCCATTAGTCAATACAAGCTTTGCCCAACGACTCGGTATTTTTAATAGAATACACACATATAACACAGTAGTTAAGTTTTGCGATATCAAGAACAGATCAGAAATTGAAGAAAAAAGTATCATATTAAATTGGCTTTCTACGTTGTCATATGATAGCACTGAATCTGTAATAAGTGTCGTTATTTAGAAGACATTATGCAGTCATTTGTGTCTCTTATTGCTGCTGTTATATTTTTGCATTTTAGGTATGTGTAGGTGTATGTGCATGTTTATGTGTGCATATGTATGTATATATATATATATACACGCATATGCATATATATATGTATATGTACATGTAGTGTAAGAATATATATATATATATATATATTTTAAATATTTTAGTGGTACCTTCCCACATTGTTATTAAAAACATAAATGTACTTAATATGTCTGTCTGAAGTGTTATAATGCTAAAATATGTATAACCGGGATACAGGTTTCCTCGATACAGGCTTTGCCTAGTGAGGAAGCCAACATATATTTCACTATGTAGAATAAGTTCGCTGCAAAACATGGAGTGTTTCCATTGTCCTACCATTAGACTAGGTATTGCTATAGTCATAAGGATTTACTCTGTTTTTGCTGTAATAAAATATTTTTTCATTTCATTTTCATTTTTCATTTGCCTATAAAACTTATTATTTAGCGTGTGCTTTGAAATCTATTGATGATTATATAAAATAATATCTAAATTCTGTCGCCTTCGCACGGGTGCAGCGAAGGGAAGGGAATCACTAGTAATTATTACAATCATATGGAACAATATAAAACGTCTGACAAGCTAAATGAGTACATGAGCGAAATTGAAAATATTAAGAAAGAAAGAGTAAAATAATTATTTATTTTATGTACCAATAATTTATATCCGCACTCACTTAATAGAACGTGCTACTTAGATTAATTTGATAAAGAAAATCTATCCTAAGGAGTAACTTAACAAACTATTGAGGACTCGTAACTGACACTTGTGTTTGAGGTAAGTATGTGTAACGTGTTTGAGGGAAGTATGCGTGTTATATAATTGTAACAAAGAATTAAAATGAAGAATAAAACAACAAAATGAATAAAACTAACGAAGTAGGAAAGTAACAAAAAGTGTTGACCTGTGTGTATGTGTGTAGGGGTTTGTGTGAGAGTGTGGTTGTGGGTGCATGTAGGTGTAACAGTAAAATCGGTTTAATACATTCCTTCCTATAACGCTAACGCTTGCTACGCTGGTCTTTCTATATTTACATTTAAACTTAAATCCATACTACTATTATAAATTCCAAAGTTTCTCAGTCTACACGTCTGCATGACTCGAAGAGCATTTAATTTTGTTTTACATTTGTATTTTTGCATTTTATTAATTTAGTTAGACATAATAACTGATGGGAGAAGCCAGTGGCTCCTGAAACACAGTTTTTACTATTTCGGGAGCCTATAGATTCATTATAGAACTGTAACAGTGTATTATGTCAATAAATTTATTTTTGTTTGTTTGATTGATAGGTACTTTTTCACAGCTAAACGGCTGAAAAGATTGTAAATTGTAAGGATATGTTATCTTGGGGAAAAACATAAGCTACTTTTTATCTAGGTATCATGCGTGCGAAGCCGCGGTGCAATTAGTAAGACATAAATATAAGTAAAACCTAAGAAATAATTTATTCTTATAAGTGGTTTATTTACTCGCACAATACTAATGTTGTGTAACCCTGTGTTTTGGTATGTTGTTTGCGCCGATAATTCAACAAGCTTGACCAAACAATTGACTCTTGAACAGAAAAATAATAATAATCAAATAATGTCGACCATATCCAAAGCCGTGAAGGCAGTGGCCAAGACTGCAATTCCCACCGAGAAACCCAAGGTGGTTCGTTCAATAACAACTCAGCGGGCGCCACGGTCACTACTTAATACATGTATTGTGTTATTGTGTTAGTTAATGAGAAATTGAAACATGAATCAAGGGTCTAACGACAAGCAAAATACGAATCTAGGGTAGTACAAAGTTCGTATGAGTTCAACTCTGGTAATGAATTAGACAGATTAGACGTCTAAAAGTAATAATTAAAAGAGAAGAGAAAAGAATTGAAAGATTTTTTATATAGGCAATTGAAGGACGCCAACCAGACTCACTAAGATCGCTATATATTGATAACTCTATTATCCATCCCTGGAATGTACTCACTTGTCTAAATAGTCAGCGAGTTCCTTCTCAGCTCGCGCCAGGACTGGCAGCATATAGTTGAGGAGATGCTGCGTGGGCTGCATCGTGATCTGCATAAAGGGAGCCAGCGGCGCGCGCGGTCCGTGCGACAGCCGACACAGCAGAGGGAACGAGGCGCGGTCGCCGCATACCAGCAGCAGTGTGATCGCTACGTCGTGGTAACCCTGAATTAAACATACATTATGATAAACACAGGTTTTTCTCTAGTGTTATGATGAAGGCACTGAGATTTCTAATATTCTCTCGAAATCGAAATAGTTTCGATGGTTTCATCGACAAAATATTACGTGAATAAAACCCGTTTTTATCAACTTATACCTACAGCATACGAAAGTTTAGAAACTAAATGAATTTAATAAACTATACAAAAACACCTTTATAATAATATTTCAAATGCATTGAATGTTTTTTTTTTATGTTAGAGGGTAACATAAAAAAACATTCAATGCATTTGAAACAAAACTAATTCAATATTTTTCTGATAATTACTTATCAAATGCATTGAAAAAATCTGCTATCTGCTTTTGACTGGCCTGTCAGCTCAGTTGAGTTGAGAAGTTGAGGGTTCGATTCCCTCCCAGGATACACATTTGTGTGACGAACATAATAAGTATGTATGTATTTAAAAATATATAAGTATTCTTTCAACCATCTAGTCAGGTAAACTTGTATGCATATCTTGGCTACGATCCCTATCTAACGATGACACTGAGAACCTCTTGATAACTCAAACATAATAATTTTGCTGATATTTATAGTACAATTTACTTAAACTCATAGCCTATACACACACACACACACACACACACACACACACACACACACACATACATACACAGAACTGTTTAGTTTTTTTTTTTAGTTCACTGTTTAGTTCACACAGTATTAATTCTTTTATATAATTTTCACTCAAAACGGGATATTTACCATGATATATGAGTTTTTCTGCTTCTCGATATTTCGGCACAGTTGCATGCGCCATGATCACGAGATAAACTCGTGTTTTGAGTTTATCTCGTGATCATGGCGCATGCAACTGTGCCGAAATATCGAGAAGCAGAAAAACTCATATATCATGGTAAATATCCCGTTTTGAGTGAAAATTATGTGCAAAACCATGATAGTTTTAAAAGTTAATTCTTTTATATTAAATTTTAGTTATAATTCTGTTATTGAATAGACTACCGTTTAATATTATATCATTTAGTTTAACAAAGCTTGTCCTGGAACATTGTCCTTCCTTGCTAGAGAGCAGGGCGCTGACTCTGCCCTACAGTTTCTAACTTTTGCAGTTGTCAACGTTTTCACTCGTTTTTTTGTGTTCCATGTGTTAAAGGATCCAAATAAATATTTTTAGAATTTTTGAATTTTGAACCTGTCTATAATTTTTTTACGAAACGAACTTTTATGCCTTATGTTAATGATTTCCCAAGTACGTGACCTATGTCTTTTTGAGAACAAATTCTTTAAACCTAAATCCACATGGGTTTGATTATCGATGCTAGGCATGCGAGATGTCGAATATCAGCCGGACATTCGCCCGCCACGTACCGAGGTCATCGAGCTTAATAGCATTGAGCAAAACATTAGTCACAACACAATGTAACCAAATACTAATCTAATCCAATCCGAACATAAATAAATATGATCAAACTGGATCAAACCAACGCAAACAAGTTAGTGACGTCACAGATTGCCACAGCAAGACCTACCTATACTGATTTATATTAAAAGATAACTTGCTAGCTGCAGGAGTTCATGAGTGATGAGAACCTGAACCTGCTCAGCGGGTATCATCAGAAATAAAAACTCGTATGAATCTGGCGGACAGACCACAGAGGGTATCAAATTACTTACGTATCCTATTAATAATATATATGCGAAAGTATGTTTAGACATTTGGATATTTATTTTATTGGTTACTCGAACTTTACCGGAATGAGCACTTATGTATATAAAGAACAATTTATAAGTTGGTTTGTAGCAGAACGAGACGGGTGATGAAAATCATTGCGCTCAATAATTACATTAATAATTTGATTGGCTTATCACCTCAGTTGTCAGCTATGCCTTCTGCGCTGTAAATTGAAGGATCGATTCCCTCCCAGGATAAAAAAATGTGATGTAGGTTGAGGGATCGATTCCATCCCAGAACAAAAAATTGAGTGGTGAACATAGGTGTTTGTTCTGTGTCTGGGTGTTATAAATTATCATACGTATTTAAAAATATACAAGCGTTATATCAGTCATCTGGTCACCATAATACAAACTATGCTTAGTTTGGGGCTAGACGCTGTTGTGTGCATTGGTCCACTAATAAAAAAAATGGCTGAACCTGGATTTGGATTAACATATTATAGGCTACTTTCTATCCTCGTATGACGCTGGTAAAGCAGTAGATGCAGCTAGTATATAGATAAGGATATGATTTATGTATTAAACATACACTCATTTAACCCCCCTTGGGGAACTATAATATATTTTTGTAGAACTTGAAAAATGAAAAAAAAATCGGGTTGCACCCGGCCGACAGAAGTGAAAACTTATTTTGGCGCGTTAGAGTTTAGTAACAAATCACTTCAAAATCAGTAACTATGGCGACTGCCAATCAAATACTACGAACGAACGAGCGAACACAGATGATGCAATATTTTTTGTTCAGAATGTAGATAATATATCAAAGAACCTAACTCAGTAAACATCTTCATACAAAAGTAGACTGTAAACATGTGAGTTAAGGTTCATAATCAAATGAGGCAAGCGCGGCAGCCGCCTGCGTCTCGCCCCAGACGGTAACGGTGTCGCGAATCCAGAGGTTTTACCTCATCTAAAAATATGCGTACCGCGCTAAAAGAAGTTTTCACTTCAAAAAAAGAACCGGGCGTCTATTTGGCATCAACAGACCGATTTATATGTATTGAACGATAACGTCGTTCGAATTCAGTCGAACATAAAATTGTTTGTTGTTAAATTCAAAGTAACGTTGATACGTTAATTAGAGTAGGGTTTTGCATAATTATTGTCCCGATATAACCATCGTGTTCCCCAGGGATTATTTGGCTTAAAAAACAACAACAATGTATGCCAAAGAATCCATGTATATCGGGACAATAACTGTGGAAAACCTTACTACATTTGGCAAAAAAAAAAGGAAAAAGCAATGGCTTTTTACACGAGTAATACGAATACCTACCTACCAAATACAAAAATCACCCACATTGTTATGTTTGTTGACACACTGAGTCATTGCATAACAGATAACGGGGCAATGACAATGGCATTAACTGTAAACATTCCCAAGAACAAGTCAAGAATACCAAGTTCTCCAAGGCTAGTGTTTTTTCAACACAATAAATGTGTACAAAAAGTGCATTATTTGGAGAATCGCTTTTAGTGCATGTGAGCGTTTCCGAGCTGTTCTGGATACAACACTTGTTACGCTAATATGGAGGCCTTTAGGCGGCCAATGATGAGGTTTTTAGCAATAATTCTCCTACCCTACAGCCAAGCCTGTTCATGGATCCGACAGCAAACCATCACCCTACATCAGAACTACTGGGCTACTACTTAAAAAGGTTTGGTAGTAGGCCATCTACTTAAACTCCCAATACTCCTTAGTCTCAAACGTGACAAACTCCAGACTTATTGTCACAGGCACATTTCTGCATTGTCACAGGCTACTGTTCACTAAGTATACACTTATTTACTGGGTGTTACAGACAGCCTACCTACTACCTACTATGCAAATGATGTTAGAGCGAGGATGAGAGCATGTGCTCTTAGAGTGCAGTGTGGATCACAAACAAGCATTTTTTACGCCCAGGGAGGCCTGTACCGGCGTCAGCGAGCTGCTGACATTCCCGGAGGATACCGAGTGGAAGCGGTAAACAGCGTCCATTCACACAAGCAGAAAGGACCCACCAGCGGCCTAGTTACAGAAAGTTTGAGTACCAAGAGGCTTTCAAAATCCCACCTCTTGCACCTAATATCAATTTGGTACCTACATATATACTGTATAAATTACTGGTACTGTTTGGCTTTAATTTAATGTATAAAATGATGTAAGCTTTGAATAAGCTCTCCAGTCAATATTTTAGTTTGATGAGATCATCTTAACTATTAACGGTATATACTAATGTTAGATCATCAAAAAAACTTGGAACTAGCCAAATGATGATGTAATTATATTATTCCCATCTGGCTTGTGCTACTTTAATATAACATGATATTGAACCTAGTAGAAATTACGCTTAGCAATAAGTCAGCCAAATGTATCACACTATTTGTGGAATCCATTGTATTGGTTTGTGTGGTGATCAAATAAAAATGAATGACCTGCCAATGTTTTTACTCAGATGCAATGTAGGTGTACAATACATTACACACAAATTCGTCATTGTCATTGGTCAAATCCTGTATGCCTGAAATGCCAGTTCTGTTGGTCACCAGTGTATAATAACTCAAACACACAACAGAGCGGACATGTTGTTACATACAAAGTGCATGCTCCACGCTATACAATGCACAAACAGTACACAGTACCAGATGGCACAATTAGTTGATCTCACAGTTTGCAGATGAGTCCAAATTTACAGTAAAAAAATTGTACACACACAAGTATAATGTTGCCAATAAGTATTTCTTCTCATTGAAACAATTAAGTTTAGTGAAGAGGCATTTTTAAACTAGACTATCTTGACCTGGCTCTCTATCAATTATACATACCTGGTAGTATTTTAAATGTGGATACATTATGATGACCCTGAGGATGAGAACAGTCAGCTGATCCTGTAACGCCACTCTCTGTTCATATGGAATGCCAGGCGGAAACCGTTTCAGTGACCGATTCACATCTAGCACCACCTATAGATGAAATTACAATCTTTAATTAAATTTTAACATCTTGAGAGTTTATAATCAAGCTATAATATAATTGGTATATAAAGATATAATCTTTTCCGTTGATCCCTTTTCCAATATAATTTGATAGGACCTACTGAGACAAAAAAATCTCAGCTGTCCCGTTAGTTGCCATTACATGGTTTACTGAGACTAAATATTTAACATCCAATCTAAGCTCCCACTGCTTCCCTCGGCTGAGCAAAGGCCATCTTTCCCTTCATTTATCCTGTATAACATTAAATACAAAAATTATTATGAATACAATAATTAGCATGTGTAGCAAGTGGTTGTGTGGTTCCTGCCAAAACATTGTTGTATTTACTGTAACTTTCATTTGATGTTGTCATACTCATATTATATGAAATTTATTTTACTATAACAGTCAAATGAGCATTTTACCTGATTATATTCACTATGCGTAGAAAGTTCATCCAAAGATGGAGGCTCAGTCATCTCTTCCTCTGTCACCCCAACAAGTAATGGCCAAATCTTTCTCCGGAAATCATCTGACACAAATTATAAATATATTTTAAAATACTTATAATGCAAGGTGCAACAAACTGTTACCATTCATCTATGCACAGGACAATATACAATAGGACAATTTAAGGTTGTCTGGCAGAGATTGTTACATAGCGATAAGACCGCCCATTGTACTACCGACTAGCAAAACATTGTTATTTTTGTTTCTACTTATAAATAAATAAATAATCCCCCGGACATTTCACACAGCATCATCTGACCCCAAAGTAAGCAGAGCTTGTGTTATGATGACTGATATACTACTTATAAACTTTTTTTTTTTTTTTGTAAATACATTCATATTAATATTATTAATATTATACATAGAAACACCCAGACCCAAGACAAATACTTGCAGATCATACAAACATTTGTCTCGCGGCGGGAATCGAACCCGCAACCTTCTGCGTCTCAGCCGAACCTTAAGTTAACTGCACCACAGAGGTCGTCATATTTGTACATTGTACTTGTATATTTGGTGTGCAATAAAGTATTATCTATCTATCTATACAAACCATTAATTAGACCTCCTTTACTCATTGCAAAATGCTGCCATTGCTCCAAATTCACTGAATCAGGGTCACACAAACATTTCTCGATCTCTTTCCTTTTCTCAGTAATATCTGGGTCCTCATAATCGAATTCTGAAATAAATTTATCATCATGAAATGTCAAGTTACTGGGTTCTGTCGGACTTTCACTAAAAGTAAGCACCGACCTGAACAAAATGATAGGCTACAAAGTCTCCAACCCATAGTGAAACTATAAATTGGTGAAATAATTAGAAAGTAGGCGTAATTGTTTACAATAGATACCTTGGTCGAATTTCAGCTCAGAAGGTGTAGATATGTCATCAATATTTTTGGTGTGATTCAACTCGAACGGCTGCTTCTTTTGCGTCGGTGAACAGTCTCCATTTAAATTACACTTATTACCGATTTCGGCGTCTAAATTATTACAATCCATTTTGGAAAGGAAAATAATAAACCAGCGTAAACATTACCAATCCAACAAACACCATACATACATACGTGCTGGCTGTGACGATTTTGATCTGAACATGAACTGACTTTCTTTCATTGACACTGACACTGACTGTGACTGATCACTAATATGTCCGATGTCATTGACAATGACATGTCAACACATTTGGCACGATGGCACGGAGCACGGTACACACGGAAAAGCAAATTAAATTAACTCTCAACTCAACCCCGACCAATCATCGCTGGCATATCACAAGATAGTTGGTTGTCTCTAGCATTCTACACCGAAACCCAGGTATCACAGTGCTTTTTTTGCTTCCTCCAAATATCTGCCGGAATGGTTGGACAAAGTGGCGCATAAAATAACGAATAGAGCTATTAGTCAAACTTCGGCGCACTAGGGTGCCGTCGCTGCAGTGCAGCTACGAGGCCAACCAATAGACTCGCAAGCCTCTGTCCGATAACTCGGCGTTGATATCGATAGGTCCCTAATAATGAACGCGAATGTAAAGCTTAAATAAAATAATTTTTCAATGTTTTTATGTCGCACCTTTTTTAAGGCCACTAATTTGTATTACCGTGTAAATTTTCTTAACGAGAAGACGAATAGTATGTGAGCCAGAGCTCTGATTAGGGCCGGACAGACGGAGAATGCTAAACTATGAGGGACAGATCAATTTAACAATTTTGCTAACAATACCAATACCAATACATTAGCTGTTTTTGCTTTCTCCAAGTATTGGCTTTTCAGCATACCAATTAGTACAAACTTCTATACACAACGCGCGTTAAGATAGCTGACCTGCAACGAAAATACCTACCTAGTGATGTCGCCTAAACTGTTTTTACCGCATTCGTTCTAAGTGGGTTTGAGCATGATCTGAAATTGTCTATTAGAGTACCTACTAAAGAAAAGCCATATTTATATGCAGTTTAAATAACTTTTGTTGTGGCTTTTAGATAATAAATTGGCATAATCTAAAATATATTATTGAACTAAAATCCGCCAATCTACTCCTAATAAGCTAGACACAATCGTGCACTACCCTCCTGTAGTTGTAAGTATAATGCATTTTCATGAGTATTGCAATAATGATTACCTACTTACCGCGGTACCCTCCCACTTACCTTCATGAATTAGTTAATTACTTAATTCTGTATGCACTTACATTGTGAATCTCCGTCTACCCGCAGCTGGGAAAAAAGGTGTGAATTTGTATGTAACTATCAATCATCCTATCCTACTAATAAAAATGTGATAATTTCTGGTTTATGCGAATGTTTGGATGTTTAATTGCGACTTAATAATGTCTTAACGGAATTAGATGAGAGAAAAATACATTAAAGTATTACGACTAAGGACATTAGGACATTAAACTCTTTTGTAAAACGACAAATAGCTTGAATTCCAAGCCGAGCCTTCCGGTGAGTGTGGCGGGTGTGCATGATCCTGTTGATATAGCTAGAGTTTTCGAGGGTCACTTTAGAGTAGACTCGCCCCTCGGGCCTTCGTCTGCGGTGTGATGATGAGTGTCGTACCGATAACCTGAGTGTTCGATTTTCTGCAAAAGATGTTGCAGGCTTAATTAAAAACATGGTCCGCGGTAAATCTCCAGGCTATGACAGCCTCAGCATCGAACATCTGCAGTACGCGGGTGTCCATCTACCTAGGGTACTATCGTTGCTTTTTAACCTTTGTGTGAGTCACTCGTATCTGCCTGAGAAGCTCATGCGTACCACAGTAGTACCTATAGTTAAAAACAAAACCGGTGATGCTTCGCACTTAGCTAACTATAGGCCGATCTCACTAGCTACTATTGTGGCTAAAGTGCTGGACAGTTTGCTTGATCGATATCTAGGTAAGCACACTAAACTAAATGATGCACAGTTTGGGTTTCGGCCAGGGCTGTCTACTGAAAGTGCTATCTTGTGTCTCAAGCAGACTGTTTAGTACTACACAGCCAGAAAAACGGCGGTCTATGCATGCTACCTGGACCTGTCCAAGGCATTTGACCTGGTGTCGTATGACCTATTATGGAAAAAGCTGAAGCAGGAGACAGGTTTGCTCCTTTGGCTGGTAGCATTATTTAGTTTTTGGTATGGTCACCAAACGAATACAGTGAAGTGGGCCGGGAGTTTCTCTGACAGGTACCTACGGGTTGGAGTGTGGTGTGCGCCAGGGTGGAATCTCTTCTCCGACTCTCTAATCTTTACATGAACAGTTTAATAGATGAACTCAGTAACACCAAAATCGACTGTCACATAGATGGCACTTGTGTCAATAATATCAGCTACGCTGACGATATGGTGTTACCGAGTCCATCGATAGGGGGTCTGCGTAAGCTGTTAAGTTTGTGTTAGTCCTATGCGTTGGCCCAGGGGCTCAGATACAATGTGAAAAAAGTGAGTATATGATGTTTAAGGCCGGGACTAAATGTTACTCTACTGTGCCACCGATCTACCTAGACGGAATTCAGCTCAATCGCGTTCCACAGTTCAAGTATCTGGGCCACTGGGTGACCGAGGACCTAAATGACTGTGTTGACATGGAGAGGGAGCGCAGGGCGTTATCAGTACGAGGTAATATGCTGGTTCGTAGGTTCACTCGTTGTGCCAGACAGGTGAAGGTGACTCTTTTTAAGGCCTACTGCCAGTCATTGTACACGAGCAGCCTGTGGGTCAACTATACAATAAAGACATACGACGCACTGCACGTACAATATAACAACGTGTTTAGGGTGATGTTGGGGCTACCGCGCTACTGCAGTGCGTCAGGAATGTTTTGTGAGGCTCGAACAGACGGCTTTCACGCTATCATGAGAAAGCGGTGTGCGTCACTCCTGAAGCACCTGAGCGGGAGCACCAAAACTATTCTAAACACGTCAGACAGGTGGGATTTTCCGTTGCTGGCGCACTAGATACGCCTGCACAAGACGGTGGTGTAGGTGTGGTCATGGTGCCAGCAATCTAAAATCCAAAATTTGGAAAATTAATTTATTTTATAATTGTTTTCGTTTTATTTCTGTGTATTTCATGTTTTTATTTTTGTGTAAATAATTGTATAGTATTCATTTTAAAAAAGTTCTCATCATATGAGCTTAAAGCTTAAAATAAACAATTTTTATTTATTTAATAACAGCTATCCCGGCGAATTTCGCTTCGCCTTCATATATTTTACTTAACAATACATATATGTAGCGTACTGTAGGTGAAATATTTTTTCAAATCGGTTGACATTTTTGAGTTTATCCGTTACAAAAAATTTTACAAACTTACAAACAAACAAATCTTTTCATAATATTATGGTACCTATACATGTATTATTTGAAGTAATATATTAATAATGATCGTTTTAAACGGTCCTTAGATAGCTCAACTGTCTCACGTGTATTTTATATTATTTTGTACATTTCTGTAATTATTTCTGTAAATAAATGACTTTTTGCTTTATATTACACAGTTTATGACAATAAAATAAGACACTGGCATCAGTTCCATGTTTCGAACTAGTATATTGTTGTATCCATGTAGGTATGTACCTTCCACGTAGGTACATACCTACATATTCCTAGCTAGAAGCAAATAGCCTTTCACCCAATGAAAATATTTTTTATTCGATGATTTAATTTATCTATGGTACAAAATGAAATGCCAAAATATGTCAATCCATGTCAGTCAGCCAACCAGATTGAAATTTCGTAAAATAAAATTTGTTAAATATCAAAAAATATAGCAAGTAAATACTTAGGTACCTACCTACACACCTACTACATACATAATGGATATTGTAAATAACAAAGATGAAAACATTCGAAAAATTGAAGACATTATAGACATTCAAAAAGCTAATGGAATTTATTCCATGCGGCAAGTGGCCTTCTATCTACCCTCGGACTCCGAAAGCAATGTTTCAGCAATTTTAGCAAAAAGCTTAGAATCTGGTTTAACACAAACAAAGTCTGATTGTTCAGAGAAAAAGAAATCGAAGAAAGTCAGATCTAAGCGACACAAAAGTCCCATGCCTGATGTTATGTCTTGGCCCAGTGATTCCGACATCTCCGTTCTCAGAATGCAGCTGTATCTGAGCAATGATATCAAAGAGAAAGTTGGTAATGTAATTCCCGGAGACGGACTCCATCAACCGGATGGTTCCTCGATGGTGAACCTAGCGACACTTATACGCCAATCGCAAACAGCATCAAAGCACAGCATAAATATCGAGGAATACTTGCTGCCTTTGACTTCTTGGGAGAGTGATCAGGAACCTGAATGTAAAAATAAAATTGTCGAGGAAACTAGCTCTCAGAATGTTCTTCAGTTTAATCAGGAATTGGAAGTGCTTGATGCATTATCTAACCTTAACCCTGAGAATGAGAAAGAACTAACTTGCTATAACGATAGCGAAATGCAATCGGATACGAGTACAAAATCAAAAATAGCAAGGTTCCTTCGCTTGTACTTCTGTCCGTGTTGCACTTGTCTTTACAATATAGAAAATAATATGAAAATGCGCGGAAAATTGTCTATTTACAACTCTACGCAACATGATGAATTGAACAAGTGTTAGTCTGGTTATTGGTTGGTAGGTATCCAGGGTTTGCTTATTTTGTTATTAAAATTGTGAAGTGTCTTTTTGATTCGAATAAAATACCAGATGCATTCCAGCTTTTTATGAGAAGAGCGTTAGCAATTGCTATTATAAAACAGCAGGCTCTACCTATCTAGCTATTACCAAACTACTTACTTTCGTATGGTACTTCAACAAACCTTAGCCTAACTCTACCTTACGAATCAATGACCTTTTCCGTTCCACTTTACCTGCCTGCCGAATTTACAGTCTTGCTTCAGGTAAAAATGCTACAGGTTGGGTTGCCGGTTGGCTTATCGCATTTTATTTTCTTTGCTTTTGCACCTACCTACCTGGTATTCCTGCATAAAATAAGCGGCTGCCTTTAACTAACCATCGGGCAAACGGAAGATTAATGTCTTTGGCCAAAGAATTTTCAAAAGTTAAGTATCTATACTTGTTACGTGCCTCTGTACCAACATTGCGTTAATTTTTGTTTAGTATGACTAGATTGCCATTTGCAGTAAGTAAGTAAACATGCATCTATTTAAAATTAAATCGATGACCATACGTAAGTAATATTTCGGTTGTTAGTTCAAGTACCTACCTACTGTCGTTGCACTTGATTTCTATCATGGTAAAAAATGCATTTCTCATGATTGTGGTCTTAATGGGCCTCACTCAACATCTTTGTAGACTTTTGCATCACTTTCGATTTTAAAACCAACCACTTCAATCAATCTTTAGACAGAGACGACACGCATAATTTATTTTTCCTTACATCCGTATCAAATCACTTAGAGATCGATCTAATTTCAAGAACAAATTAATTTTACTGAATTTGTTAGTTTCACGTTGTGTTGCTAAACGGTTTCATTTTAGGAGGTAGAAATGTAGTCATACAAGCTGTTGGTTATTCTGTGTAGATGCAGCTACTGCCTACCGCGGTGCAAGTTATAAAGCCCAGAGAAAGCACAGCGGCCAAACAGTCTCGCTCGTCCCGCTCGGCCGTGTTACTGCGAGCCCAATTTTGTTCGCGCTTTTCTAACGTGCGCAGTGTTGCATCTCTCGGGAAAATAATTACAACATGGAAATGAGGTAAGCGAATTTTAATTCTTTCAGTTTTTTAATAGGGTTTTATTAAAGGCATTTATATTTTTTTGTAACTACGCCGTTAGCTCTATAAAAAGCAATCAAAAAGCTAATCAAGTTAAACTTAGGTAGGTAAGTACCTGCTTGGTTAAAAAAGTGAAACACTTTCATTTTAGATCTTCTGGGCGTCTGAAAGTCAGTTTTGCACAGTGATGTAAGATCTTAAATTACATACTCATTATTGCACTAAAGTCTGGTTCCACCAATACATTAATCAGTGGTTATCAACTTTCAATAACCTACTTACCTAACCATAACCAGGCAAGAAAATTAGACTGGTTAGGTTACCTTGCCTACGAGTACGTCTGCATAATGTTAATAATTTTAATCTAAATTTCTATAAATGTATGCTGATAAAAAAAAATAGGTTTGTCGGTTTCTACATAATAACAAAATCTTAAGCCTGCAAAACATTTTACTCAATTTAATTGCTTACCTCGAAACACTTTAGCCGAACAAATTATTTATGCTGTGAAAATTGTGAAATTGAATTGTCTAAATAAAAGGCATTATTTTTTCACTGTACAATTGCAGTTCAAGGTCGATTTAAGACGTAAAAAGTGTCTACCCGACCGATTGAGTACAGTAGTGATATCAAATACTATTATACTAGCCGACCAAGTAATTATAGGTACCTACGTACAAAGCGTGATATTTGGATGAATGAAGGTTTTTATTAAACTAATGCGTTTACAAAAAAACACCTGGTTCTTCTGTCAGGTTTACAACATTCTGAGAAATATCTTAACTTACTTCAGGATGGAATTCTGTAAATATAAAATACTTATATTCCTACCCAGGCACCTATTACGTTACATCTCAATTTACACTAGAACGGACACTACGGAAATGAGAGATTACATTACCAAAACAAATCCACGCGGATATAATTAAATTAGACAATATAAGTAGATACTTACATACAAATATACACTAACTGGTCTATGATTACTAGCTATAACAAACCAGCACTTAAATATGCAAATCTTCAACAGCTCGATAAAGAAAGCGTCAGGACTTACGACACAAAATAAACAATCCAAACTTTGCACTTTATATTTTTAGACCGTCAACTCTATATTAGACAGTCATTTATATTCCATCTTAATTAATTATTATACACAGAAGACATACAATTAAACAGAGAAAATATGTACAAAAGCGAGCTTAATCCTGATAAGACTTAACTACCTACATTTGTATGTATTGTTGCTTTTTTTCGGTTTTTATGCAGTATTAGAAAAACGGACGGATTTGTAATTTTGCCTAACCACAATTTTTTTTTGAAACTGGATTAGAAAAACGGACGTACCGTTTTTCCAATCCTGTTATTTTTTTTATAAAATAATCAAGAACGTTATATTTAGAAAGATTCTTAAGTGCCTTGATTAAGTACTTTGCCTAGCACACCGTAATTGTCATCCATATCAGAAGTGTATCACTTTGTCACTGATAATGTTGTATCTAATACCTTTAAACGAGCAATTCTTGTATATATGTATATAATAATCTGAATCTCGGAAACGGCTCCAACGATTTCCATTAAATTTAGTATGCAAAGGTTTTCGGGGGCGATAAATCGATCTAGTTAGGTGTCTTTTAAAAAAAACGTCGTTTTATCCGTGTATTATATCGAGCAAAGGTCGGTCATCCAAGTACTACACGATGTGTGTGTCTGTTTAAATAAATAAGTACTTTTTCTTCCAAACTTATCGACGGGAATTACGTTAAGTTACTCACCTACCGTTTAGGTAAGTACTACATATTTGAATCAATATGAACAGCATAAACTAGTCTCATGAAAGGCAACTCTTAATCGATAGGTAGGTAGGTACTATTTAGTTTATGTTATTGTATTATCATTACTATTTAATTTATTTTTGAAGGTAATATTAGGTATTGATGTATTTCACTTTTTGTTATCCTGTTAATATGTATGTACATATTATTTTTATCATAAATCACTCATAGTATTTTCATCACCCCATATTCAGCTATGTTGATTTCTATCCATCCAAAGGTTGTCTGGCAGAGATCGCTATCTAGCGATAAGACCGACCATTGTACTACCGTGTAGCTAAACATTGTTTTTTATAACAGTCTAATGTATTTGTGATGTGCAAAAAAGTATTTTCTATTCTATTTTATTCTATTCTACTTGGGTACAATAACAGCATCACTTTAAATACCTACCTAGACATCTCTAAGGCTCCTTTTGGTCAGTCATAATCTTTGTTGTTTTGTGGATTTCATTTAGAAATACGTTAACGAAGTTAAAGTTGTTACAAGATCCAAATTCCTTAGCGATTGCCCTACATTTTAGTAGTCTACATCAGTAGGCAAGTCACCCAGGCTCCCCATTGTCTTCTGCACTTGCTAACACCGTGATAATCTCATAATGAGTTCTTCGCCGTGACTATTACTTACAATGTGTTTTTGTTCCACGCTATGACATGCTTGGGCAACTGTTTTGTTTGACACGCAAGAGGAATTCATAGGATTTTATTTTTGGTTTGTTAATAATACCTACATTGTTGCTCATCATTTTATTTGTCTTGATTTCTAAAAAAGACAACCAGGTGACTCCGCTCACATAATCAGATTATCCGAATCAAAGTTCTGATTCGGATAGATCAAATGTTCTCAATTCAATTCACTTTATTTACAAGGTGTAACATTAAAGATTTTAACATTAAAGATACTATCATATGCATTATAAATAGCACAAAACAGCAGGACAAAAAAGCACAGTGAAAAATTTAAATTAGGTAAGTAAATCCTACTTTAAAAAAAACAATCTTAATAAATTAAAGGAACTAATATCTACACTAAATTATCAGACTCGATACTGTTGATATCTCAAACCGTTTTTGCCTTTTTTGACCATTAGGTGTAGAAAAACGGAAAGTGATCTTCTTAGGATTTAGTTTTTGGCATCTTCTTAGTAGAATTAATGTATGCGGCGATGTCCGTAGTTGTTTTAAATATGCAGGGATAGGCTTGTGAAAGGCTAGCAAGTTTTCAATTTTCACACAGCCTCTTGGTTACGTAATGAACGGGACGATGACGCAGATTACTCAACAGTTGATATCGAGATCTTGTTCTGCAAATATTATACAATTGCTTCTAGAACTGGAGCTATAGAGTTGATTTATAGACATTTGACTTTATGTAAAGCAGAAATTTTTGAGCAGTTTTAAAGTAAAAACTACTTTTAAAATCTGTTATTTTAAGGTTGCGTATCATAATTTTTGGCAAGTAGGAACACATATAGGTATTAATAATAAATTTAAATATTGATGGGCAATTCACACAACACCATCTAGCCCGAAAGTAAGCATAGCTTGTATTATGGTGAAAGATGCAACTTCCGTAGGTGCGAGCGCGTTTTTGTCTTAAGAGTAAATCAAACGTCGAAGGATGATGATACCGTCTGATGTTGAACAACCAGTGAATGAGTGATATCAATTTGTCTCGTTACAATCAATGCTTGTATCGTAACAGAAAAAAATATGACTTTGAAAGATACAACAAGCCTCAAAACGTATTTAACACTGATTTTAGTGCATCTATAGACTAAAAGAAATAACATACGAAGATCGCAACCTCTACAAGCATAGTTTATATTATAAATAACTTTTTTGTATATATATATACCTATATATACAAAATATATATATACAAAAAAGTTATTATAGTTAAAAGTTATATGCAATATATATATATATATATATATATATTCCGTAGCTTTCAATTTATGTATTAAACAGAATCCACAGCTCTTAAAAAACAATACTACTTAATCTAACGCATTTTCATGAGAACTCTCGAGCCAAAAGTCTGTTCATGATTTTTACGCGGTCATTTTATGTAGAAATCAATCTAATTTAATCATATTATTAGGAATCATAATAATTCTATCTCCTTACTGTCCATCACTAACCTTCGTGCACAGCAGTGCGTCGAAAAAAAAATAGAAAATATAGATTTTTTTTCTCACACTATACTAAGTAAATAGCATGCATTTTAGCTGCGCAAACTGACGAGTTTGTGACGCCTGACTAGTGTATCTTAAGTAGGTAGAGTACCTTGTGAAAAATCGAGTCTCGAACCATTGCATTTGTATCTTAAAGTACTTACTTAGTTATTTAATTAGAAAGAAAGAAAGAAAAACATATATTTAGCCCACACAAAACAAAAGAGAACACGTGAACAGAAAACAGACTAAATATAGGCCCCAAGGGGAAATTTATACAAACACATATTAGTAAACATTTAAACAACACACAAAAATAAACAAAAATCAACTATGCGTAATAAAATTAGCCCTTCCCGCGAACCAATCAACATTTTAGTGTGGCTAAAAAGGTTCAATCTCAGCATGTGCTACTTCCAGGCACGGAAGTAGTGCTGGTTTTCAGATTGAACCAATCACGACGACTCTTCTACTAACGAATAGACTAATAGATTTTTCTGTTCTATGCCTGTTTACTAACATTAAGTATTTAAAAATACGAATAAATTACAATGAACATATCAGGAATGTTATAATTTGTGACACTAGGTAATTAAAACTATAAACAGAGATACTCAAGTATTCTAAGTTGCGTGTATTCAACAACACATTAGGGACATTACATTAGCAAACATAATAATTACTAGGATACGCTGGAATGTCCGGAAGCGGTTACGCTGTTTTTTTTACAAAACCGGTGATTTCTAAGACAATGACCCGTAACATAGAAATCAAGCTGTTTTATGTACTTACCTAGTTATTTATAACTTTGTTTATGTAAGCAGGTCGGTGTCTGTAAAAAAACTACAATGACCAGCATGTATGTTACCTATGTGGTTATTTCCAGAAAGGAAATTTTAGTTTAGTTCGAAAATAAACCACAAACGTTTCCTTATATCTTTATTAGATATTAGTTGAGTAGCTACTTAGTAGCTACGATAAATACATCAAAAAATATAGGTGCACAAGACCATCTAGCTCTAAACTAAGCATAGCTTGTATTATGGTGACCAGATGGCTGATAAAAATACTAATGTATTTATAATTACGTACATACATAATTATATTTTATAAATTATAGCACAGACACAGAACAAGCATTAATGTTCATGTTCGTCACACAAATGTTTGTAATTGGAAGGAATCGAACCCCCAACCTGCGCAGAAGACAGAGGTACTACAAGCTGAGCTGACATGACAGGCTATTCCAAATCGATTTGTACAATGTTTGAGATGACCTACGTATGTATCCCAAATTACACATTAAACTTACGAAACAAGTCATAAATCTATACATTTGCGATCGCGTGTGAATTATATTCACAAAGACCGATCAATTCTCGCATTACCCAAGCCAAGAGCACGCGCCGCTGATAAATTCCCGCCATTAAGTGATGACACTGACATACAATCTACAAGTGACAGTGACATGCAATAGTCTATCTTGGAACGATGCGAAGTCATAAATCGAGAAGTCATGGGACATGTTGAACTGGATCCTGCTGAATGTTGGGTAATCTCATCACCATTACGATGTCTTAAATGGGTAATCATTTTCTAAATGGCGAACGCATTGCTTAATTGGAGTAATTGATTTTTGTGTTGACATTTTGATCTTAACTTATTTAAGTTTCTTAATAGCTGGTATGCGAGTGATGATAGTTCGATGTCCCAACATTGGTGTGAAGTCGAGGTTAAAAGCAGGTGCAAAGAATATATCAAACCATACAGTAGATACTAATCTAAAAAAGGGGCGATACTTATCGACCTACCAAACTCACTAGTGGATTTTCGTAAGTTTATAACTTTGGGGCAATATCAAAGCTAAATAAAGCGTGGGTTTTTAATTGCAGGATAAATGTTAAGATATTTATATCTTTTAGTAGCACAAAAATCCCTAAAACTTTGTTATGCCTTTTTGTTATCAATTTAAAAATGTGTGGGTCTGGCTCTCATGCTGCTCACCGCATGTGGTTCCATAAAAGGTGCCTGACCCTAAAAGACGTTCAAGGAGGTAAAATGTAGCAATTCTAAGGGTCATTCCCCTGTCATAGTGTCATCGCCAAAATAAAATGTTACCTGAATAACTTGGCAGGGTCTCATGGGTCACTGACTCGGATATGTTCAATGTTATAAATAACGCATGGGATACGGTCCCAGTTGATTTGTGTTATTTCTTCTACAATAAGGATGTTTTGTATGTTTGATATGCCGACGGCAACTAATAGCAAATACCTACTTGGGAGTCTAGTAGGTTAGTACAGATGTGAAAGCAAGTCCTTGTCCTGTCGTGGGCAATTGCCACTCATGCCACCTATGCTTATGCACAGCACACCTGCATACCTATTCCTACGCTTGACCAAAATATACCTTAGTAGGTAAGTATATAGATACCTATTTATATTTAACAGCACACGTAGTGCATCACTCATCATCATCATCAAGTATTAAACAAGGCAGGTAAGTACAAAGATAACTCAGAATCGAGTGCTTCTAGTTGTTTCAATTCAACCCCATCAGCAGTGCTGCTGTTTTTCCATTGATTAAATTTAAAGATCACTTTAAAACTTCGTACAGTTGTATTTAGTCAACATTATCAACAATGTGGTCGAATTTGTGCTCACGTTATTATGTACTTAGGTATCTACTTATTTACTAACGCATCTTCGCACTCGCGGTCCTTACGTAAAATGTAGGATTATTTGATATACCTAGGATCCTAGGATATATGGTATCTTGTTACAAAATTCATCCAGCTTCGTTCAGCCGTGTAGCCATGCAGAAAAACATGGAAGATTAGTTTGGAAATGGCTGTTGTAGCATGGATTTTTTAAATGTTAAATTGCTCAGGTGCGCTTTGTAATCGGTCGGTCACACATAAGTGGCCCACGTGTCGCGCTCTCTTGCTCCTGCGCATGTATAACATGGCTAAGTAGTTTAGCTACGGAGTAGACTGCATGTAGTATATACGTATCTACATAAGCAACGATTAGCTTCTATGTACCGCTCGTACCTAGGTAACCTACTTTATTATGATACTAGCAACCCGCCTCAGCTTCGCACGGGAATTATACACCTAAACCTTCCTCATGAGTCACTACGTCCATTGGTGAAAACAGTATGAAAATCAGTTTTAGTATCATCAGTACTTTTTGAGTTTATTGCGTTTAGACAAACATACAGACGCGGCGGGGTGACTTAGTTTTATATGTAGGTACATACTAATTTGTTTTTCAATGGCGTAATTTTATCTCCGACTCTCTTCAGCGTGTTAAACATTAGTGAGGCGGTACGAAACCATTGGAAAAATACAGTAGCTTTAAAATGTCGCGAACTTTTCGTTCCAATAAACGGCTGGAGATATTACGCAATGTGCAAAAGTGAAATCCGGATAATGTCGCGTCAGCACGCGAGTCGATAGCAAACACTCGGCTTTATTGCCGTTGCCAGTGAACTGTTTGATTTACGGATTCTATCCGGTCACTGGTGGATTAGGCGACATCTACTTACAGCTTCCGTATTCTTAACTTTGACTTTTGTTTGTGGTTGATTAGAATTATATATCTATAGAGCTGAAGTAACTAACTATCAAAGCAACAAGGAGTAATTCATTAATCGATCTACTTGCAAGGTTTTCCATTGTGATTGAAAACTTTGAAAAACAACGTCCATCATACGAGTATTTACCTTAGCTTAACAAAGCAATGGTGAATAATTGTTGTCATACGGCAAAAAAAATATAACATTTGGTACCTACTTAAAAAAAAACGCTTTTTTGTGTTTGTTTGCAATGGATAAACTCAAAAAATGCAAAACCAATTTTAAATTCTTTCACTTATAGAAAGCTACATTATTAGTGAGTAGAAAGGACGATATTTAAAAAAAAAAAGAGATCTTTACGAAAAATGCTATAATGTACCTACCTACGTGCCGCCCATGCACCCGTGCGAAGCTTTGGAGATACAAAATTCATATTCTACCGTAGAATGACAGTTAAGAAATAATTCAGCAAGTCACCGCACCGCAATTATTTGTACTTACTTACTTCCGTAAGCTCGATGCGGTAAGTGTCAATCATTGCATTATGACACCCCGACATAATCCTGGCTGCTTCAATCGAAGAGTTACGCACTGACTCTTCAAGTCATTAACCAGCGTCAGCGGGTACTTAACTAAAGAAAAGTGGAGGAATATCTACTGACATCAGATTTTAAACCACAACCTATTCATTGCAATCAATTTACGACATGATAGCTGTGGTAATCTAACTAACAACAGTAGGTACTATTATAAGTAATATGTACCATAAATATTAAATAATGGAGAAGATTATTTACTTATGCGTTGCGTGATCTACTTACCACAAACCAGCTTCTTACAATAAAAGCGTAGTAAAAACTAGGAACTAAGGAGCGTGAATGTTTTGGAAACAAACGAAAGCAATCGTTTTGTAACGGCTCGTTCCAATGTTGCGCCATTGGCAATGAAATGACGAGTGGCACGACATCTAGCCACGCACTTTACCAACCACGAATTCCTATCCAACTCGTAGTTTATCTACTTATTGAGCTAATAATACTCTAATACTATAGGGTACCTATATAGTCTAATCCCTACTTCCCTACTTATATTATAAATGCAAAAATAACTCTGTCTGTCTGTCACGTTTTCACGCCATGGGACCTTGGAGAAGGACATAGGCTACCTACTTTTTAGGTAGGTAGGTATCACGCTTGCGAAGCCGCGGGCAGCTAGTACTATATATATATATGTGTTGTTTAAGTATGTAATGTGATAATAAGTTAGGGAATATTGATGAAGTTCATGTATCATAACAGTTATTTGATATCCTTAAGCAAAATAGACCAACGACAGACACACAACACTCTTGATGCTCTTGATACAGAGATAAACAAAATAAATTAATTAATATATATTGGTAGACAATGCACACAACAACATCTAGCCCCAAGCTATGCATGAATGTTATCATGGAAAATAAAAATAATATATTTTATGTCAAACCCCGATGAAATTTAACAAACTGAAGCGTAAAACTAAAGCTTTAATTACGTATCATCTAAATCTTAGCCTTATGGAGCTAAATAAAAGAGATTGGAGACAAGTATGGATTGCAAAATTATCAGATATAACCTACCTTCTATAATCAAAGATAATATTTTATTTATCTATCCTATTATGTATTCTATAATAGGTATTAAAGTTAGCAAATAATTTATGTTTAGTGTTCTAGAAGTGAAAATGAAAGTGATGTGCCTCGAATACCATTATAGAGACACAAATAGGAAGTCCCAATAGGCAGTTACAACCATGTTTGACAAGAACACCGCAGGCTCACTGACAAGCAACAATTTATTGGTCAACATGTTTCTAAACTCGTGATTCAATAGGCAAGTATCAGATCTTTGTTAGGATTCCACTGTAGAAGCACAAGCCCAAGAGTGGAAAGATTCAACCCACTTGATAATACTGTCTCTTGTCCTTGTATGACGCATTGGGTAGATACTATCTGAGTTAATTTGTTTATTTATTTAATTAACGTACAAAATACATTACAATCACTAAAAAAACAAACTTAATAGGTATGTAAAGTACGGGTTTTGTACAGGAATGAAACGTAAACGCATGCGCGTGTAAGGCTAAATTATGTGATGTAAGTCGGTAGGCGAGTGTAATAAAATGAATCAGGGTAATAATGTTCATTAAATGAAAGAAACAAGAAAAATTATCTAATTTTAGCTAAAATTAGTTATGTTGAGACCAATGGCCTCAATTCTGTTGGCACCTAACTAATATCATCTATTTTTTACAACAGCTAGCATAACGCCAAATCTCTTTAGCTTCTGGGATAAAGCATATATGTATATAGGTATATACTACTACTGATCTATACCGAGTTGAATGAAGAATAAAAAAAATATGCCGGACATTTCACACAGCATCATCTGGCCCTAAAGTAAGCTTAAAAAGAAAAAGAGCTGGCAATGATTCAATTTTTGTATTTTCTAAAACTAATTAGATTATCGCGGTCCCTTTCACTACAGTGTAATGAAGAAGACAGTAAAAACTTTAGCTAGTTTCGATTTAGAAATGCAACAGCAAAATCTACAACATTGTGTTGCTCTATTTTATTGCGTCCGTTGTCCAAAAATACGCAAGTTTCCATTTCACGAATGGATGATTTCGATGGAGAAAGCAGCAGAATGTCGCGCTACTTTAATTGTCATGTCTTTTATCGACACTTTTCAGCTCTATTTACGCAGTTTAGCAATTCTAAAAGTTTTCCCAGGAATAGGTAATTCTAAAAATAACGTTGATCAATAAAAGTGGATTGGTAATAAAATAACCACAATTCGATTTGTTGAGGCACGTTTTTACAATAATTACTAGTGCAATATTGAAAGGTCAAGTTCAATTTAAGCACACAGGCAGTAGAACTTATCTACTTACTCGATAACTTACAGCCAGTTCCTACCTACCTAAACCAAAGTTCAACCGTGTCATAAAATCAACGTTTCCTTATTTTCAGTATCATCATTTTAGCCCGATTGCACCCACTGCTGGGTATAGGCCTCCTCTTTATTATGCCACTCTTTCCGGTCCCTAGCAAGTGGTTCTTCAACCACCCAGTGGTTCCCGACAACGCTGACAATATCGTTCGACCATCGGGCGGGTGGTCTGCCTCTTGGCCGTTGAGCATCCCTTGGCCACATTGCGTTATCGCCTTTGTCCATCTCCTGTTATCCATTCTTGCCAAGTGTCCCGCCCATTTCCACTTCAACCTGGCGATCTGCATACCTACGTCCACGACTTTCGTCCGACGTCTAATTTCGACATTGGGTATGTGATCCAAAAGTGATATTCCGAGCATGGCGCGCTCCATTGCCCGTTGTGCTACTCTGATTTTATACATGTATTCCTTTGTGAGCGCCCATGTCTCGGATCCATAAGTTAGTATAGGCAGGACACATTGGTTGAACATCTTGGTTTTTAGGCTCTGAGGGATTTTCGATTTCAAGACGTCCTCCAACTTACTAAAGGCGGCCCATCCTAGCTGGATTCGTATTGAGATCTCTTAATTGGGACTTTGGGCCGAAAGATAAACAATGTCCAAGGCATATGAAGTCGTCCACTGCCTCTATCTGGCAGTTACCTACGATTGTGTTAGGTTTAGGGCCCGTAAGGTTGGTCATAATCTTGGTTTTGGACATGTTCATCTTAAGGCCCACCCTCAGTGAGGCTTGCTGTAGGTCTTCTAGCATTATTTGTAAGCTGTCGACGTTTTCAGTTAGGAGGACTAAATCGTCGGCAAGGCGCAGGTGCGATACGCTGCGGCCATCGATGTTAATGCCTATCTCATCCCAGTCGAGTGTTTTTTTCATTTTCAGTAGATCAAGAAAAATAGATTTATTAATTAACTTATTTATTTAGGCACATATTAACCTTCTTACAATAAATATTGTATAACCAATCCAAAGTTCAACAAAACCTGTTTTATACCTATCGAATTACTTTTTAACCAGCTCCAAAATGAGGAGGCTCCCGTGTCTTGGACAAACCGTTTTTCCAGATAATACCTATTCTGTCATCATACGAAAACATTTTACTTCGGATACCTACTCCCATTACGGCAGGCGATGCTCTTACACGTCTTGATGTCATGCAATGCATCTCGCAATCAAAATGAGTCTGGTCGCAATGAATACAGCTTTCTTACATTAATTATTATTATGGAACGTAAACCTACCATGTGACCACACCCTTCATATATGTTGTAACTACATACGACGGCCTACATTGCTCAGGTATATAAACAAGCTCTTATGTTGTCTGCATGATTGATATCTAAGCTAAGCTGCGACTAAGTGCTAAGTTATTCATTTAGGTACGTAGCTATTCAAGCTTGTTTCATAATCAGAGATTCTTGCTTTGTTCATGTTCATGAATCACACTTAATTGTAGAACCGAATCCTTGATAGTCTGGGGCTAGATAAAGCTAAATTACTTTGCTGAAATGATGAATGCTTACCACGGACGGTCTAGCCTGATAAAGACTAACATAAATACCTTCTAAATACCTAGAAAATTGTTCTGTAGGTAACAAACTAACCTACTCAAAAGACGAATAGAATGTGGTTTTAGTAAAATCCCAATGACACTAGACCACGATATAATCTAGCCATTTTGCGAAAGAATGATTCTGAGTAATGGACATTTTGCGAGCGTTGGAAACTTGAATGTAGCACCTATTTAGCACCTGAAAACATTGATCGAATGAAATAAAATGCACCATTGTATTGGAGCTTGTTTAGTACCTAGCGTTGAGTCGTGAGCCAATTCATTTGACTTATTTATTGATTCATCGAGAAAAGATACATCTATAGTATTACCTACACATAATTTAGAAAACAAACAGGAACAAAAAATCTGCTTTTTCAATTACGCGTATTAGATTTGGCATGCAAAGATATGTCTCGTAACTTCTATGTTTACGATTCTACATGCTCGAGATCCCTTTTGAATTTTCTAGGACATATCTTGACTTCCAGCTCAGTCACCCGAGATAGGCGCCTTGTTCTTGCATCAAATGTTTATACTCACATTCCTGTTCTCATAAGGCGTTACTGCCAGACATGATTACAACCAGATTCCTCTCTCGCCTTTATGTGGAAGTTCGCTGATTTCTTTGGAAGTATTAGTCCAATAGGAGTCAATCTCAGCTGATGCTCTTGCCATTAACATACATTTCCTGCCTCTTCTTTATCATTTCATTTGTAGAAATATACTTAAACAGTTAAAAGTTCCAGTTCAAAAGCATTGGGTTCTCAGCTCACTCTACCTTTTACACTGTCCCTTTCGAGTTCGATACTCTCCTAGGACAAACATTAATGTGATGAACATTGATGTTTACTCTGTGTCTGAGTGTTAAAAAGTATCAAAGGTATTTGTGAGTATGTATTTAAATGTTCTAACATCTAGTTCCCATTATACTAGCTATGCTTAGCTTTAGGGCTAAATGGTGTTGTGTTAATTTTCTATCAATATTTATTTTATTTATTTAAAATGCTTATTGCTTACATGTAGGTACGTAGGATCTTAATAGTCGTTATATTTGGCTGCTGTCGTGTCCCAATTCAGGGTATAAAAGATTCTTAAAAGGTCGGACACCAAACACAAGTATCTACACAGGGCTAAGAACGGTCTAGAGCAGAATTTTAGTAAGATTTTGTATTATGTATGTATAGTCTTATCTCAACAGTCACGTCTTGTGCTTCTGTGAATTCAATAAAAACCACAGCACCGTCGGCCGTTTGTCTCGTACCTCGATGACTAATTTGGTAATACTTATTCGTATTGCAACCAGCAATAACAATTCGGCTCATTAACACCTGACGGCGGACCAGTTCCTCATCATGTTCCACCAATCAGCGGTGGAATTACACAACTGCCCTGTAACGTAGGCATTATAGTGTACTCTGTGGTTTTGTCTGTGTCCATTTCGGAGAAATTGCCGCCATTGCGTAAGAGCACATGGTTTACACGCATTGTGGGTGTTGTTTAATGCGAAACGTAAATGTCACGTGTGCCTACATGCAGGCATACATCTAGGGCAGTAGGTATCGTGCAGTAGGACAAATGGTAGGTTTATGCAACACCACGAAGACCTCAGCGTCTTAAAACCGTAAAATCTCATATTGAGATTGTACGGACAGACGCTGTGGTCTAAATTGCTTCTCAACCTACTAATATTATAAATGCTAAAGTTTGTGTGGATGTTTGGATCTACATAATATTTGTTTGTTTGTTGCTTACTCACGCATATTCTTCTTCATCTTATTGTATCACTTGTTATTTCGAACCAGTGTGGTGAAAGGATTAAAGTGCGCCTCAGAGACTCCTTGCGTGCACGCTTTAACGGCTGAACGGGTTCAGGCGAAACTTTATATATAAGTATATAGACCGAGATTTGAAATAGTACTTATATAGGCTACGCACTTTTTATAAAGGTACTTTACCATGTCGCGGTATGAATTTATTCTATATATAGGTAAATTCACAGTATGTATGACGTTTTAAAGTGATCCTTTTGATTGTATTGACTTTTGGTATATAAAAAGCAATTGCCGTGCCTTAGTCTCGCAAAAATTCGAAAATGGCTCGACGGATTTTTTGTATTGTTCGCCTCAATACTGTGTTTACAATCAAATCACTTTTAAGTGGTACGAAGTCATCTAGTTTTTAATATAATGGACATATACTTAACATATACATTACATGCAAGAAACATTTCCTCTAATATATCCAGCACCGGTACTTACCTACTTACTAATTGACTTAATTATTAATGTACAACTTGTTGCTTGTTCCAGGTGGCAGTATCTCCTGGCAGTGTTGCTGCTCGGCGCAGCGCTCGCTGAAGACGACGACAGCATACCGGACGCGGGCGTCGACGGGGATGACGAGGAACTATCTCTGAACGAAGAGGTATACTAGTAGACGTGGCACATGGTGGCTGATACTTGGATCGGTTTTCTCATCCACTCACGGTACTTGTATCATTCGTATATTCGTCGTTGTTTAAATAGACATCTTCACTTTGCTCACCTTGACTGAACTACCATTGAAAAGAAAACCTTTCAATAAAATGTGTAATACCTACTTTAGTTGATAGCATAATCATAAGTAGGTATGCAAGAGTATTATCTATCTAAAATTATCTCCCATACAAAAGACATAAACGAGCTCCAGCTTCGAAGCACTACGGTACAATTCTTAGCTTTTCATTCAGAAAACCGATATAAGTATTTTATATGGATCAAAGGTTTAATTCGAATAATAATTATGCAATTAAGTCAGTTTAAATTCTCTATTATGCCAGCATGGTCAATTAATTCGATCTAACGCTCAGACCTGATAAATCTAAGCTACATCCGGTCACTAATTATCTAATTAACGAGTCACGACATCGATATATCGACACTAATAGAGATGCATATCTATTTGATTCGAAAATTCATTCGATTTTATTTTACCAGCGTCCGTCGCCGCGCCTGCTTCCGTGATATACTTTCTGATGTGTGTCGGGATAACGGGGTTTACTTTTGAGTTTTACGAGATATTTTTGTCCGTACCAAAATATTACCGAATTCGTACGTTCGTTCGTTCGTTTTGCTTAATTCCGCGAATGATGTTTTTGTAAGTAGTCTTGATTTTGAGACACTACCGACTGCAAGAAGTTTAAACCCATTTTAGTGTATGGGTATTGCCCTAAAACAATTATATTCTTCTGATTTTCCAAGTCGTATAATAATATAGCCAACTATCTAGCCAAATTTTAAAGGAAATAATATGGTATCCGGCAAAATTTCCTGCGCGGCAATATCACGGCTCGTGACCGAAATCGAGAGTGTTACAATCTGTTTTACAACCGTTGAATGCGTCAATGCAGTTTTTCTACACCATTTGGCGTCAATGTCCGCCGCCGGCGCAAGGCCGCCGTCGAGAGTGAAAGTCGAAAGCAAACTCATTAGTTTTATATTATCTTTCTTTCTTTTATTACGATTTCTGAACGAAATTGAAACTGTCATGCCGAAAAATTGGCGGGTAATGAGTACGTGGCGATGGCGGGCGCGCATTTGACAAAAAAACGGTTCAATCTAGTCTTTGATAGCTAGATATTAAATACTTTGTAACTAACACAGATGCAGTAAGTAATTAGTATGCGATGAAAAGCAATAAAACGAGTGATCTAATTAGCGATCTCGATGTAACCACTATTAATTTCTTTGTATAATCGCGTGAGAAAAATGTATTGATCGCACGACACGACTCTGCAGACTAATTCAAAGAGGAACCCACTTTACTCTCTGGGTTGCAGTGCGCGAGGAGGCAATCATTGTTCTGCTCCATCCCACTATTTTTAAATAATTCACAGACAGTACTTTTATTACATGCGCTGGCCTAGCATGTATGTTCTACCTACCTAGGTACCTACTACTAGGTAGGTAAGATAACTTAGCCGTCAACGACGAAATTTATATTTCTACAGTGCATGTCTCACATTGTCATTTTCTTTCCTTATTCGTATCGGTTCCTTCTCCCGGATCTTCGCTATGATATAATTCCGGGCAAGCATAATACCTAATTACCTCAGCGTCGCGCGCGTCGTCGCTTCGCACGAATGCCTCCGATAAATGGGTAATGTAACCTATTACCAACTTACAAGTGCAATATTTTTTTACCAATATTACAAATTACCGTACACTTCGATCGATATATTTGTACCTACTATTTGTATCGATAATTATATAATAATCGAATCGTTGGTCGGTGCGCGCTCATAATTATAGTAAGAAGCACAAGCACTTTCACAATACAGCAATGTGTTGCCTGCCTATCTAAAGTATTTTAATAACTAGAAGCTTCTTACTAACCTGTCCATTATAGATACTAATAATAATTATATGACAGTCGTTAGTAATCTTCTGAAAAGGTTGAGTTGATGATGATTTGAACTAATCTGGGTACTGTTGCCGAGTGTTGCCCCATCTATAGCGTAACTCAACGGGAGAGACTGGGAACGCTTTTATAAAAAAAAATACTTTTATGACGGATATTTTTACAATGTTAACGAACTTCTTGAAAGCTAGGGACTAGTAAATTATAGCTAAAATCGAATATTACATAACTGAATTAGTTGTTTTTAAACCTATAACAAAAATTTGCACGTCGGGCAAATATGTGCACAATATTTCTTGTAAGTAAATAAACTATTTCTATTGAAACACTGGAACGTCGCTAGGGGTTACTAACATAACCCAAATTCTATAGGTCCTTTAAGAGTTGATTTGTCTTCTCAAACAAACAGATCAACCAACAAACAAAATACTTCACACTTTTCAGGAAACGCGAAACCTAAGGCCAAGAGCGTACACCCCGACTGCCTACAACACGCTACCCAGTGGCTTCCGGCCCACGCCCTCATTGGCCGAGCTGGCTGGCTACCAGCAACAGCAACAACAACAGCAGCCGCAACAAGAGTACGCGCCCCCGGCGAGGCCGCAGCAACAACAATACGTAGAAGAGCAGAGACAACCTACCAGAGCTCCTCATAGGAAGGTAAGCAGTGCTTAGAACTGAGCCTAGTTAGTGACCCTTATTAGAAGCCCTTAGGGTACTGTAAAATAGATGTTTCCTTTCGAAAAATGCACGTACGCAATGTCAGTGCTCACAAACGGTGAAGGAAACATCATCGTGAGGAAACGGGCACATTCTAGAACCTAAGAATCAAGCGTTTTGTCATTGGTTAGTATTTTTTTTAATGGCGAAGGCGTGTCAATTTCGGAATATTAACAGTTATGCAAAGCGTTGGCATGTGGTGAATATACTGTTTGTTCGTGCTTCTGACTACATCTTTTAGATATCCTCATAACGTAAGTAAGAAGTCTCCACCCTTAATGTCTACCATTTCAATGTGACACGAGACTCGAATTTTTCTTCTCTTTCAGCCTGACCAGCGCCCCATCAAGTACACGCAGCAGCAGTTAGAAGACGAAGAGCTAGACGAGGAGAAGGAGGAACCCGACCGTCTATCCACTCTTCTCCAGCAGTCCAAGTTCAACTGCGTCAGCAAGCAGACTGGGTACTACGCGGATGAGGAGCTGAATTGCGAGGTTTTCCACTACTGCCAGGATAATGTGAAGCATTCCTGGGTCTGCCCTGACGGCTTCTCTTTCCATCAGGTAAGATATTCTACTTGCACTTAGGTAGGTAGGAACTTGATAATATCTAGTCACACTGATTATTTTTGAGTAGGTAGATACGTAGGTTCGAAATCAGACTAAATCGATGGAACTCCTTTCAGGTCCACCTTATCTGCATGCCGCCAACCCACGATAACATCTGCCAAAAGTCTTCAAAATACCACTTCGTGAACGAGTATCTCTACCGGCCAATCAACGAAGAGGAAGTCCAGAGGAAACCAAACGTTTCTCTCAAGTACTCAGACAGATATTATCCCCAGGAGGTCTACAGGGACGACAGATACGATCAGGATGAGGACGAAGAAGAGGTACCCATTTTAATTTCATTATCATCCTCTTTAAATACGGACAATAGAATGTCATCCTTTTGTGCCCTTTCCCCAAGTTCCCACATAAAACGAAAGTCTGCGTTTTGTTAATTTAGTAACAAATTAACAATACAATTGTACCACGTAATGGAGTTCAGGTTTCATTCTCTCAGGTTTTAGCAAGAGGTTTCAATATATAAATAAAAAAGCGTAGGTATGCTATTAGTTTTCAGATACCTATATTTAAATTCTTACCACTTTTCAGGAGGAGGCTCCTCGTCGTCATCAGCCAGTCCTGCAGCAGCTCCAAACGCGCCCCTCCCCACGGCCACAGCCTCAACCCCAGCAAGTGTTCCGTTCCGCCGAGGAAGTCAACATTCCGCTTGGGCAGAGGCGTCCCACGCGCCCTTACGACTTCGACTTCTAAATCTTAAACTTTCATGGGCCACTAACCAGATTTTAGGTTTTTCCTGAGTCAAAGTTCGGATCCTCCTATCCTTCTTTTCTGGATACAGCCTACTAGCTACCTACCCTCATTTACCCTATTCAGGGATGTAAATAAAGGTTCTTCTAAAAGGTGCTGATAATTTTCTAGGGTTTGTCTTTTTAAATTAGTTATATCATATTTATTTTTAATGTTTGTAAAGTAATCTATCAAATCTAAGTTACAAATTAGTTGTAAGCTAGTCTTTGTGGTACTTAGTTAGAACTGATTAAGATTAAAGTATAAAACAGAAAATCTAGTTTTCATTTATTTATGGACTACTAAGTCATAACTAACCGCAGCTGCTGCGGTTAGTGCACAGAGTACTTTGTTATAAATCCTGGGTTAAAGTGAATACCTGTTTAGTAGGTTGCGGCACAGTTGTATTTATTCTTCTTCTTCTTCGTTAATGGCATGTGACATATGATGACAGTTTTGCCAATGTAAAGTGTTTAGATTGTTTATAGTATGACGTCACAATTTTATATGTTTCTCGTTCGTCGTTTGTTGTTTTATAAAAATGAGTGTGTCTATAAAATAATTACACGGATTATTTTTGCTCGAATCACAAAGAAACAGAAAACTTTCATTCAATTATTCACACCTGAGTCAATAACTCTAGCTTTATATGAATAAAATCACCAAAATTACATAAATAAAACCCGAATTAACTCTGGGAAAAAATAATATCTAATATAAGAGCATAATGTTTAACGGTCGCAAAACGGCCAAAAATAATCCATTTATTCCATGTATTTCAAATATCCATTCTTTTCTTACTTCTTCGTTAATGACATGTGTCATATTGTGACAATTTTGCCAGTGTCAAGTGATTGTTTGATAATATAGTCTTAGTCGATCGTCATTTTGTATATTCTAAACGTCATCGCGGAATGGCCGTCTAGAACTTTCTCGGGATTCCTCGTCGTTCAAATCACATTCCAAGGCACAATTTATTCATTAAAATTCCGCTAAGATTACTGAATAAAACATGCAGTAATGCAGCACGAAAAATAAATAATTATTTTAGAAGTGCTATGTTGCTTCATGATATGACAAACAAAGATATTCTTCTTAATATATATGGCATCTGCGACTTTAATTGTCAACAATTCAGCCAGTATCCGTGTCATAAAAAGGATGGAGATGTTGGAAAAAAAATGCTCGTTAATCTTCGAACGAGAGTCGACCAAAACATATTTAGTAGGTAACCAAAATGTTTTTTTTTAAACAAAGCTGAACATATACTAAAAAATATGTAATTATGTAGGTAAACAATTTAAATTTTATGTTATTTACGGTAATAAATTATAACTTTAGGGAAAGGAAGGTTCAAGAATTGGCTATACGAAATTTAAAAACCACGGAACACGGGCCATTTCTGGTTGGATATCTGCATAGTGTTTGCCTTTAATGTTTTTAGAGGTGTTCCAGGAATTGGTCCAAAACTCTTAGAGTCTGATTTAGGCAGCAAGCAAAGGTCATGGCAATAAGATTTCATGTGCTCTCGGGTGCCTATCTGAGCTCAACAGTCTGCAGCTTCATTGGTAGGAATCCCAGAACAGCTCCGTATCCAAGAGAGGACGATATTGATGAAAAAATTATGGCATTCATAATTTGAACAAAATTTAATTCAATGGTATGAAATGATTTATTTGCGTGAAATGTGGTACACAGAGAACTTAAATATATAATTAGATTCACACATTTCGCTAGGAAACCCAGCATGCAAAAATTAAGAAGGTACATATAATAATTTAATTAAAGACTACATTTTTAAACAAATTAAATAAACATTACAATAATTATTACAATCTCGAATAATTAAATTTAGGTATGAATATAAATAAAATATAATAGTTTTTACCATGGCAGACGGAACGTTAATTAAGAAATTCTTTGACACTATAAAAACATTTGTCAACAAGCCAGGTAAGCATTTTTGTTTTAAATTTATTATATGGTAATTCTCTTATAGATCTAGGTATTCTATTAAATATTTTTATACACATTATGTAGCAATTTTTATGACTTAAAGTTGTTTTTCGAACTGGAACTAATAGTCTAGTGGGGTCCCTCAATTTTATTTTTGAATTTATTTGGTCCTCATATTTGTTAAAGAATTTGTTGTGCTCCACAACAAAACAGCATACCTGAAATATATATACTGGGCAACGTAAGCAACTTTAATTTTGTAAATAATGGTTTGCATGAGTCGAGTGGACCAGCACCACACACAGCTCTAATGCATTTTTTTTGAACAATGAAGGCCCTATTGATGTGAGTCAAATTACCCCAAAGTAGCAAACCATACCTCAATACCGAAGCAACATAACCATGGTACGCAGTCAAAGCCGTTTTTTGACCTGATGTTCGGCGCAATGTCTTTATTACAAAAACAAAACGATTTTTTTTTGCGTGTGAAGTCAATATGTGACTTCCAGTTACAGTTTTCGTTTAATTTCAAACCTAAAAATTTTATTTCATTAACATTTTCTACGAATTCATCACGACATGTCAATTTAATATTAATATTATTTTTATTATTGTAATTTTGAAAATGAATAAATTTTGTCTTAGATATCGCAAATTGTTACATTCTAACCAATTAAGAATTAATTCAATCTCAGCATTAATTGACTCTACATAACTTATATTTTTACCATTATCAGAAACAACTATTGAAATATCATCTGCAAATAGAACACATTGACATTTAGTGATCAAAGGTAAATCGTTTATATATAATAAAAATAATAATGGTCCCAGTATGCTTCCCTGAGGCACTCCAAAATTATTATTAAGACTACTAGATTTAAAAGCTGTTGTCGTGAGGTCTTCGTTTAAACTTTTAATTTCTACATATTGTATACGATTTTCAAGATAACTTTTTAGCCAATTTAAAGCGTAATACCATATATCTCACATTTCTGTAACAGAGTATTATGATTTACAAAATCAAAGGCCTTGCTCATATCAAAAAATATAACTGAAACAGGAATACGTTTATCAATACTTTCAATAATACTCGACATTAATTGGAAAGCAGCTAAGGTCGTTGACTTATTATTTTGAAAACCGTTCTGCTCTTCCTTAATTATTTTAAATTTATCTATAAAACTGACCAGACGCATATGTATTGCTTTTTCAAATAATTTAGCAAATATGGGAATTAAAGTGATTGGTCGATAATTATTGAAATCTTTCTTAGCATCTTAGCATCTTTTTTGTGTAGAGGTCTAACTACCGAAAGCTTTAACCTTTCCGGGAAAACTCCAGTAGCTAGGGATAGATTAAGAAGATATTTCAAGATTGGGTGCAACAAGAACAAACACTTTTTGAGGATATGTGTCGAAATCCCATCAAATCCTACAGATTTTGTATTATTTAATGAATAGACGATTTTGACGACTTCATTGTCAGTCAGTGGACTAAAAAACAAACTGGCATCACAATTCTGTATTATGTAAGATAGTGATTATTTGGTAATGGTAACGACTTATTGGTTAATTCTATAAAAAACTTATTAAAAGACTGCTATTTCGAAGGGTTCTTGAATTGTTTTGCCACCATAATTTACTGCCTCAATAGTATCACAACTTTGTTCATCATCTACTTTATCCTTAATAATGTTCCATGCACATTTATTTTTGGCCTGCATCATATGTGTATTATTTATAATCATTTTAGATTTATTAATGCCTTGTCTTAGAACTGTACTATATTTCTTACATTTTTGTTTAGATTCAGAGGTTTTGTTCTTATAACACTGGAATGGTTTAATAATAAATTGATACATAAAACTGGAAACAATTCTATAGAGTGAAAAACGAGTGCTACGCAGTCTATTTTGCCTTTCGTCAATCATTTCTTAGAGTAACATAGCTCTACTAATTTAATATTTCTTACCCGTTCTACTGCAGGTTTTATTCAGTAATCTTGGCGGAATTTTATTGAATAATTGATGGCTAATTGAATATGTGTATTGTGGTGCAATGTGATTTGAACGACGAGGAATCTCAAGAAAATTCTAGACGCCATTTCGCGATTTCCGCCGCCTCCACCGCCGCGTCCAGAATTGACAATTGACCATCGACTAAGACTAATAACAAACAAATTGACTATAAACACTTGACATTGGCAGAATTGACATTAGTATGTCACAGGCCATTAATAAAGAAGAAGAAAAAGTTTGTGTCACATGTCACAAACATTCCCGGCCTATAGTTTGTTTGTGCCCCTCACCATCAATAACGAAGAATTTATAAATTATAATGTCAAATTTTGGGGTTAAGTAAGTTGATTCTGGGTCGGGTGGATGGATCACAGAAAAAATATTCTTCACGATGTTCGAAGTCTTTTACTCGCGCGATATGAAACGAATGGATCGGTCCAGTTACGTTTCCCAGACAAGTTATCGGTTCGTAAATAAATTCCTAATATCGGTAACTATGTGCTAAGTACTCAAGTTCAGTTTATAAGTGATTTGTAACACCAACTGCTGCGAACCATGGACATTGTAGACGCCACCGATTACCGAAGCATGGACATTAGAGGGATGAATGCCACTGAATACAAAATATACCACGAATCGCTGATGCAAAACAACCATGGATCCTCCTGTTTGCACGTATTCTTTTGCATATTCTTAACAGTACAATGTACTATCTACTCATCTGTAAAGTTTAAAAACCTTCAATATCAGCAGGTTTATGAATACATAGTTATAATACTGCCCCTAATATTGGGACACACAATTTTGTCTGACTACTTGTATCTGCTAAACCTTCTAATATTTAGCATGTTAGTATGGGAAATAAAAGCTCACTACAATCTGACTTACATTAATCAAATTGGCAGACAAAAGTCTTACCACCATCAGAGGATACAAACAATATCAGTCCTGAGAGGCCTGACTTATTTGATAACCGTTTTCTGCATATTAGCAGTTGACTTCAATAGTTTTCCTCGAAAACTGGCCAAGACTGAAAGGTATGGCTACAGTCTGATGGACACAGGAGTTGGATTATTTGTGCTAATGAGTGGAATAGTTCACAAGGACTTGCTGAAGAACAACTGGAGACATGCTGTTTTTGGAAATATGAAGTTCATAATTATACTTGCAGCACTAGGCATAGCTAGATATGCTACGGTGAAACAACTTGATTACCAAGAACATGTGTCTGAGTATGGTGTACACTGGAATTTCTTCTTCACACTGGCTGTTTGCAAGTTTCTCTCCACGTTTCTATTGTATTTTTCTTCAGAATCATATTCACCAAACGCTATATTTCAAAGCTTTATATTACTAATGATCCATGAATTGATCTTGTTTAGCGGTGTGCAAGAATGGGTATTTGGGAATACACCGAGAGACTCAATGTTGTCTGCAAACAAAGAAGGATTGTCTTCTTGTCTGGGCTATGTTGCAATGTATTTATTTGCATCACACTTAAAACATGCTCTGATTAACAAACATTGTGCTAGGAACTTATACTACAATGGAATTAGGATAGATATAACCTTGATAAAACTTGTTGTATGCTCCATACTTTTGTGGACTTTGACCTTTGTCACTAATCACTTCAGGCCTGCTTCCAGAGCTCTTGCTAATTCAGGCTATTGTATTTTTATAGAATCTATTATGATAACTATAGTTGCAATCCTTTATTATTTTGAAAAATACTTTCACAATGAGACTGGTAATTTTGAGACTCCAAAAATTATTGAATTAGTTAACTCTAAAGGATTGCTTTATTTCTTATTTGCCAATTTATTAACGGGTGCAGTGAACCTTTCTATGAGAACTATGTTTATGTCGAGATCATCTACATTTGTTATACTGAATGTGTACATGATAGTTACTCTGATACTTCCATCATATTTTATGTGACAGTAGTTTTCTGAATTGCAAATCCATTATAGGTGTACTTAGTAATTTTTAGCTAATATTACATACATTTAGGCCTCACAGATCTATGCACACAACAGATGTTCGTATGTGCATCACACAATTGAGATTTTTGGAAGATATGGTGTATGTTGAGCAGCATGTAAATTCCATTGAATTTGTAGGCAACAAGGAATGTTAATTCTTAATGTTTAGTCAGGCATAATTTATTACATTTACTTACAATTTTTTAGGTCTAGAAAATATTTAAGTATGAGACATTTCAAGATAGCATTAAGACTGTGTTAGCCTATTAAAGTTAGTGTAAGCAGAATAAACAAAATTACTAAAATTATAAAAAACAAAGTAATAGCAGCTAAAAAAATATTGCTATTGGTTTGTATTGTACAAACATTATATACAGCTACATAATAAACCTTGTACAAATAAATTTATGATTAAATGTTAACAAACAACATTTTATACAAAGTCAGTTATAACACCTAATAACACTTTAAGAACAACACAAATTTCAGAATTAAAATATCAATATATTTTAAACTTTACAATAAACTCTGTATGACAAATAGATGTCATCTCAAAAAATCAATACCACTAATAATAGACAGCACTCAGCATGGCTTTAAATCACAGTTAAACTAGGTTTTCATAACAAAATACTAAGGAAATACTATGTCTTTAAACAGAAAATCTATCTTTGGGCTATCTATCTATATTTACTTACTTATCGCCTATTTTAATATAATATAATCAGTCATGTGTATGTTGAAGTTATTAATAGGTGAGTACTTTAACTAATCCATCAACCTGTAACGCAAAATCAAATTTGTACCTAATTCTATCACCAGCAATTATCATTTTTGGTGTGTTGACGAATTCAGTGATTTGATATTCTCTTATAATACTAATATCTTTATCGTTTTCCTTGAAAGTTACCATTGCCATAACTTCGATTTCACCATCTTGTCTAATATTTTGGACAATACAGAGAAACCTGTGTTATTTCTTTTTACCAGGAAAATTGACTATCACATAGTCCCCTTGCTTGCATCTAGTGTTGCGTCAATTTTGCTAAGTTATTTAATGATGTTTCAACTGATTTATAGAATTTGAATAATCCTATGTCCTCTCTGTCGCCAACATATCGTCAAAGCTATTCAATTTTGCAATATTTTCGGTATCTTAATGTTTTTCCAAAAAAATTTGTCCCAGTTCCAACTCCTTAATCTATGCCATTTTCTGTATTTCTGTTAAATCAGTTGGGGCTGCACTTACGAAACCCATTTTGCAATATTTCTGGTACAAATGTATTCGTCAGAACTTTGTTTAACAAAGGACAAAAATGTACTTTCCATAGAACTGGCGAATCAATGTTTTCTAAGCTCCAAAGCTCCAAGAAGGCACTGCAGCTTTTCATGCACCCTTTAGACTTTTGAAAACTGCTACATCCATTGGTTGCAGCAAGTGTGTCTCGTTTGGAAAAAGTGCCACCAGAATAATTCCATTTTCTGAGCAAAATTTGCTCACATGAAAACACAGGATACACAGGATAACTGGTCTTGCAATGTTTTTGTCTGTCATCTTACAATTTGTTGAAAATATTACATATGTGTACCTACCTAAATTCGTAGAAAGTCTCCATGGTCATCGGCCCATGATCAGGTCAACAATGAAATGAATGATAATAGGGCATTCCCGATGATTCAGGAATAGACAAGCTCAATTCCTTTGGATTCTCTCGTACCTAAAAATTACAATTACAAATTACATAGGAGGTAACACATTTCCGGCAGCATTACCACCTAGAAGTACAGTATAATATTATTTTTCATCTGTGGCAATTCTTTGATACACTGATTGTTCTACTTTAACAGCCAAGACATTGCTTCCTTTAGGATTAAGGAAAAATGCTGATTCATCCATGTAGAATACACATGGTCAAAATCAAAATGTCACTATAGTTATTTTCGTTTAGCTAACTGTCGACTTCTGCAAACCAATTTTTTATTTGTGTCACACAGACACCGAAACTCAAGAAGCTGTCTAATTTTGTGATTGCTTGGTTTTCAAATCAGGGTGACGTTTTAAAAAACTGTTGTAACACCTTTTCCCGGGTCTGCCATTCTTAAATGAGGTTGCAACATGTAATTGATCGATTTTTTAGAAAACCTTGTTTAACCATTGCTTTTGTCCATGTTACTAGCATTTTTTTTATATCATCAGTCATATAACATCTTCCCATTTTACGCTTTAAATGTGTCTTCCCTTTAATTTTGTCTAGTAAAGTGACTCTTGGTACTCCATATTTTCTTGCTCCAGTAGCCTGCATTCTGCTATGGCAGCTTCCATATCAGCTTCACTGTATCTTAACATCTGACCTTTTATGGGCGGCATCACTCTCGTCCAAATCTGAAACCCAACCTAACCCCAATAGTTGATATCCTGTTTACTATTGGGCGTAGTAAAGTGAAAGTAACAAAATTGATACATCGTTTAAAGCCATTTTTGTATAAATTTTGAACATTTTCATGTGACCTAATAGACACAACAAAACAAAAACTGAACTGAACCGAATCCACAAAAAGCCTAAATATAAATAACAAAATCATAATAACTGACCGATGTCACCTTCCTTACGAAAATGTTTATTTGTTAAACTAAAATAAAAACAAAAAGGCCCGTACAAATTTTTTAGCTATGCTAATTAGATGGAATTGGTTTGAGACCTGACCATGCCGTTGAATAATCTATATCTATAAAAGAGCTTAACCTGACTGACTGATTCATCATCACCGAGCCGAAAACGCTGAAGCTAGAAAGCTTAAATTTAGAAGGTCGCTTCCTTTTATAGCAAAACCACCCACTAAGAATCACAGAACACGTGTCTACTTTTCCGCATTGTTTGCTGCCAAAAAATTAATAATCCCGGACATTTCATCACACAGCATCATCTGGCCCCAAAGTAAGCAGAGTTTGTGTTATGGGTAGGGAAAAAGGGGGTAATGGGAGTCACTTAAGCAAGATATAGAATAAAACAAACAATTTTTACTTTATGTTTATTTTAATCAACTTTTAAAGTATTTTAATCATCACACTAAGTCTCAGACAATTTCATTACCTTTGGAATCATTATATTAATTAACATTAAACTTAAAAAATGCATCTTTGACACCATTGTCCATATCTGAGGGTAATTATAGTCACTATGGGGACAATTAGAGTCAGCCTAGCCTAACAATTGTCACATACGTAACCTTTTGGCGAGTCCCATCCTGTGCAACTAGCATGTGCCCATAAGCCACAAAAAGTGCATCTGTACCATAACTCATTGTTGCGACCAAATTCATCACATACTTAAGTAAATTTTATTCAAATCGTCGTCTTCATCATCGTCACATATCTGATTAAGACTACTATCTGATTCTGAAGAAGTGTTTAGATCTTGAAGTACGCGCCGTTTGGCCTTATTCGCAATATCTTTCTTAGGTTTCTGCTTCTTGCTAGCTTTCGGGATAAGGTTTTTTCCTTTTGCTGCTCTAGGTGCTTTCTTATTTTCTTTTTCAACAAGGCTATCTTTGAAGTGTTTTTGTCATAATTTTTGCGTGTTACTTCATTCGTCCTTTTCTTATGGGCTTTTCAGGAATCATTTTGATAGGTAATGGAAGCAGATTTTCAATATTGGAATTCAATATTCTAGGAGCTAACGTTGCTGATGAAGTCGATGGTATTGAATCAACTGCTATGGATGATATTGATGGCATATGATGTATTTCTGCAGACGATGTAGATGGTGTTAAATTTGTTGAAACTGATGAATTACACGGCATTGGATGTATTGTTGCAGATGATAGGTGGTATTGGATCTGTTGGAACAGACATAGATGTAATGACGATTGAGTTATCTTTAATAATTACTTCTGGTTGGGTTAACCCTTCTCTGCATGATTTTTCTTTATTGGTGAAATAAATCAAGGTGATAAAATTCATGTTCAAAATTAAAGGAAAAATTGTTAAAAAAATCTTACTATATACAGTAGGCGCTCGATAATCCGGCACCCGATTTTTTCCCTTTATGCCGGATTATCGAATTTGTATATGAAGTAAAAGCTTTTTACACATGTACAATGTAAAATAAATTCTACATATCCACATTAAAAGACTCAGTAAAAGACTATTTTAATATGGTTAGGTGAATTTATTATAAAAATAAAATTACGTATGTACTTACATAAACACAAATACATAATATGTACATACCAGTGTTGGGCAAAATTTAATTGCAAGGTGCAATTAAAAATAACAATTGATTAATTGTAAAATAACAATTAACAATTGATTAATTGTTAATTGTGACGTTTCAATTAACAATTAATTAATTGTTAACTGTATGTTTTTCAATTAACAATTAATCAATTGTTAACTGTATGTTTTTCAATTCAATTCATTCATTTTTTTTTTATTTCCTCTTTTCACATGTTGCATGTACTTAGATTATGTCATAACAATATTTGGGATCTTATACAGAAAGTATTTCACAGAATATAAATTTATCGGCCAAAGCCTCGTCAATCTTATAGTAACTCTTATGTAATCATAGCCTTTTTATAATATTGAAAAATTCAGGGTCAGATTTAGATTTAATGTCAGTAGGAATTTTGTTATATAATTTAATGGACACACACATAAAACTCTTTAATGTTTTTGTCAGTCTAATCTTAGGAGTCAGAACATTTCTTTTATTCCTCGTGTTATACTTATGTGTAACAAACTTCATGTTGGTGATATTTTCTCTAATATAAACAATATTTTGATAAATAAATTCACCAATCATAGACATAATGTTCAATTCTTTGAATTTATCTCTACAAGAGTCTCTATATTTGAGCCCTAAAATGTATCTAACACAGCGTTTTTGCATTATAAATATCCTATTTGATTCTGCAGCAGTTCCCCAGAACATAACTCCGTAACTCATCAACGAATGAAAATATGCATAGTATACATCCTTAGCAGCCTTAGGCCCCCCCAGTTCTTTTATTTTTTTAACTGCATATGTGGCAGAAAATTAACAACTGATCAATTGTTAATTGTAATTGTTCCTGCAATTAAACTTGAATTAAATTTAAATAAAGTAAATAGAAATAATAGAAGATGGAGGAGTGGAAAAAGGTAGGGCTCTCATAAGGTTGACTAAGGATCTTGCAAAGTCAGCAGGAAGCCGTTGGTTCCAGACCGCGCTAAATCGTTATTCACACACGGCATCACTATACCATAATATGTGTTTGTTTCGCTCTGGATTATGTCGAGGGCTACTGCCACAGGTGCAGCACAGATGAAATATTCTCTTATGTATTCAAATTCATTTTCTTTGATTACGTTTTTAATGTTTAAAGATCTATGTAGAAGTAAGCTTTTTTCTTTAATGCTCTATATTTGCTTCAGAGAGTCAAATAAGCTGTTCCATCTAGTTTCGCCAGGCCTTGCACCAGGAGCACCTACAATACAAGTGCAGTGCAGAGAAACATGATTATTAATTGTTTCTTAAAACAATTAAAAATATCAATTGCATTATTTTAATTGTATCTTGCAATTAACATAACCAAATTTAAATAAATTAATTGCAATATGCAACTAACAGATTAATTGCAATTAAATTAGTTGTGATTAAATTAATTGCAATTAATTTTTCAGTCAATTACTTACTACGATGATTAAAATATTAATTGATTAATGCCCAACACTGGTACATACATATGTAATTACATATGTTCATCATTTGTGACGTTTTCAGTTGCGGAAAAGGCTGATGACGCTTTGACCAAATAATTGTAAATTTTCGCTTGCTTCTTGCAGTAGTCAATTTTTTTAATTATCATTTCTCTTAACTTTCTCAAATTCAGTAAAATGTCGTTAATAGCGTTATTTTCCTCTGCCCAGCGGATACTGACATCTATTGATTTCAGGGCATCTTCAGCCTTCACTGAGGTGTTCGTGGGACTGAGCAAGGTCATTTCCAAATAATCTTGTTCAAAGCTAGAAACAGCATCATTTATTATTTCTTCATCGGTCATTACAGGGTGAGAATCCGAGTTTTCCGCAAACCATTCCTCAATATCTTGTTCAGTCAACTCTGTCTGATTATTTTGGAACAAAATAAAATATGCTTTAGTTCTGCAAGAGGTAATTCATCTACTGAATCCCACTCTTCTTCAGGATTTTGGTTTAGTGAAGGCCATAATTTTTTCCACGACGACTGAATCGCTTTTTGAGGTACAATGTTCCACGCTTCAGTTACGTTAAAGACCACATCTTTAAGGTTCATGTCCTTCAGTGTTTTAGTGACATCATCATCCCGGATAACAGCATTCAACAAGAGTTTCTTCTTGTAGTTACATTTTATCATCTGAATTACATTCTGGTCCATAGGTTGAAGTGTGCAATTAGGTGGCATAAAAAGTGTTTGAATCTTACCATCCCTAGATGATAACTCATCATTTGGTCCATGGGCAGGTGCATTATCCAACAACAAAACAGCTTTAGGTGGAAGATTCTTGCTTTTCAAAAATGTACGTACCGCAGGCACAAAATCATTGTGAAACCAGTCAATGAATAATTCTTTAGTTACCCATGCCTTGTTTTGATTTTTATACACAAGTGGAAGATCAACATTTTTGAACGCTCTTGGATTCTTGCTTTTCCAATCAACAGCAGATTAAGCTTATGAGTGCCACTAGCATTTGCACAGGGCATAATAGTGACCCTGTCTTTTGACACTTTCCTGCCTGGAGCTTCTGACTCCTTTCTGTAAACATAAGTTTTGTTAGGTAAAACTCTCCAAAACAGGCCGCTTTCGTCAGCGTTATAAACTTGATCCGGTGTTAAACTAAGGTCGTCATTTTTTTCTTAAACTTCTCTACAAATGGAACGACGGCTGATGTGTCACTAGATAATTTTTCACCGGTTACAGGCAACAAACGTATTCCATATCTTGATTTGAAATTCTGGAACCATCCATCACTAGCCTTAAAGTTGGCATTCTTATATATTTTTTCATAAAAAGTTAAAGCTTTTTGGCGAATAATATCTCCAGTAAGAGGCGTATTACGGACTCGTTCTTGAAAAAACCACGTATACAACGCGTCCTCCATAAGAGGATACTCTCCAACCTTAATAGTCTGTCGTGAACTCGTCCCGGCGCGGCGTCAGCAGTGTTGGCGAAGTTTTCAATCTTCTCACGATTCTTTTTTATATCGTAAATTGTTTGCACGGCCTATACCATATTCACCAGCCAACTTCATCTGATTTTCACCACTATCCTACTTTCGCAAAATTTCCATCTTTTTAATTAAACTTAATGTTTCGAGTTTACGATTTTTGTTCGCCTTTTTGTCAACTCGACGCTGCGAAACAAGAAAAAGCAAAATAAACACGTGGCTTCACTATTAAGGTTAGGCCCGGACTGCCGAGCGAGAGAAACTACTCGAACAATTCAACCGCTCAGTAGTCCGGCGTTCAGCTGTGTAAAATGCCGGATTATAGAGCGGGCTACGTGAGTCCCAAAGTGCCGGACTACTGAGCGTGCCGGATTGGCGAGCGCCGGATTATCGAGCGCCTACTGTATTTATGGTATAAATTTAGCAAAAAACAGTATGATGGAAATTTCCATCATCATGCAAAGTTAGATCATTAGCTTTTTACTAAATAGAAATAAAAGAGGATATCATTGGATATTTTTTATTCCTTATGATAATTAACAAAACAATTATTATTTTTATTTAGACACAAATTGACTCCACATTTACTACAAGAAATTGTAGAATACCCTTTACATTTAGGATATTTCCACCGGAGTGACCCACCCTCTGTTGGCCAATGTTCAGCACCATTTGTTTTTATATCTTTTGGAGGTGGAGGAGCTGGATAAGCTTTTTTTCTTTTTGATTGCAGTTCATCCTCAAGGGTGCTGGTGCTTGGACGACCTCGTTTTGTTTCTTTACTGGTTCTTTTATTACAAAGAACAAAGGCTAATTCATTTCTGAATTTGCTCATTGTAAGTAGATTGGTCTTATGGTGGTTTCTTTCCATGGCATTTTTTTCTATAAATTACCCACGCATTTATTACTGCAAGATCCAGTAATAAACTGCAAGATCCAGTAATACCCAAAAAACTATCCATAAGGTCTAAACCTCCCATATGTTTATTGTACTCTTGAACAATAAATGGGCAAGTAATTCAACTTTTTTCCTTTTTTGCCTTGTCATAGATATGACAAGGCAAAAAAGGAAAAAAGCACTGAGGTTCCCAGATGGGAACCTCAGTGACAGATAAAGCCCCAGCATAGGTGGATAATAGGGTTACCACTTTATTATCCTTCCATGCCACACAAATCATGTCTACACCATCAAGTGTAGATGACTCTTTCTTTGTAACTTCTTCGTGGCACTGATTTTTTCATGAAGGTTTTTCTGTCTGGTAATTTAGAATTGGAATTTGGAATTCTGTTTTGTTGGACAGTTCCCACTGTGTGAATTCCTTGTTTTGCTAAGAAATATACCAATGGTAATGAGGTATAAAAATTATCGAAGTAAATAATGTGATTTATCATTCTTGGTACTCCCCGAAGTAAACGAACGACCACATTTCACCTAGAACGTTATCTAAATTTTCTTGTCCGGAGTAAATTTCAAATTTGTGGGCATATCCCATCCAATTACATAACACATATAATTTGAAACCCCATTTGTGGGGCTTATTGGGCAGATATTGCTTAAGGAAGTATCCAAGTTTTGTAGCACACATCTGTTCATCTACACAAAGTCTTTGGTCCATTGATACTGTATCAAATCTTTCATTGATTTGCTGTATTACAGGTCGAATTTTATGGAGTCTGTCATGTTCTGGGTGTCCTACGGGTTTATGAAGATCATTATTATTGAAATGTAACCATAATTTAATTTTTTCAAATTTATTCAACGGCATTGTTGAAGCAATTGGTTCATATTTAAACTTTGGGGACCAGTATGATCTAGTGCCGGAAAATTTCTGCACTGACAATATTTAAATAAGTATGAAATCAATCATTTCAATTAGATAGCTATGAATCTAACAATGTTAAGTAGGTGTACAATAATTACTTATTAATCTAAGCTGGAATGTGCCTTGTATTGCTCGGGTGGGATGTAACGAAAGAATACCTACTATGTAGTAGATTGTACCTTTTTTTTATCTATTCTCAGAAGCATTTCCATCTCAACTCAGTAAGTAGGTATAAGTGCAGTGCTAACTTTACAAGACAATGTACCTTGGTATTCGTGAGTTTCTCGTACATCTCTTGAAGTTGGATGTTATCATATTCAGCATCCTGATATTGTCGACTAAACACTCTGCACACATTGTACGCATGGTCAGCCGACAAAGAAATCGGTAGGTTGTACCTAACTGTTCATCCATTTTCAGCTGTATTTCGGTGTCAACCCAGTAACTAGTTATCAGTGCTAACCTAAGTATACGAAGCGGTATTGGTGAGTTTCTCGTACATCTCTAGAAGGTGGATAGTATGGTATTAAGATGGTATTCAGCATCCTGGATTGTCGACTGGACACAATCTACTATAAGTGCATTGCTAAGTATACAAGACAATGTAACTAGTCTATTGGTGAGTTTCTCATACATCTTCAGAAAGTGGACGTTCTATATTCAGCATCTTGGATCAGCGGTCCAAGGATTCAAGTAGGTTGTACCTGCCTAATCATCTGCATTTCCATGTAAAACCCGGTAAGTAAGTGTCAATGCTAAGCTTATACGACAATGTACCTTGGTATTCGTGAGTTTCTCGTACATCTCTAGAAGGTGGATGTTATCATATTCAGCATCCTGATATTGTCGACTAAACACTTTGCACACAATACATGTACGCATGGTCAGCCGTCAAAGAAGTCGGTGGGTTGTACCTAACTGTTCGTCCATTTTCAGCTGGATTTCCGTGTCAACCCAGTAAAGCTGGCTACACACGTAACGATATATCGTAGCGATTTCAGACTGTGCAGATAAATTGATCGTTCCTAGTGTCTCCACCTGCCCCCGATATCGGCGTCAATCGTCAGTTCTCCGCAGTAGCTTACGCAAGAAACATGTCATCCAGGATGGAAAATGATGACGCACTTGCGATATTAGGCCTGGTTATGTGTTTAAAGAAAAAAAAGGCGCGGAGTGTGTAAAGACTGGGTCATGAAAAGGAAGCTATTTTCTCATACCAACTTATTAAATGACTTGAAATTCGCTCCGAAAGATTGGCATAATTATTTGGGGATGAATGAGGCATACTTAAATCTGCTGGCTTTAGTTACTCCACTAATAATGAAACAAGATACTGTTATGAGAGAAGCAATAAGTCCCCATGAAAGATTATCCTGCTATACTGCGATTTTTAGCTACAGGACGTTCCTAGGAATGTATGAAGTTTTCTACAATAATATCACCGCAAGCTCTTAGTAAAATCATTCCTGAAACCTGTGATGCTTTGTACGAAGTTCTACGGAAAGAGTACTTAAAGGTAAGCATGAGAAGCTAAGGCCGTTTAAAATACTCATTTACAGACTTAAGTACGTCTTCAGTTAATGTATTTTTTCCTGGTCTTGGCCGACCACGACTCGAGATTAGTGTAGTTCGTTTGGTATCAGAACGGTTCGGGGTCGGTGTGTCTCGTTCGCTGTCAGAATAGTTCAGTGTTGACGTGTTTCGGTCACTGTCAAAACGTTTCGGGGTTGGTGTGTCTCGTTCGTTGCTCGTTGAGCCGATGCTGGCGGTTGACTGCTTCTGTAGAAGAGAAGAAATGTAATACTCCTAAAATAATTACTAATCGATTGGAGATTGGAGAATAATAGCAAGAGAATTTGAGCAAAAGTGGAACTTTCCTCACTGTTTAGGTGCCATTGATGGCAAGCACGTTGAAATCGTGCAAGCAACAGTGGCTCGTTTTATTATAACTATAAACATATACACAATATGGTAGGTACTAATGGCAATCGTTGATGCAAAATACAGATTCCTGTTAGTTGATTTTGGAACAAATGGAAGAGTTTCCGATGGTGGATCATTGTTGAATACTTACGAAATTTTATGAAAAACTTGAAAGAAATACGTTAAATATTCCTATAGCAGAAAGGTTGCATAATAGTCCATGAATACTGCCGTACCTATGTGTTTGTTGCTGATGACGCGTTTCCTCTAAGAAATGACATGATAGCAAGAGAATTTGAGCAAAAGTGGAACTTTCCTCACTGTTTAGGTGCCATTGATGGCAAGCACGTTGAAATCGTGCAAGCAACAGTGGCTCGTTTTATTATAACTATAAACATATACACAATATGGTAGGTACTAATGGCAATCGTTGATGCAAAATACAGATTCCTGTTAGTTGATTTTGGAACAAATGGAAGAGTTTCCGATGGTGGATCATTGTTGAATACTTACGAAATTTTATGAAAAACTTGAAAGAAATACGTTAAATATTCCTATAGCAGAAAGGTTGCATAATAGTCCATGAATACTGCCGTACCTATGTGTTTGTTGCTGATGACGCGTTTCCTCTAAGAAATGACATGATGAAACCATTTCGGCAAAATAACATAGATAGTAGAATTAAGAGGATATATAATTATTGGACATCGCGAGGACGCCGCATAGTCGAAAACGCATTTAGCAGATACGCATTTTGTCAGTGAAGGAAAAGTTCCTTGGCAAGACAATTTCATTCATTAATGTCAAGCAAAAATGCAGACCTTGTATTCAAATACAAAAAATAATTTCTGAGAAATAAGAGCTTACCTCATTTTCGCTCTCATCTATATTTGATATCGATGATCTTGGTACTTCTTGATCGTATAAAAAAATTAGCAACTCAAAGTACCATAAACGAGGAGTATAAAATCTCGTCAGATCGTGCTCCAGATTTACACGGTTTTTTAATTTTATTAAGCTCTTTTTTTTATAGGTTGTTCTAAGATTATTAATCTTCTTAACCACTATATCACTGTTTACATTTGGATCGATGGCTTTGTATTTTTCGACTAGCCTATTGTAGGCAGCATTTTTTTTGTCACGATCATGGTAAGCTTTAGATTTGGTCTTCCAAAGGCAAGTTTCGCTTCTGTAGCTTTCTATGAACTCTTGCAGTTGATCGCGGTGTCCACCACTTTCTTCTTCCAAATGTTGCAAAAAGAGCGATCTGCACGTGCGCATACAAGCGAGCTCCGTGAAGTACTGCCGAAATGAAAGCTACCTAAGTAGTTATCAGAACTAAGTATACGAAACGGTATTGGTGAGTTTCTCGTATATCTCTAGAAGGTGGATGTTATCATATTCAGCGTCCTGGATAGTCGACTGTACACATTTCACACATAGAAGTACTCATGGCCAGCGGTCAAAGGAGTCAAGTAGCTTGTACCTGCGTATTATTTATCCATTTAATGCATCCATTTAAAGCATTTAATACCTTAATATTGGTGAGTTTTTTGTAAATCTCTAGAAGGTAGATATTATCTATATTCTGCTTCCTGGATTGTCGACTTAACACACTCTACACACAGGAAGTACTCATGGTCAGCGATCAAAGGAGTCAAGTAGGTTGTACCTGCCTATTCATCCATTCTCAGAAGCATTTCCATCTCAACCCAGTAAGTAGGTATACGTGCAGAGCTAAGTATACAATACAATGTACCTTGGTATTGGTGAGTTTCTCATACATCTTGGATGGTCGACTAAACACAATCTGTTTCGGCTTCTTCAAATAATAAATGCAGGTTGACTTTATATAAATGAATTTATTACTGTTCTTCAGAGTTTTAATGTGTTAAAATATAAAGATAAAAACTACGATGTTGCACACTCGCGGCCATTACGTAGGTATGTAGTAAAAAAAAAAAGGAAACGGCGAACGGTGAAAATTAGGTACACACTGTGGTGTAATTTTCATAATCTAGATGGACAAAAGTCTTGGGCCCAAATTGCACAACTTTACTATGCCATAAAATGTATCGAATGAAATTTAAAGTCATTGTCAAGGTTTTAGACATACAGTCAAAACCGTTTATAACGACATTGAAGGGACCGTATAGTTGCCGACGTTATATCCGATAGTCGTTATAAGCAATACAGTCATATACACAAGTACAGTAGTTATATTATCATATGTAGTTATCTATCTAGTATAGGTATAGGTTATGTATGTAAACGAGTCAGAAAAGAAATAAAAATGTTTATTACGAAATAATTAGAATACAAAATGTACTTAGCTGCTTACAGTTACGGGTTATAAAACTACACTAGTTTTTAAAGTAATCAGTCATTTTAGTCTGTCTTTTTTTTAGCCCAGTCTCAAATATTTTTTGCATTTTACGTTTCATACTCCTTAAGGTATGAGTATCATCAATATCAAACTGTTCGTTAAAGGCAACAAATTTTTGCAAAACTGTTACAGCGTTAAGAGCCTCGGAAATTGTTGTTGGCTGAAACTGTTCTTCAAGGTCTTGCTGGTCTTCGTCTTCTTCGTCAGTGTTACGGTTGTTACTTTCAGCTTCTGCAAGAATTTCTTCCTCAGTAGCTAAGGCACACACGGCGACACTGTCATCTATTCCAATAAATTCCTCTATCTCAATTCTTTGTTCTGTAGCAGTAGATCTTTGCAACTGGGTAACCAGCTCAGCAAGTGGTACGTTGTCATCTTCATCTGTCGATTGTATCAGTCTCGCTAGCGGAATATCATCGTTGTCCTCCGCTTGTGATAGAGAGAGATCTTTGAAACCTGCATGGCGAAAGCAGTTAGCTATAGTGGTCTGTGTGACCTTTTCCCAAGCTTCCGATATCATTAGAATTGCATCCAGAACAGAAAGACTTTTAATATCTTTGCTGTTTTCAATATTCTGTATCATTTCATCATATCATTTTCTGTAACACTTGAAGTTTTCTGTATTGTGTTTTTAAAGCTCTTATCACTCCTTGGTCCATGGGCTGTAAAATAGAGGTGACATTGGGCGGTAAAAACACAAGCTTTATGCATTTCAGATTGTAGACTACAGGGTGAGCGGGACAGTTGTCTACTAGAAGAAGAATTTTATTTCCTGCAGACTTCAATTCCGCATCCCAGCTACGCAGCTATTTTTCAAAAATTTGCGATGTCATCCAGGACCTAGTGTTGTTTTCATAAGTTACAGGCAAAGATTGAATGTTCTTAAAGCAACGCGGTTTTTTAGCTTTCCCTATCACCAACAGTTTTCTTTTACATGAACCACTCATGTTTGCCGCAACCAATACTGTAATTCTTGTTTTGGACAACTTTCCGCCCTTGCATTCCTCGCCTTTGAACTTAAGTGTTTTGTCAGGGGTTAAATTGTAAAACAATCCTGTTTCATCAGCATTAAAGATTTCCTCTGGCGTGTATCCTTTGCACAGTGCAGGCCAGTTATGAGAGAGCCACTCTTCACACACACCTTCAGGAACGCCAGCCGCTTCACCGCAAACTTTTCCTGCCACAATATTATGACGAGCACGAAAGCGTTGTACCCAAGACGACGAACACTCAAAGTTTTCCTTACCCATAAGACGAGCAAAGTCATTGGCTTTTTGTTGCAGAATCGGACCACTTATTGGGACGTTGTTTGCCCGCTGATGTTTAAACCATGTTAATAAAGCATCTTCTAGAACTTTATGTTCACTTATCCTCGCTCGTTTAAGTTTCAAAGAGTTGTTTTCAAAAAAAACTTTTATTTTATCTCTATTCTTCCAAATCGTTGATATCGTCGAGTGGGAAACTCCACATTCCTTTGCAATTTCACTATTCGACTCGCCATTTTCTAATCTCCATATGACATGAGATTTTTCTTCAATAGAAAACGTTTTCCTCTTTTTTTGCGACATGATAATTCATAAATGCACAGTCTAAACAACGCCAACACTTTTAAATCAAGCTGTTACTCACGCAGTCAACTAGCGCACTAAACAATAAACAATTGGTGTAAAATATGCAAGGTCAAATGGCCGCAAAGAGGTTCGGATAAGGTGGGAGAAAGTGCGTAAGTAATGATATGCCTAAATATTTCTTTAATGCTTACCAATAAGATTTAAAATCGTTTGTATTGTTTTGTTTTGCTGAGACAAGGAGCGGTTGGTCGTTATAGCCGATTAATATCGATAAAGTTTCGTCGTTGTAAGCGATATGTCGCTGTATCCGATGTTGTTATAAGCGGTTTGTTTTCTGAATAGTTTACTAGGAATTCGGACGGGACCATACAATCTGGCTGTAATAACCGATAGGTCGTTGTAAACGATGTCGTTATAAACGGTTTTGACTGTATATTGCAACATTATATACACAACATTATACACAAAGAAAAAAACATAATTATTAGAACGTACAAAAAAACAGTAAAAAATTCAGAGAATTATTAACTAGGATGTTGAAGAATCGAATACAAATGATTCAGATTCAGAATCTGATTATTCTGACTGAATTCCTTCGTGTTCAATGTCAGGAGTTCTCATTTCCAAAAGCGCACAGACTTCAGGAGTCATTTTGCCACGTCTAGTTTTAGGAGCAGCACGTAAGCTTGCAATGTAGGGGTCTGAAGTTATAAGTACCTAACCTATTCATTAAGTCTGTATTCGTGTCCACTCTTGATGTTTTTCGCGTAAACATTTCTCTGAATTTCCTATTGTGCTTATTTCTAGCCTCTTGTGCTTTTTCCGAAAGTTGGCCGATTGGAAGAACACAAGAAGCAATTATATCTTTTCCGTGGAAAAGTATTTTATGAACGCTTACGGGCATTGAGTACCATGAGTACTCCTTGATATATAAGTCTCTCGTTTGCTTAGGGAATTTCTGAAACTTATTGATATTTTTTTTTATAAAAAAGCCATCCTACGGGAATAGCTCCTCCGACAGTATAGCAGGCTCCTCTCGCGTTGTTGGTGCGCTCACAATGTAAACAGTGGACATTGGTCTGTCCTGCAGTAGCAGAACCAAATGTAGCTGGTCCTCTAATCTGGTTTTGCTTTCTACTCAGCCGTTGTGGGGTGTCTGCTCGGGTACTCGACGTAGTGGACTTTTCCGGGAATATTCTTCGGAATAATGTAATTTCTTAGATTTGGGGACGACCTTCCGATATCTCTCATTTTATAGCGATTCTTCATCTCAAAAAGGACGGTATTTACTCTCGCCATCAATTCAGGACATAAGCGCAGTCGGGCCGCTTCAGAGTCACCCTCTGGAAACTCGAACCCTTTCAAGCGCTGTCGAGCTTTTATCTGAACAATGTCGGCGGGGCCGTGTCCAAGTAGATTGATTGTTGGAAAACCACCGGCAGGCACGATCTCATTGGGTAAAGGTGGTATTTCTGGTTCACCTGGCTGTCTACGAGAATTCAATACTCTATTCATAGTAACTAGCGGAGATATGTAGCATTCGTAAACGTTGTGGTTCTGAGCGTCAACGGGTCCAAACGACCCAGCGAGAATTCCACCTTCCGTAGCTCGGGGAACAGCGGCGTTAAGCAGGTTGAACTTTATTTCTTCACCATTAACAGTCGTTGTATTACCAATGTTGGCAAGAAAATGGTAAAGGTTGTCTGGTATACAAAGGTCCTTAGGTAACAAGTCCTGGCATTTCCCAGTCCCCAGCTTTCTTTCACCATTATCCATAGCAACATCCATTAAATAGCAGTTCAGTACGGTACACATTGAGTGCTGGATATTAATATGAAACCCGCTGTTTATACACTATAATATGACATGGAAGCGCTTAATAAGCTCAACATTGACACCTGTTATTTCAGCTGACATTTCAGGATTTCTAAAGAATTTACGAGCTGTGTTCCCATCGACTTAGTGGCCAACTCAGCCCACACCTCACTGGGCCCGCGGGCCGAAACGTCCACTACGAAATTTATCTATACTTTTTCATTGTCAACTCAGCCCGCGGGCCATATCGACCCCTTTGAAGTGTTTTTGCGGTTATTGGTCAACTTAGCCCAGACCACTCTCAGCCCGCGGGCCGAAATGCCCACTGTGAGATATGTTTCTATTTTCACAGTTAACTCAGCCCGCGGACCTAAACGGGCACCGAAATAAACATTATTACGATATAATGTTTCTTTCGTTCGGGTAAATTAAAGACCATCATCTTAACCATTAATCTGGGCCTTGTAGAAACTATCGAAATTAACAATAAAAGTGATGTTTTTTAATGAAGACCTATTTATTAGTGTAATCTTATAAACTATTACTATAAACGGACAGACAGACATACCAATATGACGTATCTATGAGGTTTCTATATCGTTATGTAAGTACTCATTCTTCAAAGAAAAAAACTGACTACCTATCCAAGTGTACAAAATAAGATTATGTTCAGTTTCATGATTGACAATTGCACTTTCAGAATTAGTTTTTACAGTAGCATAGCAAGAATCACTCCTTATACATCTCCACAATATTGACCCATCTTGGTTATTTCTTTTAAAGCGAAAACGATAACCTGACCTTTGGAGAATTCGACCGCCTCGTTGTGATGTAACAAACTCAAAATCTATAGGTAATGTTGAAAGTATATCTCCATCTCCATACATTTTTATTATATATTTAACCCTTAATAAGGCGCAAGCCTGTGTGATAGGTAGAAAGTAAGTCGGAGTGGAAATATGGTAAATGAATACTATAGAATTCAAAAAAGATATTAAAAAGGGAGGGGGAGTGAGATTTCCCCCCTTTTTTTCGGTGGGAAATAAATTCCCCTTGCCTGATTATGCAAGTGCAGTATGTTTCGAAGTGGGAAAATAATTCCCGTTGCCCGTTTAGGTTACGATCTTACGCCACGCGCCGTAGTTAGTTTTGTTGTTATTCACATACTAGTAATTGCCATTGGCTTCAATTGTTCTTAAAAAAAATTACAAAGATTATGTTTGAAATAAAATATGAAGTTATAGGCCTATAAATTATTGAATATAACGCGTTATTATAATAGTATTACTATATAATTAAATTATGGAATTTATTATAACGGTACTTACCTAAATAAAAAATAACAGCAGGTATTGCAATCACATTTTTATTTCAAGCTTAAAACTATTCCCGAGGAGAAGCCTCATGAAATGATTTAAAACATTTCTTTGCACACAGAGCAACTTGACAAGTTGAGCATATAGTATACTATATAGCATATAGTATTTTAGATCTTTTTTCTTCTTTTTTGGTACTGCAAAATCGACACCTTTTATAAGTGTTTCCTTCCTCTGGAAGATGGATGCCAACATTGAGCAAGCGGATCTCATCTGGCACGCCGAAGTTCGAGCCTTTTTTGTTCTTGAAAATAACTTAGCGATTTTTCTTGCTTGAGTAATTAGAGATCAACTCACGAGCCAATCGCAATCTGAAATCTCTATGAGAGTGCGTACTTACCACATGTACAGTGTTGTAGGTGATGTAGCTGTTTATTACTGACGCATCTAACATAAAAAAAAATAGTCTCATCCAGAACTTTCTACATTTTCGACTAATCGGATAAGATGATCTAAAATGATCAAAATGATCGACGCCTCCCATGGTGAGCGTGTACTCAGCGATAGCTTTGGGGCAGAGAACTTCTTTTCTTGTACCATCTTTCTGTGTTCTCTGTACAAATACCGTATCAGTTGGATGATGGGCTGTTGTAAGAACAGTAACATCCCTTGTATCGAGCCACTTGATCGCTGTAATTGGCTTAGCAGTTACAACTGCAAATTGGTTCTTCTCAAGTCTCAGATGTTTTGGTTGAGACTTTTTCATGATATCAGGAAGATCTTTTCTATTAACTCTGACAGTGCCAACTGCAAAAATTTTTTTTTCATACAATGCTTCCATCAGGTTGCAGCTTGTGAAAAAGTTATCGAACGCTAGCAGAGTGTTTTCAGGAAGGCCGGTTGACAGTTTCATAACCACGTTGTACCCCAGTCCTTCATCTTCCATACTATCCCCTTTACCTGTATAAATCTCGAAACAGTATAGGTATCCGGTTTCAGAATCGCAACGTGCCCAGATCTTAAAACCACGTTTTATAGGCTTCTTCGGCATATACTGTTTTAAAGTGGATCTTCCTTTAAACTTCACCATGCATTCGTCGATCGATTGTTTACTTGAATTAGCTGTTTCGTTCTGGAACACTTCATTAAGTTCTTTTATCATTGGTCTCAACTTGTACATTTTATCATATTCCGGCGAGTCTCTTTTTGGTTCTTTTTCATTATCATTTATATGTAAATTTTCAGTAATTTTTTTAAATCGTTTGATAGGCATAATTTTTGAAATTTCTGCATTATTGTAGAAAGGTTCATTGGACCAATACAGTTCCATATCAGGCAATGGGTTTAAACCCATCATAATTAATATTCCTAGGTAAGCTTTCATTTCTTCTGCCGATACTGGTGTATAATGATTGCTGTTACGCTGAATTGCATATCTATTAGTTTGTTCTACTAGAACTTGTACCAAATATTCCGGGAAAAATTTGTCAAAGACATCAATTGGCCGAGTTTTATGATTAAATGTTGATTGTGGTCGAATCTGATTGACAAATTCTGGGACATTGTGTATGTTTGTCTCAAATGTCCACTCCCGTGGTTGTCTTGTTCTTACTGCATTGATGGTTCTGCTTGGCCTTGAGCAACGGTTTGTTTCTGTTTCAGTAACATTACTTGTAGGAGGTTCTGGACTTAAGTCATCTGTCGGAATTGGAGGATAGTGAGTGCATTCTTCACGGATTTCATCTAAGCATTGCTCTATTTCAATTTCTTGTTGGGTGGGATTCACAACTGGTCTGCTTTCTCCATATGTCTCAATGTATTCATTTATTTCCTCTGTTGGAGGAACACTACATTGTCCTGTTCTCTCATCTACGCTGCAAATGGGACTATTTGTTCCTAAAATATTTGTAAGATCCTCTGCTGAATATATTTCTTGGTCTTCAACCGTTTCATCAATATTATCAGGAATACCAAAGAGCTCTTCTAGACGCCTTTCAACAATAACATCTTGAGATACTTTCTGGTAATCTGCTGGGCTGCTTACAGGCGCTGTTTGATAATATGCATCATCATCTGAATCAAGATCGGATAAATCTGACAGACTGTCTAGGATGCCTTCTAACTCCGGTTTCCTTAACGTTTTTTTCTTATTCATGGCTTTTTTCTTATCCATGGCTCTAGAAATAAATGATTACATGTAAGTATAACATTTGGGTATGAAGAGAAAAATATCCTTTTTTAGTGGACCGCTACAACATCTGAGAAACCTACGCTCCCAATTTCAGTGTTCTATCCCTAAAAGTACCTAATTGTGGATCTATAAATAGATGTCAATTGTCTATCAAATTCGGTCACAAAACCTTTTTATTTTATATATAGATTTTCAAAGAAATTCTATAGCGCAATCGGGCAAAGGGAATTATTTTCCCACTTCGTAATTTGATCATTTTGAGGGTATAGATCAGTAATACACCCGTAAAATCAATACAAAACAACGCCAGAACAGTTGTTTTGTATGAGATATAAACAAATTCTACTTACAAGATTTTTTGGAGAACAATTTAGCGTTTTTCTTCACACAACCACCGAAAACTGACCTTTCTTCTGCACCGTACACGTCACTGCACTTTGACATTGACATATGTTGACATAGTGGTAATATTTCAAAAGTGCTGCCAGCTAAATAAATCTAAATATTCTACAAAAGTGGACACTAGGTTTGCGGTAATTCTATGGGCTATCAGTCAGGTAATAAAACATTTTTTCTGAAAGTAGCCATAGTGGGAAATTATATCCCCTTGCCTTATTAAGGGTTAATATATTTTGTGCAAAAATAATCAAAAACGAAGACACGTTTATATGTTTTGCAATGACAGTTCTAATTTCTAATATAGAGAAATTAGTTATCCAGCCAGTACCTACAAATAAACAATAATAGTAAAGGAGATATGCATCCTCTTTACGATGTAATGTATTGCATTCCAAAACAGTTTAGGAACGCGGGCTGAGTTGGTATAAAAAATCATAAACATATTTCAAAGTGGTCATTTAGCCCGGGGGCTGAGATGGGTTTGGGCTAAGTTAAGATTTTCAAAGGGGTCGATATGGCCCGCGGGCTGAGTTGACTATAAAAAAATATAAATAAATTTCGTAGTGGACGTTTCGGCCCGCGGGCCGAGTGAGGTGTGGGCTGAGTTGGCCACTAAGTCTTCCCATCATTGGTATTTCCGGTTTGTTGTTTAGGCATATCTACCAATGTGCCTAACTCGCTCCTAAACTTTTCTTGCACTCGCTTCTTTTTCTCAGCAACTTTATTTTTATTCTCAGCTCCCTGAGCTTGCCATGATTTTATATCAAGTATATATGAAATGTGCAATATGCATTAAAAAAATCTTATCCAAGAATGTAGAGGTGACAGGCCCAGAGAAAGAAGATTGCTGTTTACCGGCTTTTCTTAGATGAGGCTTTCATTATTCATTTCTCTAGGCTTTCACCACATAAATAGCAAGTCTGTGTGGACGCACATGATTCTACGGCATTACAAATTTTGCCATCAATCATGCAGAATATCAATGTTGGCTTTACCAAGACTTCCAATGTCATTAACATAATAATTTTATTGGGTGAAAGTGTGTAGTTACCTGTTCCTTAACTTTATTAACCTCCATTGTTATAACATTCACGGTTTCCTTGGCAAATACAAACTTGATGGGACGACAATATCGAGTTGAAGCTGGCGAAGGGTTTTGCCACACAATGTTTTTAATGCTCTGGTCATTTATTGAATTTATTTGAATAAGGCACCATCGATATGCTGAATAAATTTTCATCACTGCAATTTTCTTCAAAAAAAATTTGTTTATACTTGTTTTGTTTCGCTCCATCTCACAATCACGCCCCATTTCACAAATATATACCTTTCAAGCCAGTTATAGTTTTTAGTAAATCTTCTTGCACTTTACATATTCGTAAAATCGTGTGATACATATTCGTAAAAAAGTGTAATGGACACTTTGCAACTCAATTTCGGCGTGCGTTTCTGTGACATTAATGCCACTAGGGTAGCACAATTGTTTTGCCGCTTTAACTCTATAGTAAGGTGGATACATTTTCTTGTTAATTCCATTAACTTGCTCTCGTATAACATGATATAGGTGTGTCGAGAGATTCGCATCGACTATTAATGCGAGAGCTTGATCTGCCGAAAGTCCTACTGGTTTTGAGCTCTCTAAACACTTCCGCGCTTTCTTTATTACAGTACCTCTTCTAGGCGAAAACAATCAAAGTTCTTTTACAATTGCTGCTGAATCCTTTTTTCCTTCCTTGCGAAGTTGAACTTCGGTAGCCATTGATATTTCTTCCAGACTCGATGTTTCAAGAAGATGTTGAATTAGCCATCTTTTTGTTTTGGTGCTGAAACTTTCAAAATCTTTTTGCGGTCTTCCGAACGAGCCCGAACTCGTTTCAGGTAATAACACATTTTCGAGTGCTTCAGTGGCAATATCAGGTAACGGTACGTTTCCTTCTAACCACGCACAATTTGTGTTTAGGAAACGATCTCGATGTCTTCCTGACTTGGATAATTTTTCTTCGATTTTTTGATAATAACTTCTGATTGTCACTTTTAAACTTCTTATAACGTCATCCGAAAAAGACGGGTTAGTCAAGTGGGGCAAATGCGAGTACCATACCTAGAAATACATATTCAACCCTTTATAACTTTTTTGTTTGTTTAAGTATAAGATTCATAATTATCATGTTAATTAAGCATTTAATAGACTACAGATTAATGTTTTTTTCAAAATAATATCACCCCAATTGCGTAAGATATTTAGGTAAAAAAAAATATACCTCACTTATTGCATTTCCCCCATAAACAGGGGCAAATGTAATAATGTTGATCTATTCCTTAGGGCTGTGGATAGTTACAAATCAGGGGTAATAGAAATAAAATACGAAAATCTTATAAAATTATGGTTTTTATTTCAAGGAGATCGCATGAAAACTTACAGAGATATTAACTTTTTCTTACAGACTATCACACTATTCTTAAATCAATCATAAACGATCTTACGAAATAATCATATTTCTGAACTTGTAATCGAAGTATATTATATTACGCTTAGTTATTGTAGGATTTGGCAATATCTTAACGATAGAATCAGCGGTGATTGTATCAACATCCTCTATTGTTGGCCATACAAATGTTGCTCCCTTGCGTCGTACAAATTTGACCTCCCAACGACTATCTATCTTGTTTTGCACAATGCCTATGTAATATTTATATTTTTTTACTAGAGCGTATTTAACAATCACCCATTTGTTAATTTGTAGTTCAGCCTCCTCTATCGTATTTTCCTTATTCATTTCCGTCATTATTATTTTGTTATCTGGCTCTATAAGATCTCCAGCTTCATCTTCTGGCTCTATAAGATCTCCAGCTTCATCTTCTGGCTCTATATGATGTCCAGCTTCATCTTCTGGCTCTATAAGATCTCCAACTTCATCTTCCACCCATTCACTTTCATCGGAATTAGCATAGTGTATTTCATTTTCAGAACCTACATCAGTACTGTCATCTTCGGAATCTTTTCTTTTCATTCTTTTTTCCTTTCGTCCCTTATTCCCTTTCATATTCTTGTGTATTTTAGTTTTTTTTCTCTTAATTAGATTTTCTTTTTCCCTTAAAATCTCAAGCATTTCAGTCGACGTAACAACTTCCGCACCTGAGGCTACCTTACGTTTCTTTTGTTTATTTACAGCCCGATCTTTTTGCTGTATAGTGGAAATAATCATTTGTTCTAATGACATAGTTGGGGCAGTATTAGAGTCTTGTATCTCATTTGATAGAGGAGTTGACGTAACGGAATTCTGTGAACCTGCTTCGTTGACAATTGACAATTGAGAAGTTGTTGGAATGGGCTCCTCCCCGAAAGCTGGTGGATTTATTATCGATGGTGATGAGTTATTTGAACGATCAGGATAAGGACCCACCTCACTATCGTTCACATGACACACAAGGTGCTTCTCCCACCGCTCTAAAGCCTCCGTAGAGAAACTTTCTCTTGGGATGACGTCAGAATTGAACGGAAATATCCCCGATTTTCTAAATCCACTCATGATAACATCTTCACTTACTTCCATCCAAGTTTCACCCAAAAATTGTGAAAACAGTGCTTTGGGTAGTTTTAGACCGATATTATGTCTCTGCCAAGTGGCAACAGTTTGGTCCCATTTCTGTTTAAAAGATTTGAACACGGAAACGTCTAATGGCTGTAATCTATCACTTGTGTGGGCTGGCAATTTAATAATGGTTATGTCATTGGCCAATGCAGTTTGTATTAGGTTGAGAGATACATGCGTAGAGTGGCCGTCATATATGACCAGGACTGGCCGTTCGTCACCCAGAGCTGGTATGAGGACTTTTTCAAAATAGTTTTCAAATATCTCTTTCTCCATCCAACCATTTGAAGAGGCAGCGTAAGCCGTACCGGGATATTCCTTGTCTGGCTGGGCTTTCCACTGGTCCCAGATATTTTTTGCTTTAAATATAATCAAGGGTGGCGCTCGACCACCGGCAGCATTAACAGCCAGTACAAAAGTTGTGTTTTCTCTTCCGGATGTGCTGGTGACTCTGGATGAGCTTTCACCCTTTTCTCCGACGATTTTTGTTTTCGACGGATCTATACTGAGACTACTCTCATCCAAATTCCAGATCTGTTTCGGCCTGTTTTCCAAGTTTAAATCCGTCAAAACTTTTTTTAGGAGATCAAAGTATCCATAGATGATGAATGGATCTGTAGCAGCCTTCTTTCTCGCATACTCCAATGGTTCCGGTTTGCGAATTGATAAATGATGTCGTTTTTTGAAATTAAGGAACCAGTCTTTCCCAGGTACGCCTCCTTTAAATGGGGTTACGATTTTATTTAAGTTCACATACTGGCCTACTAGCTCTAAAATTTCCTTTCGACTTAGACCAAAGCCCCATTTAGCCAGTGTTTTCACAGAAGTTGCCAAAATGTTTTCAACGTTCTCGGGAAGTCCAATTCTACGTCCTTTACCTTTCTTTATAGCACCTCGAGTTCCTTTGCTTCGACAATACAAAGTAGCAAATGGAATTCCGTAAAGAACGGACGCCTTGTGTGTGGTAAGTGAACCAGCTCTTATTTCCTCAAGAGCTCTTTGTAATTTTTCTTCAGTGTATTTAGGGCTAGATTCTTTCTTTTTGACGTAATTTCGCACCATCTGAAAAAAAGGGGTAAATGTAATAAAACATTACAATTTCCCCGTGCTGCCTTATTACATTTGCCCCCTTGTCAAAACTTCAAGGGGTAAATGTAATAATAGCCAAAACATAACAACCTACAGCAATTGAACAAAAATATACATTTATATGAGTTCCCAATACGGAATAATATCACACGAATAAATAAAAATTCAAAAACTTACGTTCTTTTCTCAGATTTCAACCGATTTAAAATTAGGTTGTAAATTTGCATAACCATGCGGCACTGACGTCATTCAACTTATGACGTTTCATTCGGTCATCAATCGGTCAAAGTTCACGTAAATTGGTAGGTGCGTTGTTAAAACAGTACCTAATGCATTTCATAGATGGCAGTACTAGTTTTTTGTTTTCAATACAACTTGAACACATTTCCTTACATTTGCCCCGCTATTACATTTTGCCTACCTGACCCTACCAAGTTCTTGCATTATGTAATGTAACAAAGCATCCGTTCTCATTACTTTAGCGTTAGCAAATCAAAAAAATTTTTACGCGAAATTTGAGAAGGCATTCTGAAAATAAAGAAAAGTTGTATGAGTGTCGCAAGTATGCGCAAACAAATGAACGTTTTTCCTGTAGCTAACAAGTAGTTCTTTCGAATAAATATAATAAAGGATCAGTATATTTCGATATAATGCACTAAAACTCAAGTACAAATTGACTTACCAGTATTTTGATTAAAAATAAACTATCGCTGTTCAAATGATGCTCGTAATTAAGTTTTAAGAAATATTAAGAAACAAACTTATAGAAACTTACCTTAAAACTCCCAAGAAAACAATAAAACCACACAATCACTAGTAGCGAACAGACACACAGTGTATTCAACGAGCAAACTCAGTCGAATGACGCGATCGCTTTGAGCGCTCGGTCGACGGAACTCAGGTAGCCGGCTGTTCTGACCCTTTTTCTATTGTTTGGTGCGAGTTCTTGAAAAATAAACCTTAGTGACACGTAATACGGTTTGTCTTCTTTAAATATATAAATAACTATTTTACTTGCGTAGACTTGTGTAGAATTTGACTTTTGACCCTCTACATTATGAAAATAACGCACTGTGCGGCGTCCGCGCCGTCCGTATGACAGCGGCGACACTAGCGCCGCCACTAGTGATGCAAAAGACCGATTTATCTACTTTAGTCGATGTCGCGCTGCGACACAATCTACACACAGAAGTAGCCCTAGTCAGCGATTAAAGGATTCAAGTACGTTGTAACTGCCTAATCATCTGCTTTCAGCTGCATTTCCATGTAAAACCCTTACTGGGTTTCTGGGTAAGTGTCAGTGCTAAGTTTACAAGACAATGTACCATGGTATTCGTGAGTTTCTCGTACATCTCTTGAAGTTGGATGTTATCATATTCAGCCCCCTGATATTGTCGACTAAACACTCTGCACACATGTACCTACGCATGGTCAGCCGTCAAAGAAATCGGTAGGTTGGACCTAACTGTTCATCCATTTTCAGCTGTGTCAACCCAGTAACTAGTAATCAGTGCGAAGTACACGATGCGGTATTGGTGAGTTTCTCGTACATCTCTAGAAGGTGGATGGTATGGTATTAGGATGGTATTCAGCATCCTGGATTGTCGACTGGACACAATCTACACACAGAAGTATTCATGGTTAGCGGTCAAAGGAGTCAAGTAGGTTGTACCTGCCTATTCATCCATTTCCAGCTGCATTTAATACCTTAGTATTAGTGAGTTTTTTGTAAATCTCTAGAAGGTGGATATTATTTATATTCTGTTTCCTGGATTGTCGACTAAACACACATTAGACACAGAAGTACTCATTGTCGATTATACACATGCTACACATACAAGTTCTCATGGTCAGCGGTCAAAGGAATAAAGTAACAAGTAAGTAAGGTTGTACAGTCAGCGTCAAATTGATATGAGCGTCTAGAGTAGTCAAGCAAACAACGCTCTCAAAGTCTGTGCATAAAATGTACCTTCAAAAAATCATAAATTTCTATAGTGCGTTTAATCAAAACAAAATAAAAATAACGGCCTTTATTAACAGAAATAAAATGCCTTCAATGAAAATTAAAAAAAAATGCCTTTTAGAATTTTGTTAGAACCAACATAACATACTCCCTAAAGTTTTGATATAAACGAGTACAGGTATTACTCTCAATTAGTAATGCGTATAACCACGAAAACAGAACTGTTAAGAAACAAAACAAGTATACGCACGTTGTACCTGCCTAATCATCTGCTTTCAGCTGCATTTCCATGTAAAACCCTTACTGGGTTTCTGGGTAAGTGTCAGTGCTAAGTTTACAAGACAATGTACCTTGGTATTCGTGATCTTCTCGTACATCTCTTGAAGTTGGATGTTATCATATTCAGCCCCCTGATATTGTCGACTAAACACTCTGCACACATGTACCTACGCATGGTCAGCCGTCAAAGAAATCGGTAGGTTGGACCTAACTGTTCATCCAGTTTCAGCTGTATTGTTTCCATTTTCAGCTGTGTCAACCCAGTAACTAGTAATCAGTGCTAAGTACACGATGCGGTATTGGTGAGTTTCTCGTACATCTCTAGAAGGTGGATGGTATGGTATAAGGATGGTATTCAGCATCCTGGATTGTCGACTGGACACAATCTACACACAGAAGTATTCATGGTTAGCGGTCAAAGGAGTCAAGTAGGTTGTACCTGCCTATTCATCCATTTCCAGCTGCATTTAATACCTTAGTATTAGTGAGTTTTTTGTAAATCTCTAGAAGGTGGATATTATTTATATTCTGCTTCCTGGATTGTCGACTAAACACACATTACACACAGAAGTACTCATTGTCGATTATACACATGCTACACATACAAGTTCTCATGGTCAGCGGTCAAAGGAATAAAGTAACAAGTAAGTAAGGTTGTACAGTCAGCGTCAAATTGATATGAGCGTCTAGAGTAGTCAGACAAACAACGCTCTCAAAGTCTGTGCATAAAATGTACCTTCAAAAAATCATAAATTTCTATAGTGCGTTTAATCAAAACAAAATAAAAATAACGGCCTTTATTAACAGAAATAAAATGCCTTCAATGAAAATTAAAAAAAAATGCCTTTTAGAATTTTGTTAGAACCAACATAACATACTCCCTAAAGTTTTGATATAAACGAGTACAGGTATTACTCTCAATTAGTAATGCGTATAACCATCGTCTGCATTAATTACATTAAACAACCGTTGCCTCATTTAAAAATGACATCGTCGAAATGTGTCCCGTCTCGTCGCTGGCACTCTTGCAACCGACTACATAAATTTTGGAAAACTCGTTGACACGAATTGTTCCCTTTACGTCGAGTCCCGTTACGTCGAGTCTTAAAGACTATTGTTATGTTAAATATTACTGTTTACGCTTCCTATTCCCTTTACATCGATTTTGGAAAGGTACAATTGAAACAAAAAATAATAATCAGTCAGTTTAAATAAAAATCACAATCGTTTAACATTTCAGACTAAGTATTGGTGTCATTGGTAACATAGACTAAAAATATTGTAATCAAGCACACAGTTAAGGACATCGTGTCTACAATAAAATAATGTAATTTTTTTTTATAAAAATATTCTAATGTGACAGGAACATCTAAAATAGATTTTCACAATCAAAAACTAACATATAAATTTGAGATCTAATAACAACAATTAAATAATTATTTCTTTAAAATATACCCTATATAAAAAAACACAAATATCAAATCACAATCAAATACTGACTTACATACTAACTAAAAAATGTATACTTAACGACTTTCTGTATTATATAATAGTATATATACAATATGCATAAGTATAAGAATAGTTTGTATAGCATGTGTGTATCTCTTAAAATTTTACAACTGACAGTCTTATTAAACATTTTGTCACTTCAATTTTCTTCGTAGTGAAATCTTCAACGATTTTATTAATGCGATTGTCAATAGCCAGGCTTGATTTTTTCCTTGGTTTTTGGTCTTCATCGTATGTGCCCGCCTGCTCTATCCTGAATATACTTTCTTTAGCTTCTTCTTTAAGCACACTAATTAATGTGTAAAGTGGCGGTTTCTTGTTCAGTTTCCTGTTCAGCCTATTGTGCCAACCTTCCACAGGATTAGTAGTTCTGTGACTGTAACATTTCTAGGGCAAATGTGTATGAATTTTCATAATAATTTAATTGTATTATAATTAACAGGCGGTAGTGTATACGTGGTTATATTACTTGAATACAATAATGAGATTTTCAACTAAAAATACGTAAAACTAGTTTGGATTTTGCTGTATTTGAACTTGACCTTTGGATATTGCTGTTTTTGAATCTAACTTCTAGGGATGTTGCTGTGTTTGTTCCAAACGCCGACGCCATTTTTAATACAGATTTACCTAACATTATGCGAACAAAAATGTTGATACTTATTGCGACATCTACGGTATGTACCTACCTACCTTCACCTACTTAGTTGAAATGAAAAAATGATTAAATCAAACATGTTTATTAAAGCTTACAAAATATTTACTTTATCATACGAACACATCTAATGACTCTTGGGTTTCACACACCATGTCCGAATCATTGTGGGCGTCTTCTGTGGTGTCATCACTTCCATTAGTCGACTCAGCGTTCGATACCAACGGAACGAAACTCTTCGGGGCTTGCTATTATCTCCCTTTTTCTAATTTGTTTTTCTATCCGTGCAAACACCCTGTCAGGGGGTATGAATGAGTGCCCCACTTTGTTGAAGTAGTTTGAGAAAGAATGGAGTAGTTCGGGAATAACCCCTCACTTTTGTGTCCTCCACATAAATTTCATTTATTGCATCATCTTCATTTTGTTGGAGTTCACGTGAAGAGATATTCTCGACATCTTCTGTGGTATCACAACATAATGCTTCTCCTGGTAACTAAATGAAAAATAAAAAATACAATTTAACGTTGTTTCTAAATAAACCATTTTTATCAAGAATAAGTTGCTTACCTCAATAGCAGGAGGGTATGTATTTTTACGTGGTTCCACCTCCATGCTCTGGTTTTGTGACGCTGAAGGCTCACTGACCAGTCCAAGAATTCTTCTGCTCCTCCAAGACATTTTTGAAAACGGGTACCTAATTAATCCGAAAAAGAAACAACTTGAAACACTTTACAAAACTCACAGCCTATATTAGTCATAAAAAGTAATAACTATAAGAATTGACTGTGCTATAAAATCAAACTTAACAATAAATTGGTTTATTTCTTGTTGTTCCGCAAATACGTACGACTATTTAAAACTACAATGAAATAAATCAAAAAAGTTCTCAGTCGCCTCTAAAACTAAATTAAGATCAAGTTACAATCTCAACGTTTTAACCAAATGTGAAATAAATTCAAAATAAGCAGTCTAAATAGAATACAAAAAAGTATTTACCTTTTGATAATGAACTGAGGTATTTGCCTATGGTCCGAAACAAAACACGTTTATCACTCATCACTTCTGGCGCATCACTAAACTAAACGTGTCGCTTTACAAGAATCAACTTGTTCATGCCTTTTGTGGAAAAGAGATAGGTGGTCTTCTATTTCGCGTAATTTGCTCAGAATGGAGCGCCTGTCGAAATTTTACTATTCGTTGCAAGTAAATAATGCGTTTTATGAGAAAACATCAAGAACCCAATTTTTTAGTTACTTCACTTAATTTTTAAGCGTGCGTGCGATTTCATCAAAATTTTGGATTGGGTCAGTTTACGAATAAAGGTGCGAAAGGACTCCTTTGACGGCTGACCATCGATATATACCCATGGTCAGCCGTCAAAGGAGTAGGTGGGTTCTACCTAACTATTCATCCATTCTGTGCTGCATTTCCGTGTCGACCCAGTAAGTAGTTATCAGTGCTAAGTATACGAAACGGTATTGCTAAGTTTCTCGTACATCTCTAGAAGGTGGATGGTATTCAGCTTCCTGGATTGTGGACTGGACAAAATCTACACACAGAAGTACTCATGGTCAGCAGTCAAAGGAGTCAAGTAGGTGTACCTGCACTGCATTTAATACCTTAGTATTGGCGAGTTTTTTGTAAATCTCTAGAAGGTAGATATTATTTATATTCTGCTTCCTGGAATGTCGACTAAATACTCTCTACACACAGAAGTACTCATGTTCAGCGGTCAAAGGAGTCAAGTAGGCTGTACCTGCAATGCGTTTAATACCTTAGTATTAGGAAGTTTTTTGTAATTTTTTAGAAAGTGGATATTATCCGCTGTTTTCTAGTGGTCCCAGGATTTTGTCCCATTAATGGGACCACAAGGGAGAACTGTTTCTCGTAGTCCCATTATTGTGTAATTACATCCTGTATATAAAACTATGTGGTTACCAAAAGAAACAATAATAATAAACGGGACTCGAAATTATATTTTATCTCAATTTTTCTAAAAAATGTCCCACCGAAATATCACCGTGGATCAACTGTAGTTGGTAATTCATAACGTCCTCATCCCGCCTTACAAATTCTCGTCTCCTTTCTGATGATTTAGAGAATTCTTGTTCTCTATCAACCAGAATGTTTAATAGTCTTAATAAAGATTTCGGATGGCGTTTCTTCATGTCTTTATTTAAAAGCGAATGCCAACATTCCACTACGTTGTTGGTGCGGTGTCTTTCACCATATACGTTCCACTGTGAAATAAATCCTTAATTTTTAAGCCAAGTCCTTTCCATATATTTTGTGAAATTTTTAATTTTGGCAGTGCCGGGACTTTCCTTTTTTATATACTCTACACCATCTGATGTCTGATCTAAGGGTAGTAAAGGTAAAGCAGTGTGTAGACCCACGATGCGCCGTTCCTGTTTTGATTTAATTTTCATTTCTTTGGCCTTCTTCCAGATGCTTTTAGTGAAGTGATAATAGCACTTTTTCAAAATAATGCCCGGAAAAATGGTCATTATTGCATTTGCAGGAGCTACTTCAAAATCTAAGTGAAGTTTTTTTGGCGACCACTCTATTTGTGCTTTAATAATTAGAAATAAAGCGGTGTATGATTCTTCATTTTTGTGCGTCATCAATGCGTAAATAAGCGGAATAACGTGTGTTGTTGATGGTGACTCAGATATATCACCATGAATAGATAAAAGTTGAGTAAATGGAGCTGGACAGCTTTGAAACGCCCGTCAATAAAAAACTCACCAACTTTCTTGATAGTATTTTTGTTTTCTTCTGAACAAAAAATAATAATACCACAATCTTTGTCGTAGTATTCAGCAAGTACAAATTCTGAGAATTTCGGAGGGATAATCACTTCTTCGATACTTTTAAAGTTAGTACGTTTGCGATAAGTGTACAAAGATGTTTGTACACTTTTAAAGGAAGGTAAAGTTGATACAAAATTAAGACCCTCATTTTCTAATTCCGTCAAACCTTTTTTAAAAATTTGTGTCACTGGTGTGTCTGTTAAGCGCGATTGTTCTTTCATTTTATCTATTGAATCGTCAATTTTATTCTTACTGTAATCCAATTTACATGAATGTGTTTTATTTTTAACTATTTCTTTACCCTGAAACGCAAAAAGGAATAAAATATCAGATACAATCTAAGGCATTCTACCCGACTCTAATTATTTATTTCCATGCGGATTCACGGGTAAAAGCTAGTCATAAATAAAAAACCAAATTTTACCTTGAGAGTTATAGATCCACGGCATTTTATTTTCTTGGCTTGGCTACACTTCCAAACCACATTCCCACTTTTATAAACCATATGCCTATAATATTGTCTCCCATCATATAGTAATACGGTCCCGCCCTTTCTTTTAAGAAACAAAATTTCTTCCATGAGTATATTATTTCGTGTTTACTTATCAACAGAATTCTAAGTATTAACAGAATTTTGATGTATTTAGTGTCAGTCAAGTGTCATTTATTCATCATCTAACACTTCACTACACACTCCAAAAAGTTTATCTATTCTAAGGATTTTGTTATTATAATACCTATATACAGGAGGATAAATACTTTACTGAGCATAGGAATGGGACTACGAGAAACAGTTCTCCCTTGTGGTCCCATTAATGGGACAAAATCCTGGGACCACTAGAAAACAGCGATATTATCTATATTCTGCTTTCTGGATTGTCGACTTAACACACTCTACATACAGAAGTACTCATGGTCAGAGGTCAAAGAAGTCAAGTAGGTTGTACATGCCTATTCATCCATTCTCACTTGCTCATGTTAAAACCAGTCAGTAGGTATCAGTATCATTGAGCTGTTTTTTACCAGTTTGTTCCTGAGCAAACATTGAGGTAGGGGCTATTAATATACATTTATTAAAATTTATTTGTATTTTGTATAAGACTAGATTTTAACAGATGTAAATAGCTTAATACTAATATAACTAATTAATTAAATACTGCAATATAAAACATTTGATTATACCAAACGTCTTGTAAATATTGCAGTAAAGGCCCGTTAATTCCAAGAAATTCCTATTCATTAAATTACTAGAAAATATTCAATACATTCAAGTCATGAATTGATAAAATTCTCAATTTATATGTACCTTGGTAAATGCAATTAAGCTGCTCAGATCTTAAGCTACTTAGTTCTTCCAAAATGCCTAAAATGTAGTCAGAGGCACGCCCAATTATTATACTTGGCACATGATATTTGCTATTGAATAAACCTGCTTCGATTAGATACCTAATGTATCCGAACTGCCTAATGTAATCGATTGTGTAAATCGATATAATAATATTTGCAGCCGAGTGGTTGTGTTGGGTATGTGCGCGGTGGGATTGTGTTGTTCGTGCTGTACATATTAAATATATTTATAATAAATATAACATAGCACAATGGAGACGGCTGATACTATCAGAGTCCGTGTCTCTGGCGGCAGCAGATATTTCTAATAAGGGGCAGGCTGAAAATGAAATCCAGCGTGGCTGAAACACGCATTAAGTCCACCATTTAAAAGAATATAATCATTAATTATATTATTGTTATATTAGACATAGTGTTGTAATCATAGCTAAGTACTGTTTTGCTCCATTATTAAGGTCTGATATACATGCCAGTGTTTTATGTTTTTATCTTTAAGTGTGTGTGAATAAATGCCTTATAATAACAATAAATATTTTATTTTTTTTAGTAGATCTGAGGATGCCGGAAAGCCGGAATACAGTAGTGAGTTTGCTAGTTTTTTACTTTCAGTAAATTTTGAGGAAATAAATAACAACCCCTGCTCTTAATAAGCTATGCCTACATTAAAAACAATTCCTTAATCAATGAGGTTAGGTTAAAAGCGGCACTCGATCGTCAATCCAAGATTTAGGCTGCCTGGGTGTCCTTTGAGTATCACATTGTAGTTTAGCTGCACAGAATACTAGACAGTATAATACAGACAATGAAGAAACCACGGCGTAAAAATATAAAAATGGAAACCTGGGTGAAGACCAGAAGACGGTGTATCTCAGTTCACTGGTGTGGTGGTCTGAAATCAGAGACAGTAAGTAGTGAGATTTTTTAGTCACCATTTTAATAAGGTCTATCGCGTAAAACTGAACCGTATAAAGAACTGGCATCCATGTGACAACAGTATTAGCATTATTCTTTCAAAAACACTGCAGGTAGTTAAATTGAAATGAATGAATGAATGAAATGAAATGAAATGAAATTTAATTGAAAGCATGTTTCTACCTACTTAATTTTAGTATTATAAGTACAGTAGTAAAAAAATACATATAAGTACCTAGTAGGTATATGAGTAAATAACACAAAGTCTGCTTACTTTGGGGCCAGATGATGTTGTGTGAAATGTCCGGGATTATTATTATTAACTTATGAATACTGAAACGCCATTTTAAAGTATTCAAGACAAACTCAAATAAATAAGAACCCGTTGTTCAAATTGTAAAAAGAAATTGGTGGAAACGTCAAAGTAGCCTTTAAATTTGCATGCATCGGCATTTCAGTATTCATGCGTTTATCGTTCGTTTCTAACAGACAACGAAGTTAAGCAATACTGCGAGGTCAGGGGGCCTACTCTTGAAAACGATTAACGATATATCGGGTCAATAATCGTGCAAAATCCTACTCTTAGCTACATCGTTTCGACTCGTTTTGAGCAATAGAACGACAGACATTACTATTGATAATCGATGTCGTAATCCTCCACAACAGACGATTCGATGACTTGAATTTGACAACGAAATAGGTAACTGTCCATTCACCAGAATTCGACGTGCATTTTAACGACTTTATCGTTTCGATATATCGAAGTCGGATCAAAGAGTAGACGCCCTGTAAGATCCTGGATGTGTAACCGCAGTGACATTATCATAATGAGTGCTTCCGTGCTTCGAAAGGCAAGTAAGCTATCGGTCCCGGCTTTTTACATGTTGTTATGACGGACCATGATGGACGTCTATGGTCAGCCTATTAATTCCGTTACCAGAGTTAGGCACTGAATCATATGAACGTAGTTGTATTTATCATTTTAAAATTACGGAATTATGAATATAATAATATTGGTGGACAATGCACAATACACAATCTAGCCCAATCTAACTAAGCATAGCTTGTATTATGATGACGAGATGACTGATGGAATACTTTTAAATTTTAAATACATTCTTATGATACTTTATAACACCCAGACAGAAGAAAAACCTATATTCATCACCCAAATGTTTGTCTTGGAAGGATATCGAACACCCAAACAACCTAGCGCAGAAGGCAGAGCTACAACTGACATGACAGGCTTGTCAAAGTCATATGGAGATATCTTTCTATCAATATGTGGGTAGTAAAGTAACTTAAAAATCATCGACTGTAGCAGTAGGTTACTGTCCTTTAATAGTTGATTGTTTTAAGGACACACCTTAACCTGATCATAAAACAAATAAATTTGCCAAAAGCATGTGTCCACGTGAAGGTTTCCGAAGACAGTAAGAGTAAGATTGACAAATAGTCAGGTCCCAAACCAATTCAAAACCATCTCGTTAGCAAAATAAAATAAGTTGGTACTGTAAATGGGTTCTATTTAGGACTCAGGCGGTTATTCGGGACTTACGTATTATTAATTTTAACCTGATAATATATGTTTTTCTACTAGTGATGGGTATGTAAAAATGTTGCCTTCCAATACTATACTTGCTTATGGTTTTGAAAAACGAACGTTTGAGGTTATGTTGATTCACGCGCCGCAGAATAAAAAGGTTTTATTAGGTGGATAGTTTTTGAAAAAAAAATATGGTGTCAAACTTGTGCCTGCCTGCAAAAACTATAAATGTGAGTAAAATGTCATTATGAACAACGAAATGCATGGTTATTCAGGACTTAAATGCAGTATTTGTTAATGATATAAGCCTTCAGCTTAAAAAAAATTCTATGTTGTTTTTGGAACAGTGATATTCGGGACGGATTTTGGTGTTATTCGGGCCGGCCGTCCCAAATAACCCGAAGAGTAAGTAATTTCCAATATTAATACAGGGTTATTCGGACCGGTCGTCACATATAGTCCGTAATTTTTAAATGGCGGTTTCAAATCATTATTTTTCTTTGTTGCTCTATGAGTCAGTCGTTCAAAAAATGGGTCATAAATATCAAAGAATAAAAATAGGCATACCTTCCCAAAATGGTTAAGATTACAGGGAAGAGCTGGGCGTCCCACATTATTCAGCCCTGAATTGGAAGAAGTGTTTGTGAACTACTGCTTACTCCTAAGTGAATGTGGTAATATGGACCTGAGGGTTTTTGCCCAGCGTTACTTAGAAGCATATTTAGAGCATATTTTTTATATTCAAAAGGTTTTAAAACAAAAATCTCTTTGTCTTTGTTTGTTTCTTTGTATTGTTTAAAAGTTTTAGTTGTCTGCAAGATTTATATAAAAATATTTTCGTTCTTAGGGGTAAGAAAAATGAATGTTTTTGCTTGTTTGATATAAATACTATTTTCAATAATTTTACTTTGTAATAAAAAACAAGCTTCTGTGACAATTGCCATAAATAAATACATTAAACTAAAATATTCGTCAGTAAACAAAATTTTTTTGCTTTACTATGTACTGTTACCATGTTGTTTTTTTCAAAAATCGAATTACTTATTTTTATTTTTGTTTTGTACGTACCTAGTAGTGTCTCCATTAATTTCCACTTGGTTTTATTCAGTTTTTATAAATATCATGTGTTCGCGTAAAATAAACTTTGATTGTAAAATTTGTCCCAAACAACACCGATGTACGGTATAGCTTATTTTCATAACTTTTTCAATGCTGATTCTCTATCTCTATCTAGTAAAACTATACTAGCATAAACACTATTCAAGAAACCTCTTAATATTTTTTAAAGCCCTATATACACAATGAGGCAGTATAATAATAAAAAAAAATTAGGCCTACTTTACATGTAAAGTATCTCCCCGAAAAAAGGGAGGGGGGGCATAATACGTATTACCATGCAAATTTCCGTAATGATAAGACTAATAGACAGACATGGCGAACTTAAGGGTTTCTTGAAATCATTGGAGCCATAAAAGGTAGGTACCTACCTAAAATTGCTGCCCCATAACCAATGTCAGCCGTGCCCATCCTATATGAGCAAGGAGGCACATATACTTCGTAAAGTGTGTTTTCCTCAGGTGCTACACTTAGCACTTCTCCATTGTACTTTAGCCAATGTGTGGTGCGGTCTGATAGGTTAGCGTTCTGCTTCACATATTTGGATTGGTGGTCGTGCGCACAGAAGTAAATGTTTGGATGGATTTCGCTGTTTACCTGACAAATTATTATTAAAATGAGGATTTAATAAATAATGGGATAATTCACCAAGCTCCATCTAGTCCTTACTAAGCAAAGCTTATATGGGAACCTAAAGCTATCTAATACACATTATGTTCCATTGCAGAAATGACCGACAAATCACTGACCGGTTAAACTGGACGTCAACAAACACTTACAAATCCATGGCGAGGAATTATGCCCATTAACCAGTGCGGGACAAAATCCATCCAGTCAATTAGTCTGTTACGTTTTTGCGGCTACATGGCTGAACTGATTTTGATAAAAATTGGTAAAGAGATGGATAGTGACTTGGGAAAAGACAGGTGTGGAAAGCCGGGGGCAGAAGCTAGTATGAGGATAAAGATAGTTAAATTACCTGATTCCCAAAAACATGCCTTGCTGTTATAGGATAATGTGATACAACAATCTTATAATCCCCTCCACCTTCAGACTCATTCGGAAATTCGTGGGTGATTCCATTCACTTTGTAGAATGAGATGTTATGTTGTGTGATCACAGACTGCTGCTCAAATATCTTGTCAAATTCTGTTATTTTATCCCGTTTTATTGGTTCATTTTCACCTCCTATGTCATTGTCGCCTGGTATCCAGATTTGCTGGAAGATAATGAAGAAATTCTGGAGTTACACAATTGGAGGTCATCAATCTAAGTAGTTTATTTAAAATCGAATCCGAGAGAAATCTGACTAAGTAGATATAACCTGTTTCAATAAAAAAACGAATCTTATATGGCAGTTTCAAGTAATGTCCTTTCACTCGCAGATTATTGCCATTAGTATTGTGCAAGTGAGAGACATGACTAACACTGACATTTAAGATTTGTTTCTTGTGTTGAAAAAGTACAGAAAATAAACTAAGTATACAGATTAAATACGAATTAAAGCTCAATTTTGTCCATTATCTTTGCAAAAATAAAATTAATTACATTTTAAAAACTAAAAAGAAAAACAACTTCATTTAATGAAATTTGAGCCCTTAATTATTACGTTTTAAAAACTAAAAAGAAAAACCGACTTCATTAAATGAAATTTCAGATTTGATTTGAATTTGATTTAATACATTTTTAGTGGAAAGTAGATGTATTTTGTATTATATATATTATGGGTAGGCCAAATAAACGCACCGATCCAATGAGACAATGAGGTATCGAAGTACACGAAAACATCATCGATGTATACACAATTATTCGATTTTTTTTAAGTCGGTTAAAGGTTTTTATTTTTCTCATTTTAGTACTTTATAATTTTTCGTAAACACTACTAAACAGTCACAGGAAAGCAAAATACGAAATTTCGTTTACTTAGATGACATATTCATTGCAGGTATTTTGATTTAAAAAACAAACTACTGAACCGATTTTGATGAAATTTCTATAGCAGTAACGGGAAAGTATATCCTTTCACACAAAAAAAGTTATGATGGACTTATGATGTAAGCAAACATAAAAAAACAAAAATACAAGCAAATTGAGAACCTCCTCTTTTTTAAAGTCAGTTAAAATAAAATATTAACCAATAGTTATTTATTTCATAAGTGGTGAGTTCTGCAGGCATTGCATCACCTTTGTAAATAGCAAAACTGTAATAAGCTCTCTCACCACAACAGAATAGTTCAGTTCAAATATATCAAACAGTCTCTTTGCATATTCATGGAACTGGGGCATTGTGGCTATGGATCCTTCATCCATCAGGTCTCCTAAATACACCAGTACATCTGGCTTTAAGTGACCTGCTACCACTTGGAAAGTTGACTTCAAATACCTGAAATTTTCAAATATTTTGTGTGTTTAGGTAAAATTTAAACAAGTTCACCGTTTGTTTCAGCTTATCTTTAGCAGTTATCAATGGTTTCTCAGGTGCTTATCTATCAGACTAGATAAATGTATTTCTTAAACATGCTAGAGAGAATACCTCCAGAAAGATAGATAATAGATTTATGTGTGACTTTCTGGATATCCATTACAAAAAACTTAGATACATATATTAGTACTATTCCGCTATTATGCAGATGCATGCACCTCCCTCTCACTCAAAATTCAATAGCCATGCAAAGCTTGCTACAATGGTAGCACACGCCATCCACACATTCAACTTCAAAAATATATTAGAATTGTGTGTTCTCCCCTCCAAGATCATAATATTTGCAATGAGCTTTGGTTTGATATTTATATTGGTAAGAAGGAGACTAACCGATCACTATCCCAGGCAAAAATATAATTCCAAGGAAAGGAAGCTGCATTATTGCCTTGAATCTGAGGGTCAGCTATGAACAATATTCTAGTGCAAGCTGCTTCATCCTGGCACTTCAACTTAGGCCAAAAAGCCGGCTGTACAAAATAAACGAAGTATTCGCAGTAAATTACAGCGCCCACATACGCTGCAGCAATATATTTCACAGATGCGCTGAAAAAGAGATTTTTGTTCAGAATTTTCGTTGATTTATTATGTGGTTCCGCGACGCAGCGCGAGTGTTATTGCTAATTTATTATTTATCTCGATGTTGATAGTCCATCTTACCTTCTTCGGAGGTACATTTGGCATGGGTTTTTTAAGTCTATCCTGTTTTAAATTAAGCCATGTAGTAATTATTTATGAATTAACTTAACAAACAAAATAAAACGATTTCTGTAGATACGATTTCAAATTTAACTAGACAAAATTTATTTAGAATTCTAAGTTTATATTTCTATCTATTCAATCAAATATTTTTCTTCTTCTTCGTTAATGGCATGTGTCATAATAATATAAATTTGCCAGTGTCAAGTGTTTATATTATAAAGCTTAATGTCACAAAGTCGTAGAGTTTAAAAACATATTGTTGTTTGTCATTTTAGTTATTTTATATAAAATGGTGCCTTTCATATAAAATAATTGTACAGATTATTTTTGGTCAAACAACAAAGAAGCACAAAGCTATTACCAGTATTCACATCCGAGTTAATAACTCTAGCTCTAAATAAACACACCAAATTACCAATAAAACCTGAAATAAATCGAGAAAAATAAATAATATTGTTCGCTTCGCAAGATGACAAAAAAAACGACCCATCAAATCAATCACTACAGAAAAACTAAATATTCCTTAAGACGCATTTGGTTTGCTTTGGATATTATTATGTTGTTGTTTATTACAAACTAAATAATAAAACACAATTTAGTTTGAATTTAGTAATATTATGGACAAATTACTAATAAACTATTTAGGACTCTGTAAGTGCGTGCACAGTCCTTCGTAGAATGGAACGCAATGCAAATGTCAGTCATGAGCTGAACACAGATTTTAAATAATGGGTTCAAATATTTGAGATACAAAATTAATGAAAACCGTAGAATCTTGTGCATGCGCATACCGTAAATTACTTTTAGTATTTATACAGACTGGTTTTAATCGCGGTGGTGTATTATGCTAGATCCACAATTCTTTCGGTAACAAAATACAACTTTTACAAATTGATTGAACATTACTTTTCCGAACGCACCTTTGCTTTGGTCGGCGATTTGACAGGTCAGCTTTTTGAGGAGCTACATTTTTAGCTTTTTCGTGCGTGTATCACTAATTTGGATTTTTTATCAGAAGTATGTATCTTTATTTTACGCACAACAAATAAATTTTATGTAGCCGTAACAGTAGCGTGATTTGTCAGATATATTGTACGGAAGTGCGCTTACAGTGTTACATAAACCGTAGAGAGCTAATCGTGTCGGCAAACTTGATGCATAAAACTATAGTACGTCAGTGAACGAATGGTGGCTCTAAGATAATGGATGTAGATGCTCCTAACTTATTGAAGAGGTCCAGCAGCGCACCTTTGATCAATGAGGTGTCGTGCACGTCGATGACATCGCCTACAACGAACGCCGCGCCCAGGTACAGTGTGTTGTTTAGTTATGCCTCTACGGGCTCCGATATTGGTTGTTGCTTAGCTACTTAACTATTTTTGACAGCTGGTGAAGTCGACTGTGGGTGCTGTGCCCGTATTTAGTGCTGCTTGTGAGTCGCAGAGTGATAAAACACGATTAGTAGGTACCTAGCTACCCACTTACTGAAACCATGACTTGTGAGGATGCATGGTATCAATTTTCAGTGGTATGTTGCAGTGTTTGATAATGCTCTGCAGTAATGAAGCAGGAATTAGTCTGTGTTTGAGTATTTATACAATTGTCTGCTATTATATCTTAGCACAGCAGTTTAGAATAACAGCACATCATCAAAACAAATTCAAAACCAGGTTAGAAAAAAAAATATTGAGAGTAGGTAAGTAACTCACCCAATATTGCCAACTGATAGAATTATCATTATGTTCCTAAGAAAACATCCAAACATTGATTGTTTGCATTGCTATCAGCACTTATTAGAAAATGATAAATATAATTCTGATAAATTCAGGTGGTGTTATTCTCAGATAAAATAAAGGTTCTGTCAAGTTTGAACAAATCTATATGATTCCATTGATTATAAATAAGCCTGCATTGTTAGATAGGTATGTTTACACAACATTATGGTAATACATAATACATCCCATTTAATAGGTTCCTCATTATAATCACAAACTCTTTTATTTTATTTTATTTAGATTAAACTTGACTTTGGATAACAATAAATACCTACTTAACAATTAATACTTATTACCCATATTAAGTAATATCTATAATTACGTTTTAAAAACTAAAAAGAAAAAATATCGAATTATACAACTTTTAGATTATGTGTTTTTCTTTTAAAAGCCTTGTGACCAATTTAGATCTAATTGAAATGGGACCACCTGGGAAGTATAAAACAAAAAAAGAACTTTCCAAATTGGTTTAAGTGTCTTTGAGAAATGGGTAAAATACATAAAAAAATATAAAAATCAAATTGAGGACCTCCTCCTTTTTTGAAGTTGGTTAAAAAAAGAGAAATAAAGTGCCAGTACCTGAGCATTTCTAACATATCTATGAAAATCTATTCGCATTGAGCCAAAATATTATTTAAAAGAAGTCTGAAAGTTATGATTAGAATTCTCGCCATCACAATATAATAATAATAATAATAATAATCCCAGACATTTCACACAACATCATCTAGCCCAAAAGTAAGCAGAGCTTGTGTTATGGGTACCACATGGCTGATATACTATATACTTTTTTTTGTAAATACATACGTATCATACATAGAAATATTATTAGATAGCTTGCAACCTGAGTCAAATTATTTTATTGTTTACGCCTACTACTATGAATCTGTATAATTGATTGTTTAATTAATGCATCAAACTGCACTGCTTGTTATAAATGTTGAATAATCTATCTTCTTTATAAATAAAAAGGAATGTTGCTAAGCGCATAACTCGAGAATGGCTCGACCAATTCAGCAATTTTTTTTTATGTATGTTCCTTAAGGCCCACGGAAGGTTTAAAAAAAATAGTTTATGTACTATGTATTCCTGGAAAAAATTTTCAACGCGGGCCAGTGTTGGGCATTAATCAATTAATATTTTAATCATCATAGTAATTGACTGAAAAATTAATTGCAATTAATCTGTTAGTTGCATATTGCAATTAATTTATTTAAATTTGGTTATGTTAATTGCAAGATACAATTAAAATAATGCAATTAATATTTTTAATTGATGTAAGAAACAATTCAAACTAACAATTAATAATCATGTTTCTCTGCACTGCACTTGTATTGTAGGTGCACCTGGTGCAAGGCCTGGCGAAACTAGATGGAACAGCTTATTTGTCTCTCTGAAGCAAATACAGAGCATTAAAGGAAAAAGCTTACTTCTTCATAGATCTTTGAACATTAAAAACGCAATCAAAGAAAATGAATTTGAATACATAAAAGAATATTTCATCTGTGCTGCACCTGTGGCAGAAGCCCGCGACATAATGCAGAGCGAAACAAACACATATTATGGTATGCCATGTATGAATAACGATTTAGCGCAGTCTGGAACCAACAGCTTCCTGCTGACTTTGCAAGATCATTAGTCAACCTTGTGAGAGCCCTACCCTTTGCCACTCCTCCATTTTATATCATTTCTATTTACTTTATTTAAATTTAGTTCAAGTTGAATTGCAGGTTAATTGAAAAACATACAGTTAACAATTAATTAATTGTTAATTGTCACAATTAACAATTAGTCAATTGTTAATTGTTATTTTACAATTAACAATTAAGCAATTGTTATTTTTAACTGTACTTTGCAATTAAATTTTGCCCAACACTGACGCGGGTGAAGCTGCGCGCGGACAGCTAGTATAGAATAGAAAAAAAATATTGGTACTTATACACACACGGGAATTGATGATACAGTAGAAACAAGCAGTTAGGAAGGTAATTAGAACAATTAGGTAAGAAGGTAAGTAAAGAAAACACAGAGTACAATACAGTAAAGTATCATAGTACAATAGTACACTAATGTACACTAACTGTGGTTCAAAGAGACACAGGTTCTCCTAGTTCAGGCATATTGTAAGCAGTTACCTAAGTATATTTACATATAAGTGTAATATTATTTTCCATATTGTAACATTTAGCTCTAAGATAATGAATCAAGATTGATTTATTTATTTGTCATATGTATGCTTATGCTATGGTAAATATATACACATGATTTTTATTTCTACCTAAACACCACTGACCATTAGACTAGCCAGAACTAGAAAGAGAATAATGAATGGAGTGAAGTAAATGTGCACTTCATGAATTTGACAGTTTCAGAAATAGCTGATTGACTGAGGTGTGCCTTGTGTCTCTTTTAGTAATTATCTTTTTTTTAAATGGCAGGGATAATTATAGAATAGATTAGCAGAAGTAGTATTTTGTCCCAAAGTTAAAGTCAAAAGATGCTTTATTCAATACAACCACAAGGATCACTTTGAAAGTCTTACATATTAGGTGAATTTAGGTGCCATTCTTTCCACCTCAAGCCCGAGAAAAACCGGCAAGAAACTCGTCCTGGCGCTTTTGTGCATGATCCATCTTATAACATAACTACCTTAACTAGGAAAAACGAATACATGAGAGTTTATACATTTCAAATGTGGCTGTGTGAGGGCAGAGCGACATGAGGCCATGCATTCATCAATAATATAGTAATTTATATTATAATACACTTTCTTCAAAAGACTACCCTTTATGTATGCTTTGAATTTCTTAATAGTTTAGTTGCATTTTCAGGAAGCTTATTATAGAAGCGCACCGTGTTATTCATAATGGACTTATTTACATTTTCTAGTCTATTTAATACTTTTAAATTTAGCTTTGAATTTGATAATTTAATTTGAAAATTTTGATAATTAAACTAGTGGCAGTGTAAAATACTTGATTGTGCCATTTTATGAGAAACTATGTTCCACGAATGCCTTAGTAGCTCATAAATATCCATGTTATCAGAATTTGAGTTCATGAAAATATATTTAACATGATTTGTAAGTTGTTGTAAGTTATTATTGTTTGATATAATTTCAGTACAGTTGCCATGCAATCAATTATCTTAATAGAAAAATAAAAAATAAATTTATAATGCTGGACATTTTACACAGCATCATCTAGCCCCAAAGTAAGCAGAACTTGTATTATCGGAAACACATGGCTGATGTATACTTTTATTTGTAAATATTATTAATATATAGGGTCTTTCATTAAGCGTGTCCTATCTTTAAATTTAAATAAAACAAAGTGTGTGATATATTATCGAAATTATTTATTTATTTGAAAGATGTAGTGATGCCATTATGTGTGGAATATGACATCATTCAAATGTCCGCCACGGCTTCTCTGGGTGGAGCGCATGCGAGATATCCAATTTTCCATGACTTTTGCGCATAAATCAGGCTGAATTTGACTTATGGCATAGGTTATGTTGGCTTTGAGGGCCGCTGTGATTTGTGGTTTATTCACATAGACCTGCGAATTAAGAAAACCCCACAAGAAAAAGTCTAGCGGGGTTAAGTCACAAGATCTCGGTCTCGGCCAGTTCACATCAGCTCCACGTGAGATGACCATGCCCTCAAATCTCTCATGCAGAATATTCAATGTGGCATGAGCTGTGTGGCACGTAGCGCCGTCTTGTTGAAACCACATGTCGTTGGTGTTCAGATGATCCAGTTCATGCCAAAAAAAGTTGGTAATCATCTACCTATAGCGCTCGCCGTTGACAGTGATGGCCTGGCCAATGTTGTTCTCAAAGAAATATGGCCCGATGACGCCGCCAGCCCAAAACCCACACCAAACTGTAACTTTTTCGGGATGCATTGGACGCTCTTGGATCTCATGTGGATTGGTATCGTCCCAAATTCGACAATTTTGTTTGTTTACGTACCCATTCATCCAGAAATGGGCCTCATCGCTGAAGATAATTTTTCTGTGAAAATTACGGTCAGTTGCTTACTGCTCCAGTGCTGCCCATTCAGCGAACACACGTCGTTGTCTATGGTCGTTTACCTTCAATTCCTGGGTGAGTTGAATTTTATACGGGTGCAGGCCCAAGTCACGACGCAAAATTCGCCAAGTTGAGGTCTGTGAAAGGCTGAGTTCTTGTGAGCAACGCGAAATCGACTGCCTCGGATTCTCCTGCACACTCTCACGAACAGCGGCGATGTTTTCGGCAGACCTTGCGTTTCGTTGACGTACGGGTGTTGGTCGATCATTTACCGAACCAGTGGACTCAAATTTATCCACCACACGACGAATAGTCCTCTCGGTAGGACGATTATGGCGACCGTAAAATGGGTGAAGCGCGCGGTGCGTTGCCCGAACAGAACACTCATTTTGATAAAACAATTTTATCATTTGCACGTGTTGTTGAATGCTATAGCTATCCATGGTGATTTGGCAAAACAGAATGAATAAATTACAACCAATTTGACAGATGTAGCTTCCACAAGATGGCTGCTACCAACTGTCAAAGTTCGGACGTGCCTATTAGAAGACCCTTTACAACATTTATAATATACGTAGATAAACACCCAGACAAATATTTGCAGATAGTACAAACATTTGTTCCGCGGCTGTAATCGAACCCGCAACCTTCTGCGTCTTAGGCGAGCTTTCGCCCACAGCACCACAAAGGTCGTCATAGAAGTTAATTAAAAAAAAGATTGGTAGAGATATCTTGTCAGAACAACTCGCTCATTTGGTAGAACATCGACGTAATTGACAGTATTGCATCTTTACAGGAGAGCGATTATTCTGTTGTTTTGGAGTTCTTTAATGAATTTGTAAGCAACTGGTGGTAGGATTATGATTATACTAGATATAAATGTGAGAGCGGGGTCCATGAGGTCACAAGAAATACCACCAATAACTGTTTGTACTTTTTATTTAGAGGTGTTTACTCGGTGAGCGTCCGACACAGAATGATCGCTCCGTCTAAAAACCGCTCTATTTAAGGTAATTTCTAGTACAAAGTCAAACGATAGTTTCTACCATAACATTAATTTTATAAATAAGTACTTTCTTATTATATTATGATCATAATAATTATTTTTAATTAATCCTATTTTGATTAATTGATTGAATTTAACCGGAAGTACAAATACAAAAGGTTAATAAATCGGCAAATCAACTTATCTTAAATTAAGAATATGGATAAATTAAATTAAATCATCTAATAAATTTACTAAAGTCGAGCGCCATCACGGCCATTCTGCAAGTCAGCTCGTGCTCTGAGCATAGGTTTTCATACAAATCAGCTGAAACAAAGATATGGCAAAAGTATAAAATAATATAATCTCTTTTAATAAAGTGAAAAATGCTTACACAATACATAATGCATTTTTTTTGATCATTTAGTTCTTTTATGGCTTTCTTATTTTCAAGCTCTTTTGTTTGGCACATGTGTGATTAAATAATCATTTTCAATATTTTTTTATATTTTGTGCTCTTTTGTTGAGATCTTAATCTTCTTTAATACCTTAAGCGCCACCATGGTCATCGGATAGTTGTTCTTCCAAATTTGGAGTCGGAATTGGCCTAACGTGCTCATGAACGACAACTATATTTTTTCTCGATCCAGGTCTAAGACTCTTGACTTCATATCTGTCATTGGCGAGAATTTTTTGTATTTGGTAGGGTCCCAAAAACTTTGGACCAAGTTTGTTATTTGACCATTGGGTGTCCTTGCATAAAACAAAATCATTTACTTGAAATCGAACTTTAGCTGCAGTTTTTTCATTGACATTATTTGATTGTTTTTGAGTTTGTTCGGTCATTCTGTCAGTAGCGTCCTGTCGGATTAGTTTTGTGTTTGTGCTAGTTTCTAAAAGGGAAAGTTTTTTTATACTTAGGGGAGAGCACACTTTACCTTTGAGCAGTTTTAAGGGGGAATGACCAGTGGATTTTGACTAAGTTCTGTTAATGAAGAGTTGCAGTTCTCCTAGTTTGGTAATCCATGCTCTGTTTTGAGTTTGTGCTACAACTCCTAAATGGTCTCGAATAGTTCGTATTAGTCTTTCTATTTGTCCGTTGCCTCTAGGAACACCGCGAGCTATGGCATGATGTTCGATGTTACCAGACTGAAAAAAGCTTTGAATCTCTTGTCCTATTATAGCTGGTTCCCTATCAGAAATGATTCGATGAGGAGTGCCAAATAGATTGACAAATTCAGTTAAACATTTTAAAATCAAGCCAGTTGTTTTGTCTTTGAGTGGGTGTATGATTACAAATTTGGTAAAGGCATCTATAATAACAAAAGCATCGGCTTTCTTGTCACAACCTGTTAAGTTACCCATTAAATCAATATGGGGTGTGTGAAATGGAATAGCTATTTTGTGTATTGGATGAAGACTCATTTGAGGCTTCCCAGAAGATCCTTTACCAATTTTGCAATCCAAACAGTGCTCACAGAATGAGCATACCCTTTTGTTCATATTAGTAAACCAGAATTGTTCCCTTATTTTATGTAATGTTTTTTCCCACCCTGCATGCACGAGAACTTGATGGTATCGACTTATTAAGTTGCAAACTAAAGAGTTTGGAACAATTGTACGAGTGATTGTGTTGCCATTTTGGTTTTGAATTGAAATGTGTAGCAGGTTGTCTTTCATTTTATATTTCTTCTCAAAATCTTCATTGTTAACTATGGCATCTCTGATTTTCTTAAGTTCTAGATATCTTTCTTGCTCTTCAATTATCCAAGAGGGATTAGTTATTATATTATATTAGTTATAATGTTAATTTGTGGGTTGCGGCTTAAATAGTCAACATGACCCATAAGCTCCCCCTTTCGGTAAAGGATATCGAAGTCAAAAGTTTGTAGGAAAGCCCACCACCTGTGAACGCGTGGTGTTAGGTCCTTTTTTGTTCTACTTGCTTTAAGAGCATTGCAATCGGTTACTACAGTAAATTTTCGCCCAAATAAAAAGTGTCTAAAATGTTTAAGAGCCTTCACCACAGCAAAGGTTTCCAATTCATATGAATGGTATTTTGTTTCTGTTTTAGTAGTCCTCATACTAAAGTAACTTACAACTTTGCGTCGTTCGTTTTCTTTTTGTATAAATATTGCTCCATAGCCTAAGGAACTGGCATCGGTATGAATTTCAATTGGTAGGTCGGGTTGGAAAATACTCAGTAGAGGCTCAGATGTAAGGTGTGAAATAATTTGCTGTCTGATATTTTCGTGAATATTTGACCATTGCCATTTAGAATATTTTTGTGTGAGTTGATAAAGAGGAGCCATAATACGGGAGAAGTTTGAAATAAATCTACGAAAATAACAGGCTAATCCATTGAATTGACGTAACTGTTTGACGTTTGTTGGTGGACTAGAGTTTCTGAGTGCAGAAATCTTGTTTTGACATGACCGTCTCTAATGACATTACCTAAATACTCTACGGACCGTTTTAAGAATTTGCACTTAGATAAATTCAACGAAAAGCCGGCACTTGTTAGTCGCTGTAAGACTAAATCTAAGCGAAACATGTCTTCTTCTTCGGTTTCAGATGGTATTAAAATATCGTCAAAATATACCAGCGCTATTTTGTCAAGGTAATCTTCTAAGGCTTTGTTTATAGCACGTTGGAACACTGAAGGTGAATTACATAAACCAAAAGGCATAGTAACATATTCATACTGTCCATCCGGAGTCACAAATGCTGTTTTCTCTATGGAATCCTTTTCAATTGGGATTTGATGGAAACCAGATTCCATGTCAAGCGTTATAAAAAACTTTGCTGAAGCTAATTTGTCAATCTGATCTTGAATCAGGGGTAGTGGGTAATGGTCTCTAACTGTATTTGAGTTTAACTCTCTGAAATCAACGCATAATCGGTCGTCGCCGTTTTTATTTTTGACAAGAAGAATAGGACTTGCATATGGGGAACAACTGTCGCGAATGATTCCTTTCATTTTTAAATCTTCAACTATACTTTTGACTTTTTCGCGTTCAATGGGTGCAAGTCGGTAAGGTCGTCTATGAACAATTCGATCTGGATTTTGTAAACGAATTTTGAGACTGCCAGTTTTAACTTTGAGCATGGGTATTTTTATACCAAAAGCATTTGAATGTTTTTTCAAAATGTTCTGTAATTTTGAAGTGTTTGAGAGGTCGGTGTCTATTGGTCTTTGTGGAGTCTTGTTTTGAATTTGAGCAACCAAATATTCCTTTTTAACACATACTCCGTTTTGATTACACAATACAACAATATTACGACAATATTACATCATATGTAAGATTATCTACTACATGAAGATCTAGTTCGAATGTTACCTCATCAATTGTAGCTACTGTTTTTATTACTTCGTTAGAGACAACAGACTGTCCTCCGATACCCCGTAGGTGTAATATTTCAGCAGTACGTTGGCCTGGGACAGAGCCAGATGATTTACTTTTAATAAGGGAACATTCGGCACCTGTATCAATCAAACACGACAATTTTATGTTACCAATTTGAATATTAGTACTACCTGGGTGTTGCTGCTCCACAATGTTGACTTCAGCTTGAGTCGATGTTACTCCCATGCCTGCCGGTGCTGGTACGATTAGTTTCCTAGATAGCTTTGACCAGCAGTTGGTGTTCAAATGTCCCGGACGTTTGCAAATGGAGCAAACTGGTGTTCTGCAGTCTTGAGTCCTATGTCCTCTTCTGCCGCACTTTTTACAGGGCACCAAAGATGATTCTGCTGTATCAACTCGAGCTAGTTTGCCTTCAGGAGTATTTTCCTGTGCATTGAAAGGAGCTGGTCTTTTTCTATAGTTGCTAAGTGTTGCTATCAGTTCTGTTTGGGATCAGGGCATGGCCCTTAGCAATTCGGCTTCATAAAATTTTGGACGAATGTCTGATATAACTGCTTCGACCATCAAATCATCCGGAGTATTAGGCGATATCCTTCCAAACAACCTCCATGCTTTGGCTACGTATTCAGCGTAGTTCTTTGCGTCTTCAGAAGTGTAATCACGAAATTTATTGATGAAGTGGATATGTCTCGTTTCAGCACTGAATTGCGTAATCAACTCAGACTTAAGCGCTGACCAGTCGACCAAAGCGTAGGCGTAGGCATTGGCATTGGCATCTGCCCATTTCTGTGCTCTTTCTTTTAAACATGACATGCTTTTCATCATGGCAACCATTGGAGCGCACCCACGTAATGCATTCAGCGAATCCACTTGCTTACACCATTCCTGGGTGGATATTTGTGTTTCGTCCGGGTCAAAATCCGATAGGTATATTTCGTATAGTTTATGGATTTGCTGAGATCGTCCAGGGTTGTTCATAAATACCATTTTCTCCAAGAGCTCCACTTGTCGTCGAAGAAGTCCAATTTCTGGGTTTGTAGACTGTTGGTGCAGGTTATTCCATTGGTGGTCCTGGCAGTGTTGGAGAGTATGATGGACTTCTATGTTGCTGGGCGTGATCATCGGTGATCCCGTCTTCTGATGTGAGAGCGGGGTCCATGAGGTCACAAGAAATACCACCAATAACTGTTTGTACTTTTTATTTAGAGGTGTTTACTCGGTGAGCGTCCGACACAGAATGATCGCTCCGTCTAAAAACCGCTCTATTTAAGTTAATTTCTAGTACAAAGTCAAACGATAGTTTCTACCATAACATTAATTTTATAAATACTATCTTATTAATATATGATCATAATAAATTGATTCATTATTTTTAATTAATCCTATTTTGATTAATTGATTGAATTTAAGTACCGGAAGTACGAATACAAAAGGTTAATAAATCGGCAAATCAACTTATCTTAAATTAAGAATATCGATAAATTAAATTAAATCATCTAACTAATAAATTTACTAAAGTCGAGCGCCATCATATATTAAAGCTGTATTCATGCAATTTCTAATGTCATTTTAATAATCTAAAAACTATGTATAATATTTTCGTAATTTAAAAATAATCACTGGGGTACCTGTAGTTAAGTCGTTGTTCCACCAGAATACAGTCATGGAGAATAAAACTATCCATACAAAATGTATTATTTGTGACAAAAAAAACCTTTGTTACCAATCATTTATTTACTTATTATACTATTAAAAATTTTTGGAATGCATTTATAGAATAATATCACAATTCGATATTATTGCTAAAAAGTCTAATAATAGTGTTCACAACAACTTCAAATCTTAATTAAGTATAACTAAAACAATTTCATGTTTCCATCGTTTTCATTTCGACTGCTATATAAGAGACTATAACAACTTCAGCGCTGTCAAATGGTTTAATTTAGTTGTACTAAATAGCCATGTTTATACTAAATAAACATGGCTCGTCAGCGGGCTCGTAATTCTTTAAGAGGGTATTATTATAAATACTTACGGGTATTTATCGCGTTTATTTACCTATTTTTCCCGACGTTTCGACAGGTTTACACTCTGTCGTGGTCACGGGATGTCAGTCATCCCGATAAATACCCGTAAGTATTTATAATAATGTGTTCTGATCGCGTAAGTTTAAAAAACTTTAAGAGGGTGTTATCCCTTTTCTTAAAGAACAGTACCACCACGCTTCTGTTCTACGCCTCTGGCGTAGTTCGCTCGAGGATGACGGAGTTAAACAGCTTCTGGAGGACCTTAAGTAGGTACCGGTGTTCCACCCGCTCTCAGAAGCTCTGCCATTATTCCGTCTTCCCCCGGTGCCTTGTTGTTCTTCAGCTGATTGAGAGCCGTTCGGATCTCGTATAGGTTGACGTCCGAGATGTATTCTGTATAGTGTCGGGCTAGACGGGCTCTTGCATCGCTAGTCGTGCTTCGCGATGAGGTGTACAGTTGTCCATAGAACATCTCGAGGTCTTGTGAAACCACTGGCTTCGAGGAAACGACACTGCCACTGTCGGTCTTCAGCTTCGTCAACAGGCTTTGCCCAATAGACAGATCTCTCGCAAACACTTTGGAGCCTTGGTTGCGCTCTAATGCGTTCTTTATACTAGAAGTCTTAAAGAGACGCGTCGCATAGGCTTAGAGATCTGTTTATCGAGCGTGCTCTATTTCGACATGCCTACTAAAGACTGCAGTTTCATTTCACTACGTTCTGCCATGAGTTTGCTCATCATCAAATCATCATAAAGAGTCTCTCCTTTTCCATGAAGTTGGCCGATCGCTGACCCCATTGGTTCCGCTGTCCAAATCCAAATTGCCCCATGGCATTTGAAATGTCATCATACATAGCCTCCACTTCATCGTCTGGACGTTTCGAGTGAGGTGCGTACACCTGTATGACCTTAGCGAATACCGTTTGGTTATTCTGAGTATAAGGTATTACCACCCTGCTCGAAACGCTTTCGATCTTTACAATGTTGTTAACGAGGGATTTGTGGACGACAGAACCGACCCCGTGCTGAGATAGCTGATCGATCTTTCGGTAGTAGAATAAGTTGCCAGAATTTAGGATTATACTGTCCTCTCCCTCTCTTCGGACTTCTGACACCCTATAATATTCCAGTGCAACTTATTTACTACTTCTTCCAGCTCTATCAACTTCTCGTCGGTCCTCAGTGTGCGTGCGTTGTATGTTGCCAGGGCCAGGGGTCGTTGGGATTGGTAGCTGGACCTCTGCTGGAGATTTTTTGCACCCCCTGTTCTACCGTTACCGTGGAATAGCGTCACTTATGCTAGGAATAGCGGAACTGCAGAAAACTAGGGGCCGTCTTCTGTTTGTGTCCATCATTATTTGGTGGTTTTGTCATAGTCAGGCAGGCAGATTGGTGACCGCTGATTTAGTGTTAAGTACTCGAGTGGTCCTGCTGCCCAATCCCCTGATATGTGTGTGTGTGTTCCCTTAGTCGCCTTTTACGACATTCACGGGAGGAGATGGATGGGAAGACTTAATCTTATTGAAGTAACAACGACTTAAATGTTATACTCGCAACAATTACACAAATATTGCGTCAATAATTCATTAAATATTTCGTCTAGTTGAAGAAATAACGACGAAAGTGACATTCCGCCATTGTTTCCACAGGAAAAATAAAAAAAGATGTCATAATTACCTTTACGTCGATGGCCTTTAGGTAGCCCTCAACTCGTCCTCACTTTACGAGTTCCCCCCGCGCAACTGACCATTACGTCGTTGTATCGTTCAACAGTTTCACAATTTAGTCTAAATGCCACAACGCCGTTTGTGCCATCTAGCGAAATCTATTAGAGATACAATATTGTCGGTTTTTTTTCAAATGTAGATACTTGTTACAGGTGCTCTTTCATACTTAACTCAATATTGCCAAAAATTACAATGTCGCCATTGTTCCACCAAATGAGCGAACTGATCTGGTTTCAATTTCAAATAAAGTGACCAAGTGCGAGTCGGACCGCCCATGAAGGGTTCCGTAGCAGCAAGTAACATTATAGATTTGAGATGATTGAATGAAAGGTAAATTGCGGTTTACGATTTATGACGTATTAAAAAAAACTACTTACTAGATCTCGTTCAAACCAATTTTCGGTGGAAGTTTGCATGGTAATGTACATCATATATTTTTTTTAGTTTTATCATTCTTTTATTTGAGAAGTTACAGGGGGGGGACACATTTTACCACGGAAGTGTCTCTCGCGCAAACTATTCAGTTTAGAAAAAAAATATATTACAAACCTCAATATAATTTTTGAAGACCTATACAGGGAATTCAGGAACTAGTATTTTAAGCCTGAACGAGGAGATTCCGACCATGAAAATTAACAGTTAACTTAAAATCCTAAGAATTAATATTTTCAGATTTTCATACAAAAACATTCAAGAAATAAAATTGACAACCCTTATTTTGTCAACAATGTTTCTAAATGCGTTACCTACCTACCTAGTTTCGCGTGAGGTCAATTTGTCTGCTAAGCTAGGCTAGATAGGTACCTAGGTTGGTGTATGTAAGTATCTTTTGACGTAGGTACCTACCTACATCACATACTGACTGCGGTATTCACACAAGCCATGTTGTTTCGTTTGTAGCACAAAACTAAGTAGATATTTATTTAGTAACTACCTAGTAATCTACCTAGTATTCGTCTCTTGAAAAACAATGTTTTTAACTTTATGGTAAAAGAAGTTACATACCGTTTAATGTCTTGTTCTAAGCGGATCCATAAAATTTTGAAAATTGACAATTTGTTATTGTTTACACCACATTACACGATTAGTAGGTACCTATTCTAGGTACTACCTCCTAGGTATCCAACACAAAGCACTTATGATTGAGTTAAAAAAACACATGGTCACTCACAATGGTCACAAGAAACGGAATGACGAAACTCTTTACTAGAAAGTTGACCGCACGAAGTACAACAAAACACTGAGCTAAAATCAATTCAAAGCAAGCAAAATAAAATCCTTTGAAATTGCCGACAATTTTTTAGGGTTCATTTTTGATGTGAAAATTCAAACCTATCACAATGATGACATTCATGTTGGTAAATACTATTTTGGTTCTTAGTGAAGTTATTTTGCTTAGTTTATTCTGTAGTCATGTCACTGCTTCTTTCTTGGTCACTGAATCCTTTAACCACTCTAGTTCTGTCACCATTAATCACTAGACTCATGTTAAGGCTACATACAGAAAAAAAACCAGTGACAAAACAAATTAATTCAGCACAGAGTGACCAAGAAAAAACCAATGACAGAATTAATAAATTAATTAATGAATAAAATAAATAAAGTCTTAATCGGAACAACGACTAAAAATAAATACCTACGGAACCAATTTCTGACAAAATGATAAATGTCGGCTCATTACAAAGGTAGACTATTTTCGGAATTAGCCGAAATTTATTATTTATTATGTGGATTGAACTCTTCTGATTGGTTGTCGGTTTTGATTGACATCTTTGATAAAAAGCCGCGAAGTCACAGAGTCGCACAATGAGGTGGACAGATAAAACTATGGGAAAATATGGGATAGACAAGATTTTTCATAGAAATTCAAATTATTAGATACCTAGCCTAGAAATGTTAATAAGAAATCGTATCTACCTACCTAAGAAAAATGTTAGAGGTTGGGTACCTAATACTTTGAATTTCTATGAGGATCTACCTACCTGTGTATTCTGCCTACTTACGAAAAATGTTGGTTAGATACCTACCTACCCAATGCTATAAATTTCTATGAAAATCCAAATCAAATTGTTTTAATAAAGAGTTGTGAACATGTTATCATCATAATCATCATAAAAAAATCCTGTTTAGTTGCAAATTTTTGTTTGTCAACAAAAACTAAATGCAATAAATCCGAATATTTGATAGAAGAATAAACAAGATTCTTATAAAAATTGCAGCTGATCTCAACAAGAACACAAAAATTTACTTTCTTCTCAGAGGCATCACAATGTAGGCAACTTTTATGTTTGTGTTGCGTGAACTCAAACGATACTTCATTTTGGGGTCACGCTCGGAGTTCAACAAACAGCTGATTTTAGGGACGTTACCATTTGTAGTAAGTGCAGTTTTGAAGCAAACTTTGCTGATCATTTCTTCAATGAAAAACATTGAACTTATAAAAGAGGTAAAACATATATTGTTCTCGAAAGTATCGAGAATCGGCCCACCTCTGCATAACATACTAGTTCCACCCTGTAGACCCCACCCCACACGTAAGGTTTGATAAAAAAAAAATTGGGTTTCAGTTTAAAGTATGGGGAACCCCCAAAATTTATTGTTTTTTTTTATTTTTGTGTGAAAATCTTAATGCGGTTAACAGAATACATCTATTTACCAAGTTAGTTAGATAGATAGTTTCGGAAAAAAATGGCTGTGACATACGGACGGACGACGACGGAGACATAACGGGTTCCGTTTTTTGCCATTTGGCTACGGCACCCTAAAAACAAGATTTATTATGTACAGCATCAAAAATAGAATTATCTATTACCAAACTAAGCCAAAGGAGTAATAAAATGAAGTCACTTAATCAGGAAGTATATAATTTTGTTGATTAAAAAGTTCATTATCATATTTCAGGAATTCGTTCTTCAGTATGTTCTCGAATAATCCGTCGGCGTCACGGACGCGGCGCTACAGCGGTAGTTTCAGCCCCCTCACTCCGCCGGCTGTTACTGTGAGTTATACATTACTATAGTATATGGAGGGTGCAGTGTTAAAACCCGTTAAATGCAAAAAAATCGAAAATTAGCTTTTATAACCCACTAGATTCAGAATTTTTTGCTATTCTTAGTGATGTTTTCAGTTAAACTGATTTTTAAGTGTAATATAGAGAAATACTAACCAAAAGACCCAGTAAGTGCATAACTAAGAAATTATTTTAGTTGAAAATACTCTAAAGCTACTTATGTCTAAACTTTAAATATATGTGTTGCGAGAGAACCAGATAATGTGTATTTATTGGTGTTTAAAGCTCAAGGATAATCACGTTATTCACACTAACACAAATGATATAAGTAGATAATTTTGAATAACGGATTGTAACATGAAAATTAATTCATGACAAACTAAATTTATCTAAAATTAAAAACAATTAAAAATACTTACTGGGTTTTAGCTCAAATGATTTTTCATAAATACATGAAATATGAAAATATGAAATCGAATTAAATATATTTATTGGTTATTTTATATCTGAACAATACCTATCGTAAACATCCATGTATATTTACTAATTGGGTATTTGCACTATCCGATAGTCAACAATTTATTCCAACGCTTGTCCGGGGAAGAACTTAATAAGTGGGTTTGTCAAACTATGACCTCGAGATCCTACGTCGAGTCAGATTCAGGTGACAACTCTTCAAAACGTATAGATTCTGACAAAGATCCTATTCATGTTCCTGAATCAAATAAAAATACTCCAAATTGCGGAGTTTGGATAATTCCTGAAAGTCCAAGTGTTTTACAAAACGGGGATCAAACTCCAGAGGAGCTTGCAAAGATGATTTTTGAAACTATAATGGAACGAGTATGGAAATCAGTTAAACCTCTAAAACGACGACGTAAGGTAAGAAAAATGGAAGGACTTCCTTATGTTACCAAAAGTGTTACTAGACCAGCAAAGATTCTGAAGCCTGTGCAATGTGATTAATGTTTTTTTTAAATGTATTGAAATGTTTACTGCTGAAGAACGTGAAAGTTTATGCCGAAATTTACAAAAAATAAATTTCAAAGCTAAGAAAAACTTCATCTTATCTTGCATTAAAGTTCAGCCTGTCAAGACACGAAAACTACAGAAGGCATCAATAAAAAAATGCGACGTTGTGCGTGAGCGTGGATGTCATCTCAGATGCAAAGGCCTGTGGGATTTAATGCCGTAGATGACCAACGATGGAAAAAAGAACCACTTCAATACAAAAAAAGAAGACGTAGAGTTCGTTAAACAACACATTGAAGACTTTCAGGTGATGTAAAGTCTGTAAACAACAGTAGGTATAGATTGTGTGAAGAGAAATGTGCTGAAGAAGAAAAAACGCCAGTTTCGGCATTTAAATATCGTAACATATTAATTTGCGAATACAATTACAGTTTTTTAAACCCTAAGAAAGACCTTTGTGGTATTTGCACGAAGTACGAACAATCTGAATCGAAAGAAGGTCTAGACGATGAATACCGAAAGCATATACAGCGGAAGAAAATATGTCAAGCAACAAAAAACGCCGATAAAGATCGCGCCAACACGGATGAAACATTTATGTCTGTAACTATGGATTTACAAGCTTTTCTACAGATACCTATTGCTGGTGAAAGTATATTGTACTACATGATAAAATTAGTCCTATAAAATTTTACCATTTATGAAGCAAGTCTCTCAAATAATGCTTACTGCCTATGCTGGAGTGAAATAAATGGAAAAAATGGTACTACATGATAAAATTAGTCCCATAAAATTTTACCATTTATGAAGCAAGTCTCTCAAATAATGCTTACTGTCTATGCTGGAGTGAAATAAATGGAAAAAATGGCAGTTGCGAGATAGGTACTTGTCTCTTCCACTATTTATCTAAAGAGCTCAGCTCTGTCACGCTTTTAGATACCTAAGAGCTTAGAAATTTTTCAGACAATAGGTATACTTCAACTACGACTTGAAGGAGGATTATTGACACATACATTTTCAGTACCACTCAAAATACATCTAAAACGAGGGCAATGCGACTATCAACCAACATGCAATTACCAGAACAATTGGAGCTATTATACTAAAGCCAGTTGCCGATCAGTATTGCCAAAAAAATGATTTGGAAACAATGCGTAGAAAAGAAATCATCCCCAAGGAAGTTTATGGGTGGTTACACAGCCTGGAAACATTCAACGACATACCTAGATCGGATACCGACAGAGATTATTATTTTAATAGAAATAACGGTGATTATCATTTGATTTTTAATTAATAAAGCCAATAAGCAATAAAAATGTATATTTAATTTTTGGATAAAACCCAATAAATCAGCCGCTCAATTTACTAATTTGAATTTTATATATAAAACTTTATTATATAACATAGACTAAAAAACATGAAAAATATTATCATAGATATATAATTTTGCTAAATTACTAAGTAATTTGCATTTACTTATATAATAAAACTAATTTTTATTGCCAGCAAACTTAAACATTGATTATCTCGAAAGTTATTTTTTCGCACTTATCGGGTTTTATCACTGCTCCCTCGATATAGCTTAGTCCTATTTTTTGTAACCATTACCCCCAATATGGGGGAAATATAAATAAATAAATAAATAATACCGGACATTTCACACAGCATCAACTGGCCCCAAAATAAGCAGATCTAAAAATGTTATGGGGTACCACATGACTCGTCTCTTATAATTTTTTTTTTTTGAATACTTATTATATTTACATAGAATCACCTAGACCCAAGACAAATGCTTGCCCAATATTTCCCTCCCAAATTTTTCCAACTGTTCCTATCCTATATATTGAGATCCTCTCTCGAAGGTGTCCAGATAATCTCTTCACCGTTTTTTTTGGACGAACGCGACGCCTTCTTCCGTCAGGTTGGCAGGGCGTCACTATATGGGACCGTCTGTCTGAGATCATGCAACTTACATGGCCTGGCACTTAAGTCGTATTTCTCTTTGCATCAGCAATTCCAGTCATTGAGCGTAGCATGTTGTTCCGTACTCGGTTAGATACAACATTTATTTCATACATAAAATCACGCCAGTAGCCTGACAGGATAGGCAGATTTTCCACTTGCTACGATCCTGACATAGTAATTTTGCTTCATTCACTCTCATCATAATATTCCTTATACATGCGCTTCTTCTTCTTATCGTGTCACTAGTTCTTTCTAACCAGTGTGGTGAAAGGATTAAAGTGCGCCACAGAGCCTAGGATATAATGATAATGGCCGATTTCTAAATCGCCACTGAACCCCCGATATACTTAAATTGTATGCGGAATTTGACAGAAACGTTATCTAGTAGTAGTAAATTTGAAGACTACTTAATCTAACGTTATTAAGTAGTCTTCAAATTTAACCGTGGCGTAATAAACTGACGCCACTGTTTTCGCCTCTGTCAAAATTCAGCGCGATTTGACATAAACAAGCTCAGGCGTAGCGTAGGCGTTTCAAAATAGTAGATTGTTGCACCGAGCGCAAAGTGAGTTATTAATGCACGAGTGTTACGCTGGTGTGTGCCCGAGCGCAAGCGAGGGCACTGAATTAACACGAGTGCATTAATTACTCTCTTTAGCAAAGTGCGTAATTTACTTTTCTTTCAACTACCAATCTACCTACAGTGATAAAATATACCTACTCAAACTAAAAATATGAAGAATCAAAGTTTTACAATGGTACAAAATGCGCGCCATTTGTTTTCTTTTTCACCAAGTCGGTTTTATTCAGCCGTTTTTTATTATTAGCCAGTATCTTTTTGATCGAATGCAAACATTTTATATTAAACTTAATGGGAGATTTACCTCTGTGGTAAATTTATATCTAAATAAAAAGTAAAAAACAGTGCAATAATGAGATTTCATATAACATTACTGCACTGTTTTAGTTCCAAGCAAAATAGACGTCCTTTGTGATCGGTTTTGTAGTGATTAATGATAACATTACTACGTAGTTGAAAGAAAATATATATATTTTTTTTGTCTAATTATCGTCTTCCTTTTTGCGCATCAAAAGCATTGTAGCATCAGTAAAGTAAAATGTATCTATGATAATAATAATTTATTAAAAATTAGAAGTACCTATTTTAAAAATGAGCTGTCCAGGCACATCTATCGTGTCTAGTAAGTTATTAACTGATCAACGCTGCACTGTAGTTGTTCGGACGTCTTCATTGATTCTTAATACAGCCGCAGCATTAGTATTATGACTGTATGTGTATTTAGAACTCGTGGGGCCCGCGTATGGCGCCGCGCGTGAATCAGCTCCGCCTGGAAGAATGCGCAGACGTGAGTAACACTCGAGAAGTGGCTCACGAACGCGAAGTGCATTCCGCGATGCAGATGGGACAGTCCTGCGAAGACCTGACGCTGCTCGCCACCGGACCTGCCAACTCACCCACCAGGATACCCAGGTAATGTTAACCGTCCTACTTACTACTTAGGAAGAATCAATACTAAATTTACCTAGCATGATGATTCAAAGTGGTCCTTGTGATTGATCAGGATACTTACTCAGAACTCAATAGCATTAGGTGTAACAGTAAGTAGAATATATCCATATGTAGCTAAAACAAACCGCAGGTTACTTCAGGATTTGAGTTATCTAATACCTCTACGAGTATGTATTCAATCGAGTAATCAATATTAGAAATTAAGGTCCTATTTTATTTCTTCCAGGTTTTCCCCTGTAGTTTCTCCGTCCCCTACCAGAAAGTATACGACGCGGCGGAGTCTTTCGCCCATCGCCATCCGTGCCTCCAGCTTCAGTCCGGTCAGCCGGCCTAACTTCCTCGGAGGTAAGAGGAGGTGCGACGAAGCCGACTCACCACTCTCCAAAAAGATGTGCACATCAGACAGACTTACTCCATCCACTCCAGGGACACCAGACTCTGATTCCCTAGAGTGCACGTTCAGACCCGTTTCCCCTCGAGCTCAGCCGATGGAATCCCCGCACGATCAGACGCATGAGAACCACAAATCACCGAGCCCCAGCTAATATTACGGGAGAATGAATTTTGACTTGTAATTTTGCGTTAAACGTACCGAGATGCGTTTGGTGCCTACGCTTTGTGAAATCATTGTGCAACGATTTAAGTACAATAATTGCGTAGCGTTCGCACCCTGTGACTTTTAAGGTCGGTTTGTCATTCTGTATTTATTTCTAGTCTAGGACACTCTAGCAAAGTAGCGCGTCAAAATGTCGGCGCCAGTACTCCGTGCCAAATGAATAGGAAAATTTCCAAGCTATGGAAATTCAATAATCAAATGGTTGAATCCATTTAGATGTAATTTAAAATAGATATCATTTGTGACTAGTAAAGGCTTTATGATAGATGGTTAGTAAGCATCAAGACATTTTTAAAGGTTAGTGATCAAAAAGTGTAGGTACTCCTGGCGCGGAGTACAAGATCCTCGAGCGTGGTTTTGAATGCCTTTTATCGCGGCGAGGTTAGCCTTAGTGCAAATGTATCTAGGACTGTATTTATTCAGCTATATAAATACGAGTTTTGTAAACGCTTAAAATTACATCTCAAAGTTCCTGTATATCGGATCTTAATGTTAGCTATAGTGAGGGCTCTTTTTGTACCTCTTATTGTATAAATATAGGGTGTATTGTGTTTGTTCCTATTTAAGAACTTATAACCTCTTTGTGCGTTAGAAATTAAACAAAATGAATGCAACAGATTGTAACTTCCAGATGTGGTATCACATTGAAATATGGTTTTATTGGGTGCTTTTTTGCAATAAATTATAAAATAATTCGTTAGTTTAGGGTTTTTACAGTATCTAATGCTCAATCTCGAATGTTTGATTACAATCTTTATGTTCATGATATTGATAACATTAGAACAGTATCTAAAGTAAGATGAGACAAGGAACGAACGCGATGCCATCACCCTCAACAGCCAAAGTATCCAAAATTGTAAATATAGAAGCGTTTGTACAAAGCGCAGTAATGTATATATTAATATGCTTAGATTTATAACATAGCCATGATTAGCGTGTCGGTAATGCGCGCTGTGTTTGAGTCTCGTCATTTGATTCTATTTAAAAGTTAATTCCATTTTGATTATTAATATTTAAATAATATCCAACTGTATCTAATCGATATAATATCCGTAGATATATTTTGTAATGGGCTGATATCATAGTTATCATATCCACACCAATAACAAGTATTTAGTAGACTAGGCACATACATTGTAATTTGTACTACCATTGTTTTTATTATTTAAAAGCTGATTTTTAGGAAGCTTCCCATTAGTTTTCCTAGTTGAATTGTTGGGACAGTGCACATGTTTGTCCCGTTAGTTCACATTTTCACAAAATCGAATAAAGTTATCATCAACGCCTCTTAAAAAAAGTATGGCGCACTAATAGGAGTGTCAGCCTAGGTGAACTGATGGGAATCTATATTTTTGAATATATATGAATGAGTGTTCAAATGAATTAGTTTTATGCTACGTTTTTATGCGAATAATTATCCGCCGATTTAGAATTAAGTTCTGAAACAATAGGTTTCTTGTTATTTTACCGTTTGGATTGTAGTTGAAAATGTTACAAATAGCCTTCTAGTTTTTAATGAGAAACTATAATGCTTTCATGTTAATTTACTTGCCTTATCCATAATTAATGAACAGCATTAGATATGCGCATCACTATCTGCCATATCTGTCTTAAGATCCAAGATCAATCACCGTGTTTTTGCTACAGTAAATGACCTAAAGCAAGTTACTGACGATACGGATAACTTCCCAGAGGACCTAAACAAGATATACTTTCTATTAGCATTCACACCTGCCTGTGGAAAGATGAAGTTGTATGGATATAATTTTAGCTTCAAATCACAAGAATGAAGAGTCACTGCTGCAACATTTACATACAATATTATCTTTCTGCAAATGCATTAACGTGGAGGAAATCTGCGTGAGATATTTGTCTAAATCCCCCGTAGCAGCATTCCTCATAGCCATTGTCAGTGACCTTAAGTTCATAGGCGAATTCTACTTTCAATTTATACATCTATTCTTAGGACCGCAAAAGTAGGACCATTCGCCGTAGCAGTAATTTTGTGATACCGACTGCAATATTAGCGTAATCTCATTCTAAAGTGTACTAGAACAGCGTTTGTATGTATTTTGCATAAAGAAGACACATGCGACTAGGCTTCAGAGCAGGGACCAATGGCAATATAACATTTGATATTGTGACCTAATCTGTATGATAAGATGATTGAAGGTTGACTGCAATCGATGGCTATTCTTTTTAGAAACAGATATATATACATATCATTGTTCTAGAGCGCGTACGTTATCAGAATCCGAAAGACTCATCGCGTTTTGTGTGTTGTGCTGAAACGTATGATATGTAGCTTGATCCTTGCCTTATACTGTGATCAGCAAAACCATTGGTGTTTTGAAGCCGAGTCGCATATGATTCATCGTAGCGTATATATATTACCCGTTTTGTAATTTTTATAACGTGTAAGAATCGGTCAGTGAGTCGTTTGTGGCTGCTGGAAAACAACTTGTTTCTGGAGTGTGATTAAATCACAATTCAAATGAATTTCTTGGTTTTATTTGTTGAAGAACAGAATAAATAGTAGGTAGATTTACGATTTATTGTTTGACCCAGTATATAAGGTTTTAAAACGGCTATAACTGGCCACTTTCGTATTAAAAACCAATTCCAATCTCGCATTTTAGAATTTGTACGACAATTTTAATTCTCAATAGACTTTCAAGTCAAACTGAATATTATTTATGCCGATCTTCTTAGAAGACTTGGATTTAATCGATGTACTATACTGCGTCCAACGTATCCTTGTGCACTGTCCACTAATAATAGCTGGAACAAAATCAAAAATAAATAATTTTTATTCAATACGATCCTTGTGAACGTTTTACATACTAGGTGAATTTAGGTCCCAATTCCTCCCAACGCAAGTCCGAGAAGAATTGAAAAGAAACTAGTCCTAAGCACGTTTTTGTATGATCCTTCTTTTAATTAACTTAACTACGAAAAACTAGTACCAGGTACGATAACGGTAGTTTATACATTGCAAATCTGTCTGTCAACTATCTAATCTACTCCCACCTGATCTGTTGAATAGTTCTGTTGGCAGCACTGTTGGGATTTTTTTCCCAGTAGTTCTGCTCACAGAACAAATTGGAAAATAATTCCCAGTAGTTCTGTTCACGAATCTTGTGACATGAAATTCAGATCGAAACCAGTTGGTTAGGTTATGTTAGAGTATAGGGAACAACGCGCATGGCGAGCGAGCAAAGCAAGCGTCCGCTGAAGCGCCAGAAGAATATAATTTGACATTGAAGCCAGGTGTAAAGCATAGTCTTAAAGTCACAGAACTAATGGGAATAAAAATCCCAATAGTTCTGCCAACAGAACTATTCAACAGAACAGGTGGGAGTAGACGAACTATCTGAGAGTAGAGGAACATGAGGCAATGCATTCTTATTAACAATAGTAATTAATATTATAATACGCTTTGTTCACAAGACTACATTTTATGAAGGCTTTAAAGTTTTTAATATTGTTGCGCCCGATACATAGCTCCATCTGTTGGCAGGCAGACACATTAAATATTCACCTACGCCATCTGGTATCGAGTAGATGCAAACTACAAAGTACACGTATCGAATGCATAGGAGCGAACGAGATAGCAATATCTCTCTATTGCAATCGAACGTTTGAGCGCCTTCCGGTTCGTTCTCGAACGTTCCAGTAGCATCGCGGTTTTACGCGACTTATTCGACGCTCGTATAAATACAGCGGTGGTTTGCGGATATAGTCAGTCTATTCTCGGCTAAGCAAGTGATACAAGTGCGATAGTTTCGAAGTGTTATCAGTTGTGTTATAGTGTTGTGACTTTTACAGTGTTCTATTTAGAAGTTAACTAATAGAATCAGTGGATAAAGTTCTGTGTGTGGTAACTTTGAAATTAAAGTTATTATTTGGTAAAATCAAACTGTTTCACAATTTATCAGTACCCGGCTCGTAACAAATTGGTGTCAGAAGCGGAGATAAAGAAATGCCGGTTTTACCAAAAGAAGACACGGACGGTATCCGGACAAGGAGTCAGCGGCAACAGGATATGGATGAGAGGCGGTTTGGAGGTTCTCCATCACAAGAATCTCGACAGGTTCTTCAGCCAACGATGGAGTCATCTGGGGAGTTATCGGGAGTCCCATCATCAGCTGTGGCTCAGGCTCCTGCTGCAGGGGACCTTGCTGCCTTAATGGCGATGCTTCAGGAGCAAGCTCGCCAGCAACAGGAACAGACTCGCCAGCAACGGGAAGAAGAGGCACGCCGGCAGGAAGAACAGAAACGCTGGCAGGAGGAACTGGTTCGCAGGCATGAACAGCAACGGGAAGAAGATGCTCGTCGGCAGGAGGAACTGGTTCACCGGCAGGAAGAACAAGCTCGCCGGCAACGGGAAGAAGAGGCTCGCCGGCAGGAGGAACAGAAATGCTGGCAAGAAGAACAGGCTCGTCGGCAGGAGGAACAGACTCGCCTTATAAAGGACATGCATGGAGCTATTGGCAAAGAGCTTCAGGAAGTTAAGGAGCAAATCCAGCACCATGACAGCCGGATTTCTGAAGCAGAAACCCAGATTGCAAGTGTAAAAAAAGCTGTGGATCTGCTAAAATCTGAAGATAGAGATATTGCTCCTGTGGTCTCTTCATCGTCAGCGCGAGGATTTAAGGTGCCACCATTTGATGGAGGTTCTTCGTGGTCCGCCTATAAAATTCAGTTCGAAGCTATTCTAAACGCAAACGGATGGACGAAGTCGCAGGCTATGACTGCACTAACATTAGCCTTGCGTGACCAAGCACTTAGTGTTTTAGAGGCCCTGGGAAGTAACGTCAGTTATGAGCAGCTGCTGGAGGCACTCGAATGGTGACGCACATCTGGAACATGTTTTCCGCGCTCAATTAAAGGACAGGACTCAGCGCAATTCGGAGAACCTACAGCAGTGGGCCCTGGAAATAGAAAAGCTGGTTCGGAAGTCTTTCCGATCTTCACCTGCACTTATCGATGGGAACTTAGTTCAGGCATTCGTCGATGGGATACGTGATTTGGAAGTCAGGGCTGCTGTAAGACTTGGGCATCACGAGTCCTTGAAAAACGCCTTGGCCCATGCTTTGGAGGTGGAAGCTGTACGTATGGACACTCGAGCACATCACATTAGGGAAGTGGTAGAGTCTAACTGCGACGTTCGTCCAAAATTCAGGCGGAAATGCTACGGGTGTGGAGAAATGGGTCATCTGAGATCTAGTTGCCCGAAAAGAAATAAAGAAAGCGACGACCGATCTCATTCGACATGGAGGATTCAACGGCTACAAGAGTTTGACTATGAAACTGAGCATCGCAGTGGAAAATCTCACGGTAATGCGGATGCATTGTCAAGAAGACCTTGTCCAGAAGAATGTAAACATTGTGTAAAACAAGAGTCCAAAGAAGTGGTACCCGTCAGAATGTTGAGCACGGATCTAAGTGATGAGTGGAAGGAAACCCTGCAGAAAGCGCAGACGGATGACTCAGATATTAAGACAATCATCGAATGGATAAGGGCTGGAACTTCTAAACCTGTATGGAGTGATGTGGCTGGAATGAGCACAACTACAAAAAGCTACTGGGCACAATGGGACAGTCTGGTTATCCACGATGGAGTATTGTGCCGTAAATGGGAAAATGCTCGCGGAGATCACTGTCATCTGCAAATGGTTGTTCCAAAGGCTAAAGTATCTGAAGTGCTAAACTCTACCATGAAGGATGTTCCGGGGGGCATATGGGGGTAAAGAGAACTCTGTTGAAGATACGTGAGCGATTTTACTGGATCCATTGCAGAGATGATGTGGAAGACTGGTGCCGAAAATGCACGAGTTGAGCAGCAGTGAAAGGAACCCATACACGCAGCAGAGGTGCATTAAAGATTTATACCGTGGGAGCGCCATGGGAGCGGATAGCTTTGGACATTGCGGGACCATTCCCTGCTACTGAAAATGGAAACAAGTACTTCATGGTGGTTATGGATTATTTTACTAAGTGGCCGGAGGTCTTTGCAATCCCAAACCAAGAAGCGTCGACAGTAGCCGATAAGTTAGTCCATGAGGTCTTTTGTCGTTTTGGAGTACCCTTGAAAATTCACAGCGATCAAGGGAGGAATTTCGAGTCCCAAATATTTCAGGAAACATGTCGAGTGATGGGTACTTATAAGACAAGAACCACCTCTTATCGGCCACAATCCGATGGCATGGTTGAAAGGTTCAATCAAACGCTGGAGAGATATCTAGCAAAAGTAGTGGGAAACAAGCAGACCGATTGGGACAAGCACCTTCAACCGTTTTTACTGTCATATCGAAGTGCAGTTCACGAAAGTACCAGTGTCACTCCAGCTTTGGCGAACTTTGGAAGAGAACTACGGTTGCCAGCAGACCTTATAACAGGCATTCCTCCTCAGTCTCCGCGCAATATAACAGAGTACGCGAGTGACCTTCGCAACAAATTGAACGATGTACACGAACACGTTCGCCAATCCAGCCAACAAATGTCTGAAAAGATGAAGACTCGATATGACCGAAAATTAAACCACTTGGGCTTTAGTGAAGGATCACTGGTGTGGTTACATAACCCTGTACGCAGTAAAGGAAAGTGTCCTAAACTGCAGGCGAAATGGGACGGACCATATCGAATTGTGAACAGGATCAACGATGTCACGTACCGGATTAAAAAGGGGTTACGAGGCAAGCCTAAGATTGTCCATGTGGATCGACTAGCGCAATATTACGGGTCTAACGATGCTCGGGACGAGCATGTCTTAGGAGGGGATAGTGTTGCGCCCGATACATAGCTCCATCTGTTGGCAGGCAGACACATTAAATATTCACCTACGCGATCTGGTATCGAGTAGATGCAAACTACAAAGTACACGTATCGAATGCATAGGAGCGAACGAGATAGCAATATCTCTCTATTGCAATCGAACGTTTGAGCGCGTTCCGGTTCGTTCTCGAACGTTCCAGTAGCATCGCGGTTTTACGCGACTTATTCGACGCTCGTATAAATACAGCGGTGGTTTGCGGATATAGTCAGTCTATTCTCGGCTAAGCAAGTGATACAAGTGCGATAGTTTTGAAGTGTTATCGGTTGTGTTATAGTGTAGTGACTCTTATAGTGTTCTATTGGAAAGTTTACTAGTGGAATTAGTGGATTAAGTTCTGTGTGTGGTAACTTTGAAATTAAAGTTATTATTTGGTAAAATCAAGCGGTTTCATAATTTATCAGTACCCGGCTCGTAACAATATGTAGCTTAGTTGCATTTTCAGGAAGTAGGTATATTATAGAAGCGCACCATGTACCCAATAAAAGATTTACATCTTTTTATTGGGTAGTTTTGTTCAAGTTCAACAAGTTTTGCATCAATAGTAGGGGAGATGTAGGTAATGGGGGTCACTTAAGCGAAATTGAAATAAAACCCAAACTAAAAGTTAACTATTTATTGCTGAATCCCTATTGTAAACTTTAGTTATTTGACTATTAATTGAGATCACCTTTTATCACTTTGGCTTAATACTTTAGGAACCATAATCAATTAAAAAAAAAACATGTTTGATCACTATTGTCCACTTCGGCTAACAATGGTGATCAGCATGTTGACAATGGTGGTCAACACAAATCGCACGCATAATTGAGTCCTACCCAGTGCAATCTGATTCTGAATCTGAAGCCAAAAGCACATTTCATTATGTCGCCTGAATTCACAGCATACAAGACATTGGTTGCCAGATTCTTCTGCATCATCGTCCTGTCACAAGTCATCAATATTCACATGTGACACCGAAGTATTGTTAGATTCTTGCAGAACTGACTTCTTTACTTTCTTGTAGGACCCACATTCTGTGACTTGCTTTTCTTTCCTATGACTTTCCCTTTCCTTTTACAGCTTTTGTCTTCTTTTTAGGCGTCTTTTATTGATGTTGAAGTTAAAATTGTTGCATGCAGCTTCCGTCTTCCTTGTCGTAACTTAACGACAGGTGTTTTAGGCATCTGGATGAATTCCTGAAATCTTGGCCAGTTCTGAGGTGATGGTGGCATTTCGATTTAAGGCGTTGATGCTCGTTCAGGAGCTTGTAGAATAACTATACTTCAGTTTTGTTAAGCGCCGTAACTCTATTGGTACTAAGAGCTTCAGGCTTTCTGACATAAATATTATTCCTGCTAATAACTCCCTCGAATCAAATACGACCAACCATTCTTCAAAACTTGAAGTTATGTTTCAGCTGTAGAATATTCAGCATATTCAAATGCTACTTGTCTTATACTACCCGTAGAAAACATTGGTAATTTTCTTAATTGTATCCGCGAACTCCTCTTTCACCTGAGGCGTGAAGACAATATTACGTCAGAGACGTGGTTCTTTATGTGTTTTTTCGCGTACCTCCTCTGAAGACTCGAAAATGGGATTTTCATCGTTTTCGCGGCTTTTCTCATTGAATAACCTTATTCGTCAATAAGCTCCACGGCCTATTAGTTAACCTCTCTTGTCTTTCTAGGACAAACCTTCGGGATCTATAAACAGTTAATAAGATTGTTTCATCGAAGTTAAGTAATGTTGGCAATTGGGACCAATGTGGGCAATGGGGGTCACCGGACTCCGATTGCCGGCCTGCCTGAAAACGGGAAACAAACAATCCTGTCAAAAAAGTTAAAGAGATATTGGCAAACAGAGTTTGAAATCACGATCTTAAATGCTATGGTTATTACATATCACAAGCATAAAAAGAAACAATAAGTAGTTAGGTTCTTACCTTCGGATTTGTCCACTCGAAAAATTACATCAGAAGGGCGCGAAAACTTCTTACGTCTGTTACTCTCTAATGCGTGGCGTATACTGAGTGAGCTCGACCACACATGTTACCGGCACACAGCAAGCGTGTGTCGTCAAAAAAACTATACTCATTAAAACGGATTTCGAGTTATTCGGGTGATCACCATCGCCAACTGACTCCAATTGCCTACTTCTCCCCTAAGACCTAGATAGATCGTGAAATCTACATGATTCATTGCCTCTCCAATAATTTCTACATTGGTTGGGCTATGTGTACATTTGGCAAAGTGAATATATTTCGTTTTTTTAGCATGTTTTAAGCGTAAATATGTCAGCGTGTTCTTTATTTATTAAATTAGACAATGTGCTGAAAAGGTTATCTGGATCATCGATCCATGAGGGATACCCACAATGGGTTCAATTCTACTTAGAATTTTTTTGATGCGCCGCCCTGTGATTGGTGGTAAGTACATAAAGTTTGCTTATTCCGTTTATCCACCCCTAGGTGGATACTCGGAAACGCGTGTCTATTCTCCTTGAACGGGGTGGATAGGTATTCGTAATTCATATAATATCTTTCTTCCGATTTTCTCCCCTGCCTATGTACAATCATTTACAGAAACATACATACATCCACATTTAGTTCAGTTTTTGGAATGCATGCAAAAAAATGCAGTTCTTCGCTAATACTTCTATTGGAGCAAAATAAAAAGGACGAATTTGTCCAGGATACACAACTACGTCTACTCAATAAAAGACTAACACCCTCGGCTTGGCATTGTTGTACTCTTTTTCATTTAGTAGAGAAATCATAATTATTTATTTTAAGTGCAATTTTTTATTTAATAGATAATTTTATTCAAACTGTAGTACTTGGGGTAAAAAGTCGAAGGAACAATCAGATTTGAATTCCGATAAAGATATTATGTAATTCATGTTATATAGACATGTGGCCGTTGTTGGCGTCACTCTTGTCGTTTCATCAAAGAGAGCTTAAATTGAAAATATCTATATTAAAATCACCAGTATTATAATTTTATCACATGCTATTTTTAGTAATACTTCCATAGTGCGTTCATATAACGCAGTCTGCATCGGGGGGACGGTAAACGCTCACGACGACATTCCGCTCCAGCTCAGCACACACCTCAATAGTTCTGTCGATGGATAGATTTATACGCTCCTTGCATTAGAAGTTATTTCTTACCATATTGAACGATGACTGAAATTATTTCATAAATCAACAAATGAGAAACATTTTCTCTGAGTTCTTTGAATTTCGTTTCTGTCACATAATATTCTGAACGATCAATATGGTTGATGGGTTTGGTGATTCTGTATGTGCAAAAACTCCCGTGAAGCATTGCAATGTTTATGTTTGATAAAGCTGACACAGAACAGTGCATACGGTCATACACTTAAGTATAATATAAGGTCTTTGAAAACGAAGAAAAACATGTTACCAAACCAAAATCACTTTTATTTACAAGTCAAGAGTTTTACATGAACTTTGTATAGACGACAAAATTATCAAGAAAAAAACAGTATTCAAAGTGAAATTAATCTAAAACCTATCACTAACAACCAACATTATTATAACATTCCAATATTTTGTACTCTTTAAAATGTGATAAATTACAAAACATGACAAATTATGGGAATAATCTCACAATAATTACTATGTAAATTAATTATATTAAAACATTACAAAATCCATTAATAATAACTACATTTTAAAAGAGTATAGCAAAGCTTGCCAAGAATACATACATGTATAAAAACGTCGGCATCCGGTGCTCATCGGTGCGGTCAGCAACAAAAATATCTAACACTTGATTACTTGGACTCACAAAATTTATGAGCATTCACAGGGCGCAGTTACTTTTGTCACTGTCAGCACCATACTCATTCGTTACAGAATCGCATGTATCTTCTTCTTCAAACTCCAAATTAGTAATTGCAAATAACATACATTGAAATTAAAAATGATTAAGCGTAAAATTGGATTCACTAAATCCATACAATTCAATTTAAAATATGTAGTGCCTATATTTAACAAAAGTAATGCTCTGCAAGTTTCAGAAACGTTATTTTCACAGTAAAAATAATATAGCAAAAAAATATATGCAATGCAAGTAGCATAACATTTACACATATTTCGAGGTACAATCGTTCTATGTACGCTAAAAATAGTTTTTAACTAATCTATGCTATGCTAGTCTTAATAAAATTGAAATCGAAATTTTAACATTTACATAGATAACAATTAAAAAGATTTAAATAATTCTAATGTAGCATGTCTCTGCTTACGTACATTACACTAGTTCATAAATGCACCTGGAATGTCCTTATAGCTAGAAACGTCTCCTATTGATCATAAATGACAATATGGCGCTCGTAGCATAGATAACTTAGTTATTCGGAATACTTTACGTTAACACGGTTATGGGTAGCCATAGTAGGCATTTACAAAGCGCGTTAAGCTGTCTCTAATTAGGCGTAGTCGATAAATCTTTACCTATTATATCCGGCCGCAGTATTAACCGCTGGCTGCTGAGGCCTTCGTAAAAAAACTCCGTCACAAAGCAGCCTATTAATTTGCAAACTTTATAGAAAGCATTAGATAAGTTCTCGACAACTTCAGACTAATCTATACAGCCAAGCCAAATTGCACTCTAAGATAACGTCAGGCGAAAAGCAAGCAAGATAAAGGCATTAAATAATAATGGAATGCAGCGTTTGAGATGTTTTTGGTATAAGTTCTATTAAGTTAAATATTGCGATATCGGTTTATTTTTTGCAACTATAACTACTACAATACTCCTCAAAACAGGACCATTGTCCAAGCTAGTCTTTTCGAAATTGCCAACGGATATGGCACAATTTAAAAAGAAAATATCTGAGATATTGCCAGAAAATTTAGTCATTCAAATTCAGTCTTTTTTTACCAAAATTAGTAAATCCACATAAATGATTCAATGATTGTCTCATATATCAACAATTGTATGGTAATTCTAAATTAAAACTAAAATTTATCTAGTTTTTCTACTTTTAATTGTCTAAATTAGGACTAACTATGAGACATGTCAGTTACTAGTAATAATAGTACTTGAAGCACTTGTGGCAGCAAACAGAGAGTAACATAGTCTACAGAGTGCTTCCCTTCGGAACATTAAGGTGTTGATTCTGGATTTTCATTACTAGACTACAACGGAAGCCTTTGGTCGACCAACTCCTAGTTGGGCACTGACACGAACGTAGTACCTAATTGAAATGCTACATATTTAGAGATTACAAATTTTAGTTTATATATACTAAAAAAATGGCAGTGCAGTTTCTTGTAACCGTAAAAACGCAGCAAAGTCAATATATACCTACTTACGTTATTTTAAAACTACAAGCCAGAGTGGCACCTTACAGCAGAATAATTTCCACACGTCTTGTCTTCACAAAGATCTATTGAAATACATTCTGTATACTGTCAACTTAAAAAACTTACTTCTTTGAAATAAGATTAAAATTAACACCAGAGGAATCATAATTAAGTACAATGTGATCAATAGCAAGGCTGCTCTGATGATAGCATCTTGGCTTCGCAATAGGCAATTGACCTTCAATGTTTTGCGATTCTAAATAGCTTGGCTAATATCAGGGCGGCCCAGTTATCCGCACCAACAGTTCTAAAGGCGCATTCACATCAGGCGGTTTGGCTACACAAGATAATTATTTTAATTGTCAAAGTAATATTTTATACTGATCATTGCCAGCGATTACACATTATAAAGTAGCCATAATGTACTTTAGCACAAATCTCAAATTTCACAAAATTGTCATCAAAACACAAGTCAAGTAAAAACATTCAGATTGCATCAGGATACAGAGACGAGTTTGGCTCAAAACGCAATTTCTCCAATCGAGAAAATACTTATAAAATCAGTCAAAAGCGCGCTAATTAGCGAAATGAATATTCTCTGAATATAATACATACTTTGTAATTTAGGCTGGTAAGAAAAACAACAATAACTTAAATGGAATAACAAACAAAACGATTGTCGATCGTGAGTTTTGAAGCGCAAGTCGTCTCGTGAGTGTAGCCTTGACTATTTATTTACACGCAGAAATTACAAAATTTGGACCCACCTTAGTAAATTCCTCACTAGTCGTAAAGTGCCACCACACACGTCTCAGCTGCTAAGGACAGTGTCTTCGATAAGGGGGACTTTGGCTACTTCAAAGAATATAGTGTGCGTGTACTTGTTTCTAACTGTGCTGATCGCGGACTTCGGCTTCTTGTGCAGGATGGCGTTTTGTGCAAACGCGATGGGAAGAATGTCCTTCAGAGAATATCCTAAAAGAATTCAGAAACAATTGAATTTGACTTTGTTTACACTCCGGTAAAATTTGGCGATTACCGTGACTTATAAATACATATTAGGTGAACATTCACATGGGCCTATGTGCTAACACTAAACTAAGTAATGCTTGTCCCATACAAGAATCTAAACTAAGGTTTAGAGATCTAGTTCAGATTATTGATCAAATACTTTTAGTATAAGTATTCTATCGGCCAGCTGATGGTCATGATGGAGTTATAAACTTCCATAACCATACCACTATTATAAATACGAAAATGTCCGTCTGCTTGTTTGTTTGTTACGTTAACACAGCTGAAGTGATCTTTGATAAAAATTCGTAAGGAGCAGAAGGAGCGGGCAGAAGCTAGTAGATGATACTTTTGTACACCCATATATATATATTTTTGGTAGATAATTGATTCAGGCGTGACTTTGCGGAAATCCATTACAAAATATTAAAAAGATAAATAAATATTTAATGTTTTTTAATTCAACAAGATTACGTGTTATGGTCATCAGACATAACTGTGTATCATGAATGACTATTGGGTATTTAATGCATGGCTCACCGGTATAATAGTGCAGAGTGGGCGTCCAAGTGCCGAGAGACTTCATCCTGAGCGCGAGATAGAGCGCCGCGGCCGCCATCTTGCTGTCCGAGTACTCCAGCAGGCCGTACTCCAGCAGACACTGCTCCAGCACGAACCGCGCCAGCGTCAGCGTCGGCATCGACACGCGCGCGCACTGGAACAGAGAGCTTCCGATCCTACTACTTGTCCAACAACTCCTTCCATTTAACGTGAGATGTAAGTTTTGAAAGGGCCCCTATTATTAACTTACTCCATCTAAACTAGCTGGCTAGCTACCTGGCTCTGTGAGCTGTAGACCTCGCGAACATTTTTCGAAATTACTGAATAATATTAATTACCGCCATTATGAAAAAATTCTAAAAACCGAATCGAAAAAAAAACTATATAAGAACCTGCTCACAAAATTTCACGAAAACCGGTTGAGAAATGCGACCTGTAGATGAGAACATCCGGACAGACATACGAAATCATTTTTGCCTGAGCTGAAACGAAGACGCTCGCGCTTCGCGCTCGCTCGGTCATTAAATGTCCCAGGAATAAGTGCGTCCTGTAAGTCATTAAATAGGTACCTATACGTCAGTCTCCTTATTGTCACTAGTTCATATCTCTATAAAGCAGAAGTCACACTTAACAAGTCGTCGAAAGAATTAAAGTGCGCCTCAGAAGCTCCTTTTGTGCACTTGGCTCATGTCAGAACTACATAGATGACATTTCCTCACGATGATCCTTCACCTTATAAATTACAGGAACAGACAAATCTATTAGGGCCACTACCACTAGACAACCAGTGCGAAATATAATAAATAAAAAAAAACAAGCAAGCCTTACAGTCGTTGTATATTTGTAACATCTGAAATCTCACCTTGGTAATAAGCAACATTAACATTATATCTAAAATTAGTAATGAGCAATAACAGCACACTTAATACACAACACTGTAGGTTAAGCTCACAGCTGTTGCGTCCTTCTTTATATCACTTTTTCTTTCTCGTCAGACACACGCACACACTGTTAGTACAAAGTACCAACTTCTCAGAAAATAGGTTGGTACCATCTGACAACCAACACTACCAGCGCGCGCGCACATTGGTCAAATCAAATAGCGCGCGCTTCCCCGGCTTCCTGTTGCACTCATCCGGTCCTTTTCTCGAAATCACACCCACAGATTGCAGTAAAGATGTTACACATCGACGAAACATACATCATCTGGCTAGCTCAAAACTAAGTTAACGTATATGGGAACGGATGACTTATATACTTGTAATATAATTTGCATACTTACACTACTACGTCAGGTAAATAATATTTATATTCCATAACAAATTGGGTTAAGTTACATTGACTATTGTTCACTTTATTGATATTTGAACTTTGAATGGCTGTACCCTGAGTACAGTCATTCAAATCAAAGTTGAAGTGGCAATGGGCCGGCAAATATAGCTCGCAGAACTGATAACCGTTGGGGAGTCAAAGTTCTCGAAACCAAGGTCAGGAAAACGAGGCGTAGGACGACCCTCCACCCGATGGACTGACGACATTGTAAAGATCGCAGGAAGTCGGTGGATGGAGAGGGCTCAAAATCGTTCTTCCTGGAAATCAACTGGGGAGGCCTATGTTCAGCAGTGGACTTCTAAGGGCTGATATGATATGATGACCCTAAAGTATCGATTTTTCACATACGGCTATGTTAATTGTTACGGTCGATATATATATATACATACTGATATTTTATGGCACCTAGACACAAAATAAGAGCAAACACGTATTTATATGTATAAAGCCAACCGTCGAATACCATGACGAAAGCTACTCTGGTAGCTTTTACAGTATAATATTATGATGGTAATGTATACTCACTCTTGCATACCGTCGCAGAAAGCGGTAGGACAGTGGAACCCCGAGATCGAAGTCAACCACACGCAAGATGTTCATCTCCATTTTCAGCAGCTGACTGAGAGAGTATGCGCCGTCGCAGATGTATAGGAAATCATCGACGAGGGGAGGAATGCGCTCCTGTAAATGTTCAAACATCTTTATTTACTGTAAATACTTACACTCTATTTTATAATCACATTACTTTTTTTTTGGTTCTTTAACAAATTTATATCCCACTAAAATATATGTAGTTCAGTATAATGAGACAAGATATTCAAGAGGTTGGCTAAGACGCTAGGTGTATGAGACCACCACATTTTGCTACAACAAGAGACCATTTAAGCACTAAAAACTTTAATAAAAATAATCTGGATAGAAATAACTTTTATAATTGGTTTAATAGTTTCAGCAGTAAGAGTAACTTACGTCAAACTTGGAAGCGATGAACAGCGCCGATGCTCCCAACAGCTGCAACTCCTCCTTGGTCAGATGCTGCTCGATGGGCTGCTTCCTGGTAGACCTCGTCAGAAACAGGTCGACCAGCTTAACGGCCAGGTAAAGGGTCTCGTGGTTCAATTCGAAGCTCTCTTGGACCTCGACCATCCAGTCTACGAGGAGCGCTCGCATCCACTGGGTTATTCCCTTCATGCGGGTGAGGTAGTCGTCAATGGGGAATAGGCGCTAGAACAATGTTTGGGGTAGTTCGTATGAGTTAGTGACCTACAAGATTTACACAACTTAGACTTGGGCCATGCATTCACTAAAAATCAAACTTCACAACATTTTGCGTTCACGTCTCATTAATCATCATGTCGTCTGTCTGTCTGTTTCTGTCAAGTCGCGCAATGTCCGACATATCGCGCGATTTCTGGCGATTACAAGGCTGGACTGCTGTCAGCTGTAGCTTGGTCAGAAAGCTTGATGGCGGTAATTATTGCTAGTTTCGGACGCATTCTGTCTATTTAAATATAATGATTATTAATAACAGCAAACAAGTTACTTGATACAACAGGTAAGACGATACCTACCTCTCTGCTCTTCAAATAGTTGAAGATATCCATAGCATAGTGAGACACTTGGAATGGGTCGTTCCAGTTCTCGAGATCGAAGTCAGTGATGCCCGGGGGCGCTTTGTGCGGAGTCTCTGTTTCTTCGTCGAGTGAACGGTTGGCGCTGTCGTCTAGATTCACCTTGTCAAGCTTTTCGCTTATCGTCTTGGTCGTTTCGGCAGGGCTGCTGTGATTTGATACTTATTTTAACTATTTGAAAAACTTGAGTACATTGTTGTTATATTGTTTTTAAAACTTATTATTTACTCGCGAACCGCTCGTCTTCGCGTGGGTGAATGGGTTACATTATTGTAATTTTCGTAGGGTGTTGTATTTTTAAAATATAAAATACAGCCCATGTTACTTTCTGATAATCTAACCTTCTAAGATAAAAAAAGATTTTTATAAATCGGTTGTCGTCTATCCATTACAAGCAAACAAAAATTCGAATATTTTATCTTTATAATATTAATTTAGACTAGATTATGTTCATAAAATACAACAAATAAAAAAACATGATTTATTTTACATATCTGAGAAACACGATAAAACAAATAGCTAATAGGTAGGTACAAAGTTGAAACGTGAAACATCCGTTTATTTGGTTATTTTAATATTCTTGACAATATTTATGTAAACAAATGGCTTAGACATATCCGCATACATGTAATCCACATGAGTGAAATCTTTCACGTAATACTTTTTCCTAATATTAGGTAGGTTATTCTTTAGCACTTCTACGTCGCGCATGTTTGAAAACACATCTCTGTTACTGTAAAACAATATCACTGGAGTAGTCACATTTCCCAAGTCATAATCTGGCGGTATTTGCACTCCGTACCTCTCTATGTTCTTGCTTGTACCGAAATCATAGCGGCAAAATCTTTTAGATGCAGCTAGCTGTCCATAATGCAGAAATTGTAATAATGACGAACCGGTCGGACTATGACCTAAAACCACCGGCCATAAAGCGTCACTCACATTATTAGGTCCCACGAAGGTCAAAAAGAAATTCTGGCAGCTCTGAGGCCATATCACACAAATGATAGGACTGATTTTATTGATAAAATCCGGAGTGTAGACATTCCAATTCGCCAATAAAGATGGCAGGTAATTCGCAGCCGGCGAGAATAATCTCAAAAATGGACTAGTAGCGTTGCTCATAAATACTTCCGGCGCTAACGCAAACATAATCTTAACCTTTCTATTATATTCAGGCCTCATTGAAGTCATAACAAAGAAGGTGGTCGTGCCTTGCGAATATCCGATGTAGTATAGACTACTTTGACCTGCGATATTGAGAGCGTGGTCGATCATAGCGGGCAGATCAAACATGCCTATTTCCTCCCAGCTGAACTCCCAGAATCTGGACGTGTTCGCGTCAAGCGATACGTGGTCGTACGTGTGTTTGTTCCCCCTCGCGTTGCCGAGCCAAACGTCGTATCCTTCGTCAGCTAGGATGTATGCCAGGGCGCTCTTCGGTCCTTGTAGCAGCCAACTATCTGAACTCTCCCAGATTCCATGCATCAGAAACACGGACATACCATTGCTTTTTTCTCTCTTACCGAAAGGAATCCGATGCATTTTCAGTATGTATTCGTCTTCAGTGACTACGGTGTGTACTTCGAGTGGGTATCCATATTTCTGGGCCAGTGCGTCGATGCTTAAATAGGCGTCTTCGGACCCGACGCCAACGGCCCCGTATGTGGCCCCTATGATATTCGCGAAACCGTCGTAGAGAGAACTCCAAAACCCAAGAGCACTGGTAATCAGCGACAGTACGACTACTATGGCAATCATTTTTACACTTTACTAAGGCACTTCGTGAGCAAATGGTTATTTAGAGTAGAACTGCATATATAATACACGTCTAATATCGATACTAATTAGAGAAGTCCTTTGCCAACTAACCTTGTGATTTTAGATAAGTTTGGTTTTTAACTGGATTACTATGTTATCAAATAATGAATGTAATTTGCCTCAATCTCGACAAGCAATGTGTGCCACACGGTCGCACGAACTGTTCAGCAAGTAAAGAATAGTTGCTGGTCTCATAACAAAAATCTTCAACGGAGTTACAAATTTATATTTGTACTTAAATAAGTCTTTATTGGTACAAGTGTTTCATATTACAAACTAGCTTCGGACCGCGGCTTTACACGCGTTATACCTACATAAAAAGTACCCTATGTCCTCAAGATACAATATCTCCTTACCAAATTACATCAAAATATGTTCAGCTATATAAAAGGTATCAAATAGACATTCGCCTGTGAATTTTTAATATTAGTATGGATTGTGTAATATATAGTACTAATACGTGAAGTAAAAACTTTGTACCCCTTTTTACGAAAATTGCGCGGACGGAGAATGAAATTTCGCACACATATAGTTTGTATAGAGAAGGAATGCAGAATACTATTTTTTTTTAAATTATGCATAAAAACTACATTAATGATTAATTAATTATAGTTTATTATATATACTTTTACCATAATAATAGGTATTCCATATACAGGAATACTATCCTGCCTTAATTTGTTTTTATTCTGGGGCACTATATGTAACCCAGGCATGAGACATACTGATAAAAAGAAATGGGCAACAAAATGTTACTTAGGTTCTAAAGAGAGTAGAGCTGCCTTTGTTGCCCACCTTGCGAGTCCGACATTGCTATATGTTACCATTACTACTTACCATCAGGTGAGCAGTTTGCTTGTTCGTGAGCTTTTTTGTCTATACTAATATTATAAGGAGGAAAGATTTGATTGCTCGTTATTTTGTTTGTTTTGAATAGGCTCCAAAACTACTGGACCTATTTGAACAATTCTTTTACCGTTGGAAAGCTACGCTATCCCCGGGTGACATAGGCTACTTTTTATCCCGGCAAAAATCTTCAACGCAGGCGAAGCCGCGCGGACAGCTAGTATACAATAAAAAAATGCTTTGTACATACTTTCTTCTTGTACATTGTTTCATATCATTATATGTTTATTTGATTAAAGACAAGAGCTTCTGCTGATGTGTCTTTATCACACAGTAATGAAATATAATATAATATTATTAATATTATAATACCGGCACACAACATCATCTGGCCCCAAAGTAAGCAGAGCTTGTGTTATGGGTACCACATGACTGATACTTACTGATATACTTTTTTTTTGTAAATACATACATATTATACATAGAAACACACAGACCCGAGACAAATACTTGCAGATCATACAAACATTTGTCCCGCGGCGGGAATCGAACCCGCAACCTTTTGAGTATCAGCCGGACCTAAGCCCACTTCGCCATAGAGGTCATCATTGAGCATCATTGTTTACATGTTTGTTTCACTATTCTGATCACTGATTTTTATTACTTCATAGCCAATTATCGAGCTGGTAGCAATCAAAACTAGTAGCGTCAGAGTGACCAATACACAATGATGAATGCTTTGTAATAGAGCCTTCATTTCTTTATGAAGGGCACTTTGGAAAACAAATAAAATAAAATAAATAAGAAATACGTTTTGTCAAAACTGTAAAAAAATCCCTACTAATATTATAAATCCGAAAGTAACTGCCTGTCTGATTGTTTGTTACATTATCACACCTAAACCGCTGAACCCATTTTGATGAATTTTGGTATAGAGATAGATGGAGAAGCACATAGGCTACTTTTTATGTAGGTACCACGCATGCGAGCCGCGGGCAGCAGCTAGTATATTACAACAATAACTTACATATTCTCCAACGCAGTCACGTAAAGTGATGGTTCGCCAGAGATGTCACTCCTTGCTGATTTAGCAGAGCTCTGACTCTGATTTTGATCTTTAAATTTCTTCTCAACATTCTTGAGGATACCGTTCTGTGCTCTTGTAGCCACAGGCTTGGGCGGATCTTTGGCAAAATGCTTTTGTACAGACTCAATGGCATTTGTGGCCACTCGCTGAAGTGTTTTGGTTTTTGAAGTCTTGCCATTGACAACTGTATGTGGTTTGATGCTCTAAAATATTAAATTGATTAATATTTTCCATTATAGATTCTGTATCTCATAATTCTTATTGTGCAGAACTGCAACTTAATCAGTTTCTCATAAATGAAGCTAAGTTATTGGTATTAGTAATTACATACTAATATTACACTTTTATACATATCTCTACAAATATTTGTTAACAATTTTATTGTTACTGAATATTTTTTTTTTTAGTTTTTTATTGGTGTTATTTGAACCCATCATGTGTCCTTGACACCTCAATCATGATATGAGACAATCATTATTTAGGTCAATAGAGTAATAAAACTGACAAGGATGATTAGTTTCATTTTAACACATTTTAATATAGAATCTAAATAAACTTCATGATTTAGGACTCTAGTTTATAACAACTTAATTAATTATGTTATATTTACTAACTCACCTACTTATTTAATTTATATTTACTTATTTCATTTACATATATATTTATAAATGCACATTTTATTTCTCTACTTAGCTGCAAAGAAACAGTAGGTTTGGCAAAGTAAATTAGTTGCAACTTCCAAGCATGTGATTTTTGCAGTACCTACATTTTTGGAGGGAAAGTTCGATGACCTAACTGATTTTACTATTCACATGGTTTTCTTTTCTAGCTTGAGAATGCTAAAGAGTGTGGCTAATTATCATAGATAAATAAAGTTGATCTACATTGCTACCCTCAACATGCAAGCTAGCTAGAGAAAATAATAAAATTAACCTTGACTGCGGGGAGCATTTTGGTTTCCACAGTGACCTTCTTCAGCACCATGACTTTGTCTTTATCTTGAGGAGCACAGGACTTGTTGCAGGCGTTGGTGATGTCTCCAAACGCCGCCCTTTTAGCCGTCACATCTTTCAAGGGGCTGTCCGCCTTTCTCTTGTTAGGGATTTTTAAATTATCCTTGTGACTCTTCAGAGAAGCTAACTGCTTACTCCTCGTCGTAATCCCATGGCCCAGAAAACCGTTCAGGTTCTCATTGACGCCGATTGGTTTGGATCCCAACCTTGTTGGCGCCATTATATACTGTTCTACTGAAACAATTAGTGATAATCACGTTCACTGTTTATTACCGTGGTAAATAATACCAGATAAACCAATTGTGTTACATTGATTCACACGAAGATAACGAAAATTAAGTGTAAACAACCGTTGAAAACGTTCACGTATAACGATCAAAAATGGAGGCAAAACAAGCGAACATCGCAGCAATCATTTTCAACGACGATTACTGTACTTACAAATATTAAAACGGCAGCTGCCGTTTTGAGTAAAATTAGGTTCACTGTAAATATTACACTATAGATGAATCTTCTAAAAAGTAAAATACTTCCTAAAATCTAATAAATTCACAAGCAACCGGATACCAAGAAACGTCTTCTTTATAACCGTTGAACGCTTTTTGATTTTTGATTGGTTTGGCAGTCGTAAACTGACCAATCATCGATTCTGGAATAATAACGTTCCAATCTTCAAGAAGTTGCTTGTTATCAATCATTTATTTTTATTTCCAAAACATTCTACACTATATACTACTTAATATTAACTTGCTTATTCTGATGCAATGAATATTTTGCCAATATTTATAACACCAATATTTATGTTGGCATAATATCTGTGCTGATAGAGTTGTAGAAACAAATAATAGTAAAATCATGCAAGAGGCAAGATAATAAGTCAAAACTTTAGCGTAGATTGGAACGGACTATGAAACCGGTGTTAAAAGCCAAAAGATTTCTAGCATTAAACTTTGGGTTTGTATCAGACAGAATAGGTGTTTGTTTAACGTCAATGTCACAATGCCAGCCGACAAGACAAAAACTGGTCAGGTAGCGTTCAGTTCAACGCTACTTGTACTACCCCGCTTACAATATGCCCATGCCTCTCATACTGCTAGAATAAATCCTGGAATGATAGGCAGGTAATCAAAGACGTCGGAATCATTCTTCTTGCTTCTACAATGCTCTGCCTATTGGGTTAACAATTATTTAAATATTTAAATTTATATAATTTACATAAAAGACGTCGTAGGCATCGCCGCCAGATGAATTGGTGGATAATCAAATTTATTAATTTGACATCTATATCTACGGACCGTGTTCAGTCATCCAAGACAAAGTAGGTAGCTAGGCCATACTTGATGATAAAATGGGTAGGAACCTAGCCAGGACATACTGACACTGAAGGTAGGTACTCAGTATTCATGAAAGAACATGCTAGGTGTGACTCTGGCCTAACAGGTAGCTCTGTATTTTGCGCTGTACGTTGTGCGTTCGATTCCCTCCCAAAACAAATATTTGTGTGGTGAACATTGATGTTCGCTGTGTCTGGGTGTTACAAAGTAGGATGGTACCTAAACTTAGGGAGCGACCGGTATAACGAACGGCAGGTATCACGATTGACATAAGAACTGCCCTGCTCCCGTGGGAGCTAGGGGATTTGGTGTAATGTAAACGGGGTAGGTAAACTATAATGTAATCTGTTCTGTGGCTGGCACACTAATTTTATAAATATACACTGTGTTGCGTGGTTGAATATATTATTATTATGTCACATAGCTAATTTATAAATATCAAAATACAAAACATGTCATGTACTGCAGTTCCATAGAAAATTTTACTTTGACGATTTGATTATGGTACAGCCCAAAAGTGATAATTGGTCGGAGTTCAAGACTGTTACCAGAACGTACTAAAACGTACGGTTATCTGTACAATGTATAAGCCACCTCTATCTATGCCTTTAAATGGCTATTTGAGCCTTAAAGCTAAGGCCTATAAGGGTTGAATTGGTAAATAGAAGAGGAAAATAATTTGAATTGAACTCTTAAATGCGTAATGCGATTTACTTGTATCATCGTCTGAATATTAAAAAAACAAAATAGTTGAACACGTTTTTTAGGATTTTTCAGAATAACCCTTAAAAAAATATATGTGAATATATTTAAACTTTAATATTTAAATATATGTGATGGTTATATATATAAACCTGAAACTCGTGTACATTTAATTTCATTACATTTGCGTATTAAAGTTTATATGAGAACTTTATAACGAATGGTGTGAATGGCTTAAAACTTGATTTCGAGGTTTTGCGAAATAACTCAAAAATGTGTAAAATGGGTTGTCAACATTTGTAAAGAAACTTTTTTATGGATAGGCGTGTGATTTGCTTGAAACTTGGTTCGAATACTTGAAATTAAATGTACACGAGTTTCAGGTTTATATATATAACCATCACAAAGAGTAAAATGGAGTGTCATATTTTGTATGTGAACTTCTCAACGGGATCGTTTTGAAAATTTAGGTACCTACCCTATATACCTACGTACTTACAAAATAAATAGATACTTGTTTCAACATTGTTCTCTCCCTCAAGGAAACTGTAACATCAATCATGATCAAAACACTGATTAATATTTTAAGAATTGTATTGTTCCTTAACAATTTTAAGGGTTTAAATAAATGTGTATAAATTATTATTAATAGATAATAACAGATCATACAAACATTTGTCCCGTGGCGGGAATCGAACCTGCAACTTTCTGCGTCTCAGCCGGAGCTTGGCCCACTGCACCACAGAGGTCATCATAAAAAAAAACAAACAGGTCATACAAACCGTTGTCTCGTGGTAGGAATGGAACTTGCAACCTTCTGCTTGTTACGATTGTGATTCTTCAGGTTGCAATGTAGGTATGTGAGGAAAAACCTCGAAACTTTGAGGACGCGAGGAGATGGGCACGGTCGTGTACCTTTGTATTGTATATAACACCCGTGGCCCGTGACAAAGAATCCACCATCTAGCCCTAAACTAAGCATATATTGTATTGTAAGCAAGATGACTGATACTTTAGAATATTTTTAAATACATAAGATATTTTTAACACCTTTTACATAAAATTTTACGTTTCTTGTTCATAGTAGTTGTTTACTCCATTGAAAACTTAATATATATATAATACGAATAATATAAAAGAAATATAATTAGTTTGAAAACATTATTCTGATTAGTGACATACCATTTTCTGTACCTATTTCCGCAATATACTGGCAGCATTGTGAAATCGGTACATGAAATTGGTGGAGTGGTGTCGAATATAAGGATGGAGATTCAATTTATCGATTTTATTTTAATGGAGATGTTGCTTGTTTAATGATGTGTACGAACCTGTAAAAATAGACGATTATTTGTAGTTTCAAGGCATTACAATGTTGGTCGGTGTGAAACTTACGGTGAACTTAACTCGAGAACTAACTTGCTTTGCATACATTAATTCTAAATATTGTACAAATGCACAAGAGGTATGTACCTAATGTTAAATATGCTTTAAGTGCACTCAAAGCTTGATACTAGCTCGTCATAATGCATATAAAAACTAAATAGGTATCTTTTATAACAATCCTGTGTGCGCGGCGCACTACTTACATAGTGTACTTTAGTGTGCACCAGTATCAATTGTATTGTGTATTTTTTTTACTAAGAAAGACAGCCAGCTCTTGATTATTTAATTAACATGATTTCCACTAGTAGCAACTACTTTATTATCAGATTGATACATTATTTTAAACATGAATCTGCCCAAACTTATTTTTTCTTCCATTATTATTTTCCCAGACCCAGTGCATTCAGGTCCAAGTAGGAGAGAACCATGTATATCTATGGGTAGTGTTTCTGGCCAGTGTCCACGAGGGGTGCATTCTGCTGCATCCATTACACTGCAGGCTGCTAGGAATGACAACGGGCCAGGATGTCTATGTGTCTACATCCAAGAATATCAGGGTGATTGAGTCCTTGTTAATAGAAGCCGATGGCAATGAAGATCAGGTTATTTTGGTAAGTCTTAACTATGGTATGAATTATTAATATACTTTGTATATTCACTAATACTTTCAGTCAGGGGCTAACTCTGTTGATAAGTTCTATTGTTTTCACTTCATCAATGGTGTAGTGAGTAAACTCTCAATCCTTGTATGCAAACCTCTTCCGCTAGGGAATTTACTATGTTCTTTTAGTTTTGATAACTGAAGACCGCCTGTTTCTTTTAGCTGGGCCTCTAATTTGTTGTGATATTTGTCTAACATGTCTCTGAATGTTTTGCCTTAGTTTAGATTGTTCCAGGATTTCGATGTTAGGCAGCACACATATACAGGGATATGTTTATAAAGTCTCAATTATTTACATCGCCATTTTACTATTGTCTCTGACTAAGATTTCCTTCCAATCAGTTAGTACATGCTGCAAATGTTGAACTGTTATATTCCCAAGTATTTTGTATCTTCGGCTTTGGGGACTATTTAGTTGTAGAGAAAAACATAGGGGCAGGTTTTTCTTCTAAACATGTAGGTCTTGTATGGATTTAACTTTTCCTCCATTTCATGTGCCATTCCTTGATGAAGTTAGTTGTGTTTGGAGATTCTCCTATTCATATCCTCCTATCTCATTGATGGAGAGTAAAGCTTTATCATCCATCTGGTGTTATTTGACCTTGTTATCTTTTAAGGTTAGCTTGTCCGCTGTGAATATTGGGTAGAGAATTGGGCCCAGGATGCTGCCTGTAGACACTTTTGAACGATTGAAATTCCTGTGTTTGGTAATCTCTATTGCCTCTTGTACCAATCTTGGGATGTAATGTTTTTCAGTTGAGATTACCTGTGGATTGTGTAACTCGATCCAGTGGTTTGAGCCAGATTCTAGTAGATGTGTAGCTATGGCCGACTTTTGTGTGTCCATATTTTTGACCGCCCGGATGTGTTCTGTCACTCGACAAGATCACATCTACTAGAATCTGGCTCAAACCACTGGATCGAGTTACACAATCCACAGGTAATCTCAACTGAAAAACATTACATCCCATGATTGGTACAAGAGGCAATAGAGATTACCAAACACAGGAATTTCAATCGAGAAGACGGTTTTCAATTGTCTGGAGCCTGGAACCCTGTGGTGAGGTACCAGTTATGCGTCCAGATACCGTGAGTGTTGTGTGTCGTAATCGTGATCGAGTTGTTAGTGACAGTGAAACCGGTAGTAGGGGTAATGTTCGCAGTAAAAGACTGAGAAAGAGGGTAGACCGTTTTGTCTGCCAATAACATCCACCCGCAAAGACTTCAGTTTATCTCGTGATCATGGCGCATGCAACTGTGCCGAAATATCGAGAAGCAGAAAAACTCATATATCATGGTAAGTAAATATCCCGTTTTGAGTGAAAATTATATTTTACTCAACTCAATCAATCTTAATGAATAAAAAAAATGTCCTGTTCGCTTTTTTTGGTTATATAGTAAGAAATTCCTACTAATATTATAAATGCGAAAGTAACTCTGTCTATCTGTCTGTCTGTTACGGTTTCACCTACCGTAATACCTACCTAAAAAGTAGCCTATGTCCTTCTCCAAGGTCCCATGTATTTCTATACCTAAATTCATCAAAATCGGCTCAGCGGTTTAGGCGTGAAAACGTAACAGACAGACAGACAAGAGTTACTTTCACATTTATAATATTAGTAGGAGTACACCATGATAACCGTAAAAGATAATTCTACGGTTATCATGGTGTACTCACTCTCTATGTTGCTACTCCTTATATTTTGGGAGTTTATATTGATTACCCAGTTACGAAAAATTAGAATTTGGTCCTTCTTTCACATTATTGTCTTCCTCCTGCGTCTGTGTTTGTTTACAGCCTAGTGTTGTATTTTATGTTATGTGTTATAATAGTGTTTATCTTTCGGCTGTTTATCTTTATTTTTCGAGCGTGTTCAACATGCTCTCATGAAATGTTTGCTGAACTAATGTTGTCTTTTGGAGTGAATGATCTAGCGCATTAATTCCTTTTTCCGTCATGTCCATTTGAGGCGAAACTTTGCCTCTACCCCCTGGTCATACCCGCCGGTATGACCAGGGATATTCTTTTATTTTTGTATCATTTGTTTTCCCTAGCCAATTCAAAGTGAAAGTGAAAGTCAAAAGATACTTTATTCAATACAATCACAAGGATCACTTTGAAACGTCTTACATACTAGGTGAATTTACGTGCCAATTCATCCTAAACCAAGCCCGAGAAGAACTAGCAAGAAACTAGTCTTGCTCCTAGCGCTTTTTTACATGATCCATCTTATAACTACCTTAACTACGAAATACCAATACAAGAGAGTTTATACATAATAAGCTTTCTTCAAAAGACTACTTTTTATGCATGCTTTAATTGTTCGATTTAATCGCCAAAGACTCGCCGTTGGCCTTCACATTTTGCTATTATGGTCCAGAGTTGGTCAGTACTTTCTCTAATGGGACCGTAACTGCCCAGATGGGAACCCGAATTGATGGTAGTATACAAGTCCATTACTAGTGCTTGTTGGTGTGCTAGCAATGGCGAGGACGTATGTAAATAGGACTGGCCGGTGCATCTTAGGACTCCATCGGTATTCTAGGCATCTTGTAGAAGCGCGCCTCTGGCAGAAGCCGCCCGTCCGGAGCCAGGCTCAGGTTTTCCCCGCTAAACAATATGATTGATTTATTTTTTAATGGTATCTACAGTCCCCTTTCTCTATTCACAGGAACATAACCAGATACCACTGCAGCAAGTTTTCTTGAGCCAAGTAAGGCTGGTAGTAGCCAACCAAAAAGCCATAATCTGGATATCTCCTTCCATCCCTATTGTGTTCACCCCAAAACAGACGGGTATATTAGTTAACCAGAGCAATGTCATCGTCAAATTACACATGCTTGAACCGAGAGGTCCCGCCCCTCAGATGCACCCAGTGCATGCACATCAAGAGGAGAGGAAGAGGAACTCACAAAATGCAATAAATGGCTTGCTCTGTCCACAGGGACGTTTGCCAAAAAGGATGGCTCTGAGAGCTTTGCCGATAGAAGGAGATGGAAAAAAAGACTTGATACATCCATACACTGTGTTCATGCATGAGGATTTGATAGAAGATAATTTTAAAAATTCCATTCTTATTGTGGCTCTAATGAAAAGTTTGCCGTCCATGATCCCTAGCAACATCGAGGAAGAAGATGATGTAACCTTTTGGAGGCACGAGATATGTGTAGAAGTTATACCGGTGGACAGTGTTGTATTCAGAAGCTTATGCCGAGAGGTTTACAGCGAATACATACCAACAATCCTCATTCCAAAATCTCTTAACAGAATAATTAATGTGGAAAATGGAATAATGATAACGCTAACATTCATAGACAGCCAGACTCTGAGACAGCCGCAGCACATCGAAATTATTACATACATGTGCCAACATCTACAGGAATCTGATTTAGCTGTGATAGATAGGTTCAAGGAGATTGTAGTTCAAAACACATACTCTGGTAAAGTGTTCCTGATAAATCACGACATGATTAAACAGAATCAGAAGCTTACTAGTGGGTACATTAAATTTAAGCTTTCTCCTGAAGGGCTAGCGTACACCACATTGACACAGGAAACATTCAGACATTGCACAATATCAGCAAAAATATTTGACCAATCGGAGATGACAATGCGTAATCCGGTTGTGTCGATGAATTATGACTATAAATGCTACTGCAGGACCATCAAACCCATGGAGTTTCTGATAGAAAAGGTCATGTCGCATGTATACTTTGATATACACCGGGAGGCGACTTTTAAAAAGTGTTCTGATTTGAAAAGCAGTGTTTTGGTGACTGGTAAGTTTTTATTTCAAAACTTTCGTGAGTTGTACTATACATTTTGATAAACACGGGTATTATTTTGTCAATGGAGGCTCACCAACACTGTTTATTTATTTATGTTTTGTTTGGAAATTCAACAGCTAAAAATATATATACATAAAACTAGAAAAAAAACAGAGAGCCACAGAAGTTTTCACTGATGAAGCTGTTTCGATTCATCTAGGGAATCTACATCAAGGTGAGTTTGAACCGCGGTCCGCTCCGCGAACTTGATTGCAAACCGTGAACGCTCGCGGTAACTCACGGACCGCGGATCAAACTCACCCTGATGAAGATTCTCTACTAGATGAATCAAAACAGTGTCGGTGTCTCCATCATCAAAATAATATGTGAGTGCAACCCGTGTTAATCAAAATGTATGGTAAGTTTTTGTTTGATATTTAGAGAGACAGCTGTTTGGACGTATTTCTGTCTTATGAGGGTATAAGCATTTGAGCATTTGCATCTAAAAGGGTATTGTTAGGAACTCCCTGCGCCTTCGCTTTAAACTCTCCTTTAAACAAACCTTTAAAATGTATAATACAACTCACGAAAGTTTTGAAAGTTTGAAATATATATTCCAGGTTTGAGTGGCACCGGAAAGTCATCTCTATGCAATCTCGTGGAAAAAGAGATCTCAGTATTCTCTTACATTCTCCACTGCCGGCCTCTGAAAGGTCGCAAGGACATTGCCGGGGTGCTGGCAAAAGCTCTGCTTATGTGTGCGGACCGCAAGCCATCGCTGCTTATAATGGATGATATGGACGCGTTGCTGCCTGCCAATATGGAGGGTCTATCGCCTCAGGATATAACTACCTATAATGGGTGAGGAGAAACATCGTCTATATCAAAACTTCATATTATAATAGAATAAAAAGGTCTAAGCACCCAAATTCAAGCAGATGGGTACCTAAACACACATCTACGAACAACAGTTTCTACCTGTGTGTGCCAAAATGAGTCCAGTCTCATATTACATAATTATTATAATATTATATCATATTATCTTGTCCTTCGTCATTTGTCATCACTACATAGTATAAAACAAAGTCGCTTCCCGACGTCTGTCTGTCCCTATGTATGCTTAGGTGTTTAAAACTACGCAACGGATTTTGATGCGGTTTTTTTAAATATATATAGTGATTCAAGAGGAAAGTTTAAATGTATAATACATGTATAATATAGTTGAGAAACACTGATAATTTTAGAGGTATCAAATCACATTAGACATTCTGTAATATATTTAGTATCAGCATTGCACCCGTGCGAAGCCGGGGCGGTTCGCTTGTTTTATATAAATGGTGCCTTTCATATAATAATAATAATGCTGGAATTGTCACACAACATCATCTGGCCCCAAAGTAAGCAGAGCTTGTGTTATGGGTACCACATGACTGATATACTTTTTTTTTGTAAAAACATACATATTATACATAGAAACACCCAGACCCTAGACTAATACTTGCAGATCATTCAAAATGAATCTGCATGAATGATTGAACCCGCAACCTTTTGCGTCTTAGCCGGGCCTTGGGCCACTGCGTCACAGAGGTCTATGACGATTGACGTCATAAAATAACTATGGATTACTTGCTCGAATCACAAGGAAACAAAGCTTTTATTCCAATTATTCACATCCGGGTCAATAACTCAAGAAACAACAAAATTACTAATAAATCCTATAAACGAGCACGTGATTTTGAAGGAAAGAAAGAAAGAAAGCATTTATTCTGTTCACCACTCAAAATACAAAAAAAAATAGGAATAGGAAGTTTACAAAACATAAACTACAATAATAAACTTTAAATAAATTTCCTAGTATCCAGTACATGTGGTGGCGAAATGGTACTCAGCTCAGCATAATGCTGCCGCATGTTACCATTAGAACATGAACACAAAGGCAAAAAAAAACTAAAAAACAACAGTAGTAATAAGATGAGTATTTTACATCTATTACAGAACAAACTAAGAAGACAGTTGCAGGAACTAGCTTCCCCTATTCTGCTTACTAAATAAGATGAGGTGTCAGATGTTAAATCAATGTTTATGTCACCATGTTTACCACACCATGTTATTAAAATTATAAATAGCCTTAAAAACACAAATAGTACGGGATCTGATGGAGTAACAACAAAAATAATAAAAGATGTCAAAGAATACATATGCACTCATATCAGTTACTTGATTAATCTCACCATACAAACAGGTGTCTTTCCTCAAGGTCTAAAGATGACTATAGTGAAACCACTTTTTAAAAAGGAAAACAAAGAACGTATGGAATTCTACAGGCCTATTGCTCTCATATCATTTTTTTCAAAAATATTCGAGAAGTATTTTAATGGTGAAATTAATGACTATTTGGAAAAAAATAATATCTTATGTATTGAGCAAAAAGGTTTTCGCAGAAATAAAACCATTAATATGGCAATATACGATTTTTATAAGAACGTTGTTTGTCAAGTTGACAACCGAAATCCCGTTTGCACCATATTCTGTGATATGACTCAAGCATTTGATTATGTAGACCACAGTATTCTATGCAGTAAACTAGAAGCATATGGGATAAGAGGCAATGTTTTAGATTTAATGTGGTCATACCTATCGAATCGGAAACAAGTGACAAAAATCACAAGATTAAACTATAAAACAAAGTATGAGGTTACTTATAAATCCACTGCACGAGATATTTATTATGGTGTTCCTCAAGGAAGCGTACTTGGGCCACTTCTATTTATCATATATATAAATGACCTACCAAATAAACTTAATCACCCAATGACATTGTTTGCCGATGACAGTTCTGTGACTATAAAATGCAATGACATAAATAATTATAAATCTAATATAAATCAATCATTCACATCGATAATTACATGGCTTGATAATAATAATTTAAAAATAAACCTAAAAAAAACCCTTATAATGCATTTTAATCAAAGAAATAATAATCCATCTGACATTGATCTAATATTTCGAAATAATAAAATACAACAAGCAGATTCTGCACGATTCCTAGGCCTACAAATTGACCGAAAACTTAATTAGAAAAGCCATGTTGCGTATATAAGTAAGAAAATAAGCAGCTCGGCATATGCCTTATTTCGACTATCAATAACTGTAAATATAGAAACACTAATAATAGCGTATTACGGCCTAGTAGAATCAGTACTCAGGTACGGAATTATTTTCTGGGGGAATTCGACAGATAAAGAAACTGTTTTTAAAACGCAAAAACGTTGTCTACGAGCTATGTTTAAAATACGTGTGAAAGATAGTTGCAGACCATTCTTCTTGAAACACAAAATTCTTACGCTTCCGTCCTTGTATATACTTGAGGTAGCATTGTTTGTGAGAAATAATCCCCACCTGTTTCCACTAATGTCCAACAATGTAAAACGAAACAGATGTGAGGATAATCTTTGTTTATTTGGATCCAAAACTGCATTGTTACATAAAAGTATAGTCTGTATGGCACCAATAATTTATAATAAAATACCAAAAAGCTACCAGAAACTTTGTGGTAATGAGTTTAAAAATAAATTTAAAAAATTACTAATTGAAAAATGCTATTATAATACTAACGAATTTATAAATGACAAATTTTAATTTCCTATGTAATTGTATTGTTTAATTTTATTGCTTGACATTATACTAATATTTCATATGTAATTTGATTCACTGTTTACACTAGAGCATGCCATTCCCTCGGTTTGCACACCGAAATCGGTAAAACATGTTGTGACATACTATTAATTTATCATCCTATCTACACATGTTTATGCAAATAAATAATCTTTATCTTTATCTTTATCTTTATCGATGTTACACATCATAATGCGACTAACGTAATAAGGCTCACTTGTTTTTTAATAATGTTATTATCTCAAAACAAATTGTATATAGGTAGTTGTTCTGGACTTTAGTTTGATTTAAGTGCTTAGTCGTTAGACTTTTGTAGAAATTTATAAGTACTCTCTTTTATCCTTAAATATTTTTGTTTTATTTTCTGTTATATTTACGTTTTTGAATTTTACTCAAATTTTTTTTTTTTGTATTTTTTTTGATTTTTTTTGTATCTTAGTTAACTTTACATAATTATATTTATTTTAGTTTTTACTGCACTTCAATACATAATAGATAGAGTGATTCAAGAGGAAAGTTTATATATACAATGCATGCATAATATAGTAAAGAAACACTGATAATTTTAGATGTTTCTAATGTGGTGTCATGAATGAACACATTTTCTGCGCTTACATTGCAAACGCTGGCTGAACCCTACGAGATAGATCAAAATAATGTACTAAGTATTGTACACCTTAAAAAGATCTACAAAAAAGTCTGCGATGTATATGTCTATCTCTTAGGGAAAACTCATCATAGTATCAGCATTGCACCCGTGCGAAGCCGGGGCGGGTCGCTTGTATTACATAAATTGCAATTAAGATGGTACACGAGAACAGTGCGCCACCACAGTGCCGATGCGCATACCAACGCGGCATCACGGAAGACCAGAAAAATAGAATTATAGAAGCGTTCTAAACATTATTTGTAACATGCTAAGTGACGACCAATTTTGCTGTCAATTTACTTACTTGTTAGTTTATAAATATTTATATGATATCTTAGACACAAATTAAACTTTTCTTTCTTTCTTTATTTTTTGTATTGATTACTAACTGCTACCGGCGACTGGCCGCAACACACGCGCGGTACTCGTACCTACATGAAAAGGAGCCTTTGTCTTTCCCTAAGATATAGTCTCCTGACCAAATATCATCACGATCCGTTCAGTTTAGTTAACTAGTAGTTACAAACTGAGACACTTTTCAATATAATTACGTTTTAAAAACTGCAAAGAAAACTGACTTCATTGAATTAAATTTGAGCGCATTAAAATACAATCGAGAACCTTTTTTACCTGTTTAAAACTTTTTTTAAAGTACCAGACTTTAAAAAAGTTTTTATTTTAAGCTTTTTAAGTAGTACTTTATATTTTTTTGAGATTCGTAAACTCCATAAAAAAGTCACGGAAGCAAAACATCGAAATTTCGTTTACCTTGATGACATATATTTTCCAGCTATTTTGATTAAAAACCAAACCACTGAACCGATTTTGATGAAAATTCTATAGGACAAATCGGGAAGCAATAATTGATTAATAATGATTAATTAATCCTTTCACGTGAAAAAATATTTTGCAAATCGGTTAATAAATTACGGAGTTATGAGCTAACAAATATAAAAAAATACAAACGAATTGAGAACTTCCGTTTTTTGAAGTCAGTTAATAATAGAATTTTACTATTAGTATGTTTAATATCGGTTGCAGCTTGGCGGTTGATATAAAGCAGTTACTCTGCATGTCCACCGGTGTGGCTGTAATGATGACGGCTCGTTCTGTGGCCGACCTGCACATCGTGTTCAGATTGTTCAACGGACAGCCGCTGTTCACGGCGCAGTTCTGCATGCCCGAACTGGGACAGGTCAGTGATGACGACATTTTACACATTCAACTGAGAGAACACTGGAGACTCATTTGTCAAGTGCAGCCAAAAGAAGAGAAAAAATGAACGTTTCGCGGGACACGCGTTTAGAACGAAGTCCCTTTTGTATGGAGGGTTGGCATTATTAATCATTAACGTGCCAGGCTCTCATTCTCTCTACCCACCCCTGTCTTTAATTTTTATTATTGATGCAATAAATAACTATATTCATTAATAACTAACTATATAACTTGTCTCCCACATGTATACATATATGTGGGAGACAAGTTATCGGTCTTCTTCATTCTCCCTTTCTCTTACGGTTTTTCGTAACGCGTTTTTGTAACGTAAAAGTTCTCGGCTAGGTCCCCTCGCCCACCCGCGATAAGGAACTTCTTTCCAATAATGCAAGTGGCATCAACATTTAGTAATAACCTCCTTAAACATCTCCAAAGACCTAAGAAACTAAAGATTTGAGGAGTCTACCGAGCCTGGGGATAACATATGTTTTTTTTAATTCACTGTTTAAAAGTACTGTTTGAAAGTAATGGCTTGCAAGTGTTTGTGATTATCATTGCGCGCGAGGGCATTTTTTTTAATACTTATAGCGAATTGTCAGTTATTTGTAGCCGCGAATGTGTTCATATGAATGTTTATAAGTTTGGGTAAGAGGATCAATCAGTTAAAGTGGAAATGGGAAATATATTATGGTAAGGCGTGCAAACGTTAGGTGGATAAATGCAGTGAATCAGATATTGAATATACATTAAACAGATGAACAAATATTTAGTACTATACCGCCAATCTATTCCTAATGAGTTAGACGCGATGCCGACGCATGCAACTCAGTGACCCGCCCGCAATAGAAAGGCATGCAAAGCGTTAGTAAAAAGGTAGTGCACACCATCTACACATGCAACCTGAAAATTAATTTTGACACGTGTTTCGCCTCCATGAGTCATCATCGGGCAAATCTCCTTTTCGCAACAGGACAAGCAGACGTACCGCTCAATACCATCCATACCTTGTCAGCCTACCACCCTTACGAACAAAGCCCTTTGCTTCCACATTTATAATGCGTACAGCTAAGGATTGGAATGCCGTCGTCTGTCTTTCCTGAAAACTACAATCTAGGTCTCTTCAAGTCTTGAGTAAATAGATGTCTTCTAGACTTGCGTGCCCCATCGTCGGCCACATCGTCGCTTAACATCAGGCGAGATCGTTGTTAAACGTAGGTTTATCGAAGTTATTTTAAGCATTTGTATTTATTTTTTCCATTTTATTTGAAAACAAGTTCATTGGCATAATTAAACCTGTACTACACACATAATTAAAAATTCTAAACATACATATGACAATTAATATGATTACTTGTAAAACATTAAATAGATGGACAAATATATAGTACGTCGTTTGCATTTAGAGTTTGCATCGTGTCTAACTCTTTGGGAATAGATTGGCGGAATAGTACTAAATATTTGTCCATCTATTTAATGTTTTGTAATGGATATCCGCAAAGTCACGCCTGAATCAATTATCTATGACTACTTTTGTATATTGCTTTTAACAACTATCGGACATAACATCCGAAGTTATATGGTCCCTTCAATGTCGTTATATCCAGTTTCGACTACATTCATTGTGTCTAACTCATTAGAATAGATTGGCGAGATGTACTAAATATTTGTCTTTAATCTATAAGTCACGCGAGCCAGAAAAGACCAGGGGTCGGATGATATATTGAAAACGGATGGAGCTCATTAGATGCGAATGCGATATAGAGGTGCGATATAGTCCTATCTATACGCAGCAGTGGGTGAAAGTGGGCGGATTCGATAGTACAAAAAATTCAACAACGTAATTTATGTGGTTATTCAAAGTCAAAGTCTTTTAATTCTCCTAGGTATAAAATATCTAGGTTTATATTATGCCAAGCAATTCTCATTTTTATGCACAGGATGATAGGATCCAACTGTTCCAACACCTCGTCACCAACAAGATTCGCGATCAGTTCGAAGTGGATGTGGATGACGTCGTCCGTCTCGCGATGGACACCAGCGGAAGTACTATCAGAGACATCACAGATTACTTCAATAGGAAGCTATTTGCTGCTATTAAGAAGAAAAGTAAGATATTTTTTCCCGACTGCCGAGGAAGGCTAGTTTTTCGCGCGTAACTTGAATGTATGTATATTTGTAAATTTCTTTATTACCTTGTATCTTCCAAATGTCTGCATGGGTTTCGACAGTTTAGGTATCGTTATTATATTCGTCTTAAAAACCCAAGTGTCCATAGATAGGTTCTAGAAAAAAAATATGGCGGTTTTTGGCGCAAAATCTTAATAAAAAAACCTACACTGGTACCAACACTGAGGTCACTAATACATATTACCGTGCAAAATTTCATTACGATAAAATTAATAGTCTGAGTGCAAGAGCAAGATTAAGGGCGGACAGACAGACGGATATAGTGAAACTATAAGGGTTACATTTGGACTTTCCTCAAAAAACGCTAGGACCAAGACGAGTTTCTTGTCAATTATTCTTGGGTTAGGAGGAATGTAAGACGTTGAAAGTGATCCTTGTGATTGTATTGAATAAAAACATGCTTGACTTTGACTTTGACTTTAGTAGTAGGAAGTGGGGATTTCTAGAATAATTGTAACTTTCAGACGCAGACCCAAACGGTCCGAAGCAGCGTATTATAGAAGACGTGACGAAGGACGTCGATAAGGCGAAGGCGTTTGATATCTGGGGCCCGCTCGGCGGCATGCACCAAGTCAAGGAGAAACTCAACGAGTGCATATTTTGGCCCATTATGGTGAGCAGAACATTATATTTTGATGATTGATCATGATCGTTCAGAGCATTAGTGGTATGGTTTTTTCTGTTCGAAAACTGTATGTGCTCTATACCAGTACTCTTGAACGGTGGAGACTTAGTAAAGAAACGGTCGTAGAACCTAAAAAGTTCTAAAGTGCACGAAAGAAGGCTTTAAGGCGCATTTCAATCCTTTCACAATAGATCGAATGATCTAGTGACGACTCCCGACGTTTTTTTCTTTTTATTGATAACTTTTTATGATTGAACAACTGAACAGATCTTAATTAAACTTGCTAAGGAGATAGAATGTTTCTTGAGATCCTTTCCCTTAAAAAAATATAAAGGCGGACATTTGACACAGCATCATCTGGCCTCCAATGTAAGCAGAGCTTGGGTCTATGTAAGTGTTTCCATAGTACAAGCCTGTACTGAGAGGACTACATCGGGTTATGAAGAGGAGTGCTTGTTGCCGGCACCGACGGTAGATGCTCTCTAAAACTATTTAATTTCCAGTACCCAGCTCTCTTCCCGTCTCAAAGCTGCGGGATCCTTCTGTACGGTCCACCTGGCACGGGCAAGTCTCTCATCGGCTCCTGCCTGGCGCAGATGTCGAATATGAACATGATCAGGGTTAAAGGACCTGAACTACTCTCCAAGTATATTGGCCAAAGCGAAGCAGCTGTCAGAGAAGTTTTCGATAAGTAAGACTTACTCACCTAACCGACTAACCGGCCGAAGGCCTTTGTCTTGGCTTAACAAAAATAAACTGATACGGGCTCTCTGAAGCACAGAAGCGCTCAGATGAATATTCCACTGCGGTCACACAAAGATTAACCTTCCAAAATGTTGCTTTTCGTTGATCTGTTACGAGCAGTTAGCTGCTATTCCACGAGCCCTTATATAAAACGATTGGGATCTATATTATGTTTATATTAGCGCCATCTGGTGGCAAATGCCTAGCAACTCTACGGGATTCACGATTTACTGCGCACGGGAAAATCTTCATCGGATCCTGCCTAGCTCAGATCATTATTACTGATAATTAGTTTACAAAATAAATAAATAAATACCATTGTATTAAATTAATACCTAATTAATGTTTGTTGTCCACAGAGCGGACATGAAGCGTCCATGCATACTGTTCTTCGACGAATTCGACAGTCTCGCGCCCAGGTAAGTTTCTAGAACTTTCTAGAAGCCTGGCGATCTGTTGCACTGTTATCGCATTGCTATTATATTATCAGCTTGGTTAGTTACCATATTAGACGACGCGGAATTGACCCTGATGAAAAAAGCTGTATGTCAACGAAATATAGTAATAGTAATATTTTTATTTATTCAGATAACTAAGATCCATTTCATCCATAAAAGTAAAAAATTAAATAAAATCATTGATCAAAAGTAATATAATTTAAATTAAATGTTTAAAACTATTCCTACTAACCTAAATACTACTTAAATTAATATAATAAATTTGCCGAGCAAAAGGGTTAATCAGGGTTGACACCCAAAAACTTTAATAAAGATCAATCGTTTGGTTCGGCTCAGCATGGCGATTACGGAACTCTTGATACAATCAATGTCTATCAGTTTCGATTAGCGATAAGCACTATTTCATGGATTAGTTTTAAATATGTTCAGTTTCTATATCAGTTTCTGTTCATCATGCAAGTGTTACAATCAACATCAACCTTCCGTAATACCAGTTCATCAATAGTAACTGAAAGCTGTTTTCCATAATCGCCCGGCAGATCTTCCGACAAAACGTCTATTACACTCTTGGACATAAAGCTTTTTTCAATAATCTTAAGGCGACTCCACGTCGACTGGTATGGTTACAAATATTTTTCTAAACAGGCAAAGCGAAATTCGTGTAATATATCACATACATGCATTAAGACAAGAAAAATAGCACTAGATACTAGATTCAATAGCAGTTTTGGAAGCTACCCTCTCTTGGTTATAGGTCGATTATATAAGTCGAAATCAAAACAATTTTTACAAAATATTTTTATACAATGACTTTACAATTTGCTCATTCAAGCATCGTCGCTTACCATCAGAAATTATGGTCAAACTTAGGTCTATCTATGTTTTTTTTATTTGTGCGTAATTACCTCGGACGCTGTTTAAATCATCTTCATATAGATGTAATAGGCCCAAACTAAATTACAAGCCCACATCAATCATAAGATAAGCCTCATTAATTTTATAATAGTGTGACGTTCCGGGTAGTAGGTAGCTCCCGTTCAGTCAGCAGATAGGTAGGTGTTTAGGGTCGTGGGAATAAAAGCTGGTTTTTAGATACACAGGCTTTTATTGTCCATAATATTATACAGCCGCACAGTTCCGCACTAGGGGTCACAAAAAGGTCACTGGGCTGAACACTCGCGCCACTGGTCTGCGCGACCGATCCCTCCGTCCCAGGACCAGCTGTCAGATGCGTCCTCCTTCCCCGAAGGTATCCGTCTCAGCGCCAATCTCAGCGGTAGGCTGGACAGCGTGATTATGCTTGCCGGGTGGATTGCAGAGTAGCGGCAAGCGGTGGCAGGTTCCGCGCAATGGTAGAAATTTACTTCCGTAGTGGAATAACTCCCGTACTGGAATCCTGGAATGAAAGTGGGATGTCTGAGGATCCATTCCAGAAAGACAGTTGACCGCCATGACGTGTTAGAGGTCACGGCTCGCGCAAGTTTGGGTGCAAGGTCTAATGGCCGTTGTGACATTTAAAATAACGGCAGTTTAGTTTTATAAAATGCAGACAGCTTTACAAGGGGCTAGAAAATGCTAAGCGCTAACAGACAACAGTGGGTATAGAAATACTGAGAACTCACCCTAGAGGGATTCCAATCACAATTTGGGATAGTAGATAGTTTTGAGTAGGTGCGTTCGTCGCAAGAGCTAGCTGGCTTCTCACGAGCGAGGCGAGGGGGGGAGAGGGTTTTTAATTGCCGGGGCTCGGTGACACAGAGTAGGGCATAGTATCTGCGCGGTGCTGTGTATGTTATATTTTCATAAGTAGGTAGTATTGAATTAGCGGTAGATTTTGGTTTAAATGTTAATTTATGGTAGCTGCGCTAGACGCAACGTTACAATAGTTCCTGGCATAATGTAACGTTCGTCGCATCTGAAAATAATTGATCTAGTTTGTTGCATTTATCATTTTTTATATATAATAATATCGCGTCAAGTTGGTTGTCCGGGATAAAATCTAGAACTACTTAACCAATTTATATGAAATTTGGCTTACTGTGTTTAATTTGTTCAAATTAAACACTTTTGGTCAAGATGGGAGAAGAAAGATCTAGATTAAATGATTTATCTCGATTATTAAATCCGAAGATTATTTATTATTGCAATTCAAATGTTTTCCTACAGTAAGTTCTATACATTTTTAACAGATGGCAGTATAATTTTACTTAATTCAATATTTATATAACCTTAACTTTTTATAACTTTACTTCAACATCGTTCGCTATCTAGGTTGGGTTAGCGTATATTGGTTCAACGTATTAGAACTACCGAGCCACAGCAACGCGTGGCCGGGTCAGCTAGTATAATATAACCTCGTCCGCTCGATCCAGCCAAAGTAGTAGGAAGTCATCTAAGACCGTACGCGCAAAGTATCGATTCTCCCAGTAGGCAAGACGTCACTACAGGTTCTTCGTAAGGTTTGACAGATGTTTAGTGACGTTTTTGATTCTCCTGGTAGGTAATTCAGGATCTATGGTCTTGTCGTGAGATTTAACAGATATTTAGCGACGTTTATGTTCAGACGCGGGCACGCACACATTAAACAAAACATTAATTCCCCCAGTCGGTAATTCAGTCTCTACCGTCTCGTCATGAGGTTTGACAGATGTTTAGTTACGTTTATGTTCAGACGCGGGTTCACCAAACAAAACATTGATTCTCCCAGTAGGCAATGCAGGATATCGTCTTCCGATCCCTCGTGAGATGTAACAGATGTGGTGACGTATGTTCAGACGCGGGCACGACTCGACCGGCGTGACGGACCGCGTCGTGAACCAGCTGCTGGCGCGACTGGACGGGGCCGAGGGCGGCGCGCGCGGCCCTGTCATAGCGGCCACCTCGCGACCCGACCTGCTCGACCCGGCGTTACTCCGCACCGGCCGTCTCTCCACTCACATCTACTGCCAACTGCCGGGACTGGTCTGTACAATACTCACATAGCGGCCACCTCGCGACCCGACCTGCTCGACCCGGCGTTACTCCGCACCGGGCGTCTCTCCACTCACATCTACTGCCAACTGCCGGGACTGGTCTGTACAATACTCACATAGCGGCCACCTCGCGACCCGACCTGCTCGACCCGGCGTTACTCCGCACCGGGCGTCTCTCCACTCACATCTACTGCCAACTGCCGGGACTGGTCTGTACAATACTCACATAGCGGCCACCTCGCGACCCGACCTGCTCGACCCGGCCTTACTCCGCACCGGGCGTCTCTCCACTCACATCTACTGCCAACTGCCGGGACTGGTCTGTACAATACTCACATAGCGGCCACCTCGCGACCCGACCTGCTCGACCCGGCGTTACTCCGCACCGGGCGTCTCTCCACTCACATCTACTGCCAACTGCCGGGACTGGTCTGTACAATACTCACATAGCGGCCACCTCGCGACCCGACCTGCTCGACCCGGCCTTACTCCGCACCGGGCGTCTCTCCACTCACATCTACTGCCAACTGCCGGGACTGGTCTGTACAATACTCACATAGCGGCCACCTCGCGACCCGACCTGCTCGACCCGGCGTTACTCCGCACCGGGCGTCTCTCCACTCACATCTACTGCCAACTGCCGGGACTGGTCTCTATCTATCTACATAATTATCTCATATTTACCACTCTAAGCCGCGACGACCTCTCGAAACGAAGAAGGTTGCGGGCTTGATTTCCGCAGCGGGGTTGATGTTTGGATGATCTACAAGTATTTTTCATGGATCTGGGTGCTTGTTATATCAACCTATACTTTTCCACTGCTGGGCGAAGGTCTCCCTCAATTCTTTCCATTTGTCCCTGTCCCCCACCAATTTGACAACGTTTATTCGGCCTGCCCGGCTGCGTCGCCCATCTGCAGGCCAACCTTACCGGCCCGCGTTACACCCTGCGGACCAAAAAACAAGACTCTGGCACCACACCCCCCAACACTCGACCCGACCCACCGCAGCGTGGTGGGTTATTGTTTAAATCCCCATCGATAATGAATAGAACGATACAACCACGGCGCCAAGTGCCCGGCGAACCCAACGGCTGCGCTGGCGTTGACGGGAGCCAAGGCAATCCTGTAGTCCTATAATTTTGCAATCAGAATTCGTATTATTCTAGTAGTCAACGGTTCTTATATAGCGTATTACGTTATCCCGTCGTTTCAGTTATGTTGCTATAAACGTGGTCGCGGGCCGACCGGATGCTTAGGGAGTGGCCGCCGAGTACCCACCAAGGGCAAATTTTCGAAACCACCCTTACCTGGTCTTCTTGGGATCCTGTTTAATACTGTCTGTTTTCTGATTATAGTTTAGTTTTATCAAACTCGTACTGTTTCCAGAACGGGCGATACGAAGTCCTTCGCTCGCTCGCGAAGGATTTCCACATGAAACTGGACGTGGACCTGCGGCTGGTGGCCGAGGCGACGGAGGGCTACTCGCCCGCGGACCTCAAGTCGCTGCTGGTCACCGCACAGCTCTCCAAACTGGAACTGGAGCTCTTCCAGATACGTTTGGTAACTACCACCTGGAACTGCTTTAATATATTATGTAACATTTATTAAAAAAATATATTTATCAGTAAATTTAAGCAAAGTTTCCCTCATTTTAATGTGTGCACATTATGAAGATCTGCCGACTTTAGTATGTAATTATAAGGTTTAAGTCAAATGGCGTTTATATTAAATAATTACTATTATAATAAAATACCTTTCCTAGTGTACAAAATGTATCAAAAAAGAGTTGAAATTGAAATATAGACGTTGATTGTTATTTGAAGACGGATGACAACGACACTCCGACTTTGGAATCTGTGGTGATCGGCGCAGAGGACATCGCTAGCTCTCTGACGGAGACGAAGCCCTCTCTGAACAAAGACCAGAGGAAGTTCTACGAGTCTGTGTAAGTGTATCATTATATTTTGAATCTTATATCAACGACATTAAGGCCAGTCAAATATACTAATAGTATGAATCGTCTCCCTGCCTTAACCCTAAGTGTTCTTTCCTCCATCAGTCGTCATCGCGTATCCGAACAGCTCTCGTTTTTTTGATCATCGATAAACCTACGTTTGAGCACAATCTCGCCTGGTAGTAAGCGACGATGTGGCCGACGATGGGGCACGAAGGTCTAGAAGGCGCCTATTCAGACTTGAAGAGACCTAGATTGTAGTTTTCAGGAAAGACAGTCGACGGCAAAGTATTTAAATCCTTGGCTGAACGCATTATAAATGTGGAGGCAACGCGTTTTGTTCGTAAGGGTAGTAGACTGACAAGGTATGAGTGGTACCGGGCGGTACGTCTTCTTGTCCTGTTGTAAAAAGGAGATGGTGGAATTAGATCATGCAATTCCTACATTCTCAAAAATGTATTCTCTAAAAGAACGAAAGGCAAGCAACTTTACGGCGGTGCTCGAGACTCAGGAACTTAGTCTCAGCGTCTAGCTGCTCACCCATCATCCTCAATGTTCTACGCCTTATCCAGTCCAAAGCAGCCAGCTAGTGTTTGGCGGAACCATCCCATAGGTGGCAGCATTACTCCATACCCACGTGCGACGTAATGTATGGATGGCCTGACATTGGGTCACTATCGAAATGTAAACGGGTTAGAACGATAATTGTTTTAAATGAGAGGATGGGCAGACTCATCATCAGAGGACGATGAGTCTCACGATATGTTTTGATTGCAGATACCGCCGTTTCCAAGGCAACAAGGCAGGGCAGCAGAACCCGGAGCTACCCGCCGGCTCTGCGGGACTGGAGCCGCGCCACGACGCCGCAGGACATTCGAGGATGCGAGTCACATTGGCTTAAACATCTTTATTTGAAACCAATTAAGCCAGTTCTCTGAGCAAATGACCTTGACGCTTTTTGACGCCGCTGAAATAGCGATATTTTTATCAAAAAACTTTATTTTTAGAAATTTGGAAATTATTTGAACGGGTAATGTTTTAAGTTTGTTCTCTCTCTATGAGTGTAAGCCGCAAATGATGTCAACATCGGAAGATGATGATTTTTTAATATTTTAAACTTTATTTCATTAAATGAAAGAATGTTAATACCTTTACTAAACTTTAAAAACAATTTTAAATATGGAAATTGGGCACAAAATATTAAAAATTCATACCGTATTTTTTTTAACTATCATTGCTTCAATTAGCTTCAATATTTCATACAAAGGTCATTTGCTGAAAGTACCGTCTTAATATTGATCACTAGCGACTCACCGCGTCTTCGTTTACTAAATGTTATTTACCCAAGTCAGTATTGTTCAATACAAGCACGACTTTTAATCGTCTTTGGGTTCAATACAAGCACGACTTTTAATCGTCTTTGGGTTCAATACAAGCACGACTTTTAAACGCTTACATGGTCAAGTTTTTGAGCAATAATTGCTCGGCAACTAGTACGGATCATCTGGAGCAACATTAAATTGCTGCATATGGCGTGGCTGTATTTATACAATTCTCATGAATTTCTTAATGTTGTAACTTCATAATGGACAAGTATTGCCTAGAATAGAGCAATTTCAAGTCAGTGTAAGCATATCTTTACATGATAGGTTTAGATATTCCTTCCTATTCCTTCTAAGCCAAGGAATAAAAGCCAAAAGCTTTAACTTTAATTTCTAAGGATTGATTTGTGTTCCAGGAATACCTTTCTCGGTGCGCCTTTATGCTTCGAAAGGAACATAGCTCCAGGCCCTTTACTTATGCCAAATATTTTGTCTTCAAGCTTTAGTGGGTACTGTGTTTCGGTTCAAAAGGCACTGGAGCAAGTGAAATTACTGGGCAAACAGATAAAATAACTGATGTCTAGGGCCGGCATGCGTCATAGTACGGTAACCACTTATCATTAGGTGGGCCGTAAGCTTTTTTGCTGTCTGTTATATAAAAATACGAATTACTTTCAAATCAGTGACCATATTACTCTCATTTTTTGCTCAATCTTCATATTTTTATTGATTAAGCATTGTCATTGTCACTCTTCATATGAAGATATTGGTACCTAAAGAAACTGTTAGGGTTTATGTTGAATTCAGTCAGTCAGTCAGATTTTATGTACTCATTTTATATTATTTAATGATAATTATTATATCGAACAGGATCTCGAAATAATCGGTAATTATTCCTGTTCGTAGGCCAATGTCAGAAGTGATAGATTTATTATAATGTTTAGATCAGGCAAGGCAAGGTGTGCGACTCTTTGTTGTCAAAGACTGCTTGGAAATGTGATGGAATATTGTTAACTTAATGGGCTTAGGCAATGGTGTTGAAAAAAAAATGTTTTGATAAGGGGCCATCCTTATATTTCGTCACACGAATTTCAAGATTTTTAGAGCTTCCTCCTCTCCGTCCTAGTCATAGGTGAACAATTCATACGACCCCCTCCCATGTGACGTCACGTGTTTTTGGATCACATATTTTGCAATTTGAAATATAGCTTATTCGTTACATGTGACGTCTCGAAGCTATCGACTCGCCCTCCCTTGTCACTTGTCGTTTGTCGTCCTACTCAGTTGACCCCCTTTCTTCCCTATAAGTTGTGACATAATATATAGATGGCCCGTAAGATAGTCATGGAGTTTGCCATGACGGACACAAATATTGTACAGATTGACTGATGGTTTCTTTTTATATATGAATGTAAACTTTTAAACATTCCTAAGACTGAAGAAGTCTTATAGTCGTAACAAGTAGAACCATCGCGCATTCTTTAACAAGGGGTTATCAATGTTGTCACTAGAGCTTTCGGGTTGGACTTTCTATTATCAGTTAATATGATATGTAACCATTTTATATTATCTAAATGTGCTTATAATCAATGCCAGCTTTGTCGTATGTATATCGTAGATCGTTATAAGTAAAGAGTTTAGAATAATTTTTCATATTTTGTTTCTATTTATTATTGTTAAATCTTGAGGTATTTTATTAGTTTTAACTTGTTTTTATTTTTATAAGTTTTTTGAAGGTTGTGTTATAATTTAGTTCTAGTCTTTGAATTAAGCAGTTATTTATATGGGGTTCAAATAAACTAGAAATAAACTACAAAACACAAGGCGACGGTGTAGCGCTGTTTTTGTCCCTGTCTGTCGACCGCATGTATCTAACATCGTATGAAATAGTGCCCAATGTAGTGCCTTCGCCATATCTAAGCGCCAGAAAAATTTCGTAATGCATGTCGGCATGTCGTAAAATCTAAAAAGTTCGTAGAAATGAGCCGAGTGCACGAAAGAAGCTTCTGTGGTGTACTTTTATTCTTTCACCACACTGGTTAGAAATAACTACTGACAAGATAAGACATGAACCGAGTTATATGTGCTACAAACAAAACAGAGCTATACCGAAGCCTTTATATACCAAAGCATGTATACTTTTGATTATAAGTTGACTATGTATTATAAGTTGACTACAATTCAGTTTAGAAAACGTTCGCTTGATAACAGTTATTTTTGCTATAAGTACTTATCCTACAGTTTTCTAAAACTATTTTATATAATCGATGTGATTGATGTTTAAACAAATAGTGTGTAAGTATTTTGTAGAGTAAATTAAATTAACCAAAACATATTTTATCGAGCTTAGATATTACAAGCAGAATTACTGCGTTAAAACTAAACACGATTTTAATAAAGGCATAATGTTCTGCTCAGGGAATAAACAGTTAATCTTGAATTCTTCCACCGCACCGGTTTGAAATAACTTGTGGTAATAATAAACAACAGTAAGTGGTTGTTCACGTTGATTCGCGGGCGCGGTGGCGGACGCGGTCACGAAATATCAAACATATGAATATCCAAGTTTTCATCTACGAAACACACGTGCGGTCTAAGTAGCGGGCAAGCTAGCGTCTGGCGCGCGCGGCAATATCAACTCGTGAAGATGTTTGTGTGTGTTTACGTCGAACTAGCGGCGGCGCGCGCGATTCACTCGCGACGTCAGGTAAGTTCAATCAGTTTGAACTGGTCGCTAAACGATAGCACGTTTTCATCATGTCATTCAATACAGAAGAGTTTATTAGTGCTGTTCAGGCTAGAACTCCGATTTGGCAATGTAAATACAGTCATCATATGAACAGATACGCTTGGCGGTCTACCGCGCCCGCGCGTTCCTGTGAACATGCACTAACGCTCTCATACGTTAGTTGTCGAAAGAACATCACGATTCGTATGATGCGAAAATAGAAGTGGCAACAAAATTAAAAAAAATATACTTTAGTAATCAAATCTTAAACATGAATATTAAATAAGTGGGATAAAGTTTTAATTTAAATAATGTATGGTCTGAATTTTAGCACAAAAATGTGTTTTTTATGTATTTATTGCTTCAATAATATTGATGGAAGAATGTATGGTATGGATCGCAGATCCTAGGGTAATATTGACGGTCTAGCGATCTATGTATCGCGGCCTATACTCGGAGGTATTTGTAATACTAAAAACCCACCTAAGATAAGATGAGAAAATATATTCGGCCCTGATTCTGTTCATCAATCCAGCTAAAATTATTTTCCCATAGGACTAATTAGAGTAACACTTAATATTTCCCAAAATTAACTAAATCTACGTGTAGTTAACGTGTTTTAGTTCATATTAGACTCATGTAATTTGGTTTTCATTCAAATTGCGGTAAATTGTAATGAAATGTACATTAGTTAAAAATTGTTATTCTAATTAGGTCTTTGCCGTGAGCAAAATAAGGTCGTTTGTATTTAAGTATTGTTTAACTAGCCCATCGAAACAACAGAATTACCAGCATTGGTCCGAGTCTGTATTTTCACCGGACATTTTCTTAACTTATCGCACTTAGTGAGGACTTGGGATTAACATTAAAAATACTTAACGAACGATCTTATTGTATTTGCATAGGGTCTGATTTTGGGTAACATTCTTTGCGAAACATGAGTATCATCAAAAATCAGTAAAATCAATGCGAGTTTTAATATAAAAATAATTTTATGTACGTAGCTGCTTATTTATGTAACAAGTACACTTCTTGCCAATTGTATTAGATAATAACTTATCACACTCTTATTCATAATAACCTACCATTTTAAAATGTTCCTAAAATGGCCCTTGTCCTTGAATTAAATTGGCAACAGATTTTAACGCCATATTACCTACATGTGGTTTACAACACCATTGTGAATAAGAGAGAGTTATTATATGTGATAAAAATAATTACCGTAATTGTTGAACTGCTCAATTCTCATTTGAACTGTTGAACTGTGTCTGTCCTATATTATATGTGTGAGTTACTTCTTGATGTACTTATAAGTATATAGTTATCGTCAATATACACTACAATTAATATTTTATCTCGAAATCGTTTTTTATTTTTAGCAATATGCATGAGACACACCCTTCATAGTATATAGGTAAGATTCGACTAAGTGCTTATAACTATCTAAATCATCATCATCATCATAACAGCCTTTATAAAATCCACTGCTGGAGATAGGCCTCCCCAATAGATTTCCAGGAAGAACGATTTTAAGCCCTCTCCATCCACCGACTTCCTGCGATCTTTACAATGTCGTCAGTCGATCGGGTGGGGGGTCGTCCTACGCTTCGTTTCCTGTCCTTGGTCGCCATTCGAGAACTTTAACTCCCCAACGGTTATCAGTTCAGCGAGCTATATGGCCTGCCCATTGCCACTTCAACTTGCAAATTTTGAGCGCTACGTCGGTGACTTTGGTTCTTCTTCCGCAAATATCTAAATATAAATAAACAAATATTGGTGGACATTTACTTACACTAGATACATCATCTAGCCCCGAACGAACCAAAATCGTATTTGTCAATAAATTCCATACCTACCTATGATACTTTATACTCATTTTTGTAAACGTTTATGTGTTCATCACACAAATGATCACGGTGGAAATCGAACCCACAACATATGGCGCAGAGCTACCTACTTACTACGAACCGAGCTGTGAGACCGCCAAGAACAAACATCTCAATTTACTTGCTTGCTTAGTTTACGAATGAATAATAATTCATGTACACCTTAAAACTAGTTATTAAACAATTTCACAACTAAGTAATACTAAGAAAATTGTGAACAATGGGCAGTTTTTATCGCTTAGCGATCGCGATTTCTTCCAGGCAACCTATGGATGGACAGGAGCCTAACTTTATGGGTCGGGTTGCACTAAATTTAAATAAGATGCGTGATACAACGCCACCTTGTAGTACACCGGCTGCCGTGTAAGATGACGAATAGGTATTATAGCCCAACACGGCGACCTGCTGCCGGCGTCTCAGTAGAACCAGTCAATCACCGATGGAGACATGTTAATTGACCGTAGCAAACCCAGTAAGATGTCGACGGTCGACAGTGTTTTAGCTTTCAAAAGCGTTATTAAAGTCTAGTACAATCAGAACAGTAAGATGTTCGATTTCCATATCTGTTCTTAAGTCATTGGTAATTTTCTTAAGTGCTGTTACAGTACTATGACCAGGTCGAAAACGGGACTGTAGAGGATTGTGTAAGTTATTCGTGATAAGGAAGGAATGAAGTTGATTATGGACGAGACTTTCAAGGGCCTTAGGAATGTAAGGTTGGAAATCGGACGATAATCAGTAGAAGTTGGCTTAGACTTTTTGGTAGGGGAATTATGTAAGTAGATACGCTTCTTTCCACAAAGAAGGAATAGAACAAGAAGCAGTTGATTTTTTTTGTTGTTTTTTTAATAAAATTTGCATTTTATTTGTGATTATTTGTATTGCACATCACATATTGCACGTCACAAATAAAACTTCTCGAATGGCTAAATTTGATTTAACTATAATCTATATAAACTCTCTTGTATTAATTTTTCGTAGTTAAGATAGTTAGAAGATGGTTCAACCAGCGCTAGGACCAGGACGAGTTTCTTGGGCTTGGGTTAGAATGAATTGGCACTTAAATTCCCCTTGTATGTAGGTACCTAAGACGTTTCAAAGTGATCCTTGTGATTGTATTGAATAAAGTATCTTTTGTCTTTGACTTTTGATTTTGACCTATAATCTGCAACATGGTTTTAAAAGCACTCTTCTATGTAAGTATCTCTAATGATTTCATATCATTAGAGATACTTACATAGAAGAGTGTAGGTAGGTAATGTTCAACTATTGAACGAAGACCTAGCTGTTTACGGCGTATTATGTTATGAGTATACTATCTAGCTATATTTACACAAAACGTTTTTTCTCACAGTAAATAAGGCACAGTTCCTCAATCGTCTTCCAGTCATCCGTAAACAGATCCGCCTGAGGATGTTCAGTGAGAAGCATAGGTATTTAAATGTCTCTGTCCGCGGCAGACGGGCTAAGTACATACACAAGACAACGTACCTGGATATTCGTGAGTTTCTCATATACCTACCTTCAGGTATCTTCTATATTTAGCATCCTTATATTATCGACTAAACAAACTCTGAAAACAGAAGTAGGGTCTGTGGTCAATCAAGTCAAAACATTTTTTATTCAGTAAAATCACAAGGAACACTTTGAATCGATTTACATGCTAGTGAATCTAGGTACCGGTTCCTCCCAGTTCAAGAAGAATCCGGCAAGAAACTCGTCTGGTCTTAACACTTTTGTGTATGATTCTTGCCAATTTTGTATCGGATGCCGAGTCGAGTTGGAGCTGATTCATCCCAAGTTTTTTTGTCATCTAAATAATCTGATATTTTATAATATGCTTTAATAGACCGTTTCTGTTTTATTACACTTTTCAATTTGCCAATTGTCAAATCTAACAATGGAATGAAATGCAAAAAAGGGTCTGAATTCTAAATTCTAATCCTAAATTTAGGAGTTAATTGTATTTATAGAGAATTTATAGAGAATTAGTTTCACAAACTAATAGGACGCTAAAACATCAGACGGGGCACTGCCATAGACGAAATCCTGTCCAATACTGTGACAACTTCTGTGGCTCTGTGGGCTATAGCCCGGCTGAGACCCAGAAGGTTGCGGGTTCGATCCCCGCCGCGGTAAAACTGTTTGTATGATCTGCAAGTATTTGTCTCAGGTCTGGGTGTTTCTATGTATACCTAATATGTATGTATTGACACAAAAAAAAGTAAATAAGTAGTATATCAGTAATGTGGTACCCATAACACAAGCTCTGCTTACTTTGGGGCCAGATGATGTTGTGTGAAATGTCCGGCATTATTATTATTATAATACTCGTGTGTGAGATAAATTTGTCGACGTATAACTCGTTAGATACGAATACCTGTTTGTTATTTATTATTGTGCGATATTGTTTATCCCATTGATATAAGATTCAAAATCGAATAATTCCCTGGTTTTCGTGATATGCAATATCTTTTAGCTACCTACTTGCTCTGGTTGAAGCAGATTACCGCCGAACCGCGAAACTTCGCGACTAATTAACCGTGATGGGTTAACTTTTATCTACATCGCGCTAAGCGGTGATCAGCGCGAAGAGGAGATTGAATATCGATACAATCTTAAATTGGATTTGCCTATATTAAACTGTAAGCAGTAATAAAACAGGTCTTTGCATTTAATCTAGATGATTTATACAGCGTCAAGTGCAATTTCGTCGCGTTACGTCTTTCGTATAATCACTATGTCGTAAGTATTCTGATCTGACTTTGCCATGAATAAAGTATGCAATAGCCAATTTTAACGACATTTTAGCTAATATTAGTGAAAGTGATCTCGCTAATTATAGACCGATATCGATATTACCTGCTTTAAGTAAAATCTTTGAAAAAATAATTCTTAATCAGTTATTATACCACTTTAACGTTAACGGCCTGCTACATAGTAATCAATACGGATTTACTAAAGGTCGATCAACAGCTGATGCAGGTATAGCGCTCTTAAAGCATATATTTGAGGCCTGGGAGAAGTTACAGGATGCAGTTGGGGTATTCTGCGATCTATCTAAGGCCTTTGACTGTGTGAGTCATGCAACCCTAATCACAAAGTTAATATATTATGGCATTAAAAACCGGGCGATTGACATCATACAGTCTTATCTATCCAATAGAGTCCAGAAAGTAGACGTGGGTGGTGAGAGGTCTTTGGGATCAATTATTGATATAGGGGTACCTCAGGGATCGATACTAGGCCCTTTTTTATTCCTAGTATACGTTAATGATTTACCTTTTTTTGTAAAAAATATTTGTGATATAGTTTTATTTGCAGACGATACGTCTTTAATTTTTAAAGTTGATAGATTAAAACCAGTATATGCGATAACGTAAATGAATCCTTATCGTTAGTTCTTAACTGGTTCACTGTAAATAATCTTTTGCTTAATTCCAAAAAAACTAAATGTATCAAATTCACTTTGCCAAATGTTATTCATAGCCCGTCCAACATTAAAATAAATGGAGAGGCAATGAATCTTGTAAATTCCACGATCTTCCTAGGTCTTAATATTGATGCAAAACTACAGTGGGGACCACAAATTGAAACGCTTGCTGGTAGGCTTAGTTCCGCTGCATATGCAGTTCGTGCGATACGGTGGCTTACTGATGAAGCTACAGCTAGACTAGTTTATTTCAGTTACTTCCATAGTGTTATGTCATACGGCATCATTCTCTGGGGGAAAGCAGCTGATATTGGTAAAATATTTGTAATTCAAAAAAGGGCAATACGTGCCATTTATAAAATGAAACTACGAGAATCTTTGAGATAAATATTCAAAGAAATTAATATTCTCACAATAGCTTCACAATATATATATGAAAATTTGTTATATACACATAAAAATAGAGATGGGATTCAGCAAAATAGTGACCTTCATAAAATCAACATTAGGAATAAACATAAATTATACATCCCTAGGTTTCGACTAGAAAAAGTTAATAAGTCATTTATGGGGAACACGGTGCGCTTCTATAATAAGCTTCCTGAAAATGCTACTAAACTACCTATTAAGAAATTTAAAGCATACATTAAAGGTAGTCTTTTGAAGAAAGCTTGTTATAATATAGATGACTATATTATTGATAAGAATGCATGGCCTCATGTCGCTCTGCCGTCAGACAGTTAACCGACACACTTGAAATGTATAAACTCTCTTGTATTAGTATTTCGTAGTTAAGGTAGTTATAAGATGGATCATATAAAAAAGCGCTAGGACCAAGACGAGTTTCTTGCCAATTCTTCTCGAGCTTGGGTTAGGATGAATTGGTACCTAAATTCACCTAGTATGTAAGACGTTTCAAAGTGATCCTTGTGATTGTATTGAATAAATCATCTTTTGACTTTGACTTGACTTGACTATTTTATTGTTAGTTAGACTCAGTCTCAACAATGGAAAAAAGAAAAAATGAAAATTGTTGAAAACAGAAGAAAATTGATTGATGATTCGACACGATAGTTTAATAAACACCATTATGAATTAAGGCAAAATTGATAGAAAGATAGGGAGAGGAAGGCCTAGAATTAGCTGGCCTTCCATATGAAGACCTCTGTGGCGCAGTGGAGGTCCGGCTGAGACACAGAAGGTTGCTGGTTCGATTCCCGCGGGATAAATGTTTGTATGATCTTCAAGTATTTGTCTTGGGTCCGAGTGTTTCTATGTATAATATGTATGTATTTACAAATAAAAAACGTATTTAAGTAGTATATCATGTGGTACCCATAACACAAGCTCTGCTTACTTTGGGGCCAGATGATGCTGTGTGAAATGTCCGGCAGTAATCCTTATCCTTATATTAAATATTATAAATTTGAAAGTACCTCTGTCTGTCTGTCTGTCTGTCACGTTTTCACGCCTAAACCGCTGAACCGATTTTGATGAATTTTGGTATAGAGATAGATGGGACCATGGAGAAGGACATAGGCTATTTTTTATGTAGGTACCACGCGTGCGAAGCCGCGGGCAGCATGTAGTATTATTATATGAGTCACGAGGCCGCATGGGCCAAATTAAGGAGAAAAAGCAGGTGCGGGAAAGCTCAGAAGGAGAACCACAATGCATGCAGATAACGTACAATGGTTTGTATAGCGGTTTCTTGGGACTAGAATAAAACTCAGGGGCTATGATATTTACGATCAGTTTGAATGGTTTGAAGCTGACTAGAAGGTAATATGCACAATGTGTCATGCAGGACACAATTGCTACGTACTAGTGTATTTTGCATGGCACCAAATTTCAAACAGAATCCCAGGGAGAGTGTCGGTGGAGAGGAAACTTCACCCTCCTCAACTTGCTGGAGTGGATCCATGAATAAAAGTTTTCAATTAAAAATAACTGCTCTGTAACTTTACTGACGCCACCTAAATCATCTTCAACAGATGAACGAAGGCCAATGTTGATGATGATGAAATATATACAATAATATACCGTCATACATTTGATCATTACCAAAAAATGCTTTTAAAAGAGATTTAAATGAAATACATTTGTGCGCACGTCAATTTTTGTATGTCTGTAATATTATTTTAGTGACCATTTTTTTGTATTTAACTTTGTGACAGTGTTTGTATTGTTTGGATTTTTATATACTTACTTCTATAATTCTATATCATTCTACTGTACGTGTGTATGTCACTGAACTCCTCCTAAACGGCTGGACCGATTTGAATGAATTTTTTTGTACGCGTTTGGGTGGCGCCCTGGATGGTTTAGATTCACAAATCAGTCCGGCAGATGGCGTTGCAGTCGGTACAATTAGATATATGTTTTCTTTTTAAAACGCGCGAACGGGACAGCTAGTGTTATATATTTTTTGAATAATGATTTTGTTAATGTCAGCCTACCTACAAAATGTTTGTATGCAGTATGCAGGATCCAAAGATTCTTAATCTTAAGAAACACCTATCTTCCTATCTTTTGTAACACCTGAATTCACAAACAATAAAATGATTATGATTATGACTGAAAGTTAATATAAACGATGAAAGTTAGTTATCACATCAAGCATGCTAATTATAGTTACGTACCTACCATAGGTTAGATGTACATGGACTATTTATAAACCGACTTAAAAAAGGAGGTTCACAATTCAGTTTGTTGTTGTTGTTACGGCCTCAAATTTCATTCAATGAAGTCGGTTTTGTTTTTAGTTTTCAAAACGTAATTATTGTAACTAGTGGTCGCTCACTGGTCGAAATTCGACGTTAATTAATTAATAATTAATGTATTTTTTATGCTTAGTTTTATAAAAATATTAGCACGCATTCTCTATAAAAACTATAAGTGTGTTGCTTCACGTATTAATATATAGATAAATTGTACGAGAAAAATGTTTCTAACCTTAAATCCATACTGCATAGATTAAATCACCGGTAAGTATTTCTCTTAAGTCTAACATTTCAGCATGTCTAACTTATCTCCGCGGTACAAGTGCTGCCAGTAAATATGGCTTACTTCATTAACAACCCGCCACACTGCATCCTACCTATTAACGGCTCCAACTTTACAAGATGTTACGCTTATTTTGCGAACATAGGTACTTAATACCGCCACTAGAAGAGACATAACTTCAAATATCCTTAGGCAAGTACAGTAAGCGGATAAGATTTGATTTGGATTTAAGATAGATAATAATAAATGTTTTGTGAGTTGACAAGACATAATTATAATTAACTAATTTACCTAGTTAACCTAGTTTACTTAGTTTAAGATAAAGATTCCTAACTTGTTTGAAGGTCTTTTATTTTTCTAAATCTTTTAAATTGTAGGTATAATTAAACATAGATGGATATAACGTTTTGGATTTATTTGTAATGTTACTCTTATTTAAATAAACTTGACACTTGAATCTTAAACATGACAGTTCAGACTAGCTTCCTAGACGAAACGCAAAAGGCTGATACTTATTCTATCGATTATTCATAACCGTATGGATAGCGATTTATCGAGTAAACGTCAGTTTGATTTGGTCGATTTAGATGCTTACATCGATTAAGAAACTGTCAAAAACAAAAATTCGCCCTCTTGTGCTTTGTGATATCTAAAGGGGGTATTCAGAGACATGTCCAAACATTAACTTTGTCACGTGCCCAAGCTTTGCACATTAGTTAGTATTCCGATGCATTTTATAATGAAGTGAGCAAAGGCTTAATAAAGAGACGAAAACTTTTCTGTGTGTCAAAATGCACTGAATTATGACCAACAAAAGCGTAAGTTTACGCTTAGTTACGTCTCTTAACCCTTAGCATTAGTATTTTGCAGTTAAAAGTCATGTTAACGATCTTTAGAATATTTCTTCTGCAAATAAAGGTACTACTGACATTCTGGACTCTTCCAGATAACGACAGATCGTTGTACCGCGAGCTCCGTCGCCTCGCGCCGAATCACGCGCTCAATCTGAATTATTGTGCAAGTTGCGAACTACCTAATCTTCATCAACTGCACGGTAAGTTTTTCAATAAACCACGTTTATCTGCTAGCTAATAAATAAACGGATAATTATCAACAAGATGTTGGTTTTCGGTGAGATGATTTCGTAACGTTGCCCGCGTATGATAAGGCCACCCACCTAATTAAGTACTCATTTACTTTTCCTTCTAGACTAGGTATTTTGACGTGTCAACGTCTAATAAATCGATGAACGCCGGCTGCACGCACGAAAAAAGATGACTCATTGTCCCGTTACGCTCATTGTCCCGTTATGCTCATTGTAACGTTACGATAGGAGCGAGAGCGCATAACTAAACTATTTTTCCCGACGTTTCGACAGGTTTCACTCTGTCGTGGTCACGGGATGACTGGAGTACTGGAGCTACCGCCTCTGCGAAACGGGGGCAGCATTTTTTGCAACTACCCTCACTTGTTTTTCCGAAATAGAAATGTCCATCTGCACACTCGGACGACACACAACACTCAAGCCGCGTTTTCACTAGGGGACATTTGTCCCGCGACTCTGTCGCTCGACACGAAATTTACGGGTCGCGCGACTTGTCGCTAGTCGACGCTCTCCGAGCGTCGACACGCGCGACCTTCGTGTCGCTCGACAGTCGCCAGACAGGCTTTGACTAGTGAGAACGTGTGTCGCTTTTTGTTCTGATAATGGCAGCAGTGCGGTCCAACGAGAATACATTGACCCTCATCGAGTTGTACCAAAATATGCAATTATTTTGGGACACTTCACATCGTTATTATAAAAACAAAATTAAAATAAAATGATACATGGGAATCTATCGCGACAACATTAAATATACCTAGAAAAGACGTGGAGGGGAAAATACACAACAAGGTCTCAGTTTCTCAGGGAGAGAAAAAGATTGCGAGCTCAAAATCTACTGGAAGTGGAAGTGGAAGTTTTTTTTACGTTTTGCTATTGTCTTCCGAATAATGATGTGAGCTGCACTGAACAACACTACCTCCTCGGGCGACATACTGTTCACCACTGGCTACTGTGTACAAGTCATATGTCGCGGAACATTGTCCCGCAACTTTTGCAGAGACAACTACGTGAATGTCGAGCGATTACCTAGTCTCTGCGACATGTCGCGACATGTCACATGCATGCGACATGTCGAAAACGAAAACGTTTTCACTAACCGTGTTCATGACGCATTGAGAAACCGGTCTACGATGAGTACACATTAGCTATAACTGGATTCCACGAGGCAGAGAGTCTGAAATCGTGAAGACACGATTGAAATTAGGATATTTCTTAATTTCAATCGCTTCCCGAACCATTATCTTGTAGTAATGCCTTTCATTACATATAACTTGAGGTTTATGTAATTCAATCCAGTGATTGGGTCCTGAGTCCACTATGTGCTCTGCTATTGCAGACTTGTTTACTTGTCGATTTTTGAGCGCCGCTATGTGTTCTTTAACACGTTCCACGACCGTGCGTTTAGTCTGGCCTATGTAGGTAAGTACGCCCGCAGCTGCAATCTATTTTGTAAACTCCAGGAACTTGCAGAGGTACGACATCTTTTGGTGTTCGTAGATACTTCGTCATCTTGGTGAGTGGAGTGTAGATCGACTTGATTGAAAATTTACTGAGCATGTTACCAATTTTGTCCGAAACCCCTTTCAGATAAGGAAAGAACGCAGGCTGTCTTTTCACATCAATGTGTTCCTGTATACGCCTCCAGTTAGAACGACATCCGATTCGAGTATTGTAGCCATTCCGTTTCAGAACCCCTTTAACATGATCTAGCTCACCCTGCAGATGTTCAGGATCGCGAAGGTCATGAGCTCTGTTTACTAGTGAGGAGACTACTGACTCCAGGTGTCTTGGATGGTGGTGTGACGCTGCATTCAAGTATCTGTCCGTATGTGTAGGTTTTCTATACACTGTGTGTGCCAAGGTCCCGTCACATTTTACTATCACTTTAAGGTCGAGAAAAGCTAACATTTTGTTTTCCTCCATTTTATGTGTAAAGCGAATCTTAGGGTGTATGGAGTTCAGATAATCAGTTAGCGTAACGACTTCCTGGTTATTCCCGTCAATTATACAGGACACATCATCGACGTACCTCTTCCAAAGTTTTATACCATGGGCTACCAGGTCTATCATGGATTCAAAATGTTCCATCCAAATATTGGCAAGAACAGGTGCCACAGGGTTTCCCATTGCTACGCCGTCTATCTGGAGGTAATGTTGCCCTTGATACAAAAAGAAATTTCCATCAAGACAGTTCTGAAGGAGCAAAATGTACTGATCAGGAAGTTCGTGATCACTCAATCTATGTCTCACTACATCAAGGCAATCTTTAAGAGGAACGTTGGTGAAAAGCGACTCAACATCGAAGCTCACCAGTAAGTCTCCGGGTTCCAACTTTATGTCCCTGATGATGCTGACAAAATGGCGCGAATCCTTCACAAAAGACGACGTCTTTCTCGTAAGTGGCTGTAAGATACCAGCGACGTGTTTTGCTAGATTGTAAGTCGGCGAGTCTATTTGACTTACTATTGGTCGTAACGGTGCGTCAGCTTTATGTACCTTCGGCAGACAATATAACTTAGGCGGCTGCACAATAGCTGGTCTGTATAAACGGAAACATCATCAGTGAACAGGTCCTTATACTCGTGTATCAGTGTTCGTACCGTTTTGTTACCTTAGCCGTGGGATTGTAAGCAACCGGCTCATTAACTTTTTTGTCACTAAGCAATATCCGTATTTTAGTGTCGTAATCCTGTGTGTTCATAACTACGGTGGCATTTCCTTTGTAAGCTTTGAGTACTAGAATCTCCTTGTTTTTGCTAAGATCTTCCAGAGCTTGAAATAACATGAGCTTGAATTAAAAATAGGTAAATAAACACGATAAATACCCGTAAATATTTATAATAATGAGTTCCTTGATAGTTTGCAAAAGAAAAAAAAACCTTATTTTGTTTTTTTTTAAGTGAAAACTTCTTTTAGCGCGGTGCGCATATTTTTAGATGAGGTAAAACCTCTGGACTCGCGACACCGTTACCGAGACGCAGGGCTGCCACGCTCGCCCCATTTGATTATAAACCTTAATTCACATGTTTACAGTCTACTTTTGTATGGATAAGTTTACTGAGTTAGGTTCTTTGATATATTATCTACATTCTGAACAAAAACATAAAAGAATATTAAATGTATTTGAAAGTTTCTAATAACTAATAAAATACAATTCATAAATAACATGCAATTCTAAACCCAATAACCCTAGTACCCATCTAAAAAATGTCTAACGCGCCAAAATAAGTTTTCACTTCTGTCGGTACTCCCGGAGTGCAATCCGTAGTTTTTTTATTTTTTTAAGGTTTACCACAGAGTACTTATTAGTCAAGTACCTACTGTTACTAAAAATAGTATAGCCTTACTAGCTAAACTATTTTCCTTGTAATTGAATCAAAACATTTATCGATCGAATATCTATATCGAAAAACTGTTTAAGAAACTTTTTAATATTTTTAAAACATCTGTCCAACTTAGTCCAGACGATGGGGTTAAAAAATAAAAAAAAATCAATCCACCCCCACACGCAGCGAAGTTAAAAATAGTTTTTTAATGTTTTTATTTATTTAATAGCTTTGTAGGGGCAAATACGTATGTGTAAAATTTCATTACGATAAGTGCGAGCAGGAGCTCTGATTTGAGGCGGACAGACAGATAGGACATGGCGAAACTACCCCAAAATCCCGCGTAAAGTAGTCTCGCCCATCCAGTCTTGGCATTTAAGATACCTTTGGTGACCTACCTGCTCCACTGGTTAGAAAAAAAGACACTATTTATGATAGCTCCTAAATATGTTTTCAGCCAAATATCTTGACACCCAAAAACCGAGTCAGCAGTAAAAATATGACACGCGCCAATCACCCCGCATTCAAAGCCGAATAATAAAGAAATAAAAGACCTTTGTAATTCAAGGGCTCTCTAAGAAAAACGTAATAAAAGTAAAGCGGGTGCCAAGGTGGAATTAAGGCCCTTGTGTCCGGAGTTCGCGAAGAAAGCGTTTTTATTCGGCTTAAAGTAATTATTGTGTTTTTGTGAAAGAGTTTGTTAGTCGACCATTCAGAGGCAACGCGGACGCTCGTCCAGAGCCGGCCGAGGGTGTGGAATATTATTACGAGAAATGCGCCTAGTTACCTACAACTTCTGAAGCTGAATGTACATTTGTTTACTCTGTGCTGTATTATATAAAACAATTATTATTAGGCTATTGACCGTCTAGTTCCAAACTAAGCAATGGTAGTACTATGATAACCAGATAACTCATATAATACTTATATGTATGTAAATACTTACTTTCTTGTTTTATACATTACTAGCGACCCGCCCCGGCTTCGCACGGGTACAATACTGGTAGTACATTATTCAGTAGGGTTCAGCCAGCATTTGCAATGTAAGCGCAAAAAATGTGTTTATTTACGACATCACATTAGAAACCTCTAAAATTATTAGTGTTTCTCTACCATATTATGCATGTATTATACATATAAACCTTCCTCTTGAATCACTCTACCTATTAAAAAAAACCGCATCAAAATCCGTTGCGTAGTTTTAAAGATCTAAGCATACATAGGGACAGACCGACAGCGGGAAGCGACTTTGTTTTAGGGATATTTTTAAATGCACATCTGTATAATTTTTCAGCACACTAGCTAACTCCACTTATTAACTAAATGCATACCAGAAAAATGAATGCTGTGCTTTTTTAGCACCAATTGATTAACTAAACATGTCCTACAATTGATTAGGTTATGTTAGAGTATAGACATTTTTCTATGTATAATATGTATGTATTTACAAAAAAATAAAAAGTACCTATATAAGTAGTGTATCATTCATGTGGTAACACAAGCTCTGCTTACTTCTGAACAGATGGTTCTGGGGCCAGATGATGCTGTGTGAAAAGTCCGTCATTATTTATTTATTTATATTTGACTTATTTTATCCACACTTTTTATCGGGTCTTTTAAATATTTACAATTCTTTAAAGCTCTCCACCGGCTTAACCACTGTTTGGAGGCCAGTTTTCAAAATTGTTGCATATATGCTGAAATTGTAAGAAAATTATCACGGCTATATACTTAATAGATAATATTTTATAACAGCCTGATTTGTAATCCTTTAAAAAAATCAGGAAAGCTCAATAAATTATATTTTGCTTAATACATACATGGTCTTGAATTGGTTTAGGACCTCAATTCTTACATGCTAGAGAATTTAGGAGCTGATTCCTCCTAAGCCAAATCCAATAAGGAGTATCTAAGTAAATAGGTACTTTAGATACAATTTGAATTTAAACATGAATATTTTACGCAGGAGCGCCTTGATGCGACTCTGTTGGAAATATTCTTGTTTTCCCAGAGTTTTCTCAGCTTTTCTTCGGGTTTTCTTTCGCTGCCTTAATTAGCTCATTCAGCCCCGCCTCACCCTAATGATCTTGTTTATTGAAAGCACTTTTATATTTCATTTTCAACTCGGTGGAGGCGTTTGTGATAATTTGTTTTATACAACTTCGACTGCTTTGTATTTTGTGCTACTATTTAAAAGTTTCGTAACTTAAGAATAAATTAGATAGCTATGAGAACCTTTTAGAGGGTTGGTAAACAAAGTAGTCGTAAACTGAATCTTGAAAGGTTAAATATTGGAGCAAAAAACGTAAATATCGGTCAGGTGTTTGTTTCCCCCCTGTTTTGAAATAAATGAAAACAAAACGTCACCGCGTCCGCGTCGCAAGAAGCAAGCTATCTCCACCTGAGCCAGACGTGACCGTAAAAGAAAAAGGGGGCGAAGTCTTGCACGGAAGCGGTGCTGATAAGCCAGCCGTAATGGCGCCGACGATAACGGTTCCCGCCTTTTTCTCCCGCCAAAACAGCGCGCCATTGTCACCGCAGAATGGCAACACAATGACAACAAAGAGGTCGCACTCACACTGCGGACCAATAAATATTTTGTTGCCTTTTCACGCTTTTATACCAGTTTTACGGCTGAATCAATTCCAGCTCTGAAGATTTCTCATTTATTCTGAGAGCTTTTGTAATGAAATCGTTATGAAAATGAAGTCAATTACTGGTTTAATAAGAAAAGCGGAGAATCTCATTCCGAACAAATTTTGTTGCCGCTCAAAGATTTTGTGCCAATTTTCTTTCCGACCTAAAGAAAATTCTCTTATAACTAATGAAGCCAACGTTATTAAAATACTAATAAAGTCATCATACATGTTCGAGTGCGCTCAATTTGAGAGTTTAATATAATTTTAATTGACGTGTATTAAGTTTCTGAAATAAATTATTAACGTGGGTGCCTGCCGGTACCTCGCCTCAAGAACATTAGCGCAGAGGGAAGGGGCGGGCGACAGATTTTTGTTTTTCACTCGCGTCTGAGACAGAGGGCTATCGACCTAACGGGTTAGAGAGAGACAAAGGCAGATGCACACATTGCCTTTGTTAAAGTGCAAAAATAATAGAGAGAGCGGTCGTTTATCTCTTTTTATGGCGGGCGCTATCTTTCCGTCGACGCTATTATGGAAGACAATTTTGGTGCGAAAGAAAACTGCTTATTACTTCTTATTCTTGGAGGGAAATTCTTTTTAAAAAACTGAAACCCTGTACGAGCTTCATTTCCGGCTTAGTGTTTCTCGTTAGCGTTTGGTTTTGGCTAAGAGTCGTAATTTGTGGATTTTAAAGGGTTGGAGGGAGAAAATACTCCCGATAAGTCACTAGAGAAAGCCACCAGGATGCTGATAATCACACTTATATAAATGTTCTTGTTTGGATAATTGATGTTTACTGCTCCATACCTGCAGTACCTAGTACCTACATTGTACGAGTACCTAGGTGATCTGGAATGTTAAACTTAGAATTGAAACTTTTTATCCTAAAAAAAATGAATGTGAATGGAATCGGACGTCGAATTTTGTACACGAACAAAGATGGGGGGCATTACACTCAAATTCAAATTTAAATATTTTTATTCAATACAATCACAAGGTTCATTTTGAAACGTGTTACATAGATACTTGGTGAATTTAAAATGCAATAACCTGTCTATCAATATTTTTTTTTTATTAAATATGTATATAAAATATACATTAGCCATATTTCGTGTTGTATATTTATAGAAATAGGGAAATTATAACAAAACAATAACGGTAGAATGAGGAATAGGAAGAGAACCAGGAGAGTTACATTTACATGGAGGTCTATTATAAAATTATAATAAAATATTATTATAGGAGATAAAAGAAGCTAGAAGTTTAAACACAAGGATCAATGGGGGGAAGCAGGATAACAATATTAGTGGGAAGAGGTATGTGTAAGAAAGTAAGTTAGTTTATGGTAAGTAAGTTTTTTTTTTAAATATATTTATTTTCCATTATGACTATCATTATTTATACTTATTCAAATTAATTAAATGGATATACACAGGTAATGACGTAATCACTTATCAATCACGATTTACTCTATGGTTATACTAACTAAAGCATAGTAATGTAAAAAAAAAACATTCTAAAATGCGGTTATATGTCTATCCAAACCAAAGTGATTAAATTTTACAATTGCACTAGGAACCATAATCTTGATACTTGGATAAAAACTGGTAATTTTTGTTTTATGTTGCGTTTCTAATATGCAAACATTCTTCAGTAGCAATTAATATTATAAATCCGAAAGTAACTCTGTCTGTCTGTTAGTTACGTTTTCATGCCTAAATCGATTTCGATGAATTTTGGTATAGAGATAGATGGGACCTTGGAGAAGGACATAGTCTACTTTTTATGTAGGCACCATGCGTGCGAAGCCGCGGGCAGCATTTAGTCTGTTATTTCCCTATGATAATAAAATGGTGCGAAAGGGTTACCGTACCTTCTTTTTTTTTTTACATAAATGGTAATTTTACCATCGGTCCAATTCAACTACACCACCAAAAACTATTAAAGCAACGAACATTGTTCTAACGAAGAGAAAAGTTGGATTGAAGAACAATATAAGCATGTCTTTGTAAAAAAATCCCGTAATGTATACGCCACGGTCACACGGTCATGTAAGGTTGTAATCGCAAACAATTTATCTAATAATAACTATATTGGATTTTTCCTTTACTTGTAGGTACTGTTCGACCTTGCTTTTAGCCCATTTTCATGATTCTAGGTCAACAGGAAGTACCCCTTAGGCTTTGATTTAGCTATCGGATTACGTACCTAGTAGTGGATGAATTTTTTTTTTTAGGTATCGAACTTTATTACCAAATAGTCTAGCTATTTAACTAATTCAAATCCCATTATGTAAATGTGTGTGTATTGTAGCCGAAGGTGTGTCCAGACTGTCTTACTAAAGCCACATTTCAAACTGTCCTTTTTATGTTTTTTTAACTATCAACAAACTAAATGTTATACGTTATACGGTTGTCTGGTAGAAATCGTAACCACGATAAGACCGCCGATTGCAGTCACTATTAACTTATGTATTTGCACTAATAAATAATGTAAAACTTTGTTTCCCAAAGATTTACAATTGCGTAAGTGAAGTACAAGTAAGCACCTAGTAAATATTTAATGTTTTCTTATAACTAATATAGCTACATATTTTTACATACTAACTAATATTCTTGCATAAATTTAAGGCTTAAATTTCTTATTTTCTTTTTGTAGTGTTCTCAAATAAGTTTTTATTATTATCATTATATCTCTATGGTTTAAATCTTAAACCAGATCTTCTTTGCTTCTCGAACACCTAAGAAATGTTGTTGAAGTCCCGCGTGTGTCCCGCGACCGAACACACGGCCGGTGCGGCACTGACCACTTAGTTTGTGAATTTTACACATAAATTTATTTTTAACTAAAATAAATATGAAGTTGATATTTCACATTTCTTGTTTTAACTTACTAAATAGGTAATAAGTATATAGTAATTTGTAAACTTATGTGCATAAATAACCTAACCTACCAACTCAGGTACGATCACTCAATAAAGTTTCAAAACTAAAAATCCTTCAGTTTTCTCAGTCGTCATTGTTCATTCTTCTCGTTTCTTATTATCAGTGAATTAGATCCAGCAAATGGATTAAGCGCTAAGTATTTATTTATCGTCGGTTTAATCTGAGTTCGGTGTTACGCAAACAGTCGGGGAAATTATACGTCTAGTGCAGGGTTGCCAGGCGGAGAAATATTACCCTATTAATTGGCAGACTTACCCTCAGTGTATAAAAAATGTAAGTGCCAAGTGCAAGAAAGGAGCCTCTGAGGCGCACTCTAATCCTTTCACCACGCTGGTTCAATATAATTAATGGCAGAAGAAGAAAAAGAATCATAATACTTGATTGTTAAATTTTCCTTTCGGCCAGTAGGCCGATTTTTATAAAAGCCTCAATAACTTGAAGGTTCGATTTCCGCCACAAAAGCTTGTATGATCTGCAAGTATTTGTCTCAGGTCTGTGTGTTACTATGTATAATATGTAGGTACGTATTTACAAAAGTATTGTAAATAGTATATCAGTCATGTGGAACCCATAACACAAGCTCTGCTTACTCTGGGGCCAGATGATGGTGTATGAAAAGTTAACCATTATTTATTTATTTATATCTCATGTCTTCGTTCTTAAGTTCCTAAGTTGGCTAGCTGTTGATACTGTGGTTAAAAGATCAAATTATAATTCGCTATTTATATAATTCAATAATTTATATAATTGCAAACGAATTTGAGTGCGATATACTCCCACAAGTGACAACCCTAGCCTCAAAGTAACATTACAATACAGTGTGATCTCGTGAAGGGGAATTAAGGTGTCTAGAGCCTTGAAAAATGTCAGTTGACTTTATTGGAATGATGGTCATTGTTCGTTTTTAATGGAAAATATACGAGTAGATTAAATACTCACACAAATTTTATCGTTTCGAGTCCCTGTTAAGTAATGAACACGCGAACAAGCCGAGGGCAGAAGCCAGCGTGTATATGGAATGATGATCATTGTTCATTACTTCCCTCTACCCGCGGCTTTGCTCGCGTGTTACCTACGTAAAAAGTAGCCTAAGCCTAAGTATATGATGACATTAAGTTATGGGCGTAACAAAATATAAAAAAAACAACATAAAAAAATCGAAAAGTAATAACTAAACTAAATTAATTTAATAATACCTAATAATAATAATAATAATAATGCCGGACATTAAATACAGCGTCATCTAACCCCACATGAATACTTTTTTCTGTAAATACATAAATAAAAAAATAGCAATTTAGAGGTAATACAAAATATTTGACCCGCGGCGGGGATCGAACTCGCAAACTGCGTCTCAAGGCCTAAGCCCACTGCGCCACAGAGGTCGTCAATATGCAGATTCCCGAGCCTGGATACGCTTCAGGAGGAAGATATACTCGTTCGGTCCAGGGTCGCGTGGACCCGCATTGAATACGCGTGAATTATGGTTATTCATAATATTAATAAATATATAATGCCGGACATTTCATACACCATCATCTGGCCTCAAAGTAAGCAGAGCTTATTTTATAGATACCCTAAGACAGATATTTTGTTAATACTTACATATTATACATCGAAACACCCTACCCGAGACAAATACTTGCACATCATACAATAATTTGTCCTGCGGCAGGAATCGAAGCCGCAACCGCCTGCGTCTCAGAGGTCGTTAAATCGGATAGTAAGTATAGTAGGAAATATAAATAAATAAATAAAATAAATAATCCCGGACATTTCACACAGCATCATCTGGCCCCAAAGTAAGCAGAGCTTGTGTCATGGTACCACATGACTCATATACAATTTATATACTTTTTGAAGTGAAAACATCTTTAGATGAGGTAAAACCTCTGGATTCCCGACACCGTTACCGCCTGGGGCGAGACGCAGCCGGCTGCCGCACTCGCCCCATTTGATTATAAACCTTAATTCACATGTTTACTGTCTACTTTTGTATGGAGAAGTTTACTGAGTTAGGTTCCTTGATATAGACGCAGCCGGCTGCCGCGCTCGCCCCATTTGATTATAAACCTTAATTCACATGTTTACAGTCTACTTTTGTATGGAGAAGTTTACTGAGTTAGGTTCTTTGATATAATTATCTACATTCTGAACAAAAAATATTGCATCATCTGTGTTCGTTCAGTATTTGATTGGCAGTCGCCATAATTACTGATTTTGAAGTGATTTATTACTAAACTCTAACGCGCCAAAATAAGTTTTCACTTCAGTCAGCACTCCCGGAGTGCAACCCGACTTTTTTTTTGGTAAATACATACTTATTTAACAACCTCTGTGGCGCATAGAAACGCCCAGACACGAGATAAATACTTGCAGATCGTACAAACATTTGTCCCGCGGCGGGAATCGAACCCGCAACCTTCTGCGTCTCAGCCGGACCTTAGCCCACTGTGCCAGAGGTCGTTAAAACTAAATATATATAAATAAATAAATAAAATAGAAATGGTCTCGAGTCCAATTATGTTAAGCAAAGTAACTTATAACGATGGGACAGAAGTTCAGCATGTATTTATGTAGGCAAATTACGTATTGCCCAATTTATTAAAGCACACGGCTGTTTACACGTTCAAGTGCCACGTTTGAAGAACATGGTTGCCCTAATTCGTGTTTACATAATATGTAATAACCGACGTGAATACTAAACATTTTAATCAACTTTTAATACAATTATCGTGGGTTTTCTGACGCGTAACGACGATACGGTGCTTTGACGACCTGGACCGACTGGATTTTATATGACACTAGCGACCCGCCCGGACTTCGCACGGGTGCAATGCTGATACTAATTATACCTACTACAGAATACAGAATCCTTAAGTGATAGACATATACCATCGCGGACTTTTTTATAAACCTTTTTAAGGTGTACAATACTGTAAGTCGTCCATTATTTTGATCTAGCTCGTAGGGTTCACTCAGCGTTTGCAATGTAATCGTAAAATCATTTTTTTTTATGACACTACATTAGAAACCTCTAAAATTATCAGTGTTTCTCTACTACAGACTACTCTACTACCTACTCTACTGTTCCTCTTTCTGCATGTATTATACATATAAACCTTCCACTTGAATCACTCTGTCTATGAAAAAAACCGCATCAAAATCCGTTGCGTAGTTTTAAAGATCTAAGTATACATAGGGACAGACAGCGGGAAGCGCCTTTGTTTTATACTATGTAGTGATGTGATAGGTAGGTGGAAGCTGTAGGTATAATGAGAGTGTTCTCCAATTCACACCACATAGTAGCTAGGCAGGTAGGTAAGGATGTAGGTAGACTAGGTACCTAGTTAATCGAAGATAAATCTTAAATCCTAAAACCAGTATCTACTAAAAACTACGACCTCTGTCACGCATTAGGCCAAAGCGGCGGCTGAGACGCAGAAGGTTGCGGGTTCGATTCTCGCCTCGGGACAAATGTATGTATAATCTACAAGTATTTTAATTTACAAAAAAAATAATAAGTAGTTCTTATATCAGTCATGTGATACCAATAACACAAGCTCTGCTTACTTTGGGGCCAGATGATGCTGTATAAAATGTCCGGCATTATTTATTATTTCAACTAGGTACCTATATAAAGTTTTTATATAGTTTAGGTGTATAAAGCGTATAAAGCGTACCTACAATCTGACGCAGTTGATCCCTGAATATATTTTATTTTGTATAAATTAGATTGTCTCCAACACCTCGGCGCGGCGAGAACCAAATGCTTATCCACCGTGAACTATTGAAAACAAATTGAAATTTCAAAATGGCTACGATTTGTCGTATAATATTTTGGAATCTTATTGTCTATACAACTATCTTCAAAAATAATATTTTATTAGTAAATATGGACAAAAATGAACATTATAAAAATACCTACATATTCAGGTTATAAGTATAAAGGCAATGATCGAATGTTTGGTTGTCATGCCTCGGAGAATCGCAAGCTTTTTCAGATTCTATACGACTACCTACTAGCTATCCCGTTCGGAACTTCATCCGCGCATTTTAAAAAGAAAAAACATATATATTGTCTGTAAAGTTGGTTTACGGACGATAAATTTACGTGATAACGTCATAAGAAAACATTAATGAAAAATTGCATACTTTCAACCTATTAAGATGCGTCAAGCCGAATTCGTCCGAAGCCGATCGGACAAGCCGAACGCTTAGGCCAATCGTGTCTCTCTATCGCTTGTTCCGCGCTCTCGCTTGCTCGCTCGGATCAGGCGGAACGTGACAATTTTTCGTGCGTGCAGCCGGCGTTCATCAATTTATAAGACGTTATCACGTAAAGTATCATGAAAATCTAAACCATTTTCGAATCCACTTGAACACACGCAAAAAATTTCATCAAAATCGGTCTAGCCGCTTAGGAGGAGTTTAATTACAAACACACGCACAGAAGATCTTTATATATAAAGATAGAATAATAAAAGGATATAAACAATTTCCAAACTAACCTAGGTATCATAAAATTATTTAAAACCATTTTCTATAAGTATTATCCAGCCGTACTTAGACAATTAGATACTTATATCTAGAAAAGCCATACTAATCCTTTGTTCTAGTTAAGCACCAGCCTTTTTGTCTAGTCCACTAGTCTCTTGGATAAATCCCTACTAATATTATAAATGCGAAAGTAACTCTGTCTGTCTCTCTGTCTGTCACGTTTTCACGAGTAAACCGCTGAACCGATTTTGATGAATGTTGGTATAGAGATAGATGGGACTTTGGAGAAGGACATAGGCTACTTTTTATGTAGGTATCACGCGTGCGAAGCCGAGGGCAGCAACTAGTAATATGTAAACTCTCTTTAGAAAATTATTTTAATTTGTATTAGAAAATGTTGAGACTTAAGAACCTACCTACCACTTGCGTTTAAAGCCCATGAAGTATGGATTATCGACATCACCTACCCACGATTTCATTCGTCTCCAATAACACTCACTTCATTCGAGACGAATCGATCTGCGGTAATGAAATTTATAAGAAAACCTCACCGTGTCACGTTTTATAGGAAAAGTAATGAGGTTGGCTGATGGCAGCCAGAGAATTCGCCTTTATCACCCGAATTGTGATTCTATTCTCAATGTGATTCATTTGAATTTTTATACCAAAAAGACGCAATTTATACGACACCGCGCGTAGAATAGGAAAATTACATAGCAAGAGCTTTTTGGAACATTAAAGATATTCACCAATGCATAAAATGTGCAAAACACACTCTGCTTGCTCAAGATTTATCTAATGACTAACGTTGTCGCTATAGATAGCAAAATTACCAGCAGACAGGACACAAATTTAGCTAAACCAAGCGCCCCAGTCTCAGCCTCCAAGCGAAATTAAATGACGCTGCAGCAGCAAAGAAAATGCAATCACCGCCCGGTATATCCGATGCAAATCTGAATTTCCGAGTCACTGTGCCCCGCTATTCCTTACGCTAATAAAACGTGCACCAAACGAAGATGCTGTTTCGCCCGCTGATGAACGCCAAATGACGTTATGACAGCGCACGCCGCCATTTAACGCCTATTTGGTTCCAATTTCAAATCCTCCGAGCGCTCCCCTGCGGTTCCGGACATCGAATGGAGCATAGATAATAGCGTTTTGTTTTTAGAGCAAAATGATTTTTAGCCAGTTATTTTCGTAATGAAGGTTTAAAAAATTGAGGTTTTAATTAAAATCTTTCCACCTTTGACTATCTATTTCGAGCTAAACCGCTAACGTAAGAGTATCAACCAAATGAAATTTGGATAGACGGCACCGGCGGTTTGTGAATACGAGACAAATAGGAATAAAAATGTTTCGCTTTGGGTTGGAAAAGAAAATGAAAGAAATCAATATGCCCGAAACAGAGGACTAAGCCGCGGGCATTCCTACGGTTATCTGAAATTGTGTTGTTTTTGCGTTGTGCTTGGATTTTGGGAAATGGAAATGTACGTGCATTTCAAAATATAGTATCGAGGTATTATGTAACGTGACTAGATTATAACCACGATATAGGTTTATTTAACTTTAGATCATATATACCTATTAGATTATTGTGTTTAATATTTGGGGAATACTTTATTGTTTTATTCTTTAAGGTACACAAAAAATTTACATTATTATATAATTCAAATGAGTTGGTTCACTTTTATTCTGCGTAAGTAAAATAAATCTTTTCTTCAATTATTTTAGAATGGCAACAAGGCTTAAAACCCAAATTTAATCGACTTTGAAACAACTTTTTCAATTGCAACATTGTCTACGGCTAGGTTCTTTTATTTGGGGGCGCGATCACTCTACGTTTCAAATCCCGATACACGAATATCCGTTCTGCCATTTTGGCACGCTGGCGGCCGGAAACCCAAGGATATAAAGTTTCGCGCGCCTTTCTACCCGCCGCGACACTTTTCAATATTTTACTCTTATTTACTGCTATTATTTATGTCGGGCATTCTTCTCGGGGGAAACCAAATCTATATTGTCTGGTATTCGGTTTTCTTTTATGTCAAAAGAGAAATGGGTAGCGTATTAGCAATAATATTGTTAACTGTACACACTGACACTTGTCCTCAGCTTAATGTTGTGATAGTTGAACATTTAATAAGTCTAATTGAGCCCTCTTGTTGCGACGAGTCTCTGGCCGAAAACCGGCTAGTCGTAGAGTCGTCTAGTGCAGAGTAGTGTCTACACCTTTAAAGACAAATGAGATATGAAATGAAACCATCTAAAAAATGAACCAACAGCTAAAATACATTACAACAATGTCGATGGTAGCAATTCGGTTGGTTCATTTCTAAAATTAGGAATCGTCTAAAATATATTTTAGGTAGTCATAGCATTTGTAAAACCTATTCGGTTGGTACCATCTAACTAAATTAGGAACGCTTAATTAAATTAGATAAAATTAAATTAGGATAAATTGGTAACAGCAGAATACCATGTTTCATTTGACACTTCTAAACGTAATTTTAGTTAAAATTAGTTAGGTTGGTGCCAACAGAATTGAGGCCAATGTCACTGACATCTACTTTATGTATAGAACATTTAAAACCGAAATTGCCTACTCAAGTCACCTCAGACCGCATCAAGGAGAACAACTAGATTTTTTTCGGCGTAGTCGTAATCGGCTCATTATTATTATATACAGATAACCAATTGAATGTAGTCTGGTTATAATAAAAAATGATTCGTTGTTTTCTCGATGGAGATACGTTTTTACAAGAGCAAATTGCTCTAAACACGGTAATGTAATATGTAATTGGTAATTTAATAAAACGCTCCATTTGGTGCACAACACGAGGCACGACAAATTCGACAAAAAACCAATGACAGTTTTCAATTTCAAAACTTTTGTGAGTTGTACTATACATACGGGCTTTGCTCACGTATTATTTTGTTGATGAAGGCACCGACACTGTATCGATTCATCTAGAGAATCATCTTAAGGGTGAGTTTGATCCGCGGTCCGTGAGTTGCCGCTCGAGTTCACGGTTCGCACTCTAAAAATAATAAAAATAACCGAAAATATTTTTTCGGTTCGCAAAATAATTCGTGAGTAAAGCCCGTGTTTATCAAAATATATAGACAGTTTTATCTTTAATTGGTCAAATAACTTGAACTGATGTTGTACATGCTTACATGCTTACATAAAGGGTAGTCCTTTGAAGAAAGCGTATTATAATATAAATGACTATATTATTAAGAATGCATGGCCTCATGTTGCTCTGCCCTCAGACAGTTAACCGACACATTTGAAATGTATGTATAAACTCTCTTGTATTAGTTTTTCGTAGTTAAGGAGGACCAGGACGAGTTTCTTGCCAGTTCCTTTCGTGCTTGGATTAGGACGAATTGGCACCTAAATTCACCTAGTACCCATGTAAGACGTTTCAAAGTGATCCTTGTGATTGTATTGAATAAAATATCTTTTGACTTTGACATGTCTCCATTATAACGTTCGCCATGTGACTGTCGCGGTTTCTCGTAACCAGGCTTTCTCATTCACAAACATAATCGCGGCTAAGCTTCTAGCTAAGCATCCCCACACTAGGCCCATGTTTTATATTCATTCTGTTCGTTCTTTTCACGTTCAGTCCGCCGTGACTTGGTCACTTTGTGGGACGCTGTTGTTGTATTTTTATCGAATTGTGATCAATTTCCTGGATGTGGCACGTATTATTAATTAAACTCTGATATATATAATGTATCAAATTATCTGATGGTTCTTGAATCTACTTTGATAATCTACTTACACAAAGTGCAATTGATCCTGATTTAGAAAAGGTTTCATTTATCTCTAAGATTATTATGGCAGCGCAATCTACATTATTCGAACATTCGGTCAGTGTCAAAAAAACGAGAATAACTAACTATCTGTTATAATGTAATTAAAGTATAATTTATATACCTACCAAAATGTACAGAATAATACTTACTATACTATAAAAAAGACGTGAAACTGTTGAGTTATTAAAACGATAATTCAACCGATCCAGATTACTGCCAGAAAGCAGCGTTCTCTTCTCCTTTCTTCCTATAATCTGTCTTGTCGACAGTTTTGCCAAAGTCAAGTGATTGTTTGATAATAAAGTCTTAGTCGTCGTCCTAAACGTCATCGCGAAATGGCTATCTAGAACTTTCTCGGGATTCCTCGTCGTTCAAATCACATTGAACCATAATACACTTAATTGTCCATACTTGTCCTATGTAGTCACAATTTATTCATCAAAATTCCGCTATAATTAATGAATAAAACATGCAATAAAACAAAAAAAAAATTAATTTAGAAGTGCTAAGGTACTTCATGAAATGACAAATGAAAAATCGTCCGCGTCCTCAAAACTGGCGGCATTTGCACGTTGAATGACAATGCTAATAGCGTGTTAGCATTGTCATTGGACTAGACACAGGAGTCAGCTTTTAGGCCATTATTTAGTGAACACTGTGGATTCTTCGTTTATCATTTCATGAAGTATACTCGTAGCTCCGCTAATGTAATATTTTTTTATCGTTTTCATGTTTTATTCAGTAATCTTAGCGGAATTTTATTGAATAAATTGGGGCCAGATGATGCTGTGTGAAATGTCCGGGATTTATTTATATTAACAAACAAATTGACTATAAACAAATATAGCTTGATTGTCAATTTTTGCCACTTGACACTGGCAAATTTGACATTATTATGTCACATGCCATTAATAAAGAAAAAGAAGAAGAAGGGAACACTGTAATCATAGACTCGTATTCTTCATAAACCAGTGATGAAGAATTTCTACTAGTCTATGATCAAAGTGTTCACTGAGCATTTCCTTCCAAAGTTTATAAGTCTATGTCCACAAGCCGATATACAACGCGAGCGCCCGAGACTTTTATACTTTTATCCGATTAGGCCTTCATGTATGCTTATGAGTCTTTTGTGCGTTTGTGAGCTTAATCGCAGTGCGCATTCGCGTGGAAGGCTTATTGAGAAAGAGATGCTGAAGGACGTTTTTACAGATTCTGTCAATGCATAATAGAAAATACCAAGCGTGTCTTTGTTATACAAGTAGAAAGAAAGGACATATTATTATGCTGTAGCGGTAAAATATGCCAGATATTACTAAAATATGTAATTATGAGCGAAATGGGAACACTTACAACACAATAATACTACTATCGACAAAATGATTACAAATAATCCCTACAAGTATTATAAATGCGAAAGTAACTATGTCTGTCTGTCTGTCTGTTACGTTTTCACGCCAAAATCGCTGTTTAGTTTTATATGAATTTTGGTATAGGGACCTAAAGGGACCTTGGAGAAGGACATAGGCTACTTCTAGGTACACGCGTGCGAAGCCCCGGCAGCAGCTAGTTACCCATAAATCTGAAACTAGGTATAACACTAGGTTATGGGAATTTAGTGATCGTGAAATTTAGTTACTTATCTTCGTACTTATAAGTAAGTCTTACTTTTTTGATAATAAATAAAAAAGAAACAACTACCACTGGGGTAATCAGTTAGAGGCACGTCTGATTTTTAAAAAAAAAAATTATGGTGTAGTAATGCTTCCACTACACCAACTTTTTAGGATTCTAAAGTCCACAAGGAACCTAAACTAGTTTCGGTATGTCCGTCTGTCTGTTTGTCTGTCCGCCCCCAATTTTGCTCTTGCTCCCAGACTATTAGTTTTATCGTGATTAAATGTTGCACGGTACTACGTATTAGCGGTATTAGTGACCCCTACAAACTTATTAAATAAAAACTTGAAAACGGGTTTTAGGGATATCTCCCCTTCATGTAGAGTGGGATTGTTTTTTTTTAAACTAGTAAAATACTACCCCATCGTGCGGAATATCAAGAAATAGGTATTTTAAAGATACCTACTTACTATGATAATTTGTTTATACCACACCTACTGAGAAACTTGCCCATTCCTTTTCCATATATAACTTAGAAAGTACAATACCTACATCATTTCAGACCTACTAAAATGCGGGACGGAAAAGTCTATGCAATTTCATTTCTAACGCGTTCAGCGGGAGAAAAAAGTAAATGGAAATCCATTTCTAACGTGTTATTTATTTTTTATTTCTTCATAGTTCAGCCGGTAGCTATGGTTATTTTTATTATAAGTTGGTCAAATGACAAAAAGTTTTTACTCCAAGTCCGCCAAATAATTTATTCCACTAAGGATTTCCGAACAATATTTTGAAAAAAGAACCCAAATAATAAAGGCATGCGCGGGAATTTCTTCGAAATTTGAATTTGGGTTTGGTAATATAAATTTCAATTAAAAATATTTTTTATTTTTATTTTCGTCGTAGGTGTATAAAGCACTATGTATCACTCGGGAGAAAGTGCGATTCCTACCTCGTGTGTTTTAAGGCCCTCGGCTGATAGGAATTAGGCACTTTCTCGCATAGATGTACAATGTACTATCCTATGGGCTGGTACATGACTAAAAAAAAACAATAAATAGATGCACAGGTACTTATTTAATTACAAGTAAACTGAGGTTTAAAAAAGACAATTTGTAACATAAACCGTTCAAGTAAAAGCATTTCTGTAGCTACGCAACTTCAGCGGTTCAAAGCTAATTAAAACTACCAAAGAGCAAACAAACAAAACAGAAGGTCCTCCCAGTAACTCAATTACACGCCCACAATTCGCAATAAAGGCCCTCTATCGAATTACCCGCGCTATTATGCGAAGAATCGTCACAAACGAACCATTGTTAAATACACTAGGTGCCATTGTCTGTGTTATCGCACCACGTCGGTTTTTGCCGCGCTCTTCCGTCGGCCAATGATGAGGGCACAGAGTAGACACGTCATTTACAACTGTTTGTAAAAAGAACATTTATTTTAACGGTTTGTGCTTGTCACATTCACGTCTTATAAATTATCTGCAAATATTTGTCTCGGGTGTTTTTCTATATAATATGTAATATATCATTCATGTGGTTCCCATAACATAAGGTCTGCCTACTTTTGGCTAGATAATGCTGTGTGAAATATCCAGCATTATTGTAAATTAATATTATAGCACAAATATGTGAAACTATGTTTGATTCTAAAACATTATATTGAACGCTTTGTGCTCTTCTTATTTAAATCATTTGCAACTCGGTATTAAAAAAAATGGTTGTTCGTAAAGTCGGTTTATGGACGATAACTTTACGTAATAACGTCATAAGAAAACATTGATGAAAAATTACATACTTTTAACCTATTACGATGCGTCACAAACCGAACGCTTAGGCCTCTCTATAGCTTGTTCTCGCTCTCGCTTTAACTCTCGGCTCAGGCGGAACGTGACAAATTTTCGTGCGTGCAGCCGGCGTTCATCGATTTAGAAGACGTTATCTAGTATGTACCTAAGTATACAATTTCAATTTTAGTTGTCTATGGGCAAAATGTGAATGGTGTGGTTCAGTGTTCAGTAGAAGCAATACTGACAATACTGCTCCTACCGGTAGCTCTATTTTGGCACACCAAGTTATAGTGTGCATAAAAAAATATCAAACGCTATCAAACGTTATCAAACTTTATTAAAAACACGCCTCAGAGATGGTTTCCAACTTTAGGCAATCATCCCAAACATTTCGAAAATGAATAATCATAACAATTCACACCCGTCATTGACTTCGACCTCTCGCCCTTACAACCTTATCGCGATATTTGTTCAGTTTTTATTTTCTTCGATACTGCATAGACAAACACCACTCCATTCTGTTATTTTAAACTTTATAGCTATGAAAATAAGGTTCGATATCGCGTGGTTTTCTTACAAAGTGTGAAGGGTATTGTTGGATTGTAGAGTACAGTCAGAGCGGAAATAAGCTTCTTTGTGTGACACTATCGTATCGTATCGTCAACCGCTTCCTTTCTACAGATTATTGTAGACGTTAGAGCAAATAAAACTTATCTTTGGGCGTCTTTGAAGGTATTGGAATACATACTGTAGTTTTTGCATAGATTTAGCATTATATTCGTATGCATATTAAAAGAATGAAGTTCTTTGGGCACAAAACCCGAAATGAAGACTCAATGGAGCGTCTTGTAGTCCATGGCAGAATGAATGGTAAGAGATGCCATGGCCGCTCTCCGACCAGATGGGTAGATCTGATAAAATGTCTCACCAAATCCACGATGACCGACTGCTCCCACAACGCTTCCAATAGAGCCAGATGGAGACGCATAGCAGGAGCCGCCATTCATCAGGACCCACTCATAACCACGACCACTCTGTTAAGAGTGCCCGACTAAGAAGAAGTAGATTAAAAGAATTAAATAAATAAATAATGCCGGAAATTTCACACAGCGTCATTTAACCCCAAAGTAAGCACAGCTTGTGTTATGGGTTTTTATTGTAAATACATACATATCTTTATCTTTACATATAAATCTTTTGTGCATGTTTGTAATTAAACTCCTGCTAAACGGCTAGACCGATTTTGATGAATTTTTTTGTGTAAACACACAAAAAATGTTTAAATGTTTGCGCGTTTTAAAAAGAAAAAATGAAAATCTCGAATCCTCTTGGATCCAAGAATTTCATTTCTTTCCTTTTTTTAAAACCCGCGTACGAAGTCGCGAACGAGACAGCTAGTTATATATAGAAAATTCTTCTGCGTTTCAGACAGAGCTTCGCCGATTGCGCCGCAGAGGTCGTCGATTTAGGCTCAAAGATGTGTCCTTGGTAGACATTGACATCAATACCTACATAAATAGTTGAGTATATTTGAGAGGGCTTATTTTAGACACGTCCACACCTTAAATCCATTTATGCAGAATTTTTGCAGCGTTACTATAAAGTTGTTATTACCTATAGTTGTTGTTATAAAGTAGCTACCTATATGGTTGACATCAGCATTGGGATAATATCTACATTATATTTTGACTGAACTCTCAGCTGTGGGTCGACTTCTTCCTAGGACAAACATTTGTGTGAGCTATGTTCAAGCTGTTAGTTCTGTGTGTAACAGTGTTTTCAACTCGGTCTCACCCTTCAATCCTCCTCTTACATTTTTTTCTACCCTCCTACGCTTTTTCTCATTACATTACATCTTTTTCAACGTCGCCTACCCACTATTTTTTTGTAAAAAAACCATGTTGCCAGAACGAAACAAAGAAATTCTATGTGATATTGCCATTATGAGTTTTATTGAACCTGTTTAATTATATTCAGAACCAAATGTTTAATTTATATTCAGTCTTTCCTTCTTTACAAAAGAAATAATTTATGTTATTCAATGGATATTCTAACATGTGTCTGGGTGTAAAATACATTGTTAATTATATATTCGAATGAAGCGACTTGTATAATAATGATCGAACTTCACTGAAGCTCGTTTGATCATATATTATACTGTACATATTTAAAAATATGTATATTAGTCTATCTGTATATATGTATCTGTCGTCTGGCCCCCATATTACAAGATATGCTTAATTTGGAGCTGGATAGTGATGTGTGAATTGTCCACCTATATTTATTTTTTACTATGTTATACATATATGATAGGTACACTGACTAGACTATGACTATAATTAACATCATACTAACAAGGTGACCAAGAATAAACCATTGACTCAAACAACTTATGTTTTGCCTGTCAGCTCAGTTGGTAGTAGCTCTGCCTTCTGCGCTGTAGGTTGAGGGTTCGATTCCCTCCCAAGATAAACATTTGTGTAATGAGCATAGGTGTTTGTTCTGTGTCTGGGTGTTATAAAGTATCATAAGTATGTATTTAAAAATATATAAGTATTCTATCAGCCATCTAGTCATCATGGTATTATGGTTGGGACTAGATGATGTTGTGTGCATTGTACAGCAATATTTATTTATTATTATTATTTTATGACTAACTTGGCCGCATGGCTTGCTCTACTAAATTACATTGATATATCGTGTTACGTTCGTCGTATAATAGAAATATCCATTCTATTACGCAATCACTGGTCACTACTATCATTGGATTGAGGGAATACCCAAGAACTGCCGATGACTGCCATTTGAGGACAGCCGTAGCACGAGTTACGGTAACCGTAACCCGTACGATTGCAGAGTACTCGCTAACTTTTACCCTCCCTTAAGAAGTTATCACTTCAAAAAATCTTTGTATCTGCGAAAAGATATTGGCGATATTCCAAACATCAATCGAGACAAGGGTTGGGTATTTTCTCCGGCTTGAAAACCCTCTCTGCACGGAACCTATTATAGTAACGATGTGGTGCCTGGTAGAGATATTGTCGCTGTGCTTTATGTTAGACGGTACCCTGTGTGTAGGGCACTAGTGGTGAAGACGAAGATCCAGCACCAGTGCCAAATTTGTCACGACAACAATACTACCTGCCGAGACGCAAACGCTGCGCCAAGCAATACATCACCCGCAGTGCGAACCGTGAACGCGAGCGACAAGCGAACCGCAGATCAAACTCACCCCAATGAAGGTTCTCTAGATGAAACATAACAGTGTCAGTGCCTTCATCGACAAAATAATATGTTTTGGGATATATGAGTTGGGATTCTTCGTTTGTCATGTTATAAAGTGACATGGGTAATTTAATGCTGCTAATTTAATATTTTTTACTTGTTTTATTGCATTTATTCAGTAATCTTTGCGGAATTTTAATGAATAAATTGTGATTACGTAGGACAATACCACCGACATAGCACTCAAAATCTGCATGTTGAAGTGGCAATGGGCAGCACATATAGCTCGCAGAACTGATAACCGTTGGGGAATAAAAGTTCTCGAATGGCGGCCAAGGACAGGAAAACGAAGCGTTTGACGACCCCCCACCCGATGGACTGATGACTTTGTAAAGATCGCGGGAAATAGGTGAGGGCTCAAAATCGTTCTTCCTAGAAATCTATTGGGGGGCCTATGTTCAGCAGTGGACTCTAAAGGCTGATATGATGATGATGACGTAGGACAAGTATGGACAATTTAATTATATGTGTATTATGATGCAATGTGATTTGAACGACGAGGAATCCCAAGAAAGTTCTAGACGGCCATTCCGCTTTGACGTTTAGAATTGACAATTGACCATCGACTAAGACTTTATTAACAAACAATATGACTATAAACAAATATAAACACTTGCCTCTGTCAGAATTCACATTATTATGTCACATGGAATTAACAATGAAGAAGAAGAAAATTTGTGAGTAAAACTCGTGATTATCAAAATTATTTTTGTTATTTGTCTGAACATGTCCCTTGCTAGTGACGTCAATGATAGAAACAAGTGCTATGCTGTCTGTGGTCGCCAATTTGACGCTTTACCCGACCATCGAGAGAATTGGCTATGGAATGACCCCCAATATAGCGGCTTTGATGCCAGATTATGGTATTCAATAGCGAGGTAAATGGACGTTTTATTGACCTCTTTGTTTGAAGGGATGGCCGTAACTACCGCTGTAGATGGGATGGTCACTTATAGAGGAGTTTTACTGGAGAATGTGGTTACTTTATGAATATGCTATGTTATACCCATGTTGTATTACAGAAAGTACGTATTACAGAACAAGGAAAAGTTAGTTAACCCTATCTGCAATCGTGAATTGTTAGTATGTAGTAGGTATGACTATGGGCGGTCGGGCAAGTCAAGCTCATGGCTCCACAGCCATGAATGTCTTTTTTTGTCAGATTTTTTTTCCCTTTTTTTACTTCCACTTTACCTCATCTTACCTTATTTTTAATTTAACTTATCTTTTTATTAAACCTACCTTTATGTTACCTTTATATCTTTATATTAACTTTAATTTGATTGAGGAATGTTTATCTTTTTTGCATCTTTGTCAATCCTAACAAGGTTTTTAAGATGTTTACAATTAACTACGTATTTAGGTACTTTAAAATAAGACAATAAAAAAAAATGTAAGAGCTGTTATTAGGTAGGTAGTTAATAGGTATACCTACCTACACAGCGCTGATTTTCAATTTGCCCCACTCGGATAGTTCTTCATCGAGAAATAAAAACAAGCGGGTCGGCTTGCGACGCCGCGGGAAGCAGCACTAGCTGCGAATAAACTCAACTTACTTGTATCTGACCGATATAGCGCGGAGTAATCGGGAGCTGGAACTGGAACCCTTCGTTTCAGATTCCGGGGGCATGGCCGGCCGCTCCGGGCGTCACAAACAAATAACCCGCCGTTGTGACTACAGAAATCGCTGTGATTGAAAGCGGGGATATATTCCGTAAATCTGATAGCAATCAAATTGCTTTCAGTTGTGCATCAAATAGAAACTCAATATTAAGTTAACGACAAAGGCCATGACAGATATAAATTCAATAATATTAGGTACTTTGAGCCAATATACAAAAGTACACAGCTAGTTTAAGGGTTAGCCATGAACTAGTTACGTACGTCACGGTTATATGTAAAGCCCGACGTCGATTATTTCCTGTTTCTTATAGTTGGTGACTTGCATTTTTGGAGGACGCATACTTTCAATAACCTGTAGTTTGTAGTACTTTGTAGTGATCACCCTAGAAGCCTAATCTATTATGGACGTACACAAAGCCTTAACATACGTACCAGAGGCGTACATTATATAAATTACCATCTGTATGCGAAATAGCCCTTTTTTAGAATTATTATTTAGCGGAAATTTAAATTTGGAATATAAACAAAAAAATTAAAACGACACCGATAAGAATTATAACTATAATCACAGTTATTTATTATAACGAAAAAACAATACGCATAAATTGGAACAAAAAAAGTAACTTCTTCAAAATCAACTAAAAAATATATATATTAAAAAAAATCTTCTTTTTTTTAACGCTAATTAGTTATTCTTAGAGCAAACATTCAAACTAATCGGAATTTAAAAGACTAGCTGAACTATAGGAGCAGTCTAAACACATATCAACCTTGTGTTCACACACAGATTTTTTACATTTATAGCACACTAATTTTGACATTCTCCTTTTTTTTAGGAGCAAAAGGCGCAGTATTTACGTTTCTTTGGCTCGGGTTCTTCTTCTCGATTTGTATTATTTGAATCAGGTTTTACGAGAATTTGGCTTTGAACGTCGTCGATAATCTCGTCATCCTCAACTTCGGAATCTGAATCTTCCAAAGAAGGATATTATCTTCCTCGTTAAGGATTCCTAAAATATCCTCTTCGTCTATTTTTTTCATCTGTGACATATTTATACCTGAAACAACGCCGAAAATATACATAAAATATACGAAACAAAAGTAAAATCACATAAACCTAGATAAAAGTTACACAAAGCCTAAACATACGTCTCGCGAACGTGCGTTACATCGATAAATCAAAAATGGTGAGACTTACCTCAACGACACATGCACAGTCCGCTACCTCCCGTAGTTCACTGAGCTGGCAGAAGAGCACGCCGCGCTAGCTTTAACCGTTAAAAAAAAACAAACGATATTCGGTTGCGTGTACGCCGCGCAAGCGTAGACTAGGCTTCTAGGGTTATTAAGCAGCCAATAATGCCGTATTATCTTAACATCAGCTAATAGCATACCTTCGTTTGTGAGGTTTTTATGAGATAGAACGATTCCGATTATCATAGAGATATCAACTACCTAACAGATGCTATTAACGAATGTAGGAATTACCTTCGAATTCGTACGAACATTAGAGATACAGACTAAAATCTCATTCACTGGGGAAGTTACACAATTAGGTATTCAAGTGGTTATTCCCATAAATTTTCCGGATATTTCATAATTACATAATTAGTAACTCCTAGTAACTTATCCGATTGGATTTTTTTCATGTAAATGGATTTAATTTTCGAATGGTCCCATAGAAATTTTATCAAAATCGGTTCATTAGTTTGGTTTTATCAAAATATTTATTTTATCAAAATCAAATCAGCTGGAAAAAATGTCATCCAAGTGAATGAAATTTCGATATTTTGCTTTCCTGTGACTTTCCAGAGATGTTTACGAATAAAAAAAAAATATAAAGTACTAAAAACCGTAAAATAAAAAACTTTTATAACCGACCTTCCGACCGAAAAAAGGAGGCGATTCTCAATTCGGTTGTATTGTTATAGGCTCAAATTTCATTCAATGACTTCGGTTTTCTTTTTAGTTTTTGGAACGTAATTATTTTCAGATCAAGGACTACATAACTATAGACCGTTCATCGTAAGATGTCCCCTGCCTTGGGAATTGGTAGCATTGACTACGATGTTGCCAACAATATATGTAGCATTTACCCCACTTGGTGATTGGTGGTTGCCGGCAACATTATATAACCTTGTATGTACCCACCACAAATTAATAGGTTTTACTTTAATATTTTTAAATAAGACTAGTAAGGTAATAAATGATGACACAATTTATATTATAAATTATTTATTGTTGAAGTGAAAACTTCTTTTAGCGCGGTACGCATATTTTTAGATGAGGTAAAACCTCTGGATTTGCGACACCGTTACCGTCTGGGGCGAGAAGCAGCCAGCTGCCGCGCTCGCCCCTTTTGATTTATAAACCTTAATTCACATGTTTACAGTCTACTTTTGTATGGAGATGTTTACTGAGTTAGGTTCTTTGATATATTATCTACATTCTGAACAAAACATATTGCATCATCTGTGTTCGTTCAGTATTTGATTGGCAGTCGCCATAATTACTGATTTTGAAGTGATTTATTACTAAACTCTAACGCGCCAAAATAAGTTTTCACTTCTGTCGGTACTCCCGGAGTGCAACCCGATTTTTTTATCTTTTTTCTGTCAGTTATTATGGTCGAATGGAACGAGTCCAGAAGTCACTGTCACTTGCATAAACGTCATCATCATCTGTCGTATGTGAATCTGCACTTCTGTCACTTCCTAGTTCAATTATGAATTTATCAGTTATATTATCCATGCAGTCATCGCGTTTATATTTTAATTAGTTATGTCAGTAAATTCTAATTACCCATACTAAAGGCTTAGTAAAATAGGGTTACCAGCTTCCGACACAATGTCGGAAGCTGGTAGCCCTATTTTACTAACCTGTCATGGCGGTGACGCGAGATCGGAATTGATTTGGTGGAATTAGACAACAACAGATTGACAATCAATAGTGCCAACATCACGACAGGGGACAACTTACGGTGAACAAACTATAACTATGTTTCAATCAAAATTCACTCAGCCGTTACTGCGCAATTGAGCTATACACAATAAACATCGTTTCATTCACCCAAACAAGATGGCGATAAAAACGACAGTGATTTCGTTATCGATTTTGGGATTTGCTATAAATACTTATTTTGCGTTTTTTAAACGTATTATATTAGTAGGATACTAAGTAGGGTGTTAATTGGTTCCTATTTTTTAACCGTCAACGAAAATGAGGGATGCTATATGTTTGTAGTGTGTATATATGTGTCTGTCTGTAGCATCATAGCTTTTAAACAAACGAACCGATTTTAATTTCCTTTTTTATGTTTGAAAGGATTTCTTACTTATTGATCCGAGACATGGACGCTCACAAAACAATACATGAATAAGATCAGAGTAGCACAACGGGCAATGGAGCGCTCCATGCTCGGAATATAACTTTTGGATCATATACCCAATCTGACGTAGGTATACGGATCGCCAGATTGAAGTGGAATTGATGTTGGACACTTGGTATGAATGGATAATGGGAGATGAAGTAGTGGCCAAGAGATGCTCAACGACTAAGAGGCAGACCACCCACCCGATGGTCAAATACATAGTCAGCGTTGTCGGGAATCACTGGACGAGACTTGTTAAGAACCGGAAAGAGTGGAGTAATAAAGAGGAAATACCCAACAGTAGGTGCAATTGGACTGAATGATGATGATGAAAGTTGACTAGATCAAGAGTGTTCTTAGCTGTGATTAAAAAAAAAGAATCTGTTATTTGAAAATCATCAGCTCTTTTCAAGTTTAAGAGATGTGAGCATATTCCACAGGTCTGGTGGATTCAAAATTTGGTGTCGTTTCATTAATAATATTGCAAGAACATGGTAATCATGACCTGATGCTGCAGCATCACCTGGAATCTGCAAGGTACTGCATCTTACGTGTTTGTGCTCATTAGAATGCATAGTACATACTTATTTGGTTGATGCAAAAAAAATAAAAAAAATCTGTTGATCCGATCGCTACCAAACTTCACAGGATTACCTGCTAGGCCAGTCTTAAGATTTCCTACAAATATAATCGAAATCGGTTCAGCCGTTGCGGAGTCTATAGAGAAAATAGATACACAAATCGTTTTTTATTAGATTATTTTTTACTTGTTAGCAACAGTGGCTATCTAGCACCCGCATATGTAATACGAGCCGTTCTAGAATGCACGGCACGCACGCACGGCGCTACACAAAGGCGTCAAATTTGCACGTCGCTCTCCGTTTACGCGACATCCAGCATTCATCGCATTCATCGACTGTATCCGAAAAATTGCCATTATAGACCCGCCCGCCATGACACCCGCGACCATTGTGCGCGCTAAAGTTATTTCTGGCAGTTTTTGTTGAGCAATCTAGTTAGTTTTGATAGTTTGGGATTTGAGAATAGCTTGGTTTCTTAGTGTAGCAGATTGACCTGTTTAAAAAAGTATTGAATTAATAATAAGCAATGGTAGTGGACGAGGCAAAGGAGTAACCCTCCATTTTATATTCACATAATTGTGAAGCAGTTGTACCTTAAGTCTATCGATTAGGTACAAGGCTCCTTGGCTCCTATATCGAATCCAAGGCCAAGACTGCTGCCATGAAGCTTGACATCCTCAGCAAGGTGAGGCGATACTGCACATCTGGACAGCTTTCCACTTTATATAAAGCTCAAGTCCGGTCGGGTATAGAGTATTGCTGCCATCTATGGGATGGTTCAGCCAAACACCAGCTGGCTGCTTTGGATTCGATCGAGCGTAGAGCATTGAGGGTGATAGATGAGCAGCTAAACGCTGAGACTAAGTTCCAGAGTCTCGAGCACCGTCGTAAAGTTGCTTGCCTTTCGATCTTTTATAGAATACATTTCGGAGAATGTGGCCAGGAATTGCATGGTCTCTACCACAACAGGACAAGCCGACGTACCGCACAATACCATCCATACTTTGTCAGTCTAGAATGCTTTGCCGTCGTCTGTTTTTCCTGAAAACTACAATCTGGGTCTCTTCAAGTCAGAAGTAAATAGGTATCTTCTAGACCTGCGTGCCCCATCGTCGGCCACATCGTCGCTTAACATCAGGCGAGTTCGTGGTCAAACGTAGGTCTATTTATGATTAAAAAATTTTTTAAAAAAAGTATTTAAGTGTAAGAACTCTTGAGTATTTTATTAGGTAAATAGAAATGTAGGTGTATTAGTATAGTATATATTTTGCATGTGTTTAGCCTTAACGGGAGTGACATAGTCACTGAGTGACAAAACTCCTAAAAATAAATAAGATAAAAAAAAGTCTTTCGATCATAATTTCAGGAGATTGTTAAATTATTATGTAAGTAGTAAGTAAGTATTCATTGCTGACTGACTGTTGCCTGCATTGCATAAAGATAATAAAAAACGAAATAAAACTTGAAAAAACTTATGATGCAAAAGATATATCATTTTTTGTATGAATAAGTTGTACATTGTACACCTAGGCGAGAAAGTGCCCAATTCCCACCGAGTGTGTTATTTGAAGAAATTCGCGCGCATGCCTTTATTACTTGGGTTCTTTTTTCAAAAAATTGTTCGGAAATCGGAAGAGTAATAAATCATTTGGCGGACTTGGAGTTAAAACTTTTCGTCGTTTGACCTATAATGAAAATAACCATAGCTACCGGCTGATCTATGAAGAAATTAAAAAAAAATAACACTTAAGAAATGGATTTCCTTACACGTTTCTCTCCCGCTAAACGCGTTAGAAATGAAATTTCATAGACTTTTCCGTCCCGCATTTTAGTAGGCCTGAAATGATGTACTTTTTAAGTTATATTTGGAAAATGAACGGGCAAGTTTCTTAGTAGGTGTGGTATAAATATAAACATATGCATTTATATACTAGTATAAATGCATATGTTATAATTATATATTAGTATAAAAATATGTACTACACACCTGCCTAGTAGGTAATACCACACATGCCAACCTAAGTATAGGTCGTACAAATGACGACTAAACCACTTAAATTAACCATTCCGTGTACTTTAATAACGATGTTTGGTATTTTTGACCTTTTCCAAATATAAACTCGTCATCGGCGAACAACTGCGTTCTTTGAATAGTTTGTTTAATGTTTAAATTTGTTCTTATCATGTTAAAGAAAACTTATTTCATTTTTCAGAATGTCTACCTTCTCGTTGTAACTGGATTATAGATAGAGAAGGAAAACTTGAAACAAGCCCGGCTCGGTGCCAGCCGTTAGTGTGGGTACCTGGGAAGGGCTGCGCTATCAAACATAATCCCAGGCAGAATGACGTCAGTAGTGAGGAAACTTCAGCCACCTCAGCCTGCTGGAGTGAACGAATGTTTTCAATTACAATTTACTGCTCTGTAACTTTACTGACGCCACCTAAATCATCTTCAACAGATGAACGAAGGCTAACGTTGATGAACTGGATTATGACGTATTTTAGTGGTTTTGTATTTTAGGTTCATGGTCGTAGTCAAGTAGTCTCGACGGATTTTCTTTGGTATGTAATCATATTTTTGAAACGACTTCAATAAAAAGAAGGTTTCGGTTGTATTTTTTTATTTTTGTTATTTGCACGTGAAAGGTAAAATTTAATCAAAATCAGTTCAGTAGTTTGCTGGAAAAAATATGTCATCCAAGTAAACGAAATTTCGATATTTTGCTTTCCCGTGACTTTCCAGTGGTGTTTACGAATTTCAAAAAATTATAAAGTACTTCTTATCGTGTCACTATTTTTTTTTTCATCATGACATTTCACACATCATCATCTGGTCCCAAAGTAAATCGAGCTTGTATTATGGGTACCACATTACTGAGACTGTACTTATATACCTTCTTTTTGTACATACATACATATTATTATCAGTCATGTGGTACTGATAACACAAGCTCTGCTTACTTTGGGGCCAGATGATGCTGTGTGAAATGTCCGGCATTATACTACGTGACCTGGCCGTTCTATTACGCACCCCCAACACGGGATTTTAAATAACTTTAAAGTATGATAATTAATAGAATTACATTTTAATTTCCAATCTGTCTGCGGCCGCGGGCGGATGCAACGTCCGCGGGTAAAACACCTACTTTTTCATTTTCCCAGTTTTCTACTTCTCCCGTTCCAGTTTATTTTTAACCGACTTTTTCAAAAAGGAGGAGGTTCTCAATTCGTCGGAATCTTTTTTTTTTATGTATGTTCACCGATTACTCGAAAACGGCTGAACCGATTTGAAAAAAATCTTTTTTTGTTTGAGGTTGTAAAATAAAAAATGTAAAGTCCCTTGTCAGGGCGCAAATTGTAAAATAAAAAATTTAAATAGGAGCCAATTGTAATATAAAAATTTTAAATACTACACTAGTTCCTGTTGAGGAAGCCAATTCTAATAACTAATTTTAATAGTAGTCTTTCAAGCGACAATTGTAATAATAAGAAAATTCAAATAGGGTCTCCTGTCAAATAAAAAGTTAAATTAAATTAAATGAAAAGTTCTCGGGCGTCAGACAGGAGGTATCCCAACTAATTAAATTAAACTTACCGCGGATAAACAGCCGTTGCACTGGATCTTCTAATCTCAGGTCGGGAAGCAAATGAAAGTCTAAATGGGTCATAGATGGTATAATTTTGTATGCTTGAAGTTTGTTTGATAGCTTATTTTAACTAGATCCTAAATTACATTTTTAACATTTCCTACGTTACCCTTGCATTTTTGTAAAGGAATAAATGTGCAATTTAAATACCTTGATGGTCCAGTCAATAATTAATTTTAATATACCGGAGCCCTCCACAAGGGAACATCCTGGGACACCTCCACGTGGCGTTGAGGTCTCGCTGTTGGGGTGTGTCCTGGAGCTCAGGTCCTCTTGGGGTGGCCCGGTATTGTTCTAATGTTTGTTCAAAGTCCAAAATGTGGGGGAGATGTGGGTGACTTCATCACACGCACTCCGTTGAAGAAAAAAATGTTTTAAATACAATTTAGAGTAATAAAAAAAAAACGCTATCGTCTCGCGTAGCTGGAACAAATTAATCACGATTATTAAACGTTGTAGGAATGTTCAAAGAAAACCAAAACTTGTAATAAAACCTTACCGTTTTTTTGCAATAATAGGCGTGCTGGGTTGCACAGCCATCTAAAAGGTGGTAGATTAAATCAATCCGCCTGAAACAACCATTTTCACAAATATCAATCTCGTGGCGTCATTACGAAGAAAGCAAAAATAAAAAAAAAATAAACTCCATTTAATTGGAAACTCACCGAAATAATTGTTCGGAGGATAATCCCGTGGCCTGGTGGAGACTTAGCGTCCTTTATAATGGCCAATTAACAAGAGATGCTTGTGAATTAAAGCGATCCCGTAATATCTGTTGAAGCTACATATCAACACGGTTGTCGGTCAGCAGAAAAGTGAAGGGAAATGGCGACCATCGAGCGATGAGAACCTATCGTCAGACCAATCAATCAGTCTAGAGTTGCCATCAAAAATAGTTCTAAAAAAAACACGGCAATAAAAACTGACCTCAAACAAATCGAACAATACTGAACGGATGTATCTGTCAAATATGCAAATACGTCATTACAAGGTATACTTCACAGGTGTCCCATATCAATTTTATCAAAATCGGTTGAGATGTCTCATTGGAGCGGTGCGTTTATTTGGCCTATCTATATTATATGTATACAAAATACATCTACTTTCCACTAAAAATTTATTATAGGCTCAAATTTCATTCAATGAAGTCGGTTTCTTTTTAGTTTTTAAAACGTAATTATTCAATATCATTACATTGCAGTGAAGTTAGCTTCAGTTAAACTGTTTGCCCTGCTTCGGAAACGAATTTTTTTTGTAGCTTAATCACGGCGATACGGCTGACCGGGTCGCATGAAAATTGCTATAGATGTAGTCGATGACTTGGTATTACATATACCTAGGCAATTTTTTATGCTATTTTCCACGCGTGTGAAGCTGCGGACAGATGGTAGTAATGTATATTTTAATTTTTAATTTATATTGCGTGACCCGAGAGCTGACTCCTATCTGGCGCCATTCAACGTGGCCGCCAGTGTCTAGGGAACACTGCTCTCTGTGATCTGGATCAGTTGATCTATAGATCGTTTTAAACGGTCCTTAGATAACTCAACTGTTTCACATGTATTTTATATGATTGTATATTATTCTGTACATTTCTATAATTATTTCTTTAAATAAACTTTATAATTTAGAAAAAAATTAGTGTTGTGTGTGAGTGAGCTGAATTCTCGCAACTAAAGTTAGAAACAAAATATAGTTTTATGGTTTGTTCTGCTTTTTTAAGATTAATCTGTCATTTGCACTTGCTACGAAGTAAGCGTAGATCGTACTACGCCGTAGTGACTATTTGATAATAGTAGAGTGCTCTAGTGACATTTATATCAATGATATAAGTTACATAGTGCAACGTTTCACGACTTTACTTAAATTGTATAGAATAGTACATATGCCTACGTGTTTTTCTAAAAACAATGACATACGGCTATGTAATCTTAAATGGCGGTTATAATCACATCCTTCGCACAATATAAATTATAGACTAGCTGTACCCGGCATGCGTTCTAATGCCACAAATTTTCTCACCGTTTAAACCTTCCCTGGACTACGACAAACATATCAACACCAAAATCAGCTAAATCAGTCCAGCCGTTCTCGAGTTTTAGAGAGACTAACGAACAGCAATTGATTTTTATTAAATAGATTAGTTTGTTTATAAAAACATGGTTATATACATTTTTAAATTATGCTTCAAATGCTTCTTAATATTAAAATCAAGGCCCGATAAGAGGAGCCATCGTTTTCAGATAAAAATAACCATTATGAGATACAAGTCGGGGTGGATGGTGGACCGCTGTCGATTTACGTTCTTGTAATAGAGCTCGATCGTCGCCACCTCCACAATTAGTAGCTAAAGGGTGTTTGTTTATAGGGGGTGCTGTAGGGTGACCAGGAATTGGGAAAAAATACTATTAAGAGTTGGAACGTAGTTCAGTTAGTGTAGAGTCATTTATATGTCATCCCAGTACTACTTGTTGCAAAATTTCTAAGTATCAATATAAATAAATAAATAATCCCGGACATTTCACACAACATCATCTGGCCCCAAAGTAAGCAGAGCTTGTGTTATGGGTACCACATGACTGATATACTACTTATATACTTTTTTTGTAAATACATACATATTATACATAGAAACATCCAGACCCGATACACATATTTACAGATCATACAAACATTTGTCCCGCGGCGGGAACCGAACCCGCAACCTTCTGCGTCTCAGTCAGACCTAAGCCCACTGCGCTACAGAGGTCGTCAATATGCAGAGTTCTATTTTAAATAGATGAATTAAAAAACGCAGGACAATTTCCTGCGAACTAATCGAGTTTATATAGTTAAGTATGTATATTTTTTTTGGCAAAAATGTAGTATACATTTTGATAAACACGGGCTTTACTCACGTATTATTATTACAAGCTATTCGGAGCCAGCTACAAGCTAATTTCAGACTGCTTTTGGTGGTTTCTAGCCCGATTAGCTGGCAAACGAGGATGCTTTGAATTTTTTTTTAACTTCTGTAGTGATAACTTCTTATGGGAGGGTAAACCGCTTCGTTACGTAACGCGTTACAGAGCCAGTCAGTCTGGCTTCCCTTTCTCTCACGCATACGGCAGCGGTATGCAGGCTCCACCTCTCTCTCTCTCTCTCTCTCTCTCTCTAACCCACAGCACTAGTTAGATTAGTTTAAGTTATCACGTCTGTCGCGTGTCCCGGGACGCACACGTTTTTTTTGACGTGACAATGTCAATCGATGAACGCCGGCTGCACAACAAAAAAATATAAATAAATTGAAGTAGTACCTATATCAGTCATGTGGTATAACACAAGCTCTGCTTACTTTGGGGCAAGATGATTCTATATTAAATGTTCGTCATAATTATTATTATAACGCCAATAAACCGAACAAACACTTTTGCCCAGAATAAGAAAAGTTACGTAATAAAACAATCTTAAAAGTAGGTATTATTCAAATAGTCGTGTTTGGTCACCCCCGGGTTTGACGCCGCGGGGTCTCATCTGAACCGCTTAACGGGAGCAATCTGATGCATAAACTGCGATTATTGTCTTTTTATTACAATATTTAATTCTACGCATTTATTGGCGAGAATAAAAAGAGATAACTGAATTTATTGACAGCTCGTAACTCAGTCAATTGAAGACCATTAGTGTGTTACTCATTTTGTAAAATTATATAAATTCTAGGATTCAATAATGTAATACTATAATAAAAATAAATTAAATTAATGACGTAACTAATATAGTAATGTAAATTTACGAATTTATTAAAACTTTTTTCGAAAAATTTCGAACAGAGGGCAGATGATAAAATGTAAATTATTTACATTGAAGATACAGGTACATTTAAAATAATCTAAAAAACAAACTACCAGAACAGATTACCTATCCCCGACTAATTGTTGTGTTGATATGTGTTGAGTGACCTGGATGACCGAGCAACGCACGGTATAAAACACGGATAAAACGTTTTCTTAAAAATAACCTAACTAGTTCGATTGATCACCCCCGAAACCATCCGCATACTAAATTTAATGAAAATCGTTGAATACATTATACATATATACAATAATTGCTCGTTTAACGGTATAAGATACGTATAAAAACTTATAAGTAGGCCTCAACTCTCATGGCACCAACCTAACAAATTTTGGCTAAAATTAGGTTTAGAACTGTCGAATGAAACTTTGGTATTATGCAGTTACCAACTTATCCTAATTTAATTAAGCGTTTAATTTAGTTAGATGGTACCAACCGATTAAGTTTTACAAATGCTATGACTAACTTAAATATATTTAAGACAATTCCTAATTTTAGAAAGGAACCAACCGAATTGCCACCATTATATCAGGCATCGTCAACATAATACAAGTTATGTTTAGTTTGGGGCTAGATGGTGTTGTGTGGATTGCCACCAATATTTATTATTATTTATTCATATATAACTTTCTTATCATTTTCTCATTTTCTAATCATGTTTACCTAATTATGTTATTGTATAACGATTCATGATACCTAATTGCAAAAAATTTTTTTCAATCTACAAAATATCTATTTTACAAAATAGCCATTACCTATCGGCATACTACAACAAAAAATTCCATTTTCTATACTTAATATGTGGATAATACTGAGCTACGATATTAGTACTAATATGTATATTACTATTTATCTAACACTAGCAACCCGCCCCGGTTTCGCACAGGTGCAATGCTGATACTAAATATACTACAGAATGGTTCAGCCAGCGTTTGCAATATAAGCGCAAAATAAAAATGTGTTTATTTACAACATCACATTAGAAACCTCCAAAATTATCAGTGTTTCTCTACTATGTTATGCATGTATTACATATAAACCTTCCTCTTGAATAACTCAATTAAAAAAAGAAACCGCATCAAAATCCGTTGCGTAGTTTTAAAGATCTAAGCATACATAGGGACAGACAGACAGCGGGAAGCGACTTTATTTTATACTATGTAGTGATAATACTATAAATTAAGCCTGTTTATTATCCCTAAATAAATAGAATAGAAAATATAAGGAATCATATTATGTATGTACATGTTCAGTAGTAATGTAAGCGTTTTATCAATCATCTGGTACAAGCTAAAGAACACGCTTGCTGAGATTGGGGTTAGATGGTGCTGTACGAAATTACCACCAATATTTATAACGAGTTGCTGCCCTTGGCTTTGCACGCGTACCTACGGAGATAAAAGTAGCATTGGTAAATCCAGATCTTAATCTATATATACCTATATACTTGGTATAGACCAAGTTTTATCTAAATCTGTTCGGCCGTTTGAGCGTAAGCAAACAAACACACACGTTCAAACTAGAGTGTGATGAATTAAATAAATAAATAAAATAAATAATCCCGGACATTTCACACAGCATCATCTGGCCCCAAATTAAGCAGAGCTTGTGTTATGGGTACCACATGACTGATATACTACTTATAAACTTTTTTTTTGTAAATACATACATATTATACATAGAAACACCCAGACCCGAAACAAATACTTGTAGATCATACAAACATTTGTCCCGCGGCGGGAATCGAACCCGCAACCTTCTGCGTCTCGGCTGGAACTTAGCCCACTGCGCCACAGAGGTTGTCAAATTGCGATTTTTGATCACTGCGTAAGTGAGTACAGTGAAAACATTACGACTATCTAGATATATCTAGATCAATATAGATTGGCGGAATAGAACTTAATATTTATCCATCCATTTAATGTATTGTAATGTATTTCCGCAAAGTCACGCTGAGTACAGTTACTTCAAAATAGCTAATGTGTGTGCGCTTAACAGTACTCTTAACAGTGATTTTTTTTCAGAACCTGAAAAAAAATCACTTCAGCTCTTTAACCCTTTCACCACACTGGTTTGTAATACCTAGTGCCACGATAAGAAGAAGTAGAAGGTTTGGTACGAATAACGAACACGAGCGACATAGAGCGGAACGCGGTTCAAACTCTCCCTGATGAAGATTCTCTAGCTAGATGAATCGAACCCGTAATTCTTAAAATTTCTAGTAGATGGTTATCAATATGCTAGTTAACGAACCAAATCAAAAATAAATACAGTATTTATTTAATAAAATCACAAGGATCACTTTAAATCGTCGACATGTACCAAACCCAGAATCGACATAAACTCGGATCTCTACAGCGGACTCCCACGAAGTCTTCGAATCTAACGCATGTCATGGGTCCGACTGTGTACAATAAGCTCCCAGAAAATGTTGAATCTAACGCATGTCATGGGTCCGACTGTGTACAATAAGCTCCCAGAAAATGTCGAATCTAACGCATGTCATGAGTCCTACTGTGTACAATAAGCTCCTAGAAAATGTCGAACTAACGCATGTCATGGTTCCGACTGGGTACAATAAGCTCCCAGAAAATGTCACAGATGCCACAAATATGGCCATTTTTAAAAAATACCCGTAAGTACCCGTAAGTATTTATAATAATGTGTTCTGATCGCGTAAGTTTAAAAAACTTCATTTTTAAAAAAGGCTGAAACGCTGGCTTATCGTGAAAACTTTTTATTGCTATGGCGAGTATATAGATTATAAATTACCTAAAATAGTATGTTCCTAAGCTGATTCATTTTTACCAATTGTATTAGGCAGGGCGCAAACGTGGACACTTTTGTGTCTTGTGTCAGATACAAGCTACCGATGAATATTTGATTTCTATAGAACAGTATGAAATCATACACTCCCTCCATACGTATACATTTTTGTGCCCAGTTGCTCCCAATTAACACTATTCATTGACGATCAAAAATTGTTCGTTGTCGGTAACTGGAAACTAAAAGTCGTCAGTTGAAGACACAAGCAACATTAACAAATTTCCTTACAATTGAACTTACTGAGCTTCCTTATCGACGTCCATCGTGAGACTGATGGAAAACTAGCACCGAATTGTACCAGTGGCCAGTAGAAGCAGCGGGCGACTGTGTCCGATCACCGCTACAGGACACAGCAACTACGGTTCCCTGTGTGCGTGTGCCGTGTCGGCAACAAAAAGTGTCTACGTTTGCGCAGCGCCGTCTTAATTATTATTTATGCGTGTTTACTTTTCGATATACTTTTTACTTTTACCTTTGACTTATAATCAAATTATCAATAAATAACTATTATGACTCATAATACTATTATTATCATGCTAGTGAATCTAGGTGCCGGTCCTCCTAACCACAGTTCAAGGAAAATCCGGCAAGAAACTCGTCTGGTCTTAACACCTAGTAAGTGACTATATTTTATATCCTCTCACAAGTTACTTTCATCAGAATCTGACATCTGGCCCTTTGTTACTTCAAGTGTTTATTCGTCGATAATCGAGTGTTTCGGATTAAAGTACCCTCTGTTTTTGAAGACTCGCTTCGGTAGCTTTTCGAGGACTTTGAGCACATGTCGTCATTCACTTTCATTTAGTTCATCGTTCACTTTCATCTGTGTTATGAATAGCAATTGGTTTTAATGCCACTGTTCAGAGAACATTTAAAATTTAGTTTAAATCTTTACTTTTATGATCTTTACGTTCTAATACCTTTAAACAAGCAATTCTTTTATATATATATATATATATATATATATATATATATAAAAATATATATATATATATATATATATATATATATATAATCTAATCTCGGAAACGGTTCCAACTATTTTCATGAAATTTAGTATGCAGGGGGTTTCGGGAGCGATAAATGGATCTAGCTTGGTTTCATTACTAGGAAACGTCGTTTTATCCGTGTTTTATACCGAGCAAAGTCATCTAGGTACGAAATTATAAATAATGCTGGACATTGCACACAGCATCATCTAGCCCCAAAGTAAGCAGAGCTTGTGTTATAGAAACCTCATGACTTATATACTACTTATGTACTTTTGAAAATACATACGAATTATTTATAAAAAACACATAGACCCGAGTGTTTTTTATATGATATCATACAAACATTTGTCCCGCGGCAGAAACCAAACCCGCAACCATTTCGGTCACTGTCGGGCAATCGCCAACTGCGCCGCAGAGGTCTTAAGGACCATAAAGCAGTACTATATTTATTTAAAAAAATTACTTACTCATTAAAAAAAATTGGTTGTCTGTAAAGTTGGTTTACGGACGATAATTTTACGTGATAACGTCATAAAAAAACATTGATGAACCGATCGTGCCTCTCTATCGCTTGTTCCGCGCTCTCGCTTGCACGCTCGGCTCAGGCAGAACGTGACACTTTTTCGTGCGTACAGCCGGCGTTCATCGATTTATAAGACGTTATCACGTCATTAATAAAATGGGTCAATTTGTTTTTTTTTTAGTGTAAGTAGTATTAGTATTTAATTGTGTGTACCTTACTTATTTTGTGTGTGTAATGTTGTGTCAAATAAAGTTTTTATCTATCTATCTATCTATCATTGCTCATTCTAGAATTTCAAAGGAGATTGACCATAAATGTATGGTGTGCGGTCTGAACCACCTAGTTTCTCACAGGTTGCAAATCTGCCACGGCCTTACTTACAAACCCCTTCTAAACTTGAACACTGTCTAAACACTACTTAAAATTCGCCATATCACTATTTTACAAAAATATATGGCACTATTTTAAACAGTGGTTAACTTTTGACAGGATTATTTTCGGTCGTCTTGCAAAGGAAACATTGCGCTCTTATATTATTAATTTTTTTACAGGTATTTCCGGTTTTATTCGTAATTTTGGAATTTTTATTTAAATAGAGCTATTGATGTGGTTATTGATGTGAATAATTGGAATAAAAGCTGTGTTTCTTTGTAATTCAAGCTAAAATAATCCGTACAATTATTTTATATGAAAGACACCATCATTACTAAAATAATATAAACGTGAAAGTTTCTATGTATGTTTGTTACTCTTTCGCGCAAAAACTACTGAATGGATTTTAATGAAACTTTACAATAATATAGCTTATACATCAGAATAACACATAGGCTATAATTTATAAAGATATTGTGTGAATTGTCCAAAATATAACGATAAGTGTCTAGTAAGTAGGAAAAAAATCTGCCATCTGCAAGCTATTCTGGCGTGCGCTGCAAAAACCGTTAGAATAACACGAAGTACTAATCCTGCGCAGACGAAGTCGCGGGCACCAGCTAGTTTTATATAAAATAACAAATGACGAACATCTAGATAATATTTTATGACACCATACTCATAATACTCATCATACACATAAACACTTAACATTGGAAAAATTACGTTATTATGACACATGCCATTGACGAAGAAGAAATTTTGACAGAAGTTGAGAGTCATTTATAAGTAAGGCCGCCATTGTTTTAATAATGTCATGTTTATGTATTACTGGAACGACATTTTGGATATATCTGGGTAGCTATGTTTTTCTACAGCTCAAAGCACGAGTATTTTCCAATTAACTTTAATCCGGAATGCTATGGGGTTAAAATAAAATACAAAACAAATTATGCCATTGTTTTATTTTAAAAATAACTAAAAATTTGCAACATTATTTTATCTATAGTCAAACAAAATTATAAAATTACAACAGCTAACATAAATGTAATATCAACAATAAATTCACATAATATACAAACAATTAGGTCTTAAAAAACGTATGTCGGTGGAAACTTAAATATAACTAGGTACATTATTGCTGATAAATCTACATAAATCACAACAAAAATTGTTTAGTTAACGAACAAGTTACAATTTAACTTAGTCTAATATTTATAATAGTTATATTATCTAATTATAAATGGTGTTATATTTACGAAACGTTGTCATTATTATTGCTCTCGTAAAGTCAACTAAATAAAAGGTCTATCTTATAATAAAACATTAGCTAATTTCACTTTTAAAACTTTCGTGAGTTGTACTATCAATTTTGATAAATACGGGCTTTACTCATGTATTATTTTGTCGAAGGATGCACTGACACTGTTTCGATTCATCTAGAGAATCTCATCAGGGTGAGTTTGAGTGCGAACCGTGAACACTCGCGGCAACTCACGGACCGCGGATCAAACTCATCCTGATGGAGATTCTCTAGATGAATCGAGTGTCAGTGCCTCCATCGACAAAATAATACATGAGTAAAGCCCATGTTTAGCAAAAATCATTAGCTAATTGTTTAAATCTATTGCCATTTTTTGTTAATTGACATTACAATGTCAATGGCTCACACTTTAAAGCCACGTTAGGTAATTGTTTGGTTGTAAGATAGACATAATAACATAATACATAATAACAAAAACAAATATGTACTTATTAAATAGATAACTATTTACATATTCATGATTATTGAAGGAATATTTAATAGTATTCATTTTATGATAAGTTTACATATATACCATTAATATAACTACATAATACATATGAGAGATTGATGGTTATTAATGATTACTTTTATGTAATCAGAACTTCAAGTAGATTCAGTAGTGCAGATTTTCATTTCCTAATTCGTACTTGAGTTATTTTGAGTTAGTGCAGTATATACAAAATTGACGCAAAAATTTCTAAACATCATCTAATAATTAGTATTGTATTTTCTATGATATGTGACCTATTCATAATCTGAGACGAAGCTTCTGAGAAGTTGGCAATACTAGATGATAAGTCTAGAAAAAATTGTCAAACATGATTTATTTAATGTTTCCTCGAGTCCTGTCCCTTTTTTTACACATTTTTAACCAAATCACGCACCAAATCCACAATTCCGTTTTCAGTCTTGTCCAGAACCATAACTAAATGATCATTATCCTTTAACACAGCATTTCACTTCAGTTTAAAATCCAGAGTCCTGAGTGCACTATAGTATTCTCAGTCTTACACACTGTCCGGGGTATTGCTCTCTCGCTCAACCTCCACAGAGGTAGAGGGGCGCTCCCAATGCGACGGCCAGGCCCTCGCTGGGAGCGCCAGCGGCCTTCATATAACGTGCTGAGGAGGCTCCTCGTCACTCTTCATGAGGACATACGCCAGCGGGCGTTTGACGTCAGCAGGGGGGGAGGGGGTGCGACGGGGGGGACACCCGCAAGGGGACAGGGCGCTGTTGTAGAGAGCGCTGCTGTAGAGAGCTCCACCGTACAGTGCCTGTTGATGAAGATATTTATTATAGTTTTCAAATGCTAAGTTTCGAGTTTGTGAGTGCAAGGAGTATGATTACGTATGAAAACGTATGAAAACGTTTTCATCCATTTTCAAATCTTTATAAGCTTATTGGAACGAAGTTCCTTATCGCGGATTGGCGAGGGGACCTAGCCGAGAAAAAATTTAACGCGTTACGATAAATTGTAAGAGAAAGAGAGAATGCAGGAGACCGATAACTAGTCTCCCACATATATATATATATATATATATATATATATATATAATATGTCTCCCACATACATATATTTATATATATATATATATATATATATATATAGTTATTTATTGCATCAATAGCATTTGGGTAGCATAGCATATTGCATATTGGGTAGCGAGAATAAGAACGTGCTATGCCAACCCTGCATATGAAAGAGACTTCGTTCTAAATCCTTTCCTAGTACACCTTTACGCGCCAGATACCCTCCTGATTTCAAATGTGTACGTCCAGTGGATTAGGCTGTGCGTTATCAGTCAGTAAGTCAGGGCATAGGTTCGTATTTATGTCCACTCTCCTCTATTGCTCGTCCTCTCGGCATCCTTTCACTCCTTTCTTGCTCATACCATCTTTCACACAGTATGTCTAACTTTTAATAGGTATACTGCTTCCGATATAATCTATCCACATTTAAATAAATCAAAATAAAGATAAAAATCTCTCCATACTCCAGGTCCTAAAAATTAACCATTTTTAGCTTCAAAAGCTAAAATGGCTACCTACACGTTTTCAAAACATAATCTGACGTACTCGTATAAATTAACAGTATTATTGAATTTTTGTAATGGATAAACTCAAAAACTATAAAACCGATTTTAAAATTATTTTACATAGAGAAGCTACAGAAGGGAAGCATTACCAGTGAGTAACAGTGGCTATATTTTTTTACATAAAAATTAGTACCCTCTATGAAAATTGCAATAATATAACCCAAGGTATCAAAATTTTGTTTCTAGTCTAATAATGACTAGAAACAAAATTTGGCATGCGTTGCGAAAACTCATGTCCTTACATAAAATTAATGTAGGAACTACATCCGAGTATTATACTAACTGATAATTATGTAGGTACCCTCAATAATAACGTATTAAAAACTAAAAAGAAAACCGACTTCATTGTATATAATTTGAGACCATAAAATTATTATTTTTTGAAATTTTTAGTGGAAAGTAGATTTTGTTTATATATAATATGTATCTATATAATATGGGTAGACCAACTAAACGCACTGCTCTGCACTGCACGTAACTAAAATATCATCGATGTATACAATTTTTAGATTTTTGATGTTAGTTTAAGAACCGCTTGACCGATTTCTATATAAATTTAATGGGACCACCTGGGAAGTATACCCTTTAAAACAAAAAAATAATTTTCCAAATCGGTTCAGGCATCTTTGAGTAATCGGTGAACATACGAGTACATAATAAAAAAAAAAGATTCCGACGAATTAAGACCTTTTTGGTGAAGTCGGTTAAAAATACGAATTCATTAACTTGGATGCTATATTTTTTCAGCAATATTGATTTTAAAATCAATCTACTGAATTTTGATCTATCTATCTATATATCTATAAAAAGTCTTTATGTGAAAGATTATACTTACCGATTGGTGCCATAGACACCAGTCTATGGCACCAATCGGTAAGTATAATCTTTCACATAAAGACTTTTTCAAATCGGTTCTTAAAAGACGTAGTTATGAGGTAACAAACATAAAAAACAACTGAATTGAGAACCTCCTCCTTTTTTTGAAGTCGGTTAAAAAATGATGCAAGGCTATACTTATATCTAACTAAGTATTAAAAAAAGCAATTTTCTTAAAAGGGTTACAAAGTTTTTGCTTCACGTATTAATATATAGTTAATAATAATAATAATACCGGATATTTCACACAGCATCATCTGGCCCCAAATTAAGCAGAGCTTGTGTTATGGGTACCACATGACTGATATACTACTTATATACTTTTTTTTTGTAAATACATACATATTATACATAAAAACACCCAGACCCGAGACATATACTTGCAGATCATGATCATACAAACATTTATCCCGCGGCGGGAATCGAACCCGCAACCTCTGCGTCTCAGCCGGACCTAAGCCCACTGCGCCACAGAGGTCGTCAATACATAGTTAATACATACGCGTGATGAAAGTCTAGGACGTTTGTAAATTATAAAAACATCAGCATTGTAAGTACCTGCATATAATTTACCTGTAGATGAGCTAGCTCTGCAGCCAGCTTTCCATCATCACTCGGTATCTTCGCGAACGGGTAGAAAGGGTACGGCAGAGGCGGGAACAGAGCTCTGCCGAGATCTGGTTTATCCATCATATGGTGAGGCATGGGCAGTTGTGACATCGGATGGGGCACTTGAGGGGCTACCAGTCTGGGTACGGGAGCCATCAGGCTACCGATCCCGAAGCCGAATTTAGGCTCTTTCTTGACGAGAGCTTTCGGCTTTCGTCGTGGACGGTATTTGTAGTCTGGGTGCTCTTTCATGTGAAGTGCTCTGTGGAGGGATTATACAATTTAGTTCATGATATGTATAATAATAATTAAAAGCAGACTGAAAAGATGTAGATGTAATTTCCAAATCCACACTAATGTTATTACTGTTTTCGCTACTTCCGTGTCTGGAAGTAGCACATGCTGAGATAAAACCTTATTGGACACACTATTTGATAGTTGATAGGTTCGCGAGAAGGGCTCATTTTTACGTTTGGTTGTATCTACATACTATGTTGTTATTTTGTGTTTGTATAAATTTTCCCTTGGGGCCTATTTTTAATCTTTTTTTATTTTTGTTTCCTCATACATAACTCATTAATTTATTAACTAAAACTAATATTTTTTCATGTGAAAATATACTTTCCGATTGGTCCCATACACATTTCATCAAAATCGGTTTAGTACTTTGGTTTTGAAATCAAAATAGATGGAAAAAGATGTCATCCCAAGTAAACAAAAATTTTTTTTTTTTGTTTTCTTGTGAGTGGTGTTGTGGTGTTTCCGCTCTTGTTTACTCTTACGTTTTGTGTGTGTGCTAAATAAATATATTTTCTTCTTTTTTCTTCAAATTCGAAAGTGACTCTGTCAGTTTGTTTGTTTGTTACCTTTTGACGGCTAAACGGCTCAACAGATCTCGATGAAATTCGATAAAGAGATAGATTATACCTTAGGGTAGGTAACTACGTGTGCGAGACCGCGAGCAGCAGCTAGTAATATTATAAATCTCTATAAAATTATAGACTTTATATATCTGTTGGTTTGCTTGTTACCTTTTCACGGCAAAACGGCTGATCAGATCTTAATAAAATTTGGTAAGGAGTACGTGTTGTACCAACATAAAAATACAATATAGTATTTTTATGTTGGTACAACACGTGCGAAGCTACGGGCAGAAACCAGTTGTTTAAAATTGTCTAGTAAAAATGTCCTGCAATCAAATAAAGCACCTCCCTATGTTCGTTTATTTCCTGGCCCACAACAAGTTATCATGAATTGCCTGATTATGTTTATGCAAATGAGCAATAATTCCAAATAAAACGCGACAGTGCGACATAACATTATTATTTATGCAATAAAGCGTGCAATTGTTAAGTACAGCCACCCTTAAAACAACAATGTCGACTCAACAATGTGCGGATTATTGCATTGTGTTGGTCACAATCGGGTATCATTTGCCCCATCACTATGTACAAATCCTCGCTCACAGCACTGAGTTCAACTCCATTGTGATAAGAGTCGGTTTCGATTGCGAGCTCGGGTTGTTATGGCGTGATAGTGCCGCGCCAGCATTCGAACCTGCGTCCGATTATGCGCGCATTGTGACGGAATCGCGCGATTGTCAGCGAGACGATTGTAATTATTCGAGTGGACGCAGAGAGCTGAGGTTTTCGATCACTGTTTGTGTACGGACGACTGCAATAGAGATATCCATTTGAATGCTGCATGGAATATTTTTGTTTTCAAATAATTTTTGATGACTTTTTTGCATAGCAAACAGCTTCCAATAACATAACTTGCCTTCTTAAGATATAGGTTTTTAATTTCGTAATTAAGAACTTTATTTCCATCATTATAATCCGTCTCAGTTCCAGTACCATTAATGGTACAAATGTGACTCAATGTCTTATTGACCGCCATTACTAGGACTCTCGTAAGGTGAAAGAAAACACAATGAGGAAACCGGCATGTCGTAGAAATTAAAAAGTGAAGTCATGTATCGAGTACACGAAAGAAACCACTGAGGCCACTTTAACCTTTTCAACACACTGATTAAAAATGACTAGAGACACGATAAGAGAAAGACAAAAAAAAACTTGCACTCCGTGAGTGCCGACAGAAGTGAAAACTTATTTTGGCGCAATAGACATTTTTTAGATGGGTACTAGGGTTATTGGGTTATTGGGTTATGAATTGCATTTTATTTATGAATTGTATTTTATTAGTTATTAGAAATATAAAAATATATTTAATATTCGTTTATGTTTTTGTTCAGAATGTAGATAATATATCAAAGAACCTAACTCAGTAAACTTCTCCATACAAAAGTAGACTGTAAACATGTGAATTAAGGTTTATAATCAAATGGGGCGAGTGCGGCAGCCGGCTGCGTCTCGGTAACGGTATCGCGAGTCCACAGGCTTTACCTCATCTAAAAATATGCGTACCGCGCCAAAAGAATTTTTCACTTCAAAAACTAATTTGTTATTACCAACTTAAGTGCTCTTGCTGTACTAGTACTAGGCACACAGAACTGCCAAGAGGTCACATACAGCTAAGATTTTAGTATCAAATTTACTTTCTTTGATTTTTTTTATTGTCTTATTTTAAGTAAATTGTGAACATCTTAAAAACCTTGCTAGGTTTGACAACAATACAAAAAAGAAAAATATTCCTCAATAAAATTGAGGTTATTATAAAGATGCTAATGTTAATTTAATAATAAAGATAAGTTAAATTAATAATGGTAAAGTGGTTAGGCACACAAAAAAAATGTCGGCCGTAACACTGGGCTGCCTTTACATACATACAATACAATGCACATTCCTATCTCCGATGTCTAAACAAATTGATTTTAGTTTTTATGAGTAAAGTACTTTGTTCAGTGGTTATTTGTTCAGTGAACGGTACACTATTAGTGTTTACTTATATATTACTTACAAGCTGTTGCCCACGACTTCGTCCGCATTTTTTTTTCTGAATTGTAGCTTAAATCTTTCCCCAGGATGCAATTTATCTCCTTGCCAAACTATAAGTTTCAAACCAATCACACCCACTAACCATTAAAAAGTTTTCATACAAACATTCACACCCCAGTTTACTCCTTTAAGAGAGTTATTTTGAAAAATCCTGTAACACGTGTCAATTTATTTTGAATTTTAATTATTCAAATTAAGACGCGATAAAAAGTTTTATACATTAGTTTTCACCCCTTTTTACACTCTTAAGGGTTGAATTTTAAAAAATCCCGCTTAGTGGGTGATTTTGCTATAAAAGGAAGCTACCTTCCAAACTTAAGCTTTCTAGCTTCAGCGGTTTCGGCTTGGCGATGATGAATCAGTCAGTCAGTCAAGTTAAGCTCTTTTATAGGTATATTTATTTATTATTTAATCCTTTATTGCATAAATAAATATAAATGTACAATAGGCGGGCTTAATGCTTAGAGCATTTTCTACCAGCCAACCTGCAAGGTAGAGAAAATAAATAGTAGGCGTGCTAACTTAATCTAAGAATAAGGAAAAATAATACTTAAAGACAAAAGTTATTTAAATTACATAATTTAATTAAATACATTTATTTTAAAAATAAACTCCTAAAAATAAAATTAATATATATATTTCATTTCATTTCATTAAATTTCATTTCATTTCATTAAATTTCATTTCATTTCATTTCAATATTACAATAAGTAAAATATAAAATAGATATTATATTCATAGTAAAATATAGCAATAAATAAGATACATTAAAAAATACATACAATAACAATTATCAATTTCAACAATACAGAACATGTTGAAGATAAATATATAAAACATAGTACGAGTGACGAGTTCAGTAGTGAAACCGAGCATCGAGCAAGCGCTCGGCTGAGAAACAAGGGGATGAGGGACATTATAGTGTATACCTATAAGACTAAACTAGAACCAAAGAAAGCTTCTAGTCTTAAACTTTTCTCAGAAAGTATTGGTAGACAAGTTTTTTAAACAATGGTTTACTGAGTGCAGATTTTAATTTAGGTGTATATCAAACAGTTTCATAATAATTAAACTTCTGATATTAATTTTGGAATTTTATTTTTGAATATGTAATATGTAGTTATGCATGATTCGCTTGAATCGGATAATTTGAGCTTTTATAGGAATATGTACTAGGAACACAAAGTCACGAAGAGGTCACCTAAATAGAAAACTGAGTTCAGATCTCACAAAGTATGACGCAGTAGATATATTATTACTAAAGATACGTCGTGGAATTAAAATCAATGAATACCAATACCAATTCTTGAAAATACAAAATTGAGTTCATCGACCCCATTATCAATTACTGTAGGTACCATCCAAATAAACAAGATAACGCTAGGAAAACACAATATCTTGGCCAAGAAAAAACTGTATCTCCCCCCGATAAGTTTTTTGGTGCGATATTTTTCTTCGGGCTTAGCTAATCGAATTCGGTAAATAGTGATATCATTCGATAGGAACTGTTTGGTTATTGAGTAAGATACAAATAGGGATGTGTATGTGGTGGGGAATAAAGAGTAGCTGTTCTGAGTAAACACACACAATACAGGAAATCGATTTGAATAAAAAAAACAATTTTTAATCTTTACCGAACCTTTCTGTCCCTACCAACACTTACCGGTTCATGCGAGGTGCCTGAATTTCATTTTTATCCGACTTCAAAAAAAGGAAGAGGTGCTCAATTCGGGTATGTTTCTTTTTTTTTAAATGGGTGGTAAATTAAAACACCTTTCTCCACCATTAATGAATTGATTTGAAAAATATTATTTATGTAAAAAAATATACTTTCCGATTGGTCCCATAGATATTTCATCAAAATAGGTTTAGTAGTTTAGTTTTTAAGTCAAAATAGCTGGAATAAATATATCATCCAAGTAAACGATATTTAGTATTTTAGTATAAATGAATTCGGTTTTTGTTTTACTTTTTAAAATGTAATTATCATCGTATATACGAGTGTGTATTAATCTGACGCTAGGATTCAGGTTATAATTTAGGATACCCATATTAACGCGATAATATTTTTTTGTGAATGATAGATCTAGCCCAACACTAAGCAAAGCTTGTAGGTACTATGACGACAGAGGTATGACGACCTCTGTGACATTGTAACTAAGGTATGGGTTCGATTCCCGCCGCGGGACAAATGTTTGTATGATCTGAAAGTATTTGTCTCGGGTCTGGGTGTTTCGATGTATAATGTATGTATTTACAAAAAAAAAGTATATAAGTAGTATATCAGTCATGTGGAACCCATAACACAAGCTCTGCTTACTTTGGATCTAGATGATGTGTGAAATGACCGGCATTATTATTATAACTATTATATTATTACTATGGGAACCAGATGATAGATATAACACTTTTCTATGTATATTTTTAAATACATACTTATGGCATGATACCCAGACACAGAACAGACAGCTTATGTTAATCACAGAAATTTCAAACATTTGTGTTTGACAAATATTTCTGGAAGAGAATCGAACCTAGAGCCTACAGCGCAGAAGAGCTGTCTGGGCCAACTGAGCCAGTCTCCAGTCTATAAATAAAAAAATAATGAATAGTTAGATTCTCGCATCACGCACCACAGTTCAAAGTCTCGAAATTCTTTTCTATCCTTATTTTAACTAAAAAATACTATTTGTTATATAAAATAATTACGTTTTAAAAACTAAAAAGAAAACCGACTCATTATATGAAAGTTGAGCCTATAATACATTTTTAATGGAAAGTAGATATATTATGTATATATATAATATGGCTAGGCCAAATAAACGCACCGCTCCAATGAGACAGCGAGGTATCGAAGTACATGAAAACATCATCGATGTATACAATTTTTAGATTTTCGTTGATTTTTCAGCTTAACCGATTTTGATAAAATTTATATGGGACCATCTGTGAAGTATACTCTTTCAAACAAAAAAAGAATTTTTCAAATCGGTTCAGCCGTTTTCGAGTTATCGGTGAACATACATAAAAGAGAACCTCCTCCTTTTTGATAAAGTCGGTTAATGAGTTTTAATCACTATATATGTTTTTCTATATAAATGTATGTATTGATAAAAATAATATATAAGTAGTATATCAGTCATGTGGTTCCCTTAGCACAAGCTCCGCTTACTTTGGGGCCAGATGATACTTTGTGAAATACAAATACAAAAAACAAAATGTTTTATTTCACAAATAATTATTGTAAGTAACATAGTAAGTGATGCTTTGGTTTCTGTGTTAGTTTACACTGTTTTACAGAAAACAAGTTCAGAAATATCTATACCTATAAAAGAGCTTAACTGATTCATCATCGCCGAGCCAAAACCGCTGAAGCTAGAAAGCTGAAATTTGGAAGGTAGCTTCCTTTTATAGCACAACCACCTACTAAGGAAGGATTTTTTGATATTCAACCCCTAAGAGCGTGAAAAGGGGTGAAAACTAATGTATAAAACATTTTAACGCGTGGTGCGATTTCCTTGAAACTGTAAAAAATAAAATGCAAAATAAATGGTCATGATGATAAATGATAAATGGGCGAGCAACAGCTAGTCTATATATATAAAAGGCGATGGATGTATGTATGTTCCCTATACTTACCCTAGTTCGAAACGACTGAACCGATTTCGACGAAATGTTTAGGAAATCTTCAGATTGGCCTAGCGGGTGATCCTGTGAAGTTTAGTAGCGATCAAGAGAACTTAGGAATGGCGTGCGAAACCGCGGGCAAAAGCTAATATATTATGATATAGTATAGATTTATTTCTTTTGGATTGTTCTCAATGTATCTTGCTTTGTTTACGTAATATCTGATTTTGTTTTAGGTCTTTATGTAGTTTGTGGAAATCGTCGATTGTATGTCTCTATTTCTCCTGCAGTGCAGGCTTGCGTATGGGGACCATTAGTTCATTTTGAAAACACTGTATTTTTATTTTCATGGTAAAAAAATGAATTTGAATTTGTATTTGCATAATCAAAAAATTGCATATGAACATATCCAGCATATTTATCTTATAAACCTTCAATATCTGAGTGACTATCTGCGGATATGTTTAATCGGTTCAATATAAGCAGAGTCGTGAATCATTGCATTTAGTATCTGGTGTCATTGACATAAAGGTCACTATAGCACTCTACTATGCCTGTAAAGATTATTGTCGTAAGTAATCCACCAAAGTGTAAACTTTAGTAATTTTCAATATGAATAAAAATAGAGAATGTTCCTTTTCCCCAACTAAATAAACACTACATCGATACCCAACGATCAAATAAAGGCGATAAAAAGATATCAATTCAAACAGAGGAGTGCCTTTTTGACCATTGTTGACCGATAAGCATAAGGAATAAATAAAGAATTGAGATATCAATAGGCTGTGAAGCAATGTATTTGAATGGAAAGTATTGAGAATTTTATTTAAATACTAGCTGTACCCGGCATGCGTTGCAATGCCACAAATTTTCTCACCGTTTAAACCTTCCCTGGACTACGACAAATATTTCAACACCAAAATCAGCTAAATCAGTCCAGCCGTTCTCGAGTTTTATCGAGACTAACGAACAGCAATTGATTTTTATTATATAGACTAGCTAACCCGGCAAACTTCGTACCGCCTCAGAATCAATAAATAAAAAAGCAAGCATTTTTTCATATTTACTCACCTTTTAAACCTTCCCTGGACTTCCACAAATAATTCAAAACTAAAATTAGCCAAATCAGACCAACCGTTCTCGAGTTTTAGCCAGACTAACGAACAGCAATTGATTTTTATTATATAGATGAACTCGTTTTGTTCCAATATGAAACACAGTTATTTAAAGAAATGCAGAAATGTACAGACTAACATAAATTACATGTGAAACGGTTGAACTATATATGAACCATCATGGTTTTGTTTGAACATAATTTTCACTCAAACCGGGATATTTACCATGATATTATATGGTTTTTCTGCTTGCCGATATTTCGACACAGTTGCCTGCGCCATGATCACGATATGAACTGAAGCATTTGCAGGTGGGTGTTATTGGCAGACAAAACGGTCTACCCTCTTTATCAGTCTTAGGGAAGCAGAAAAACTCATATATCATGGTAAATATCCCGTTTTGAGTGAAAATTATATCTATGAACCGTTTAAAACAATCTATACATAACTCAAATGATCTAGATCACTGCCAGAACGCAGCGACATTGAATGGCAATGCTAATACGCTGGCCATGATGTTTCTGTCACGGCGTCTGGTAGAAAAATTACATGACCCTGGAGGCAGTTTTGGGGCCACGCATTGTTTCTACCAGACGCTGTGAAATAATTTTGAGAACGCGATGGGCTCCTTTGCCCCACGGGTCCTGGGTATCAACTTCAAAAGGTTCAAACATGTAGCCATTATCAAGACCGGCATATTTGCCGGTCCCGGTCCCGTTACCGACTTTTGAGGTATCGGCACATTCAGCCGCCGCACAAGCTTCAACAGAAGTCCCCAACAGATGGGATGCGGCCTGGGTGTTTACACAAGTAGCATCCCACACCAATGGCCTACCAATCTCCCGAGTCATACCATCAGGCCTTGTACTATTAACACGTATCCGACGTTATATTTAATTATAATATTTAGTTGTAGAAATGTACAGAATAATATACAATCCATCCATACTTTGTGTATGTGACAAAATAGTAAATGAAGAATTAAAAATTAATAATGTAATAAGGAATTAATAAATGAAAAAAAATATCATAAAAATCATATACTTAAATCAAATATCAATAAATGATGGTGGATGATTCAAACTTAACGTAGGGCGCCCTAGCTAGGCGGGGTGATAATAATAATAATACCGGACATTTTACACAGCACAACTGACCCCAAAGTAAGCAGAGCTTGTGTTATGGGTACCACATGACTGATATACAACCTATATACTTTTTTTTTGTAAATACATACATATTATACATAGAAACACCCAGACCCGAGACAAATACTTGCAGATCATACAAACATTTGTCCCGCGACGGGAAGCGTTGCGGACAAATGGTTATATGATCTTTTGCGTCTCAGCCTGACTGCGCCTGACTGCCACTGCGCCACAGAGGTGGTCCGATGATATCCGTAAGGCAGCGGGCAGGGATTGCTGGAGGAGAGCTGACGATCGAGCTCAGTAGCGTGTTATGGGAGAGGCATTCAGCAGTGGACTGACACTGGCTAATGATGATGATGATGTGTTCACGGAGATCCATCTAATCCCTACTAACTAAAGCTAGTAGGATTGAAAACGAGATAGGTGTATTATGGGAACTTAAAGGCGTGATAGTATATTTTTATCCTTTTGTGTCTAATGCACATTGAATAGGTTTCTAGTGTCATAGTGACTATCCTATAGCCTTGGGTCTAGTCGTACACCAATGGATTGTTCTGATCGATAAACGTATGTGCGCTAAACCAATACTCTCAAACGATGTAGGAAAACAACGTGAGAAAACCGGCATGCCATAGAACCATAAAATTTCGAAAACATGTGCCTAGCGCACGAAGTCCGCCTCTTTAATCCTTTCACCACAATGGTTCGAAATAACTAGTGACACGATAAGAAGAAGAAAAAGTATAGTAGTAACGACCGAAAAACCTGATCGGCGGCGGGCTGATCTCGCCGTCAACAGTGTCTAGAAATCCTTGGCCGGCCAAGAATGTTGACGGCGAGATCAGCCCGCCGCCGATCAGGTTTTTCGGTCGTTACTACTACACTTCTTCTTCTTATCGTGTCACTAGTTATTTCGAACCAGTGTGGTGAAAGGATTAGAGTGCAGGCAGACTTCGTGCGCTAGGCACATGTTTTCGAACTTTTATGGTTCTATGACATGCCCTATGCCAAGTGAGTGACAAAAACAATACTAACATTATAAATTCGTGTTTCTGTCTGCTTGTGTATTACCTTTTTACGGGTAAATGGCTGAGCCGAGCTTGATGAAGTATGGTTAAGAGATAGATTGTATCTTGAGGAAGGATATAGGCTTATTTTTGTGTAGGTACCTTGTATTCGAAACCGCCGGCAGAAGCAATTAAGCAATATTACTCAACATTAAGTTATCAATAGACCGCTTTAATGAACTATATAGACAGCTTAACTGATCCAGATCACTGCTAATAAGAAAATCATTTGTTTTATTAATGTTTTGTTTTATTAATATTAATAATAAATTAATCAATAAGTAATTATCTAATTGCGGCTAGTAGAAAAGGTAGTTCATAGTTTTAAATAGTTTAGAATAACTAGGTTATTTCTTAGGTATTACTAAAATGTGTCTCCCGGCATCGACCATCTATACCTATAAATAGCGGGTTCGATTCCCGCCGCGGGACAAATGTTTATATGATCTGCAAGTATTTGTCTCAGGTCTGAGTGTTTCTATGTATAATATGTATGTGATAATAATAATATGTATCTGTCTGTCTCGTTTTCACGCCTAAGCCGCTGAACCGATCTAAATGAATTTTGGTATAGAGATAGATGGGACCTTGGAGAAGGACATAGGCTACTTTTTATGTAGGTACCACGCGTGCGAAGCCGCGGGCAGCAACTATTTTCTTAATATTTCAATAACGCAATATTACATTATATCATTGAAATAATTGTCTGTTTCGCTCCATTACGGGCGATAACGACGGTAGTCATTTACCAGAGAATCATATTTTTACCACAGACCAAGACAATCACAGATAATGCAGACACCGCACGAAAGGCGCCGTGCCCTCTACTTTCAAACAATATTATCTCAAGGTGTGCCTATCAATGGTAAATAAAATGCGGGAACAATGAAGCACCTTGTATTTTTATACGAATAAGTTGGAATTGTTCCTTGGTCAGACTTTTATGGAAACATTGGAAAAGGTTCATAGACCAAAATGGGAAAAACTGAACGTCAAGCAATACCGTATTTAGGTTGGAAGCTGAAGCCAGTGAAATTTCTGGACAAACAGACATATGAACTTAAACTTATGTCTGGGGCCTACAATGTGAGTGGTAACCAATATACCATCAGGTGGAGCGTAAGCTTATTTGCTAGCTCAGTTGTATAAAACAAAACGTATCTTATGTGATTTTTGTATGAACTCGAGACCATAACGATTCAGATATTTCATTGAAATTTCAGTTGAGCGTTTAAAACGATCTATAGATAGATCGTTTTAAACGGTCCTTAGATAGCACAACTGTTTCGCATGAATTTTATATTTTTATAAATTTTTGTAAATGTTTAAAAATAAATTGACATTCTATAAATAAAAATTTTTGCTATTTGAATGGTGTTTGTTCATTGTTTACCTATGTTATACGAGATTATTTGGTGGTTTTGCTAAAATGGATGGATGTAGAAACCAACCACGTTTGTGATCTGTCGGGCCTGCTAGTTGTAAATAAACGTTACCTAGACATCAGATTGAAACTGGTCAGAGTAACTTACGTTAAGCCCACGTTTTCGCAAGTCAAAATGCATTGAATTTTGACATACACAAAACTCCGCCATTGGTTTCGTGCTTGAATCTTAGCCTAAAAACCAAAAATAGCAACACTCACTGCTGCATTTGCAGTTCGAAGTGTATGTAATGTTAAAAAACAGGCCAAAAGACTACAGACTCGGAGAATTCAAAAAATAGAAGCCAAAGTAGTTTGAACTGTTTACTAGGTGGTACGAATCTACAATGCCCATCTCGGTGGATACACCATAGTGCCCGATATTCTACCCTTACGCAGTAGTGATGCAAGAAATACTGTATTTATTCGAAGGCACTGGTGCAATTTAAATTACTGGGCAAATAAACAAATTTACTTATGTCCAGGGCCGGCAACGTGCGTGTGATACCTCCTTGTATTGCAAGCGTCATACTGTAATCGAATACGCGAATATTCTGAATAGTAAATATATTTATTAAAAATGGTCTTAGACAATAATAGATAGCAACTTAAGACGATGCCCACAGCAAATGATCCTTTGTATGGAAAATATAAGTCATGACTGGCCTAGCAGCTCATTTGGTAGTAGCTCTGCCTTCTGCGATGTAGATCGAGAGTTTGATGCCCTCCCAGGATAAACATTTGTGACATGAACATAGGTGCTTGTTCTGTGTCTGGGTGTTATTATAACGTATCATGGGTATGTATTTAAATATGTAAAGTATTTTATCAGTCATCTGGTCACCATAGTTCAAGCTATGCTTAGTTTGGGGTTAGGTAGATAGCTCAAAGTATTGTTGTGTGATACTTTTGGTAAATGATACGACCAGTTTTAAAAATACTGATAAATACTTAGTTTTATTAAATAAATTATAAGGACCACTTTTAATCGTTTTACATTCTAGGTGGATCATTTTGGTACTGATCTAAACTATTATTTTACAGAAATGTCGTTCTGTCAAGAAGAAAAATAATAGACCGACTTCAAAAAATGAGGAGTTCTCGTCGAAATCTTTTTTTTTGTGTATTTTCACCGATTACTCAAAGACTCCTGAACCGATGGTCCCAGGTCACTTTCCAAGGGGTCCCATTAAAATTTAATCGAAATCGTTTGAGTGGTTTTTAAAAAATCAAAAAAAATCAAAATAATGTAATGTTGATATTTTTTTCATATTCAATAGAGTTGGTTTTCTTTTTAGTTTTTAAAACGTAATTATATCATGTCACTAGTTATTTGAAACCAGAGTAAGAGTGCGCCTCAGATGCTCCTTTCATGCACTTGGTACATTTCTTCAAACTTTTAATTTTCTACGACATGCTGGTTTCCTTTCGTTTTTCTTCGCCGTTTGAGAGTATTGGTACGAGTATATCGCTCATACGTTTTTCTCACATAAAATCTATGATACACGATCAGTTTAAAACCCATGACTTTAGTATCGGAAAGACCACTACCACTAGACTAGTGGCTCTCGAACAATGTAAACAATCAATTACTTTTCGAAGCTCGCGACAGTCTACGCTATTTTTATAAACCCTCGTAGATCGGGTATTTCTCTAGTGATCTATGAGACAGAAAGCTAATTCTCAGAACAAACCCTCCACTTACGTCTCGTCCACACAATGGGATAATTAGATATAACAAATACGGAGCGACGTGGAGTGCGCCCGCTGTAAATCCAAACCCTTCCATATTAATTCTTAGTTACTCACTGAACTGTATTTGTATAGAGTTGTTACTTCGCCTCAACGAAAAATTATGTATGTATAGGCGACTAGCTTTCTAGTCCCATCGCTCTTATAAAATAAAGTTTAGGCATAACGCGAATAATGCGTATAACGTATTTAGGTATAAGGAGACGAAACGTTTCTTTCTACTTGTTCTTAAAATTACGAATGTTTGTATTAAAGTCAAATTTAAATTATATTTTATTCAATACAATCACAAGGATCACTTTGAAACGTCTTGCATACTAGGTGAATTTAGGTGCCAATTCCTCCTAACCCAAGCCCGAGTAGAACTGGCAAGAAACTCGTACTGGTATAGCGCCTTTTTTCATGATCCATCTTATAATTACCCAAACTACCAAAAACGAATACAAGAGAGTTTATACATTTCAAATGTGTCGGTTAACTGTCTGAGACCAGAGCAACATGAGATAATGCATTCTTATCAGTTATATAGTCATTTCTATTATAATACGCTTTCTTCAAAAGTTTACCCTTTATGTAAAGCTTTAAATTTTTTAATATGTAGATTCTTGTATGTTTATTATACAGGAATAACTAATGAATAATAGGGATGACATGTGTCTAAATTAAGAAAATGATGTAAAACAGCAGGCGGACTCTTTTATTAAAATAGGTTTCTCAATAACGTGATTAAAAGCACTCTAAAGTCTGTGTCGGTGGTCATTTTAACAGGAGGAGTAGACTCTACTCGAACACTGGTATTTTGAATATTTCTTATGCCACAAACGATAGATTATAAATAGACCCAATTAACCATCTTGACTTTCTTATTAGAGTAGGTATCTACTAATATTTCCTCTGTGTTAGTTGACGTCACGCTTGCGTCATAGTTTGCATTTTGTAAATCTGATGCTGGTCATCAAGTTGATATTTTTTTTAATAAATAAGCCCAAAGCAAACATCACGTTTTGTTTTGTCATATTGGCCGAATATCCATAAAAATGTACTTTAGAGACTTGTAAGGAGATTTTTTACGAACTTTAATAACATAAGACAGATGAAGACGCCATTTTGTCTGAAGCATTCTAAAGCCACAATTTGAGTTTTAATGTTCTATCTGATTATAAATACCCATTACAAAGTTTTACTGTGAGACGGTTTGACGAGAACTTTGTCCCCATATTGTCCGCTTACAAACCCACAATTAATTTTAAATGATGTCTGTTTGAATAATGGTTCAATGGGTGTAGTATCAACTCTATACCGAGTTGATCTTGTCCGCAGGTTGCAAATCCACACTTAGTTTTGAATCATGGTTCAAACGGGTGCAGTATCAGCTCTATACCAAGCTGATCTTTCAATGAGTTAGACGGGAGGCATAAGCTTATTTTTATAGCCCTGGCGACCCTCGATAACGCGCAGCCCCCAACAATGCAAGATATTATTACACCGACCAGATAATTGTCTGCGCCGACCGTACAATGGGTAGATTAAATTGATTTGTAGCGATTTGCGCGATTTAGTTACGGTGATTATTTCGCGAGTTTCTCTGACGACTATTTAGATAAGACCTGCTATAGAATATTGAGTTTAGAAGATCTTATTGACAACCTCAGTGGCGCAGTGGGCGGATGCCCGCCTGATTATGAGACTACAAGGTTGAGGTTTCGATTCCCGCCGCGGTGACAAATATTTATAAATGTATAATGTATCGGATCTGGGTGTTGTTCTGTATAATCTTAGTATTTAAAGAAAAGACGTGTATAAGTAGCATATCAGTAAACACAAGCTCTGCTTACTTTGGGGAATAATACCGAACATTTCACACAGTATCACCTAGCCCCTAAGTGAGCAGAGCTTGAGTTATGGGTACCACATGACTTATATACTCCTTATATTGTGTTGTTTGTGAATAGATATTAAACATAGAAACACCCAGACTCGATGTCTGGGTGTTTCTATTGCAAATACTTGCAGATCATACATATATCCCGCGGCAGGGAGCGAACCCGTAACCTTCTGTGTCTCTGCCGATCCTTGGATACAGAGGTCGTTAAAATAAAAACAACAATCATTCTGATGCCGTTGAAACACTGTTCTAAAAAATACCAAATCTGCCAAGAGACATTTGTATATTTTTTAAGAACAAAAACTTTTATAAAACCTTTTTAATTAGGAGATAAACACATTAAACATCCGGCGTCTTTGTCTATTTACACTACAACCCCCTGTGCATCGCACCCCAAGTGGAAAAATGTAAACCGAAAACTTTTTTTTAAGCATTGATAAGAAACGGCATAAAAAAGGTTTGATACGGTGACAGGTGTAGTGTAGCCTCTTTGTGAGAAGTTTGTTCAGAGATATAAAATTAAAAGAGATAGTGAAAAGATTTTTGATCAAATAGTCCTCTTGGTAGTTATTTGAATTGGATTTTAGACTGTGGGAGGTGAAGATAATCTTGACTAAGTAAATGAATGAAGCATAGTTTTATCAGTAGTGCGACCTACTCAGTGGTATTATTTTGTACATTTTTATTAGAATACTTAAAACAGCTAATGATGGCAATTCGGTTGGTTCATTTCTAAAATTAGGAATTGTCTAAAATATATTTAGTTAGTCATAGCATTTGTAAAACCTATTCGGTTGGTACTATCGCGTTCCTTTCTGCCTTTACACCACTAGTATGATTTTTCTGTGAAGTGACGGGTTGCCGGGGGTGGCTTGCTCGATTTCTTTTGTTTTTAAAGACCAATAGTAGCTACGTATTTCGTGGGTCTGGTCAAGTACTAAAACCTCTTTCTTTTGTTTTATTATTTTACATTTTTATTGGAATAATTAAAATCAGCTAATGGTGGCAATTCGGTTGGTTCATTTCTAAAATTAGGAATTGTCTAAAATATATTTAGTTAGTCATAGCATTTTGTAAAACCTATTCGGTTGGTACCATCTAACTAAATTAGGAACGCTTAATTAAGTTAGAAAAAAATAAATTAGGATAAGTTGGTAGCAGCAGAATACCAAAGGTTAATTTGACAGTTCAAAACCTAATTTTAGCTAAAATTAGTTATGTTGGTGCCAACAGAATTCCCAACTCCCTATTAGTATGGAAGTTTATGATTTGGGTATGTTAGGGAGTCCGCGGAGGGAGTTAGGCGAGTATTAGTATTACTTGAAACTTAGGCTAAGGCGTTAAGAAACTAAGCGTCAGTTTGACAAAATTGAGAACGAAACTTGAGAGAATTGAGGTTTTTTTTCTCTGTAAAATTTTACATGATAGCCTTTTTGGCTTTATACAGAACGGTACTGAAAAATAATACTAATAAGCCAAAGTGAATTATTCTTAGTACTGGCCATTAAAACCTCATTTGATAAAAAATCGAACCCATGGAGAAAGTTACGTACCTCAACCTCTTTGCTTCATCAATAAACGGTCTTTTCTCCATCTCCGTCAGCAGCTTCCACTCCGCGCCTAGTCTTTTGGAAATTTCCGAGTTATGCATCTTTGGGTTGTCTTGGGCCATCTTGCGGCGCTGGCCCCTCGACCAGACCATAAAAGCGTTCATAGGCCGCTTTATGTGCTCGTTCGGAGGCTTTCCCAAAGACATTGTTGATTTCGGAATGTAATCAAATGTTCGAAATTCAAACTTTATTAACTTTTATTTTAGGAACACTTCATTTTTAAATATGATTATTGTGAAGTATTTTTTATTTCAAATAACATTATGTAAATCTATGCAAAGAGGATAAACGAATTGAAATAACAATTATTTTATTAGAGCGTATCTCCGATTAAAGATATTTTCCGCGCGCGTTCTGAAAAGCTCTGCGAAAGCTCAATGCGGTGCTTTTCTTGCTAGTGTCATGTTCAAGCGAGACCTCTGACATCCCCCCTCGTTCCCCCGTCCAGCTGGCCAATCAGTTGTCGTCGTGGGCGGCCGCTGGGTGCTGATTGGCTGAGATATCGTTTGTCTCGCGTTCTCGCAACAGGTAGCCGGCGAGTTTTTGTTTGCATGTTTATTAGGATGATTAAATTTTTCTTTTTTTTTAAGCCGCAATCTTGGCAAGGGAGAAGACGCGTTCGTCCGTAATCGGAGTTTACTTTAGATGCAATAAGAGCGAGCAAATTAGTTTTTAAAGTAGATGTTTAGTTGAAGCACCATCATGATTCATGACGAACGGTGGCGTAGTAGTTTTTTAAATGCTTAAAAAGCGTGGGTTCGAAGTTTTGACACCAATCATTATTAAGTTGTTTTTTTGAGATTTATAATATTGATATTATTTTAAAAATGTAATATTTTGAAATATAGATATATATCAATTGTTACAAAGCTTATTGTATTTCAGTTCAGTTCATAGTTTAGTGTTCATTGTTTTTATTCTCAAAAAAGACCGGAGTCACTTACATGAGAACTAATCTAACTTAAAATAATAAACAGTAGGTACAGGTAAAAGTCACGTCGTCCGAATAAGTAGATTTAGATTAACAGTATAGAATGACAGTAGGTAATTATTATAAGAAGGTTGGATACATTTAGATACATTTTAAGTAGGTAAGGTAGTATTTGCATCCTGCATTAAAATTTACTAGCAGATTATTACACATAGTTTGATAGTTTAGATTTGAATGCAGTAAGTTAACTTGTATTTTTTATAGTTGTGGGTAGCTTATGGGATTTTTTCTTCTTCTTATCATGTCACTAGTTATTTCGAACCAGTGTGGTGAAAAAATGTACGCTTCAAAGGTTTCTTCCGTGCATTGGCACTTCCAACTTTTTGGGTTATAACGCTATACCAGTTTGAGAGTACTGGCATAGAGAATTTAATACATTTTTCGATCGTAAAAAACCATTCGTGCACTACTGGATTCCACAATTCACTGGGGGTTGGAACCCACGACCTTAGGATCGGAAGGCAGTACCACTACTACTAGACAACCAGTGCTCTCTTTACTAGTTCTACGTAGTTGCAAAACAAACTTATCCGACATAGAGTGCTCTCCATACGAAGGCATTCAACTCATGCAAATCAACTCATACCATGCATGGTGGTAAGTGCGTATTTGCATGAGACAGGCGGTCGCAAACAATCCAGGCTGAATGCCCACTAATGGAGACCATTCATAATTACTTGAGTTGGGCAGAATTGCTTCTGCGTCTGGTCGGGCTTGTGATATTTAAGGAGTTTATAACTTGTAGTAGAAAAGTAGGAACATTTTTGGTGGCATATCAATGTTTTATTATAGGTTTTATTAAAAAGAAAAGTAATATTTTTGAATGTCGAATTCTCTGATAGCTGATAAAAACTAGCCATCATGTTTTCCTCATTTCTTTGAACCGCTCTGTTTTTCTTCGTATTTTCCAGGTTGATATGTATTTTAACATGTGTATATTTGTATATTATAATGGTCGTAAATGTCATAGCCTGTTTGTAACTTTGTTGTCGCTTCGAGAAGCACGCGCGCGTGAAATTGAAACAGAGCGTCCGCGAATGATTCACTTACCTGTACCGGGTTGGTACAGTCGCGTACCAAAGTGGTATCAGATCATGTCTAATTCCACTTTGGCACAGTGGTAACTGAGACATACATATTTTAACTAGAACTTAGCATCAAGTGAGGTCAAACGATTGAATACAAAAGAATCATTCAATTAAAAATCAATCAAATCAATTAAAAAACATGCTTTCGACTGTCATGTAATTATCAGGCTTAGTAGACACCTCCCCAGATAAAGATCGTGCCACTGACTAACTCTAAATATAATAGAGAATTATATTTAAAAATAGTCAGCGGCACGTACAAACAGTACAAGTGTTCATGTCATGAGACATGCCCACATTTTAACCAGGAAAAAATACTCAGAGAAATATGCCGAAGTCAAAGTCTAATCGTTAAATTCAATACAAGGATCACTTTAAATCATCTAAAATGATAGAGATACCTGGATACTGGATTTTCTAAATGCAGCTGGTAACACATAGTACATACGTACTAGATTTTAGGTAGACGCCTCGGCAAAGTTCGTGTTTCCGAAGTAGTACGATTATGCTTCTATGTCCAGCTGTCTTAAGGTTCGTAAAAGCCCGTCAGTCCGTGACGTAATGTAGGATAAGGGCAAGGAGATGATGATGAAACATAGAAGATGTAAAGTTTTAAAGACACAACGTAAATAGCTGCCATTTGCTAGAATTTCATAGAGTTTTACATTGACTTCAAAGGTCTGAACTTGAAACGCTTTCTGACTTAATTTTCAATATTTCAGTTTGAGGAGTTTCTTTATTAATTTTTTATTTAAAACATTGTCCTGTTGAGTCCTGTTCTACGGAATTGCTCAATGAATTAAATATCATTCCCATTAAACTAAAATTTCAAGAATGACATTGTTATCTATACCTATAAAAGAGCTTAACCTGACTGACATCATCGCCTAGCCTAAACCGCTGAAGCTAAAAAGCTGAAATTTGGATGGTAGCTTCCTTTTACAGCAAAACCACCCACTAAGGCGGGATTTTTTGAAATTCAATAACTAAGAGGTTGAAAAGGGGTGAAAACGAATGTATTCAACTTTTTAACACGTGGTGGGATTTGCTTTTTTTCAGGATTTTTCAAAATAAGCCTAACAAAAGGGAAAAATGGTGTGTTAATGTTTGTATGGGAACTTTTTAATGGGTGGTGTGATTTCTTAGAAACTTGGTTTGAATACTTAAAATGCAAAATAAATGGACACGTGTTTCAGGATTTTTCAAAATAGCCCTCATAAAGGAGTAAAATAGAGTGTGAATATTTGTATGGAAACTTTTGAATGGGTGGTGGGTGTGGTTGGTTTGAAACTCATCAATAAAATTCGGCAAGAAGATAAAAAACATCCTAGGGGAAGGATTTAAACTACAATTCCCTTAAAAAAATGCGGACAAAGTCACGAGCAGCAGCTAGTTTTGTATATTTATATATTACAATCTCGCGTCACGATGTTTGTCCGGGATAAACTATAGAGCTACTTATCCAATTTTAATATAATTTGACTTACTGTGTGTAATTTGGTCAAACTTAGTTAATTAGCTTAACTATTTTGATCTCTTCATTTTTTATTGACAATTAAATGTTTTTCTACAATAAGTTCCATACCTTTCTAACAGATGGCAGTCTAAGTTAACTTCAACAAGCAAACGAACTACTGAGTCACTACTGGGTCAGCTAGTTATGTAATGTATTAAATAAATAATGCCAGACATTTCACACAGCATCACTGGCTCCAAAGTAAGCAGAGCTTTTGTTATGGGTATCATAACGACTGATAAACATACATATTTTATAAAACGATTGAAACGATTGAACGATTTGAAGCTATGAAGTTTTTTATTTACGATTTATTAAACTGCCCGGGAATTGTTTTGTATGACACTTACATTTAAAAAATCACAAAATATGTAGCGCAGAAAATTTAAAAATAAATAGAATACATTTTTAACTAAAATTAATAGTTAATGGCATATCCACGGCTTTTAATTACTGCTTTACACCGGCGAGGTATTGACTCTATTAATTTTTGACATTTCACAAAAGAAATAGAGTTCCATTCTTCTAAAAAAAGTTGTACAGCTCTCTTAAATTCGCACTCTGTGTATTTGAAACCTTTTTCTTTACTTCGAACCACAGATTCTCTATTGGGTTTAGATCTGGGCTGTTAGCTGGCCAGTCTAAGACAGAAACTGATTGCGCTTTAAGAAATTCCTTTACGGTGCGTGCAGTGTGCTTTGGATCATTGTCATGCTGAAATGTACAAATAACCGGTAGAACGTCTTCAGCATAAGATAACATTGTTTCTTCTAGTATATTTTTGTATTGGAACTGATCCATGTTAGGTACCTTTTCGAATTTCCACCACTGTGCTTTAATATAACTTTCGTGTACTTAGGGTTGAATGCTGTATTCGGGGGACGTCGTACATATCGTTTTCCATCAGAACATACTCTGTTTATATTCGTTTAGTCAGAAAAAAGAAAAATTTTCCACTGTCGCACAGTCCAGTTTTCATACTTTCTCGCAAATGGCTTGTCTGTGGCAAAGTTTCAACATGGGTACCTTTCTTGCTATCTTACCGAGCAATTTTTCTTCTACCAAACGTCCTCGAATCGTGCTGATATTGCTGAAGGGTTGTTTTCACCAAAATATTCTTTTCTCAGCTCATTGGACCCTTTAAAAGGATTTTGTTTTGCCATACGAACGATGTTTCTGTCATCTCGAGGAGTTGTTTTTCTCTGTTTAGGTACACGTGGAACATTTGAAGTAGTTTATACGTAGCAAAATGCAACTAATCTTAATAACATAGAAGCTCCATGGAACAGCTTCTGATTCCATGGAGCTTCTATGTTATTAAGATTAGTTGAGATACTCATTATTATCATATTAAGTAAATTTTGTACACCGCCGTCGTTCTGTTTTTATCTATCCTGTCCATCCAAAAGTTGCCTGTAAGAGAGCGCTTTTAGCGATAAGGCCGCCCATTGCACAATTTTATTTCTAATGTTTCTTCTGTGTAATTTTTGTGTACAAGAAAGTGTTAATCTATTTATCTATCTCATTTAAATCAGCTCATACTTACCTTAACAAAACTTTCCTTTAGTTACACGTTATGTCGTATGTCGTACCTTGGATTGACTTATCGAACAAGGACACGATACGGACGGAGATCTCCGGTCGGGAGACACTACTAGTAAATTATCAGTACATATTATAAAACTAAGTTCCCACGACTGTCTGTCTGTCTGAACGCGATAAGCTTAAAAAGTACCGAGCGGACTTTCATACGGTTTTCACCAATAATAACTATAATACCGTACACATTTCACACAGCATCATCTGGCCCCAAAGTAAGCAGAACTTGTTATGGGTATATGATGACATGACATGACTGATATAGTTATATACTTTTTTTTGTAAATACATACATTTATATATAGAAACACCCAGACCCGAGATAAATACTTGCAGATCATACAAACATTTGTCCCGCGGTTTGAATGGAACCCGCAACATTTTGCGTCTCAGCCGGACCTAAGCCCAATGGATGGAGTGATTCATGAGGAAGGTTAAGGTTTATTTATATATTTATATTTGGTGCAAAACCCGGTCGGGTTCCTAGTGACGAATAATGTTAACCGATAGTCCACTACTGCCCTAGTTCTTCAATCAATCCCTACTAATATTATAAACGCGAAAGTTTGTATGTATGGATAAATATGTTTGTTACTCTTTCACGCAACAACTACTGAATGGATTTTAATGCTACTTTATAATAATATAACTTAAACATCAGAATAATACGAATGCTGTAATTTATAAAGATACTAGCTGACCCGGCAAACGTTGTTTTGCCATGTATGTTATTTTTAGGAAACATTTTTATAGGTAAATATGATGTTTAAAAAATAAGGGTTGATCGTAGAGGGGTGAAAATTTAGGGTTGCATGTATTTTTGTATGATGTATCATAAAAAAATAAAAACAAAAAATTTTGTCTGAAAAATAAAAAAAAAAAATTAAGGGGTGGACCACCCTTAACATTTAGGGGGATGAAAAATAGATGATGTTCGCTTCTCCCCCCTGACTAATATCCTCGCTAAGGATCACGAAAATCGGTCGAGCCGTTTCGGAGGAGTTCGATTACGCGACCCGTGACAGAAGAATTTTATATATTAGATTTTGAATTGTCCAAAATATAACGATAAGTTAGTAGAAAAAAATCTGCCATTTGCGACTTTTCTGGCGTGCGCTGTAAATAACGTTAATTACATGTATATAATGTGTAATAGAAATGTTTATCTTAAATAGTTCTACACAAAAGCCCGCGACATTTTTTATGTGCAGCATTATCGCCAAAATAGTGAACCATAAATACAATAAAATATTATAATCTATTTCTAATGTACAATTGGCAGTAACAGATTGATCCATCAAAATAAATACCTTTATCGCTTCTGGTACTGACGGTCATTTATAGTATAATATATGCAAGTATCTATTAAAGTAACTCTGTCTGTCTGTTACGCTTTCACGACTAACCGCACAACCAATTTTGATGAATTTTCAATAACTCACGATCTTAAGATCGGATGGCGTGGTTACAACCACTAGGCCAGTACACTCTGTTGTTATATCTTTATACCGCTTCTCTATCTGTCTGTACATTGTCAGGTCGGTACTGTAACGTTTTGCCGCTCCGTCGCGCCGCCCGGGGCTGTGCGGCACACCCTGTATTCATATCAAAATCTGAATAGATTACCTTGTAGGTACAACACAGGACAACACACATACGTTTACAATGCAGTTGATAGGTTCCTATAAACCTAGGAAAACCTAAAGGCTATAGATTAAAAAGTATGGAGCAAAATTAAGAACCTACTGAAGGCGACTCTCTGATCAAATAAACTTGACACGTTCACGTCGCTCACATCGCGATTTTTTTAATAAGAAATCATTCAAATATGTTATTCTGAAAAAAAGTTTATTTTTAATTAGCTCACTTTCCGGCTATTAGTGTAAGATGCAAGTTAAAACGACGTTAATTATAGAAGAAGATGACTGGTATTTAATATTTTAGTCATTATTTTATAATTCAATTATACAATTTACATATAAAAACTATTTGAAATGAGATAATAGGAGGGAAAATATTGAAAATACATTTATTTTTATAAGAAATCATTCAAATATGTAATTTTGAAAAAAAGTTTATTTTTAATTAGCTCACTTTCCGGCTATTAGTGTAAGATGCAAGTTAAAACGACGTTAATTATAGAAGAAGATGACTGGTATTTAATATTTTAGTCATTATTTTATAATTCAATTATACAATTTACATATAAAAACTATCTGAAATGAGATAATAGGAGGCAAAGTATTGAAAATACATTTATTTTTATACTATTAACTATTATTCATTTAACTAACGAGCCGATAGCCGCTAAATAGCGGTAAAGACATATTTTTCATATAAAAGTGAATTTGCTGAGGGCACCATCTGAAGCATCGTACCTAATCCACACTGATATATAAATTCGAAAGTGTCTGTCTGATACCTACTCACGGCTAGACAGCTGTACGGATCTTAATTAAATTTTGTAAGCAGATTGAGTATATTTTGGGGACGGACATAGGCTACATTTTATGTAGGTACCATGCGTGCGAAGCCGCGGGCACCAGCTAGTATATTATAAATGCGAAAGTGTCTCTGTTTGTTTGTTACGCTTTCACGGCTAAACGGCTTAACGGATTTTGATGAAATTTGGTAAGAAGATGTATTGCATTCGGGGGAAGAACATTTACTTTACTTTACTTTACATTTATACTCTTCGTCTCAAAAAATAATCTAAAATAATAATTATATTTGATTATTTTTTAGTAGTATTTAGTATTAGTATATTTTTAACCGACTTTATCAAGAAGGAGGAGGTTCTCAATTCGTCAGTTTTTTTTAATGTATGATCACCGATTACTAGAAAACGGCTGAACCGATTTGGAAAATTCTTTTTTTGTTTGAAAGGGTATAGACTTCACAGGTGGTCCCATATAAATTTTATCAAAATCGGTCGAGCTGAAAAATAAACGAATATCTAAAACTTGTATACATTGATGATGTTTTCATGTTTTTTCATACCTCGCTGTCTCATTGGAGCGATGCGTTTATTTGGCCTACCCATATTATAATATACAAAAAGATTCCGACGAATTCAGAACCTCCTCTCCTTTTTGATAAGGTCGGTTAAAATACATCTACTTTCCACTAAAAATGTATTATAGGCTTAAATTTCATTCAATGAAGTCGGTTTCTTTTTAGTTTTTAAAACGTAATTATTAGTTTTTGAAACGTAATGATATACTATGAAATGTCTAGGCATAACCGTAAGTAATTATTCACCTCACCCACAACAATGAATCCAGAACGCTTGTGCAAGGTTCTGTCTCAATGTTTCATCTAGAAATAACGTAACGCCTTTCCTAAATAAGAATAGCCTCGTTTATTTAAAGCAAATTTAAAAGTACCTTTGTTAATAATTACTAACTAACTCATCTGTTTTATTTATTTTTATTTTAATGTCTTATATTTATATCTTCTCTGTATATATTATTATATTAATACGTGAAGCAAAAACTTTGTATCCCTTTTTGCGCGGACGGAGGAGTATGAAATTTCGCACACTTATAGTTTATTTAGGGAAGGAGTGCAGAGTTACCTATCCATCTTATGTTCATTGTTCTGTTGTAGTTGCTGCACTACTTTTCTAAACCTAGGTTACATCTAAAAATCAGCGTTGAGTGTAAGCATTTCTTAATTCAATCTAACACACACTGAGCTGGACGCCTCAATAAGGTAGGTGCTTACTTATCCTATTATTAAATAGTTAGTATAATTATTAATAAGGTGTCTTAGTTAAGATATTTTGTTTGTGTGTGCCAAATAAACGATTCATTCATTTTCCCATTCAGAACTTTCGTGAGTTGTACTATATACATTTTGATAAACACGGGCTTTACTTACGTATTATTTTGTCGATGGAGGCACCGACACTGTTTCGATTCATCTAGAGAATCTTCATCAGGTTGAGTTTCATCCACGGTCTGCTCGTTGCCGCTCACCCTGATAAAGATCTCTAGATGAATCGAAACAGTGTCGGTGCCTTCATCGACAAAATAATACGTGAGTAAAGCCCGTGTTTATCAAAAAGATTCATTATTTTATTTGTACCACTAAAATAAGTAAAGTAAACACGGTTAGAGATTGTATACTAGTTGACTTCTCTTTTTTTAGATTAAAAAACATTATGAAATGTACAGAACTATACACAATAATATAAGACGCACGTGAAACAGTTGAGCTATTTAAGTACTGTTTAAGAAGATCTATAGATAGCCCAACTGGCAGAGAACAGCGTCCCGAAGACACTTGCGGCAATGCCACGTTGAATGGCAATGCTAATACGCTGGGGCAGATAGGAGCCAGTTATTGGGTCACGCGATATTTCTAGAAGGCACCGTAATTTTTTAATCTATTTTAACCACATAGAAGCAATCTTTAACATACCACACATAATAATAAAAAAAAAAAAATTTGTGGCTATAATCTACTTAATACATTATGCTTAATTTATCATTACTTTTAATATATAATATTTTTATTCGTGGTTATACATTATAATCAGTGAGTGAACAATCAATCATCCCCTGTTTTCCTACACTTAGGGTTGGTTTTGTTTCCAAATTATTATGGGACCAACTTCGGGTGTACCCTTTCTAATAAAAAAAGAATTATCAAAATTGGAGTACCCTGTTTAGTTATGCGTGGTCATACATAAATCATATATATATATATACATACATATACGTCGACTTAAGTACCCTCCTCCGATTTTTGTCGGTAAAAAAAATAAAAACATTCAAAAGCTTAGACTTTTTTGACATGTAGTTTACTATAGTTTAGACTTAATTTTACGTGTCAATCTTCCTTTTCCTGATATTAGTTGTATGAAGGTTCTGTTTTATTGCCACGCCAGGAGTGTTCTAGAATATTGCAGCTCACACTCAGTGGCTGGAAAGTATACAGAGTAAGTTTATTAAACATCTAACCGATCGGTGCTTTTGTAACTTCAGCGACTACCAGGAAGAGTCTCTATCATCATCTCACGACTCATGATAATCGCAGATTTCTTGTAAACATGTCGTTTGAATCGGGTTCTTGTTATTTATATAATCGTATTATTTTGTACAAGCTTCCGCCAGCGTGATATGTTATATGTAGCTTATGTTTTTGATGTACCTATTCAGTATTATTACTGTAAAGATTCACTAGGTGTAAAATTTAAAGTAGATTTTTAAAAAGCAGTAGCTCTATTTCTCTAAAACTAGCATACATTACAAAGAAGCAATTTTTCAATTGTTGACAGATTGAAATCGGATCAAGTCTTAGTAATATTAAAAATGATCCAAATAATCCAAATGCTTCATTTCAATGAAAGAAGCAAGGAAAGAATCAACTATTATTAAACGAAACACGAATAGTAAAGCAAAGGGTGCTATTTACAGAAGGGTAAGTGGCGTACAATCCTCCCCCGCTACATCGTCGGGCGATATTGTAGCCGCGGGCTACGCTGCTACGCCGTAGACGTGCTACGTGCACTAACTTTGTTTTACTAACGACCATCCGTTTGATAATATCAGTATTTCGTCAAAGGTGAACATTTTACCTGATGTTAGGACTCATCAACAAGAGTGTCTTTGTGGCAACACCTCCAAGAGTGTGTGCATGCATTACTATGTTTGGGTTGAAAGGGCACTCGAGCAAGTGTTAATTATAAACAAAGAAATTATATTTAATGTCTTGTACCAGCAACAAAATGATAGACATATAGTGCGTATGATACCTCGTGGTATTGTATTATACCTCGTGGTATTGTATGATACCTCGTTGTATTGTATGATACCTCGTGGTATTGCAAGCGTCATAGGTTACAGTGACTACTTACCATCAGGGGGGTATATTTGCTGGATTAGTTGTATAATTACGTTTTGAAATAAAACAAATTGAGCTGATATAAAATTCGAGTTTCTCATTTTCTCCCTTAGATGTTATTTTTTTTTCATAATTTAATGGGATCAAACGGGAAGTAGGGTATACTTCCCAAACAAAAAAAATATTTTCCAAATCGGTTCGGTAAAAACCTGGTTAGTTTTTTAGTATTTTTTAGAATAGTTTTCTAAGAAATATAAAATTAGCAGCCCTACATATAAGATCATTTATACAGCGTCAAGTCGACCTTTTTTCTCACTGACATCACTCTGTAGAGCCTGAGATAAGTTCTAGATGAAGTACCTATTTGACTAGCCCAGCATCTATGCCATTCTCTCAGCTTATAAATGTAATATTATCCCAACATAATATTTACAAACTCAACTTCTGTTTTATCTCGAAGTCAAAACTAATTTCGATCACATTTTGACAATGTTTTACTAGCAATAATTTTGTGGTTAAGTATCCTAGAAGACCCGAAAAATATGTTTTTATTATTTGACGACCACTGTGGCGTACGGGGCCAAGGCCAGTTTAAGACACATAAAGTTGCGGGTTCGATTCCCGTCGCGGTACAAATATTTGTATGATCTGCAAGTATTTTGCTAGTGTCTCGTTGTTTCTATGTAATAACGAGTAAAATGTCTCCTATGAAGTTGCTTCACAATATATATATACTAATTTGTTTTACACTCGAAAAATAGAGATGGTTTTCAGCAAAATAAAGACCTTCTTAGAATCAATACTAGGAACAGAAACAAATTATATATCCCTAGGTTTCGACTAGAAAAAGTAAATAAGTCCTTTATAGGGAACACGGTGCGCTTCTATATATATTCTATCAAGCTTCCTGAAAATGCAAATGAACTACCTATGTAAAGCGTACATAAAGGGTAGTCTTTTGAAGAAAGCATATTATAATATAAATGACTATATTACTGATATGAATGCATTGGTCTCATGTTCCTCTGCCCTCAGACAGTTAACTGACACATTTGAAATATATAAACTCACTTGTATTCGTTTTTCGTTGTTAAGGTAGTTATAAGATGGATCACGCAAAAAACCGCTAGGACGAGTTTCTTACCAGTTCTTCTCGGGTTTGGATTAGAAGGAATTGGCATCTAAATTCACCTAATATGTAAGACGTTTCAAAGTGATCCTTTTGCAATCACAAGGATCACTTTGAAACGTTTCACACGTCTTATTGAATAAAATATCTTTTCACTTTGACTTTGCCGTTCTATAGTGCTATAGTAAAAACGGCAACTTCATAGGTACTATAGGTACTATAGGTACATAGGTGAGTACACTTGAGTACTCACTTCTTCTTGCAAATATGTATTTCTACTAATTTATTACCATATAACCATATACCTACTAAATGGTTATACAGTGAAGATAATCAGTCTTTCAGTTGAGAGGTGTTTTCAAAAACACCTCTCAACTTGAACTCAACTATTATCTAAACTGAAATATTTGTCACTATCTTACAAAAAGGGATCTTACACTATTTAAAAAAGCATTCAATTTCTGACAGGATTATTTTTTGTCATCTTGCGAAGCAAACATTGCGCTATTATATTCTTTATTTTTCTTGTGTTCAAATAACGAGTAACTAGTTACCTATTCAATGAAATTAAGTGAAAATGTTAACTTGTTGCAAGATGTATCATCTTTCAATTAGTTAACATTTTCAGTCCTTTCGTGAGAGTGCGAACAGGTCGAACAGGTCAAGTGCTACTTCTGAACAGAGCGCAAATTTTAATAAAAATACCATAGGTAAAAAAAAGAAATAAACAAATAAATACTATATTAGAACAACCTGTTTTTTTTGTGTGTAATTTTTATGTGTAAATAAAAAAAAAATAAGTTTTCTACAAAACTCTAAATAGGCTCTGTACCAGTACTTAGCGTACCTATTTAGACTATAAGTCAGTATTTGAATTCATGATCCGTGCTTCGATATAATTCTGATAAGAACGAAACATTAATACTAATAGATTTTATTTGCTTTTATCGCTGAATTGGTAATGCAGAAGGGCGATGTTGCTTGTAACATGCTGCCATATGAATAGAAACAGAACGTACCTACAACCAAATTCCACCAGTCAATACAAACCTTGTCAAAAATCGTTCCAGTTATCAAACTAATGATTGAAACCTATGCTGATATGTTATACCTACTAAATCTTCTGTTGCGAATGGATACTGCTAATAATTGATTATATTAGTGATTCAAATATCATACTTACGCTTTAAACTGAATAGAAACGAGATAGAAAAGCACAAAGCGTTAGTATTGAGAGGGAAATAAAAATATCGCATCAATAGCGACGCGCAGAGTCTGACACACATGCGGCATGGTCCCGAGATACCAGCATAATTTCTTTCCCACATTCTTTTAATTTAATCCTTTCTTCTAATTTAAAAGCTGTGCTCTTGACGGAGAATGAAGCAGCTCTTTTCAACTGTTCCTCTCCAGCGCAGCCTCCTTGATCTCTTTATACGACACAACTACCTTCTTTTTAATTCGACTCATGTAACATTCCCTTCTATGATTTATTTATTTATGTACTTTAATTAACACGTCACAGTACCAATTACATTAATTAAACATATTAGGTACTATTCAAGAAAAAATAAACATAAATGATATAGCAAATAGTCAAATCAGTCCATTAAATTAGTAATAACTAGCTGATCCGGCCACGCGTTGCTGTTGCTAGTAGTTCAAATACGTTGAACCAATATAAGATAACTTCTAAAGTTAGCCGTGTTTCTCTAGTATATTATGCATGTATTATACATATAAACCTTCCTCTTGAATCACTTTAACTATAAAAAAAACGCATCAAAATCCGTTGTGTAGTTTTAAAGATATAAGCATACATAGGGAAAGACAGACAGCGGGAAGCGACTTTGTTTTATACTATGTAGTGATAATAATGATAAGATCAGAATAAATTAATTGTTATCACAATTTACAATTAATAATCTACAAAAATACAAAAAACTAAGACGTTTATGAAACTGTCGTGCCGTATAAAGTGGCCAATCATTATCATTCTTCATTTCAGATGATTTTTTCTACCTACTATTTCTGTGCAAACGTTTCTGTTTCTATTATACAAGACGTTCACAGGATGACGCCCTGAGTAGCCGACCCTGCCAGACTTGGACCGCCACACGGCATGATACATCGTGGTAGCCCGTCATTTCATTCATTTCATTTATTCATTTAACAATATACATTGTATTTGAATATAGTCTTACATTAAATTGGCCTAAAATTACACATAATTAAAACAGTAGATATTAAAAAACAAACAATAAAGTACAATTAAATTAAAGAAAATAAAAATAAATATTAATGTTATATAATTCAATTTCAATAACAACTACAGTTGAAGTTCGTCCACGGTATAAAAGCACCCTTCTAGCAAGAGCTTTTTAAGCTTATTTTTAAATATATTTGGGCTATCAATAGTTTTCAATTCAACAGGCAGAGAGTTGTATAATCTAACCGCTTGAAATTGACACCCATGCTTAACAACTTCCAACCTCGGACATTGAGGGTCCTCTAAATCTTTTCTTCTTGTTTCTAACCTTAGTGCTCTTTGTTCTGGCGATTCATATTTAGAGGGATGCCGTACAATATCCATGACAGTTACTAAGATGTAGAGGCTAGGAAGAGTCAAAATGTTTAGCTCCTTAAAATACTTTTTACACGATTCCCATGGCGGAATCCGCACCATGGTGCGAATGGCTCGTTTTTGGATAACAAAAGCTCTATTCATGTTATAGGCGTAACTGCGTCCCCAGAATTTAATGCTATACCTTAATTTTGACTCAACCAAGGCGTAATATACAGTTTTGAGTTGTTTGAGATTTACCTCATCTCTCAGACTTCTTAAGGCATAGCAGGCAGAACTTACAGAGTTCTCTATAGACTCTAATTCTTTTTTCCAGTTTAGGAACTGATCAATATGGACTCCTAGAAATTTGACGCTATCAGTGAGTTTAATCTTAACTCCCCTGTTTATTATGTCAAAAGTTTCATGCCTGCGGGCGGTCGTTCTAAATAATATAGCATTCGTTTTATTAATATTTAATTTTAAATTATTTACATGAAACCATTCATTAAAAGCCACAAGCGCATTATTTATTTTGAGCTGAAGTTCTTGTAAACTACATGCTGGAACTATTGCATTTGTATCATCAGCATAAATAATTAATTTAATGTCAGGTATAGTATTAGAAATAAAATTTATAAGGTCATTCAAAAAAATTATAAAGAAAATAGGTCCTAGTATAGAGCCCTGTGGAACTCCACGTGTTATATTAGTTAGTTTGGATTTGGTCGCTACCTCTTGGCATTTAACAATATTATGAAGTTCAACAAACTGGTATCTACTGCTAAAATATGATTTAACAATGCTCAGGACATTACCCCGCAATCCATAAAACTCTAATTTAGCAAGTAAGATGTCATGATCAATTGTATCGAATGCAGAAGATAGGTCCAAAAATATACCTGCAACTTTCATTTTTTTATTTAGATTACATAACACTTCATTTATTAGCAATTCAATCGCATCGACAGTTCCTATGTTCATTTGGTAGCCGAACTGGCGTTTGTTTAAAATCTTGTTTGAGTTCAAGTGTGCTATTATCCTATCTTTTAACAGTTTTTCATAGATTTTAGAGAGTATAGGCAGCAACGAAATAGGTCTATAATTCTTAGGGTCGTTTCTAATACCTTTTTTGAATATAGGAATCACTCTACCGATTTTTAATTGATCGGGAAAGATACCTTCAGACATACAATTGTTAAAAAATCCTGATAGTGGTTCAGCAAGGAGGTCAATGTTATCTTTTATAACTGTGACCGGTATTCCATCATATCCAAAGGAGTTTTTAGGTTCCATCCTCCTCACAATAAATTTGATTTCATTCCTGTTTGTAAAGCTTAATTCCATGTCCGTATCAACTCTATTAGAGTGTTCTGTTAAAAAATTCATTGCTAATTGTTTTTTGTCATTGGAATTCATTTCATGGGTATTAAAGTTAAAATTATTCGCAAAAATGTCAGCTATTTCTTGTGTGTTATTAATAACCATGTCATTAACTTTAAGCAGATAATTATCATTAATCCTAATATTACTCTTATTCCTATGTCTGTTAACTATTTTCCATATGTGTTTTGTCCTGTTTTTTGCCTTATCGACTTCTATTTTAACTGCCTTTTTTTTTAACTGAGCTATGATCTTTTTGTACAGTTTTATGTATGATTTTCGGTAAGCAACTATTGATTCATGCCCTGAGTTCTTGTTTATTGTATTCAGGAATCTTTTCATTTTGCTAGACGTTCTGATTCCCTTTGAGATCCAGTTAAATTTATTTTTAGACCACATATTAACTTTTATATTTTTCTTTTTAAAGGATGATTTAAATATATCATTAAATTTGTTGAGGAACCCATTCACATTATAATCTAATAAATTACACTCTTCTAAAGTTTTCCTGAAGGATAACCTATTTCGTTCCGAGAAGATCCTACGTTTCCTTGTATAAAACTCACTTTCATTTTTGGAATTAATCCTTTTTAGAGTGAGACTGCAGAAAATACCCGCATGGCCATCTCCAAGACCATTGTGGTCAACTTTCAAACAACCTATATTTTCCTCGGGCAAATTAGTCAGAATGTTGTCGATGCAAGATTCTTGATTGTTTCGCATGAAGGTAAAAGAATTTACTAAACTTTTAAAATTGTAGCTTTTCAGAAGAGAAAAAAACTCACTTTGATATTTAGTTTGTTTTAGAACATTAACATTAAAGTCTCCAAGTATAATACATCTCTTGTTGAAAAAGTGCTCTAGTAAAATTTCAAGTCGGCACATAAAATCGTCAAAATTTTTATTATCAGGAGTTCTATACAGGCAACAAATACTTAGGTTGAATTTGCAATCCCTGACTCCGCAAATTTCAAAACTATTCAATTTGTACAATTTCTTACAGATCCCTAATTCTTCAGTAATACTATTTAATTGTGACAATATTAAAGAACCACCTCTAGTTTTTTTTATTCTAGTATTGTAAGAGGCTAAATTATAATTGTCAAAATTAAAAACAGATATACTATGTTTGTTAAGAAAATGCTCACAGATACAAATATAATTAATGTCAAAACCCAGATCACCCAAGTATATATTCAAATCATCCTTTTTATTCGATATACCGCATAAGTGCTGGAAAAATAAATTTAAATGGCATACAGAATTTTTATTTTTTTTTACCGTGCCGTTATCGTGTGTTATTTCGTTATTGACGAAAAAATGTTTCGTCTTGGTTGGATAAAATGTTTTCTGTTTGCGTACTAACGCATATCATTTGTCCCGCATTTTTTGAATTGTCCCTATCTTGAAATAAGGTTTGCGTGGACACAGTCTTAGATATAATTTTTATGGCTGCTTGCTGTGACTTTTTTGAATAATAATCTAGGCGCTGATTTCTATAGCATATATGCAGTATGTCTTTTAATATAAACCTACTTACAAATAATTTATCATTAAAGTACACGTTTCTTTTATTATTCGAATGTAAGTCTAGGTCAAGCATTTTCGAGTTCTTGAATAGAGAGCTTACTGAACGTAACACTCTATTAACATTTTGTACATTTAAATGTTTATTTCTATAAATTGTTCCTAACAAGACATTTGTGTGTGTTAACTTACATAAATTGCAGTATAGTAAAGATTGTAGCTCTAGTGGGGTTGTATCATTGGATCCAGTTAATACAATAATGAAATCTTGCTTGGTGTAGTCTATACAGTCCTTAGCACACGTCTCGAGTACATATTTGGTGGACGCATTCGATTTGATTAGCGAAAACACTTTAAACTCATCGCCTAGTAGTTTCTGAAGAGATGCTCCAATATCCTTGCCGTTTTCATCTGCAAAAATTATAACACGTCGGCTGGCGTGTTTGCTATCAGATTTACCGTAGGCTCCATGGTTTTTGGGCAATTCCGCTTTCACACTCAACTCCGTTACCCCATTGAGCAGAGTCGAGTTTGTAGGTTGTGGGTTTACCACACCATCGAAGAAGCTGCCCAGAATGTTATTGTCGTTTTGCTTGTCTCCTATTTCCTGGAATATGTCTGAACATCTACTTGATTTTTCTGTCATTACTAAACTAGCTTTGTCATATTGTTCAACAGATTTATTGTTTTGAATGGAAGCACATTTGGGAGGCGATGTTGTGCTATTCATTCTGTCAGATGATGATGAACTTGGTGTATTACATTCCATAGCCTTCGTTGTGTAGATGTTTTTTGACGGCGTGTGGAATGATATTGTTGTGTCAATTAATCTTAACGAAGAAACATTAGGTTGCTGTTGATGCAATTCTGTCGCGATCTTTCTGTATGTAGGAGTATGGCATTGCTTTTTACTGATCGGAGTAGAGGTTGAACTGCGAGTATGTCTGCTTAATGGATTACTTTGGAGGTTAGTACACAATGATTTAAAGTATTTCAATTGATTGTTCCCTCTTTGTAACTCAGACCTCAACTCTTCATTAGTAATATTTAAATTTTCTATTTCTTTATGCGCTATATCTAATTCATTCTGTAAGCTTATCATTTGCCTTTTTAACTCCACCTCTTCTTCAGGTACTGCATTGAAAGAAGGCAAACTTCTTGAGCTAGAATCCAAAATGTCGGTTCTTGAATTGCTGTCTAAATTGAATAACTCGATATTCGAGATATTTAAGTTTCGATTCTTTTTGCGTATGGTAATGCCGTTGGTGTCCATTTTTAACAATTTAGATCTTATAAGTCTGCTTTTAAAAAAAACGCAAAAAGTGGACACGGTAGCTCAGACTCGAACTAGCTTCCGCAGTTTCATAAAAAAAGCGTCCGAAACCGCCAGACCAACGGGCTTTGCATATGGGCGACGAAAATTTGCAACTGGTGTCACCTGGCGATATCACGTTCAGGCACAGAATAAATGATAGTGCAATTTTGGGTCCAGAGGTCGATCTTGACCGTTTGTTTGTTTTGGTTTGTTTTGTTATGTTAACGGCTGATATTGTGACGGAATTTAAAAATGTACTCACTGTAGTCCTTTATTTCCGTAGATTTTGTTGTACGTCTTCTGGATTAGTATTATTTTATGTCTCCGTTCATGTATCATTACATTATTTCCTTTATTATCCGAAAATAAGCTTGTTTCTGGTTTTTGCTTATTTTTACCCCGAAATCTGTATATTATTAGCCGCAAACGTTGTATGACGTGAATTGTCAATCACTTAACACATATAACACCTCAAAAAACTCTTAACTTCACTTGTTATATTTTTTAAGAATTAATTTATGCAGAGCCAAACTTGACATGGCCGATAGCGCCATCAGCGCCATCTGTATGTACTTCGTCACACCATACCGAACAATTTAGGATAAGCTTGGAATAAAATGATTAAACCCATAACCTGTCCTATAGTGTGCATAAAGTGTCAATGTATTTACGCAAGCGATGCTGCGGGCGGAAGCTCATATTATAACAAGTTAAACTACAAAAACCAGTATAAGATGAGTTGCCATAAAAATAAGCAGATTTCTGATTTCCATTGATATCCTGCGACATATCTTTGGATATCATCCCGCGTGGCTCCAACCACTTTGTATTATTGCATAGAGGGATGGCATCCCACTTTTTCTATTCCGTTTGTCACCCACTTGATTTTTCTTTTGAGAAATATTATTGAATGTTTAGCTGTATTAGGGCGAGTATCCACTGTAGCTTTTAAAGCTGGGATTGTATAGTCTTCTTAAAACTTGACGATTTTATGCAATTTGAACACGATTTTACTATTGCAAGCGCCCATACCTTACTTACCATCAGGTGGACCATATACGGTTTAATAACAAAAATGGTTGTTGGCTTACAGACAACAATTTTAAGTGATAACGTCTTAAGAAAACATTGATGAAAAATTGCATACTTTTAACCTATTAAGATGCGTCACAAGCCGAACGCTTAGGCCGATCGTGCCTCTTTATCGCTTGTTCCGCGCTCTCGCTTGCACGCTCGGCTCAAGCGGAACGGACAATTTTTCGTGCGTGCAGCCGACGTTTATAGATTTATAAGTGTTTTTAAGTGTTTCTAGCTTTAACATGCATAATAATACACGAACACGCTGTTGTTACATGGTTCAAAATATCAGTGTTACACAACCATTGTTAACGATTTATGGTATATTTATTAAAATAGGTTATAGCTTGTACCTTATCGATATAAAAATGCATTTCTAAAGTATAAATCCTTTATCAGTAAAGACCAACAAACAAAATGTCCATAACAGAGCCATTAACAGCGTCGGACTCCTTGGGAAATGCTCGTAAATCGTTATAAACATAAACATGCAGAACTCGACCGATTCCACACATAAAACTGAGGCTTAAAACTTGCAATAACAATAAGTTAAGACTTAAATTGCATTTACATGTCACGATATGGATACGACGTGTCTCACTTTATTCTCATTTATGTATGTATTTTATGACATTTTTTACAATCAACGTGAAATTTTGGTCAAGTCAAAGTCAATAGATAGTTTATTCAATACAATCACAAGGATCACTTTGAAACGTCCTTCATACATGGTGAATTTAGGTGTCAATTCGTCGTAACACAAGCGAGAAGAACTGGCAAGAAACTCGTCCTGGTCCTAGCGATTTTTTACATGATCCATGCTACTATTAAGGTTTTCAAAATACGTATGTTGCGGATGGTTTTCAAATATAGGTAGGTAAATTCATGTAGAATAGTATAATATTAAAATACATAATACTTCAAACTCAAACTTTAAATTTTAAAATACCGAAAAGACTGGAATATTTGAAGGGAGGTCTTTAGCCAGCAGTGGGACGGTACGGGCTTGTTAAAACAGCAACTGGTAGCTACGAGTATTTTGCTTGACCCAAGAGCTGGCTCCTATCTGGCTCAGTGTATTAGCATAGCCATTAAACGTGACAATGCCGCCAGTATCTTGGGAGCGCTGCCCTCTGGCAGTGATCTGGATCAGTTGAGCTATCTATAGATCGTTTTAAATGGTCCTTAGATAGCTCAACTGTTTCACATGTATTTTATATTATTGTATATTATTCTGTACATTTCTGTAATTATTTTTGTAAATAAAAACTAAAACTATATAAGTATTTAAAAATACCGAACAGACTGGAATACTCGAGGGGAGGTCTTTAGCCAGCAGTGGGACAGTACGGGCTAGAAACAACAGTAACTAACATGAAACTATATCCCTACTAGTCCCTACTAATATTATAAATGCGAAAGTAACTCTGTCTGTCTATCTGTCACGTTTTCACGCCTAAACTGCTAAACCGATATTGATGAATTTAGAGATAGATGGGACCTTGGAAAAGGACATAGGCTACTTTTTATGTAGATACAACGCGCGCGAAGCCGCGGGCAGCACCTAGTTATAGTATATTTGATAACATTATTAGGGTTTTTTTGGGGTTCCGAAGTCCACCCATATAGTTTCGTTATGTCCGTCTGTCTCTCGGCCCTTAATAGCTCTTACTCGAAAACTATTAGTTTTATCGTGATACATTTATTCACGGTAATACATATAAGTGATCCCTTCAAAGTTATGAAATACAAACTAAAAAAACGGGGTTAGGATACCTACCCTACATGTAAAGTGTGGTTGTTTTTTTAATATGTTACTTCCACATCGTGTTGCATATCGATGGGTATGTATTTTAATAATACTATGAGATTTTTAAAACAGTTTTTTGGATCAGATATTTGTTTGATAACATTTATAACGTTTGATTCGTTAGTTGCCCGCGTCAGTAGGAGCATACTCTTAGTGACCCTACACGTGATCCTTGGGGTAGTGCCAAAAGGGCAGCAATTCTTCTGGTGGTAGGCTTCGACCGTGGCTTGTTACCCACTAGATAAAACTAGTTCGTGAAGCGACGATGTCGTGTTTTGGACTGATATCTGGTGCAGCCACCGTGGAAGCTTCCGCTGTAAGCACGACTTATTATATTTGGATTTGATCATGGTATTGAGTGAGAGTGAAAGGTTAGGTAAGTAATTACATATAATCGTGTGTCAACTTCTGTGAAAAGTTAATCCCTGTTTAAAATATTGTTATCCCTTTTTGTAAGATAGTGATAAATAGTGACAGAGCGAATCTTCAGAAGAGTTTAGGCTGTGTTCAAGCGATTACAAGTAAGGCCCATCGCGTGTAGTCGCACCGCTGAGTACCCCTTGTAGTAAGCCTCGTAGATCTATGTAACTAAAGATTTCTACCGAGCCTGGAGCTTACATTGAGCACGTTTGTTTTAAATTAATTTTACACTTCACTTCAATCCTTTCAACACACTGGTTCAAAATAGCTAATGGCACGATAAGAATAATTTACTTTTGACTAAAAGTGTTGCTTTAGGAAGTAACACCTACTTAAAAATATCGCAGAGTTTAAAAGCGATGCCGCCCGCCCGCCTTACGACGTTAGGGCGGGCGCTTTTTGTATTTTCCATTATGGCTTTATACCGTCTTATTTTCATAAATATGGCGGTTTAAATACTACCTTTTATGTACCGTGGGGTGATTTACAAACTGCCTGTGTCGCGCCTCTTATCGTTCTTTAGAATTCTTTGCTGCATAAACCACGTTTGAATACAAAAGTGCTTGTTTGGTTTCATTGTTTGGTTTTGGCTTTTGTTTAATATTGGGTTAGAAATTAATAGAAAAACTACACATTTTAATTCGGTGTTATCTAGAAATGCGTGTTTTTAATTGTAATCAATCCGACGTTTTGAAGGGGGTGGAAATCACGTTCAAAGATTCCGTTACATAGATAGATAGAAAGAGACATACATACCAAGCTAATAAATGCGTGTTAAAAAGAAAGCCCTTTCCTAATAGATAACTTATTGTGGAGCTTTCCGTCACTTAGAAAGAAAGAAATTAGGCTTGGGAAGATATAAAATTGTAGTCAACATATATTCGTATTTGGATATAAAACTAAAATAAAATAACCTACATTTTAGAGCAAACTAACTAAAACGGAGTTGTAATTTCAGACGTAGCATCGCCAACGTCCATACCACGTTGAATACACCGGTTCTCGTCCGATCACCGAAGTTAAGCAACGTCGGGCGCGGTCAGTACTTGGATGGGTGACACCGCGGGTGAGCTTATTTAATTGTATTGTCCACAACCCACTTTTTGTGCTGATTTTTTAATAAAAGAATATAAGAAAGTTTTAAAAAAAGGAACGAGCTACTAGCGACATCTTGCAAGCAATTCCTTAAACTTTAAAAGCGCCCTCTGCCGGCACAGATGGTACTACATTGTACACTCCTTGTATAATGTAAGACTTTTACTTGACTGCGGATTAGTTGCGTTTAGTCGGTAAGCTTTGTAGTTCACCAGGAAATCGACAGGTGACGCTGTTCAAAAAATTTCAATAGGACCATACATAAGAGCTGAGTTAATAGAAGTATTATCGTCTGATTGTAATTTATGATGGCTTTATGAATATTTTTAAATGTTGTTTTATTATAAACCCATGGATTACTAGTACATGTGCATATAATAATTACATTTTAAAAACTAAAAAGAAAACCAAGTAAACGAAATATTTATATAAAAACTAGCTGTCCCGTCCGCGACTTCGTACGCGCATTCAAAAAACTAAACATTTCATCAAAATCGGTCCAGCCGTGTAGGAGGAGCTTAATTACAAACATACGCACAGAAGATTTATATATTATAGGTATAATATAAAGATACAAAAATTCGTTTACTTTGACGACATATTTTTTATTTTTTTTATAAATAATAACGGACATCTCACACAGCATGATCTGACCCCAAAGAAAAAAGACAAATAGACAAATACTTGTAAATCATACAAACATTTGTCTCGCGGCGGGAATCGAACCCGCAACATTCTACGTCTCAGCCGGACCTTAGCCGACTGCGCCACAGAGGTCGTCATTCCTATTCCACCTATTTAAAAACCAAACTACTGAACCGATTTTGAAGAAATTTCTCTCACGGGATCAATTGGAAAGGAATACCCTTTCACATATTTTTTTTATAAATTATTGGTTCTTAAATGACGGAGTTATGTTATAACAAACAAAAAAAAAACAGCCGAATTGAGGACCTCCTCATTTATTTGAAGTTGGTGCTAAAAAGCATATGGATTAATAAACCCTATTCAATCTCTAAAACTTCGACCATTACTACTTCCAGTAGGTAGGTATCATTGATGACACAAATGAGACTAAAAAAGGTTTCATTCATTAAGTTTCTATCAAAGTAGGTAACCTACTAAACTACCGTGGCATTGTTGTCAAGAATTGTACCACTCCTGTGGACTCTAGCAGTAACAATATACATCAGAATTCGCCTATTTTGCGATTGTTGCTGAAAGGAGTGGTCAATGGAGCAAACTCAATGGTTTTTTATTTCAAAGACCTTGAAATATCGGTTCACATCCGGTTTTGCAAGGATTACTTACATAAGTCGATAAGTACTTGATGCATTATTTTCTACTAAAATTATCTTATTCACATTGGGAAAAGCTAGTGATGAAATAGTTCTTTTTATTCTTAAAACAATATAATCATCGATATTTTTTCCAACAAGTTAAATTAAAATTTCCTAAATTTGTTAATAATTAGGGTAATAAAGTGCCCTAATAATAATCCAAATGACTAAGATAGAATTTCAGAATTTATCTCGATCTAATAACACCCGGTCTGTGAATAACTTATAATGATGATGATGCATCCAATTCTTCAATTCCAATTCTTAATTCAAAACTAATTCTTCTTCCTCTTTTTCTTATTATCGTGTCACTAGTTATTTCGAACCAGGGTGGTGAAAGGATTAAAGTGCCTCAAAGGCTCAAAGGCTCAAAGGCTCCTTTCATAAACTTGGCACGTGTTGCCGAACTTTTTAGATTCTATGACACGCCGGTTTCCTCACGATGTTTTCCGTCACCATTTGAGAGTACCGGTATAGCACACATACATTTTTCGAACAGAAAAAAAATATTGGTGTACGGCTGGATTTGAACCCTCTTCCTATATAATATGTACCAATAATAGGTAGGTATTAAAAAACCCTTTGTTTGTACTCAGTTTCCCTTTCTAGACTGACCATACCGCTCCTTTGCTAACGGTACCGCTCAGTTTTAATAGACGGTCGCGAGGCGCGCCTCACAAAACATACCAGTATCATCTGACAATTTGAGAGCAATCAGAGCATTGTCACCGTTCTTTATTCAGCTGCAAATAATACGTGGAAAATGGTCATCCTATTGTGAGGGATCCATTGTGGACTAATGACAGCATTCAGATTTAGTTGGCTTCGATGCCGGCCATCAGTCAGCGGCCGGACGTCTCGCATACGACGTATTGTCCCGCCATTATTTCTATCGGTTTAAAACAAAAATTGCCCACAAAACATGGCCAGTTTACTGACAATACAGCCTCAAAGTGCTAGTTAATCTTCTACATAAATAAATATAAGTAAAATGAACTCAATGGCATATCAGTTGGAGCAACCCCCGAAACACATCCAGAAACTGACGCGTTCAAACCCATACCATATCAAGCGGCCAATGAACGCCTTCATGGTCTGGTCGCGGCTGCAACGGAAAAAGATCTCCTTGATGAACCCTAAACTGCACAACTCCGAGATCTCCAAACGACTCGGCTTAGAGTGGAAGAGCTTAGACGACACAGAGAAGAGACCGTTCATAGACGAAGCAAAGAGGTTACGCATTAAACACATGCAGGACTACCCTGACTACAAATACCGTCCAAGAAGAAAGAACAGAATAGACTCCTTCTCCGGTCCAGCGATTTACACAACCAGAGAAACCTTCGTCGAGATGGAGCCTCGCCAGGAACCGAGCTACCAAGTGCCGAGTTACCCTGAACATGTTATGTACAATAACATGATAAGTTATAGTGTGCCATCGATCCCTCAGACCACCTTCGTGCCAGCGTCAATCCGGCCTAAGGAGGAGTCCTTACAAAGCTTGGAGTTACGACCACTGCCTTCGATTGAAAGTATTTCACCCAGGCCTTTTGCAGTCGTGAATCAGCAGATGATGGTTAAGGCTTACCAGGATCTCCACTACGTCCCTGGAGAGGTAGCCAGGATCTCGTATTACCACCCTTATGGAGTTCAGTAAAGGAGGACTCATGATGGTATATCTTGTCATTCCCCATCCTTACCTAAATTTCAATCAGAGGTTTTTGTATATATTGACTGCAAAAGGAGACTAGAATAATAGCTCATAGACAAAGATATTGATGCGGCAAGAGTCATTGATAAGGCATTCAGTATTAGATAAGTAGAGCTAAGTAGATAATTGGTAGAGAATTATATATGATCATAATTTTTCTGTTTTTATATTGTACTAGCTGTTACTCGAGACTTCGTACGCGTATGCTTAGAACCTTTATTTTTATTTTTTTAAGGAATGCATTCTGTGAATAAGAACATCGCATAAGTTTAGTCCTCTATTTTACCCCTTTCAGAGATGATTTTGCAAAAACGTTGAAACACATATTTCTTTATTTCTTACCAAAAACCTGAATATAAATTTTCAAATCCCTAACTTATGAAAATATGAGTTGCACAAACAAACTTTCATCCACTATTTTACGCCCTTCAAGGTTGTTTTTTGGGACAAAAAGTAGTCTATGTTCTTCCCCCAAAATGCAATACATCTTCTTACCAAATTTCATCAAGATACGTTCAGCCGTTTAGTCGTGAAAACGTAACAAACAGACAGACATAGATACTTTCGCATTTATAATAATAGTATGGATTTTCATATAATTTTGACCAGTCCCTTATTCACTACTTTGTGTCTAAAAAGAGACTACAATGATAGAAGGGATGTGTGGTATCTACATCAAACGTCCTTTATCAAAATATTATCTATCTCTTAACTAAATTTCATCAAGATTTATTTAGCCGTCTAGCTGTGACAACGTAACAAGCAAGCAGAGATAGTTTAGGATTTATAATATTAAGTATGGATATAGAACCTGCACTGTTTTTATCCTGTCACACTATAGAGGTTGTCTATTTGAAGTTTACATCAATCCCAGAATGTTTTTCCTTCATTTCCTCAAGTTCCATAAGAAAACTGTCTGTCGGAAGTTCGGATCAGAAATAATGTACGACTCATGACGAGACGGTTTCCTCAGATTGATTGCTTGTCATTCGTAATAGATTTGGGTGTTTGCCGAGGGGCCTTTCGAGATTATAACGATTGCGATGAACTGTTTTTGAGTTTTTTACGGATAGCAACATCGATTATACTTGTCAAAACATCTTTTAATGAGGCACCATATCCACCATTCCCATTGTGGCATCCAGACATGTCATTCATACCTAAACCACAGCTACCGATTCGTCAATAATGCTACTTACTACTCCTATATAAAGTTCATTTCCCGTCAGCATCAGACTAGATGACATTTTGAGCATTATCTAAGTTTCGTTCGTTATGCATCGCACACTCAAAGAGTTGCACATGTTGAAACACAGGATTTCGAGTTCTATTTTAGGGTGAAAGGGTTGATGTTCGCGGGATGCTTGTTGTAAAACAACATATCATTGCATTTTCACACTACCTACAAAACCTGGTAAAGCTAGCAAAGTTTGAGCACAATCGAAAAAGGTATTTAATACAAAGGATTAAGAGCGTCATCTGCGGCGGCTGTCACCGGAGCACACAATCCACACAAGCGTCTTTCACATACGAAGAATGAATGATGGATGAATCGTGTTGGAGCCAGCTTTTTCCAGAAGCAGCAAAATATCCTTCTTCCAATCAAATTGAACAACTTCAACCTTAACGACACAGGAATAAGGAATCATTTATGTATCAAACGTGCAAAACGTGGTTGTTTTGTTGATATCTCTGTATATTCATACGAGGCGTAAATGGACCAAAAGTTGTTTGCTGAATATAGGGCGGACTAAGAATGGCTTGCCTGAATACAAGGACGTAGATTTTTGGGAAAGGATTTCCCAAGTGGTTACTGATGTGTCTATTCTAACATGCATAGCAAGTCTTTAGAAGCCAGAATAACCAGATAAAAGAAAAAAACAAACAAAAAAAATTACATTCTCACGTCTGTGATCCCGTGATATTTAGTAACTCAGGCCTAAGGAGGATACTCATAAGTACTGCCTAACATAAAATCTGCAGCTAATTATCTTAAAAGGTAACCATTATGTGGATTGTACATTACACATAAAGCAATTGTTTTCTTGTGTAACTGGTTTCTTCTTGGTCTTATCAAAAATGTACAAGTGTGTATTTTAGAAGTAAAAGGTAACTATAATTGGCGTAACTTGTGTGGTACCTAAAATGTATGGCTCGATATTTCTGTACCATGAATTTGGTTGCGTTTGTTGTTCAAACAACTTTTAATGGGAAGTAATCATCTTAAATTTCTGGAAATAATCTTTGAAACATAAAAGGCAGTATTTCGGAACCATACTCAATTGCAAATCAAGGCGTAAACATATAATATTTGTCAGTTTTTTCAGTGTAAATAAACATCTGAAATACGGCCATAAGGCCTGTAGATCATTTATTTTATAATAGTTCTGAATTAAAGGTTGTCAATACAAACTTTAGGTGACCTCTTGGCGGTTCTGCGTTACTAGTACATGCTCCTATACAAGCAAGAGCGCTTAAGCTGGTAATAGGACAAATTATACTTTTTACTCTCAGTAGTCGCAAGACGGGTTCCAAGGTACACAAGGAAACATTGTAGTTTTACTATGTCTGCCTGTCTGTCTGTCTCTCTGACTGTCCGCTTGTAATTAGAGCTCTAACTCGCAGAATATTAGTTTTATCGTGATGGTAATACGTATTAGTATCGTCTACAAAGTGATGTACTAATAAAAACAAAAATAGGGGTGGGGTTTTGAACTAAGAACACGAAAGCGGATGAGTACGTTCTTTTTATAATTCCCCTTCCAGCCATTTCTATCTCCGAAGTTTATGCGACAGAGCAATGCCGTACAAAACTTTCTATCCTATTCTCAATCCTTCCAACTATTCGTAGATCTCCTAACAATCTCTATACTTATTAAAGGATCTAATCATGTTCTAGGTTAGTAGTTATAGTAAGTACTGGCTTACTTCGTTTTTAAATTGCTTTAAAATTTCACATGTTCTCATGAGTTGGTAGTAGTTTTGTCTTGCTGCAGGTCGAGGGTTGAATTCTTTCCCAAACATTTGAGTGATGAACATAGGCGTATGCTCTGGGTCTGGATGTTTATAAAGTATCCCAAGTATGTGTTTAGAAATATATAAGTATTTATTAGTCATATGATCACCATAATACAAACTATGTTTAGATTGGGACTTGGTGGTGTTGTGTGCATTGTCCACCAATATTAATATATTATTATTTTCTTTTAAAAACGTTATTCTTTCAAATGTTAACAACATCACAAGAAAAGAAATACAAACAGAAGTAAACAACTTATTTGTGTCTTAAAATATTTAATATAGACGACTTCTGTGGCGCAGTAGGTAAAGGCCCGCCTGAGACGCGGTTTGATTAATAAAAAAGAAAAAAAACATATCACTAATTTCCTAAAAAAAAACAATTTGGGCAAGTATAATAAGTCAATGTCATTTAAACATACAATTTATTGAGAACTACCTCCGCCTTCGTATGCATGGGTGCATGTGTTACATTATTGCAATGTTCGTAAGGATGTCCAACATTTTTTAAATGAAATACAGGCTATATTACTCACTGATAAAATCAGTAATGTAGTTCTTAAGTTTATTAATTATTTCAAACAAACTAATTTAGATTTAGACATAGACACATTCATTTATTTTTTAGTCAAACCCACACAATCACTACAAGCAGACACACTGCAGAATAAATAAAAGTGGGGAATACAGGCCACAAAAGGTAATATGCCTCGCCACGTGGAGGTAACTAAGTCTTTCACTTTCAAAACTTTCGTGAGTTGTACAATGCATTTTAATAAACACGGGCTTTACTCACGTATTATTGCCGAACGCGAGCGGCAACGAGCGGACCGCGGATCAAACTCACCCTAATGAAGATTCTCTAGATGAATCGAAACAGTGTCGGTGCCTCCATCGACCAAATAATACGTGAGTAAAGTCCGTGTTTATCAAAATGTATTCTTTGAAAGATGTTTTATAATCGCCATGCCTATATTCTTCTATAATTATATACACTTATTGTTATAAAGGCTTTAACTCACGCAAACCAGGAATTTTCCCAATAATTTCTAACAACAATCACCAAACTCGACTAATGGTAAAGTCAAGTAAAACCACTTTAACTTCACCATTCTTCAGAAAGCATGAACGAAGGCAATTCATTTACATGGAACACTCGTTAACAATTTGTTTTGTAGCACCAAATAAAGTTGATGGTTTGGTATCACAACAATGTTTCATTAGACATATGAATTAAGTAGACTGGTCCAACTTTTTTTTAGCTTAGTTTTCCTGTCAGTGGTGTAAACTACTTTTTCGAAGAAATTTAGGTAATCTTGAAGAAATTGAAATGAAATTATATAACTTTATTTTGCACAATCGCAGTAGACAGAGTAAGTAGTTAATAGGTAGTTAATAGTAAATAGCATAGCAATAATAGGAAAAGAAAAACTACTATGACAAAAAATTAGGACGGTCTGAATCGAGAAACCTTTTTGTTATCAAAAAAGTTCTTTAACGATATCAACTTCTATATATTGCCGTCAAACAGTGCCATTAGAGTTCTTAAATTGTTCTTTCTATTATGACTTCTAGCAATGTTCCAAGACAATGCAAATTGCATATCAAAATATTAGTTCACAAGTGCATAGTGAAAATGTATTGAAAAAGACTGAAACTGGTACTCATACTCTACACTTGTACTTTACAAGCTGTTACTCGCGACTTTGTCCACATTTTATTTTAAAGGAATTGTAGCTTTAATGTCAGGATGCCATTTATCTCCTTGCCAAATTTTATTGATAAGTTTCAAACCAATCACACCTCCCATTAAAAAAATTTAATACAAACATTCACTCCTCATTCTACTTCTTTATGAGGGTTGTTTTGAAAAATCCTGAAGAACGTGTCCATTTATTTTGCATTTTAAGTATCCAAACCAAGTTTCTAAAAATCATACCACCCGTTAAAAAGTTCCCATACAAACTTTGACCCCATTTCACTCTTATATTAGGGTTATTTTGAAAAATCATAAGGACGTGTCCATTTGTTTTGCATTTTATTTATTCATATCAAGTTTCAAGCAAATCGCACCACGCGTTTAAAAGTTTCATAAATTCGTTTCACCCCTTTTCTCCCTCTTAGGGATTGAATTTAAAAAAACCCCGCCTTAGTGGATGGCTTTGGCCTATTAGATATAGATGGCCCAATTTCAGCTTTCTAGCATCAGCGGTTTCGGTTCGACGATGATGAATCAGTCATTCAGTCAGTCAGGTTAAGCTCTTATATGGGTATAGATTATGCAACCTGGTCATTCTTTTTTTAGCAGTCTACTAACTACCGAACCTACTTGATTAAAATTCTAGCTATAACAATACATTGTTAACATCTAAATGGGTATACTTAGATACGATTTTTTCTTATATTTTTAAACACTTAGAAACGTCTCTCTATTTTTCTTATCTCTCTTATTTTTTACTATATTTGCATCTGTCTTGTCGACAATTTTGCCAGTGTCAAGTATTTTTTGATAATCTTAGTCGATGGTAATTTGTCAATTCTAAATATCATCGCGGAATAGCCGTCTGGAACTTTCTCGGGATTCCTCGTCGTTCAAATCACATTGCACCATAATACATTTATAATTCAATTGTCCATACTTATTCTAAGTACAAGTCACAATTTATTTATTGAAGTTCCGCTAAGATTATTGAATAAAACATGTAATAAAACGAGAGTAAAATATTAATTTAGAAGTGCTATGTTACTTCAAGAAATGACAAACGAAGAATCCTATCAAAAGTTAAAATAGTTTAAAATAGTGTCATCTTTATTTACAAGATGACAAAGATGTAGCTGACAAATATTGTTTAGTCAGTGTTCAAGTAGAGAGAACTTTATAAGTAATGCCGTATATTTCTTATTATAAATAATGCTGATCACGCTATAACGTAACATAGTGTAGTTAATACAAATAATTTGAACTAGTCTACATTGTTTGGTCTGAGGCACTCCCCTAAAATATTAGCAGCGCTAAATGCGTCGCACAATAGCTCGGATTGCGACATAAATGGTATAAATGACAGAAACGGCATAATGTACAAAATAAATGGCCTAAATGAATTGTGCCCGGAAGTAAGTCGGATATAGATCAGTGACGTGTGAAATGAGCCGGAACTATAAGTTCTACGGACAAGAGGAGTCTTCACCCCACTGTGCAAGTATTGTTTATGTTTTTACTTAAGTGGGGTTTATAAAGATGTAAGAAGGCTGACTGTACCGAGATAACTTTGCGGTACTAGTATTTTGAATATAAGTTATAAGAAGGGTCATACAAAAAAGCGCTAGGACTAGGTCAAGTTTCTTATCAGCTCTTTGAGGAATTGGCACCTAAATGCACATAGTATGTAAGACGTTCCTGTGTGTTTCAATGTGATCCAAGTAATTGTATTGAATAAAAGTATGATTGAATTTGAACTATCCCGGTATGTACATTATAAGTAGTAATAATGGTTATAATGATAGCATATTTAAGTTTTAACCTTCACTGAAATAATCGCCGTAGTTATTAAGAAATATAATTTTAGCAAGTTTTACTCTTTTAAAGTTTGAAAACAACTGAATAGGTTATTAGAGCCCTTGAGGGCGGCTATCAGCTATGCAGAAGTTGAAGAAGATATTACTGTTCCTACATTCGTACTTACTTACTATAAATTTAAAATAAAAAAAAGTATTTCAGCATTCATATGATAGCATATACAATGTCTAAATGCACTTTGGTGCTGCTCGAATTTTAAATAGGTGGACCTTTCAGCGGTCTTCACACTAGTTAAGCCTGTATCGTGAGCCTGTAGCCTACTTTTTAACTGTTTTTTTTTTCGTGTTGAGATTTATTGCAATTGTCAAATTAATAAGTTAATAGAAATAATTACAGTAAAGAATAATATCAAATACATGTGATGCAGTGTTGATGCACTATCTAAGGACCATTTAAAACGATCTATTGATAGCTCAACTGATCCAGATCACTGCCAGAGGGCAGCGTTTCTAAGACACTGGTGGCATTGGAATTAGTGGTCATCTCTCGTGAATGAGAAATTAGGCTGCCCACAAACTCTTATATGTCTTAAGAACTAAGCCTGGACCGACAGTTTAATATAGGTACCCTCCAAAGCATTGAAGCGCTTTGATAAATATGGATAATAAGGAGATATCGTCCGTCTTTACTAACTAGGGCCTCTGCGAATCGATATCGATACATCGATACAGTAAAGTTATTCAAATGTACGACGAATTGAGTTGAATTGTCAGTTCGTTGTCAAATTCAAATTAACGTATTGATTACGACATCGATTGTCAAAACTTAAACTTATTATTTCAGAACTTGACTTACATTAATTAAATTAAATTGAAAACATGTTTGTACCTACCTAATTCATTGAATTATACTGTATAATGTATAATAAATATTGCATGCGGACCACGCTGATTATGGCTGTTCTAATATGTATCACCAAACAACTGTTACAAACACATATTACGCAATAAATGACTTTGATTTGATTTGATTTGATTTAAACTAATGTCAATCGCTCCATCGCTCAAAATGAGTCGAGATGAATCTGCAGTAGGTTTTTACAAGTTCATTGTCTCGATATATAGTCCATTAAAATGTTACATTTTTTAGGCCTTAGTGTGCATTTGTCAGAGGACGCAATTTTATTTTTTTAATGTGTAGGGGGGGTCAGTAGAAGCTTAAGTTCAAGTTTGTGGGGTCGGCACCCTTGTCCCCCGGCCGCCATCTTGGAAAAGGGGGTGCAAAGGGTTTTCGCGCTGTATCTCGTAAACTAGTTACCTTACAGAAAATTTAATCAAACATAAAATGTAGCAAATTAAATTTCCTACAATTTTATTTCTATTACTTTTTATCGTCAAGTGACCAACAAAAAAGTTATAAACAAAAATAAATGAAAATTTTGTTTGTTTGTTCTAGGTTTTACAGCGCTCCAAACTTAAACGGATTCTCGAATGCTCATAGGGATGCAATAAAAACTAAAAATTAGGCTTACTTTTCTATCTATATTTTTTTTATTCATACAATTTATTATGATCTTAACATTCCTATGCTATTATTGAACTATGTTTGACCCTTTTACCCACCACCTATGAGGTATAACATGGGCAAAGTCAAATTTATAAAAATTTAATGCATTTTTTAATGCATTTTTTGTCACTGTCTTAGCAAATCGTTTGTATCGCAGAGTGTCTAGAGTATCGTCTTTATTTCCGCCATATAAAAAGACGAAAAAACGTTCGCCAACAACACTGAGTAACGATGACTCGACTTTCTCACTCATAAATAATTTAGTTCCACTTGCTAACTCTGGATGCTTCTGCAAAATTTTTATAAATTTGACTTTGCCCATGTTATACCTCATAGGTGGTGGGTAAAAGGGTCAAACATAGTTCAATAATAGCATAGGAATGTTAAGATCATAATAAATTGTATGAATAAAAAAAATATAGATAGAAAAGTAAGCCTAATTTTTAGTTTTTATTGCATCCCTATGAGCATTCGAGAATCCGTTTAAGTTTGGAGCGCTGTAAAACCTAGAACAAACAAACAAAATTTTCATTTATTTTTGTTTATAACTTTTTTGTTGGTCACTTGACGATAAAAAGTAATAGAAATAAAATTGTAGGAAATTTAATTTGCTACATTTTATGTTTGATTAAATTTTCTGTAAGGTAACTAGTTTACGAGATACAGCGCGAAAACCCTTTGCACCCCCTTTTCCAAGATGGCGGCCGGGGGACAAGGGTGCCGACCCCACAAACTTGAACTTAAGCTTCTACTGACCCCCCCTACACATTAAAAAAATAAAATTGCGTCCTCTGACAAATGCATACCCAAATGTAACTTTTCAATGGACTAATAATGTATAACGATTATTAATTTCAAGAGTAGGTGCCGGATGCCAATGTAATGCTTATTTACTGTCAATTCTGTCAGTTTATGAGTTGCCTAGTATTACGTACTGTCCAGTCCAAAATTATAGAGACGGTAAAACATTTTTTTAGGCTGTTTCTTAATTTAGGGAAATCCTCTAGGGATTCTGGAGTTTCCTAGTGATAGTTAATCGGGTATACGCTATTTGAGCTGTAGATAAAACTATTATTAATACATAATAATTAAGCGTTGCTTTCTGTGTTGTAAGTTGTGTGCATTGTCTACCAATATGTTTTTGTTATTTAATAGTTGGAACGAAAATCATTCTAGCACATTTGAATTCATAAATTCAATTGACTTATTTGCTTTAGTTAAGTATATCCTGACTCAAACTGTCCAGAAAATGACAGATAAGTGAATTACTTTAACTGCCCCAAACAAATCATGAGTAAACATCAGATCACAACGCTCACCCCCTTGGATCAAACAAACTATTAAATAAAGCAGTCGTCGCGGCAGATGTGCATACAAATAAGCAATTCTATCAGTCACGTTAGAGTAGGTACTAGCAGTTTTTAAAAGTCGGAGTTCATTGCTTCATATTGAAATCCGACCTTTTTAACGTAGTTTTATTTTTTTATTTTATTACTACGTTTTAAAAACTAAAATGACAACCGACTTCAGTGCATATAAAAAAAATACAGAACCAGAGAACCTCGTCTATTTTGTAGTCAGTTAAAAAAGAATCATCGAAATAGGTTGGCGTGATCTTGATTTATTCGTCCATTATTATTTTTTTATAATAAAGCAGCGGCCTCTGGCCCCAAAGTAAGCAGAGCTTGTGTTATGGGTATCATATGACTGATATAATACTTACATACCTTTTTTTTTCAAATACATACATATTATACAGAGAAACACCCAGACTCGAGACAAACTCTTGCAGATCATACAAACATTTGTCCCGTGGCGGGGATCGAACCCACAACCTTCTGCGTCTCAGCCGAACTTTAGCCAACTGCGCCACAGAGGTCGTTAATTTGTCGCGCACATACTTAATGCTAATTTAAGACTATTGGTTTTTTCATGGATGCCATTAAAAAAAGAATCATCAAAATCGGTTTTCCCAGTCAAAAGTTCTGAGATAACGAACATAAAAATATGAAATTTTTGCTTTCAAGACTTCCAAGATATTTCATGTTGTAGAAAATTTTATCCATACAAGTGTATCACTACATAGTATAAAACACTCCCAATATAAAGTCACTTCCTGCTGTCTGTCTGTCCCTATGTATGCTTAGATCTTTAAACCTACGCAACGGATTTTGATGCGGTTTTTTTTAATAGATAGAGTGTTCAAGAGGAAGGTTTATATGTATAATACATGTATAATATAGTAGAGAAACACTGATTATTTTAGAGGTTTCTAATCACATTCGACATCTGTAGTAAATTTAGTATCAGCATTGCACCCGTGCGAAGCCGGGGCGGGTAGCTAGTAGTGTATAAAACAAGTGTTAGAATTTTGACATGCGTATAAAATGTAATCAAATAAATATACAGAAAATAAGTTTATGATCTCAGTTCAACCTATAGTTAAAACTATATACCTTATTTTTACTTTATTTTTAGCCGGTTTTATGCCGGATAAAACCGGCTAAAACCGGCTAAAACCGGCTAAAACCGGCTAAAACCGGCTAAAAATAAAGTCTTGCTAAGTTTGCCAACCCCAATCGAATCATTGAAAATATACCGTATGTTTTCAATTAGCTCGCGTTAAATTATTTATTTGGACGCACCACATTTGTGTCATGATTTAAAAAGAGTAACTAATTGTTTTGTTTGTTGCTAACGATTTTTTACTTAAATTAAAGTCATTGTGACTTCTATATTTAATTGGTATAATTGATTTTATATGCATTGATAATTTTAGTGATCTGGATCAGTTTGAGCTATCTATAGATAGTTTAAAGCTCATATGTTTCTCATGTATTTTACATTATTGTATAATGTTCTGTACATATCTGTATTAATATATTTTAGTACAAAATAAAAGTTTTAGTACAAAAAACCAAAACTCTAATAAATTCCCGAGCTCGGAAGACACTTTCTCAAATCTATTGATATTGATATTTAGATCTTTCTGGATGAACTTTTGGGGTTGTCAGAGGCTTGACCAAATATTATATTTACTCATAGTACATACCCACACTTTGCATGGTAGTTAGTATACCTTTCGTGATAGGTTAGGCAAACCCATCGCAGCTTATAGCAATAATGACACGAACTTTTTTATTTCTAGAATGTGCCGTTTTCCTCATGATGTTTTTCTTCATCGTTTGAGGGAAAAAATATGAAAAAAAAAATCCATTTGCGGAAACCAGGTTCGAACCCACGATCTTATGATCGTAAGGCAAGGGTCCTACCGCCACCAGTGGCTTTAGTACATACCCACGTTACGTACCACCATAACCTCATGCAAAAATATACATTTGGACGTAGTTTTGGCTAGTACCTATTTATGAGTGATATAAATTGAATTAGTTCATGTTTCTGAATGGCCTTGGAGCGCAAGGAGTGGGAGTTAAAGGGTAAACCTTTGCCCAAGGAGACGACAGATTAAGGTAAAAAAATATTTATAAATACCAATATTTATATCTCAAAATAGGCTATATCTCTTAATGGCCTAGGAGGAGGACCTTTGCCCAGCACTAGGACACGATAGGTTAAGGAAACAAATTTAAAAAATATATTTCATAGTAATCAATACTATTAATAATTCGAAAGTGTCTCTGTTGGTTTGTTACATTTTCATGGTTAAACGACTGAACTGATCTTGGTGAAATTTGCAGGAGATAGATTAAATCTTCAATACGGACATAGCCTTATTTTTATATATATACATACCTCACGTGAAAACCCGTGGGCAGAAGCTGTATTAAATATTTCCACAATGAAGAACCGCGCTCCACATTTCACAATCCGCAAAATCTCATCAAAACGCCAATTCACTTTGAATCTAAATCCTTTACCGTTTCAAAGAGAACCGAACAATAGGAGTAACTTATAATACCTAAGAGTATACAGTACATGGACAATACTTTCGCAATAATCCCGGAGGCGTCGTCAATGGCCACTTTATAGCGGCTTCAGCGAATCCATTTCCGACAAAGTGGATAAGACGCAGCGTGTAGTGGCCTTGAACGGAATTGGTCGTGGCGAAGCTGGGTTATATAGAAAGAATGAAAGAAAAAAAATTTTTTTTGCACCCACAAAACAAAAGATCAAATAAGTGCGGAGAAAATACAAAAAAATAGGTCTCATGGGGAAATTTATACAAACACAATAAAACAACTTAAGTACGTAAAATCCATGAGTAAAAATTAGCCCATCCCGCAATCCAATCAACATTATAGTGTGGCAAAAAGGTTCAATCTCAGAATGTGTTTCCTCGTCTACTTCCAGACGTTGGTGTAGCTTATGGCGTTGGTTTTCAGATTAAACCATTTCTCAAAGTTAAACTAACAGGAAAACAAAAAAACAATATATACAATTACTTATATACATCACTACTTCGTGATCGACAGGACTATCATAAAAAATCTAGATATATGATTTATTTATGAACATATTTGTATAGTAAAAGATCAAAACGGGTTTTTTACAAACATTTTGATAAACACGGGTTTTACTCACGTATTATTTTGCCGATGGAGCGATGTCTCCAGCGTCCACTAGTTTGCCACTTGTACAGTGCGAACCGTGAACGCGAGCATCAACGAGCGGACCTCGGATCAAACACATCCTGATGAAGATTCTGTAGGATTACAACTCACGAAAGTTTTAAAAGTGAAAACATACGATTATAGGGTTACATTCCTAGCTTCTGCACGTGCCTTTGCAAACGTAGTACTTACATAAAAAGTAGCATAGACGCTATTCCAGGACTAAACCAAGTTCCATCCAAATGAACCCAGCCGTTGCAGCGTAGTTGAACTACATATAATCATTCTCCCATTCTCACAAACATTCATATTTAAGATATCACTTGCTGCTGCTCGCGGTCTTGCCCATACAAAAACGGCTACCTATGTGTTATCCAGGATATTGGCTATCTTTATCCCAAATTTCATCCAAATCTGTTAAGCTGTTAGATGTAATAAACTAACACTCAAACTCACAAACATTCAGATTTATTATATTTGTGTGATTAGTCAAGCATATGTTATTTCGACATAGCTAATGTAATTAATCAAAACGACCAATTCATTGCAGTCCGAGTATACGAAATAACCTAGTCTCAGAGACAAAGTGATTGAGTCTGAAGACGCAACTTTGTCTCATCTCAATATCATTCACTCAATAGAATGAACAGAAAGTCTTGGAACTGCTACTAAAACGTATTTTAGTTTGATTAGCACTCGGGGATTTAAGTATTCATTCCGATAATGTCTTTAAAGGATGCGGATACATTTTGATAAAACACTATTTACAGTGTTTTATCATAAATTATGCTGAGTTCAAGACTTCAATCTCTTTAGTTATTTCGATCTTTTTTAAGGTTTTTTTGCGACTTAAAACGATCTATAGATAACTCAACTGATCCAGATCACTGCCAGAGGACAGCGTTCCCAAGATACTGGCGGCATTACCACGTTGAATGCCAATGCTAATACGCTAAGACAGATAGGAGCCAGCTCTTGGGTCATGCAACGTATCTACCAGACGCCGAGAAATAATTTTGAAAACGCTATGTATGTATTATGTATTTACAAAAAAAACAAAAAAAGTATATAAGTTGTATATCAGTCATGTGGTATAACACAAGCTCTGCTTACTTTGGGGCAAGATGATGCTGTGTGAAATATTCGGCATTAATTATTTATCTATATCATAGTGGTAGTAAGAGGCACGTCCGAACAGTATATTTGGCACATGCCTTTTGCGCTTTAGGTTGAGGATTCGATTCCCCCTCAGGATAATGGTTTTGTGTGATGAACATAGATTTTTGATCTGTGTCTGGTGTTATAATGTATCATAGGCTTAGTTTAGGGCTAGATAGCGTATAGCTAGATTGTTCACCAATATTGATACATATTAATGATAACATCGGTTAGTAAACAGGACTTAATTTATCTAAAACGTAAGCCTTGTTTAGATAAATTATTATGATACGGATACGGACGGTTTAGAGAAACGATTGATTTTACCGCCTCCTCTAGTCTCCACTCTGGTGGACACTCACCTTAATGAAAACTTTATTCGTATTTAATTTGGTAAAGAGCTTTGCTTTTAAAGTACATACATTTCTAGAAGAGTGTTATAGTGACATTTAAGTCTACAATATAAGATATATAATTCAACGATTCACGTTTCTATACATAAACAAAAACCTAACCTTAATATAGCTACAATTAATTTCAATATCCCCGAAGACTTAATACTTCCATCAATTTACAAATCAAGTTTCCACAAAGACCCACAGAATAAGTAGCATAAAGGGCATTATTAATGCCGCAGAACGCATTAGAAGGCAGGAAATGGCGGCGTACACATCCAGTATTGTGCTCGAGGAAAAATGATATAATATCATATCATCCTTTGTGACCATTACTAGGCTGGTCTGCTTGAGTGGCAAAGATTCGTAACTTTTTTGCCTACTACAGAATGTATTCAGGGAGGCAATGAAATGGGTTTTGAAATTGTATTCTTGCATTTTCTAACTAAATCAATAAATAAATAATGCCGGACATTTCACACAGCATCATCTGGCCCCAAAGTAAGTAGAGCTTGTGTTATGGGTACCACATGTCTTATACTACTTCTTCTTATTGTGTCACTAGTTATTTCTTACCACTGTGGATAAATGATTAAAGTGCGCCTCAGAGGCTTCTGTCGTGCACTTAGGTAAGCCTTAATGTAAGCTCTCGACCTTGCCGACAGGACCCGCAGGAAATATACTACTTATATAGGTACATTATTTAAATAAATACTTATTATACATAGAAACACCCAGACCCGAGTCAAATACTTGCAGATCATACAACTATTTGTATCGCGGCGGGAATCCAGCCCACAACCTTCTGCGTCTCAGCCGGTCCTTGGCCTACTGCGCCACCGAGGTTATCAACGTCAAAAAATTAGGCAACCTATGAACCGAAATGAAAAGGACTTCGTATTATTTCTGTGTTGTAAGAATAAATTGGCCAAGAGCATGTAACCACTCCTAGTGAAGGTTTCCGAAGTCATTAAAGATTAGATTAGATTTGATCAGGTCCTAATCTTCACCGAACAACCATCTAGTTAGCAAAACATGACCCTGGGCGCATGGGGAACACGAAAACTGCCTGCTTAACTCAACTTCGTTGATGTTAAGAACGGCTATTGCCTGTTAGCTCAGTTGGTAGTAGCTCTGCTTTTTACGCTGCTGTTAGTTGGTGGTTCTATTCCCAGGATAAACATACGTGTGATGAGCATATACCTTTGTTTTTATGTCTTGGTGTTATAAAGTATAATACGTATGTATCTAAATATATAAGCATTCTTTCAGTCATCTGGGAACTATAACACAAGCTATGCTAAGTTTGGAGCTAGATGTTGTTGTGTGTATTGTCTATTAATATTTATTTATTTATGTTAGTTATGACATTTTAAGTAGGTACTATTTAATCTTTGGCCACGCCGCCCTACACGAGACAAATCGCCCAGCTGGCCATTTGTCAAAAAACCTGCGTCCGCCCAGTGAAAGCCTCTATTGTCAACACACTGCTTCCTTCACACTTTCTTACACGCTATTACGATGGAACAAGGCTTAAATTGCAGCACAAAATCATGAAAATGAAAAGAATTGTGCGTTGAAAGAATGTATGGTGAATATCATAAAAGGTTTTTTTTTAAGTTAAAAATGGGTTTCGGTGTATTGACTTTATGGACTTTGATTTGCGTTTGTTAAGTTCGGTTCTAACAATAATCTTTGATTATTATGTCAATGTTTTTCTGGTGGCGATAGTGGTCGCAAGATACTCTTGTCTTGGGTCGTGGGTTTGAACCTGGTGCGCTAATAAAATCAATGTTGTGTAAAAGTATTGTAATTGGCGATAGGCTTGTAACATGTCATGTACGGAATACTAGCTACTGTGTAAAGCCAAGGCGTGTGCCAAAAATAATGTTTTGTTGTGCCTCTGACTATCCCTTTTAGACATCCTTATATCTAAGTAACTATAGATCTGGGGCCAGCACTTACATACATTATCAAAGAGACTCAGTTCTGCGGCATACGCTGTTAAAAAGATCCGTCATTTTACCGACGTAGATACCGCTGGACTCGATTACTTCAGCTACTTTCATAACATTATGTCTTATGGTATTCTGTTATGGGGGAGTGCTGCAGGTATTCACACCATACTTGTGTTGCAGAAAAGGGATATTCGTGCAATTTATAACATGATCTTATGATCTTGAGAACAGTGTCTTAAGATCACTGCCCTCTGATCATCTGAATCAATTGAGCTAACTATAAATAGTTTTAAACTATCTTTGTACAGTTTAAATATTTAAAAAAAAAAATATTCTGTTCATCTTCTTATCGTTTTCTTAGTTATTTCAAACCAGTGTGGTGAATAGATTAAACTGCACCTCAGTTGCCTTTGTCATCCACTTGACACATGTCAAAATTTGAGAGTACTGGTATAGCGCATATAATATTTTTAAAAACAAAATCCATTGGTGCACGACCGGATTAGAACCCACGACCTTAGGATCAGATCAGAATGCGGCCACTACCACTAGACTACCAGTACTATTATTATTAATACATTTCTGTAAATAAATTTACTACCTATTATACATTTCAATTACTTTATCGAAACACGATATATATTTAAAAATGCTATTCAAAAGGACAGCCTGGATGTAAAAGTATGAAATGTAATAATGAGTGGACATCAAAATGGCGTCGGCGAGAGATAAGCCGACTCTAGTCAGCCACCAGTCACTCTGACGGGGTAGGTGGGGGAATAAAAGTGGCGTTTTTGCTATCTCGTTTTAATGTATAAAGCATATTGTACAGCATTGAGCTGCTATCTTTTGTCTGTGATATTTAAATGGAGACTTGTCTGTGTGCCTGTTGTTATTTCAAAGCAATGTTGTAAGTTGTGAGATGGTTATTGTAAAGGCGCTTTGTAAATCTTTTTATATCTGATAACCATTATAATTATTGTTATTTACTAAAACATACGAATCTTTCACCTTTCATTTTTTGTAAGATGGAAATTCCTATTACAAAATATGTGTGATGTTTTTTCTGTGGGTGTAATACATATCATGGTATGTATTTAAATGTACCTATGTACTATCTCCTGCTCGCTGGTTTGTTCGCGTGGTGCCTACATAAAAAGTAGCTTATGTCTATAACTATGGTTAAATCTATTTCCTTACAAAATCTCATAAAAATCTGTTCGGCTATTTAGTTGTACAAATATATAAAAATAAACAAGGATAGAATAGACTGTTAGAATACGAGTACTATATATTTTTAAATACATACTTATGATGTTTTATAACACCCAGACAATGAAACCTATGTTTATCACATAAATGTTTATCCTGAGAGGGCATCGAACCCTCAACCTACAGCGCACAAGACAGAGGTCTATCAACTAAGCTGACAGGCCAATCAAAGAAACCTAAAAAACATACAAACGTTAATGCCAGACGTTGCACATAGCATCATCTAGGCCCAAATTAAGCAGAGCTTGTGTTATAGGTAGATAGACAGACAAACATGGTGGGTCAAAAATTATGAACTAGATAATGAATAAAGCACAACAAATCAAAATATACTATCCATACTAATATTATAAACGTGAAAATAACTCTGTCTGTTTGTCTGTCAGTCTGTTTGTTACGTTTTCACGCCTAAACCGCGGAACATATTTCGAGAAATTTTTAGTATAGAGATAGATGGGACTTTGGAGAAGGACATAGGCTACTTTTTATGTAGGTACTATGCATGCGAAGCTGCGGGCATCAGCTAGTATACAACAAAATAATAAAGATAATTTTGAATCGTCTTGCATGTTAGTGAATATAGGCGCTGATTCCTCCTAACCCCAGATAAAAAAGAACCCGACAAAAAACATGTCAGATACGCTTTTTTTAATGAAGATCATTAAAAAAAGCGTATCTGACATGTTTTTTGAAATTTCTCTGTTCTTTGTTATTTTTTAAACTTTTTACAAGTTCTTTTCATCTTCGGATTTGCTAGAACTTACAAGTACTAACTAAAACATACAGGAACATGCAAGTCAAGTTCGCACTGCAAGTCAAACTCTCCACCCCTAATTTCATAAAAATAATCAAAGAGGTTCTCAATAACGTCGACACTCGAAAAAACACTTCAAGACTCTTTGTTGAGTTCTTTTTAAATACTGGCCGCTATAGAAAACAATCGGAGTTCCGAATTCAAAGGAGAAAACAAAAAAATGGCGCGATTAGATCTTCAAGTGGCAAGTTGTGAGTAGACCCGCGGTTTCTCATGGGGATATGTTTTGGTACCCGCGCTAGAGGGAGCCAGCTAGTGGGGTGGCCGTTATATCTGATGTTTTGTGGATCAGTATATCGTACATCATTATTGAAATTCAATAGACTATTTAACACTGGTTGTTACATTCGTGTTAATTGAGTAATAACTTTGAATATACCCTCTGATTTGATAGGCAACCTCTGTGGCGCAGTGGACTAAGGTCCGGCTGAGACGTAGAAGGTTGCGGGTTCGATTCCCGCTGCGGGACAAATGTTTGTATGATCTGCAAGTATTTGTTTCGGGTCTGGGTTTTTCTATGTATAATATGTATGTATTTAGAAAAAAAACTTATATAAGAATATTAATTATAATATAAAAATATTAATTATTGGCATAAGAATATAGTTAAATATTTGAATTCACAGTTTACTCATAACCACAAATTTACTGTACCAGTGCACATATATATTTTGCATAAGAAAAAATAAATAAAAGTGCATGAAAGGAGTCCCTGAATCGCACTTTAATCCTTTCACCACACTGATTTTAAATAACTAGTGACACGAAGATCACACATTGAATCGAATGTGGCGTTTAAGTTTGACATTTTAATGTCAATGAATGAAGAAAATTCTTTGAGTTTCAATCAAAGAACAAGAACTATATGCCCTTTTAATTATTAATATGCCCTTTGGGCAGATAGCCAGTGTGTAATTTGGGAAAACATATCGACATTATAACCAGTCTTATAGAGTTTATGGTCACCTCATAGTAAGTGACGGCTCTCGCGGCGATCGCTCCCACGGGTGGGAATTAGCGCTCAATTTGGCGAGATGATTCGATTTGCGCCCCAACCGCGCTCGACTGACCGTGAATCCGGAGAGAAGAGAAGAAGCCAGTTTCTTAGACGTATTTTACTGGTTATGCCATTGAATACAATTATCTGCTATTTTTATTAGTTTTACTGCGTTTTGACCAATGTTTGAATATATTGCATATTACAAATACATTGGAATGTAATAAGAAACAATATTTAGTTACACAGTAGTACAACGAGCGGTCTTATCGCTAGATAACGATCTCTTCCAGACAACCTTGTGATTGATAGATTGGAATATAGCTGAATATAGCGATAATAATAATATGAGTGATTTATGATGAAAATAATGGGTAAGTATATATTTACTGGACATACTGTGTTACTATTGTATAGTTTTTTTGTAGTCTTTTAGACAAACGACTTTTTTAGACAACAAAAAAGCTTGGGATGAATCTGCTCCAACTAGACTTAAAACGAGATGCGTAACAGAATTTGCAAAGATCATACAAAATTCAAATGTTCAAATGATGTCAAAAAGATTTTGACATGTTTTTATGTTCTTTGGTTAGAATACAATCCTATAATAAATATTCAATTATAAAAATAAAAATTATAACATCATAATATATGATTATAATTATTTCAACTAAGCGTTTATTAGTGTAGCGTCTTCGTAGAGCAATCTACGGAGATACGTAGCAAGCTCTACGCGTCTACAGCTACGAAGAAACAGCTACGCTCTTTACAATTAACTACGAAACACCACGATGAAATTCAGCGATATTATCGAAAACATCAATTTTCCTTATCATAGCGCATGCGCATGTGTCGAAATATCCGGAATCAACAAAATTCATAAATAACAAATATCCTGATTAAGGTGTCAAATAGAGGTCACGGCAGAGGCCGGTGGTCAATTTTCTATGTAATTCAGAGTTCACTGACCTATCCTATACGAAAGAAGTTGTGTCTATTATCAGAATAACCAATATAGTTTTAAGCTTATTTATATACTTTTAATCTTTACTGTTTCTGGGTAAAGTATCATTAATTATCTATGTATTTACCAAAGTACTTTATCAGTAGTATTGTTAGCGATGTGTTAGATTTGTTGATTAGCAAATTTAAAAACGTAATTAAACAGAAACTGTCTATTAAATCATATTATAAAATATATGATTATTTAAATAACTATAAACTTGGGATGAGTCTGCTCCAACTCGACTCGGCGTCCCTAACAAAATTGGTAAGGATCATACAAAAAAGTGTTAAGACCAGACGACTTGCTGGATTCTTCTTGAACTGGGGTTAGGAAGAACCGGCACCTAGATTCACTAGCATTTAAGAAGTCGATTCAAAGTGGTCCTTGTGATTTTATTGAATAAAGAATGTTTTGTATTTGCATCATATAGTAAAACTTTGCTATGTTTAGAATTCAATGATAGTGTTCAATTCAATTTACTTCATTAGTATTTTTTTTGACGTCAACCCAATACAAGAATAGTAAAAAAAATTAAAACGAAGGTAAGAATGTTAGCATTGTCCACCAATATGTATTATTATTAAAATATCATCATCATCATCAGGAAGTCCAATGCTGAACAATGGCCTCCCCAATAGATTTCCAGCAAGAACGATTTTGAGCCCTCTCCATCCACCGACTTCCTGCGATCCTACGCTTTGTTTTCCTGTCCTTGGTCGCCATTCGAGAACTTTTACTCCCCAACGGTTATCAGTTCTGCGAGCTATATGGCCTGCCCATTGCCACTTCAACTTGCAAAGTTTGAGTGCTATGTCGGTGACTTTGGTTCTCCTACGGATTTCCTCGTTGCGGAAACACCCAACATAGCTCACATAGCTCTATAATTAATATTAATATTTAAATATACAAAATTAATATGCTTCCTGCTTTCTTCAAGTATACAACCCATTGATATATATACAAAGATCAAAATTCAAGGGTTCGTAAGTCTCGCCACTTGATTTTATAAAACTTAATATTAATTTCCTGAACCTCATTTCGGTAATCATAACTATCGGTTTCACCCGAGTACTCTTGCTTCAAGTGGCCTACATTACAGCCCTGTGAGAACAAGCAGGCGCTATTGTGTGCGGAACTATTGTAATATATTCTTTACACCGATCCGATAACATTGTACAAACGTTTAACTGATTGAGATATATTTGTGTTGTGTTCGTTTTGTTTCAAACTTGTTTTTGTTATTTGGTAAACATGTAACAGTACTACTTGTTGAATATACAAAAGAAAGTAACGATATCAATTTATTAATTTATTACTTTAGAATATTTTAATTTTTTTTGACGACATCTGTGGCGCAGTGGGCCAAGAACCGGCTGAGACGCAGACGGTTGCGGATCCATTCCCGTCGCGAGACAAATGTTTGTATGATATGCAAGTATTGGTCTTGGGTCTGGGTGTTTCTATGTTTATTATGTATTAAAATAATGAATGTATACAGGTAGTATATCAGTCATGTGGTACCCATAACACAAGGTCTGCTTACTTTGGGGCCAGATGATGCTGTGTAAAATGTCCGGCATTATTTATTTATTTATTTATTAAACATGTATTTAAAATTATGTAAGTATTCTATCAGTCTTCTGATCACTATAACACAAGCTATGCTTAGTTTTGGGCTAGATGAAAAACTATGAAATTAGAAAAATATTATATATATTTTAATTACTTTAACTATCATGGTCCTATAATTTTCACTACGAACGTGATCATGCCGCAAAATAGAAAAACTCATTATATATCATAGTAAACATCCAGACCATTGTGACAATTAAATTTGGATTAAAAGTTACATTTTATTGAGAAATAAACTTGTCGCAATTTTTTTTCTCGTATGTGATTTTGATAATCGTCCAGCTGCAAATCTTTAAAAGCAATTTACAAACAAACTCTAATCAATTTACAAACAAATCAGAACGAAACGTGCTCGCCCACCGATCGTATTTGACAACAAATGCAATCACAGGTTAAATAACAGTTAATACAATAAAATAACATAGATTATATAATAGTTCTTACGAGTGCAATCGCGAATTGCCCATTTTCACACGACGTGCTAATCATTACATGTGAATACTGTGCGCGGTTCCATTGTTGCACGGGTTTCATCTGAAGCACTCGTCTATATTAACTTCGCAGATTCACAACAACGGCAATACAGTGTGAGGTAAAAACGAGTTGCTGGAAGTGATTAAGAAAGTTAAATGCCTACTTTTCGTTGATGATCTAATGTTGCTTTTTCCCACATAAAATGAGGCAGCAAACGCTTTCAACAAGAAGTAGATATTCAAAGCCGAAGTCAAAAGATATTTTATTCAATACAATCACAAGGAGCACTTTGAAACGTTTGAAACTTACATACAAGGTGAATTTAGCTGCCAATTCGTTCTAACCCAAGCCCGAGAAGAACTGGCAAGAAACTAGTCCTGGTCCTACCTTAACTACGAAAAACGAATACAAGAGAGTTTATATATACATTTCAAATGTGTCGGTTAACTGTCTGAGGTCAGAGCGACATGAAGCCATGCATTCATATCAATAATATAGTCATTTATATTTAATAGGGAGCTTTCATAGGGAGTCAAAAGAACAATGTTCAGTTTAGTGTTGAAAAATGCTAGATTTTAAGATTTGATGTTCACCAGAGCCAAAACACCAATTGACTACATCGATGTAGACATTGTTGATGCGCGTCGACTCAATGAGAGATCTTGGAGTTAGTAGGACACTTAGCTATAATTCCGAGGCTGTTAGTATTTGTAAAAAAGTATTCAGGAGTCTGGCGTTTATACCTTATGCGCTAACAGTTCTAAACGAGGCATTGGTCAGGCGTCAGTTGCGACCTCATGAAACTAACTACAGTCTCATGCTAGGGTATATACCTACAGAAATACTGGTTTTGACTTTGACTGGCCTGTCATCTCAGTTGGTAGTAGCTCTACCTTCGACGCTGTAGGCTGATGGTTCTCTCTCAGGATAAAAAAATATGCAATGAACATAGTGTTTGTACGGCGTTTTTCGGCGTTTGTTTGCGCTGGGTCGCCACGATAACCCACAGGCTCGCTAAATCAGACCGGCTAACCCAAATCTTGGGACCAGCCGTTTATAACCGTCTGCCGGAGCATATTGTACCCAGCCTAAAATCATTCAACAGAAAACTAAAGTCATGGCTCATCGACAAGGCGTTCTATAACGTCGAAGAATATACTTGCAATCTGCAATAATTTTATGTAAAGTATTTAAACTTATTTTGACATTGTTAATAATTTGAATTGTAAATTTGTAATTAATTGTTATAACCTGTATTATTTTATAGGTTTTGTATATATCTATGACAATGATTATTCTGATTATTATAGTTCAATGTCTAAAAGATTCATATCAGTCTTGTGGTTCCCATAATGCAAGCTTTGATTATTTTTGGGGCTATACGTGTATGTCTAACCCTAATGTGTGTAATGCCTCGAGTGTTTTCTATGTATTTACAAAAACAAAAAAACAAAGTATATAGGTAGTATATCAGTGGCATGGTTCCCATACAAGCTTTGCTTACTTTAGGGTTAGATGATGCTGTGTGAAATGTCCGGCATTATTTATTTTTCACACCTTTGAATTTATAATATTAATCTTATCGTATCGTGTCGTGTTCGTCTTATTTATTTATTTTATTTATAACTAGCTGACCCGGCAAACTTCGTACCGCCTCAATAAATCAATAAATCAATTTTTTTTACTCACCTTTCAAACCTATCCTGGACTTCCACAAATAATTCAAAACCAAAATCAGCCAGGTCAGTCCAGCCGTTCTCGAGTTTTAGCGAGACTAACGAACAGCAATTTTATTATAAAGAAGATAATATCTTCTCCATATTATGGAGTATCGATAAACTGGATTATTATTTTATATTATTTCAAACCTTGATTTTGTGCAAACCCCTGTTTCTCACAGCCACACATTTAAATACTCTCAGGTACTTACTATAATATTTGTCGTACAAGGTTTAACAATGGACCACTTTACCGTGGGCGTGCGCTAAACGAATTGCTGCTTGCGGTACCACTCGCAAATTAGCCTGTTTGTTTCCCCCGCTATTGTTAGTGCGCACCCGCCGAAGTGTGTGGTTTGCTTAATATTAAGTTTCAGGTTACTTTTATTTAGTTGGATCAGAGGTCGATATATTGAACAATACTTACAAACAGACGAGTTTTGTTTTGTTTATACATAAGTGAAGGTATAGTTTTTTCAATTCACGAAGTCTTGTGATCTTTATGTCGTTCATATAAGATTCAAAGTTCAATAATTCTGGATTAATTAAGTATGGGAAATGTACGTAATAAAGACGTTATAAAAGTCATCAATGATCGTTCTCTGGATAAATTTTCACAAGTGTCCGACTTTGAGATCAGTTAGGATGTTGATTTTGAGCGAGATTCATTTGGACGACACAGACACAGACTCTTAGGGATTCGTATGCTTGGTGCTATCTTTTAACTACAAAAAAGGTAAACGACTTCTGTGGCGCAGTGGGCTAAGTTGCAGCCGAGACGCAGAAGGTTGCGGGTTCGATTCCCGCCGCGGTACAAATGTTTGTATGATCTGCAAGTATTTGTTTCGGGTCTGGGTGTTTCTATGTATAATGTATAATGTGGTACCCATAACACAAGCTCTGCTTACTTTGGGGTCAGTTGATGTTGTGTGAAATGTCCGGCATTATTATTATTATTATTATTAAATTAAATTCAATTTAATTTCATTTATTTCAGCCTTCATAAATGTACAAATTTGAGCCATATTTATCATAATAATAATTTAAAACATAGAGAACATAAATAAAACAAAGAAATTAATATATAGAAATTAAATTAAATATTAAATTAAATTAAATTATATTAATGCATACAAAATAAAAAATATTATTTTGTCGAGTAAGCGAAACTAAGATCTGAAACCGGCTAATTGCAATTAGCTGGTTCAAACCGCGTTACTGATATGTCGATATACCGAGAGCCGTGCTACATCGCCACTAACATACATACACGTATGATATTGAAAACAGTGTAAATAAACTACACAGTATGACAAGATTCATGTTTTTTAAGATGAAGATTCCAATCATAATAAAATAAACGATTTTCTGACTCCTTATTTTGAGGTTGAATTTTTTAATATCGATTATTAGTTTAGTTAATTAGTTTATTTTCCTAGTTTTCCTCATTTTTATAATAAAATTTCTTAGCTATTTTAATTTTACTTACATAATTCTTTTATCACACTGATTCGAAATAACAGGTAACACGATAAGAGAAACAAGAAGATGAACGAACACTTAAAATGAATGAATGAATGAATGAAAACACTTCATTGTACCTACACCTTAAAACTAGCACATAAACAATTTGACAGTTAAGAATACCTAAAAAAAGTTTTGTATCAATGGGCAGGTATTAGGTATTGCAAATTTAATGAAAGTCAGAGCTTCTGGAGCACGAAAATCTATTCACGACACTAGTTTGACATAACTGACACGAAAAAGAAGAAGAAGAAGCGAATATCAGAAATATCCTTCTGAGATATTTCTCAGCTATGACATCGACGAGTCCAAGCCCGGATCCACGTCACCGGATACAGCCGGGCTCCACCGGTTATCCAGATTTTGCCTCGATAGATACGTGGGCGCATCCACCGTGCTTTTCACCACATTTCTAAACCGAATTTGTAGTTTTAGACGAGATTAGAATTTCGACACAAATTTTGTACGCACTTACTATAGCAATGGCAAGTTAAGAGTTCTTTTTAGGTGCTGTTATTGAGTCCTAAGAAATTATAAAGGTTTATAAAGAAATTATATATTATAAAAAGTCAAAAGTCACGGACTTTACTCTTGGCAAGACTTAGACTCCAAATAAATAAATAATGCCGGACATTTCACACAGCATCATCTAGCCGAGAGACAGCGGCAGCACACAACCTACACGTGAACTGTTTTGTTTTCTTATGACGTTATCACATAAAAGTATCGTTTGTAAACCAACTTTTCAGACAATTTTTTTTTGTAAATTTATACTTATTATATATGAAACACAAAAAAACGAGATATACATACTCTGATAGGTAAGTACCGACGAAAAATATTATAGGTTACTGAAACTGGATTATACTGTTTAATTCTACCCGCATATGGTTCAAATTCCAACCAAATCCAACTGATACTGTTGAAATAGTTTGTCTGAATGTTTATGTTTGTGTTATTGTGGTTCAATCACACTGCAACGGCTAAGCAGATTTGGATGCAATTATTTACAGCTAATTCCGTGACCAGGAAAAGCGGATGGCTACTTTTTGTGTAGGTGCTTTGTTAAAGAAGCCGTAGGCAGAAGCTAGTAAAACTGTTAGTAGGTACTTAGTGATATTTTATGAGCACGCGATAATGACTTCTATCATCGCAAATCACGTTCCTTTGGTGTTTCACTGAGATAACTGATGTATTAACGTGACGCGTATGCCAATAGTATAAGATACAGTTGTGGTGTCAGCTTTTTGGGCACTTATCTACTGTCAGTGATCTACATTCTTATAAATAATTGATTCGGGATTGATTTTGTAGAAATCCATTACAAAATGTTGAATTGGTAGACCAATATCTAATACTAAACGGCCTATCTATTCTTATAAGACCCAATAGAAATTCAAATATATTTTAAACTAGCTGACCCGGCCACACGTTGCTGTAGCTCAGTAGTTCTAATACGTTGAACAATATACGCTAACCTCTAAAATTATCAGTGTTTCTCTAGTATTTTATGCATGTATTAAACATATAAACCTTCCTCTTGAATCTATTACTAACTCATTATCACTCTATCTATTAAAAACCTGCATCTAAATCCGTTGCGTAGTTATAAGGATCTAAGCATACAAAAAGACAGACAGACAGCGGGAAGCGACTTTATTTTGTACTATGTAGTGAAGAAATGATACCAAATAGTATCAGATTTTGGTATACATATTGAATATCTGAATTTTGTTAAACATTTATCAGACTAATTAAGGCTAGAAAATAGAGTTAATCTAAACTAATATTATAACGAGAAAAACAATTATTTTGTGTATGTTATTCTTTTACCTATAGAATTACATTATCAGCAAAAAAGATGAATAACGTGTATTTGCAAAAAAATAGAGATTCCTACGAAAATTACAATAATATAAGCCAAGGTATCAAACATTTATACGGATAAAAACCATTATTGGGAATGCGCTGGGAATCTATTAATACACGTATATAAAATAATGTGTAATTTCGGAGAATGTGCCCAGGAATTACATGATCTGATTCCACCATCTCCTTTTCACAACAGGACAAACAGACATACCGCTCATTACCATCCATACCTTGTCAACCTACCACCCTTACGAACAAAGCGCTTTGCTTCTGCATTTATAATGCGTACAGCCAAGGATTGGAATGCTTTGCCGTCGTCTGTCTTTCCTGAACACTACAATCTAGGTCTCTTCAAGTCTCGTGTAAATAGGTGTCTTCAAGACCTGCGTGCCCCATCGTCGGCAACATCGTCGCTTAACATCAGGCGAGATCGTGGTCAAACGTAGGTTTATTGATGATAAAAAGAATAAAAAAAGAAGTACTGCATGTTAAGAGCGAGGTTATATATCTAACTATTAATACGAAAAGACAGGCACAAAAGCGTAGACGAAATCGCGGGCGTTCCAGTCCAGCTAGTATTTTAAAATAGACCTGTCAGCTTAGTTGATAGTAAGCTCTGCCTTCTGAGCTGTGGGGAGTTCGATTTCCAGGACAAACTTGTGAGATGAACATAGATGTTTGTTTAGGTCTTTCCTCATGGCCTATTTAGTTCGCCTAACTGATTTGGCTACGAGGACTAACATATCCTCATGGCCGAACTCGTGTCAAAACAGGCAAAGCAAGTACAGTTATCTACTTGGTTAAATGAAAATACCTCTGCAATACTTCAGATCGAAACCAGTTGGTTAGGTTATGTTAGAGTATAGGAAACAACGCGTAAGGCGATCGAGCAAAGCGAGCGGGCCGCGGCAGCGAAAAAAATATTCATAAGTAATTAGTACGTATCCTCTAAGTATTCTCTCTGCGGTGACGAGTGTACTTTGCCTATTTTGACACGAGTTCGGCCATGAGGTTATGTTAGGCCTCGTAGCCAAATCAGTTAGGCGAAATAGTATGGCCATGAGGAACAAGCCGTTTGTTTTGTGTTCGGATGTTATAAAGAATCAAAAGTGTGTTTAAAAATATAAAAGTATTCAATCTATCATCTGGTCATTATAATTCGTGCTTTGTTTTGGGCTAGGTGTCGTGTGCATTGTAAAAAAAACGACGGAAAGTTAGTGGAAAATGCTTGTACCATTTATCTGTACATAAAAAATACTTCAAAATCATCTACGACACTTTCAAAAGTGACTTATTATTTTAGCAAAGTATATAATTTATCTCACATAAGTGAGAATAAGTGCTGAACTAGTTTAGTCGGTGCGTACTAATGCTTTGGTTTTGTGGCAAATAAATTGTTCTGGCGTAAATTAGGTTTGTTAGTCTCTAAAATTTCAGAAATACTAAGTATTTCAAATAATATTAAACATTTTCGATAGTTAGTAAAGTAATTAAGCATAATGAAGTCTAGATTAGCTCGTAAATTTAAATTACCTAAACCAAAAATTAAGTGCCAGTGTCTTGAGAACGCTGCCTTCTATAGATCTGGATCAGTTGAGCGATCTATAGATCGGTTTAAACGGTCCTTAGATAGCACAACTGTTTCACATGTATTTTATAACATAGTATATTATTCTGCATATTCTGTAAATTGTGTTATTATTAAAAAAAATGCTATTAATATTACAAATGCGAATATTTATTTTAATAAAAATAATGCTGGACATTTCAAACAGCATCATTTGGCCCCAAAGTAAGCAAAGCTTCAATTCAATTCAATATTTATTTATTCAATAAAATCACAAGGACCACTTTGGATCGCCTTCTTACATGCTAGTGAATCTAGGTGCCGGTTCCTCCTAACCCCAGTTCAAGAAGAATCCGGCAAGAACCTTGTCTGGTCTTAACACTTTTTTGTATGATCCTTGACAAATTTGTTACGGATGCCGAGTATGTGAACTACATGACTGATATACTAGTTATATACTAGTTTGTATAGATATGTTGAACAATAATAAACTGGACGTCTGTATTTACAAACCTACGTTCGCTATTCTACTAATATTTTAAATGTAAGTAGAACTACCAAATTTTTGTAGCAAATTCGAAAAAACATCGAAAGCGTTCAAATTTTTTTGTAACGCCATCTATTTAGATGGCGTTACAAATAAATTATAATTATGTATACATTATTATAATATATTATTATAATATAATATAAATATTAGTTGTTGGATGTTTAAACGTTTGTTTGTGGTCCAATCACTACAGATTTGAACGAAGCTTTGTATAGAAGTAGTCTATGATCTAAATAGCATATAAGCTTTTTATAAATGTAACACGCGTTCAAAGCCGCATGCAGAAGCAAGTGATAAATAAAATACAGGGAAAGAAAAAAGCCGTTGCGTTGCAAGGACAAACGGAAGTACTCCAGGCATAGACTAGGGTTCACAAAGACTGGGTTCCGCGGGTGTACAATAATTGTCTAAGTGCATAATAAACTTATTTGCGGCATCTCTGGAAGGCAAATTCGTATATAGACTTCACAAAAGAAATTCATCTTTACTGCAACATTTTACGGTTATATTTTGAATGTAATTTTTTCCAGTAGTGTCAACCCTTAAGTTAAATTTTTGCACGGGAATTTCAACGTTGTGTCTGGTATGTTATGGTAGATTTTAGGTTGATTTTGATTTATATAATAGAAAAGGAAGTATAGTGACACATCTCGTCACCCCCATGTTTCTACGTATCACTCTATCGTATTGTTTAGTTGTTCCGCGTGTTAATTAATAAGTTTTCGCGTTGAAAAATAATTATTTCAAGGAAACTTTAGTTGTTAGTATTTTCATAACTATTGGACTTGAAACGTGGCATTTTGATGGCTTCTGCAAAACATTGTTAACACCGACGACGCTTGTCGGAAATCTTAAAAACTTTTATATGTTTGCAATAATGTAATTAAATCATGAAAAATTTCACAAAGACCTTTTAGGAACTCCGAATACTCGTATAAAGTACTCGAGTTACAAAATAACTATTAAAGAAGGGATATTTTTAAATGCACATCTGTATAATTTTTCAGCACACTAGGTAACTCCACTAATTAACTAAATGCATACCAGAGAAATGATTGCTATGCTAAAAAAACAATTTTTTAACTTAACACGTCCTACAATTGGTTAGGTTATGTTAGAGTATAGAAAACAACGCGCAAGGCGAGCGAGCGAAGCGAGCGTGCCGCGGCAGCGAGCGCCGAAGCGCCAGAAGCGCCAGAAGAATAATACAAGGTCACGGTAGGAGCATAAGAGTTCTGCAAATACCATTAAACAGTAAATATAGCTTGATTTATTTAGTGTGCATAACTTGTGTGCAAGTCAGTATGTTTGGTTTAACTTTGAAATATTTTGTTCGAAAAAAGGGAATACACAGATATCGATTTAATTAGATGCCTTAAACAAAGGATATATTCTCCTTAAGGTATATACCATTATAGGCATCTTGATGACAATTTGGCCAATATCAAGTGATTTTGTTATGTTTTTATTTCGACAATGTGGCTGTTGATTGTAATTTATGTCTCAAACGGAATCGTGAAATGGCTGTCTAGAATTTCTCGTCGTATTAGTACAAATTGAATTCAAAGTGTATTAAGTTATTTTGTGATTAGACACAAAATAATTTAATACAATTTGAATTCAATTGTACACAAAAACTAATTAATTTATGTTACGAGTATATTACTTCATAAATATGTCAAACGAAAAATCAAAAAAACAAAAAATCTGAGTGTTTGTAACACTCTGATTTTTTGTTTTGACAGAATTGCTGACGTACGGAATACTGCAAAATGTAGGCATGTGCCAAATATAATCTTTGGACGTGACTCTGACAACTCCCCTTGTACTCTGACTCTACTATTCAGAAGTAATTAGAGATCTAGGGTGGTGTCTACCAATCCTGAGGATTATAGTCACGAGTATGTTATTTTTTTGAATTTTTTGCCAACTAAATGTAAACAAAGCTTAAAAAGCGTACCGCTTAAAAAAAATGCTATGTCTCAATGATACAATCTTCATACCTAATTTCATCAAATAACATTCATGTTATTAAGCCGAGTAGAGGTAAGATACACATAGACAGATAGATAGGAACGTTTTCGAATTATAAACATACGTATGAAAGTATGAACTAAAAAGAATAAAAAATAAGTATATACAGACGCCCTGTTAATTATTTTATTCAACATATCCATATGAAAAGCTGCATTATGAGATTGCCTCCGCGCGTCGGGGCCACAATGCGCATTATCATTGGCGGCCATTAACGGGCGCATTCTGCTGAAAAATAATAGATCCTCCCGCGGTATGGGAGGATGCAGGAGGCAGGAAGAGCCGCTGCCACCGAGAGCTTAATCAGAGATGTGCCAACATGTGGACTAACTCTACCTATTTTAAGGGTTTTTATATATGGTAGTAGTATTGACAGTGGCAAAGCGATATGTGAAATAAATAAATAAACGCAGAGGATTGCGGGTCGACGAATTGAGAACCTTCTCCTTTTTGATAAAGTCGGTTAAAAAACAACACAAATTGCCACATATTCATTTTTTACTCAACCATTTGCACTTGCACTGACCTAGACTAAGTGACGAATGTTTAGCAACTGTTCATTGACCGTGCGTTTGAGCAAAACGAGCCCTAGAGAACGAACGAATAAAAGAGATAGAGAAGAGACTTTTCTATTAATTAAGATCTATTTTATACATTAGCTCTCTCTCGCTCGTTACTGTCTTTCAAAACTTGCATGTTATTTTTAATACCTAACTGCCAAGATGCGTATTTATGTATGTGTCTGTGATATCATTGAATTTCGTCTTGGCAGTTTAAGTTTGTTACCTGACTGTACAAAACTGCTTTTGTTATTGGTGTCCGAAATGTCGCTAAATAATAAATTAAAATTAAAAGTGTCATTTCGGCCTAAGTGTAAATATTGTGTCTGAAATGTCACCAAGCCTTTGATTCCCGCCGCGGGGCAAATGTATGTATGATCTCTCTGCATGTATTTTACTAAGGTGTGGCTGTTTCTATATATAATATGAATATTTACAAAAAAACTAATGTAAGTAGTATATCAGTCATGTGGTAACCATAACACAAGCTCTGCTTACTTTAGAGCCAAATGGTGTTGTGTGAAATGCCCGTCAATATTTATTTAATATTTTTTAACAAATGAATAATGTCGGACATCTCAAAAGCATCATCAACAGTAAATAGAAACTTACTAAACTAATAGAAATACATATTATACATAGAAATTCTCAGACCCGAGAAAAAACGATCATAAAAACATTTGTCCCGCCTGCGGTAATCGAGCCCGCTACGTTCTGAGTATCGGCCGGGCCTTGGTCCACTGCGCCACAGAGGTTGTCGTCTCAAATCTTTTATTACGGATGTTACCCTATATTAAGTACTAATGTATATGTAAGTACTACATTAAATTCTTTACAGTACAGTATTCTAAATTACTTGAAAAAGTAACTTCAATCTGAGCATTGTTGGTTAAACGACGGTAATTCAAATAAGATAATTTTTAACTACATTCTTGTCATTTGAATTATTCCAATCAGAAACCATACTAATGAAAACAAATCAAATTCTATTCCAATAACATTGATGAGAAGTGCATTAAAGGAGCCTTTTTTATCATAGATATACCTAGGTTTGAGCACGATCTCACCTGGTGTTAAGAGACGATGCGCCCGACGATGACACGAAGGTCTAGAAGACGTATTTACTCTTCACTTGAAATACCCAGATTGTAATTTTCAGGAAAGACAGAGAACGGTAAAGTATTCCTATCCTTGGTTGTACGTATTATAAATTTGGCAGCAAAGCGCTTTGTTCGTAAAGTTGGTAGACTGACAAGGCATGGATAGTACTGAGCAGTACCTCTGCATGCCCTGTTGTGAAAAGGAAATTGTGGAATTAGATCATGCAATTCCTGTATGCCTCTGAGGCTCATTTTAATCTTGTCACACATATTAACTAGTTATAATAATATAGGTACATTATTTAAAAAGAAAATCGAAGGTTAAGAACAGCACTGCTTTGGGTTTCAGGAAAAAAATAAGATCACTAACCATGGGTTAGAGAATGATGCAAGGGACTCTAAAAAAAGAAACCCCGCCACAATGGTATGTCGGGGTGACTCGGGTGAGGTGTCATGGGAAATTTGAGAAAATTAAAATAGGAAGATGGGCGAATAGGCATTAAGCCAGCCTATATTGTGCAACTCGTCTATTGTCGCCATTCGGAGTGATCTGTATTATGGCTGACTAACTAGCTAGTGGGAAAAGTGTCGCCAGCTCGGGAGATTTAACTAGATTTTGGGACTATTTATGTCAATGGGAGATTGGAGAACTTTATCTAGAACTGGTATTGTAGTTCATGCTTGAGCCAGTGTTTAGTTAATATAAGTTTTTTTTTAAATATAATCTAAGGTTGTCGATTGCTAATGAGTTTTAAGATCTTTAAGGAAACTTAAGAGTTCTACTTCATATATTTCTTTAACAAAAGGTCTTAAATGTATGTAGAGTCATGGAAGTAATGTAACTAATAATTATGAGCTGGACACCTTGAATATATGCAGCAGACTCTCTCCCTCCTACGGAAAAAGAAAGAGAGGCAAGAACCCTGAGCCACTGAAGTCTGAAAACTCAGTTCACATGACTGGAGGCGCGAACCCATTGTTGTGGTGTCGTGAAATAAGTAATTAGGTGCGATGTAGCTTTTTCTATATTTTTTTACAAAATGGCGAATAGCGTATTTTTGCGCGCAATGTTTTAATTAATAAGGTTGTCGTGTTATTTTTTTAATGCGTGTTGGGGATAAAATGTATGTTTAATCTACATGTTTATACAAGACGAGTAGGTACCTATGTCTGTACTTACATGAGTTCTTATTTTATATAATCTGTAGAAAACTACTTTCTCGACACAATAGTTTTTTATTGCTCCTGTCACGATATCGCGACTTCGATACATGAAAGGTTGTGAATGATCTTTGTACTTGTTATGACCTCTGTAGTACGGTGGTTGACTAACATGATAGGTAAGTGTGCAAGTTTGATTCCCGCTGTTCAAATTCATATTAATATGTTCTCGGGACATAAACCGAACACGAAGTATCCGAGTTCCGAATGAAATGGTCACAAAATATATGCTTATTTCTAGATCTGACTTAAAATTTTGTTCTAGGCTTATTTTGTTCGAGTAGAAACGCGGTAAACCGATTTCGATAAATCGGAACGACAAGGTCGTTGAAATGTTTGTCGAACTCAATCAAATTGGAAGTTGTTTTGTAGTCAATGCAAATGATTGTATCGTTGCATCGTCACCTGTTGTGGAGGATTTTGACATCGCAATTGACTAACTATTGAATAACTATTGATCGCCAACTGTTCGAAATTCGACCATAATTAATTAATAATTAATGTATTTTATATGCATAATTTAAAAATTACTAGCATTCTGCCTCCTTCTCCATATAAACTATAAGTGTGCGAAATTTCATACTCCTCCGTCCGATCAATTTTCGCAAAAAGGGTTATTAACAAAGTTTTTGCTTCACGTATTAATATAATAATAATGCCGGACATTTCATACAGCGTCACTTAGCCCCTTAGCTTTGCTTAGCATGTAAGCAGAGCTTGTGTTATGGGTATAAATGATATCCTACTTATATACATTGTTTTGTAAATATATGCATATTATAAATAGAAAAACACCTGTCCCGCAGAGGGAATGAAACCTATAACCTTCTGAAAATTATAAATGCCAATTATTAGTTATTTGCAGGTGTTTATTTTACAACGTTTTATTTTTAAAATTGACGGTTGTTGGCGGCTAACGACAAAGCATAGATTACCTTCTTGTTCAAAACTGCTTCATTTGTTCTATGAATAAACAACTTAGCCTTAATAATTCCTCTTTTGTTGTAACAATAAAAATATACTGGCTTTTATGTTTACTATTGTTGTAGTTTGAAGCCATATTTCCTTAATATCTTTATTAGTTCTATTGTTTATCGGTAAGCGTGCCAGTAGATATTGGAGACTGGTACCTGTCCGAATATTATCGTCGTATATTTTAATAACGGGTTTTACTTCGTCAAACATTTTGATGAACACGGTTTTTTACTCACGTATTATTTTGTCGATGTTGGCATCGAAATCTTCAACAGGGTGCAACGCGAGCGGTGTCTCACGGATAGCGAAACTCACGTGAAGATTTTCTAGATGAATCGAAACAGTGTCGGTGCCTCCATCGACAAAATAATATAATACGTGAATATAACCCGTCTTTATCAAAATATATAGATAGATTTTTGATTCAGGCGTGACTTAGCGGAAATACATTAAAAAACATTAAATAGATGAAATGGAAATATTTCATCTATTTAATAATAAATTGGCGGTATATTTCTAAATATTTGGTCATATATTTAATGTTAAAATTATAGTAAAACTCACGAAAGTTTTGATAGTGAAATATTATCGTCAGTTTATCAAAAAACATTTGGGTTCTCAAAATATTTGATTATAAAAATCATGTTAAAAAACATCAGTTACCTTTTTATTAAAAAAATCTCACAGAGGAAAATTTATTAGCCTTTGATTTTCAACAACGTTGATTTGCTCGAGACAATATATTTTTGATCTTGTCTGGTATCTTGTAACGCGACTATCGTTTTCAATAGATGGCGCTAGTAGTAAGGAGACAAGTCAGTAAGCAACGAATTTACTAATATACCATTATAATATTAACTAATATACTTAATTCTAGATACATACCTACATCCTTTTAATTTAGGTATTTTTAATCAATCCATGTTTTTTGACAGTTTGTTATAATAAAAAGTTTTGACAACTCTATGGCATGAATTATAGAAAATATTATATTGTGTATGTACTAAGTAAGTATAATTATTTTACTGCCCAAATACTGTTGTCTTTGGTTATAATTTCTGTTGTTTCGGCAGACTAGCTAAAATTTCATATAATACAAACGATCTTATATTGCTTATGTCAAAGTCCAAATTAGTGTAACATTTTTACATGCCAACTTCAAAATTAAAATTGACATTGTGTAGTTATTGTTACAGGTAAGGAAACCTGCGCCTTTAGCGGCAGCATAATTAAAAAAAAACCTAACGGTTATTGTTTTAAACAAATAGAATAATTTTATGGCGGTCACAAAGTTTTATGATCCACAAACCGTTAGAAATATAACAAAAGTAGTAACTTGTTGCAGCTTAAACTTATTATTAAAAAGAATTAACATGATTTATCAAAAATATTAAATTGATATTGGTGGACCATTCACACAATAGCATCTAGCCCTAAACTAAGCAAAACTTGTAATAGAAATGATAGAATACATATAATACATACAAATACACCCTTATGGTACCTACTTTATAAAGTCTCGGACACAACAAACATTTATGTTTATCATATAATGTTTGTACTGGGTGGTAATCAAACCTACTAACCACATCGCAGAAGGCAGAGCTACTACCAACTGAGTTGCACAACTATCAAAATGTGTTAATAAAAAAATTCTAAAATATATTTTTGATGGTCTACAGCTTTTTACAATAATGCAGTTTTGATTTTAATTTCTGGCAATAAAAATCTAATGACCAGCCCCTCCTACGACTATAAAGTCTCAACATAAAACTAATTTGATGTAAAAATGTGTTTTTACTACCATTGTGGAAATATCAAGAACGAAAACAACGTTTTGGCTGTCACAATATCCAAATACGAGCGACCTGGTGAATAGGTAGCCATAACTGCGCCGTTGCCGACTCAAATGATCAGTAAAATTCTCCATTGACACGTTTTATTACGGAAACGTGATACGAAGGCATTTTATTGCAGCTAACTAGTTTTTTAAACATATGAATTACATTATAAAACATATATTAGACCATATGATTTCGGTTTATTGACATATGAAAGCTCTAGAATCAAAAAGCTAGTGTGTATTCTATTACACAGAAGTTACATCATGCATCGAGCGCGTCGCGGCTACCAGCTGTACGATAGGAACGTTACGCGCCACACCATACCCTATTGTAACCGCGAGACGGCGATACAACAACTATTGTGTGAGAGAAAGAAAGCAGATCTCGGCTAAGGGAGGGCGAAGGCTCTGCTGGCGACGCTGCGATTGGCCACGGCGCCTCCGCCCTGTAACCGCGCCCCCCGCGCGCCGATACCCACACGAGCGCGCCACCAGCTCCTCAGTCTATCGCCCGTCTCCGACGCGACACAATCGTCCTATAACCGTGCTCATTCACTGTATTGTGCCATACATCATTATAAAGTTAATGCTCTGAGAGTTCCTAGCAGTAAAATTTTAATCATGTCTACTTTGAGTCACCACCCGTACGCGTTCTCGATGCACCACGGCATGATCCCGGAGTACGCGAGCGCGCCGCAGCCGCTACCGGCCAGCTCGCCGCAGTCCGAGGGCCACATCAAGCGGCCGATGAACGCCTTCATGGTCTGGTCGCGTCTGCAGCGCCGGCAGATTGCCAAGGACAACCCGAAAATGCACAACTCCGAGATATCGAAGCGGCTCGGAGCCGAGTGGAAGCTGCTCTCTGAGATGCAGAAGCGTCCGTTCATCGATGAAGCGAAGAGGCTGCGTGCGCTGCACATGAAGGAGCACCCGGATTACAAGTACCGTCCGCGCAGGAAGCCCAAGCCTGCCGGAGCTGGTGGCGCGCCCGGTGGCGGTGCTTTCCCTAGCTTCCCGCTACCGTACTTTGCTGGCCCGGCTCCCACGGTCGGGCATCTCGAAGCGTTCGGCGGTTCATACCCGGCAGTGCCACCGTATTTCCCGCACCATTTGGAGCATCTGCAGTTCTCGAAGCTGATGGCGCCAACGATCGAGAAGATGCCGACGTCATCGACCGCTGCGGTCGTGTCGTCGTTCTACTCTTCTCTGTACACGTCTCCGTCGGCCCCGCCGAAGCACTTCTCGTCTGCCTTGTTCCCCCAGTACCACGGCCTGGCGCCCTCGTCCCCGGTGTCACCGGCGACCCCGTCGCAGCACAGTCCCCACGACGAGCTCAGGCGGCCTGTTTCCGTCATATACTGAAGACCGATTCGCCTTCCTTAAAGGATAAAAGCCTTCTAGGATCGGCTTCATCGTGGTGGACTTTCGATTTCCAGTGCCGAGGACAGTGACAGGATTCGATGCAAATATTTATTGATATTTTTAGAGATAAACTTACCGAGTGCGGTTCATATCAAGTGGCTTGTAAATATGTTGAGATCCAGAGCTAGGTCTGAAGAGGAAATTGAGTTTTGACTGTGATTTTTGTTTTTGATGCGTCTTGAAAGTGGTGAAGCGTCAGATTTTAGATGTGAGAAGTGAGATCGAAACCAAAAAGAGATAATTTTCAATAGTTGTCTCCACACATAGCTTATAGTCAGGTTCTGTGTCATTGTATATTCGATTTAGTTTAAGTGATTAATCCTTGTCTATTTGTTGAGTTTTATTGTTTAGTACCTAAGTCGTAGGATATTCGTCTCTTGCTTTGTAAGTTTAGTGTAGTTTATTTATTGACGCAGAGTGTAGGGTTATCTGTAATGCACTAGCAGTTTCGGTATACGTTTATTTAAATATCAAAGTGTACATAATTATTAGGTAATCGAGTATCAATGTGTACCAACGATGTATTATTATAATATTGAGAAAGTACTCTGTTAAATAACATTATAAATAAACAAATTGTTTTTATTAATTATTTCGTTTATTTTACCAACCCTTTAGAAATCAGCGGAACTTTTCGAAGTCTCAGGAGTTTTATTCACTTTGGTGAATTAGCAGAAAGTTTGGAGTTGCTTATTTGTAAAAAGAAACAAAAATAAAACTTTAGCTACATTTCGAGAAGGGGGAAAATAATTTATAGCTCTATTCAATTAAAGCTCACGTCGGGAGAAAGCTGAAAGGCACGACAAAGTCAAAGATTTTAATAATAAAATTTACCTTGGAATAAATGAACACTGATTTTTAATACGTTATTATCTCAAGGGTTTTAATAATCTTTTACCATAAGCTCATTTTACAAACTCGAAATTTTGTTTGCCGAGCCGTACCTATCGAATATATACGAACTAGCACGTTTGTGCCGTCGGACAACCAAAGACTGTGGTATATTCCATAAGCTCTTCTTCTTCTTATCGTGTCCTTAGTTATTAACCAGTGTGGTGAAAGGATTAAAGTGCGCCTCAAATGCTCCTTTCGTGCACTTTGCGCATATCTTCAAACTTTTAAGGTTCTATGACATGCCAGTTTTCAACGAGTTTATTTCAACTTTTGAGTTTATGATAACTTTTGTTGCATGTTATATATGAATGGGTTAGATAGGTAAATTAGGATCTAATAGAGCCTTGTTTTATAAAATAAATAAATAATGCTAGACATGACTACGATTGTTGCCAACAGGATACGCGAAAAGAAAAAACAAGTCACGTGTAACTCTTGTTGGTTGGCTCAAAAGGTGGGTAATGTTTTGTAGGTTTCAACAATAAAACTATTATAAATCGACCTATGTCTGTCTGTTTCTATTGCAACCAATATAAACCAACACATTGTGGAAGTGTGTAAAATGCATCAAAAACGAAAATTTATTTAAATATCGAGATCTAGATGGCGCTGTCGGTCTCATGAAAAGAGATTTCTATACAAATATATTATTTCAGTACATTAACAAATAAATAGGTAAGGTATCCAATTATTTCAAAATAACTATGTACCTACCCAATTTGACTAAATACCTACCTACACCCTCGTCCTTTAGATTAGTTCGAGTTGAAGTTACCTAGAGGCCTATTCTGTCAACCCTACCATTGTGGAAGAAAACACGGTTTTCAATTTAATAATTACGGACCCTCGCTCTGTTGGGGCGTTTTTCATTTCAATTGTTTTATTTCATAGCTTTTACTTTGAGGCTACAAAAACAGCGGGATTGAAACTTTAAAGTTTCTTACAGTAGTTATCAGTATAAAATTTGTTTAAATTTTAATCAATAACCATTATGGCATGCGTCCATCAATCATTTATTTTTAATTAATAAATTAAGATCTGCCGTGGGCTAGAAATCGATACACATATCCGAAATTTTAACCCATAACCACTGTATTGAAAATCAGCGTTGCTACCACAAATTTACCCATTAGCATTCTACTAAAAGTGGCTTTACTAACATTCATTTATATTTCTTTAAGTGGTGCTGTCCCACCGCGGTACAAATGTTTGTATGATATGTATGAAGTATTTGTCTCGGGTTTCTAAGTAAAATATGTCTGTATTTGCATAAAAAGTATATAGGAAAGTATATCAGTCACGTGGCATTATTTATTTGTTTATCTTCTTTGCTAAAGATTTTTTTCTTTTTTAGCTCTATCGCTAGTTTCATGGCCCTAAAATACAAAGGAATCCAACGACTCTTGAATTAATCATTAGTTTGGTAGGTCATTGTTAGGAGTTACATCTATAAAGGATTTTGGTGCTTTCTTGGGCCTTTATAAAGTTGATTTATCTTTGAAAGTGATATTGATTTACCCAAATAATAAGTACATTTTATTTTATCTTCATCCTTCCTTATTTCGTTCATATTTAAGTGCATTTTTCTAACCAATTTATTATTCACAATTTACCATGTCTAGTTAAAACTAGCTTAATCTCTGCCTACTCTCAACTAGCGAGAGTGTACTTGAGTATGCTCTCAATTGATTTGAAAATCAACATCCAACTTGAACTGCTTCAAGTAATTTTTATTGGCAAATTGCCCGGACAAAATCCAAAATAGCAAAATATTAAAGGGTTTCAAAACGTCGAGAATTAAACGCGAGTGTTGCCAGCACAGAATATTTCTCCCGATCGAGTATGCCCCATTTTCCCCCATTCCGAATGTTGGTATTGTAGTGGAAACATATTCTGTGTGGAGGAGGTATTACAATGTGAAGTCCGTGTTATTTATTTAGATGTATTTTATTGTGAGGAGCCGAGTTCGATTCCGGCTTGTACGTAGACGGGAGGCAATTTCGCTCTATGTACTCGTACCTACGCACAGATACCATTCAGACAAACCATTTAGAATACTGATGTTAAAATTTGTCGTCCAACTAAACAAGTGGTGGCTCTGTGAGCTATAGAACTCGCGAGTCTGTCTTTGCATACTAATACCTTGTTAATATGGGCAAATACCAACTATTAGTCAATTACCCCATAACATTAAGGGGTAGGTCCGTTGAAGTTTATAGGATGAAATAGTTGTTAGAACAAAAAAGTTGCATCTTAAAAAGGGTATAAAAAGATTTGTAACATTTTTGAACATTTTGCAATAATGACGATTATCTCAATCAAAATGTTCAACGACCATAGAGTATTGTATATCAAATGAACGGTAAGAATTCCGTCCTTCAGGTCACATCAATCAACCGCCAACCGCCGGAACAAAATAAAACGCGAGAAAGGTTTATGTGTTACAATTCCCGCGCTGGAACTTTCGGGCCAGTTGCGAGTCAACGGAGTTTTCACTACCGGGTAAATTGTACCAGTAAAGAGTCAACGGATTAAATATAACTTTTTTATTATTTTACGTTTTCAACCCCCTAATTCAAATTTCTAAAAACTGAATCGACTATACCATTCTATATATATGTAGTTATAGAATCTGCTCACAACATTTCTTGAGAATCGGTTGAGAAATGCGACGTGTAGAGGATAAAATCCGGACGGTAGCCGGCCGGACAGACACCGGATAGAATTACGAAAGTATTTTTGCCTAAGCTAAAACGGAGACACTCAATCGCGCTTCGCTCTCGCTTGGTCACTAAATAATGCAACGTGAATGTTGGCGTGGTTGCTTTGTTCCTTGTTTTATTTTTGTAACACTAGAAATGTTCTAGCAAATGTAATGATTGCAATAAAATAAAGTTTTAGGTACAGAAATGTACAGAATAATATACAAACTTATCAAAATACATATATACATCTGGTAACCGTATTACAATAACATATTACCGTATATTTGTATGTATATGCTTAGTTTAGGACTAGATGGTGTTGTGTGCTATGTCCAGAAATATTTATTTATTAACATGTAAAACAATTGAGCTATTCAAAGACCACTTAAAACTATCTATATAAAAAAGCGCTAGGACCAAGACGAGTTTCTTGCCAATTCTTCTCGAGCTTGGGTTAGGATGAATTGGCACCTAAATTCACCTAGTATGTAAGACGTTTCAAAGTGATCCTTGTGATTGTATTGAATAAATCATCTTTTGACTTTGACTTTGACTATAGATAAAATAAATAAATAATCCCAGACATTTCACACAGCATCATTTGGCCCCAAAGTAAGCAGCGCTTGTGTTATGGGTACCACATGACTGATATACTACTTATATACCTTACATACATAGACACACCCAGACCTGAGACAAATACTTGCAGATCATACAAACATTTGTTTAGCTCAACTGATCCAGATCATTGCCAGAGGGCAGCGCCCCAAGTCACTGGGGCTGCTCTCTCTCGCTGGGCCAGATAGGAGCCAGGTTTTGGGTCACTCAATATTTTACTTGACGATATTTTAATTTTGAAAACGCGATTTTATTAATATATAATATATTAAGTTGATAGAGCTTGCTTATTCTTCACGCATCAGAAAAGCCGATAACATAAATAAAAGATCCACAATTTTAACTAAATAATATCTGCCTTTCAAAGCGAGCTTCTACATCTTTGTACAAAACGTACAATCGAAACTAATTTGAAGTTGTCAATGTGACACTAGAACAAAACGTTCGAAGGACAAAGGCGGCACAACGGCTTGTTTCTACTCAGTGTTGCCAGGTGAACAACGTACCCGTAATAATGGTACTTATTACTTCGATGAGTATCGTTTCTTAGCACCGGTGAAGTTTGAACGTGATAAATGATATTTTTCACAATGGTGTTGTCAAGATTAATTATAAGTAAAGTGTTGCTTAAATAGTTAGTTAGCTATGAGTAGCATGTATATAGTTGCATAGTCTGCATCGGAATAAAAGATTGAGCCTTGGGAGATTTCTATTTGTTATTAATCATTTAAATTTAAATGATTGCGCATTTATTGAATAGTATAATCATGATAGACATATAAATGGTAATAAGTTAGTAATCGTCTGCTACTTTGCTTATATCTTAAAGTTTGTGGAATTTTTTATGGAGTTTTATAGTAAAGTAAAGTTACGTTAAAGTTATTGCATTAAATACATGTATACCTACAAGGTACGTAAGTACATGGTGGTTTTCTATTGTGCACGGTCAAGTTACAATTACAATGTATTGTACCATGTATGGCGTAAAATTTATTTAATTGATACATGAAGTTAAATGTCAGTTCACAATTCAAAATTAAAATAAAGTCAATAGAAACAATTTTAGGGTAAAAAAAATATATTAACACATTTACAATATATTTTTATCATTTAGGAAGTCATCTTCTGAATAACAACATTTTGCTTCTAAAATGGTTTTCATATCATTTATGATTTTTATTTTTATTGAATGAGTTGTGATAATAGTTTAGTTTCTGATATCCTTTTTTGTATTTGTTCATTTTGTTAATTAGCTTAACACAACACAATTGAAAGTATTATAGGAACTGCGTTTTTTAAATTTCTTTAAGTGACCATTATTTGGTTTTTGATATAATAATGCCGGACATTTCACACAGCATCATCTGGCCCCAATGTAAGCAGAGCTTGTGTTATGTGTACCACATGACTGATATACTACTTAACTAAATATTTTTTTTGTAAATGTATAAATATTATACATAATAATAATAATAATCCCGGACATTTCACACAGCATCATCTGGCCCCAAAGTAAGCAGAGCTTGTGTTATGGGTACCACATGACTGATATAATACTTATATATTTAATTTGTTTTTTTGTAAATACATACATATTATACATAGAAATACCCAGACCCGAGACAAATACTTGCAGATCATACAAACATTTGTCCCGCGGCGGGAATCGAACCCGCAACCTTTTGCGTTTCAGCCGGACCTTAGCCAACTGCGCCACAGAGGTAATAGAAATACATAGAAACACCCAGACCCGATATAGGTGTAAAAACGAATAAGTGCAAGTTTATGTGAATTATACCAAAGTGCATGTTTTTGCAAGTACAAACATGAAATAACAGAATCATGTGTGATAATTTAGTACCTACTATAAAAAAAACATGTGTTCAATTCACACGCGGTAGAAGTGAAACCTACAAAAAACAAACGTATAATACGTACACGTATACAAAACACCACGGTTGTTGTGATGCCTTTTCTCAAGCTTTACACGTAATAATAAACACGTATAATGCTTCCTATCTCATTTTCTCCCACGTTAAATCTTATGAATTTATGTGTCTGTCTCTTTTTACTGTCGCTTTTTCGTTTCATCGACTTTCAAATCACAACTATGCTATAGAAGTTTTCACTTCAAAAACATCCATATTAGTCCCTATTACATTTTGTTACCTATTTTACTTACTTATATACTTATAAGGAAACCATACAATCCCTAATCTGAAAAATATAAACTGTACTCGCATTATCCCCACGTTGGATTTCACCCTCCATGTTTCATTTGGTTCTCGAAGATTCCATCAGCATTACTATAACGACCGTAAGCAGCGATGCAAGGTTTAGTTATAAGCTTAGTTACATCTTCTTCTTCCTACAATGGCATTTGTGGCATTAACGACCTCTGTTGCTCAGTGGGCTAAGGTCCGGCTGAGGCGCAGAAAGTTGCGGGTTCGATTCCCGCTGCGGGACATATTTTTTTTATTTTTTTATTGCGGGAAATATTTGTATGATCTGCAAGTATTTGTCTCAGGTCTGGGTGTTTCTATGTATAATATGTTTTTTTTATATCAGTCATGTTGGTACCCATAACACAAGCTCTGCTTACTTTAGGGCCAGGTGATGCTGTGAAATGTTGGGCATTATTATTAGTATTTTTATTATTATTTGCCCTAGTGTCAATGTTGCAAATCAAGTGGCTTCATTACATAGTATAAAACAAAGTCCCCTCCCGCTGTATGTCTGTCCCGATGTATGCTTAGATCTTTAAAATTATGCAACGGATTTCTATGCGGTTTTATTAATAGATAGAGTAATTCAAGAGGAAGGTTTATATGTATAAAACATGCATAATATATCTAGTACAGAAACACTGATAATTTTAGAGGTTTCTAATGTGGTGTCGTAAATAAACACATTTTTTTGCGCTTACATTGCAAACGCTGGCTGAACCCTACGAGATAGATCAAAATAATGTACTACAGTATTGTACACCTTAAAAAGGTCTATACAAAAGTCCGCAGTGGTATATTTCTATCTCTTAGTCTATGTTATTATCTTAGATAACATTGACATTAACATTGACATTTAATAAAGACATTATGTTGTATATTTAGTATCAGCATTGCACCCGTGCGAAGCCGGGGCGGGTCGCTAGTTGTTTAATATAATATAGTCTCAAAGTCGTAGTCGATCATAATTTGTCTGTATTAATCGTCATCGCGGAATTACCGTCCAGAATTTGCTTGGATTCCTCGTCGTATAGATCAGAATAAATCTTAATACACCTAAAATTAAATTGGCTAAGAATTCACAAATTATTTATCAAATTTCCGCTAAGATTACCCAATAAAATATTAAATAACGCGAGAAAACAAATTAATTTTGTAGAACTATGTTACTTCGTGAAATGTCAAACGAGGAAATCTGTACGAGTTTAAATTACACACACTCACACACACATTACATACATACACACACACACACACACTCACACCGTTATCACATTGTAAGTATAACACCAACTCTTTTATACTAATTTCATACAAACAATATTGTTCTATATAATAATAAGTTTGATAGGTCTTATTGATAAGTTTGTTTTTCCCACATATTGTAAAAAGCCGAAGCAGAGATCCCTCACGTCTATTTACAAGTAGATAATACTTAGTTAGAGTGAGGAGTCAAAGTCAAGATTTTACAGGTTAAGATGACAAACCTTCCTTGTGTCTATTTAAATCTAAAATACTTGTAAGACATTGTGTAACTACTTTTTGGAAATAAATATATATTATTATTATTATTATTATTGTTCTATACATAGGTATATAGTGAAAATGATGTATGCACCTTTCGGCTTATATATACTATTGTATATTTTGTACCATCAAGAGACCTATAATTGGCAGTTTCTTGCATATTAATTAAGTTTTCTCATTGTATTTTTTTGTAGCTATTGGTTTTTTCAATAAAATAAAATAAATAAATAAATAAGTGGCTTCAACATTTCTTGTGACTTGACTCGCCTGGCTGTCAAAGCCTATATATACTACAATAAAGTGCTAAAAACAAGTTTCTTGCCAGTTCTCGCACTTGGGTTAGAAATTGCATTAAATTGTTTCTAAATTCACCTAGTGCGTATTAAATAAATTTGATTTGACTTAGACTTTGATTAATGCGGTCAGTTATATATTATTAGTTCCTTCGCTTTCTTTTAAGCTCTTTATTTTCGTTTCAAATCTAGTCTTTTTTGTAACTTCCGGATTCTGCCATCCGTATTTGCAACTAGAATTAAAAGTAGCTTTACGTAGCAGTCAAACAACGGTCACAGTTTTTTAAGAAACCGCGGCTTAGGAATCGTATAAAGAAAATAAAATAGCTATTGAACACAAATAACGAATACGTTATTGTGATTTGCGAACTTATTTCTAGTCGACTGTACTTTGAAATAAGTACCTACCATTCAAGTATTACTGTTTTTTTTAAATTTGTTTTATATGTGTAAACCTACTCGTAGTAGGCATTTAACCGGTGAAAGTTATTAAATGTTAGGTTTACGTACTTAACTATTATCGTTTAAAACGAAAGTATTGACAGACCCAAAAGTGTTTCTGTGGATAACTTTTTTCCAGATACCGAAATACTTGAAGCAATGGTTACAATAACTACTTATCATCCGATGGGCCGTGAGCTTGTTTGCCGGCTTGGTAGATTGTGATATGTGTTTGTAATCCCAGAAGCAAAGAAAAGGGTGTTATAAGTTGAACGTGTGTGTGTTGTCTTTCTGTTGCAACATAGTTCACAAACAAATGAACTGATTTTGATTTAGTTTATTTTATTTAAAAGGGTGTCTAGATTGGACATGTTTTAGCTCTGATACAAGAAAATTTGCTCAGCCATTTGAAGATCAACAAATGGCTGAGTTTTTTATTTTTTTTTATGTACTTTTTTATGTGTGCATCAATCTTGTATTCGGTTACATCAATAATATTGCATTGGCCTTAACCAGTGGGGCGATTATGGAACTTTGATACTATCAAAACATTGATACTAATAGCTTTCAGTTACTATTGATGAATTGGTATTACGGATCGCTGCGATTTCTATCGGCTTCTATCGGCTTCTATCGCTAGTTACAATGTGAAGTTGGTGTCAAACTATAACTCGACCAATTTACAAAGTACGATTGTGGTAGGAACCGTGTTTAGCGTACTAAGCATCTAAATACAACGTATATGATTGATTGAAATAATGCCTATTGCTAATCGAAATTGATAGACTTTGATGCCGATTGCTAATCAAAACTGATAGACATTGATTGTATCAAGAGTTCCATAATCGTCCTACTGATCCGCATCACCTGGAATCTGCAGGATATCCAAGTGCTTGCCACCTTACATCAAGATTACAAAAAATACATACATAAATCTATATAAAAATATGTACAGTTTTGAGTTTGGAGGTATTTTAAATTTTTAAATTTATTGGTACTCGTGTTATGATCATACAACTTTGTTAAACAGTAAGGGTTATATATACACTAAAGTTAACGAATTGTTTCAATCTATAACCATCTTTATTGATTGATGACATCTGTGGCCCAGTGGAACAAGGCCTGGCTGAGACGCAGAACATTTTTCCACCGTCAAATGTTTGTATGATCTGCAAGTATTTGTCTGGGGGTCCGGGTGTTTTTATGTAAAATACGTATTAACAAAAGTATATAATATGTAGGATATCAGTTACGTGGTCCCAAAGTAAGCAGAGCTTGGGTTATGAGGAATAAATAACACAAGCTCTGCTTACTTTTGGGCTTGATGATGCTGTGTGAAATGTTCGCGCTATTATTAATATTGGCATTAGAAAGACAAGGACAAAACATACTTAAACTCTACATTAACTAATTATGTCTTTATAGGATAGAGTGTGAAACTATATTTTTATAGTAATCACTACATTGTATAAAACAAAGTCGCTTCCCGCTGTCTGTCCTATGTATGCTTAGATCTTTAAAACTACGCAACAAATTTTGATGCGGTTTTTTTTTAAAGATATAGTGTTTCAAGGGAAAGGTTTATATGTATAATACATGCATAATAAAGTAGATAAACACTGATAATTTAAGAGGTTTCCAATGTGATGTCGTAAATAAACTCATATTTTTGCGCTTACATCGCAAACGCTCGCTGAACCCTACGAGATAGATCAAAATAATGTACTACAGTATTATACACCCTCAAAAGGTCTACAAAAAAGTCCGCGATGGTAGGAATATGTCTATCTCTTAGGGATAACCATTCTGTAACCATACTATAATAAGTACCAGCATTGCACCCGTGCGAAGCCGAGGCGGCTCACTAGTATATTATATAACTAAATAAATGATAGCTACAAAAATGATTTGAGTAATAAAATTGCCATCATTGTCTCTTCGCAAGCTATAAAAAGCATCGTCAACTCTCCGATTACAACATTAATCTCAGGCAAAACTGTATCATATCCCGTTATTTTAAAATCTAAAATCACTTTCACTGTATCACTATCTGTATCAACACCTTTGTTTTAATATAGACCTTAGATTATGGGTGTTGGGTTCAAATTAGTTTGTAGTTCTACTTTTTTCAGATGCTGACCTTTCAATTAATTTGTAGTAACGACCATTGTTCCGTAGTTTCTGTTATTTAGTGTATTAATTGTTAAAGTTTCTGACAGTTAATGGTTATGTTAAGTTTCAATGGTTATTTCGTGGTGTTTGTGCTATTGTCAGCGTGTTTTGGGATGAATGCGAGGTCTCGGCCTCAGGGCGCGTCGGACTTTATTACGAACAGTTATTGACCCTTTCAGATACATTAGATCAAACATAAAGGTTAATTTATAATGTCGGGTAATGTAATACCTCTCTATTTCGAGTAAATAATAATTAATTGGATTTGATCTTTGGATTAATTTTGATTATCCAAGTTATTAATATATTCTGCTTTATTGGTTGATTACATTGTTGTATTGAGGTATGTCCTGGGGTCACTGACCTGTACTACTTTTTTAACTATTAGGTTTAAATAATTTATTTTATGGTAAACTAGCTGCTGCCCTCGGCTTCGCACGCGTGGTACCTACATAAAAAGTAGCCTATTTCCTTCTCCAAAGGCCCATATATCTCTTACATTAAAATGGTGTTTACTTATACCAAAATTTCTCAAAATCGGTTCAGCGGTTTAGACGTAAAACGTAACAAACAGACAGACAGATAGAGTTACTTTTGCATTTATAATATTAGTACTGAATATAAATTCGTGGATAACTCGTGCACACAACACCATGTAGCCCCAGTCTAAGCTTAGCTTGTATTATGGTGACTTGATGACTGATTAAATAATTATAAAAATCGTTTTTGAAAAATTTTCTCTAGATTTTTATTAACCGACTTTATCAAAAAGGAGGAGTATCTCAATTCGTCGGAATAGTTGAATATGAATTTTATCAAAATCGGTAGAGCTGAAATATCAACGAAAATCTAAAAATTGTATACATCGATGATGTCTTCATCTACTTCGATACCTCGCTGTCTCATTGGAGCGCTGCGTTTATTTGGCCTACCCATATTATAATATACCAAATACATCTACTTTCCACTAAAAATGTATTATAGGCTCAAATTACATTCAATGAAGTCGGTTTCATTTTAGTTTTTAAAACGTAAGTAATTATTATATTAAACTAGCTGTCCCGTTCGCGACTTCTTACACGCGTTTTAAAAAGAAAAAATATATCTAATTGTACCGACTGCAGCGCCATCTGCCGGGCTGATTTGTGAATCTAAACCATCCAGGGCGCCACCCAAACGCATACAAAAACATTAATTCAAATCGGTCCAGCCGTTTAGGAGGTGTTCAGTGACACGTACAGTAGAATTATATATAGAAAGATATTTCAGTTGTTTTAAGGATTGTTATATATTTATTAAAACTAGGATATATGTACTTAGTGAACCTAGAATCTAGAAATCTAAATAAATAGGCATTTATTTCTTCTTAACTGTTACGCTTTTGTTCTTGAGCTCACGTTGTCGTCAATAATATTTTATTAGGGGCCGATGTTGCTCGCCTCATGATCATCTCGTCATTGATCTCGATCGGTAGACATCCAAGGTATCCAATGGCCTTGTTTCTTTAATTTCGCAGGAGTAACCTAAATTAGATTATAATTTCTAAACTACTTCTCTACAACAAATTACCAAAAGACATAAAACCAGTAAAATTAATGACCACCCTTAAAAAATTACTAAAACATTATGTAACGAATACTTTGATAAAACAACCATTGCATTCCATGCCACTTCCAGATGAGCTTACTCTGTGTAACTTGCCAAGCGAACAAATGGAACGAACAAACCGAGCGAACAAACGGAGTAAACAATATTTTTTCACGAATTTTTAATAATTTTGTTCGTTAATTAGAGTTAGAGTTACATAGAATGTACGATACGCAAATATCCCTCTTTAATTTAAGTTAATTTAAGTTTTTCTCATGTAAGTGAATTTTATTCTTATGAGAAAATAAATATCTTAAACCGAAAAAAAACAAACTAACTAATCTAATTTCTAATTTCTAAAACATTCCTAATGATATTTCTTAAATTTTCGAAATTGACGTGTGACTGACGTGTTTAAACTTATTTTAGTTATCATGTAAAGAAATGTGATTGTTTTATTTTTGGTCGTCTTACGAATCAAACATTGCGCTCTTATTTTATTTGTTTTTCTCAAGTTATTCTCGATTTTATAAGTAATATTGGTGTTTTTATTTAAATAGAGCTAGAGTTATTGTCTCAAGTATGAATAATAGGAATAAAAGCTTTGTGTTTCTTTTTGATTCGATCCGTATAATTATTTATATGAAAGACACCATTTTATATTACACTAGCGACACGCCCCGGCTTCGCACGGTTGCAATGCTGATACTAAATGTACTACAGAATGTCTTTATATATAACGTTATCTAAGAGATAGACGTATACCATCGCGGACTTTTTTGTAGAACTTTTAAAGGTGTACAATACTATAGTACACTATTTTGATCTATCTCGTAGGGTTCAGCCAGCGTTTGCAATGTGAGCGCAAAAAAATGTGTTTGTTTACGACATCGCATTAGAAACCTCTAAAATTATCAGTGCTTCTCTACTATAGTATGCATGTATTATACATATAAACCTTTCTCTTGAACCGCAATCGCAAAAGCGCAAAAATGAACCGCATCAAAATCCGTTGCGTAGTTTTAAAGATCTAAGCATACAACGGGACAGACAGATAGCGAAAAGCGACTTTGTTTTATACTATGTAATGATAAGAAATGACGAACGACAAGATACGACTTTGTGGCATACTATAGACAATATTAACACTTGACACCGGCAAAACTAACATTATTATACGACTTTGTGGCATACTATAGACAATATTAACACTTGACACCGGCAAAACTAACATTATTATACGACTTTGTGGCATACTATAGACAATATTAACACTTGACACCGGCAAAACTAACATTATTATACGACTTTGTGGCATACTATAGACAATATTAACACTTGACACCGGCAAAACTAACATTATTATACGACTTTGTGGCATACTATAGACAATATTAACACTTGACACCGGCAAAACTAACATTATTATACGACTTTGTGGCATACTATAGACAATATTAACACTTGACATCGGCAAAACTAACATTATTATGACTCATGTGAAAGGCATGAAGGAGAAAAAGAGACGTTGATTAAAAGTACGTAAAATCTTAGAATAAAAAAATTCAAAGTAGGATCAAAATGCTTATATTTATGCTTATATTTATGCTTATATAATGCTTATATATTTAAACTTATTTTAAAAATGTCATTTGAACAATTCTCTAATACAGTTTGGTGTAAGCAAATAAAAGATCTATAGAAAATTTACTTGACCGGCTAAACAACAGAAACTCAAATACAATGTACAAGTTGAATGTTGACCTCTCAATACTGTAATTATTCGCACTTTAATCTTTTCACCACACTGGTTGGAAATAACTAGTAATTATTCAAATATTTGATACCATGCGCTGTTTATAAAATGTAGGTAAATTATGACGTCTCGCGCGCGACTGGTGCGAGCTCAGACGAGACATGCAGCCCGCCCAACCAATTCAGATGCAAATTTACTTATTGTCCAATCCGTTCCAAATAAATATTCACAATTACAACCATAATGATAGCATTATCATCACGATGCGGCTATAAATATCACAAACAATGTCATTTATGTATCTGTTTTATACAATACGCGTGTCTATAGTACGTTTGTCAGCGTATTAATGTCAACCGCCATTTCTTCTGCAATTTATCTTTTCAACAATCATTTTTACATGTTTCCCTCCACCCTCAGTGATTAATGATGGATGGATTCCTGAATAATTACCAAGACTTTTAATATTCAAGTGATTTTATAACACAAGCTATTGTAGACGTTATTTTCTGGGGTTGAAAGTTGGTTCTTAGTTGATAACGCGAGATGACCCTTCAGGATCTGAGCAGGATCAAAAGGTTTTATTAGCTCAAATCAAGGTATAGGAAATGATGTTTTGTTACGAGGTTTTGAAGGTAGGTTTTCGTTTGTACTGATGAAGAATAAGCAACAAAACGTGAATACCATTGAATGCAAATCTCTACTCGAGTTTTAAGGGTAGTGTGTGTTATTAATTTGTTATAATTGTCCCCCATCTCATATATGCTCGCATGCGGCATTTTTATTGCGAATTTAGTAGCAATCATTAATTTTGTTTTTCTTTACAAAAGTTAATGTGTTTCGAGTGTTCGTGCGGTTAAAAACATAATTAGAAAGATTTAATGTTCCGCTCTTTATGTTCCTTTCGAGTGGTAAGTGTGGTTTACAATGAGTTTTATTATTTATTGTTCAGCCGAATGCTGGATATTAATATACGACTCTTTGATTTCTTGAACGCATTTATAGAAATATAATGGGAAATTATTTTGATTACTATTTAATAATAACTTATGTTTAAATTGTGCTGAATAAATATTATTATTATTATTATTATTAATCATATTTCTGTACAAAATATAAATTTCATGTTGTGAATATGTTTTACAGTTAGTAATTAGTAATTTTGAGAGGAAGATTTACATTTTTTTTTTACTATTTAACTATTTAGAAGCAGTGCGATGAAACCAAAAAACAAAAAAAACTATTGCTAAAAACACATATGAACCAAAAAAACTATTGGTATACGATTCAAACTCACACTTTAGGATCGGAATGCGGATTCACTGCCACTAGGCCAAAAGTGCTCTTGCAGTGCATTTCAAACTCAAAAAAGATAAACAATTTAGCTCTAATTTGGAATTGAACGTTGCGGGATCGCGATATTCTAGACAATGCTGCCAACCTAATTGATGTACTTAATCAGAAACGTTCGTTTGAAACGAACGTTTCTGATTAAGTACATCAAAGTAAGTCTATGCATAGAGTAATACCAGCTAGTTCTATATATAAATTTGTTAGATTGGTAAAATCCATGATTATATCGTTCAGGAAGAATAGCTCGATACTATTTTGACATTCATATTAGCCGTATCCAAACCTTTGCCAAAACCAATCCGTTCAATGGCAATTACGTTGACAAATAGCGCGATCGTCCTACTGGACAGACTATAATATAACTTCTACCTTTTTCGACTGTCTTTGTCTATATATAAATACGTCATTGAAATGTCAATAAAAAAATGACAACACATTACAAGATCAACTAGATTATAAGCTCGACCAGATGTTCTGTTTCTATATTTTCACCACAAGATGTAATTAAATTAGATAAAGTGTGAAATCCATCTGCAGCCAAGTGTTTCATCGCTTCTCACCCTCCACCCCATCCCTTGATAAATTAATTTGCATAACTATTATCTCAACCCTCCCGGGGCGCCGTATGTAAATGTAAATCCGATGTTTATTTGCCAAATTACGTTTGGCACGGTTTATATGGACCGGTTTTTTTATCTGTTTGTTATCTTGTTAATCGATTCCGGTACGTTAATATTATAAAGTTTCTAAGGTATTAATCCATATATTAATACGTGAAGTAAAAACTTTGTATCCTTATATACGAAAATTGCGCGGACGGAGGAGTATGAAATTTCGCACATTTATATATTTTTTTTTTTTTTTTAATTTTGTTATTTTAAAGTGATTACATATTTTTAATTGTAAACAGTTTACTAGGTGCTGCCCGCGGCTTCACACGCGTGGTAAGTACCTACATAAAAAGTAGCCTATGTCCTTCTCCAAGGCCCCATTTATCTCGATACCAGAATTCATCAAACTCAGTTTAGCGGCTTAGGCGTTACAGACAGACAGAGTTACTTTCACATTTATAATATTAGTATAGAATATAGATTAACAGCCTAGAATTGTATTCTTCTAGTTCTGAAAATGACAATACTTTCATATAACTTTTCATCCCCCTTTTCAACCCTATACAACACTTTTTTCTAATTAAAAAGTAGCCAATGTCTTTTCTCCGGCTTTAGACTATCTGTGTTAAATTTCAGTAGTTTTGGCGTGAAAGCGAGACAGACAGACAGAGAGACAGACAGACAGAGTATCTGGCCCGGCGTATTAGCATTGCAATCAACGATGCTGAGACGCTGCCCTCTAGCAGTGATCTTGATCAGTTGAGCTATCTGTAGAACATTTAGAACGATCCTTAGATAGCTTAGATTCACATGTATTTTATATTATTCTGTATATTTACGTAATAATTAAAAAATAAATGTAATCATATTGCAATGATATTCAAATTTATATTATTCTACACCTTATTAACCGACTTTATCAAAAAAGAGGAGGTTTTCAATTCGTCGGAATCTTTTTTTTTTATGTATGTTCACCGATTACTCGAAAACGGCTAAACCGATTTGGAAAATTCTTTTTTTGTTTGAAAGGGATGTATACTTCACAGGTGGTCCCATATAAATTTTATCAAAATCGGTCGAGCTAAAAAATAAACGAGAATCTAAAAATTGTATACATCGATGATGTTTTCATGTACTTCGATACCTCGCTGTCTCATTGGAGCGGTGCGTTTATTTGGCCTACCCATATTATATATAAACAAAATACATCTACTTTCCACCAAAAATGTAAAAGGCTCAAATTTCATTCAATAAAGTCGGTTTCTTTATAGTTTTTAAAACGTAATAATTTTAACATAACTGTTTACCATATACGTTAAAAAAATAGAAAGACAAAACATATATACGAAGTAAAATAAAACCCAAACCAAATAAAACCCAGGCGGCGGTAAATAAATTACTTAGTATCAAATTTTTAATTAGTGTTTGTTAGTTAAGTAGGTATTAGGTTAAGTACCCAACTACCAATTTGTATTGTCTAGTGTAGGAAAACCAAGCTTTATAAACTAAGATTATTTTAACCGACATAAAAAATGGAGGAAGTTCTCAATTCGGGTGATTTTTTTGTTATGTGTGGATTTGAAAATAAAATTTAATGTGAAAGGATATACTCCTCCGCTGCCGCTTTGACCCATAGAGATTACATCAAAATCAGTACGGTAGTTTCGTTTTTAAATAGACATAGACATTTCACTATCAAAACTTTCGTGAGTTGTACTAATTTTGATAAACACGGGCTTTACTCACGTATTATTTAGTCGATGGAGGCACCGACACTGTTTCGATTCATCTAGAGAATCTTCATCAGGGTGAGTTTGTTCCGCGGTCCGCTCGTAGCCGCTCGAGTTCACGGTTCGTACTGATAATACGTGAGTAAAGCCCGTGTTTATCAAAATGTTTAGACATACATATACATAGACACTCATTTATTTGTTACTCAAGCACACACGATCAGTACAAACAGAAAAAAACATATTTTAGAATAAACTAAAGCTGAATAGAAATAGCTGGAATTAATATGTCATCTAAGTAATCGAAATTTCATATATTGCTTTTCTGTGACTTTTCAGAAAAAAGCGTAAATTAAACTTTTTTAATCGACTTTAAATAATTACGTTTTAAAAACTAAACAGAAAACCGGCTTCATTGAATGAAATTTGAGCCTATAATACATTTTTAGTGGAAAGTAGATGTATTTTATATATATATAACATGGGTAGGCCAAATAAACGCACCGCTCCAATGAGACAGCGAGGTATCGAAGTACACGAAAACATCATCGATGTATACAATTTTTAGATTTTCGTTGATTTTTCAGCTCGACCGATTTTGATAAAATTTAAATTAAAATTCACCCTTTCGAACAAAAAAAGAATTTTCCAAATCGGTTCAGACGTTTTCGAGTAATTAGTGAACATTCCGATTCCGACGAATTGAGAACCTCCTCCTATTTGATGAAGTCGGTTAAAAAGAAAAAGGTTTTCAATTTGGTTGTATTTTTGTTATATTCATTCAATGAAGTAGCTTTTATTCTTACTTATTAAAACGTAATTAATAAATTATTTTGTTAAGTATATTGAATAACTGCTAAATGATATTTCTCAGACATGTATCGCCCAATAACTGTTCACTTCGACGTCTCTCCCCATCGATACCCTTCAATTATGTGTTTTCTCGTATTAATGCCAAATCATTACGATCCAGTGGCACTCGAGCCTCGTGGTGACAAGCAGCTCGTGAACAATTTGCCCCTGCCCACCCCCAGCTCGTTAGCGGGATGGTAATGCTTATTGTGAAGTGATTGTTGGTAATGAGATCATTCTATAGGTGTAGGTTTCTGGCTGTGCAAATCTACTAGCATCATAGTTTTTTTTTGTACTATTGTATCTTCTATATACATAAGTACATATATAAATGGCGATGTGTGTATTTATGTATGTTAGGGAACATTCATAAATACACACATAGCCATTACTACACACACATAGACTCTTCATAGGAAATCTTCAGATTGGCCGATTGGGTGATCCTGTGATGTTTGGTAGCGCTCGGATCAACATAACTTTTTTTTTTGCATCAATGACTGTTCTGCTTATTGACCTGCTATTGTTTTCATAACCCGCATTATGTTGATAAGTATGTCGTTTCTTTTAATTAAATTATTTTATATATCAAAGTGTCTCTGTACTCTCTGTGTCTGCCAGCTTTGTTTTTTTTACCTTTTCACGGCTAAACGGCTGAACGGATCTTGATGAAATTTGGTATGGATATAGATTGTATCTTAGGAATGGACATAGGCTACTTTTTATGTATGTACTATGCGTGCGAAGCCTCGGGCAGAAGCTAGTAATTATTAAAATTATACTTTAATAATATTACAATCGAGCCAGTAGAGCAAGTAGGCCAGTGAGTAATTTAACTATTTTTATACAGTGAACTGTCTAAAATGGAGTCCAATAGCTATTTTTCTAATGCCTCTAGTTAAGAAGAGGACACTTTGTTCTTGTGTTCGTTATATAATGTATTATTATAATAACTTTCACTATAACACTGCCTACACTAACTCAAACGGCTTGGTTCGTTTAGTCTTCTCACTATGTCCGTGTGGTCGAGGAGCTGGATTGCCTCGAGGTTCATTAGAATTAAGATCTAGATACTATATAGTTTATGTGGATATTTTTATGTACGGTTTCCATGAGATCTCTATGCTTTAAAGGCTTGACTGATTTGCATGTCCAGTATTATATAGTACTAAATAAATAAACTAGTGCCTTTGTGAGCTTGAGACATCGTAAACATTTTTCGAAATGACTGAAATATTACTTTTTTTATATTTTCAAACCCTATATATTTTGAAAAGTTTCCACAAATTGGAACGTAAAAATAAAAAATCGGTTTGTGGAGTGCCGACTGAAGTGAAAACTTATTTTGGCGCGTTAGAGTTTAGTAATATATCACTTCAAAATCAGTAATTATGGCGACTGCAAATCAAATACTGAACGAACACAGATGATGCAATACTTTTTTTCAGAATGTAGATACGATATCAAAGAACCTAACTCAGTAAACTTCTCCATACAAAAGTAGATTGTAAACATGTGAATTAAGGTTTATAATCAAATGGGGCGAGCGCGGCAGCCGGCTGCGTCTATATCAAAGAACCTAACTCAGTAAACTCCTCCATACAAAAGTAGACTGTAAACATGTGCATTAAGGTTTATAATCAAATGGGGCGAGAGCGGCAGCTGGCTGCGTCTCGCCCTAGACGGTAACGGTGTCGCGAATCCAGAAGTTTTACCTCATCTAAAAATATGCGTACCGCACTAAAAGAAGTTTTCACTTCAAAAATTCTATACAGTTATAGAACCTGCTCACAAAATTTCACGAGAATCGGTTGAGAAATAAGACCTGTATAGAACATCCGGACTGACGGCGGACATACGGAAGCATTTTCGCCTAAGCTGAAACGGAGACACTCGCTTCGCTCGGTTAATAATGTATTTGGGGCTAGTCCCAAAGTGAACAGGGCTTGTGTAATAGAAACCACTTGACTGATATACTACGAGTATCCTTTTATGAAAAACACTCAAAACCGAGACAAATATTTGCAGATCAAGCAAACATTTGTCAAACACGCAACCTCTGCATCTCAGACGTGCTTTTGCCCACTGCGCCACAGAGGTCGTATTTATTGTTAGGTTAGATTTTTGGTAATATTCCGAATAACTTTGCAAAAAAATATATATATGAATATGAATAAAATTGGCAGATCCTTACTTTCACATACAGGATTTCGCTCACAAAACGGATGTGGCTACTTCAGAGCCCAAGAAAAAACATCATTGTTGCTAGAACCGTATGATTTTGGACCTTATTCCAAAGAGAGACGAGAAGGGTAAGAGCCACTTCAAAACCGGATAGTTCCGTCCAAATTGCGCATGAGTGAACGCGAAACGCACCTAATGTACTTTGTATAACTTTTTAATAATATAATAATGTAAATTATAACCGTGATGTATGGAACAATGGGTCATATTATAGTAGAAAGGATGTGTGAATGATTTTTCGAGTGGTCGTGTTAGAAATGAACGCCATTGTGGTTGTAAGCGATATGAAACACGTGGGTTTTCTATAGTGTTTATAAACTTTTGATATTTTATGGGGGTTTAATGTACAATTGCAATAACACGGTGAAGTTATAAAGCTTTTCCATTTTATAACGGCTTTGTTTAAGCATGAGAAGTTACACAAAAAATAATTGTCTTAAAAGTCGGTCTACGGACGATAATTTTACGTGCGTGTATCAAATAGGGCCATGCTTCTCTAGCTTTCTGTGTAGCTCTATGGCCAAGGACCAAGGCCCGGCTGAAACACAGAAGGTTGCGGGTTCGATTCCCGCCGCGGGTCAACTATTTGTATGATCTGTATTTGTCTCGGGTCTAGGTGTTTCTATGTATAAAACGTATCAATTTACAAAACAATTATAGTATTTTGAATAGTTTATAAGTATTATGATACCCATAACACAAGCTCTGCTTTGGAACTAGATGATGCTGTGTGAAATGTCAGACATTATTATTATTATTTATATATCAGGCTGGAATAGTCTCGATTCGTTTTAGTATGGTTCTGAAATACTACTCTAGTTTAGTATGAGTCGGTGACCAATTCTGGTGACGTAATAGGCCGGCCGATAGCATAATAACTTGAAAAACCGACAGCTTAACAAGCCCTCTGAAAAAACGGAAGCGCTCAGATGAAAACGTCACTACGGTCACCCATTCAACTACTGATCTGACGTTACTTAGATCTGACATGAAGAATTAGTTAAGCGCTTCAAAATACAGACTTTTTTTATTGTGTCACTGGTTTTTTTACTACCAGTGTGATGAAGGGATTAAAGTGATATTAAAGGCTTTAATACACTGGCAAATGTCTTAAACTTTTTAGGTTCTAAAATATTCCGTTTCCTTACGATGTTTTTGAGTACTGGTATAACGCACATAAATTATTCGCACAAAAAAACCATTTCGTTACGATCGGATTCGAACCCACGATCTTAGGTTCGAAAACGGGACCACTGCCACGAGACCACCAGGTCCTGAGGCACCACCTCAATGAACGAACGAAAAACAAAAAATAAATAAACTTCTTGGAATTTTCATTTGAAAGAAAATTATTTGCCCGTGGTTTATACGGAAGTCACGCGCTGTTTTAATTGTAATCACGTGTTTCCTGTAATCTAAATTTGCCAAACTAAATACTTTCTAAGTATTCCCAGGAACTGGCAACTCGTAAATATTTAATAAAACCCTTTGTGTTATCGAGTTCCTGGTTAGTAACTTTTCTTTGAAAGCTGTTTTGTTAAAAAAATATATTGTTTACAAAAACGTTTTGGGCAAAAACATGCTTTTCTAATATTCGTATTCGAATGCATGATTATCGTAAACCTCTCTGAGGCGCACTTTAATACTACCATCACACTGGTTCGAAACAACAAGTGATACTATAAGAAGTAGACTTTAAAAGAGCATATTTTTCACATTTACAAACACCTTAAAACACATGAAAACAGAATACCTACCTACCTAAAAAGTTTTAAAACATGTGCCAGATGCACGAAAGGAGCCTCTGAGATGCACTATTCTACATATAGATGCACTAATGATATAGAAGCAGTAAAAGATACCTAACTAGTAAATTTACCTACAGGCAGGTTCTATTTTTAACCGACTTCAAAATAAGGAGTATGTTCTCAATTCGGTTGTAATTTTTTTAAAAGATATACATTCCGATTGGTCATAGAAATGTCATCGAAATCGGTACAGTAGTTTGGTTTTTAAATCAAAATTGCTGAATAAATATGTCATAATAGTAATAGTCATAATAGTCATTTATTGATAATGTTACATTATAGGTCAGAAATAAAAAAATAACATAGCAATGAGTAAATAAACAGCTAACCACTAACTACATCGCTACGTGACAATTACACATTATATTTAAAATAGATGTAATGACAACATAAAAAAAAAAAATACTGGACTATTATTACAACCTTGGGTAAGGTATATTACTGCCCAAGAACTCATCAAAGGTGTAGAAAGTACGTTCGATAAGCCAGCACTTCAATTTCTTTTTAAAAATGTTTATGTTTGGAGCATTTGTGATAGTGTTCGGAAGTCTAATAAATACATCCGGACCCATGACATGCGTTAGCTCAGATGACTTTGTAAGTGTAATCCAAGTAAACGAAATTTCGATGTTTTGCAGTCCTGTGACTTTCCAGTGTTGTTTACGAATTTCGAAAAAATATTTGTGTTTTTTCGGTTGTACCTATTGTATTTTTAATTTTCAGATCGTATGTTTATTTATATAATGTCTGTACGTCTCTTGGTTTCTTAGCCCTGTTGCATATAAAACCATTTTCTACCTTAGATGGATACCCTAGTTTCCAGTACCCAACAAAAATTTTGACTAAAGTTTGATTCCCGCTGCGAGCCCAATGTTTGTATGATCTGCAAGTATTTGACTCGGGTCTAGGTGTTTCTATGTATATTATGTATGTATTTAAAAAAAGAAGTATATAAGTAGTATATCAGTCATGTGGTACCCATAACACAAGCTCTGCCAGATGATGCTGTGTGAAATGTCCGGCATTATTATTATTTACTGAAAAAAGTGAACCAGTTTTTCTCAAATCATTTTTTTAAGATGTATCTTCCGTATCCATCACCTTACGTACGCAAACAATAAGCCCTATTTTCGATCCTAATCGATGTTCACACCCTACATCTCCAAGTATGCATTAAACGGCGCGCGGCCCATCCCTGGAGACTGGACGCATGACTCGCACTCCGTAACTAGAAGCCACACAGAGCAACAACAGACTGACGTTTACAGTAGGGGAAATAAAATCACTGGTAGCCTTGTCGTCACCCTGCTTTGAGATCCTAAGATTGAGGGATCAATGAGGATCAGTAAAGTTATAGCAAATTAAATTCTTATTCTAGATAACATAAGAATGATATATATTTTTGAATTATCTAAAGCGGACCATTACTTACGAAGATATTAAATAATAAACATTATGCCGTTCCTGCCGTTAAAATCAATGTACGCGGGTGTGTGTGACGTCACTGGGACGGTGCCCTCTTACTTCACGATTCGATATCTGGCGGCGACCGTCCCTGTGACGTCACAACTAGCGCGGCAGCCACTTAGTGAACTTCGCTAGTAAATTCGTCATAACTTCGTAATTTTTTTGTCGTAAAACAAAAAAAAATGCACTGGATCTTAAGGATTTCTTAGCTCCATAAATCTGCATTCTCAACTGAAAACGTTATGGATTTTAACTTAAGAAACTCAAAGAAGTAATTGCAGGAAAGGAGACTTTGAGATATAATTCAATCCATTCATTATACTGGTTCACAGGAACAAGCATATCGAAGCACTGAGTCTTGCTTCAAGTGCCTCACGAAGGGGAATGAAAATTTCCTATATATAGGTCGTCAAAACCATTTCAGTCGTGATTTAGTAACAACAAAACTAGCTCCAGCTCGCGGCTTTGCACGCATTGTACCTAAATAAAAAGAAGCTATATGCTTCTCCAAATCCCTGAAAATGTACTTTTCAAGTTACATACAAATTGCCTGGGGGATTATGTAATAGCGGCAGCAATATCTGCAAAATTAGTATCAAATCGTAATAAAACTATTATTGTGGAAGCTATCCGTCTGTCTATAGGCCTGTCCTACTCGCCTGTACTCGCCTGTCGGTCACACAAGTCGCTTATAGTATAAACATATCAAAAACCATAAATAGGCAAAAACCCATACAAACTTACACCTTTAAATTCGTAGTAGGAATAGAACTAGAGTGTGGTAGCAAGAATGTATTCTGTGTAACTACCAACTAGAGATTCCCTACTGCCCCCACTGTGACGGGACCCTATGCAAAAAGGGTCACGTTCAAGATTGATTGTCTAATCGCTTTGAATAACGTTTCGGCTATTTACTGCGCTGAGAGCTTTCCTTTGGTCAGTATTTGAACATAAAGGATATAGTGATTTGGCACATTCGATTGTATTTCGGAGATACGCGATATGAGAGCGAAGAAACTTTTAAACCTAGGTTATCTCAGTCATATTGAACCGGCCATACGTTGTTGTGACTCGGTGTGTGAGTAGTTTTAATAAGTTGAACCTATATATGGTAACCCAACCTAGATAGCAAGATGTTGAAGTTAACTCACGCTGCCATCTGTTAGAAACATGTGAAACTTATTGTAGGGAGAACTTTAATTTGCAAATAAAACATATTTGCATTGTTTGTATTGTTTGTATGATCTGCAAGTATTTGTATCGGGTCTGGGTGTTTCTATGTATAATATGTATGTATTTACAAAAAAAAGTATATATGTAGTATATCAGTCATGTGGTAAGTTCCCATAACACAAGCTCTGCTAATTTGGGGCCAGATGATGCAGTGTGAAATGTCCGGGATTATTTATTTATTTTATTGAGGTCGAGATATATACTGGTTAAGTAGTTCCGAAGTTTATCTCGGATTTTTTATATATAATGAAGAAACATATAACATTATATGTATTACCAGCTGCTGCCCGCGGCTTCGCACGCATGCTACCTACATAAAAAGTTGCCTATGTCCTTCTCCAAGGTCCCATCTATCTCCATACCGAAATTCATAAAAATCGGTTCAGCAGCTTAGACGTGAAAACGTAGCAGACAGACAGACAGAGTTACTTTCACATTTATAATATTAGGAGGAATCAACAGACTAAAATTTAATGCTTCTAGTTTTATAAATTACAATACTTTCATACAATCTTTCATCCTCTTTTTCAACCCTTTACAACACTTTTTTTCAATTAAAAAGTAGCCGATGTCCTTTCTCAGGCTTTATACTATCTGTGTACCAAATTTCATTTAAATCGGTTCAGTAGTTTTGGCGTGAAAGCGAGACAGACAGACAGACAGACAGAGTTACTTTCGCATTTATAATATTTGTAAGGAATTAATATATAATATTAGTAAGGATTAATACGAAGTTATTTAATGTTTTTCGATTTGGTCATACTCGTTTAGGCTTACCAAAGAATAGAATGAAGTGAATACGTCAGTGTGGAAATAACTATGGAAATAAGTAATGAATGGAGAGAAGAGTTTTTCAAATAAACAATTTTTTTTTTCAGATGAATTAGACAATTGCAAAAGGATAAAAAACAACGGTCAGCAGAACGAATTCTTCATAACATTGCTAGAAGCCCCAGTACAGCTGACGGTACTACTGAGATGAAAACAGTAGTCATAGTAACCGAAAATACTTGAACAACTGAGACAAAAAAGTCTCATTAGTTCCATTAGCAAAATGCTCATGCTTGCTCTTCCTAATAAATTAAGCAAGGATTATACAAAAATAAGCTTAGACTAGACGTGTTTCTTGCCAGATTCTTCTTGAACTGGGTTTAAAAGAAACCGGCACCTAAATTACCTAAAGACGATTCAAAATGATCCTAATGATTTTGAAAAAAAAAATGTAAAAAACATAATTAGTAATATTGTGTTTTTTTGTTGTACCGATAATATCTATAGGAAATTTATAATAGAAATGAAAAATCGCTAAGTAATCGCCTAATGATTTGAAATTAATAGATTAAATTGCGTAAAAAATAAAAAGTAACAAGAAATCACAAAGTTTATATTATGTACATTATAATGAAAATCTTATCTTCTTCTTCTTCTTATCGTGTCACTAGTTATTTCTAACCAGTGTGGTGAAAGGAATAAAGTGCGCCTAGAGGCTCCTTTCGTAAAAATCTTATAAATCAGACTTACACGACTTTAAAAATATTATGTAAAAACTTTGAAAAACGTATACAATAAACGTATACGTATCACAGACGACAATAGCTCGTGTCACTTGAGTTAGAGCACTAATTACTGAATAACTGAACGAATTATGCATGTAGCAAATGTCTGACGATCTTTATACCTAACGAATAAAGTTCATTATCGAATGGCAAAATGTGAGGGAGACAAATGTTATGTTGGTTTTCGATGATAAAATATTTGTTCGAAAAATAAGATTATTAAGTTAGTAAAGTGTACGTTATTACAAAGTTTTGGATACTTTGGATACGTATATGCATTGTTACGTTGTGCGTGGATAATTAGAGTGACTTGTTAAATTAACTTAGAGACAAATTTACACGCTCTTTCAAAGTTAATTAGATTACATCATGTGGAAATAATTAGTACAAAAAGTTATAATTTTTAATAATTATAATAGATTCAGTGACACTTATTTTTGACAAAATACTTTAAGTAATTTTCGTTTGGTCTCTATAAACCTATACAATATGATATATACTATTCAGGTTTTAGAACACATCCGCCAGATTTCACATTCGTCAGATCATTTATTTCTTCAGCACTTGTCAGAATTTCAAAATTTTTCAACCTCTGATGAAACGATATTATTCATGATTCCTCATTCGACAGACCTCTCAGATTAAACTTGAACGCGTATAACATTCGTTCAAGTTTTTATTCAGAAATTAGAAATTGAATCAGATCAAAACCAGTTGGTTAGGTTATGTTAGAGAATAGAAAACAACGCGCAAGGCGAGCGAGCGAAGCGAGCGTGCCGCGGCAACGGCCGGCGAAGCGCCAGAAGAATATAGTTCATCTGTCCAGATAAATAACTCTAACTCTCTAATAAGCGAATGTGTCTTCATTCGTTTTCCTTATTCGTCATCAATGACCAAACTGAATTAAAATTTAAATATTTTTGAATGTGGAATCTGGCGGATGTGTCCTAAATCCTATTCAGAAAGATTGCTTGGAAGAGATCACTTTCAGCGATAAGACCGCCCATTGTAGAATTTTATTTCTATAATTTCTTCAGTGTTCTATTTGTGTACAATAAAGTGTCAATCTATCTATCTATCTCACCTACTTAAAGTACTCTATATTACTATATAATGGTCTAAGAAAATCCATTCTTAAAAAAAAAATATTGAGGTTTGCACCCCGTGCTTTATACAACATGTATAAAGCACGGGGCAAGAAAGAATCCTTTCACCACACTGGTTTCCACTAGTAACACAATAAGAAGTAGAATAACAAGTAAATAAAATATCTTTATAAAAAAATCACTTAAAAAAAAGACATATCAAAAAGCATTCTTTAATACAGTTTCGTAACAAATTATTGTAAGAATATTTCGTCCAGTGTCGCTAACAATACGACAATGGTGTTTGTCAGTATGTTCCCCAGCTCAGCAAATACTAAGTGTGTGCTAACTATGACATAATTAGCGGTTTTTGTTAATAACCACGACGAGTCAATATGAGACAAATTTTGTTTCTCGATCGATAGGATGGTCTAAGTGGGAAACTGAAGCTTTTTTCTGTTGCTATAAGATTATCAAGTACATTATCAAGTCGGACTTGAACCCTTATTATAACAAGGTAAGATATAATATTTGATATTTACCTTCTTATAGTAAATGCTCACCTGATCTAGATCACTGCCAGAGGATAGCGTTCCCAAGACGCTAGCGGCATTGCCACATTGAATGGCAATGCTATTACGCTGAGCCAGGAACTAGCTCTTGGGTCACGCAATGTATCTACCAGATGCCGTGAAATAATTATAAAAACACGGTGGGCTCCTGTTCCCCACGGGTCCAGGGTCTCGACTCCAAAAGGCTCAAATATATTGGCCATATCAAGAACGGCACATTTGCGCCTTTTGAGGTCCTCGGCACATTCGTCACATCGGCACAGCTTTAACGGAGTGAATGGGATGGGAAGCAGCCAGGGTGTCTACGCAAGTAGCATCCCACACTAATGGCCTACCCATCTCCCAAGGTACTAGAGTCATAACATCAGGCCTCTTACCATCATCAAGTATCAAACCGTTTGGCTTTTGTATTCTATATCAAAAATCTTTAATAAAAATATAAAATATTTAGGATATTTTATAGATGTAAGATATATATTTATAAAGTAAAAGGTACATATATATTACAGCTAAAAATACAGCCCGTACAGCCATACTTGTGCATGGCTTTAAGCGTTTAGAATCAAATAGAGAGACCAACTTCAAGTCGTACGTGCTCCGGGTAGCTGCCAAGTACAAGGACGTATTTCTCGCACCCGACTTCTGGTCAGCAGGAGTTGTATACCGACGGTATCGGAAAGCTTGTGTATGGGCCCTTGTTAATTTATTTTACACACATTATATTGTTGCCTGAAATAAAATTTATATTAATATTATAAATACAAAACAATTTATACTCTGTGTTCTGAATAAAAAGTCATATAAAATTGATACACATTGTTGTACTGTTAAGAACGGTCAATCTAAAAAGAGTTGCTGTCGACTTCCTCACTAGGCTAAGCCTGTACCGAGAGAGCTTGAGTACGAAAACATTTCGTCCATCAACATCATTTTTATTTCAGAACTATGTAGGAGCTACTAATATGTATTACTATGCCAATTTTCAACACAATAAGGATGCGAACCGTGAACGCTCGCGGGAACTCACGGACCGCGCATCAAACTCACCCTGATGAAGATTCTCTAGATGAATCGAAACCTTATCGGTGCCTCCATCAACAAAATAATACGTGAGTAAAACCCGTGTTTATCAAAATGTATAGTACAACTCACGAAAGTTTAAAAATTGAAACAATAAGACTTATTAGAGGCGGACATGAGAACTCATTGTGCACAATTAAGGTTCCATGAATTCAAAAACAGAATTGATAAGCTATAAATGGTTGAAGTTGTAAGAGCTCACCGCCCAAGCTTCTGAGTCTGTCTCAGCATGTCTGCCACATGCTTACTAAGCATTCCGCTATTCCCAAGCTCTTCCACCACAAGTCGCTTCGTGTCCACCGAAACCTTTGCTATTATCCGTTGATTTGCGCCACCGACTACACTGGGGTTGTTTGTCACAAAAGCACACAAATGACAATACCATTTAGCAGCATAACGCTAACTTGATTTTTGTACTGTCGCATGCTCTTACGTAAGTGATGATTTTGTCATATTTTGACAGCTACTAAATAGTAAAATCATACAATGATGAACTGTTGATATTATTGGACACGTTTAGGCGCGTGGAGGCGGAAACAGTTTAAGACTCAATCATGCTGTAAAAAACATAAACACTGGGATATGAGGGAGACCTTGGGAGGGCATAATAACGTCATATGATCCTAGCTATGAATGTGTAATGACTTTGTAATAGACGGTACCTACACGCTTTAAAACCTTTGTACCAAAATAAAGAAGTGGTTGACTTTGAGCATGAATGTATGGAGTCTCGAATAATAAGTTTCTATTTGAAGTAGACGGTCCATCGGACGGGACGACGGGCTGCCATTGACAACAAAAAGAGGGCGCAAAGAGGGTAGTCTGACGTTTTTGCTTGTTAAGTGTACTTAGTTTGCATTTTTGTGTAAAAATGAAAATAAAATGATGCTCAAGGCGAGAATACTCAACAGGGTTTTGATACTATGGTACTTACAATATTTTTTTGTTAGGTGGGTTAATTGCGTGGTATAAAGGCACTTAAGATAACATAATTAGTCTAGTCTAGTTAACGTAGAATTTTGATGTAAAACTATGCTGGATTTAGCACTAATAACTGCGCATCGTACTGCAGATATTTTCATATTTTTTTCGTCGAATTTATCATCACAGAAACCTGCGACGATCTAGAAAGCTTTCCCTACATCAATACAAAGTCAAAGTCAAGGTCAAATATTTGTTTATTCAATACAATCATAAGGATCACTTAGAAACGTCTTACATACTAGGTGCATTTAAGTGCCCATTCCTTCTAACCCAAGCCCGAGAAGAATTGACAAGAAACTCGTTCTGGTCCTAGCGCTTTGCATGATCCTTCATATAACTAGCTTAACTACGAAATATTAACACACGGTTAACAGTCGTTTATACAACTGTTAATTAACTGTCTGAGCGACATGAGGCCATGCATTCTTATCAATAATATAGTCATCTATTATGATAACTAGCTGTCCTGTTCGCGACTTCGTCCATGCATTTAAAAAAAAATATACATATATCTAATTGTAAATCTAAACCATTCTCGAATCCTCCTGAACACACAAAAAATTTCATGAAAATAGGTCCAGCCGTTTAGGAGGAGTTTAGACAAACACACGCGCAGAAGATTTATATATACAAATACATATAAAAATATAGTCATAGTAATATTATAATATACGCTTTCTTTACAAGACCCTTTATGTAAGCATGTTTTTTTTTAATAAGTGGTTTAGTTGCATTTTCAGAAAGCATATTATAGATACTACTACGTTTACGTCCTATAAGTAAGTGGCCAAACTTGGTGACCGAATAAATAGGCCGCCAGAAAGCCTCTATCATTGAAAAAATAATGATTTAATCAGTATTTAAACAAAAGTAATGCTTACGAACAACCCCGCTCTAATCGATCAGCGATTGACGTGTGCACAATAGGACACTCCCTCTGCTTATCAAGATTAAGATTAAACTTTGACTTGAATACCATAAAAGCTTTCGTTTCTATCAAAGAGATGACTATTACAACGAACGTAGTTTATGGAACTGTAGAAAAGAGATGCGCCACTGCAATTGCGAAACCAACGAAAAAAGTTGGACGAAATTACTGTAGCGTAAAAGAATATCTTTATACCACACCTACTAAGAAACTTGCCCATTCCTTTTCCAAATATAACTTAGAAAGTAAGTACATCATTTCAGACCTACTAAAATGCAGGACGGAAAAGTCTATGGAAATCCATTTCTAACGTGTCATTTTTTTTTATTTCTTCATAGTTCAACCAGTATCTGAAAATAACCATATTTTCATTATAGGACAAACGACAAGAATCGAAGTCCGTCAAATGATTTATTCCTCTTCCAATATCCGAACAATATTTTGAAAAAAATAACCCAAGTAATAAAGGCAAGCGCAGGAATTTCTTCGAAATTTAAATTTGGGTTTGGTAATTTTAATAATTCTACAGAATGTCGTCGAATGATAGTGAATATTTTATTCCTCGTTATAATATCGTAATAGTATAGTATAAAGCACTATGTATCACTCGGGAGAAAGTGCGAATTCTACTTCGTGTGTTTTAAGGCCTTTGGCTACGCCACGGTCCTCAAATGACACACTCGGTAGGAATTAGGCACTTTCTCGCCTAGGTGTACAATGTACCTACTATTGTTTTATTTTTTGACTCAATATCAGTAAATGTGTTATTTAATTTTGATATTTGAAAACTAACATAGTTAAGCCATAGAAATATAAATATGTAATTATTCGCTATTCAGGTGTAATAATCATTAATAAGTTTCTAGGTAGTAGCTTCTAATCGAATTTCAGTATTAGGTTAGGTTCAAAGACGTGTAATTGAAATTATATCATTATATGTATTAACAATTACTATAACAACATTGCAATTCATACAAAACTAATATTAGCATTAATTAACCCTCAACACTTAGGGTGCTTTGCGATTATTTTCAATTACCATTTCTGTGCGCTTTATTTCATTAGTAATAAGGGTGATATTTGAAAGAAAGTGACAGTGTTTATAATGTGTGTAGTTAATATTGTGTGCAAACAAATAGTTAAATATTTTTATGTGATGTGCGTCGTAAAAGTTGATTGAAGGGCCGGATAATATCTTGGGTACAATGGCAGGCCTTAGACTTGAGAGATGAACTGACATGAACTTTATGACTTACACTGTACAGGTATAGGATAAAAGAGACATAATTGTACACTTTACCTAGTATAAGAGACATGATTATGTCTCATTTCTTTTTGCACCTTTTTGACCGACTTTAACAAAAGGAGTTCTCAATTCGGTTGTGTACTTTCTTAAATATTTCTTACCTCATAATGAACCTATAATGAACCTATAATGAACTTTATCATTTATGAAAAGATTTGGCAAAAAAAATATGTGAGAGAATAAGCTTTCTGATTGGTCCCATAGAAATTAAATTATTACATCCCAGCGAGGAAAATCGGTACTACTTAGTGCAGGATATAAGTACAACAAAGACCGAAAAAACAAAGACGTTTCGAGTGTTTGGAGTTGCGCGAAGAGAACTGTATTCAAAGCGAGTTTAATTATTGCTAACAATAACTGCATCAAACGTGATGACAGGCACAATTGTGTGTCAAACTAATTGGAGATTAACTTTAACAAGTGCATTGAAAAAGTGAATAATGTACTATTCCAACAAATAGTTAACAAACAATTAGCAGACAATTTACATAATAAACCAATTTCTTGAGTCATTGTGATATTGTTGATAATTATTATGAAAATATTATCTCAATAACGTTATTTTCTTTTATTTTAAACTTAAATACTATTGTGTCTTATTACATTAAAAGTAGGTACGTATATTAATTTATTAAAACGTTTTTGTAGAGGACTGTACATGAATATGTCAGATATTCACGATCATGCGAGTTGACGACATAAAAATTTGGTAAAATCGGAAGGTGTCAACTCGCGGGTTTACGTGAGTTTCAGGTACGCGAGTTGACGAATAAGTCGTAATTTCAGTTATTTGGTTTTCAAATAAAAAAAGCTGGAAAAAATATGTCATCCAAGTTAATGCAAGTTCGTGTTTTGCTCTCTAGTGATTCTCCAGCGGTGTTTAGGGATTTCTAAAAATTATGAAGTACTAAAAGGCGTAAAATAAAAACTTTTCTAACCATGTTTTTTTAAATGAGCAAGTTCGCAATTGTATTTTTATGGACTCAGATTTCATTCAATGAAGTTTGTTTTCATTTGTTTTGAAAACGTAATTATGTTAGAAAAAAACGATACAGTTGGATGAAACGATTTGTTATCGCATTGTTTGTAGATAATTTGAACCGGTTAAACAACATTAGATTGACTACAAAACCATGGTCTATTTGCCTATTGTTACTTGAATTCATAATCGTTCAAATTATGTCAAAATCTCAAATCCAATCACATCACCCATCAATCCAAATGTATTTAAATTCAAATACACGTCACGCTCGCGTCACAACTATGGAAACAAGTCAAAACTATTCACCATCACTGTTTCACCTTCCTCTAGACATTGTATCACCCACCCTAGAAACAGTCCATTGTATCGACGAAGAAGCATGGGAAGTATGGGAATCTCAATCAGCTAACAATGCCCATCACCCTTCAGAAATAACTGGTTCCAAATAATACGTATTTAAAATACATGTGTCCAGGAACATTATTGATATTATATGATAGTTTATTTTAGAAGCTATTGTGTCATGGCGTCTTAGAAAACATTTGGGGTATTGTGTTCCGTGGACTCGTTGTGACGTCCCTCACAAATTGCTAGGGATTTTGGTCTGAGTCGTTAGTTTGGGTCATCGGGTCCGATGCGATTTGGGACAACTTTTGACGGGCATATGTCAGTTTTTATTATTATTTTCGTGTGTTGATTGACGACCGGTGACTGTCAGCGGTGGTATCAAAAAGGAGCAAGCGGTGCCGCGTTTGGGCAACGGATTATAACTGGATCTTAGAATATTGCTACACAAGTTAAAAAAATTCAGTCAGAGTTTGTTTGTATGGTGTAATATTTATATCAATGGCGTAAGATACATAATGCAAAGATTCACGAGTCTTCTCGTATTAAACACTGCACAGTTCCACCATAGGTCTTTTCCACTAGATACCTAGTAAAAAAGAACACACTAAAGTGCCAACAATTGTATTAGGAACATGCTTGCTTTTGCACGTTTGGTGTCAACTCGGCACCTTTTCATATCGGCAATCACGAAAAGATTTCATTGCCTCCTGTAAATAACCTTGAAAAATATATAATTCCAAAGCAGTTCCGCACGTTTTAACTCACACGTACTTACCTACCTATCCCTAGTTTCGTTATTGCCTAACAAAGCGATCAGCATTATTAATTAGACGGTTTAAAAGACGACTATTTTGTCATTGTGGCAACAATGTTTTTATAAAGCACCGTGTAAACTGCCTTTGTGAGGATTCAATGAACCGTTTCTATTGAGCTTTGAGTTAATCTGGCTCATTAATTATACTCGTGATCATGATCAGAAACGCAGGACTTTCGCTGACGTCGTGGTGGTACCTAGTACCTGCTCAAGGCGAAAATTTGCGTCGCAATGTCGTTTTTCAATAAAGATATGTTGAGATGATATGACATTTTAATCTCACTATCATCTGAAACTAAATTATCACAGGTACAAGTACACAGAATATAGCGATGAGACAGTCAAATGATACTAGGGAGAGAAAGTCGAGGTGGACGAATAGGTGTCTAAGCCTTCTGCCGAGCATTCGTCAAAGTGTTCATACGAACGAGCACTCAGCTATGTTTCGCTAATGTACTCATTTCGCGTAATCGACCCATGTTCTTCTTAAAAAAAGAAGAAGACGATTAACCAATAATACATTGCCACTGTAATGAAATCAATTTATATCTATATATTAATACGTAAAGCAAAAACTTTGTATCCCGTTTTACGAAAATTGCGCGGACGGAGGAGTATGAAATTTCGCACACTTATTGTTTATTTAGAGAAGGAGTGCAGAATGATAATATTTTTTAATTATGCATAAAAAATACATTAACTATTAATTATTTATGGTCGAATTGCGACCAGTGGGCGACCACTAGTCTAAATATAATATATAAAAATCTATTACTGTGCAAAAACACAAAATGGCTCGATGAACTGATATTTTTTTTTATTCTCTTCAATTGTGTTGATTTACAATCAAATAAATTTTAAGTAGTATGAAGTTCACCAGGTCATATGTAGTGTATATAATTTGAAGTCTATTGATAATCCATCTACACGTGCTGCACCAAGATTTGCTAATCGCTAAAAACCTTTGGTGCACCCAGGACTCTCAGGCATGCCATGGTGCCTGCGATATCCGCGTGGGTGCACCAAGCTTGGTGCTTGTGTTAAAGTATACTTATGTGCCGTTATGTGAAAATAAATTGAAAATAAATTGAATCCCTTAGAGCGTTCCACAAAACTAACAATTTGACTTCCAAATATCTGACAAACAAACGTGAAATTCTAACAGGGGCATAACAAGCGCTAAACCAGAACAACCGATCTAATTCCTCTCTTTATCCAGCAATTAGCATATTTTAGAAACTTTAGAAGTATGGGTTGGGACAACGAAGGCGCAGTAGTTTGGACGCACAGTGGTCTCACTCTGCAGCTTTTTTTTTGATATTTGGACTACTGTATAGAGAAGGTCTATATAATATCCATACCAAAATTATGGTTAGGGCGGATGTGTCCGCTAGATTCCACATTCGTCAGATCATTTATTTCTGCATTCGTCAGATTTTTTCAACCTCTGACTTACATACAAATCGCACGACGCGTTAAAAAGTTTCATACATTCGTTTTCACTCCTTTTCTCCCTCTTAGGAGTTGAGTTTCAAAAAATCCCGTCTTAGTCGGTGGTTGTGCCATAAAAGGAAGCTACCTTCCAAATTTCAGCTTTCTAGCTTCAGCGGTTTCGGCTCGGCGATGGTGAACCAGTCAGTCATATTAAGCTCTTTTATAGGTACATATTGTTGCAGCATTCTGTGCAACAAAGTGCTTTCCTTGCTTAGCCGAGGAGGGAGCTAGAAAAGGTGGTCTAAAAATTGCTTGCTACATTTTATCTAGGGGTTAGTAACGGTGCCTTTGCATCCCATTTGATGTTAGTATAATAACGTTTTAAAAACTAAAAATAAAACCGACTTAATTTCATATATAATAATACAAACTTATATGACAGTATAATACGTTCACTTAGATGACAGTTCCAGCTATTTTGATTTAATAAATAAAGAACCGATTTTAATGAAATTTCTTTAGGACCAATCGGAGAGTAGGTATATCCTTTCACATAAGCAAATATTTTTTCAAATCGGTTCATAAATGAGTTATGAGGTAACAAACATTTAAAAAACAACCAAGTTGAGAACCTTCTCCTTTTTTTGAAGTCGGATAAAAATACACGTCGGAGGGATATTGACATGTTCAAAATGCGAATGTACTTTATCAACAAAACGAGGTACATACGTACATCATCAAATCAAGAACAACAACGTCCTAAATAGTTGGGTTAGTTGTAAGAGTAAACCAAGACAAAGACAGACATCATCATCATCAATTTGGTAGTAGACTTGGAGTGGTATAGGCCTGCTAAGACGTAGCGTGCAGTAGAATAACAATCGATGTTAAAACACAAGCAAATAAGATATGGATCGTTGAGTAATGTGGTTGCTTTTGTTGAACTTTTGTCTTTAAAGAAAGTATTGCTTGTTACTTTATAGTTCATGAATTCATATGTTCTTGGATTAGACGGTAGTAATATTAATAATAATGTCATTTCACACAGATTTCATCTGACCCCAGAGCAGAGCTTGTGTTATGGGTACAACATGACTGATATACTACTTCTTCCTCTTATGATGGTGAAATGATTAAAGTGCGCCTCAGAGGCTCCTTTCGTGCACTAAGGTGAGCCTTAATGTAAGCTCTCGACCTTGCCGACAGGACCCGCAGGATATAAACTACTTAAGTATAGAAACACCCAGACCCCGAGATAAATACTTGCAGATCTTACAAACATTTGTCCCGCGGCAGGATTCATGCTCGCAATCTTCTGGGTCTCAGCCGGGCCTTGGCTCACTCCGCCACTGAGGTCGTTAGACACATGATGGTGATGAGAGCATAGCTTTGGGTAATGGTAGAAAGGCTTGTGATGCTTCTGAGTGGACTTTGGACTTAAAGTTTTGAAGGTCCTTCATATAGAAATAAGTTGGCTTAAAACTATGTCAGAGTATCAGTTTCTGCACGTTTCGTCTGCAAAAGGAAATAAAATAAGGAAAGTGGTCCAATACAGTATATTGGTCCTCAGTTAAGTGTTAATTTGGTCAAACAGCGATCATAACCCCACTTAGAGGCTGCGACGCTTCTTAGAAGGACATTGTGGGTAGTTTACGAAAATAAAGCAGGACTCCTGTAGTACGCGGCGGTGGGGAACTGGAGAAACTATGGAGCAGTTCTGTTACCTTTAAAAATGAGCTAGTGTTCGTATGAAAGTTTTTGAATTAAAGTATTAATAATAATAAATAAATAATCCCGAACATTTCACACAACATCATCTGGCCCCAATGTAAGCAGAGCTTGTGTTATGGGTGACTATGGGTACACATGACTGATATACTATTTATATACTCTTTTTTTTGTAAATACACACATACGTAACCCAGACCCGAGACAAATACTTGCAGATCGTACAAACATTTGTCGCGCGGCGAGAATTGAACCCGCAAACTTCTGCGTCTCAGCCGGATCTTAGCAAACTGCGCCACAGATGTAATAAATAATACATAAAAATATTGCTGCCATTTTAACTGTCTACTTGTAAGAAATGTTCGAATTTTTTCAGCGGTTTCAGATTTTGTGTTATAATTATTTCTTAAAGGGCTGTTATCGATGGCTTTCTTAACATTACATTCATCTAAAATGTAATACATTTATATAATAGAAATCTATGCCATAAGCTGTGTCTTGTTACAACAGCGATACTAGAAGTCTCTACACATCCCTTCGTCCGTAAAGCAATGCTCCTGGCATAGTCCATTACTTAAACAAACCAGGGTTTGTGTGTAGTGCCACCACTTCACACCCACGGGGATGCCTACTTCCGAAGCCACTTCGTCCATCCCAACTCAACGTGCTATTTTGTTTTTGAATACTGTAACGTGCTTGCATCTAATAAGTCTTAGGTTAATGCTTGAGTGACCTCTTGGCGGTTCTAGTACATGTTCCTATACAACCAAGTTTTACTGAAGCAGGTAATAAATAATACATAAATATTTTTATTTTGGTAGGCGTTTCACACCATCTAGCCCCAAACTAAGCAAAGCGTATACTAGAGGAATCAGATGGCTGATTTAATATACCTTTTAAATGCATACATATGATAATTTATAAGTCCCAGGCACAGATAAAATATCTATGTAAGTACATCACAAAAATATTTTCTTTGAGTGGGGATCGAACCCCCGATGAGGTCAGTTAAATGATGTAATAATGTAATGAGACCAAATAAACTTTTTTTTGGTCTTTGTAGTAAAGTTTTTAAACTCATTTGTTAATCAATCATATTGTGAATTTAACAAATGAGAATGATCGAAAAACATGTGCATAACTGACGCAATTTATGAGACTTTGACTGCAATATTAGTTTGACATTGACGGTTTTCAAGCATCAAGCATTCTTAGTTTATTTTAAAATGTGAAGTCTATCATCCAAATCCTTGATTTCATATAAGAATGGGATTTTTTTTGGCCGTCTTGCGAAGCAAACGTTGCGCTCTTATATTATTAATTTTCTCCAGTTATTTTCGTTTTTCTTAGTAATTTCTGTTTTATTAATGAAATATTTTATTTTAGAATAGAGCTAGAGTTATTGACTCGGGTGTCAACAATTGGAATAAAAGCTTTGTGTTTTGTGATACGAGTAAAAATAACCCATATACATATTTATTTTATATGAAAAGACATCATTTTATACAAAAATAACAAATAACGAATTATTCTAATTATTATATTCTATTCTATATAAATCTGAAAATGACATGATAAAAATAGAAAGTACTAGTTCGAGGGATGCCATAAAAAGTAGAGAATTAGAATCCCACTAAATGTTTGGTTCACTAAAATATAAATCCTGTATTGCATTATTATCCCTTAACAGAAAATTGAAAGAGTTCGAATCTACGTCTGTTTATTTTGTATTTTTGACAGGAAGCAGCTTTTTTTCTGTGCTCTGTTAGTATAATTATCACTTCAAGTTAGATAGACTTTAGTGAAGCTAACGTCAGTAACGTTTTTAAATATGAAAGTGCTACTTCTCCACTACAAGCTACAACGAACGGAGATATAAAAAATATATATAATCTGTTTTAAAAAAACGAATCCTAAACGGCAGTAGTAGTCATACACGACCTTTGTGGCGCAGTGCGGCTAAAGTGCGGTAGAGACGCAGAAGGTCCAAGTGAGAGAACATGATTAAAACGATTCACTTCTTTATTAAAACTCATTGATTTGAAAAGTGTGACTATTCAAATTCAGGAGAAAATAGCTGGTGAAAAAATTTCACTGAGCCATGGCCTTATTGTCGTGCTGCAGCACACACAACTTGCCTTCACTAAGTTGTTTATAATTACTTACCCACTTACTTTTAAAAATGTTTGTTTGATTAATTAAACTTTAAGGAAATCCCTAGAAGAACCAAAGTCACCGACATAGCACTTAAAATTTGCAAGTTGAAGAGGCAATGGGCAGGCCATATAGCTCGCAGAACTGATAACCGTTGGGGAATAAAAGTTCTCGAATGGCGACCAAGGACAGGAAAACGAAGCGTAGGACGACCCCCCAAACGATGGACTGACGACATTGTAAAGATCGCAGGAAGTCGGTGGATGGAGAGGGCTCAAAATCGTTCTTCCTGGAAATCTATTGGGGAGGCCTATGTCCAGCAGTGGACTTCTAAGAGCTGATATGATGATGATTAATTAAACCTATTATACCTAATACATCTTAAGGATCGGCCCACAGTGGCTTTAGACAGGGACGATTGGAGAAAAAGAAGGGAGGCCTTTGCCCTGCAGTGGGACGTCACGGGCTATTAATAATAATAATAATTATACCTAGTTATGTTTAAAATGGTATCTATGTAAATTCTATGTGTGTATGTTGTGCCAAATAGTTTTTTTATCTATCTATCTAACTGTTGTCTCACTGTTTATAACCTGTTTATAACTGTTTGTAGTTTCATCGTTTTACTTGTAATTTTTGTTCCCTGCTGTTCATTTCACTTTCAAAAATTTTGTGTATTGTACGTTTTGATAAACACGGATTTTACTCACGTATTATTTTGTCAATGAAGGCGCCATTGTCGATAATGCTTAGAGAAGCATCCAGTCAACCCGCGACCACGTTTATTGCAACATAACCAATTGTAATAGATAGGGGGAAATGAACGAAAGAAATATGCTGCACCTCTAAATAGCCTAAGCTTAAACGTAAGATAAGATAGAAGAACAAAAGACGAAAAGAGACCAAACTTACTTATAACTGATAGGAACCGCTTTGTATATCTTATATTGGAAGACTAGGCTTGTACATAACATTGTGGTTCCCTAAATGATTACAATGCCTAGTATGCTATTGTACCTCAGCCTCGCTCCAAAGAGGATATCACGATACTCACGGTCTTGAGTTGACTTTCTGTGACATGATTATTGGGTTCTAATGGTTATTGGAATATCCAGTGAAATCTTTGAAGGGATATTCTAAAACAACATTGGCATAAGGTTTTGGGATAGTTTCTGTATAGTATAGTGTAGTTAATAGGTAATAATAATTATATAAAAAAAAATGTCTCTTGGTCCAGTGCCCTTTGAACCTAAACACAGTTAGCACTATGCTTGGAGGCAGAATATCTGGCACTATGCTGGTACCCACCAAGACAGACTCTTGCCGTAGAGTCCACTCGGTACCAAATCAGACTAATGTTATAAATTCGTTTGTTTCAAAATCACTTCCGCGCTGAACTGATTTTGACGTAATATTTTATACGTTTTATTTTATATTTTTAAATATTAATAAAAATAATAATAATAATAATAATAAAAATATTTTTTGTGTATGAAATGAGATGTGAAATTACACGATTAAAGTAAGGCCATCTACTAGTATTTTTCCCAGTTATAAAAGTGAATTATAACTTTTTGTACGTTTTCAACCACCATATTTTTTTTTTAAATTTTGAAAAATTTACAAAAATTGTATCAACAAAAAAATTCTATATACCTAGTTATAGAACCGGCTAATAAAATTTCACGAGAATGAGTTGAAAAATTCGACCTGTAGAGGAGAACATCCGGACAGACGCCGGACATACGAAAGCATTTTCGCCTAAATTGAAAAGGAGACACCTTAGCTCGGTCAATTAGTAGGAAGTAGTATATTATTAGCAATATTATAATATATAACAATGATACAGATTAAAATTTGTGAGAAAAAAATCAGTGATATAATTTTATACAGAGATAAAATTTGTATTTATACATAAAATACAAATACGAAATGTTTTTATTTCGTTTCCAAAAATACATAAATTAACACAATGATAAAAGCTCCTTTTAAGAAAAGAATTACTGTCAAAAGAGATTTCGCTCTAGCCTTGGTTCATTCAAAAGATCTTTGAGGTAAATGAAAAAATTAAATAATTGAACACATATTTATTTCAGCATTCATATGATAGCATATAAAATGTTCAAATTCAAAATTCATATCTTTTTATTTCGGACAACTTAGATGCATAGAGGTTGGTAGCACATATGCACTTTCTGCTCGATTTTTAAATAGGTTGACTGATCAGCGGTCTTAACACCAGGTAAACCTGTATCGTAAAAACCAGAAAGACGATTTACTTTTTAATTGTAATAAACTGAAACTGAGAACAGAAACCTCGGTCAGCAGTAAAAGTTAAATTTTAGCAAATTACACACATTATCTATGACATCATTTATTAGGCACATTAGACAAATACGGATGTAAAAGACAATAATGGACAAATCTATACCTATAAAAGAGCTTAGCCTGACTGACTGACTGAATGATTCATCATCGCCGAGCCGAAACCCCTGAAGCTAGAAATCTGAAATTTGGAAGGTAGCTTCCTTTTATAGCAAAACCACCAACTAAGGCGGGATTTTTCGGAATTCAACCCCTAATAGGGTAAAAAGGGGTGAAAACGAATGTATGCAACTTTTTAACTCGTGGTGCGATTTACTTGAAACTAAATTTGAATAATTAAAATGTAAATAGATGGACACTTGTTTCAGGCTTTTTCAAAATAGCTGTTCCAAAGGGGTAAAATGGGCTGTCAAAGTTTGTATCGGAACTTTTTAACGGGTGGTGTGATTTCTCATAAGTAATTTCTTAGAAACTTGGTTTGAATACTTTAAATGTAAAATAAATGTACACTTGTTGCAGGATTTTTCATAATAACCTTCATAAAGGAGTTAACTAGGGTGTGATATTTGTACGGAAACTTTTAAATGGTTGGTGGGTGTGATTGGTTTGAAACTTATAGTTCGGCAAGGAGATAAATTCCATCCTGGGGAAATATTTAAGCTAAAATTCTTTAAAAAAAAAATGCGGACGAAGTCGTGGGCAACAGCTAGTTAAACAATAAAGTAAAAATAAAATTTCAGCAAATTACACAATCAACAGACAAATATAAAAGAAACAATAGACAAATATGCAACAGAATACCCAAACGCTTGCTTAATAGACAGAAAAAGATAAACACTGATTAAACAGCTAAGTTTAAAATCGTGAAACACATAAAAATGCCTCTCAAAAGCGAAGCTAAACAATCACATCGCATCACCCGCACTGTTTACGACCATTTGTTTTAAGAGAGACTTTATTTAAAGAACAATGGAGGATAAATAATAAAAGTTATCGGAGCCAGTAAGAACTAATATCTGTTTGGTGGATTGTGAGAGCTTAAAAAGCTCACACAATCCAGCAACGTTCTGGAGTCAGCAATAATTTTCAATCATCATTACGGGCCAATTGGAACTCTTGGCAGTAAACTTCACTAGTGCTAACTTTAGGAGATTTTATAAGCTCTTAGCTCAGAGAATGTGAGTTAAGTCAGTTCTGGAAACGGAGTTGTTAGGACGCTCAGGGGATACTAATCAAAGATTATTCTAGACTTGTCAGTGGTATAATTGTATACTACTTAGTGCTTGCAAACTTATAAAATTGTATCACCATCCAAAGGGCCTGTATTATAGGCATCTCTTAAATTGTACCATTCAATAAATACCAGAAAATTGTACAATTATAGAAAAGTTACTGCTCCCTGCGGCTTCGCCTATATATACAAAGTAGCCTAAATCTCTAAGATACAATCTGTTGCTAACCATATTTCATGAGGATTTGTACAGCCGTTTAGCTGGGAAAAGTTATTATACAGACAAACAGAGGCACTTTCGAATTTATATATTAGTAAGTATATAGATTATCTGACACCATGACCAATCGAAGCTCCGTATCATTTGAATTAATAATCAAAGTTTCGCTCTGGCTTTTTACGGCATCGTCGTCTATTTGTGGCAATTTATAGCGATTTTAAGGGAATTTATGTCTGTTTATGGGCTTTGACAAGGCGGCCTGCATTTAGCCGGGTTTATAAGCCGTTGTCGACTCCGGCGCAACAATAAATGAATGGATTTACGACTGCATTGAATGTTTTTCTCGGTACGATTCGCGAGCTCTACCACTTGCTGCAACACGTTAATCGAAGGTTAAATTAAACGTTGATGCAACACCAAAAAAACGAAAATATTCTATTTTTTTTCTAAACAAATACAAGTCAATTGCTTGAAAGGACTCTCTGAAGCTCACTTCAATCCGTTCACTAAACTGGGTTGAAAGAACTAGTGACACCATAAGAAGAAGGATAGATAAATATGATTGTAGAGGTAGAGGTAGAGAAGAGTAGAATACAGGTACAAAAGTAGACCAAAGACCAAAGAAAAGATGGAAGGATTATGCGAAAAACGATATGTGTAAGAAAAGTGTCAGCACCGAGAAGATGCCGACTCTTAGCGTGGGATAAGGGCAGGAAGATGTTGTCCATTCAATAAACGATGCTAAATAAAGAGCAGTAAAACCCCTAATTTAATCTATTAAGACCCAACATAAACTAGAAGTAGCAATAATTACTATTTCGTTACTAGTAGTAGTATTGGGTGGTGCAACTGGGTCTGAAGTTCGTTTTATCCTGTTTGTGTAACACAAAAGCTCGTGTTTGTGAGGCTGTCACGGATTAGGGCCTGATTTAGTGCCCATTTGGAGCTGGGCTTCGACAGGTCCTGTAGTTGGTCACACCTTTACAAAGACAAAAGGTGGAATAGTCTTTGGAAAAGCTAGACTCTACGACAGAAACAATGGCTTTTTTGATTTTATTGTTTTATTGTATTTTAGTGCAAAAAAACGCAGTAAGGCTAGTATTCGAGAACTCAAATTCATATAAAAAACTAAGAATATTTTTTGACAGTTCGGAATGAAATGCTTCAAAAAATCTTTTTATACGATTAAATACGATTAAATCGTTTGCCTCTTTTTAAAGTTATAGAGACTTTTAAAAGTTTGATACCGTTGTTTAATTTAGAGACCCTGTCGTATCCTTTTACTTAGGTGGGAGTACGTGGATAGGGACTAAGCATTAGTACTAGCACAGCAAACAGTATGTAACATAAAAAGTTTTAGTATAATTTTATATTTACGATTAAGGTGCAGAAAAAAAACGTACGGTAAACTCACTCGTTATACAAAGTCGGTCCTAGCAGACCTACAGAGTTAAGCAACTTTCTGCGAGATCAGTCCTTGGTCACCCACCACCGCATTTCATCTGAGCAGTTCCGTGCTCCGGAGGCCACGAAAATCAGTCGGTTTTTGCTTTGCAAAAGTTATTAGACCAAGATTGAACCCTTTAGGCAACCTATTCAAATTCCATTGAATTTAGACTTTATCTTAGCCAAAGCTAGCCTCAATATCAGCTAAGACAATTCCTTCAATGACTTTTACCATCTCTCCAACCAGCGCAATTTAGTCCATTCTAACCGCAACCCTCGTAAGGATATTGAAATATCGACTCGTAAAAGTCGAAGTCTGAGCCTCGTTCGGTTAACCGAACCCGAGATTGACGCGAAAGACGTATGACTTAATTTGTCTGCCTTCGATATATCTCTACCAAAATACTCCTGCCTTCTTCGAAATTATATGCAACTCTACTGCTTTCAGATAAGGTATGTTTTTTTAAGTTTACCAGCAGATCGTGATGTGAGAGGTGCTTTCGAGCGCATCTTTGTAACCGCAGTGTTATGAGACTGTACATCGTTTGGGAAAACAAAGATGAGAGTCGATGGCTTTTGTGTGATTTAGTGATTTCGAATAAGTCGAGGCGAAGAAGAATTGCCTATAAATAAGTTTTGTAGTCTGAAGCTTTGAGATTGCCTGGTGTTGTGGGTTAAGTCTATGGGGAATTGTTCTGTGATACATTTTGACTAAAATATATCAGTTTATCTACTTCCTTGTGCTTTTGTTTGTTCTCTTACTGTTTTACCTAGAATCACGAAGTGCTCATCGCATAGCTAAGGTCTAGCATGCACTAGTGAATTAATCCTAAAGTTTGTTCAAAAGTATATAATTTTCAACGCGATTTTTTCTTCTAGTGCGTACGCCTACGTCTGATTCTATGTTCTACAGAATAGCTCGAAAAACTTTGCCGTGAGTTATCCGCAGACCTTCGTTTTTCCTTACGTCAGCCAAGTTAAGCATCGCTCTGCGCGGTCTGTATGTGGATGGAAGACCGCAATGCAATTTATCATGAGAGCGCTTTCATGCTTTGGAAGCCACAATAAGCTGTTGGTACCTGATTTTCGAAAGATATAAGGCCATGATAGTAGGTAGGCCATACGTTCATCATACGTTATGGTAGTTTAGGATCAACATGTGGGTTGAAACGAGGAGTGCTCCTTGCTGAGTGCACCTTATTATGAGCATCGCAGTAACATATATAATGCCTTGGTTAGAAGCCAGATGGAAAGTGCAGCTTCTGTATGGGCTACACATGAAGCTAAATATAGCCTCATGTTGGAGCGCATACAGAACAAGTTTACAAGATATCTGTATTGGAAGACATACGGCGTTTATCCGTTCTATCCCCTGATGTATCCAACTTTATTCGTCTTGGGTATGGTTGGATACAACAAGCTGGAAACTAGGAGGGATATGGCGCTAGCACTGTATGGGGTTCGGGTGTTCCGAGGGATGATATCCAATCTGACCATCTTGGAGATGATGACACTGTGCGTACCGGACGAGTATGTTGGGCGTCGCAGGCGGCCTCCTCTGTTCGCAGTGCCTCGAGGAAGGACTAACCTGGTAGGCAAGGCGCCACTGACGCGGACCTTACAAGTGCTAAATCTGGTGACCGTTGACATATTTCACTGTTCAAAGAGCGAGTTCGTAGAAGCGACATTATTTAATGTGAGTTAATGTTTATAGGTAATTATTATTATTTTATTTTTTATTTTAATTATTTATGATTATAATTTTGACTTTATTAAGATTTGAATTTTATTATTTAGTTATTGTTGTGATTGTATATTCTTATTATTGTGTGATTTAATTTTTATTTTATTTTTTGCCCTAGGTATGACATGTATTAATTATATTGTGTGTGACTACTCTATTGTATTAGGTCTAACCTGTAATGATAGATGTAATGTTTGAAATAAATAAATAAATAAAATAAATAAATATAATCAAACAAAAATATTGTTGTTCTCTTTTCTGTAAAAAAAAACTTTTGTCTATGGACTAAGGGACTGAAGGAACTTAGCGACTTTAAGTTTACTACTCCTTCGAGTTGAATCACTGGGCCAGTGAGGCTCATTCAAAATTATTTTACGGCGCCTGGAAACATCGCTTGACTTGCTGGCTTTTATCTGGCTCAGCGTCTAAGCATTGCCATTTCTTGTCACTAGTGTCTTGGGAACGCCGCCCTCTGACAATGATCTGGATCAGGTGAGCAATATATAATAATAATAATATAAATTCCCAAATTTTAACTCAACATTTACATAACGTTAAATTTCACTATTATATTAGATTATTCATTTCGTGAAAGTGTTCATACCATTTGGGTACCCAAAAATGGATGTAGGCCTCCTCCATGCGATTCCATTGCCGGCGATACGACATGTAATTTATATTACTGTTTATTATTCTGTACATAACTGTAAATAGATGGGCTTAAGCATAGTGCAACTTATCTCTGAGTGACAAAACTTTTTATAGTCACATTAAATGCCATGAAGGGACAATTAAAGCTCACGAGAGTGTTGCATGCTTGGGTGTTAATTAGTGGAACCAAACTAAGAATAGGCCCCCACAATGGTTTCTCAATCTACTGTCTGCAAAAACAATAGAATATTACTCAGTAAATTAGTACCTGAGGCTGGTCTTTTATGATCCTTCCATTACCACTATTGCCAATAACATCCACAGCATAAGTTCGACCGTAACATCACAGAATCAGTATCAGTTAGTAGCAAAAGTTACTTGTAATTATTGCGAAATACATTAGGTTCTTGAACAATACTCAAACAAAACGGAATGCCGTGTCTTGTCTATATAAATCCTCCGAAAAATATTAACTTTGACTTTATAACCTTACTCTAGGGTCTACAAAAGGCTTTATGTGTGTGAAAACACATGCAATATTGAACTGTATTTATATTTAAATTAGATTTAAAAATGCACACACTTATAAACGACTAGGCTTTGAAAGTTATGATGAGGTAACCAGGTTTTGTTTGTTGCCAAACTCCATAATATATTTCACAAAAAACTGAAAACCGGCTTCTTAATCCTGAATATCAAATAACCAATACAATACGTACTCTAATTGCGATATATATTGTCGATGAGTTTTGTGTGTCCTTCAAAGCCCATGATCAACTGTAAAGTTCCTATTTAACTATAGTCTATGGTTACCAATGCAATGCCCAAATTGGGATACATGAGCTGTTTGTAGTTGAAGAGTTCCAGGTATCTTCAAAGCCCATGTTCTGATCAATTGACAAGTATGCATAAAGATATTGCGTGAGATTCCCAATACTGCGATATGAACTGTTTGTCGTTGAAGAGTTATGTATGGTATCTACAAAGTCCATTGTCAAGTCAGATGACCACTAAAAGGTAGTCAAATAGGTATTTTTTACCATATATTCAAAAAGATTCACTAATTTGCGATTCATTTGTCTTCATACGTTGAGGAGTATTCGAATTTTAGAGTTTTTTAAACTTACGCGGTCAGAACACATTATTATAAATACTTACGGGTATTTATCGCGTTTATTTACCTATTTTTCCCGACGTTTCGACAGGTTTACACTCTGTCGTCTCATCACGGGAGAGTCATCCCGTGACCACGACAGAGTGTAAACCTGTCGAAACGTCGGGAAAAATAGGTAAATAAACGCGATAAATACCCGTAAGTATTTATAATAATGTATTCGAATTTTGTCATGGTTTCCATTATCATTACATCCTCACCAAACCTTTAGAGATACCACCTCAAATATACCCAATATGATACTAGTGGCTCTGTGAGCCTGACCTGGCGAACATTTTTCGAAATGACTGAAATATAACATTTTTACGTTTTCAACCCCCATATCTCCGCCATTTTGAAAAATTTCCAAAAATTGAATCGTTAAAAACAATCTATAGGTATAGTTATAGACCCTGCTCACAAAATTTCACGAGAATCGGTTGAGAAGTGCGACCTGTAGAGGAGAACATCCGGACAGACACCGGCCGGACGCAGGCCGGACAGATATACAAAAGAATTTTCGCCTAAGCTGAAACGGAGACAATAAGAATCATTAAAATCTGTTTATCATTTGCAGAGAGGTCAGGTAGCATATACACAAAAAATCCAAAAAAATACAGCTTATTTTAGAACCTCGTTTACGTAATACCACCAGCATCCATCATAGAAGAAGCTGCTTAGCAGAAGACAAAATGCTGGATACAAACAGTCTGACACAGCAGCATGTATACCGATGCTGTAGTCCACAAAAGCACAGAATACCTAATAGCACTTCACTTACGGGGACCTCTGTGGCGCAGTGGGCTAACATCCGGCTGAGGCAGAGAAGGTTGCGGGTTCGATTCCCGCCGCGGGACAAATGTTTGTATGATCTGTAAGTATTTGTCTCGGGTCAAAAAAAAAAAAGTATTTAAGTAGTATATCAGTCATCTGGTAACCCATTACACAAGCTCTGCTTACATTGAAGCTAGATGATGCTGTGTGAAATGTCCGGCATTATTATTATTACTAAGGAAAGATGAGGAAATTTTCGTTTACTCTTTGTGGGTTATGGTTGCCTGGTAGTTGGTACCTACATTTCTAGATAAATTGCATTACAAACAGCTCCTTATAATACAGTACAGCTGTACAAGCTTTAGTTATAGGCTACAAGGCACTGCGTGCTTTCCTCCAATACATTGCAGCATGTAAATTCAGCCTGCGGCTATCATGTGAAGCCTTCGTAAATAACTTGTCATGTAGCCCTGCTGTGGTATTCTACAACTCGAAATCTGTACATAAAGATATGGTAGCTTTTATAATGATTGCTGATTGGAGGTATTCAATGGGAACTTGTAAACTTGTAAAGACATAAATTATACATCCCTAAGTTTTGACTAGAAAAAGTAAATAAGTCCTTTATGGGGAACACGGTGCGCTTCTATAATAAGCTTCCTGAAAATGCTACTAAACTACCTATTAAGAAATTTAAAGCATACATAAAAGGTAGTCTTTTGAAGAAAGCTTATTATAATATAGATGACTATATTATTGATAAGAATGCATGGCCTCATGTCGCTCTGCCGTCAGACAGTTAACCGATACACTTGAAATGTAAAAAGTCTCCTGTATTAGTATTTCGTAGTTAAGGTAGTTATAAAATGGATCATATTAAAAAGCGCTAGGACCACAATGAGTTTCTTGCCAATACTTCTCGGGCTTGGGTTAGGATGAATTGGCACCTAAATTCACCTAGTATGTAAGACGTTACAAAGTGATCCTTGTGATTGTATCGAATAAAGTATCTTTTGACTTTGACTTTGACTTTTGATATTTTGTATAGTTGAGTATATTGAGTTGAGTTGAGTGATATTTTGTATAAGATTGCCAAGCATGTAAATAATTGGATGTTGTGTGCATGTTAAGGTGTGAGTTTGTAAGTGTATTTGGGCTTGAGCATTTTTGTGTGTGTGTGTGTGTAATATAAAGTATGAGTCTGGTAGGTAAGTAAAGGTATCCGTGCGTGTATGTGTGTGTGTGTGTGTAAGATGTACTATTATGTGTTGGTGGGTTTTAATGAAAATTATTAATTGAATCATTCAACACTTTCGGTTTCAGTTAAATAAAGTAGATAGTTGAAGATATCTTTCTTTAAATGGTTGTAGTTTAAGGTCACAATCTCAATGGTTCTACTGGTCCATGATAGTACGAGATTTTCTTCTAAAGTTTGTATGGGTAATTTGGTAATGACATGATTCTCTGGCTAATTTACTCGCTTATTATTTAACGACAAGTCGAGTTGACAAAATTGCAATTGCTAATCTACTTGTTCTTAGTTGAAACAATTTTTTTTTAAACGTCTTTTGTTTTATTCTAGAGTTATATTCAAACTCTTAAGTGAGTTCTAGGTGAGTTAAAGTGCCAATTCCTCTTAACCCAGGTCCGAGAAGAATTGTCAAGAAACTCGTCCTAGTTCTAGCGCTTTTTTGTATGATCCTTCTTAAAAACTCATAAGTTGTAACAGTAGGTTATACATTGCGATATCTGTAAGATAACTGTCAGAGGGCAGAGCAACATAAGGTGATACATTTCTATCAATAATATAGTAATTTATAGTATTATACGCTTTCTTTACAAGACTACCATTTAAGTAAGCTTAAATTTCGTAATAGCTACCTATTACGAAATTTAAGCTGTTATTGCATTTTTAGCTTTTATTGCATTTTCAGGAAACTTCTCATAAAAGCGCATCATGTTCCCCATGAAGGACCTATTTATTTTTTCTAATTTAAATAAAAAGTTTCAATAAATCAAATAAATTATATAGATTCCACATTTAAAATTTTCCGTAAAAACGCAATGTAAAATATCTATAGCGATGTATTCTACCCCCAAATACGCACACCACATGTTTACATCTGTTTTCTCTAATCACCTGCGTACTCTACACCAGAGTGTTCCGTACAATCGGTCCTGTCAACTCGCGTTACGTCCCGAAGGTTTTAATTTTATATTCATGACGTCACCGCGCTCGCTAATCCTCTTCCCATATGCGGTACGGTGCGCAAATTAATTTGCCCATGACATAGATTTTCACATCTCTAATGTGGAATGTTGGCGATTTTTCAAACGCTTTTATGGCCAACAAAGTTCATCCACAGGATGTCCTATTGAAATTTGACTGATTAGAACATCAATATAATTAAGAAGAGATGAGCAAACCGCATATACCACGCGTCGAAAAACTGAAGCCACTTTTTAGTTTGAACGCATTTGAGTCAGTTAGCCAGCTTTGAAACTATATATATTTAGAAATAAACATATAACGTATCTCTTTTACTCTCTTTTTATTTATCTTCGTTAATTACCTGTGTCATAATAATGTCAATTTTGTTAGTGTCAAATGTTTAAATTGTCATTAGTATAATGTCACAAAGTCGTATCTTGTCGTTTATCATTTGGTATTTTATATACATGGTGTTCATATAAAATATTTATATGGATTATTTTTGCTCGAATCAAAAAGAAACACTAAGCTCTTATTATTTTCTAATTATTTACACTGAGTCAATAACTCTAGCTCTATTTAAATAAAAACACCAAGATTACTAATAAAACCAGAAATAATTCGAGATAAATAAATAATATAAGAGCAATGTTTGTTTTTCAAGACGGCCCCAAAAATGACATCGACTTATAAGAGACTTATATAAGATATTTTTGATTTTGATAAATAAAGATAGTAATGCAGCTTGAAGCAGGTTAATTAGATGTGCCAACTCTAGAAAATTATAACAAACAATTGTGAATTAGTATATTACATATTCAAGCTGCACGGCGCTCGCTTCTTTCACTTATACGTACACGAAATTTTAGGTTTTCAAGCTAATATTTATTCACGTCAAATTAGCCTTTAAATAAACTCAATCACTTTATCTACAAACCGTACACGGCAGTTGCAATCACCCTTATCTACCTTTACACTGCGTCCTCTTATTGTGATTTGTGAGACGCAAGGCGCATCCACATTGTTGTTCCTAAGTTTGAGTGACAGCGAAACAGTGGCGCTATTGTGTTTAGCAACTTCGAGATTGCGAAGGAATTAAGATCGATTGGATTTGCAAAGATGCTGGAGCAGTGGGAATAACGGTAGATCTGTATAAGCAAAAGCAGGTATTAAACAAGGACCTAGTTTTACAAATGTCAATTGCAATGTCAGTATTTAAGTTATGAAGGGCTTGCACAGTCCCGCAGGGTAGTGTCCTAGGACCTACCCTGTTTCTAATTTATATAAATGAACTATGCCAGTTGTCTCTGAAGAACGCTCAATTAGTTACTTATGCTGATGACACTGCTATTATTGTTTATGGTAACACTTGGACAGACGCCCGACATACAGCAGAATCGGTTCTCCGTATCGTCATGTCATGGCTCTCTAAAAATCTACTTACACTTAACTTGGAAAAAACTAAATTTCTCACTTTTGCCCCCAAAATCATTTCACAACCAGGACCCGCATTTAAGGACATATGTGACAAGCTCACATATGTCCTTTGAATCCTGTAAATTCTTCATGTGGCTGCACCGTAATCTCCCGTGCTCGTAATATCAAGTATTTAGGAGTTATTGTCGACGATACCTTGTCTTGGAAAGAACATGTGGAATCCGTGGTCACCCGCGTTCGAAAATTAACATATGTAACATATAACCTTTTACCTTAAAAACTGTGTACTATGCTTTAGCTCAGTCCATTATAAGCTACTGTATCACAGCTTGGGGAGCTGCTGGTAAGACCCAAATTCTCCGTCTCGAAAGAGCTCAACGAGCTATTCTTAAAGTAATGGCGTTCAAACCTATCCATTTTCCCACTGAAACGCTCTATAATACTTGGATGGTCTTGTCTGTTCGTAAGCTGTATGTGTCTGCAGCGATTCTCCGTAAGCACTCGGACACACCATATGATCCAAAACGCCTAACCAAAAGGCGTAAGGATATAGTCTATCAGCCTATTAGATTCAGACTATGTCATTACGATTTTATGGGCCCATCCTTGTATAATAGAGTAAATAAAGAGCTATCAATTTATCCCATTTCTTATAAGGAATGTAAAAATAAAATCAACTCCTGGCTTCTAAACATCTCCTATGATGACACTGAAAATCTATTTAAAGTTCAAGTGTGAACCATACCTCTAACACACAGAAACACATTCTCACCATAATTACACACCCTACATACACACACACACACACACACACACACACACACACACACACACACAAACAAATAAACACAAACACATACATAAGCTTACACATTATGTGAAGGGTTTCTTGTTTGATTGGCTATATTTATCTAAATATTATTTATATCATATTAAATTGGAACATTGTACTCAGATCTCCGGAGATGGGCGTTAATAGCTGCGTCACAGTCACTCTTGTAGACTACTGTAGTTATTATCGAACATTAATATTATTATACTACCCATGTTATTGTTTCCAAATAAATGAAATTTGAAATTTGACCGAACAGACTGTGCAAAACTACTGTATAAAAATGTGGGCATGTAAGTACCTCTTTGACTATCCAAGTCTTGAGACTACAGTACTACTTTTTTTAACATCATCTAGCCCCAAAGTAATCAGAGCTTATGTTATGGGTACCACATGACTATATACTACTTATATAGTACATTTTTTTGTATATTCTTACATATTATACATGAAACACCCAGACCCGAGGCAAATACATGCAGATCATACAAACATTTATCCCGCGGCGGGAATCAAACCCGCAACCTTCTGCGTCTCATTGGCCGGACATTGGCCCATTGCGCCACAAAGGTCGTCATAATGGAAAAACAGCTGACTGAAACTGGGAACCATTGATGATTTCTTGTGTTTGTTTGTAATGAATAATCTCAAAAACTACTAAACCGATTTTAAAGATTATTTCAACTATAGAAGTTACAATATCATCGAGTATCATGCGTGGTAGCGCACATAGGTTGCCTAGAAGAAATCGCTCCCTTAGCGATAAGGCCGCCCATTGTACATAGTTTTCTTATATAGACTTAGTTGTCAAATTGTTTATTAGCTAATTTTAATATGTCCGATAAAGAAATTTCATTAATTAAATTATGGAATTAATTTTAATTCTAAAAAAATCAAGATTCATAAGAAAATTGCAATAATGTCAACCAAGGTTTAAAAAGTAATAATTTGGCGTACGCAACTTGGAAACTAATAATGTTAAATCAAATAATAGAGCTCATTTTTACAGTACTCATCATTAGGTTCCCATAAAAATGTCGCTGAGTCCATATCTCTAACTATTGTACCTAGTTAACACAATAACCACAATTTGTTTAAAAAAGTCAATCACAACACGGGTAGAATCGAAAGATGATGACATTCGTGACATGATATTAACCCTTATGCAATTAAACAGTTACATGATCAAGGCTGATTGTGTACATGTTAATTACAATTCTAAATTGCACCCGTGAAATGGCCTAGTCCTTCATAAAATTATACTAACTGGCCCACTGGTCGAGATTCGACCATAATTAATTAATAATTAATGTATTTTTTATGCCTAATTTAAAAATATGTTAGCATTCTGCACTCCTTCTCTATATAAACTATAAGTGTGCGAAATTTCATACTCCCCGTCCGCGCAATTTTAGTAAAAATGGGTACAAAGTTTTTGCATCACGTATTAATAATATATAGATTAAACTTTTTTGCAAAGGAAGCAACCGTTAATGACTCGTGCGGCAGTTAGCTATCTTTTCGTTTTCATTTCCAATTATAAAATCCAATGTCACCGCGTCAAATCTAAAATAAAAGACTACATTTTCCTCAACCATGTATTTGGTTCACTGAAAACTTGTGAATTCACAACACGTCTTTAGATAAGTCATTAGACTCCGCGTCCAATCACAGATAATCGGGGACAATAGAAGGCTTGCACGCGTCTCTTCGGATCCTCCGATTTTAGACATATTACAATGACAATGTGTGGAGAGTACGAGAGTACAGGAAATGTAAAAGCGCAACTATCAACGCATCGTTTGAGTTGAGCGTTTGCATATTGTTAAATATCGGCAGAACAAATTACAAAGACTCAAGCCAAGGTTGGTAGTCCGATATCTGTCATTCTACAAAGCATTCTCTAGCGACTGGAAACTGAGGCAGAGGCCTGTAGAGCAGAAAGACTTTTTAAGTCTCTCCGGTAAAAATAAATATAATAATAATAATAATAAATTTGTATTGCAAAAAACTTAGGTGTATGGGTACATAGTGCTTAAATATATGAATTAGGTCACGTGCTTAAATGTATGAATTAGGTAAACAATTTGTGATCAATTGATCATAATGCACTATGAAGTATGGAACAAACCTCCAGTGCTAGTTTGTAACTGTGTTACGGCGAGGTAACTATGTACCAACACCATATATATTTGTAAGATGGGACCATCTTAAAAATAAATATTGTGTAGTATCTTCGTGGCCCATCATTAACTGTAACATTGCGTCAGGTGATCTGTTGATTTATAAATGTCATGAAGCAGTTTTTTTTCTGCGTAAAATTTAAACCATATACAGCTACAGCTAAGAAAGGTTATGACATGTGTTTTACAGTTTCTATTATCTTTCGTACAAGTGCGTCCCACATCCCCGATTCATAGGAGATCACTCTCTGCTACATTTCACTCGTTGAGTATCTAAGCGTGAAATAGTTGGACTAAAACTCATCGCATTATTCAGCTTAGTAGAGCTCTTAAGGTAACGAGAGGTATTCTCGGATGTCCACTGAATTATTTGAATGCGTTGCAAAACAGACCGACAATTGTTTCGTATACACTAAATTATAGCTACTAAGCTCTACATAGACATAAAAAACGAGGATAGTTTGTCTAGATGTCTCTTGTCCGAGGTTTTTGTTATTGAGGTACACATATTAGTTGTACACGATTAAGCTCTCTGTCTTCTCCATTCTTAGGTAAGTTACTAATACATTGACACACCCAACCAGTTGGGCAAATTTAGAGGGTCGTGCTGAGCCTGACGAGGAAGAGTTACGCCTTAGAAAGAGAGGCACTATGCAGGTAAATAATGTAAGAACTAAGTAGTTGTGTAAGCTGAATTCCAGTTTGTTGCATCGTAACAAAAGTACTCAGTATTTTGTATATTTTGCGATGCTGAAGCACTCGATAATATGTGGTCTGATCTTACCATGTAGCTCGGATCTTTTGTCATTCCAAACAGTCTGGACAGTCTTTAGAATCCTTTGTTTCATCAGCTACCAGAGTTGGCGAGCGGTTACTCACTTTGAAAATTAATGACTTCGACGACTCAATTCTATGTTGTCATGAATGCATATGCATTGTTTGTGGTATGCTTCTTGTCTTGCAAGTGTTTGTGTAAGTTAAAGACTATTAAATGAGAAGAGTAGTGGGTTATAGTATTATGTGTCTTCATTTATTGACATAGATATCACCCCAGAACTCTTTCAAAGCTTACGCTACCTTAATTTAAAGATTTAGATGGTGGATTTGTTAAATTCCTTAATTTTGAAGGGTCCCGGGGCTTTAAACATTTGGGTTGGTCTCAAATGCTTAAGCCGATTCCGTATTCAGGCATCTAGTATTCTAGAGGAATATAGATCTTAGTTCTGTGTCTAGGTGTTATATAGTAAACGTGGATTGGAAGCTTTATGACTACATGTAGATATGTCTAAATAGCAGGTATGAATAGTTTGCTTTAGAGATGAGCTGGCTCCTATCTGGTTCAGCGTATTAGCATAGCCATTCAACGTGGCAATGCCGCCAGTATCTTGGGAACGCTGTCCTCTGGCAGTGATGTGGATCAGTTGAGCTATCTATAGATCGTTTTAAACGGTCCTTAGATAGCTCAACTGTTTCATGTGTATTTTATATTATTGTACATTATTCTGTAGATTTCTGTAATTATTTCTGTTTGCTTTATGACTTACGTTTACTGTTCGTTATTCGTTATTATTGACGACCTCAAACGCAGTAGGCCCGGCTGATATGCAGAAGGTAGCAGGCTCGATGCCCGCTGCGGGACAAATGTTTGTACGATCTGCAAGTGTTTGTCTAGAGTCTGGGTGTTTGTATGTATTACAAAAAAGGGATATAAGTAGTACATAATGACACAAGCTCTGCTTACCAACTTTGGGGCTAGATGATGTTGTGTGAAATATCCGGTATTTCATTTATTCATTTATTTCGTTTTCGTGCTGTCTACATTACGATAAGTTTATATGCTACTCCAGATCACAAACTTCATCTATACCAAGTCGTATCCAAATCAATTTAGGCAGGGCGCAAACATGGACACTTTTGTGTCTTGTGTCGGATACAAGCAACCGATGAATATTTAATTTTTATAGAACCAGTATGAAAGTATCCACTCCCTGCGCACACGTAAAAACTTTTTATGTCCAGTTGCTTCCACTTAACGCATACTCATTGACGATCAATATGTGTTCGGTGTCGGCAACTGGAAACTGAAAGTCGACAGATGAAGACACAAGCAACATTAACAAATTTCCATACAATTGTACTGACGAATTACACGCAACGAATTGTAACAGTGGCCAGTAGTAGCAACAGACGACTGTGTCCGATCACCGCCACAAGACACAGCAACTACGGTTCCCTGTGATGGTGTGCCGTGTCGGCAACAAAAAGTGTCTTTGTTTGCGTAGCGCCTTTGACGTTACAACTTGATTAAGCAAAACAGACACAAAAAAAATATAACTACATTTTGCATTTTTATTAAAAAAAGGGTAAAACTTTCATACAATATACCTACTAATTAAAAAATATTATTAGCTGCTTGCAACATGTAGAAATAATCTACGGTTCAAATATATTAAAAGGTTTCAAGCTCAATCTAAAATAATAAAACACCCTCACAATATCAAGAGATTTTGGTACCGGTGTTTGTTAAAGACTAGAGAGGTACACAAAAATCGTTTGAGGACCATCCAAATCAGTTGCAATTCAATTTTCACCCCTTGAAACGGATTACTCTTGCACGTCCCATAGGATCAGAGGGTGGTGCTGTTCAGTGACGGATCTAACTGTTTGCGGGCGAACCATTGCTGCTTCTGACTCCTTAAAATATTGAGTTTGAATTTGAACAATATTACATCTTAAGTTATTTAATTATCATGTAAGAGTACTTATGTATATACTCTATTGCTTATTAATCCAGCAGGCTGCGCCATGTGTTTTTTAAATCATATGGCTATTTTTGTAAACGTTTACTTTTATGACTTTATATTTTTACATTTCTCATCTAAAATCTCACCCTGGATTTATCTTCTAATTCTAACACGATTAATATTGTAACTTAAGCTGTATATAATAACAAATATTATACAGTACAATTTTGTGAACCATTTAAAATTACGACTGGTAGACATTTATTTATTTATTCATTATTAATAATTAGAACGCTCTAGGACCACTTATAATTCATTAGATTTCAGATGTCAACTATTTTAACCAATTTTATACAAATAATTTGTCAAATAATTGAATAAATAATGAATCCCAAAATAAAACAAAAATAAATATTACAAAATCAATGATATGGTAATAAAAATATAATAACAATAGAAAGTACAGCGCAATGAGAATATATGGTATAAAGATATAGTGCTGTTTATAGAAAATAAACAGCAATTGATAAAACATAGATAAATTACAATATTAACCCAAACATGCTACCAGTCGTCATTTAAATGGGTAAATTTGGTTCTCACTAACCTTTAGCTATTGCAAAAACCATCGATGTATAGCAAACAACGCGATAAAATTTCTGATTGATCGCAAACGCGGGCTGCTACTTCTATTATTTATGGTAACTTAAACTATGGTTACACAAACAATATGGTTCGAGGCTCGTTAGGTTTCTAACTCTATGGGGTGTCGAAGATTATGGTGTGGAACGTTTAAATAATCTAAAACGTGTTGTACTGAAAACTACAGATTTTTCGATACTTTTAAAGTGATAACTTTTTATGGGAGGGTAAACCGCTTCGTTACGTTACGCGTTACGGCGCCAGTCTGTCTGGCTTTGATTTCTCTCACGTATACGGCAGCGGTAGGCAGGCTCCTCCACTCTCACTCTAAACCACAGCCCTAGTTAGATTAGTTTAAGTTATCACTTCTGTCGGGCGTCCCGAGATGTACACATTTTTTATTGTTAATTTGTAAAAATATGCACTTTTCAAAAGAAGATAAAATAGATCAAATTAACAATATGCAATCTCTGAATTTAGTAAACAACGATATTTTTTTATATAGCTACCACACGTGCGAAACTGCGCTATTAATTCAAATACTGATACTGATACTGATTCAACTGATAATATCAAATTAAACGGTAGGTATTGAAAATAAAACTGGCAGCAATAGAAAAATACAAAAAAAATTAAAAATTTAGCACTCAAAAGACTGGTTATCTATTTTGAATTAACTTCAAAAAAGGAGGTTCTCAATTCTTTTTTTGTGTTTGTACCTCTGTCATTTATGAACCGATTAGAAAACTTATTTATTTGGTGTAAAAGGACATATTTTCAGATTTTTTCCATAGAAATTTCACGAGAATCGGTTATGTAATTTGGTTTTAAAATCAAAACAGCTGATGAAAAATATGTCATCCAAGTAAACAAAATTTCGTATTTTTAACCGACGTTAAAAAAGGAGGAGGTTCTCAATTCGACTGTATTTTTTTATGTTTGTTACCGTCATTTATGAACCGATTAGGCAAAATGTGATTTCATGTGAAAGGATATACCTACTTCCCGATTGGTCACATATAAATTTCATAAAAATCGGTTTAGTAGTGAGGTTTATAAATAAAAAAAAACTGAAAAAAATATATCATCCACTTTGATGAAACGAAATTTTGATATTTTGCTTTTTATACAATGAAGTCGGTTTCTTTTTTAGTTTTGAAAACGTTATTACCAAGGGAATATCAGAATTATATTTTCACCAACACTTCCTTTATTATAACGGTGATTCAAAAACTTTATCCGACACTAATCTCCACCACGCATGAATAAAATCAAACGATCAACAGACAAAGCGTCGAACAAAGCACCATTTTACATTCATTACTCCTTCGGCTTTAGCGTAGTCGAGTAAAAACCCAAACTCGCGAACCCTATTGTGCGGGGATTATCCGACGCCCTGAAGTGTACTGTTTAATTTTATTGGCGAATTAATTGTCCGGCAGTGTACTACACTGCGTGGCAAATAAACCGTCCCGCCTGAAGAGCACTTGGTTGTCCACTGGGCGGGGTTGCCCTGATTGTTATTACACAGCGAATTAGATTTATCTTATTTGTTTTTGGAATGGGTCGAAACTGTATTGAGTCTTATTAATTCTAATAATATTCGAAATATATAAATAAATCCATTCTGACAAATAATGGACAAACAGTGACCAATTATGGACACTTCTGGAACTTGCATAATTATTTGGGTGTTTAACGTAATTTGATGTGTCTAAGGTATAAGTGACAGAATTAATAAGCCTTTCAAATTACTTCGTCATGGCTTAACGACATTCATAGCATCATCATCATCATCATCATCATCATCAGCCCATAGTAGTCCACTGCTGGACATAAGCCTCCCCTAATGAGCGCCATTGCGCCCTGTCTTCAGTTCGACGCATCCAGCTTCTGCCGCCAGCCTTTCGCAGATTCATAGCATACCAAGAACTATTGCTGACCGACAGATAACATTTAAATCAAGACCAATCAGTTACATTCTCAACACCGTTGTGCTTGCCCACATGTGTCCTTGAAATAGTTGATACACAAACGGAAGAAAAAAGTACACTCGAGTGATACAATTTAATATTTTTTGTAGTTTTACCTCTTTGTTTTCTTGATAATGATATTCAAGTCCTGACAGATAATGATATTCAAGTCCTGACAATAATGATAGGGTGGGTAACTCTGTTATAGTTCTTATCTCGAAATAAAAAAACTATACGGCTACCCTCTCAAAGTAAATTTTGAGACCAGTGAATAGAGAAAGTCAAGATATAAAAGGTAATTAAAAAAAAAAGCATTTGTGAATTGACTGCTGATCTATTTTTTGTGGTGCAGTGGGTGAAGGCCTGCCTGAGAAGCAGAAGGTTGCGGGTTTGATTCCCGCCGTGGGGCAAATGTTTGTATGATCTGAAAGTATTTGTCTCGGATCTGGGTGTTTTTCTATGTATGTATTTACAAAAAAAAAAATAACAATTGTTACGGGGTGTAAGAAAAAAACTTTTTTTAAAGTAGGTATTATGACTATATGTTTCTGAACTTCCGAACACTTTTTTTAAGAATACCCCAAAAACGGATACAATACTTTGAGAGTAAAGTGGGTTCGTTTTCACATTGTACCTGTATTCAGTTTGGACCTCTTATACACCCTGTACTAGAAGATATTATAACTCATCTAAGCAACAATAGTTCGTTAGGTCCCCTCACAATGAAACATTTCATCTACTGTCTCACGTACCTACCTACCCAGTTGTTTACATATATAAATCTTAGATAACTACAATAGAATGGTCGTCTCTATGTTAATTTGTGTTTAATGAATTCGTGAGTGAAGCCACGGGATAAAGAGTATTGTAAGGCTGAGGACACACATGTACAATAGAACGGGTTACAATTGCGCTAATCCGTTTTATTGCGTGTCACGAGTTGGACAGTCGGCGAGGAAAGTTTATGATGCGGTTCTTTTTATTAGACGGTTTAACCTGCAGGGAATTAAGTTCAACAATAAGTGCCTGTTAATAAATGTGACTGCCGTAAATAACTTCTTGTGTTATCTACCAAATAACTTCTTGTATTACCTTTATGTTTAGAATAAGTATTATAAAGAGTAGGTATACTTGCGATTGTATACGTGGAAAGTACCCAGCATTTATAGGGCTCTGAGAGAGTGTTAAAATTAAGTTTTAATAAAAAATGTACCAAGCAAAAATCATACTTTTTGCCTGTTTTTCTCAATCACTTGATAAAAGCGGTGGTGATTTCGGCTAACGAATAGAACCTCTCCATTTCCTCCTGAGAATGTCGTAAAAGGCGACTAAGGAAATAAATTACTCCAGGGGATGGGCAGCAGCATCTGCCTGAATACGTAACACTAATACTGCGATCACCAATCCGCTTGCCAAGTGTGCTGATTATGACAAAACCCTCCAGTCTTTGAGGAAGCTCATGTCCAACAGTTACGGACGGTTACGGCCTGTTATGATGATGACTCGAAGAAATTTTCGCGTTTCGGACCTATTATTGACAACCTCTGTGGCACAGTGGGCTAAGGTCTGGCACAGATGGAGAAGGTTGCGGGTTCGATTCCCGCCGCGTGATAAATGTTTGTATGATCTGCAAGTATTTGTCTCGAGTCTGGGTGTTTCTATGTATAACATGTATGTATATACAAAAAAAAAGTATATAGGTAGTATATCAATCATGTGATATCCATAAAACAAACTCTGCTTACTTTGGAGCCAGATGATGCTGTGTGAAATGTCCGGAATTATTTATTTATTAAGAGAAGCAAGGTTAATCTACAAAATTAAAAGATGGAATCATCCGAGATTTCACTCAAAAACACGAAGGTATTTATATCCGACTGTACCCAAAAGTCCATCCGCGTCTATTGCACCTTCATTCCGGCCCCTAAATCACAGAACAATAATCGTTATAAAAAAGCTATGCAAATGCAGAAAGGCCTAGTCGAGATTAGTGCACTCTGAATCACAGTAATTAGAAGATTTATATGCAAAGCACTTTGTGGTTCACATTATTAGTCCATAATAATTCCATAAAGCCCGTGTACGCATAGCCTAATGTCATTTTGAGAGCGTTATAGTAGTTCACTCCTTTGTAATAGATTTATGAGCTGGAATGATTTAATAAGTGTGTGATAACGAAAATAATTTATTGCCTAGAGCTTTCCCAGGGCCGTTGGTCAGTTAAGATCGCAGATCAGTTGCATCTGCTTGGGATGACAAATAGGAAGGCATGAAATTAATCTTTCAAATTTCACCGCTCAGCCCTTTTTTGTTTTTTAAATTACACAGCATTATCTTCATTCCTTTTTTTTGTAAATATATACATATTATACATAGAAAAACACCCAGATAAGACCCGAGACAAGTACTTGCAGATCACACAAACAATTGTGGCGCAGTGGGAATCGCAACCTTTCGCGTCTCACATAGGTACAACTTTGGAGCAATCTACTGAACTTTCCTTCTAAAACAGTGTCATGGCTAGGGAACCTGAATATTGATTTGTTACCCTCGTGTTGGAATAACGTTTGAAGACATGTGCAAAGTGCAATAAAGGACCCGCACCGGACCCTGAGGCGCACCTTAATACTTTCAACACACTGGTTCGATATAACACAATAAGAAAGAAAAGTATAGAATCTAAAACTAGTTTTATTTCGATTTAAAAATTACCTATTAAATAGTACTTGTTATAAATTTGGGTATTTGTTTATTGTATATATTTTTAAAATTGAAATATTTGTGTAATACCATATGCAACGCCTATTTAAATATATGATTAAATATATAAATGGATCTAATACAAGAACATTAAACGCTAATACATAAAAAATGCCACATAAATCAAGAAGTATGTGTAAATTATAAACTTATACTCGTATGTAAATTGAGAGGCTTTTAAGAATCTTTTTTGTTGGAAACAGTTTTTTTATTCAAGATTACAGGGTATAAATCATAATGCACTATGCATTGTTTGGAAATCAATGTAGCATGATATTTTGAAACCTACATTTTAGAATAATTTAAAATACTTTTAAAAATTTACCAAATTTTCCTTCAAATAAATTCGTTTTTTTAAGAATCGCATTCGTAAAAAACTATGAAATTTTAAAAGTAAATTTTGCAAAAGTCTGGTTATTTTTTTGCTATTACAGCTCATATTTTTCATATTTCTAAATCTATTTTTTCTCGGTTAATGGTCATCTTCAAAGTTCATAATGTAAATTTTACTAATGTCAAAGGCGTATGTTGTTGTTTGCATTTGTTATTATAAATAAAATGACGGCTTTACAAATAAAATAACTAACGAATTATTTGTGCTCGGACCACATAGATAGCTTTTATTTCAATTATTCACACCCGAGTTAAAATTCTAGCTTTATTTAAAATAAAAAACCACCAAAATAACTAAGATAATCTCAAATTATTCGAGAAAGCTAAATAAAACAAGAGCGCATTGTTTGGCTCGCAAAAAATAATCATATCTTAAGTAAACTGACCCAAATCTTCAAACGTTATGTTCGTTGCTCGTCTCCCAACATATCCATACAACCCTTCGACAATGGGACAAAAGAGAATTTACACAAACAAAATTCTCATTGTTTTCGTCAAAAGGTGACACTTTTCATACAAGCACAAAGGTAACATACATCGACCTATGAACTTAGATTGTTCGCAATCCTGAATAGAAGATGTCTACGTCAATCAGTATAATCCTTGTCAATTTTTTTTATACTCTCTTTTTGCTAACACATATTTGATATGCTTAGAATAGGGTGGGAATCTTTCAGAATTGATGCTGTGATGAATAAATTGAAAGATCGAAAGAGGAAGGCGGGTCAGCGTTTGACCGTTATTTCAATCACTGAACAAGGTCACGCTGATGATGCTGTCAAAGTCAAACTGCTGTCAAAATCGCTGTCAGAGCTTTGATCGTTTCTGTGGGAAGAGATGCTCGTTTATAAAAGTGTTTTATGAGTGCTTGCAATCATTTTAATTCTGGAATAATATAATTATCTGGGAATTCCTACATATATTTTTATATCATAAAATCGTTGCTGTTAATGGTCACCTTATTGAAGTTGTTTCGAAATAAACATACTTCGGGCAGATTTTGCAGTTAGGTAGAAACAACTTTGAGAAGGAGGTCAAAGGAGGATTTAGCTGGATTGGGCAGCGTTTGGTAAACTACGTCGAGTTTTCTCGTCACCCATACCCCAATGTTTGAAAACGAAAGTTTTCAATCAGTGCATCCTACCTGTTATGACATACGGAGCTGAAACGTGGACACTCACAGTACGGCTAGTCCACCAATTTAAAGTCGCTCAGCGAGCTATGGAACGAGCTATGCGCGGGGTTTCTTTGAAGGATAGAATCCGGAACGAGACTATCCGACATAGAACTAAAGTTGTCGACATAGCTCAGAGTGCCAGTGAGCTGGCCATATCTGCAGAAGAACCGATAACCGTTGAGGTAAACGAGTTGAGAGTGGAGACCGCGGCTCGGCAAACGTAGTGTAGGACGCCCTCCGGCAAGGTGGAGTGACGATCTGCGAAAGGCTGCCGGCAGAAGCTGGATGCGTCGAACTACAGACAGGGCGCAATGGCGCTCATTAGGGGAGGCCTATGTCCAGCAGTGGACTGCTATGGGCTGATGATAATGATGATCATAAAATTAAAATAATCACAACATAGTATAACACAAAATCGCTTCCCGCTGTCTGTCTGTTCCTATGTATGCTTAAATCTTTAACACTACGCAACGGATTTTGATGCGGTTTTTTATAGATAGAGTGATTCAAGATGAAGGTTTATATGTATAATACATGCATAATAAACTAGAGAAACACTGTTAATTTTAGAGGTTAGCGTATATTGGTTCAACGTATTAGAACTACTGAGCTACAGCAACGCGTGGCCGGGTCAGCTAGTATGTAATATAAATGATAACTTACCTACAAGTTACGTCCCGAAAATTTAGCGTCTAAATCACATATTACCTAATTTGAATGTTAAATCTGTTGGAATATTTATTTATTCAGATTAAAATGACAGTTGAAATGGACAGACTATACTCGACCAAACTAGACCATAATGCCATAGGGGAGATCTTAGCTACACGTAAGCCAGTCGTGGCAGGGGGCCGCCGGTCTAAACCCCTGTCACCTGAAATGCCGTCCGAATCTAGATAACATGAATGGTTTAATAATGAAAATGATACATATCAGTCAATTATTTGATTATGAGTTAGATGAACATTCGTTTGCGACTACGATAATTATGTTTAAAGTAGCGTACTCATCCAGACTCGTTAGTATTACATCCTTAAAATTCGCAGGTTAAAAAAACCGGACAAATGCGAGTCAGACTCGCCCACCGAGGGTTCTGTACCAATTTGGAAGTACATGCAATTAAAATTCATCATAAAAATAATTAAAAATCTGCCAATGCCGATTAACTCAATTCAAAAATTTGGATCGCCGTTCCTTGCATAAAAAACCTGTTTTTTAATGATTTAATCACAAATGTATAGTTTTCAGCCTTTTCCCTACACTTATAGTATAAGACGGTATTACTTGCCAAATTTCATAGTTCTAGATCAACGGAAAATACCCTATAAATTTTGAATCCTTTGAGAGTGTCAAAATGTACATTTTTTGCGGCATAAACGGCCGTATCTTTTTTTTACGTTAAGTTAGAAGTTTGATTTTTGAACAGCTTCAAGAAACTGTACACTTGAGTATATCGTTATAATTTCAACTCGATACCTACACGCGTTCCTGAGATAAAGGGTCTTGACAGACAGACAGATGGACGGACGGACGGACAGACAACAAAGTGATCCTATAAGGGTTCCGTTTTTTCCCATTTGAAGTATGGAACCCTAAAAACGTCACAGTATTAAGATTTATTACATTTTTTTTAAACAGGAAGTCACAAACTGCTCCCTTAGCTACCAAGTCGCGTGTAACAACATTTTTTATTTCCTCCACGGAAGGAAGACCTACAAAATGAAAGTTTTTTTGTTTTTAACTGGAACCAATAGGTAATTGTTTTCCGTGATTACTTTGAAAACTTGTAGCTGTAATGAAAAAACACGGGTTGAAGTTTAAAAACTCTATTGTGAGGTCTCTTTGAGTCGGTTGGATTGAACTTTCAATCCCACTCCAGCCCTGAAACTTGTTCCGGTAATTATTTGTATGGAATCTCTTGGGAAATTTTTAGTTGAGAGTAAGGAAACTCCAATGTTTGTCAAACTTAAAGAAAATAAACATGCAGTTGCTATTTTATCTCACTGACGCTACATGACTGCCGGAAATTTTATTTGGTGTATCTTCTACAAATCAACCACATTAGATACATACTCTAAACCTCTCGGAAGTAACGCTACATCAATCATGTCAAAGGTTTACAGTTAAAGACCAAAACTAAGCGTGAGCTTAGCTTACGTTTGTCAAGTAAGTACGTTTGTTCGTTTAACATAAGTTTTGCCTTGGCAGGCAACGCGCACTCCGCACAGTATAAAGAGTTTGGTCCATGTTCGTGTCCATGTTCATAACTAAGATTTTTTTCACTGTTTTATAACCAGTTACTAAACAAGAGTTATCGCTTACGAGATAGGCAGGCGACATCATCTAAACGGCAAGTCCAAACTGGATACAAACAGCACAAGACAGAGAAATCTGGGCTTCTTTGGAGGAGGCCTTCACCTGAGGAGGGGTTCTTGTAGATTAAGTTATATAAAAATAAGCGTGTAATAAATAATAAGTTAGAAAATAAGCAAACTAAACAAAAACTCTGTTACTATTTTTTTGCAGGAAATTAAAAGGCTTTTTTTATTTTATTTACTTATATTTTTTTTTATTATCAAGATTAATTATCCATTGTTATAACGATAACCTCTATATATATCAGTCATGTTGGTTTGTTACCCATAACACAAGCTTTGCTTACTTTGGGGCCAGATGATGATGTGTGAAATGTCCGGCATTATTCATTGATTTATTTACTTTTTACCCTATAATAGAATAAGAGGCATACAATACCACTCATTGTACGTGAAATGTATGTAATAATAGGTCCAAGTATGAAACTTCTATCAAAAGCGGCTGCGGCTTTACGTAGGTTAACACATAGTTTTCCTCCCACAAACAATACACACTCTCGCTAGAACAGTTTATAGAGCATCCACTATAACCTGAACTGCACATACTGTCACCGTTCCCATTTCAAGCTGAATTGTGTGGGGGTAAAGAGGTCAGTGTAGGGTGGTTCAGGTGCAGTGCATTTGTCTTTAGGCTTAGAGTGGTGTATCTCAGACAGGAAATTAGGTTTGGATGTTTGTACGTGGTTTGTACCTGGATGGTGTTGTACAATAAATTGGTAAGCACGAATTTAATAATCTGTTTTAATTCAATAATTCATAACAACGTAGTAGAGGACTTTTGCAGAAATAATTAGTATTCTTGAAAAGAGTTTTATAATAAAATAAATTGAAAACAGAAATCATCTTGAATTAATTGTCAATTTAGTGATGAGCCACAATCAGTCTCACTCAAGAGTGTCTCAATATCCCAGCAGTGGAAAAAACTAGAAAGATTATCAATGATCTAATTAGTATGACTTAATTGGAGTTATAAATTTAAGTAGGCACTTACATGTGCCCTAATCACCATGTTTTTTTTATTTACTAGCCTCCAGTGAAATCAAACAATTTTTATATATCTAATAAAAAAACTCGTAAGTTTTGATATCTATCGACATTTGGTGGAACACCATCCCAAAATTCCACATTCTGACGTCGTCTTTCGGTAGACTCGGGGACAATGTTTTCGGAGATAGCCACGCTCTAGATTACAGACGTTCTATACAAATGGAACGTTTGACGTTTGAATTTCGAATGCGGTTTGATTGAAAGATCGAACGTATGATACAAACGATGTTTCTTACAGCCTGGCTGTTCGATTTACTCCCTTTCTCTACGTTACTGTGTTATATATACAAATATATGTTTTAGATTTTCAATTAATTGACCGAGTGAGTGTGAAGCGCGAACGAGTGTCTTCGTTTCAGCTTAGGCAAAAATGCTTTCTTCTGTCCGGCCGGCGTCTATCCGGATGTTCTCCTCTACAGGTCGCATTTCTCAACCAATTCTTGTGAAATTTCTAAGCAGGTTTTATAACTATGAATATAGTTTTTTTTGTTGTTGGCGGAGGTATTTTATTTTAGTTTTGAAAACTCGCAGCAGATTCCAATTTCGCACTTTAGGAATTACTTTGAACAAAAAAAAATAAGCGATTGTCCGTTTCGAAACTCATTTTGAACGAGTGATTTAACTGATAAGCACAACATTGTGTATGTTATTAATTAAAATGTATGTTTCTGTTTTGTACTATTGCCTTTTCAAAGACGTAATATTTAAAATAATACCGCATAATATATATAAAATAACTATGTAGTTAAATATTGTTTTACCTATTTGTTTTTCTCGCTATAAAAATTTAAACCGTATTTTGGTACCGGTGAAAAGTAGTATGTTCCACATGAGAGCAATTTTTTTTAGGCCTCGACTCTTCAAATCAATCACTTTGCTGAGTAGTCTAAATTAGAATCATTTAGAATCATTACAATCATTGAAACACGCTCGTGATTCAATTGTAGACAACTTCGCTAGTTCGTGATTTTAATGTCACTAGTAGCATTAAATAACTTGACCCACTTGTTCAAATGACTATATCCTAATTAGACCAACCAATCAAAACGATTCGTTTTAGGTTGCACGGTCAATAACATTCTAAAAGAGGTTCTTCTCAAAATAATTAACACATTTCTATTGGATTTCATTAGTTCGCTAAGCGACCCCACCTACCATGATTAGGCAAAATGGTAGATTTTTAATGATCCTTTTTCTGATCATTGTTCAGATGCTTTAATTAGTAGGTGATACAATGAAATGTGTAATTTCACGCGAATTATAAATTGATTAATTTATACAAAGGTGTAAGCGCCGCTTTTAAGAACTCAATTTAATTTTTTTATTGGATTTTGTTACTATTTAATGATACTAGCTGAAACCCAAACCAGCCTCTTAATAATATCTACAATATAAGGTTCAACCGGCTGATACGTGCTCTAAGCTGCACCTAATGTCAACAATAATGCACCTCACCGTTATATTTTGTCAGAGGAAAACAATTTTGACAAAAAAAATGCGGGGCTGTCTCTGGGGACTGCCGATAGAAGTGAAAATTATATAACTTGTGAATTGTATCGTCGAGCTCTCTTCACTACATAGTATAAAACAAAGTCGCTTCCCGTTGTCTGTCTGTCCCTATGTATGCTTAGATCTTTAAAAATATGCATCGGATTTTGATGCAGTTTTTTTAATAAATAGAGTGATTCAAGAGGAAGGTTTATAGGTTTATTATAGATTTATTATTATAATGCATGCATAATATAGTAAAGAAACACTGATAATTTTGGATGTTTCTAATGTGATGTCGTAAATAAACACATATTTTTGCGTTTACATTGCAAACGCTGGCTGAACCCTACGAGATAGATCAAAATAATGTACTTAAAAAAATGTATTTTAAACCTTAAGAAGGTCTACAAAAAAGTCTGCGATGGTATATATCTATCTCTTAGGGATAACTCATAATAGTATCAGCATTGCAGCCGTGCGAAGCCGGGGCGGGTCGCTAGTTGTATATATAATGTATATTAATAACGCACGGAGGTATATCTAAAGTTCTAGGTTTTAAGTAAGAATTTTAAAAATTTTAGTTTATTTTTATGTAAGTTATTGTGATTTGGTTTCTATTGTTTAAAAAAGTTTCTTGTTTTCTTTATTTTATATTATATTAAGTATCCGTCCTAGATATAACGCATCTGTGTAACCTGTTAAGTTATATCTATTATAAACATTCATATATAAATAAATGAATAAATAAATCTACGTACATATACAGACAGTATACATATAGCTCATGGGAAGCATGCGGTGACGATGACGCGAGTTCCATGATTTTTCTTCGCCTAAAAAGTGCTCAACGCGCCTAAAGAAGTTTTCACCAAAATAAAAAAAAAGTTTACTCTCATTTTATTTCAATTTTGGAACACAACTAACCCATTTTAAATTATGGAAGGGGCTGGTTAGATGATGGATGATGGACTGATGGCATGACTTAAAATAGTAGGCAACATTGATACAAACCTACTTGACAAAATATATTTAGTTTGTACGAGTGTAGCCAACTCTATTTACATAAAATGGAAAGCTACCAGATACTTAATTAATTTTATGAAATCACCTAATATTGCTAAAACACGAGTCACGTCACGTTGCAGCGCTTTCGGTGGGTTAATTTAACGCGCGAGGTGGGGTGCGGTAATTAGTTTTGCTATGCTTTTCCACTGTAAACAAGGTTATGGTAAAATTATAATTGTTATGAGTGTCAAGTTGAAAGCCTATACGTAATAGTGCGCTTCAGTTCCGGCATTTTTTGTGTATAATTGCCACGCAATTAATTACGTTTCACACAGACTAATATATATTTTCAATTTTCAAATTTCAATTACAGGAGCCCACCGCGTTTTCAAAATCACTTCACGGCGTCTGGTAGATTCATTGCGTGACCCAAGAGCTGGCTCCTATCTGGCTCAGCGTATTAGCATTGTCATACATCGTGGCAATGCCGACAGTATCTTGGGAACGCTGTCCTCTGGGAGTGATCTGGATCAGTTGAGCTTTCTATAGATGGTTTTAAACGATCCTTAGATAGCTCAACTGTTTCACGAGTATTTTATATGATTGTCTATTATTCTGTACATGTCTGTAATTATTTCTGTAAAAAAATATCTCATTTTTCAATATATTCCGTCACTTTACAAACTAAAAACAATAATACCTCTTACACTTACCCTTTCATATTAATACGTTTTATTTTCGTGGTCCTAAATGAATACGTCTCAATTCAAATCCCACCTAATTTCGAATTCAGAAACTAGTGATGTCCATCTTGGCGTAAAGCGACACTCGTCGACAATCAGCTTCCCCGCAGGGTGTCCCACGTGGCATCTCTACTAGGGACGTGCGCATCGACGCGAGAAAATCCACTGATTGTCAAGAACTCAACACCCCAGGTAAAATTGATCACTATGGTATGGAGGTAAAGTGTACTTTAGAATGCAAGAAACTTTCATCGTATTGAAGATGAGTGCACACCGTACGCAGTTTTCCGCTAATTATGATGCTAATACCGGGCTTTATTCCCTCCCGCTGTGATACATTTAATAAATATTACCACTCGGAACGCATAATTTTATTGTCATCGTGTTGTAGGTTACCTGTTGTTTTGAATTAAAAGTTCTCAGCGTTTCTGCAAGTAACGCCCTCAATAAACTAACTGATTACTATTTTTTATCTATACAAGCGAACACAATGTAAAATAACCTTTTTGAATAGAGTGGCGCTAAAGAATGCTATTCACGGCGCTAATAGAAGTTACTATCGCGCCAGCCTTCCGATACAACAGAAGCAATTCAGATAATTCTCATTACACACATTTCACTGTTCGATGTTGTCGGTCGATTCTAATGTACCATTATGTTAAACTGCGGGCGGTCGTACAATCGGTCTCTTTGTTGCACATCACTACCGAGTGAGCGGATCCCGCCAAAATTCAAATGTCATCGTTCCAATTCGAAATTCAATTACAAGTAATTAATGCGGAGTGTTCCAGTGGCGGAACTGGATCTTTTACAGATTTGAAAACAATGGTCTTAAAAAAAAAATGGTCGTGGCCTCTCCGGCGGCGGCAAGTCCAAAGAGGTTTAGAACGCAACTCATGCATTGATTTAGATTTTTTAAGCACTTAGGTATATTTTACGGATGGTTTTGTATGATAAATGTACAGCGGTTTTTTTTCCTTATATTTCAATGAAGTTAGCACCTTTTAGAAATGGCAATTTCTGCCTCTATTCTGCGTAACTGAAAATAAGTCCAAAGTGTTGGTTTGGTTAAATTCAGTTTAACTGAATTCATTTTTATTATACACTTTGAATCGTGTTATTTGCTGGGTGCCATCAATTTAGGTGTCAATTCCTTCTTACCCAAATTCGAGATGGTACTAGCAAATGTGTCTTCCAGCAGTCAAACAAAGACTGGATACCTAACATTAGTAACTTATTTAGGTGCCTTCTTATATACATAGATTTTTAGTTCATCTCTTTTCATTTACATATTATATTAATAAACTAGTGGCTCTGTGAGCTGTATGCCTCGCGAACATTTTCGAAATGACTGAAATATATCTTTTTTCAGTTTTCAACCCCCATATCTCCGCCATTTTGAAAAAAAATCAAAAACTGAATGGACTAAAGAATTTTTGTAGTTATAGAACCTGCTCACAAAATTTTACAAGAATCGGTCGAGAAATGCGACCTGTAGAGGAGAACATCCGGACAGACGCCGGCCGGACAGACACACTGCATCATCTAGCCCCAAAGTAGTGCTTGTGTTATGGGAACCACATGACTGATATTGGATACATACTATTTATATGCTTGTTTTTTTATAATATACATAGAAAAACACCCATACCAGAGACAAATATTTGCAGATCATACAAACATTTGCCCCGCGACGGGAATTGAATTTGCAACCTTCTACGTCTCAGACGGACATTCGCTCACTGCGCCACAGAGGTCGTCTAATATATATATATGCTGCTGCTGTTCTCGCACGTGGGGACCTACAAAAAAAGTAGCGTATGTTGGTTGTTGGTATAGAAGAAGGTCCAAGGTCACATCTATCTCTATACCAAAATTCATGAAAATCGGTTCAGCGGTTTTGGCGTAAAAACGTGACAGACAGACAGACATAGTTACTTTCGCATTTATAATATTAATAGGGATCATGCAATACGATATATTATATCGTTGTGAACTTTACAGAGTATATCCTGTTGTTACGAGTATATTAAAATTTAATAAAGAGTTTAGGAAAACATATAACGAACGATGTCGCGCGTTTCATTAGTGTTGCCATATCAACGGTAGCGGAAAAGTAATTATTCAATACTCGCGCCGGCCAGTATTTAACAGAAGTTTAGTCGCGAGACAATGAGACATTGTGTAGAACTGGTATTAGGTATCTACTTACCAGATAGGTATGTACCGCGCTAGGGTTACCATGTATACCGGTAGGTAAACCTGAATATTCCTGAGTTGACACAAATGACTAGGAAAATTCCATTGTGCTACCAGTACAATCAAAGTTCGTGAAATCTATATTTCTAATAATTAATAAGGTTATTATTTTATTTTTGTACTTTATTGTGTGTCTGTGTAATGTTGTGTCAAATAAAGCATTAACCTATCTATCTATCCATACTAATATTTTAAAAATGTCTCTTTGAAAATGTTGAAAATTTGAAAATGTGTTATATTTTCATGGCTTAACGGATCATGATAAAAATTACCTAAGGAAATAGATAGTATCTTGGGAAAGGCCGTAGGGTACTTTTCACGCGAGACCAGAAGATGGTTTAGAAAAAAATCTATGTATTATATAATAAAAAAAAAAAAAAAAAAAAAAAAAAAGGAGGAACTTTTTTTTTTATTTTTTTTTAATCACTACTTTTAATTAAGATCTGGAGTCGATCTGATGATTTGGCCGAAAGACAGTCGAGAGAACTCCTCAACGATTTACAGCAATTACCTGGTGTTTGGGCTTGATTTATTTGTATTGATGATAATTTTACAATTAGATGGGTTGTGACTGTCAATAGGGGTCTGATGATGAAGACGAAGGACAGTCAAGGGAACTCCTCAACATTTTACAGTAGCTACCTTGTATATATACATGAAGTCGGTTGTCTTTTTAGTTTTTAAAACATAATTATCTTCCATTGTATAATTATTTTAAGTAAAGCTTTTCATCACCATTTAAAAGCACATAACAAAAGCATTGATATCTCTTTGTGTAACATAGCTTTTTCTAATGACAAGAATGTATTCCTTTATGTATTCATGGTGTCTCCATTGAGTAGCCGGAACAAGTATTTTAATAATTAGAGTACCGTAGGCGGAATTTAAAAACCCAGCCGGCAACAAATGAAGGTGTGACGGTTGGCATCCGTTCAAGTTGAGTGTTAAAACTATTGTTTGAAGGTTTTTGTCCTACACATTTAACTATACCGACATTATGGAACAAAAGAAAGAGTTATAATGCATGGACTACTTATAGTCCATTAAAATGTTACATTTTTTAGGCCTTAGTGTGCATTTGTCAGAGGACGCAATTTTATTTTTTTAATGTGTAGGGGGGGTCAGTAGAAGCTTAAGTTCAAGTTTGTGGGGTCGGCACCCTTGTCCCCCGGCCGCCATCTTGGAAAAGGGGGTGCAAAGGGTTTTCGCGCTGTATCTCGTAAACTAGTTACCTTACAGAAAATTTAATCAAACATAAAATGTAGCAAATTAAATTTCCTACAATTTTATTTCTATTACTTTTTATCGTCAAGTGACCAACAAAAAAGTTATAAACAAAAATAAATGAAAATTTTGTTTGTTTGTTCTAGGTTTTACAGCGCTCCAAACTTAAACGGATTCTCGAATGCTCATAGGGATGCAATAAAAACTAAAAATTAGGCTTACTTTTCTATCTATATTTTTTTTATTCATACAATTTATTATGATCTTAACATTCCTATGCTATTATTGAACTATGTTTGACCCTTTTACCCACCACCTATGAGGTATAACATGGGCAAAGTCAAATTTATAAAAATTTAATGCATTTTTTAATGCATTTTTTGTCACTGTCTTAGCAAATCGTTTGTATCGCAGAGTGTCTAGAGTATCGTCTTTATTTCCGCCATATAAAAAGACGAAAAAACGTTCGCCAACAACACTGAGTAACGATGACTCGACTTTCTCACTCATAAATAATTTAGTTCCACTTGCTAACTCTGGATGCTTCTGCAAAATTTTTATAAATTTGACTTTGCCCATGTTATACCTCATAGGTGGTGGGTAAAAGGGTCAAACATAGTTCAATAATAGCATAGGAATGTTAAGATCATAATAAATTGTATGAATAAAAAAAATATAGATAGAAAAGTAAGCCTAATTTTTAGTTTTTATTGCATCCCTATGAGCATTCGAGAATCCGTTTAAGTTTGGAGCGCTGTAAAACCTAGAACAAACAAACAAAATTTTCATTTATTTTTGTTTATAACTTTTTTGTTGGTCACTTGACGATAAAAAGTAATAGAAATAAAATTGTAGGAAATTTAATTTGCTACATTTTATGTTTGATTAAATTTTCTGTAAGGTAACTAGTTTACGAGATACAGCGCGAAAACCCTTTGCACCCCCTTTTCCAAGATGGCGGCCGGGGGACAAGGGTGCCGACCCCACAAACTTGAACTTAAGCTTCTACTGACCCCCCCTACACATTAAAAAAATAAAATTGCGTCCTCTGACAAATGCATACCCAAATGTAACTTTTCAATGGACTATTACTTGTTTGGTATTTGTGTGGACACAATGTAGTGAGGAGAGAAAGATGTTCTGGGCTTTTATTTTGACGCCTGAACTATGAATTTATCGCGAAATATTTAAACAGAGAGCAGGGATTAAAGTCAAAGTCAAATCAAAGTCATTCAATACAATCACAAGGATCACTTTGAAACGTCTTACATACTAGGTGAATTTAGGTGCCAATTCCTCCTAACCCCAAGCTCGAGAAGAACCGGCAAAAACTCGTCTTGGTCCTAGCGCTTTTTTGCATGATCCGTCCTATTCCTTAACCGTAACTACGAAAACCTAATACAACAGAGTTTATACATTTCAAATGTATCGGTTAACTGTTTGAGGGCAGAGCGACATGACGCCATGCATTCTTATCAATAATATAGTTATTTTTATTATAATACGCTTTCTTTTATAGTCTAGTTTATGTAAGCTTTACGATAACGTAATGATAACGTCTGAGATCAGCTTACTCGATTAGTTCAGTTAATTCGAGCTAGATATGGTCGGAAACTGCAGACTATCAGTCAGCAGAAACATATCCCTGGTCAAGTTCATAGTACGCGTATTCCGTAGGATTATGCATCAGCCCGAGTACCCGAGCTCCAGACCCGTCGTAGGTTTGCGTTAGGCCAGCCTAGCTCAGACAGCCAGCTTTTAGGACTAACCTCTTCAAGTTTGCTCCAATGTCACTCGCTATATACCTGCTTAGTATTATCTCGGATAATAATGTTGATGTTTTTGCCATATTCTGCCAAAAGTCATGGAAATGATGCTTTATTTCTTTATTGTTAACTAATATCTTATGTATTGTTTTTTGTTTAGAGTACAACATTATCTAAGAAACTGTAATGGAGAACGGACTTTTTGTCGATAAGGAAAATTAACAACGTAGTTTAGTAAAAACTAAAGCATACTATAAATAATAAGATTAAATATATGAGAAATATAAATATTCTGATGACAAATAAAAAGAATCTGCTCCAACTCGGCATCCGTAACAAAATTAGCAAATATAAAAAAGTGTTAATGACGAGTTTGTTCCCGATTCTTCTTGAAATGGGGATTAGAGGAATCGGCACCTAGATTTATCTAGTATATTAGCAGATGATTCAAAATGACCCTTGTTATATTAATGAATAAAAAAAAACTTTTCATCTTTTTGTTAGAACTATTACTGAAATTAAAAAAAATGTTTATTGACAGCAAAAACTTAACATAAAACAAAGGAAAGTAAAACAGCTTAAAACTATTAAAATTATGACTAGAAGAATTCTGAATATAAAATTTAAATATAAAAGAAAAAGTCAATGGGTACTTCTATAATACTATATTATAAATAAATACAATTATATTTGTTAAATGTCTGTTTTGCTGATAAAATCTATTATGAAGTACCTTTGATACCCACACTAGATATAATCTGTATCACAGGTATCAGGTATTTAACTACATTATATGTAATAGGTAAGTGTGTTTTGTTAAAAATATGTAAAAGATAATAAATAAATAATAGCAATATAACGTACATAAATACTATATACCTATAATATATACTTACATATATTCAATATTTACAGTTAAAGCCAAATTCAACACTTTTGTATTCAATACAAATACAAGAAACACTCCTAATCGTATACGTTTTTCATGAATGACTTTGAATCGTCATAAGTACTTGGTGAATTTATGTACCAATTTCTCCTGAGCAAAGATTCAAAAGAAAAAGGAGAGTTGTCCTTATCTTAGCGCTGTTTCTATGATGTTCTATGATATCATACTAAAATTATAAATGTGAATGTAAGTTTGTTTGTTACGCTTTCACGCGAAAACTACTTAACCGATCATCATGAAACCTTGTACACATATTCTTGGAGGTAACAAGTACCATTGTTTTATGAAAAAAAAAATATTTTTTACGAAAGAGAGGGAAGAACATAGGCTACTTTTTATGTAGGTACCACGCGTGCGAAGCTGCGGGCAGCAGCTAGAATTATATATTATTATACTAGAATGGTAAGTTGGTGGACTTACCATACTGATTCAGCTTTGAATACTATTATGTTTAATCGAACGGTCTTGTAGTTATTTATGTAAGTAAAACAGCCAACAAAAGCTAGTCAAGTTAACAAATTTAATAAAACAAGTTAAGTTCTTGTTTCAGAGTAAACCACATACCAACTGATCAAAAATAACCAATTTAATTCATAATCGAAATCTGAGCATTGGAATGGAATCATGAACGAAATTGATTCAATTAACGCAGAAACAGCTTCTATAAACACCCCTTCGAATTATTTAATAAGCCTTTTACCCACCCTTAATTGGTTTTCATACAAAACAATACCGGCGTCAATCAATTTCTAGCGTATTTGTAAGGATTCCAGCCACTTGTACAGAGTTGTATGAACTTGTATGACCTTTGGTGTCGACGGACTTGGTGGTAAAGACCTACTTCTTAAGAATTGATTAAAGCATCACTCATTTTCTTATGCTTCACGGTAAATACGACTCTTTAACACATATTATACGGAGGGTAATAGTTTGAAGAGTATCGATGGTTGAGTAAAAGCTCTGGTTGACCGGATTGACATATTTAATATCGACCTAAAGTTGACGACAGGTCATTGAATTTACTGCCTAAAGGCGCTCCCTCACCGGGAGCATTCGCGTGCAATGTAACATATAGATTCGACTTTGAGCATCACATTACAATACTACCTCCCTGACCGACGAGCGTTCGCGTGTAATGTAGCATTATAGATTCGACTTTGAGCATTTTACATTACAATACTACCTCCTTGACTGACGAGCATTCGCGTATAATGTAACATTTAGTATAGATTTGAATTTGTATCATTACAAGGTGCGCATTGTAATGCTCGGTTCTCCTCCTTCACTAATGTAAACTCGTTTTGTATTATAACAGTTTGTGCACTGTAATGATCAGTTCTCCTCCCTCACTGATGTAATGCTCGACTCTGTAACGTTACATTACAGAGTGAGTGAGTGTGTGAGGTGTGTGAGGTCCAGAGTGAGGTGAGAGAGCGCCTTAACATGAACCTCTGAATGGACTTTCTCGTTTGTCATTTCATGAAGTAACATAGCTCTGCTAATTTAATATTTCTTACTCGTTTTATTGCATGTTTTATTCAGTTATCTTAGCGGAATTTTAATGAATAAGTTGTGACTACAGGACGGGTATGAACAATTGAATTAACTGTGTATTATGGTGCAATGTGATTTGAACGACGAGGAATACCAAGAAAATTCGGCAAAAAAAATAATTAAACGGCCAATCCGCGTGACGTCTAGAATTGAAAATTGACCATCGACTAAGACATTAACAAAAAATTTGACTATAAACAAAAATAAACACTTGACACTGGCAATATTGACATTATTATGTCACATGCCATAAACAAAGAAGAAAAAGAACTTCTGAATATCTGACATTCCATAAACAAAAAAAAATACAAACTGGGCAAAGTATGACATATTTTTAATTATTTTTAAGGTTCCGAAGTCCACAAGGAATAGGTAGGTACAGATTTCGAAATAGATATTGGTGTGATAAATATTACGTTTTAAAAATATTTATGTGAAAATTTTTGATGGAGGTGATTTTTATTTTTGATTTGATAGTGTATTATCGTCCTCCCTCCTGGGTAAACAGCTGGTTGGAGAAACCCGAAATGTGTTACAAAACAGTTGAATACATAATTAAATTACAAGAAAAATTATCAGGGACAGTATGACTTAACTAGATTTTGAGTAACAACCTTATTTGTAAATCTAAAATAAAAACAAAAAGGCTCGTACTAAAAAACATTTTTTCAGCTATGCTAATTAGATGGAATTGGTTTGAGACCTGACAAGTAGTCATTTTGATCACAAAGTGCGTGGTCACGTGCCGTTGAATAATATATATCTATAAAAGAGCTTAACCTGAATGACTGACTGATTCATCATCGCCGAGCCGAAAACGCTGAAGCTAGAACTCTGAAATTTGGAAGGTAGCTTCCTTTTATAGCAAAACCACCCACTAAGACGGGATTTTTTGAAATTCAACGCCTAAGAGGGTGAAAAGGGGTGAAAACGAATGTATGAAACTTTTAAACGCGTGGTGCGATTTGCTTGAAACTTGATTTGAATAAATAATATGCAAAACATATGGACCCATGTTTCAGGATTTTTCAAAATAACTCTAACAAAGGGGTAAACTGGGGTGACAAAGTTTGTATGGGAACTTTTTAACGGGTGGTGTGATTTCTTAATAACTTGGTTTGGATACTTAAAATGTTAAATAAATGGACAGGTATTTCTGAATTTTCCAAAATAACCCTCATAGAGGAGTAAAATGGGTGTGAATGGACATGGTGTATGGACACTTTTTAATGGGTGGTAGGTGTGATTGGTTTGAAACTTATCAATAAAAAATGGCACGGATATAAATTGCATTCTATGGAAGGATTTAAGCTACAACTCCATTAAAAAAATGCGGACGAAGTCGCGAGAAACAGCTAGTCTATATATATAAAAGGGGATGTGTGTATGTATGTTCCCTATAGACTCTTAAACGGCTGGACTGATATCGATGATTGATTGATTGATTGATAAATTTTAAGGAAATCTTCAGATTGACCTAACGGGTGGTCCTGTGAAGTTTGGTAGCGATCGGATCAACAGAACTTGTTTTTTTTTTGCATTAATCAAACTTGGTATGGATATAAATTGAATCTTAGGAACGGACATAGACTACTTTTATGTATGTACTATGCGTGCGAAACCACGGGCAGAAACTAGTTTGTTATAATATTAGTAGGTTTAAATAGATTTTAAAATGCATCCCGATAAAACCAGAAATATGTACATTCCAGTACTAAAAACGTAAGTTTCGTTTTGAAGCGTTTCGTTTTGTTCAGAATCTTTATGTACTCAAAACAGATCATTATAATGTCTAAGTGCTAAACATGAATAGCACACTGAGTGCCAACATCACACCTTATCAAATAACTATATCACCAAATTAAAAAATAAATAAATTAGCTTGAAAGGGGAGTGCATACACGCGGAACCCTCACTTCCTCCACTCACAACGCCCCGAAGAAAACATATACTTTACAAGATGAGCGCATAAAGCAGGTTCACACTCATCTCGCACACCTCACGCCGCTTTATACCTTTCAAAGAGCCTTATTACTGGTTTTACGTAGCTTATCAAGCTTTGAGAGTAAAGGAAGGTTTTAGAAAAAACATCAAAGGTAGCCGGGAAATGTTTTCAGTCGCGCTTTCGCCTTTTTTCAATGGCAATTAGTTGGTGTGCCAGCCGGCGCGCGTTTTCGCGCCTTGTGCAATTATGGTGCTGAGTAGTTGCAGGCGAAGCATAACAATTGGAGGTGGTAGTACACACTCCTAGTATACCAACTACAAGAAACTCCAGCCATCAACAATCTAGTAGTAAACTTTGACTATTGCTGACGCAAGCTAGGCTCTGGCTAGGAGATTCTAACAGTCTGAATTTTGCTGAATAGGGTTATGGGCCATTTGTTATAGCTCCTTTGCAGAACTAGCTTTTGGAACCTAAGCTTATCCTTATAGCTTTGCTAGCTTCTACCCGCGGCTTCGCACGCAAAGTACATACATCAAAAGTAGCCTATGTCCGTTCCTAAGATACAATCTATATCCATACCAAATTTTATTATTTAAAAAAAAAAAACTTCACAGGATCACCCACTAGGCCAATTCGTAGATTTCCTAAAAATTTCATTGAAATCGGTCCAACCGTTTCGGGTCTATATGGAACATACATACAAACACACATCGCCTTTTATTATATTACTAGTTGTCGCGACTTCGTCCGCATTTTTTTTTAAAGGAATTATAGCTTAAATTCATCCCAAGATGCAATTTATTTCCTTGCCAAATTCTATTGATAAGTTGACACCCGATTTTCTCCTTTTGTTAGGTTATATTGAAAAATCCTGAAACCCGTGTTCATTTGTTTTGCATTTTATTTATTCATATCAAGTTTCAAGCAAATCGCACCACGCGTTAAAAAGTTTCATACATTAGTTTCACCCTTTTTCACCCTCTTAGGGGTTGAATTTTAAAAAATCCCGCCTTAGTTAGTGGTTTTGCTGTAAAAGGAAGCTACTTTCCAAGTTTCAGTTTTCTAGCTTCAGCGATTTCCCCTCGGCGATGATAAATCAGCCAGTCAGTCAGTTAGTCGTCAGTTAGTAGGGGATTCAATTATTTCTTAGGACAAACATTTGTGTGATAGGTGTTAGTTATGTGTCTAGTTGTTATAAAGTCTTATGTATGTAATTCAATTTACTACAATATTCCGATAAAAGGTTCAATCTGAAAACCAGCGCTAGACAAATGTTTGTATGATCTGCAAGTATTTGTCTCGGTCTGGGTGTTTCTATGTATAATTTGTGTATTTACAAAAAAAACGTATATCAGTCATATGGTACCCATAACAAAAGCTCTGCTTACTTTGGGGCCAGATGACGCTATGTTAAATGTCCGGCATTATTTGTTTATTATTTTTTTTTTTTTAGCCGCACCAAAATGTTGATTGGTTCGCGGGAAGCGCTATTTTAGGGCTATTACGCATAGTTGAATTTGGTTTGTTTTTGTGTGTTGTATATATGTGTATGTGTTTGTATAAATTTCCCCTTTGGGGCCTATTTGTTGGTCTGTTTTTCGCTCATGTGTTCTCTTTTGTTTTGTGTGTGCTAAATAAATGCGGTTCTTTCTTTCTTTCTATTCCTTCAGTCATCTTGTCACAAACTATGCTAAGTTTGGGTCTAGACGGTGTTGTCCTCTAATATTTAATGTTTTTATGTATTACTTTGATTGTTATGATAAAGTTTACTGAGAATTCCCTACTTTCTTTTAGAGCTACTCTCTCACTAGTTATGTTTTAGTCACTGTGTTTTACCTTTTTATGGTGCTCGGAATATCCAACTCTTTTCTATGCTCCATGTAGCCAAAGAGGGTGTCTTAAACTAAAAATTATTGATATTAAACTGCGGCTGCGTTAATTAAGCTTTTCATTCGTTTAAATTTCATTTAGTTAGTTAACTTTGGCTTTTGGCTGGTGGCAACTTATTGTGCAAGTAATTAGCAATGGATCGCTTTGATCGGCCAACCGGTAATAATTTGTACCGTTCCAATATTTCAATGCCGTTATTTGTAGGTATAATTAATATTAAGTTACAAAGACAAAAGTCTTGAGCGTGGTCTTGCGTTGTAAACATTGCGCTCTTATATTATATATTTTTTCGAATAGTTTCGGTTTTATTAGTAATGTTGGTGTTTATATTTCAAAAGAGCTAGAGTTATTGACTCGGGTATGAATAATTAGAATAAAAGTTTTGTGTTTCTTTGTGATACAAGCAAAAATAAACCGTATAATTATTTTATACTAGCTGACGCTGCAAACGTTGTTTTGCCATATCTTTCGTATATAATATATTTTTTTTTAAAGTATTCTATGTTACTTCTAATACCTCCAAGAATATGTGTACAAAGTTTCATGATGATTGGTTAAGTAGTTACATTCACATTTATAATAATATAGGATAGTAGGATAAAACACATCATTTTATATAAAAAAACAAATAACGAACGGCAAGATACTACTTTGTGACATCATACTATAAACACTTGACACTTGCAAAAATATTATGACACATGCCTTTACGAAGAAACAAAAAAAAATATTTCGAATAAAAATTAAAAAGAGTTCGTAATATTTTTTGTGTTCATCCCGAGGTCCTCACAAAAGTTTCACAAGCCTACAAAACATCAAAAGTTACAATCTCGTTAAAAAGGACAATCTATCCATTTACTAATTGGAGGCTCCACATTATCCACACAGATCTTTGCTCGTTCTAATTAAATATAACACTTCAATTTGTTCTCATAGCCAACAACCATCTGCCAAGCAAAAATAACCTCAATTTTCAACAGTGTAGAGGTCATGGAAGAGTTTCGGAGAAATGACACTGCATCGTCAACTCTGAACAAAGACACGAAAAGACTGTCTGTAAAGTTAAAGCGATTAGGGAGAGTTTCAGTCAAATTTAATACTTTTAATTACTGGGAGGTTTACATTTTAAAAATGATAATTACCCAAAAGGCATTTTGGAAATGGCAAGGTAAAATAGGTATATTCGTAAAAGTGAGCTAATTATTTCGAGAGATTTGTAGCAATAATTATGAAGCATTCTGACAGATATTTTACCTTGATTGTTACATAATTGTAAGAATAAGATCCACAGGGATTTTCAGTCTTTGAAAGTAAACAAAAACCGATGCCTTAAAACACGCAACATAAATAAGAAGTCTAACAAAAATATTTCACAAGAAATTATAAATTAAATAACTTTATACAAATACCTGAGCGAGATGTTTCATTGTTCGAGTTTACAAAAAAGTTCAGATTTCTCTCAGGCATCAACAAAAGAAAATTAAGTTACACAAAAATGAAAATATAGACAGTAACTGGCAAGTTAACTGTTTTTGGCAATGAGGTAACGTTGCGTGGTGGTTACCTCATGCTTGTACAACAAAGGCTTTGTGACATTTAGAACTTTGTTACTTAACCAGCAAATTTTGATTGAAAAACTCCCAAAACCCGTGTAATTAACAGTTTTTAAGGAAAACTTTATAATTATTAAGCCTTTGCGTGATTTGTTTTCAATGTTTTGATGTTACGTAATCAAGAGAAAAACTTTATCTTATAGTCAGTTTGAACTAACAGAAATAACACAAAAGACCTACCTATAGGTCTTCCATCTTAAAGCATTTACAATATGTCTATCATCTTAAAAGCATATTCACTATAGTCAAAATACTCTTTAAACATTTTACATTTCTTTTTACGTCCATTTTCGCCTTTTGTTCGCTCAATTCAGAATGCATGAATAGATATAATTACACGGGTAAACACCTGATCACTTACTGTTCGACCATAAGCCATGGTTTTATCACATAACGGTGGACGCTAAAAAGCGTGTCAAACGCACAATTTACAGTACGTTGATCTAACTGGTAAAACTGACAGAAAGTATTTCGAAACAGTTATAATCAAAATAGAAATATAAACGGCTGAAAACTTTACTAAATACTCACAATATTTTGCAACCTTTCAATATTCGAATCTTTCGGATGTATTTATTATAAAGGAACAGTTATTACAATCTTCCGGTGACGTTTACAATGTTTTAATGCAGTTCTCCAACGGACTAACTCAGCTATACACTGATACAACCTGTAATCTAAAAAGCTCTACCTTAAGACGTGACGGTCCGGCATCAGTATTGACCGTTCACTGTTCATCATCAGTCTGCATTGTCGGGTGAATAGCCAATTTACTTCCGTGCTTCAAAAAAGCCTTTTAAAACGTGACGGCTTCATCGTGTTGGGTAAACTTCGGATATTAAAAGGTATCCCATAGTTTCTTTCACAATTTTCGAAGAAAGTTCTCCTGATTAACAAAATGATCGCTAATACCGTAGAGTTCTGGGTGGCAATGGCTACACGTACGAGTAGTTGTCAGGGAAATAAGTTATATTTGTTATATTTATAAATTATACTCATGACTTCTACACTTCTACACACTTCTACGTATTTTATAGGCGTTACCACACGTCCTGAGTAGCTTTCGGTGCTTCTACCTAATAAATGACTATCTGTAATATGTTAAAACATGGTTTATTATATACCTGCTTAATACGTTTATAACGTCTTATAACTGCACATAAACTTCACAACTATACTTTTTGACTCATAAATTTCTTGCCCAAGTCCATCAAACTTTGCACACATTGAATTGAACCATCATTACTTTAAAACATCATTTAACATCGAACTTCGAAAGGTTTTAACCAAAATTGGTTTTGCTGACGATAACATTTTATTTCTCACGTATTACGGTTCAAAATAGCATAAAAGATGTGTATTAGTATATGAATCATCGAAACGTCTATAGAACTGATTTATGATGTGGTTCGGACACCTAAGTAACAAAAACACGTATCTATAGAACAAGAAACACAAATGAATGCCAGTTACAATACTCTCTGTAATTGTTTAAACAAAAGAAACACATTTCATTCCGATTATCTGAACCTACATAGATAATACAAATGATTTTCAACTTAAAACCGAAGAAACAAAAGTGGAAATAGAAGATGCTGCAGTTGTTGATAGTCTGTTGTTGAATGGAGGTTCCAAAGTAATATCTTTTACCATCAAAGCTTTCGCCGATAGTTCTAAAGCTAATTTTTATGACATTTAACAACAAAAGAGAAGCATTATCAGAGAAAAGACAAATTCTTAAGACTGTTATACACATTACGGCATTACCGTTGTCTTAGTCCTTCGGTAAAACTATTGTGAAATGTCGTACGGTCTTTTAGAAATTTGTCGTTAGCGCGTTATGCTCTTTGTTATAGACAATGGTGTTTGCGGACATTTCTTTTTGGCAAATACTGTTTGTTTTTCTTAGTATCGCACAGTTGGAGTAGGCCACAAGGCTGACCATTTCAGACAACTCAAAGGAATTTTGCTTTTATCTCAATACTGAAAAGTCTATTTTTAAAAGTGTCCCGCTGTTTCGGCACCACACTAATGAGTGTTGTATAACCACTAGTAGTACAATGGATGTCCAGACATTTACAAAACATAAACAAAGAGATACTTATTTCGTTCTAGAACATTAGAGTTGATTCAATTTAAACCGTTATAATGCATAAGTTTCTTGAAAACGTGTTTATTGAAGTGTGACAAATTTCGGTTAAGAAATTTGAGTTTTTAAATGAAATAGCCTTTGTTTTCTGTTATTATTTAGGTAAATAGGTTTTATGTATGTTTAATTTTGTTCTGTTTCGGTAAAAAAACTTGTCAATTATAAAGCTTTTAAAGCTTTTGAAGACAGCGTATTATAATAATGACTATATTATTGATAAGAATGCATAGCCTCATGTTGCTCTGCCCTGAAACAGTTAACTGGCACTTTTGATATGTATAAACTCTCTAGTATTCGTTTTTCGTAGTTAAGCTAGTTATTAGAAGGATCATGCAAAAAAGCGCTAGAACCAGGACGAGTTTCTTTCCAGTTGATCTCGGGCTTGGATTAGGTGGAATAGGCATTCACCTAGTATGTAAAACGTTTTAAAGTGATCCTTGTGATTGAATAAAATATCATAGGACTTTGTTTTTTCCTTTCAGTTACTGTATACATATTAGTTAGTAGTCATTTTGAGTAAAACATATTCTTATAACTTAAACATCCTTACTAATATTATAAACGCGAATGTTTGTATGTATGTTTGTTACTCTTTCACGCAAGAACTACAGAATGGATTTTAATGAAACTTTACAATAATATAGCTTATACATCAGAATAACACATAGGCTATAATTTATAAAGATATTGTGTGAATTGTCAAGAAAGTAGGAAAAAAATCTGCCATCTGCAAGCTATTCTGGCGTGCGCTGCAAAAACTGTTAGAATTAAACGAAGTACTAATCCTGCGCAGACGAAGTCGCGGGCACCAGCTAGTTGTTGGATAAAGACCAAGTTCTGTTTTGTGCTGTCCGTGGGTACCCATTGAAAATCTTTAGTTTTGTATATTTCAAACGACATTTTCCCGAATCGAATAAACTAAACTCAAAACCCTGTCAGTAGTAGATATAAGACTTACTTCAACTTCTTACGCCAAAGATCTAATTTCATTAGCATTTCCAATTCCAATCTCCCGATTTAAATAGTTGAATTACCAATCACAAGTTCTTCGGACCGCAGTTGACTCCGAGTTTAAAAAAACGATCAATTAGATGAGCTGTCACTGGCAGATAGGGGAAGGGGAAAGTAAGGGAAGTTGGACAAAGATGACGAAGGAGACAGGGCGATTCTGATCATTGAGTATTGATTTCATTTTAAATTGTTTACAAGTTTTTGAGACGAACAAGATGCGCCAAGCGATGATATTATTTTAATAGAAATCTCTATCAAGAAAAAAGTTCACGAAGATGGAAAAAAATATTAAAATACTATCTGAACACTACTGAAAATACTACCTTCTATTTTCTTAGTATGCAAATTATGCATATGGTCCTGAAATAAATGACTAAACTTTTTTATTAACATTGTCATTCAACGTGGCAATGCCTTCAGTGTCTTGTGGACGCTGGCAGTAATCTGGATCAGTTGAGCTATCTATAGATCGATTAAACGGTCCTCAGATAGCTCAGCTGTTTCACGTGTATTTTATATTATTCTGTACATTTCTGTTATTGTTTAAAAGTGAATCCAATTTGATCCAATTTGATTAGCATGATATAATGTTTGAAGTCAGTTGGATGTCTTGCTGATTGGTCCTTTGGTGTCAATATCCGTTATCCATGTTGCAAAAATCTAGCCCCTTTAAACATTAAAGCCACAAAAAGCGCTTATCCATCATCAGCATTATCCAAATCAATTTGTCCACTACCAACCAACAAAGTAAAAGCTTGGGAATAAAAAGAAACAATTTACGAAATCCCTAATAGCTCCGATCACATTTACACCCCAATCCGTCTAATTGCACAAAACATCCCCACTTTATCACACAAACAAACATACAAACACAAAAGGCAGATTAGGGAAGATCCAGATCGTATTCGAGATAAAAATGAGTATTTTTGCTAAGTACAACATCGGCTTAAGATCGGTCGCCGATAAACGGCAGCTGTGTGTGGCGGCCCTTATTTGTGACGTCATTTGGGAGACAGTTTTTTACCACCTAGGTATTATGGTACCTATGTAAGAAATACTGCTCGAATTATATTTGTTTAGGTTGCTCGGGATAACAAATAGCTTGGGAGATGCTCTCAAAGATTTAAAGATGAAAACTGGAAAAAGATTATAAAAGAAGCGTAGGAACCCTTAATTTACTATTGTAAGATCATTCAAAAACTTCAGAAATGTCTTAATACCAGAGAACCAGAGAACCGCATTCATAAAAAGGTGACTGTAGACGTTCGATATTTTCTCACAGTACTTAAAAACTGCAAAATGCAAAAATGTATCTATTTAGAAACCTTGTGTGCTGATGCCCACTGAGACATCGCGGGACTCGAAGTCGGAAGGTCATAACAAAGACTTTGTACGATCTTTGAACTCCGCCATTAGAGTTAGTCGAAGTTACGAAGTTAGTTAGAGTTACCGGAGCCACCAATGCATCTATCTAAAACTATAATTCAGAGACAAAACTAAGCGTGAGCTTACGCTTCTGTGTATCATAGTTCAGTTCACTTTGACATTAGGAAGCGTGGGCTTTGATCGTCATTGATCTTAGCTTAAAATTACTAAAGATTATTGTTAGACTCGAAGTTACCCAATTACAAATTTAAGCGGTACAGAATTTGACCCAATTTTTCAAACAGTATAGAATAAAAGGTTAACAATATGCTTTATAAACGTTTAAGCACAACATAACACAACGCAACATTATTGTGTTACAAGCGGCCAGCAATTTATTCTGAGCCAATAGGATTAAATCTCTGGTACACTTCACCCACCTAATTGGTAACAAAAGACCGCCATTTTGGATTATAATTATTTGGAAATTCAAATATCGAATCGAATGTCTATTGTTGGCGGGATTTGATGAAAAAATATTGTATCCAAAAAGAAAAGTGAACACAAACATCGTTAGTTGTAAATTGTCCTCAGAAAAGTATATTTTTATAAATTGAGGACGGCAATGAGTCATCTCCATCTTAAAATGCAAGCTGTTATATTAACCGTATTTTACGCAACCTTCTCACCTTCTCTATATTCTCTTTTACTCATTACTAATGGTCGCCCACTGGTCAAAATTCGACCATTTTTTTTTATCATCAATAAACCTACTTTTGACCACGATCTCGCCTGATGTTAAGCGACGATGTGGCCGACGATAGGGCACGCAGGTCTAGAAGACACCTATTTACTCGAGACTTGACGAGACCTAAATTGTAGTTTTCAGGAAAGACAGACGACGGCAAAGCATTCCAATCCTTGGCTGTACGCATTATAAATGTGGAAGTAAAGCGCTTTGTTCGTAAGGGTAGTAGGTTGACAAGGTATGGATGGTATTGAGCGGTACGTCTGCTTGTCCTGTTGTGAAAAGGAGATCGTGAAATCAGATCACGTTATTCCTGGGCACATTCTCCGAAATGTATCCGATAAAAGATCGAAAGGCAAGCAACTTTACGACGGTGCTCGAGATTCCGGGCATAAGCAGATCGTTAATGTGCAGTAAAAACAGTGTGGCAGAGAGCACTTACCCTTGAGGTACCCCGGCATTAATTGCCAATCGATCAGACGAGCATCCGTCAACAACCACTCGAATGGATCTTTCCCTCAAGACGTCAGCAAGCTATGAGCAGAACTGAACTGGCAATCCGTAAGCTGGGAGCTTACCAATAAGGCTAGCGTGCCAGACTCTGTCAAAGGCCTTTGAGATGTCAAGTGAAACAGCTAATGCTTCACCATGTTTCTCTATGGCCTCACTCCAAATGTGCGTGACATACGCAAGAAGATCCCCAGTAGATCGCTTTCGGCGAAAACCATATTGTCGATCACTGAGGAGGTCGTTGTAATTAATAATTAAATGTATTTTTTATGCATAATTAAAAAAAATATTAGTTGAAGGAGAGCAGAATGTTCTGCTTCTCTATATAAACTATAAGTGTGCGAAATTTCATACTCCTCCGCGCAATTTTCGTAGAGGGTTACAAAGTTTTTGCTTCACGTATTAATATAAAGATAACGTTACACATTAATTTAACAAGCAAACTAAACGAATTTGTATACCTACGAGTATTTGCAGCATACTCAAAATAAGTGTCGCATCTCCCTCACTTATATTTCCATCTCACACATTAGGGTACACGTATAAGCTACTTATTGTATTTTTATAGTTATTTTGATCGCTCGCAGCCATTGTATGGATTATCTGACATGAATATAGAATGGGGTATTATGTATTGTGCGTCGATGTACACAGCTGATGTTGGAACAATGGTTAAATGTTTGCGAATCGCCGGTGGAGCTTTTGTTAACTTAAATTTTAATTTTGAAGTGATAACTTCTTATGGGAGGGTGAAACGCTTTGTTACGTAACGCGTTACGGCGCCAGTCTGTCTGGCTTCCCTTTCTCTTACGCATACGGCAGCGGTAGGCAGGCTCCTCCCCTCACTCTAACTCACAGCGCTAGTTAGATTAGTTAAGTTATCACTTCTGTCGGGCGTCCCCAGCCGCACATTTTTTTTTATTTTTCACATAATAATTTTTATTTGATTTTTCAGGTTAGGTGCTTAGCTTATCGTAGATATTTAGATCATGTTATTATTATTGTTATTTTCATTTATTCGCAATGTTTATAACCGCAATTCTGAGAGTGTTTAAAAAAGACTAACACATCGAGCAATCAAAATAAAGCAAAAATTAGTGCGATCAGCGCTTTGATGGGTGACCAATAGTAAAACATAAAAATGTACCTTCTTGCATAACATAAATAGGTGCTTCAAAGAGCTTGCTGTGATAAAAAAGTTTTCTAAGACAAACATCTTATTATTTACAGAAATAATTACAGAAATGTACAGAATAATATACAATAATATAAAATACACGTGATACAGTTGAGCTATCTAAGAACCGTTTAAAACTATCTATAGATAGCTCAACTGATCCAGATCACTGCCAGAGGGCAGCATTTCCAAGATACTGGCGGCATTGCCACGTTAAATAAAATTTAAATATTGTTGCCAATTAAATAAAGATGGCACAAAATTTTAACAAAACATTAGCTGATGTGTGATTATAAGATATTAATGAACTCTAAGCATCATTTCTTATTTATAAAATATATAAAATATACTCCTAAAAATATATATTATAACAATATAATTAATAAATAAATATTGGTTGACAAACACACACAGTAAGTAAATATTATTGATTTGAATTTACTGTTATAATTTCTAAGCAATTACAACCTCTATTTTGTACTAACAAAAGCCCAAATCCTAGTTTCCCAAAACATACCCCTAAGCTATAAATATGAGCAATAAATGCCACCACCAACAATACTAAATTAAAAGTAAACCCGCACATAAAAACTATAAAAAGTTCTGGGACAAATAGAAACTCTTTACACGCATCGAACTATAGACAATTGGACGCTATATATCATAGAGTTGACAAGAAAACACATTGCTGCCAACATGCAAAAAATGTTTTCGGCCCTACAGTTTCAACTTTGAACTCTGCGCCGTTCTAATAAAAGCGATGTCTATCCTACAAAATCAAAAAGTTATCGCGGTATGCACAATGCATTCCGCCCCGTCGTTTGAACCAACTTCAATCGGGTTGTGCGCGTAAATTATGGAAGCCTAAACAATGAGTAAAAAAGCTTCATTCGCTAATGGATTTTGTTCTTTAAAATTAATTTGGGGTACTCGACAAAACAGTAGTGTACGCACCCAATCAGATGCAACTCTAGGTTAGGGTTGCTACTCAAAAGTTACTCTTATTTTGTTTTTTTAATTCTGTATGTAGACTTCTCAATAATTTTACGAAGCCTGCCTGCTCGTATTATGCTGCCTGCTGTTACTTTTGCACAGTTTTTTTTCTCCGCCGAATTTTAACCCATAGGTAAAGGGAAATTATTAATGTTTTCTTGATTAAGCTAAAATACTTCAAAAAGATAAAAAGGAAAGGATATCTAGTTTCTTAGATTTCATGACATCAATACCTAATGATATCATTGAATCCAATAAATCTTTTAGTGTAGTCTCACGAGCGAAAACCCACTGTTGTCAATTGAAAACCCAAGAAAATAATGCAATATAAATCTTGAAGTAACGTTAGAATGAGGTAGCCCTGAATCGTTTTCTTATTAAAAGGGTGACAAAATTCAAATCTTCGGGCACCGAGGTAAGTGGCATTGTTTCTCAACCCTATCCTTTTACTTTTTAATTTATTAACGCAGGGTTGCCACTCGTAAAAATTACTTTTATTGTTTGTAACGACGTCTCAGCCTACGTGATAACAATATCTGTACAATAAATTCTGCTCAATGCGATGCTTTTGCTTATAACTAGTATTGAGTGAACTATGGTACAAAAGGTAATAATTTACGACAGGGGTCTCTGAAAGTGGTCGATGTGACTCCGCGTGTGGTTCGTAAGATTCAAAGTCAAGTATCTATTGTTACAATAAAGTTTATGTCCCGATAAAGGTTGAGACAAACGTAATACAATTAAAACTTGTTTTAATTGAACACTTGATTTACGGCAATGGGAATACTTTTCAGTGACATATTAAATGGTATTTAAACAATGACATGGTCGTATATATAGTTTTCTTAAGATGAGACTTATTGTTCTTATACGCGAATTCCACGCACAGTTTTAACTACGATTTCGACAAGGATAGTTGCTAGTGCCCTCAAAAATTTAGATTAGTTTAGGAGGCATTTTAATCAAGCCACAGGAACTCTTGATCGTAATGTTATTTAATCAGTGTTTTTTTCTATTTTGTTAACAAAAAACGTTAAACAAAATCATATCTTTTACATTCGGGTTTGTTCTAGTTCTCAAACTAACTTGTAATTGTATGCTGACAGTAGAATATAAATCTAACTAACTCTTTCAAACCAAACGCTACCCTTTCAGACAATCTATAACTTTCCGGTGTTGAATTGAAAGAACTTTGGCAAACTGAATTTGAGTTGGCATTCAGAGCGCGGTTGGAGAGGCATTATCGACTGGCAACACTCCGCCAAATGTTGATTCTATCAAAAATCTGCTTGAAGATTTCGTATTCACTGTAAGCAGGTCGAATTAGATGGTTGCTTTATTCGTTTTAACACTGCTTTTGGTTTCCTTGTATTAAACCAGTTATTTAACAGTTTAAATATAGTCTGTTTTGTGTTAATATGAACATTTTGACTACACGAGTATAACAATTGTAAACTTGTAAGACAGCAAATAACAGCAGCCCATCGCATTTTCAGAATTGTGCTAGGGGTGTTTGGTAGAAACATTGCGTGACCCAAGACCTGACTCCTATCTGGCCCAGCGTATTGACAGCGTCTTGTCCCTAGTGCTTTGGGGACGCTGCCTTCTAGCAGTGACTCCTGGTCACTATGAGGTGTTTTCGTATTCCTAATGACAAAAGCTGTCATTCGGCTGCAGTTTGATTCCAATCAAGCTTACGGAACTTAGCAGAATAACTCCCAGATCACTGCCAAATGAGATATCTATAGATAGTTTTAAACGGTCCTCAGATAGCTTCAGATAGGTTTAGATACATGTGTTTTATTATTATTGTACCTATATTATTCTGTACATTTTTGTAAGTGGATAAAATAATTGAATATCGAATGCAATGACTATAACATTCATCTACAAGTAACTAGGTAGTAGGTGCCCGTGGAAAGGTCAGAAAGTCACCAAAATAAAATGTTTTGCACGTAGTTCTGGGACAAACGTTTTGTAGCTTAGAACACATAGATTGTTATTTCCCTATTTTATTCTAGCAGATAATTATGGTTTCTTTGTAACTGTTCCTGTGTCACACTGCATAATTTGAAGCATGCATGAATTATTTATGAACTTCAAAAGAGAGCTGTAAGATTAAGTCTTTCTTCGTTATTGCCGATGCGAGTTGAGACCAAAAATTAAAATAAATAAGCATTAATAAAAGTAAAATCCAAAATTATGAACCAAGCCAGTTCAATATAGCATTGTCACCCTTCTTCCAACGATTTTCCCCCGAGACTTCCCACATTTTCAATTCGAATCGGCCGCTTTCGATTGTACGAAAACCTTAGTTCAAATAGGCATAATACCTGACCAGCATAACTTGAAACTAACAAAACCAATATCGCTATAGTCCACAGTCTTGTTATTGATAGATTCAGGGTTCAGGATTGAATGGTTCTCGTCCATTACAGTCGGGCTCGTAGTCGATATTTTATTCTTGCTTGTTAAATCACATTGAGGTTTTACCCAGAGGTTATTTGAATGTTGGGTATAATTCTAGCTTTATACGATTTCGGACGGTTACGAGTTTTTTATTTACATTGATATTGTTATGATTACATTAATAAGCTCTTGGGTTATGGGAAAAATTGTATTTTACCATTTTACCGTCAACTGAGACTTTCGGATCTTATTCTCGGGAGGTCGTGAAAGTTGTTTGTTGGAATAAAAACGTAACGTAAAATAGTAACGCAAGAAATAAATATATTAGAAATATAAAATGTTTATATAGTAGTAGTAAAATAATAATAACGTGCAATTGTAATAGTGACTTACAAAATCACAAGATCCTAATACTGAAAAAAATACAAATACCCATACAAGCACGATTAAAAAAAAATGCATCGTACAATGATCCCAATTGGTCAATAACACCAATGGCGGATCTAACGCACCTTGATGCTGCGCGCGCGCATCTATTGTCAAATAAATTGCAGGAGATTTATTATTAGGGGGACAGTACACACACCTGCTTAGTTACAATAGAAAAACCATTGATGCAATTTAGACATAGTATTTGATGAATGCTGATGTAGGCGGGAATATAAAGATCAATTGAAGTATTATAATATTAACATTCCCATGAATAAAGAAGCAAATAATTGTAGCGCTGTCCTTTAGTCTACATTTGGGTAGTATCCATAAAGTTAACACAATACAAATTAAGTAGAATTGTCCATCTTTCTTTATATTTGTTCATATGAATTAAATTAATTTGATAAAACCAGATTTCGTTTACTCAAGGATTTTGCTATTGTCCAATATATTTTCATTAATTTTGACCACAATGTAAAATTAGTGAAGAATCAGTTTCATCGGCAAAAACTTCCGTTGTCTTCCACCAACCCAAGTGAATAGTCCTTGTACTCCAATTGTTTCCTTGCAAATTCAACAGTAACCAGCCACTGTCGACCATACTGCTGAGTACGGTGACCAACAATACCATTCTTTATTCATATCACCCATTCTCCGCAGATTTCTTGCTAAATTCCCTACAAAACGCCCGCAGTCACCAAACGTGTGAAATTACACAACAATACGTGGTAATGATCCTTTACAGGCGAAAAAATAAAAATAAATACACAACTTAGTGGGACACTTCCTTTGTTAAACCTCCCACTGGATTTACAACCCTATTACAGTTTATTAAGCTACACTTTGTAAGGGTTATAGTATGGTTTTACGGCACGGTAACTGTGATTTCTAAACAAAACGATTGTGCAGCTTTGGATTTGTCTTCGGTTTTTATTATCAGGGGCATAAAGCTTATGTTTGAATCGCTTATAGATATAGACAGTTTCATAAAATTATACACCTTTACTTGTCATTACATTTTTTGATCCACAGGGGGCTTTCGATATTGTTTTCCAAATTTTTAGGATTCGCTTCATTGTATCAATTGTATTTTACAAAGCCAAACATTCAGTTAAGGTACTGTGTATTTGTACAAAGAATGACTTCTGCTTAGTTACACAGTTATCAGTTTTGTGGTGAAAGCTATGCGGATGTGGGGGTCGGCGCGGGACTAATTTTTGGTTACAAATTGTTCTTTATTTACACGTTTGTTTACTTGTTTTGTTTCTTAAATTTTCTCTTGAAATTAGATCATTATTTAAAAAATGCAAACATATTACATAAAATCTCTGATTTACTACAATCCAATGGTTTTCCTTGGTTTTATTTAGCGACACTTTTAAAATAAATTATACTTAGAAATTATTATTTTGTATATCGAACAATACGGACTCCCAAGGTCTCCCCTTTCGGAACTATATCTATTACAATATGTATGTAAAGTTTGCAGACATACGACTCAGATTAGCTTTACGATGGTGTTATGGTATAGAACACAATGCAGTAATGCATATTCCGTGTTGAAAGCACGCCAAGTTTAGAATATGCGTGTAAATGCATATTTTATGCGCAGGTTGCGTGGGTGTTGGTGTGTGAATTTGTTATAGGGTTGAAATACATTTTAATATTAAGTACTTCATATAAGTTACGTGTATTGTGTAGTAATGATACCAATATTTTAATTGGCGTAATGATGACAATAGATGATGACAGGACAGACTTTGACTGCTCGTCAAATTAATATTTAGTCAACTCAGATATTAAAATAAATCAAAATGTATCTATGTATTACATTCTACATTTTATAATAATAATTACCGAGAAAAAGTAACCGAAGTAGATTTGTAAGATCAGGCCCAGCCAAATCTAGGAAATCAAAAAATGAAATCGATGACTGGTAAAAGAACAAAACATTTAAAATAATACTCGATCAATGATCGATACAGTCACATATTCACGTTTGGATGCGCAGGCGTCGCATCGTCTGCTGCGTTCCAATGGAATGCGGTTCATATTATTCCGGTTCTAGGCAGCGATATCATTGTCATGTTATTTTTAAACGATCGATTATGTATATTTAATCTCAACATAAAAATAATTCTTTAGTAGAATGAAAGAAGCTAATAAAATATTTTTAACCTCAGGTTAGCAAAATCGATGGGCAAGTACATGCAAGATATTTTCATTATGTAGACTTGCGCATCGGTTTCAATAAATTTCAGTGCTGTGTTAGATAATAATCTTGATCTGAATTTCATGTGGAAGGATAAAATATTGACAAAACCTGCACTCAGAATAAAAGCGGCGATGAACTTTTATCTACTATCTTCTTTATCATGCCACTAGTTTATTCCTTGTCACCATTAAGGTCAGTAAGCTTGGGGTCTTAAGCTCCTTTGTGTGTGACCATATTGTTTTCTTTACAGTATCCATGTGTGCGCGGCGACGCGTCGTCTAGCCAGGCTCTGGAATGCGGTCCACCCGAGTCCCTACCGCCATTGGATAGAACCGAATGCTGCCTATGATGACCCCATTTGGATGAGAGAAAAAACGAAACAAAATGGATACATCTTGACTCTGGCAAGGAGGGTATGGACAATTGACTGTGACATAGCTGGGCTCGACTCCTGCGTTGGGACAAGAAATTGCGTTTTCTGGATGTCGTGATTTGTTTTAAAATCACGTTTTGGCTGTTTTTGCTATACTGTGGCGGGTGATGTGGGTGATGGAGTTAAGAGCTTTATATTAAGTAAAACAAGGTATCCCAAATAATTCGCAAGACGAACGCTTCCTCAACCAACATTTTCCGATCCATTAGTATTTTTCAAAATTAAGTCTACTATAAATAAATATAATATTTCCCTTCATTTTATAAAAAAAAAGAAAATTATGTAGGCTATGTAGGTATATAATGAACTCTGTGGCGCAGTGGGCCAAAGCCCGGCTTAGGCTCAAAAGGTTGCGGGTTCAATTCCCTCCGCGGGACAAATGTTTTTACAAGTATTTGTCTCGGGTCTGGGTGTTTCTATGTATAATATATATATTCAGTAAGCAGAGCTTGCTGCTTACTTTGGGGCCTGATCATGCTGTGTGAAATGTCCGGCATTATTATGTTTCCTTAGACACAATTTTTCAAAAATCCTCCCCGTACTGCTACAGTGCCGTATTGCTCGATCCCATCGTTCAGGTTTAACTTTATTGTTCAAATCGAAAATTGTTGTAATTGATTGTTGAAATTGTTGTAACCGTTAATTTTATCAATTAAACTTGGTTAGAAGTCTCTCAGCTTTTCTCAGCATAGTTGTCTTGATACTAAAGAAATTATAAACTTGAAACACCTTTGTACTTTGTATTTATATAAACTTTGTACAATAAGGTTAATTTCATCTGCTAAACATATTTAATATGAAAATGATCATTTAGCACATTTAATTGGAAAAAGTGTTGTAAAGGGTTGAAAAGGGGGATGAAAGGTTGTATGAAAGTATTGTCGTTTTCAGAACTAGAAGCATACAATTTTGGGCTGTTGATTCCTACTTATATTATAAATGTCAAAATAACTCTGTCGGTCTGTAACGTTTTCACGTCTAGAGCGATGAACCGATTTTGATGAATTTTAGTATAGAGATAGATGGGACCTTGGAGAAGGACATAGGCTACTTTTTATGTAGGTACTATGCACGCAAAGCCGCGGGCAGCAGCTAGTTATTTTATAAAAAGACACCCGTTTATATAAAATAACAAATTACGAACGACAGGATACTTTGTGACGTCATACTATAGACAATATAAACACTTGACTTTGGTAAAATGATTATGTATGACACATACTTTTAACGAAGCAGGAAAATTTATGAATTCGCAAGACGATCGCTTCCTCAACACACTTCTTTAAATCCATCGAGCCGCAGGCCATCTCCTAGTTGTCCAGTAGAGACCACACCTAAATTAAGATAATCTTGCTGCACCTGTCAAACATAACCTCAGTAATAAAGAGATCAATTTAAATAGAAAATCATGCGTTCTCATTCACGCCAGTAAATAACCTTCTTTGTAGCTGGTCACCGTCAATGGCTGCTTCAGCATGATCCCATGTTACGGCACTGAGCTGGTATCAGACGCGTAATATTTGTGTGCTTAACTGTTTTAATTTAGGGTTCAGCGGGTTTTCGGGAAAACACCCAAATAAATAAATGCTAATCAAAAGTCGAAAAATTTAAGGCTTCTCATATAATATAGATTAATTAGGTAAGTTCCATCTTGACGACCTGTGGTGCTGTGGGCCAAGGTCCGGCTGAAACGCAGAAGGTTGCGGGTTCGATTCCCGCGCGGGACTTATGTTTGTATGATCTGCAAGTATTTGTCTAGGGTCTGGGTGTTTCATGTTTAGTATGTATTTAGAAAAAATAATATTTAAGTTTAACATCAGACATGTGGTGTGGTACCCATAACACAAGCTCTGCTTACTTTGGGGCCAGTTGATGCTGTGTAAAATGTACGGCGTTGTTTATTTATTTATTTATATTATTATTTTGATAAGCATAATGTGTATGTCGTTTAGACTTGATTAATGATTTCTACTAGGACCCATAGTAAATATAGAACACTCACTCTTTACTGTTTTAAATTATAATAAAACTCCATGCTTGCTTCTTTACCAACAGAATAGGCTATGATCAGCCCACTCGCTTAAGACTCAAATAATAACATTATTATGTGAACATATATTTACCATCAATGCTCACAAATCATGAACAAAATCCAGACAAAATTCAACCTTATTTCCTTATAAGAAAGAATGAATACATTAATCGGAAGAGAAGTTGTGAGTTTGTATATTAGAGCACATTTTTAAAAGTCTTTGTCGCTTGATCACCGACTAAAGTATACAATGCATACTATTGGAGTATTCAACCTCTTTGGTTCTCCAAACCTCCTTCGAAGATGTCATAAGTAGTTATTTTTAACCGACTCAAAAAAGGAGGAGGTTCTCAATTCGATTGTAGTCATTATGTCTGGTACTTCATAACTCCGTCATTTATAAACCGATTCAAATATATGATATATGTGAAAGGTTATAAATATAAAGGCTTTCTGATTGGTCCCTTAATAATATCAACCAAATCCGTTTTTGTAGGTTGGTTTTTAAAACTAAATAGCTGGAAAAATATGTCATCCAAGTAAATGAAATTTCGTATTACGCTTTCCTGCGACTTTTCAGTAATGTTAACGAATTTTGAAAAATGATAAAGTACTATACGTACGTAGATACTTTTTAATCGGTTTCATTCAAAAAAAGACGAAGGTTCTTAATTCAATTCAATCTTAATTATTTTGATGGGCTCAAATTTATTTTAAGTCGGTTTTCTTTTAAGTTTTTAAAACGTAATTATATCTTTACTATTTGTATATAGAACAGTTCAAATTACGAGGAAGGTTAATTTAAAAAAATTCAACATGATATTTTCGTGCAAGTTGAAAACATTAAACCTAAACAAGCCTTAAAATCATGATGAACCTTTTATTCGGATCATCAACGTCAAAAGTGCCATAAAGGTGCGATAAACTGACAATAGAAAACCGTGTCACAAGAGTCATTCCATTGTTCCCAATAACTACAGTAAATTATTAAACAGTATGTGCATTAGGAATGTCTTCATCTGTCCCACCCTTGTAGCGCTAATGCCACCCCAGAAAAGGAGGATTGGCAGACACTCGAGGGAGTATCAAATGATTTTATTTGGATTAAAAAGTAATAGAAACAATCTGTTCGTTCTTTTTTTTATTTCTTTACCTATATTAGACAAGAACACTGATAATTTCAACATTTTAATAATGTTGAAATTATCAGTGATCTTGTCGTGTGTTGTAAAATAAACACTATTCTTTCATTTTCATTCTTAAAAAACGAAAATAAACCAATTATGATGCTCATCAATCATACGTATAATCAACAAATTATCGGTAAATTAATTGTCAGCGGTTTGATCGGCAAATTGGCTCATCAACCTTTTATTCGTTATAAAGAAAACATATAATAACTAAATAAATAGTGCCAGACATTTCACACAGCATCAGCTACCCTTAAATTAAGCAGAGCATGTGCTTTGCTTTACATGACTGATTATAATACATATGAATATATTACAAATACGAGTTCAATACTTACACATCATACATACATTGGTCTCGCGGCGGAAATCGAGCCTACAACCTTCTGCGTCGCAGGCGTGCCTTCGTTCACTGCGCCACTGAGATCCTAAAATTACAAAGAGAAATCCTTGTAGTTTGCTTTTGCTGTTCTGATTTTTCTCATATTAGATGTCCAGTTCTTGTTTCCTCATAAAACTGCAAATTTTCATTAAGCATTTCTACTGAATGTTATTTATTGTGGCTTTGTTCTGTAAACCGATTGTCATCCCGATAATATCGGTTCCACGACCTGCATTCATCGTTATGTGGACGACGCAAAATATTTACGAAAATCAAAGAGATATTTTTATTATATTACTTTACATTGGATTATTTATTTTAGGTGTACATATAACTGTTTTATTAATGCGGTAACGTTTGATCTTTGTTAAGGTGGAGTCTGCTGTACCCAGCATTGTACTGTACTGTACAGGATTTACTGTGTATGCTATGCTATAATGTCTAAAAATCGAAAAAGTGGTTCACTTGAGGGTTTTTTTAATAAACTAAGTACTTCCTACCTCATCACTTACATTTTTAACCTAATATATTTATAATAGCTGCCCTGTGGCAGTCGGCATCAGTTGAAGCCAATATAGATCGTTTTATGCGATCCTTAGATAGCTCAACTATTTTACATATATTTTATAGGTCCGGCTGAGACAAAGAAGATTACGGGTGCGATTCCTGCCGTGAGATAAATGTTTGTATGATCTGCAAGTATATGTCTTGGGTCTGGGTGTTTATATGTATGATATGTATGTATTTAGAAAAAAAAAGTATTTAAGTAGTATATCAGTCATTTGGTAGGTACCCATAACACAAGCTCTGCTTTGGGGCCAGATGATGCTGTGTGAAATGTCCGGTATAATTTATTATTATTATATTATTGTGTAATTTGTTTTTGAACATTTCTGTAAATAAATTATTTGGCAAAAAATAAGTTAATTATACTGGTGTACAATGCACACCACACCATCTATCCCCAAACTAAGCACAGCTTGTATTATGGTGACCAGATGACTGATAGAATACTTATATAATTTTTAAACGCATACTTATGATACTTTTTAACACCCAGACACAGATTAACACCATCATCACATCGCTCTAAAGACGTGTGTTAAATGGAATTCTTATAATTTCAAGCGCAATAAAATCATAACAGACAAATCGCTGCTTCAAAGCGGCTCCTTAACCGATACAGTTGATAAGAACAACGTTTAAGATTCACTTATTGTTCCCGATCGAAGCTTTTAAGATGATCCCGATAACGCGTCCTGATGTTGACAAAAGAGCTCGCGGCTGGACCACGCTTTATCATAATTCAAAGATCCCTAGAGTTATTGAAACGAAAAAGCCTTACGGGTAATTTGATCATCCTTAATTCTCGATTCGAACTGCACAATTAGTTTTCGTTGCCGCTCAGTTTTTAATATGCCTAAAAACCCTTTTTAACCGATACCAAGAAAGGAGGAGGTTCTTGAATTTTCTTTCGAAATGTCACCAAAGGCAACATCAGATATGACCTCTAATTGGCAGCAAAATTACTTACCAATTATAATTTTAATACGACATTCAGATCAGCTTGCTGTCTTAGTATAACACTGTGATTTTTGAGAGGAATAACATGTTTCAGCTTCTTCTTTTCGTGTCGATGGTTCAGTCGTTATATTATGGTCTTAGAATAGTAGGTGGCGATCTCAATCGCACTAACTGCGGCCGCGATAAAGCCTACCCTTGTGCAAGTATTTGGACAGAGAGTGCACACGAGTAGATGCGCCATAGATTGTGTTGGAGCAGCACAGACGCAGTGCGCCAAGTGTTTCAGCTCAATCGGCCAATTTATTGAGAAGTTTTGTTGAGTTAAAATGTTAATAATAATTCTGCAGAACCCTTTCCAGTTTAAGTAGAAGTTCTTCCTTACCCGCCACATCTTTGTCTTTGCCGCGACCCGATTGCCGCGTGACAGGCAGTAAATCACGAGATACAGTCATTTTTATGAATAATCATATTATGGACATCACTTGTGAATTATAAATAGGGTTTTGTCTTTCTGAATATAAGATTATTGTTATCAAGTATTATTAAATAGACCTTACAGCTGCTGCACTGATTTATATGTTACAGTATTCAATTTTAGCATTAATCAATTATATTTATTAGTTTTTAAGAAATTCGTGAACAGTGTAAAAAGTTCTGCCAAAAAGCCACAACTTTTTTTTACAAAATAATTATTATTTTAATATTTTTTTAATCAGTGTTTACCATTTCCATATGTTTTAGCAACTTCAAAAAAAGAGAATTCATCATGATACCTCATTTTATATTTTATAAAACTCGATTATCACTTTTGGTATAATAACTTTCACACGATACCTAAACTTCAGCAAACTTAATAAAATAAGATAATCTCTAGAAATCTGATTTCGGCAACAGCAAAACAGATACCAAAACCCATAAGTTACCGAACGTAACAAATCGATTATTGCTAACATTAAAATGACAACCCTTTTCACATGTTTTTTATGTTGGCAGCAAAAACAAACCGCACAACGCCCTTGAGTTCTAATAATCCTAAATTAAATATTCAAATATAGAATATGGAGACCGTAAAATTTACGAGATGGCCGTATCGATCTTTTTATGACAAGTGATTTTTATTGTAAACGTGCTTATTCTGAATTTATTTATTATTGTTATTAAAACCAGAATCTTATCAAACCGACTGAATAGATGGCACGATGCTAATTAAAATAAACCTAATTAAATAATGTATAACGAACGCATAGGTAAAACCTATTTAGATTATTAAAAACTAAAAAAATCTTTTAGTGTGACATTAGATGTTTCAAACCAGTGTGGTGAAAGGCTTAAAGTGCGCCTTAGAGGATCCATTCATGCACTTGGTACATTATAGAAATTAAATAAAATAAAAATGAAAGTAAGAGATCGAAATACTAAAATAAGTAGGTATTCATGATTTATAGTAATCTTACTAGAAATGAACAGAATAATATAAAATCCATGTGAAACGGTCTATTGATAGCTCAACTGATCCAGATCGCAGCCAGATAGCACCGTTTCCAAAACACTGGCGGCATTGCCACGTTAAACAATGCTAATACGCTGAGCCAGATAGGACCCAGTTTTTACTAGAAACGCTACTAACAAAGTCATCATTGATATGTTATCGATAACCACATTTCACTTTTAGTTGTTGCCGAATGTACAACCACAATTTGCGGTGGTTGAAAATTCTTGCCTTATTTCACAAACATCGTTATAAAACCAGAATAAGCACGTTATTTATACGTTTTACGGACAAAAGGAGTCACGGCACGCCTGGAATGTCCGACCTCTTCTGATTCCTTATGAACAATTAATTTTTATAGGCGACACAAATGTGCGGTTTTCTTCATCAGAATGGTGTTTGGTGGGTTTTTTACGGGTTTTGTATCACAAGAACTATCTTCTATATATCAACTAGTGGCACTGTGAGATGTAGACCTCACGAACATTTTTCGAAATAACTGAAATATAACATGTTTTACGTTGTCAACCACCATATCTCCGCCATTTTGAAAAATTTCCAAAAACTGAATCGACAAAAAAATCTAACCTAAAAAAATAGAACCTGCTCACAAAATTTCACAAGAATCGGTTGAGAAATGTGATCTTTAGAGGAGAAGATCCGGATAGACGCCGACCGGACGCAGTTCGGATGCCGTTCGGACAGACATACAAAAGCATTTTTGCCTAAGCTAATAGGAAGACACTCGCTCGCGCTTCGCGCTCGCTCGGTCATTTAGATTTTCATAGCGTTTCTGTTGCGGCTTCGTTAATAAGGAGCCCTAAGAATTCAAAGTACCTGGTTAGTGATACCCAGAAGTTTTATTATGAAAGTTGTAAACTTTTCCTTCATCGGACTCCACAACCGGGTTTCCTATTTCCTCAACAATACATTTACAACGTAAAATATTCGTGTTTCACAACTTTATGGCCGCTACTGTGTTATAAAACGTTCAGGTGTTGCGGACGGACGGACGGACGGCCTGTGATATATAGTGACCAATTAAACTTGTAGTCGATTCCTAATGACGGCTACTGGCGGTCCGCAGTAGGGCTAACAACTAATAGAGCGGGCATTTTTAAAAACATCGCAAAAAAACGTTCCGTTATAACTCACAGCACATATTAATCTGTGACCTCTGTTGCGCAGTGGACTAAGTTCCGGCTGAGACGCAGAAGGCTGCGGGTTCGATTCCCGCCGCGAGACAAATGTTTGTATGATCTGCAAGTATTTGTCTCTGGTTTGGGTGTTTCTATGTATACTATGTATTTATTTACATAAAAAAATGGTATGTAAGTAGTGTATCAGTAATTTGGTACCCATAACACAAGCTCTGCTTACTTTGGGGCCAGATGACGCTGTGTGAAATGTCCGGCTATATTTATTCAGAGTAAATAATCTGAGTTAGACAGAAATATTTCTGAAATAAGATTGACATTACGATTAATTATCTTAATATTTTAATAGAAACATGCACAAATTGACCATTAAAAACTAATCAGATGCATGTTTCGCTTTTGTGAAATTAAAAAGGCAATACTGTCAATGGGTGTCAAAAATATTCCTTTCTCTTGCCTCTGCTGCAAAAATTATTCCAACAACATTATTATAACAACAGGTGATTCAAAATGAAATCATCATTTTTTAACATAACAATACCTTAAAATATGATAAGTGCAGGTGTATCCAAAACAACTAGTGATGTAGGTCATATTTAGGTCCATTCTAATAGGAGATAGTCTTCATAAATCTACTTATCTTTGGACATTTTTACAGCGTCATAAAACGTTTTTAATTAAGGATCCAAATCACGATCATCGCGCCGCCTACAGTAAATTTATTGCTCTATGGATTCTCAAAGACACAACTTAGCTTTGTGAAATTAGATGTTTTCTCGTTGTGTTAGGGGTTATTTTTGATTGGATTGTTTAGAGTGGTATATTTTAATGTACGTTCGTTTGTACCAATTAGCACATAACGTCGTAACATCATACTTAGAGTGTAATTACTGGTTTTCTTCCTCTTTATTGTGGCCATTGTTGTTTTGGTCATTGAGTGATTGTTCGGACGGTTTCAAATTATTTTTTGAAAATAATGAGGTTTTGTATTCTCTTGAATTATTATAATGTTAGTGGTGTTAAAATATTGTGTTTTGTTATATGTTAATACTGAAAGGCAGTTTACAAATTGCTTACCATTATGTGGTTAACACTTAAGTTAAAATTGTTATGTTTCAGATGGCATCAAAAGGGCGTATGATAGAATGAAGCTACATGTTTTTTTAAGCTTTTTTTTCTTTTACCTAATAATACACTTAAAAGCATGACAACATAAAACAGTAACAAAACCTTGCCTTGTGATTGTATTGAATAAAATATTTGATTTTGACTTTATCACAGTTTTATAAATTAAAAAAAACTTTACTTCCTAATATTAAAATTTTTTTAACAGTACGTACAAGCAAAGTTGAAACACAAACAGCTCCCGGAATACCTTGTGATTATATTGAATAAAATTATTTGACATTGACTTTAACACAGTATAATCTATCTATATAATAAAAATCAATTTCTGTTCGTTAGTCTCGCTAAAACTTGAGAACGGCTGGTCTGATTTTTAGCTGATTTTGGTGTTGAAATGTTTGTCGTAGTCCAGGGACGGTTTAAACGGTGAGTAAATATGAAAAAAAGTAAATTTTTATTTATTGATTTATTGAGGCGGTACGAAGTTTGCCGCGTCAGCTAGTTACTAATAAAAAAAACTTTGCAAATTTGAAACACAATCAGCTCCCGGAATGCACCATGAGACAACTTTAGAAGCACAGGAGCGCAAGATAAAGACTCACAATGTCTTGTTACGAGATAACATCTGATTCCATCTCATTCGATTAACATTCCGACGGCTTCCGGAGTGACGTTCATGTCAAAATGCCATTTTTGTGCCAGCTTTGAAGATTAGAGAGCTCTGGCCTGGTTGCTGTCATTGTTTTAATTACCTATCTAAGTAAGAATTTATGTGACAATATTTAATCGATATACGTTTTTTTATTTTATGCTTAAAGCGGTATCTCAAAAGGAAAATAGGAACTCTTTTAGGATCACTTCGTTGTTCGTCTGTTTGTATTTATTTATTTGGAAATAAAAAACAATGAAACTAATAAACATACTTACGTTATAAAAACTAAAAAGAAACCGACTTTATTGAATAAAATTTGAGCCTATAATACATTCTTAGTGGAAAGTAGTTATATAGTATTTTGTAGTATATATAATATGGGTAGGCCAAATAAACGCAGCATTCCAATGAGACAGCGAGGTATAGAAGTACACGAATATATCATCGATGTATACAATTTTTAGATTTTAGTTGATTTTTCTGCTCGACCGATTTTGAAAAAATTTAAATGGGACCACCTGTGAAGACCCTGTGAAGAAGAAGAATGAGACCCTTTCATACAAAAAAATAATTTTTCAAATCGGTTCAGGTGTTTTCGAGTAATCGGTGAACATACATAAAAAAAAAAAGATTCCGACGTATTGAGTACCTCCTCCTTTTTTATGAAGTCCGTTAAAAATCAATAAAATATTACATCTACTAAGATTGCCACTAATAAGTAAAGCTTCAAAAATGCGAAGATTAAGTGGACACAGAGAAAAGGAAAAAGGTTTTTTTAAATAAATCAACTAATTTAAACATTGGACAAGTTACTTAAAGATAGAAGTTGTTCGCTGATGGAGTGTTTAAATTTGAAAAGAGAGAGGTCAAAATATGTAACAATTCTTCATTAAAAGTCATGGAACTGTTAATAAAAGTGTTTTAGGCTAATTCGTACGAATTATACTATGGGATACTATGGTTGGTAAGTGTAGTTCTTTATGTCAAGACCAAATACTAAGGCCTGTGGTTCCTTAAAGCTATAAAACTCAAAATGATGTATAAGTCAACGCAATTAAAAAATACTGTCAAAATACGGTTATTTCTGCCGAATATTTTGAATTCACCATTAATCCAAAACCTATGGGGTATAGGTTGATATGTAAACATGAATTTGGCAAGAAGCAAGGTCAAGCAAAAACATCAATTTGTATGTTTTTATTGTTATTACAAGCTTAGAAATAATAATCGATGCTTTCATAGTTTATAACGGTATAACTTGACTGGTTGATTATAGTAACTGATGGTAAAAGAACCATAATCCTGAAAAAGGTAGGTAAGTAGGTCGCAACTTACGTACTTGACCTTTTTTATTTATTAAAGCAGGGAAATGAGCGACTTGCAGACACCAACTGTTAGAAGATAGATATAAAAAATATAATACAATTATGTTACAGTAAATTATACTCGTGACCCGTTTCAAAGCTCTTGCCCTAAATTTTATGTTATATTGCACCAAAAATAAGTTGGCGCTTTTAAAAAATAAATAATAAAAATTAAGGTAGACCAGGTAGAGGTGCTATATTTGCGGTCAGAGTTGAAAAATTTCGCCACAACCTTAATTAATCAAATAAGGCCTATCGAATTAAATTGACTTGAGCCATAGATCAGATTTTTTGTATATTTACAACAATCAAGGTGTCATTATTAGGTGTCAATAAGATTTTACTATAAGCATCGGTTTTTGAAGTTTAAAATATGTCTATAATTAATGATGTTTAAGATAGAGTCTATCAGTATTTTTTGACTTAGGTATATAATATTTATCAAAATAAAAGAACTTATTTTTGTCATTTAGTTTCTAAAACTTTATTAACATATATACAGAGTAATCACTACATAACTCTACAAGTTAGATCAATATAATGTACTACAGTATTGTACACCTTAAAAAGGTCAAAAAAAAAATTCGCTATGATCGTATAATTAGGACCAGCATTGCACCCGTGCGAAACCGGGGCGGGTCGCTAGTATACTATAATATAAAATACATGTGAAACAGTTGAGCTATCTAAGGACCGCTAGATAGCTCATTTGATCCAGATCACTGCCAGAAAGCAGTGTCCCCAAAACACTGTTGGCATTGCTACTTACGCTTACGCTTAGGGATGCTATTATTTTGAATGTTTTTATTAATATCTATAATTTCTCATAAATAACTCAATTAAAAGTGTAATACATCTTCTACTATATTATCACCATTAGAGGTGGTATTTTTTCTTCAAAATTAAAAGAGTTTAAACTGACTTCTCGTCAAACAAAAAAGAGTTTTTAAAAGCGATTCATAAATGAGTTCTGAGGTCTCAAATAAAAAAAAACTATTGAGAACCTCTTTTTTTGAAGTCGGTTTAAAACCAGTGCTAAAAGACGATGCTATCTGCGATGAGAGATGAATGTCCCGCTGTGCCATCAGAACGATAATAAAGTTATGATTTACTAAAATACCTAATTCAAACTCATTCATACCCGCTGTAGCCATGTGTCATGTGAGAATGTGAAGGATTTGCGGCAAAATACCTCTTGGAAGGATAAAGATTACTTAGGTCAAAGTCTGAAACACTTACGTTAATCTAAAAATAAAAAAAACGTGTGCGTCTCGGGACACCTGACAGAAGTGATAACTTAAACTAAGCTAACTAGCGCTAGGGTTAGAGTGAGAGAGGAAGAGCCTGCCTACCGCTGCCGTATGCGTGACTGGCGCCGTAACGCGTTGCGTAACGAAGCGGTATTCCCTCCCATAAGAAGTTTAACTTCAATAAAACATAATTATTGATGGACGATCCACACGAAACCGTCTCACCTAACTACGAGTAACCTATAATATGGACACTAAGGCCATTTCAGTTAATGAATAACACTGTAGGGTCTGCATCAAATTAAAATTAATTGGTGCGACTTTAGTTATGTTAGATAACTCACTGTTAGTTGACGAAAATACCAACTGTCGATTGTAATTTTGTACCTACAAGGTAGTATGGAAATTTATATACAGTACTGAGATTATAATAAGATGCCTCGGCAATGTTCGTGTTTCCGAGTTGTAGGTACAATTATGCAGCCAACGGCCGGATAAATAAATAAATATATTGGTAATTAATAAAAATATTGGTGACATCTGTGGCCTAATGGGCTAAATTCCCCGGCCGAGACGTAGAAGGTTGCGGGTACAATTCCCGCCGCGGAACAATTGTTTGTATGATCTGCAAGTATTTGTCTCTGGTCTGTAACAAATACTTGATGTATTTACATTAAATAAATATATATTTAATATATCAGTCATGTGGTACCCATAACTCAAGCTCTCTTACTTTGGGGCCAGATGATGCTGTATAAAATGTCCGGGATTATTTTATTATTGATAGACAATGCACACAACACCATCTATCAAACTAAGCATAGCTTGTATTATTGTGACCAGATGACTGATAAAATACTTATATATATATAAATACATACTAATGATACGTTATAAGCACTCAGTCATAAAACAAAAATTTGAGATCATCATACAAATGTTTTTCTGGGATGAAATAGAACCCTCAACCTACAACACAGAAGGCAGAGCTACTACTTACTGAACTGTGAGGGCGGATATAAATAAGGTAACATATAATAAAGGTAACAGATACTAGGTTGAAAGCCATTTTTATGTTTTACTAGCCGTTGTAGTACTCGCTAAGATACAATCTACTCGATGTCCTTACTAAATTGTATCTAGATCCGTTCTGCCGTTTAGCCATAGAGGGATAAACGTAACAAACTAATAAAAATACATTCAAGTTTATTATATGTGGATATCTATGTATTTTACGTATGGGTATAAAAAATAGCCATGTTATTTTGAGTTCCACCTGGCACCGCGGCTGGTCACAAGTCGAGGAGCTACCGTATCTCACATGACGTCATCGCAATCCGCAGGCAGAGAAATAAAACTTTCCGAGCCTGGCAGGACTTGTAAGATATATTTTTGATATTAAATTGTATAAAGCCGAGTTCATACTAGCATAAAATTTGCAAAAAAAATTAATACCTAAGTCTATTAAATAAATTTAACTGAAATTAGATTATGTACATACTATTATTTAAGTTAAATTAATACTATTATGGTTCTCGAGTTCAAAATTTTGAACAATAATACCTAACATATATCTTGTGCAGCCAGTCTCATCCCACTGCTGGGCATAAGCCTCTGTGCCATCCACCTCGGTCTTACGATAATCTAACCCATGTACTACTTTAACTATGTCGACCCATTTTACCGGCGGATGACCTGTTCCTTCTACCTTCTCTGGGTCACACTACACTAAACCATTCTATATACTTAAAAAAAAAAATATCCTATGAACAAATTCCGTTAAACATTAATAATGCCATTTTACACAACATCACATCAACAGCACCAAAGTAAGCAAAGCTTGTGTTATGGGTTTGCATTTTTTTATTTTTGTAAATACATACATATTATACATAGAAACACCCAGCCCCTAGACAAATACTAGCAGATCATACAAACATTTGTCCCGCCGCGGAAATCGAACCCGCAACTTTTGCGTCTTCGTCGAAATATTGCCCACTGCGCCAGAGAGGTTGTCAAAATTAAACAGAAATACAGAAAGACAGCGTTGTTATAATAACAGGAAATTCAAAACACAAATCTTGAATGTTCCTTAGACGCATTGCCGATATTCATTTTTTAATCCGACACCTATTTTCATTCATAATTTGTAATCATTTTACAAGCTAAAAGGTCAGTATACATCGTCCTTAAGGCCGAAGCACACGCGCAGCGGGGCGTCTCTAGCCACCACAATCGCATAAATTCGACATTTGTCACGGTATTAACACTCGAAAAAGGGTTTTTATCATGTCGCCCTCGTATCCGGTAATCGGACCGAATTCATATGAATATTTCTGCTTTAAAAAGCGTTGGAAACCTTTGTTGTTTGCCGTGACGGGACCCATAATACCGTCTGCTTTGTTAAGGTAGCTGATTTTTACTTTAAGATATTCTTTAATACGAAGACAGAAATAATGAAAATGGTCTCGCTAAAATATACCAGACGTTTTTTGATATGTTGATTTTAGCATTTGAACACGTCGTTATTCGTCAAAACATCTATTCTCAATGGTCTTAATAATATACAACAACACAAATCAATGATTTATAGAAACTGCGTAAACTATTAGCGACCATCTGCACAACAAAACTAATCAAATTTCCACGCGAGCAAACACAAAACATAACGCTGTTACATTATCTTTCGAACAAAGCAATAAAAATGTGAATGTAGTAAAATGATCGAAAAAACTGACGATCGAGTAAAGAATGATTGTTGTGCAAACTCGCGATTCGATCCGGTTAAATGGGCCGAACTTAAACGATGCCGATTTCGAACAGGGGCATTCGAACTAGCGCATGTGAACCATGCTTAATGATTTAGAACTAACACTACATTTCGAATATCGCATTAAAATAGTCTCTATTATAACCAACACACAATTCAATTTAGTGATCTTTAGGAATATAATTGAACCGTTTTTAGGAGTGTTTGAGATTTTGAAAACCATATTTTGTATTTTTTTCCGCCGACTTTGATCCATTTCTTTGCGCAAAACGACTCATGCGCAGCACAAGTGGGGAAGTTATCGAGGATTATAATAGTCTTAGGATATGATATGATATTTCCGTTTTGGGATATTGGCGGTATCTTTTATTGTAGTTACTTAATGATTTATTTCCTATTTATTATTAGTAATACCTGTATCTTTATGCGGCGTTTCTTTCATCTCTTAAGCTTATAATGCTGACGATCATCAAAATTATAATAATACTTATTATATTTTTGATGTTGCTTCATCTTGCTTGTTACCCACAATATTAATTTTCTAACAAAGGATTGCTATGTCTGTAGTACGGCTTCGCACGCGTGTTTATTTACGACATCACATCAGAAACCACTAAAATTATCAGTGTTTCTCTGCTATATTATGCATTTATAATACATATAAACCTTCCGCTTGAATCACTCTATCTTTTATAATAAACCGCATCAAAATCCATTTCGTAGTTTTAAAGATTTAAGTATACAAAGGGATAGACAGACAGCGGGAAGCGACTTCGTTTTATACTATGTAGTGATATACATATGTATCAGAACAATTTTTTTTTAATGTATTGGACCTACAAAGTAAGTATGTAAATAGGTAAATAGGTACCCTTACATCGACTATATTGTCACTCCTCATAATATTTAAAAACTTGGTTTAATCAAACGATAGCCGCACAGTCATAGAACATTATGTAGCCGACAAATAAAAACAAAAAGGTACTAAACAGACATTAAAAAACTTCATTGAGCATGCCTCGCTATGAGCAACTCCATCTTTCTAAAACATCGCTATTTTAAATCAAAAATCACAGAAAAATAACCTCTATTCTAACATATATACGTTATCATATAAAAACTGTTCAGTTACCAACATAAGTTATTTTATTTTGTCAAAAAGCGGCAACACCAGGCCGTACACCTGTTAAGAGAGCGCATCTCAAAAATCCTTTACATATTTTTGTAACGCATTCTTCCAAACACATTCTTTGTGTTTATTTAGAAAATGATTTTGTGAGGGGAGTATGAATAACAGAGGCTTGATTAAAATGATGCAGCGCTTTTGATAATGGCTTGCCAAGGAGCTACCGAGCGCAAGACTTGAAAGATAGTTTATTCTTTCACTGATTTCTTTATTGTGACGACGATGATAGTGCGTAAAGTTTTGTAAAATATGTCCAAAGGGTGAAAACGAAACTCTAAATATGTGCCCGCGACTTCGTCTGCGCAGGATTAGTACCTACTTCGTGTAATTCTAAGGGTTTGTGCAGCGCACTCCAGAATAGCTCGCAGATGGCAGATTTTTTTCCTACTTACGTGACACTTATCTTTATATTTAGGACAATACACACAATATCTTTATAAATTATAGCATGTGTTATTCTGATGTATAAGCTATATTATTGTAAAGTTTCATTAAAATCCATTTAGTAGTTTTTGCGTGAAAGAGTAACAAACATCATACAAAATTTCGCATTTATAATATTATTATAATAGGATTCAATATATTATTATAATATCATAAATTCGAAAGTCTGTTTGTTTGCGGCGTTTTCACGACTAAACAGCTGAACGGATTTGATGAATTTTGTTTAGGAGATAGATTGTTTCATGCGCAAGTATCTAGAAGGCTACTTTTTGTACTACGAGTGCATGAAGCTTTACAAAGACAATTTCAAATTTCATAGTACTATCTATAAAGGTATGTCAATGTCATGTCATAGTTTATAAATGAATAAAAACCTTATTATTAAAATACAAAAATTGTTCAACGCTCATATACTGTTTTTTTTTCTTACGTTATTTCCGGTTTTATTCGTGATTTTAGTGTATTTTTTGAAATAGAGCTAGAGTTATTGACTCTGGTGTAAACATTGGGTAAAAAGCTTTATTTTTCGAGCAAAAATAATCCGTATTTCATTTCATATTATTTCATACGATAAGACACCATTTTATATGACAAATACACAATAAAATACACAATAACAAATGACGAATTACATAAGATACGACTTTATGACATATTAACTATAAACAATAAAAACAATTGACATTGACAAAATTGACATTGTTATGACACATGCCATTTACAAAAAAAGAAAAGTGTGTCTATTCAATACGAAACGAGTTGAGCTTATCCTATTCGGACAGACCAGACATGGCGACGCCGAGGGGATTTGAAACATAGATATTGTATATAGAAAATGAACAGTAGTCTATAATAGATACTACATTTTCGATTGAAACTAGTAGAACTCAAATATTTCTAGTACTCTATGTCTTCATCAGAATACTTCTCTGATGATGACAGAGACCATTAATTTGGAGTAGAACTTTGAAATGTTCTGATACCTCAGGAAACCTTATCATTAAAATTCTTCTCTAACCTTATTTTGAATATTCCACCTATTATTTATTATCAGTCCACACTGTCCCACTGCTGGGCAAAGGCCTCTCCCCATTCTCTCCATTCATCCCAATCCTGCGCTAAGACTGTCCAGTCGGCGCGGAATTTGACGACCTCGTCCCTCCACCTGGTTCGCGGTCTGCCGCGACGTCGTCGTACCGTATCAGGGCACCACTCAGTGGTCAGTTTGGCCCACTGTTCTCCCGACATGCGGCAGACATGAACAGCCCAGTCCCATTTGAGCTTGGTGGCTTTTGTCGCTATATCCGCGATCTGTGTTCTTGAGCGCAGAATATTCCACCTAATAAGCGTTAATCACGAAACAAACTCTCTGACACAGCTTTAAAATACTCAAGTCGAATGCGCCAAAAGGCATTTTTGGTGGTAGAACAAAGAATTTTCGTGCATAAGACGTGTACTCGAGTACCAAGATTACGGAGTGACAGCAAATATTATGCCGTTTTTTCGATGGCTTATCTGCAGGTTTAGAACCATGCTACTTCTAATACCTCATGAACGGCACACACACATGAATGCCGAGAATGATATCAAAGCTTGTTAATTCTTCTTTTGATCTATTTATCTCCCAAAACCAGAGATTATATTGATCCGTATTTGATTGATCTTTATAGAACATTGAACTCCACAAACAATTAATAAAAATAGGCGAATAAAACAAACTATTACCGGTCCAAATTCACCCAGAGTCAAAATCACACCGTCATCCACCTATACGGAGAAGAAAAACGTTTCAAATTAAAATACCAAACAGTTTTGTAATAATTACAAGCTGTGAATCCGAACAACTAATTTTGAGGTCGACAATTTATCTAACACTTTAAACTTTGAATAAAACCAACATACCCACCACAGTTTCAAAGCTTAAACACAAGCAAGTAAGGTTTAAACTTGGTTGATGGAAATGCAAGGTTATGTTTGCAAGCCACTGAAGAAGTCAATTTTTTCTCTCAAAAGTAAGACCATTAAACTATAATGAGTGGTCTAAGAAGTGCTTTGTGGTACCACGTGCCACTCGAACGTACAAGTAACTACCGTTTCAGTACAAAAGTTGAAAATAATTGTACAATTAATGTCCATTGTGGACGTAATGGCACTTGAAACAGTATAAATTGGAAGTCGAGTTTTGAGAATGTAGAGACGTTGGCGTATTAGATGACTGTACAATAATGCAGTTTTGGATTTAATTGGTCGTACCTACGCCTTTGGTAGAGAGCCTGGGGGAGATGCAGTTCTTGTTTTCAATTAGAAAAACCGATAATGAGATATCAATTTATTGTTTTTCTCATAGACCTCAGTGTATTAACTTAGACCAAACATGGGAGAGTTAGAGAAAGGCCAGGAGTAGTCGAAACTGACGCGCCTGTATAAGGAATGTGAGGTATGTGAAGCAAAAGGTATGTCAGGGTCGTAGGAAACGAAAATCCATACTCTTTGCCTACCCCATTTCAAAACAGGCATGATTCTCTTAACCACACTTGCACGATTGCGTTCAATTTTAATCTATATCTTTTGAAACTATCGTAATTTGGAAAAATGTAATGTTTATTTACAAAAATAGTTACAGAAATGTGCAGAATAATATGCAATGATATAAAATACATGTGAAACAGTTGAGCTATGTAAGGACGGTTTTAGACGATCTATAGATAGCTCAACTGATCCAGATCACTGCCAGAGGGCAGCGTTTTCAAGACACTGGCGGCGTTGCCACGTTGAATGGCAATGCTAATACGCTGAGCTAGATAGGAGTCAGCTCTTGGGTCACGCAATGTATCTACCAGATGCCGCGCCGTGATATAATTTTGAAAACGCGGTGGGTTCTTGCTCACCACAGTCAATTATTTGGGAAATAATTTGATATTTACTATGATGTGTGAGTTTTACTGCTGCTCGATATTTAGGTATACCTAGTTACATGCGCCATGATAACGAGATAGACTCAGTGCACGAATATCATATTTTACCATGGTATATATCCCGTTTTTAGGGAAAATTATAATTAAAATATAAGTGTACTACTGCTTCTATTTATAATTAAGAGAGATGTAGAAGCAAACCTTGCTCATCATAATACGACCTCTGTTGCGCAGTTGGCTAAGACCCGGCTGAGACGCAGATGGTTGCGGGTTCGATTCGCGCCGCGGGACAAATGTTTGTACGATCTGCAAGTATTTGTCTCGGGTCCGGGTGTTTCTATGTATAATATTACAAAAAAAAGTATATAAGTAGTATATCAGTCAGAGCTTGTGTTATGGGTACCCATAAGACAAGCTCTGCTTACTTTGGGGCCAGATGATGTTGTGTGAAATGTCCGGGATTATTATTATTATTAATAGAATGCTGAAGTATCGGGAAAAAGTAATCCTCATAAATCATGTTAAATATCCCATTTAGAGTAAAAATATAGAGCACTGGTGGTCAAGAAGTGTTGGCCCCGCCTTCCGATCGTAATGTCGTGGGTTCGAATGAAATTTGGTAAGATGATACATAGATTCTTGAGACAAAGGCTATTTTTCTATGTAGGTACCAAGCATGCAAAACCATGGGCCAGTAAAAAATAAAATTATGTTGTTTATACTAAAACTTCTTTCCTATATCTCCAAAAGGTCCTAGATATACATTAAAGTCCTTATTACACGTATATTTCTTATCTCAAATTCGAATTAAAATCCTATTCAGACACAACTGGTATCTCACCACAATTGGGTAAGACAAGAGACGCTAATTCTATGAAAGCAAAGGGTGATGCACAATAGATAAATAATAACAAAACACTATAAAAAATCAGACAATACTCAACCTTATTCCAATGTGGAATGGATAACAGATACTAAATTACTTCAACTGTTTAGAGATATCGGATAGGTTAATTTTTCCAGTCTAATGCCTCTACTGAATGGTTCAGTTTCAATGTGGGGTGTTGTGTATGAGATTTCACACGTTGCTTAGATTCCTCCATATTTGTAGCCACCCAAGCACACCTATTTTGATTTATCTAAATTCTACTGTTTAATAAATGGCGACCACTATACAACCGTTTATAATGACGATACGGCAGTTTTTTGGTTTAAGAGTGAACTAGTCGATTTTCTTTTCATACAAACGTGGAAGGATGATCACTACACCAAAAGATGTTCGATAACCAAAATTAAAGGTGCAATCAATATGTCTTGTCATAATCTATGCTTGTATAGCAATAGAATCATAAAAAATATGGATTTGAAAATTATATACCTAAAAAACGTATTTTAACACCGGTTTTAGCACATCATTGGGCGTAAATAAATAACATTCAGAATACGCGAACTCCAAAATGATTCTGATACAAGCATAGTTTTTTTACACTAGAGCTCAAATAACTTTATTTTGAATAGATACATGCACTAGTTTTGTCATGAGAACCCTTGAGCCATAAGTCTGTTCATGATTTTTACGCGATCGTTTTAAGTAGAAATAATGGTCAAGTCTGATTATATGACTCGTAATTATAATCATACATCTCCTTACTGCTCATAAGTATCCTACGTGCACGTCTACCCGTTTCTCACTCTGCTATGTGTATAGATTGCATACTGCACCTGCATAACTGCACCCATTGTCGTGTTTATGTCACTGACTAGTGTATCCTTAAACTTTTTGAGTTGCATCTTGTCATATCTTGTGCATTTCTATTAAGCATTGTAGGCTAAATCTGGCTTTCAAAAGTATCCAATCCTTGGATAACAAGACATCAATTTCTTACTCGCGAGATTAAACAAAAATTACATTTGGGAATAAAAAGACTAAACCGACAATTATTCCTCCGAGCAGAGATAAATGCGGAAAGAAAGTTTGATAATAATCATTAATAGAATTGAATAATAATAATAATAAAACATTTATTTTGCGCCACATAAATTTAAACTTAAGTTATAAAGTAAATATTAATAAGCGACAGCAAAAAAGGACACCACTAAGCAAAATTTCATAAAACATATTAATTGCAATAAATAAATAAATATAGGTGGACAATGCACACAACACCATGTAGCCCCAAACTAAGCATAGCTTGTATTATGGTGACTAAATTACTGATATAATACTTATATATTTTTTAATACATACTTATGATACTTTATAACACCCAGACACAGAACAAACACCTATGTTCAGCACACAAATGTTTATCCTGGGAAGGAATCGAACTCCCAACCTACAGCGCAGAAGAGCTACTACCAACTGAGCAGACAGGCCTGTCAATAGATAAAATACATAAACATAACTAATGATATATAACTACATAAACAACTTACTTTTTATTCTCTCTACCTTGCAGGTTTGCAGGTAGAAAATGTTACTAGCATTAAGCCCATCTATAGTACATCGGTATAAATTTGTTTGTGCAATAAAATAAGCATATTATTATGAATGTTTTGTTCTATTCCGTCCCAGAACAATCATTTGTATGATAAATGTGGGTGTTTAACCTGTTTTTGAGTGTTACAAAGTATCATAAGTGTGTATTTAAAAATATTTAAGTATTCTATCAGTCATCTGGTCATTATAGTAAAAGCTAAGTTTGGGGCTAGATGGCGCTATGTGCATTTTCCACCTTTATTTATGACTGGGTACCCGTATTATAAAGAGTGTTCCAGAACATAAATAACGTGATATTCTGCTTCAACATCTTTGCTCTGTGTTATATTAAAGAACACAATTTACTCAGCCATAATTGGTGTGTTGATATAACAGAGGCCATTCACAAACCCACAGAAGCCGAAAAGAGATTTTGAACAAATAATAGAATTTCCAGTCCGTACAAAGCTCAAGTGGACCGACCAGTCCGAGGTTTAAACTCTGTTTAATAAGAGTATAGTTGTAAGGTAATATCTATACCAATGATATTAAGATACAAAATGCAGTGATATACGATTCTTTTTTAATAAAACAAACTCTACCGGGCTCTGTCACTCCATATAAAATGATTTCAGTCTATGTAATTTCTATAAAATCACGAAAATTCTGGTGCGTATTTTCGATTGTTCTATTTACGTCCCTGATAAGCATTGTTGGTGAGATAGGTCGACATTATAGTCAAAGTCGCGGGCCGCAGGCCTATGACAGCATAAAATAAGGAAAAGCCATACATTGGGTGAGGTCAGCCGTAGACAATGACGGAGAACCTCATTGAACCCTATCTTCGGGTCTTTCCAGCTGATGAAATTGGTGTGAAACTCAATTTTTTTAAACTTTTATATATTCCATGCTTACACGTAGTGACTCCATATTCTGTGGTATCTGGAAGAAATCAAATATTATCACGCACTGCCATGGCTGACAATGGATGGCGAGTTTGGTTACGGTGGTAAACTTCTCTTGTTTTTATTGTGCGGTGGACGGTGTATTTGCCACTGGACAATGCCTGATGGCAGATCAATAACAATAGCAGTGAAAAACAATTTCACTAAAAGGTATTTTTAGAAAGTAAAAATTCGTCGCAAGAAATAAGTGCTTATCCGCTGCCCTCTGGCAGTGATCTGGATCAGTTGAGCTATCTATAGATCGTGTTAAACGGTCCTTAGATAGCTCAACTGTTTCACGTGTATTTTATATTATTTTGTACATTTCTATAATAATTTCTGTAAATAAATAAATTTACTAGTGCTTATCTACATTTCAGTTGAAGCGAACTCATTATTTTGTTAAACATACTCTTAGATTGGTATGGTTAATTTGTGGTGAATTCTTAGTTTCATCTTCGTGCCTGGTCCCATAAACACCGCGGTCCATAGCCTTGTTTGAACCAATTACTTAATTCGACCCAGCACGCTCAGATCAGCATCTGCGCACAAAGCGACTCGCAACAGACAAGAAAATTGTTCGCTCACGGCAACGTTCGTTAGCGTACCCACTGAGACAATTCCAGTTTCGCGAATTCCGACGGGCACAATACTCATCTCACAATCCGTCCTCCAACAATAGTCGTATTGTTGTAAAATAGCCAATAGGTACGAAAATGACGGGTTGCCAGCGAGCTTTGTACCAGCCGAACTTTCAGCCATTATAACCGATTCTTTGTTCGCAATATCCTCAGGGAATCATCACAATGCCACCGTGAAACGTATTTATAAATGATATGAATGGATAATATGAGTGTATTGTGGGCTATTGTCAGGAAGCCTTGAGTTTGCACAATTGCGAGATTAGACAACTGGGTCCCAAGGATCCCAGATGGCAACTGACCCCTTTTAGGACCTAAGATGACAAAGGTACGAATACGTTAACACTAAACGTGTTATGACGAAATTGTAAAGCATTAAAAATGGCATTGTTGAGAGTCCTTGAGAATTTTGGGACTTAACAATACTTATGAATTCATGGTGGAGACAGAACATGATTTGCTCCAGCATTCTTGACCTCAATTATGACATGTGTCTGTTACAATAAGAAAAATACGTTTAGGAAGTTGGGGTAAGACGACCTTGAGTTACAGCAACAATAACGATGAAGATCCTATTCAAACGTGTCATAAATTACTTAGTGACTGTAAAATTACAAACCCACATTGTTGAAACTAAATACAGAAGACGGATACAAAAGTATCAACGTCAAAAACAAAGTCTAAAAACGTGGTTTAACTAAAATGCCACGGGCACAGTGTGCCGCCATTGTTCACGGTATAGAATAAAAGAAGAAAGAATAAAAGATAAAAGGAAGGAAAAAAGATTGTGTCGTTTCTGTGTTTGAACAATGCGCGCTGTCACCGGCATGCCATTGCCATCGCCATGTTGGATTCTGGCGCGTGAGTTCGCCGCCTACAAGAACACAGTTGAATTTATAATTTGTTGAAATAATTCATCGTTAATAAGAATTTCTTAATGTATTCTTTGTAATAAACGTGGAACTGTTTTAATCATCTTCGACGATAGACCAGCATATTTTTTTCGAGTTTAGTAAATTGATCCAAGATAATTAAAGGATTTGATTTTGCGGGACCTACTCATTTATTCACTATTTAATGAGAAAAACTCGGCCACTCTGTAGATATTATAACTCTGTAGGTATAACTACCGTAGATAGGTAACCGGTAAATGTTCCAATACAATTCAATAACTCACAAAATCAATTTGCAAAGACTTAGCTTCAGCAACCGTTAGAGTCAACATACCCGTGAATTGTTTAGCATTGTAGCTTGAAAGAGTCAATTCATCCTGTATCAATCTCAAAGATTACATTTGAAATCAATCAGATTTCTATTAGAAGTGTAACCTCCGCACTGAATGTATAAATTCAATCCCACAGTGGCTCTCAAACCTAAAATAACAACTTTCATTGTACAGCCATATTGGATTCTAAGATTGCGTGCGCAATCCATTATTCTTTTTTCAAATATTTCTTTTTTTACGAGACAAGGAGATTTGATACGTTGACGGATTTATTGAAAGAGTTTTTTCAATGACACCTGAAGATGGTATCCTTTTTGGGCTTAAACCTACACTCAGTTAGATTTCTTTTGTCACCGCTTTTTTGTCTTTGCAGGGTTTCAACTGCGGGTGAATCAGTTTGTACAGACGTAGTTATAAAATCATTAACATTTTGTAATATGCACATTATAATGATTTAAAATTCCCAGCAAAAAGTATTGTGACATTATTACAAAGCTCCTCATAACCTATAATTTAGTGGAATAACTCATTTAGCATTAAATATTAACACCCATCTCTTAAAAAACTTAGCTACGCCTATTTTTCTCATGACTTGCCTCATTGTAATGTACTTAACTTCAACCATGCTCTACCTTGTCTCCAATCTTCACAGCGTGATGGTACAACCCACACGGGCCAACGTCACAGTCGGACCGTAGAGTATACAGTACTCTAGGAGGGTAGTTCAAGAAATAGGGGTTGAAGATTCCCCGCGGCGAAGTCAAGAACCATATTGTTGTATGTTATTAGTTGTATGGGAGTTTAATTTATTGGTATAAATGATGAATTGTGTATGAAAATGCAGATTCGTTTTTTGTAAAATTTATAAGACGTGTCTCCTGAGCTACCGTTTTTTAATGTCCTCTATGTAAATATTTCAAGTGATCAAGTGTGTTGCTACTAACCTACATCAAAGACGTCTTAACCTTCAATTGAAAATGTCTTCATGTATCTTTTAATGGACTGATTCAAGGCAGTCCTGTCCAATCTTAGCAAAACCTAATAAAGTCCGCATTACTGAATCGACTAATGTTTCGGTGAGCTGTTATCGCTCTACAGTTTTACTTTCTATTAAACACATAATTAGTGTAACATTAATGTATGTTCAATTCAATTATTGGTTAATTAGCCTTTGTGGAAAGAACCACAATCTCGCCAATGTCACATTTTATGTTTGTCCTTTAGACGAAGGGTGCAAGTATTTATAGAAGTGGCCGTTGATCAGACATTTTGTGACCACAAATCTATACCATCTAAAATTCAAAAAAACACTTAGCATAGTCTGTACTTGTTATTTTTTTATAGAAAATGTAAAGATGTAAAATGATTTTATTCTTGTTAGTGTTCTTGTACAATATAATATATAGAGTATACTTAATTATCTAGTTACCTGCTTCAGCATCAAAAAAAGCCTAGAAAAATTTGTTCCTCACACTAGGACTGTAGATTCAATGGTAATGTCAATAAAAAAAGTTCATAGGTTGCTTATTACATTGACAAATTACTTTTTATTTGTATGCGGAAATAAAAATTAATATTAATAAATGTAGGTAAACATGCAATATATAATAATGTCAATGCCTAACCTAACAATAAACAATCAGAACATGTGATCAATAAAGAAAATCAATGATCATTAAATGGTACAAAGTTTGTCTAGCGAATAGACACTTCAAAAAGATTTAAATTTTAGTTTTTAAGAACTAAAAAAAAGAAAAAAACTCAACTGCTTAATACTTTAAACAGTGTTTTATGATTTTTAGTGTAGGATGTATTTTATTCTTTAGATTTTTCTTCGTAATATTTTTATAAGAATGCAATAGAGAACTAACGATTATCCTTTAGAAAACCAGCGATTGCCTGCCATGCACTATTCCACTTGATCATAAAAAAATATGAGGCTTTAGGAATACTAAATCAGAATCCCTTAATGGATCTGTTTGCGGAAGAGCTGACTAGAAGACCATTGAGAGACTGTGCCTTACCTACTGTGAGAATAAATGTTTGTGTAATTTTTTTGTTATTTTGTGCTAAAATAACAAAAAAAACTTATTAGAAGTAAGATTTACCTACTTTAATTTTTCTCTGTACTCTTCTTTTTTTTACAATTTTTTTTTTCTTGGCACAACTCTTTGAAATTTTTAGGTTCTACGACATGCCGGTTTCCTCACTATGTTTTTCTTCGTTTAAGAGTATGGAGACGGAAATATAGTTTTTTAATTCAAAGAAACCTTCTCCTTCTCAACTTTAAGTTCCCATATGAAATACTAAGTTACAGCCACGCTACCACTCCTACCTCTGCAGGAATCCAAGAGCGGCGCTTGCGCAGGGCGGGTGTCCTGCTGGGCGGCCCGCCTACTGCATGTCCCGGAATGTTGCCACTGTTCATTTCACACGATGGCCGATTGGCTAGAGGGTTCTAATAATAGTATAGTTTAAGTGTAATTTTTATACACTGGCTTGCACCCGTGGCTTTGCCCACGTCGTACCTACGTAAAAAGTACTCTATTTCAGGGACTATATCAAGTTTCATACTAACTTAAAAATTGTTTTTTATTATTTATTTTTATTTATTTTATTGAAAAATCCAACAGCTACAAAAAAAATACATTGGGTAAATTTTATTTTTTATTTTGATTTTTTTGGTAAACTTACAGCTAGGTTAAATACAAGATAAATAGATAAAACTATGTAACATGCACCTATTAAGAGATACGTGTTTGCTGATGGCCAATTACAAGTTTCCACTTATAATAAAATTACATTAATAATTTAAACAAGTAATAATAAAAATCTAAATACAAATAACTACGAAAGAAATGGAACATTATTGAAAAATTTGACACATAATAATTGCTTCAGCTTAGGTATTGATTAAACTTAATTAAAATGCTAGAAACAGCCAATTATAGGTCTCTTGATAGTAATAAATATATAGGTAATAGTCATACAAAGTTGTCCTAAGACACTTATTACGTATTTAATCCGAAAGGTGCATACATAATTTTCACTATATATATTAAATATATAGAACGAAGATAAGGTATGTTTGTTTGTTTTAGTTAGTTAGTTTGTCTGATTTTATTTGTAAAGTAACACGCTTCTAATTTCAAGACTACGTCCATCGGTTTAGGCTGTGCTATGCCAATAAAGTGGAGCAGTTAGGACTTAGATTCAGAATGCTATAACCCTATGGCTTTGATAAAACTACCATTAATAAAAAGTATTCGGTGATATCAGAACCTCATAAAAATAGAGGTGCGACAGCAACTACAACATCAAAAAGGTCTCGTAAAATTAAAAACGTATTCAGACAATTTGCTAGATCATAAAACTGGGCTTATTGCGCTGAATCATCACTAAAAAAAATTAAACCCAACGTTATGTCACCTCAACAATTAAACAAGCAGTAATCCTGCCACTAATTCCATCACCGTCACACATAACCCATTCAAATTCCCATACAAGTACACTGACGTGCACTAAAATATATAAAATTATACACCCCTTGCCCAAAATAGTGAGATTCCGTCATAAAATTAACATAAAGCATAATTAGGTGTATTATAATGTAGTTTGCACGGTGGGCACTGTATTCTATTTATACCATAGACAAAATACCATAGAGCATCCTGACAAAGCATAATGTTTACATTGTCAGGAATGTATAATTTAATAGTAAAATATTACAGTGGTCATGAGAAAATGAGCTCGACTGAGATTACATTATTTGAAGTGTCCCGAAGTGTACTCTGTGGGTTTCCTATAAGCAAAGTGTTTTTAAATTAGTTTTACAACAGTTTGAAGTCAGTTTTAATATTCAAAGTGAGCTTGCTCTTTTGGACGATATTCAAATTAACATATTCTACTAAAATGAATTGTTTCGGATCTTTTACCTCTATTTCTAAATAGTTCTTAAACGTAGTACCTATTTGAATATACGCTAATATTAGTCATTTTGACAAACACGGGTTATACTCACGAATTATTTTGTCAATGGAGGCACCGACGCTGTTTCGATACATGTAGACACTCTTCACCAGGTTGAGTTTGATCCGCGGTCCGCTCGTTGCCGCAAGCGTTAACGGTTCGCATATCAAACTCACCCTGATGAAGATTCTGTAAATGTATCAAAACAGATACTTTAATCTACAAAATAATACATGAAGAAAACTTGTTTATAGAAAATGTATTGAGCAACTTAAGCAAGTTTTAAAATTGAAAAAGCGAGTTAGTATTAACGCTGTACTCGAGTAATTTTCACTAGCCTCTATGTTCAGTTAGTAACAATTCTGCCTTCTGCGCTAAAGGTCGTGGATTCAACCCCATTCAGGACAAGCATGACGTTTGACGACCTCTGTGGCGCAGTGGGCCAAGACCCGGCTAAGATGCAGAAGGTTGTGGGTTATATGCCAGTCGCGGGACAAATGTTTGTATGATTTGCAAGTATTTGTCTCAGTTCTGAGTGTTTCTATGTATTAATGATGTATGTATTATAAAAAAAGTTAATAAGTACAGTCCGACCAGAAATAGTAGAAAATAAATGAGGGCACTACTATTGTTTACATGTTTGATATTTGATTATTTAAAATATATTTATAACACATCGCAGTTATTATTTTATCAAATTTTACACCAAACATTTATGCTCATCACAAAGGTTTGTCCTGAATAAAAATCAAACCCACTATGTTAAACCCAATAGGTTTCTTAGTATATAAATAAAAAAAAGCAAGAATATATTGTATATTCAGAGGGGAAAAAACACAATAATAGACAATTTTGTTGTATAATAATATAATACTAAATCATGCATAAATTATTCTAATGACTCAAAGATACCCGACATCGATTCTGCTTCACATAACACCAGTGCTTTTACATAATACCAGTACTAACTATGTACTAACCAGTACTACTATTAGTATATACTATTACAGTTGCTATTTAAAATGACGATCAATATACATAATTATAGTCATTTAAAATTAAATTTTCACATAATACCAGTACTAACTATAAATTTACGGCAACATTGCACAATTAATAATAAACTGACGCCAAGAAACCCTCCATTACAATTAATAAATCGGCCATCCAACACGTCACACATTCTCGCCTCTTCCTCCACAAAATATCATATTGTTGGTATTGTGACTGCACAAAGTCCACAATCGCTCAATTTATATTCCGAGTTATGCGATAACAATGCACAATCAATAACGATATCAGGATGTGTGCTTGAAGTCGTCTTCAGACGAGCCACCGGGTTCGTTCTCATCGTTTACTAAAACGTTCCAAGTGTGGATCGTCTTTTTCGCAAGGTGCTAAGAAAAAAAAAGAAACATAGACTCACGACTTTTATCCCCGGGCTCAGTAGACATCTCTAGATACTTAGTTCTTCGTCCAAGGGAGGTAGTCAGAGGCACGTACAATTATTATTTGGGAACATGCTCAATTTGCACAGAAGTTGGTATTTCGTGACAATTCGTTTTTCGCCGCGGGACAAATGTTTATGATCTGCAAATATTTGTCTGGGGTCTGGGTGTTTTTTTTTGTATATATTCTATATATAATTACAAAAGAATCAAAAGAATATTAGGATGTTCTGGTATTACGGATCATCTTAGAATCCATTCCTCTCGATTGCATTGTCTTGCACCGTTTGATAGCACTGGCATTGCGGTATATTTTTTAAAATAGAAAATTCCACTGATGCACGTCCAGGTTTGAACTCACGACCATATAATGAAAGTATAGTGTGATACCAGTGCTTTTTGATAGAAAAAAAACATTTATTAATCCTTTGTTTATAAAAAATGCCCTTTTATTGTACTACTAATTGTGTATTTTCAAAGCGTTTTCATCCATCTTGCCAAACTAAACTAGAAACTAGGTGTAACCAAAGAGAATAATGCAGTGGTGGGTTTACGAGACTCGTCCTAGCAACATGCCTATTGAGCAGCTCTTCAGCCACGTCTCAGCTAAAGCTCCATAAAATATTTACACAAGTCAATATTATTTACGACTACATTTAATTGCCAGGGCTGTCACATTTATCAATTGAACGGGCTCAGTCAACGCGCTTTTGACATCATGAACTGTGTGCTGTGTCGACCCTATGTTAATGTACGCCTTTAGAAATTGAAACTTAATTCTATAACATAGGCTATAATCTGATACTAAAGCCTTGGACACACGAATGTTTTACTAACTAGTAATGATCCATTATTTAAATATATCTAAAATATTTTTTAAAGGAAATACTTTCTCTAAGTAATGTTGCATTGAATACGAGTATTTCGATCCAGATTTTTAAAAGACTGCGCCAATTATACTAAAAGACTGCGCCACATGGACTTCGAAAGAAAATACTGCTTGCTGCATTTATTGATTTTAATAAAATGATTTTATTATTTTTCCTCTTAGATTCATCATCATCATTATCATCAAACAGCACTTTACTCAATCACAAGGCTCCGTAACGTTCCATTGCTTATGTAACTTATGTTTTTATCTCCAAATATTTTAAAGGTGTATCTACTGTTGCTTATAGAGTCACTAGTTCTGTCAAGCCAGTGTGGTGACAGGTTTAAAGGGCGCCTCAGTGCCTCGCGTGGTCTTGGCACATGTCTCCAAATTTATAAGGTTCAAATACACGTCGGTTTCCTCGCCATGTTTTTCTTCGGCGTTTGAGATACTGAGGTGTATCTCATGTAATTCCGTCCAATCTGAGCACTCCCGAAGGCGAAGGTATAGTGCATCGGATATCGCCACAGGCCCTCGGTAAATCAGGATTAGCCGCCGCGACCAACGAGACTCATTTGTGCCTTATTTATAAACTAAATCCGAAGATCTCGCCTCGCACTGAAACCGACGATGGGGTTTTTATCGGTTTTATGAGTGTAATTCTTTGAAAAGTTTAGATTTCGTTCGTATATTGGTACGACTCGTAAAGTATTGTAAGGTTTCTAGAAACTCTATTAAATGATATGCTAGCATTGTATCTTTGATGTTATTAAATTAAAAATAAACACGGGTAAGGATAAATACTCCTTGCATGTGTTTTTTTATTCTTACTTTTATGTATTGTCTGTTCTTGTCAAGATATATGTAGATATTATACGCTTGTTAATTTTGTGATTATAAGATAGAGGTAATTATGTAACTTTGGTAGGTAATCTATCTCGCAAATCTACCTGCCTACCTATGTAAACTAGGTAATGAAAGTACGTAATCTTTACCTATAAAAAAGCTTAACCTGACTGACTGACTGATTCATCATTCCCAAACCGAAACCTCTGTAGCTAGAAAGCTGAAATTTGGAAGGTAGCTTCCTTTTACAGCAAAACCACCCACTAAGGCGACTTTTTGTGAAATTCAATCCCTAAGAGGGTGAAAAGGGGTGAAAACGAATGTATGAAACTTTTTAACGTGTTCTACGATTTGCTTAAACTTAATTTGAATAATTGAAATGCAAAACAAATGGACAAGTGTTTCAGGATTTTTCAAAATAATCCTGATAAAGGAGTAAAATGAGGAGTGAATGTTTGCATGGAAACTTTTTAATGGGTTGTCAGATGATTGGTATGAAAACAACTTATGAATAAAATTTGGCTTCAATTCCTTTCAAAAAAATAATAATAATAATACCGAACATTTCACACAGCATCATCTGGCCCCAGATTAAGCAGAGCTTGTGTTATGGGTAACACATGACTGATATACTACTTATATACTTTTTTTTTAAATACATACATATTATACATAGAAACACCCAGACCCGATACAAATACAAATACAAATATATTACAAATATATTTATTTGGAGTTAAAATAACAAGGTAACATTAAAACATATGAAAACGATACCTACTTGCCTATCGATTTACCTACGATAAATAATTGCTGATCATACAAACATTTGTCTCGCGGCGGGAATCGAACCCGCAACCTTTTGCGTCTCAGCCGGACCTAAGCCCACTGCGCCACAGAGGTCGTCAAAAATGCGGACGAAGTCGCGAGCAACAGCTAGTTAATAATAAATAAATATTAAATATTGCTGGACAATGCACACAACACCATCTAGACCCAAACTAAGCATAGCTTGTATTATGGAGACTAGATGACTGATAGAATACTTATATATTTTTAAATACATATCTACTTATTATATTTTTTAACACCGATACACAGAACAGACACCTATGTTCTTCACACAAATGTTTATCCTGGAAGAGAATCGAACTGTCAACCTACAGCGCAGAAGGCAAAGCTACTACCAACTGAGCAGACAGGCCAGTTATATTATAACATGACTAATGTATGTATTATTCTGTAAGTTTGCTAGTAATTGTATCTGTTTGTATGATATTGTATAACATTGTACGAGTATATTCTGCACATTTCTGTAAATAAAGTTTAAGTAATTAGTAGATAAAATGAAATTATCAGGAACCAAGAGAAGCCAATTATGAAAGGACAGACACAACCAAATTATAACACAAAAACCTAGCAGCAATATGTTACATTACATTTACAGAAATATTTCTTTTGCCATTAAAAACTCTTTACAATACAAAAGTTTAAATTCCTCCTTTCTGAAGGCGGTTAGGTCGTGAAGAACCTAGAGCCTGAAGCGAGAATTAGTAAGACAAAAATACATATGGCGTAATATTTACAACAGGTTTTGATTGTTTAAAAATTTCAGTTTATTGTACTGCAAATTGCTGTGTTAACTATTGTTGTGCACGAGCTAATGTGTTGCTGTCTCTGGTATAAGCTGAGAGCGTAAAAATAATTAAGCTCCTATAAGATACTAGTTTCTGTCCGCGGCTATGCATGCGTGATCCCTACTTACAACAGAAGTCTGAAAACCAGAGCCATTTCGTACTGTGTGATGTAACACAGAGCCGAGACTGTTGACCTACGCAAACTGGTTTGATACAGGGTAGGTACACATAGGTATAGAAAAATGTTTATTATATATGTCATTGTTCAGTTGTGAACTTGTTTTGTTACTTGTACCAAATTGAATACAAATCCAATCAGCTGATACGGCGTGATTTATCCAAAGATACTTATCCTTATACATCCGTACAAATATTTGCACTTATAATAGAAATAGCAAATGCAGCTGGTATAATGGTACCAAAAGCGTGATATAATCAAAAACTCGATCAACTGTTTTTCGATAGTTGTTTGGTCTTGATTTACAAATTAAGGAGAAGACATGTCACAAAAGAAGATCAAGGAGGATACGCTGGAGAAGAACATATCGAAAGAGCTCAATGAGAAAGAGGAGGACTCGATTTGAGATTTACTGATCTGAAATAGGACCTTAGTGTAAAACATGTCAACATACCGAACCGAAAATAATATATCTAATTTATGAAAATAAAAATAAAAGAATTAACCATTCAAAATATTTTTTTTTAAAACATAATGGAATAATAAAAGAATCTTACCACCAGGTTTCTTTGACTTGGACCACAATCATAGATAGCCCGAAGCGCTGCACATGGCACATTCAGATAATACCGTAAATAGACAATATCGCATTGAAAATAAAACCATTGTACAAGTGCTGTTAATTTTTGTTGAAGAATAAACATTTATCTTCTGAAATAGAGTTTGTTTAACTTGAATACAGTCGTGAATCATAGCATTTTGTATCTTATGGCATGGACAAAAATGCCATCCCAATGCTTTAATCTTAAGAAAGAAAATGTAATTATGTTTCAAGGCACGTGAAGATAATGATTTTATCAATTTCCTTAATACATTATCACTATAAAATTATTTATTAAATGTATTATCTGGTAGAAAGCTGTCTGATAACTGGCTCCTATCTGGCTCACCTTATTAGGATTGCCAGTCAACGTGGCAATGCCGCCAGTGTATTTGGAACGCTGCATTCTGGCAGTGGTCTGGATCAGTTATAAAGCTATCTATAGATCTTTTTTGAACGGTCCTTAGATAGCTCAACTGTCTCACAAGTATTTTATATTAATCTGTACATTTCTGTAAATCAAAATTAATTTGCTTCTAATCAGTATTATCTAGTTAATAGAACAAATACTTTTAATAGGAAACTAGCAGTTGCCCACGCTTATACATTAAAACTATCATGTGCCCGTTCCCAAGATTAAATCTTCCTACCAAATTTTATCAAAATCATCATTACTTTAACAGTAAAAATGTTACTAACAGCAGACAGACAAATAAACATACAATCAAACAGACAGAGATACTTTCGCATTATATTATGATATTTAGTATGAAAGTATGGATTAATAATAATTTTCTGAGGTAGACTATAAGTGTCACGATTCGGTATTTTTTCTCTCTGATTGACACTATTTGAATCTTCTTCTTTCGTGTCATTTATCTGTCAAAATAAAATTTATTTATCTGTCAAAATAATTAAATTTGCCTCGACCAAAATGTTGCCGCTGCTATAGCGGCGTCCGAGGCGGTGTTGAGGTCAGCTCTTGTGCAAGAGGAGGGGTAAGTAGAGCTATCAAGTAGATGAGACATATTTTGGAAGGGAGCACCACAGTCGCACTGCACACGTTACTTGTCCAGCATTCCCCATTTACCCAAATCATCTCATCAAATCTCATCAATCAAATCATATCTCCATTTACCCACTTGTGTTCGCAGTCTGTTGATGGATTTCCAGATTGCGTAAGGTTGGTAATTTCCTAGTGGTAGTCGCTAATCAGGGAAGATCAAGAGGAGAGTATTTTATAAATAGGGTCTTAATTGTTTTTTTTTTAATGCCTTCTTTTTCAGTAGAGTTTATCTCAAATGGTGGTATCAACAGCAACTCTCAATGCACACAACACCATCTTTCCTAAGCTAAGTATAGCTTAAACAATTAGAAACAGATGACTGATAGATTACATCTATATTTTAATTAAATACATACCTACTTATAATACTTTGTAACACAGAACAAAAAGCTATGTACTTACATCACACAATATTTTGTCCTGGGAGGAAATGGAACCTATAACTGCCAGAAGGAAAAGTTACGACCTACTAAGCTGAGAGGCCAGCGATGTAACTATTGTTAGTCGTATTCGAGTATTATTTTTTCAGTTTGATGGAGTTGAATCGAAAAGAAATAAATATTCTCCATGCCGATTACGACTGGAGTCATATTCCTGTCGTAATCGTATCGTAATTCAACTTTTTCAGGAACTGGATCCTGAAAAAGTTGAATATTACAAAGCAATGCCGCCATTTCTCAATCAACAAATAACCTACAGACAGTAGCAAAAATACAATAACCGAGCGAAATTCATAAAAGCCCTTCATTCAAGCGCCGAACAAAGGAGAAAGTCAACACATTTCTTTATAAACGCAATTCGCAAAACTACGTGTCTATTGTGGGCTATCCGAATGACCAGTAAATGAATAGTGTTGCTCAAAAAAAGACGGATTATGAGAACATTGAAATAGCCGGAAATAATAAATAAATAACTTTATTTCACTCAGCATCATCTAGCCCCAAAGTAAGCTGAGCTTCTGTTATGGGAACCACTGTTATGGTAAACCTACCACCGACTATATATACTACTTATTGACACGGAATGGATGAATGAATGAGATTGACACCGGTGAAGTCAGAATGATAGGTAGATAGATTCAACCTTTTATCATTTAGTAGCTGCTGTCAGGAGCTTTGCTCGCATTGTCCCTACGTAGGTTAAAAGTAGCTTATATATAATTTCAGATTCACATCTACCTACATCAATACCAAGTTTTACCCAAATACGGCCAGCCGTTCGTTTGAGCGTGAAGAATTAACAAAGTCACGTGCACACGCACATACTTTTGCATTTATATTATTATACAAGTACTAGTGTGATAGTGATATTATAATAGATATGAATATTTAAACGATTTTGATCTTTGCATGAATATTAAGTACTCATAGCTGTCTAATAAGTAAATAATGCCGGACATTTCACACATCATCTGGCCCCAAAGTAAGAATAGCTTGTGTTATGGGTACCACATGACTAATATACTACATAAATATTTTTTTGTAAATACATTCAAATTATACATAGAAGCACCCAGACCCTAGACAAATACTTGCAGATCATACTAACATTTGTCTCGCAGCAGGAATCGATCCCGCAACCTCTTGCGTCTCAGCCGGACCTTAGCCCACTGCGCCACAGAGGTAGTCATTTACAAACAGCTCTAGTTTTACTACGATTAAGCATTTTCTTACTAACATTTGTACTCATGTAAGTGAATTTTATTCTTATGGGAAATAAATAATCTTAAACCTAAAATAAGCAATGCTTGTATTATGATGAAATCAACTCTTGATACAATCAATGTCTATCAGTTTCGATTAGCAATAGAATTGTAGTAATAATATAAACTTAACCGGACAATAGTATTAATAGCCGGTCATCCCACAACACTTTTGGACTTAAAAGTTACTGTATGGACCCATTGGGCCCATATTTCGCGCACTTTTGCCCCTATTTTGTCCCAATGAGCGGGTGGATTCGCCTGAATAGTCACATTGTGTGGTGACAAGTAGTTTCTGAAAACTACACCACCCTGTAGGTGGTACTAATTTAGACAGGGATGGATTGAGATATTCTAAGACGTACTAATGTGGTTTAAAGCTTGATTTTTTTGAAACTCATATAAAACTGTTATCTGAAAAGGTAGTCAGTGCCAAGTCCAAGCACTTTTTTCATAGAGCAAAAACAGTCTTCAGCTTTAACGTTAAGTTAATTATTTTAAAATTGATACTTAAGTTATGTTATGACCTAAATTATGAAACTTACATTTTCTTTTTCGTAATTATTCTGTACAATACACAATCTTATTTTTATAGTGTCACTAGTTATTACAGACTAGTGTGGTGAAAGGATTTAAATATGGCTGAGAGCCTACTTTCGTCCTTTCGTTTTTTTTTTATATTTCATGGTTTGAGAATACTGGTATAAATTTTCAAAAAGTCCATTGTTTCACGGCCGGATTCGAACCAACGACCATAGGATCGGATAAATAACACAATGAGTTTGTTTATAAATACATTTTATTATATAATCGTTACATAGTAATCACACTAATCCCTACTAATATTATAAATGCGAAAGTAACTCTGTATGTTTATCTGTTTGTTACGTTTTCACGCCTAAACCGCTGAACCGATTTTGATAAATTTTGGTATAGAGATAAGTGGGACCTTAGAGAAGGACATCGGCTACTTTTTATGTAGGTACCACGTGCGTGATGCCGCGGGCAGCTGCTAGTATTTTATAAACGAAAGTTTGTGCGTGTGTTAGTTTGGTTCTTCTTCACGCTCAAATGGCTGGATGGATTTGGATGAAACTTACTATAGATAGGTGGCTGGCTTATCAGCTCAGCTGGCAGTAGCTCTGCCTTCTGCGCTGTAGGTTGAGGGTTTGCTTCCCTCCCAGGATAAACATATTAGTGATGAACTTCGGTGTTTGTTCTGTGTTTGGTTTGGGTGTTATAAAATATCAAAAGTATGTATATATATAAGTATTTTATCAGTCATCTGGTCACTATAACACAAGCTGTGCATAGTTTGGAGCTAGATAGTGTTATATAGAAGTTATAACTATCGTGGTTTTGAACATATTTTTCTCTCAAAACGGGATATTTACCATTATATATGAGTTTTTCTGCTTTATATTTCGACACAGTTGCATGCGCCATGATCACGAGATAAACTGATCTCTATTATCTCTATGATAGATAAACTGAGTTTATTTCGGCGCATGCAACTATGTATGTGCAAGCAGAAAAACTCATATATCATGGTATAAATCCCATTTAGAGTGAAAATTAGATGGTGCGGTGTACATTGTTCACCTGTATTTATTATTTACTACATAAAAAGTCCATCTCTAAGGTCCCATCTATCTCTATACCAAAATTCATCAAAATCGATTTAGCGGTTTAGGCGTGAAAACGTAACAAATAGACAGACAGACAAAGTTACTATCGCATTTATAATATTAATAGGGTTTATATAGGTTAATCTGGATTAACATTATAGGCCGGATAACATTATATATATTTGCAGTCAGTCTACTATGCTTCTAAACAACCTCTCTTAAATCCACCCCTGCCCATCAAGGTGCAACCCGTTGTAAAAACAGCCAGGAATTGTCCAAAAATGCCTGAACGTGATCAGTTCTTTTGTGTCCACACACCCGCTACAATAGCCCATCCTTAGCTACTTTTATTTGCAACAATAGTACTTTACTTATTGACTTACCCAACCAAAACGACACCTTACAAACACAACCATCATTCAAAAACATATTCTATTCAATACCATATATGATTCAAGTTGGTTTTGGTTTCTTAGGGTTCTTAAGCTATTTTTCGATAGCGGTTGTAAAGGCATCTCACATGTTTGCCATAGTTGTCATTGTTACCTATACGCATTGTGCTGATTGTTCCCACTGTATTGTTGCACGATCAATGCGAAACATTTTAATATTATGAAATTATAAACGTCTTCCGTAATGTCTATGAACAGGGATTCTATAGAGATGTCCGGTATGTAAATTTTTTGATCAATAAAAAAACACTCCGGGAATTGGTTAATTTAATCGATAGATTACTAAAATTTAACTCGAACTCATGTGACATGATTAATTTATCTCGTGATCATACGACTTTGCCTAAGAAGTAAAACTCACACATGGTAAATATCCCGTTTTGAGTTTAAATTATGTTCAAAACTATTATAGTTTTGAAATGTTATATTTTTAATAATTATACAAATTTATTTATTTAGCAAGATATCAAGGAAATTAAACAAAAATTAATGTTGCATAGTTTTTTTTGTTTAATAAAGATTTTCACACTTTAAAAGTACCTACACCTTATATAATACCCCTAGGACCTGTTATTTATATGTAAATTACAATTGGTATTCAACAATACCCGTAGTACTTTAGATGTAGGTACCTAACACCGAAAATTCAAAAACTCAAGAGCTTGTTTGGACGTGGCTTAAAATAAAAGGATTTGTAGGATGTTTTCATAGTTTTATTTTTAAACTTCCACGAGCAGAATTCATATTGTTTTCGTAGTTAACGGATATTTTGTTGAACCAAAGAATAGCACGTCTCCATAGTTTTCCGTTTCCACCCACTCACGATTTATTGCAATCTGAAACTGTCCCCACATGAATTCATACCCGTCCATTTCACAAACAAACACGCGGCATGACACATCCGGCCCATACATCCCATACAGACGTCCCATACAAGACATTTCATCCATACACTCATTCGGTTTCATAAAACTTTTGTCCACAAATTGCGACATTCATCAATGTGTTACCATTATAAGTGGTTGAAACCTATAGCAGGTTTCAAATTGCCATTTTCAAACATATTTTTGGGGATTAAGGCATATTTTTGAATGTGAGGTAATAATGATTATTGATTATTTCCTAGATTTGCACAATTGAGATGTTTACCGGATGCTGGTAAAGGTGTAGCAGGATATGGTTTTATTTGGGCGGTAGTTCTATTTAGGTGTACCAAGTAGTTATTTAACCTAAACAAAAATACCTACAAATCGACAAAATAACTACAAGTCTGATGACCTACATAAATTATATAAAAGATGTAACCAATTTTACCGCAAAGACTGTTTTTTTGTATTGTTTGTTATGTACAGAAATGTCCAGTAGAATAATGCAATTGAGATACAAGTAAGTATCTAAGCCGATTTAAAACGAGTTATAGGTACTCATAGCTCAACTGAAAGGCAAGTCTTGATTATTTCAGTGTATTAAATAAACGTTGCCGGACACTCAACACAGAACAATCTAGCCAGATGACTGATAAAATCACTACATAGTATAAAACAAAGTCGCTTCCCTCTGTCTGTCTGTCCCTATGTATGCATAGATCTTTAAAACTACGCAACGGATTTTAACGCGGTTTTTTTTAATAGATAGAGCGATTCAAGAGGAAGGTTTATATTTATAATACATGCATAATATAGTAGAGAAACACTGATAATTTTAGATTTTCTAATCGTATTAGACATTCTGTAGTATATTTAGTATCACATTTCATTTCACACAGCATTATCTGGTCCCAAAGTAATCAGAGTAGACACACCTTGTTTTTGTAAATACATAGAAACACCCAGACCCGAGACAAATACTTGCAGATCATACAAACATTTGTCCCGCGGCGGGAATCCAACCCGTATCCTTCAGCCCAGAACAGAAGGCAAAGCTACAAAAGAGCTGTGTGGATATTTGGCTACATATTTGTTAGATGTCTAAACAAAAGTACAATGTTGGCTGTTTATCAATAGTAGAATGCAAGTTTGAAGAAAACAGACTGATACCAATCTACGTCCGTGCTTTACGGAATCTATCCTCATTGACAAATATTTACAACCTTAACATTAGATGTACAGAAATGGCGGCTCCCTTACTCCCATTCATTCGTTCCGTTCATTCATATTTGCCCAGCGCCTAAGCTGTAAACCTTCCTTAATCCTTGTTTTGTCCAGTATGTTCATTCATGAGATTGCCGTTTTTGGCGGCAACTCAGGATTTAGTATACAATAACTATTGATTTTGTTATTATCTTGTGGAAAATAAAACGTTGCTGTTGGTCTAATTTGTATTTTATTTAGACTATCAAAAAAAAAAAACTTACAGACCAGTTTCAAAGAGACTAACCTCAGTTTGAACGAGATTCTTATATTTTTTTTTCTATATAAAGGTAAAAGGTAGGTACGTGGTTGTTAAATATAAGTAAAATAAAATAATTTTATCAAAGACTAAAATGACTCGGAAACTTTCGCTAAATTAAATTGTCAATAATTCATAATATTACATAATACTATTTATTATTCACACGAGCGGAAGGAACTACTTAATAATACAAATAGTCAATTGAACCCAGTACTTCTGCAGTACAACAGGAAGCCTTCAAAAACCCCGTTAAGAGCCCTTGCTGTACATATAAAAGATTCATTCATAATCTCTGTACTATAATGTATCTATTAGCACTCAAAGGTCCATTTTAAACTCATTCAATCACATCCAAATCTGAAGCTTCCTTCACAATTTGATAATAGTCTTTTCGATGAGAATTTCATTTACCTTAGTCAAAATTCTTTCACTTTTCAATATTCATTGATCACTTTCTATGAAGAATACCTAGAATCTCTCTCAATTGACTCGCTTTCTATGCACATAGAGGTTCTTTCTACCAGTAGGTCTCCAGTAGCGGCTTCCTTGCTCTCAGACAGCCAGGCACCGGATTATCCTTTCAGACGGATGTTGCTCAAAAACCTTTGAAGTGTTAACTTTTTGTGAAGTTTGGATTATCAATGAAACTGTTTGAACGACTACCTTTGATTCAACCGACGGTTCTCGAATTAGGTGCTTGTGGGTAAAAGGTGCAAAGAAATTCAATAGTTTCATAGTAAAGAATAGTCACCACTTGAGCTTAGGAACTTCCTCATTTATTGTAAATCATAATCAGCCAAAAGAACATCGTTTCTCTATCCTTATCCCTCTTTATGTGGACACATGTTTATCTGCCAATTTTCAATTTATCAGCATTATTTTCAGTATAGCACCTGTCTAACTCGTGTCATCTTTCACACATATTCTCTGATCTAATATCCTACTTTGATTATTAAAATATCCTACTCGTCCCTTGGTAAATGGGTAGGCTATTGGTGTGGGATGCTATTTGCGTAGACACCCTAACCGCACCCCATCTGTCGGGGATTTCCGTTAGAGCTGGTGCAGCGGCTGAATGTGCCGAGGACCTCAAAAGGCGCAAATATGCCGTTTTTGATAATTGGCCTACATATTTGAGCCTTTTGGAGTCGAGACCCTGGGCCCATGGGGAACAGGAGCCCAACGCGTTTTCAAAATGATTTTACTGCGTTTGGTAGATACATTGCGTGACCCAAGAGCTTGCTCTGGCTCAGCGTATTAGCATTGCCATTCAACGTGGCAATACCGCCAGTGTCTTGAGAAGGCTGCCCTCTAGCAGTGATCTGGATCAGTTGAGCCATCCATAGATCGTTTTAAACGGTCCTTAGATAGCTCAACTGTTTCACATGTATTTTATATTATTGTATATTATTCTGTACATTTCTGTAAATAATATACTTTTAAAATTCTGTTCTTTACTTAGTGCCTTAATTTCAGACAAACTGCAAAATATTACTGCCATTCTGAAAATAAAATCTGTGAACCGATTTTAATCCTCGATTCCCAGCAAACGTCGTCATCTGTATCTATTGTGATGGTTTAATCAATTAATTTCATCGTGCTACCAGTAACAAGGATGCCACGGCTGAGTGGTTGCAAATAAGGCTAGAAGGGGCCACTCGTTAGGATTAGTGGTGACAATACCAGCTTTATTTGGCTTCATTATTTTGATCATAATTCCTGTATACGTCACATGGCTTAACTCGTATCATAGAAATCAATCTGTTATTTGAAAAGGAGCATCTTTTACGATTGTATTGCTCTGTACACTACATACATATAGCATTGTTTTATTTGTTCGAAGAAACTACTTAATAATTGCCATTAATTGACCAGAGGTTGTGTTATAGGAACCACATGAAAGATAGACTACATATGTTTATTTTTATAAATACATACATACTATGCATAGAATAACACGAAGACCCGAGACAATTTTTTGCAGATCATACAAATATTTGTCTCACGGCGGGAATCTTGCTCGTAATCTTCTGTGTATCAAGCGGGCCTTCGCCCACAGAGCCATAGAGCCATTTATTTAGGAAGTTTTAATCTTATAAGGACGAAATCCAAATCAACAATTACTCTAAAAGAATCTTATTTGATCAGAATAGGATAAAACTAGATTCCAATTTCCAACGTTATCTAAGAGAATAACATAGACTAAGAGATAGACATATACTATTGCGGACTTTTGTGTAGATGTTTTTAAGGTGTACAATACTGTAGTACATTATTTTGATCTATCACGTATATAATCTGAATCTCGGAAATGGCTACAACGATTTTCATGAAATTTTGTATGCAGGGGGTTTCGGGGGCGATCTTCTTGTTATCGTGTCACTAGTTATTTCTAACTAGTGTGGTAAACGGATTAAAGTGCGCCTCAGAGGCTCCTTTCGTGCACTTAGGTAAGCCTTAATGTAAGCTCTCGACCTTGCCGACAGGACCCGCAGGAAAGGCGAATCAGTATCTAAATACATGCGGTGTCGGTTCGGTTGCAGGTGCGTAACGGCTGGCACCGAGCCGGGCTTGTTTCAAGTTTTCTTTCTCTATTGCTAGCTCTTCTGCTAGTCAGCAGGGACTATTGCATTCGTCTCCATCATCAGTCTCCAAGCAGCACTCATCTGGGATCAGTTCCACGTAGAAATCCTCACTCGCAAGTATTATATAATTCAGCGAAAATTACCAATCATAAGTCGATCTATCTAGGTTTCACTAGGATCTATCATAGATTTCAAATACTTCTGCAATATAACCTATTATTTTGATCAAATTAGGCCCCTTACACAGACCATTGACTATTATAAGTATTTTGTGTTAATGGACATGGCAACTAGTCAACGCCGTAGTGGCTGCGGTACAGCATATCGTTACGTTGTTCCAGTAGCTGCGACACGAAGGCGTCCCGTAGGTTGAGGTTTTTTGTCAGTGGGAGTTTGACATATCTATTTGTCAACCTGAAGACATATGCTATTTTTAAATGGCCATCACAGAGGCTTTTGGATGGCCTTTTAAAACCGTTACCAGATTTAGCTACTGACTCATACTAAGATGTGGTAATTGCCATATATTTCTAGCTACAGATAGCAAGTAGTTATATATAGTGACCTATAGGGTCCCACAAGGATCAATATTAGGTCTTCTTGCCGCATGCCTTCTTGGAGCCTTCATTCTTGGAATTATTTTCTACTATGTATGGTACACTAGATTGAACATCAAGGTGTTTTTACGATGGTATTACATTTATTAGCCTAGCCACACTTTAAATACTTTTCCTGCTGCATGGTGCTCATGCTCATCAAATAGTCAAAATATTTACATTTTACGATGACTCCATTGTTTGATCTTACAGGTCAAAAAACCTAGCCTAAAGAAAATTATATGTAATGTCTAAGTAAATTAGCATCTGCTTTGATTCTTCTTATCGTGTCACTAGTTATTTTGAACCAGTGTGGGGAAAGGATTCAAATTAAAGGATTTGCGGATAACCGAAGGTAATTAGAGTCAATTTATATTTTACTTGGCATCTTGGCAATACATTGCGTCCGTAAGTAGTTTTAAGAGGTTGATTAAACAATATACACATATAATAATAATAATAATAATAAAAACTAACAGGTTTGGTTTCGCACAGATTTTAATGAAGCCAGGATTATTTAAATTTGGCATAAAATTTAAGATTTTTGAAAAGTTGAAAAGAAAAAAATACACAAGAAAAGAAATAAAAAAGCTAAGCATGTGATTTGCTATTCGTAATGATCATCTTTACGCTCAAGTTCCGCTTCAGGATGTCTTTAGGCAATAAAAGAAGTTGCCAAGTAGGGATTAAGGATACCACATGCATTTACATTTCTAATCATTCTGAAATATCCACCTTCACCAAACTGGCTACCCCAGGAGTTTTTGATAATCCAGAAATCTTTACCTGAAAGTAAAAATAAAGTTAGTGTGAGTGACAACCCTATTAATTTCAAATTCTTTCACCCATACCAATCAATATCAATATCTTTTTTACCTTTACCTCTTTTTTAATTTTAATATTACAAATAGAATAAGACATATAACCTTCTTCTGTGCCGAAACCAACAATCAATACAGCATGGTTGAGATTTTGAAACAAGCAGTTTGATATGATACCACCATTATAACTTTGCAGAGTACTTGCATCGATAGCTGAAAAAATATAATTTGATTTATCCTAACTATAGTTTATATGATAATTTTGTTGAGAAATTGCAAAATTACCAGCAACTAAAGGTCCGTGGAGAACCAACGCTTGTTGCACCACAACTTCGCTGCTAAGACGTAAGGCAATACAGTCAGTCACTTTTACTTTGATATTGATTGGCCATAATTCACATACTTCATTTACTTTATTGATATAGGGATATTCTGCTTCAGATTCTTGGCCTCCAACTTGAATCAGGTATCTGAAATTATCATGCATTGATTTCTACTTACCTCTCAATTGTTTTTTGATAATCAAAAAATATATAGTTTTTTTTTTTTTTTTTTTCAAATATCATGTTTTAATTTTGTTAGAATTTACCGCAAAGCTTGACTATGATGTCCGCCTTTGCATCCATCATCACCGGTGTCGCAATCCAATATTTGCTGTTCTGACAGAGCGAGTGACTTATTGTACTTTAATGAATACTGCGCTTCCACATTTGCTAAAAAAAACAAACACGTATGATTGTAAAACATTATCAAACATCGTTTATCATTTGAAGTGATAAGAATATTTATGTAGGTTTTTTATAATTTATATACATATCGACGATTGAAAGGCAATAATTACCAAGCGGCATTTTAGCGATATTGAGTTATTTATTAAATCATTGGAATCAGAAAAAAAAATCTAGATTTTGTCTCGAGCGTCAATTGGTCCCACTCCTATGCCGCTAGGACGAAGTTTGTTGTCGCTTGGAAACTCTAAAAATACGATTTTTCTTAGTGTTCGGCGTCCAAGCGACTATAATTTTACCGATTTATGAATAACTTTTACTTAGTATGTATTCGATTTTTACTTGTTACACTTCGTAGTTTTTGCCTAGACTCGAAACAATACTTTTAAACATAGAGTATTTTTTGCCTTGCGGTACCTAGGGTATAAACATTGCTTAAGAAATTTTGCCTGATTGTTTTTTTTTTCTCGTAATTTTAAGACTTTTTAACACACCTTAATGATGTATTGATTTTCATTTAGTGCTTTTTGCCTAAATACAATGGACGTGAAGTAGTATTTATCTGCCTAAAAAGGATATATTTTGTCGTTTGGTAATTTTTTATCTACCGTTTTTTTTACTGTTTCTGGTACTTAGGTAACTATTTCTGAAATTAAATTTGTATAAAACTGAGCTTATCCCTGATGCACGCATTTTGTTTTGTCGCTTATCCGCACTCTAAAGCAGATTTTTAGTGGCTGTTGGTTACAAAATAATGATTTAGTCTTCATCGAACTGTCGCTTAGGCAACCGCGCACTCACGCGCATCGGACATAGTGATTCATCGCGTAGCTTAAAGTGTACTTGGTAAGTGCAATGTCAAGATTTTATGTGTTAGATAATGCGCATTTTGTATTGATTTAAATTCATTGTTTATTTTTATTCATAACTAATCGAAATTTTACATTTAGTAAACAAATAAGTCAATGTGTAATAGGTACATATATTTTATTATTTTTCAGGGTGATACTTTCATAGGGAGGCCCTATACTAACATCCGCTGCATGTACTTCTGAGACTCTTACTGCTGGCAATAACTCTAAGAAAACTGGCCCAATAAATGATGATCAACTGATAGATGAAATTCGTTATGGCTCAGATGTATTAGACTACACCAGAAATATATACTGCAAGCAACATGATGTAAATGCCAATTCTTCAAGTTCTACCATTGTGGGATGCTCTGAATCTGGCGGATCAAAAACTATAAATCCACAGAGAGGTCGTAAACATAAATGTACAACTAATGTACATTGATTGTAAATCAGATAAACATGATAACTCTAACTTCTATCGATTGTGAAGAAGTTACAATTTCAGATGAATGGTTAGGATCTAAATCTCCTTCTGATGAAGAAGTTGAAGTAGTTTAAAAAACAGCAAACACAAAGAAACAAATAAATACAAAGGTAAAAATCTAAAAAGCAAAACACAAGTTTGGATGACATTTATAAAGAACAACACTTTCTTCACTAAAGAAAAAGACTTGAGAATAAAAAAAATTATAAGAGAAGAGAACGGTAACAAAAACGAATTGCTGGACAGGAATACGTGCAAAGTGGTGGTAAAATTATCAAACGTAAATCTATTAACCTAACCTATGCATTAGAAAAAAATTAGAAATAACTGAATATATTGAACTTGAAAACAGACAGAAGGTATTTGATCATTTTTGGAGAATCTCGAGAGATCGTCGTAAAGAATTGTTAATAGGTACATATATCGCAGAAAGAAGAGATCAAGCGTAAAGAATTTCTGAAAAAACTGTTATTAGTATTGTAGGTAGTTCTACTTTGAATTCCCAAGTAATAATACTGTAAGACTGCTAAAGAAAGCTGATCTGAAACTTAAATACTTGATGTGGTTGATTAAAATTTGGTTTAATTAAGTAATGTCCCAAAAACCCATTCCAACTCTGTTTTTTTTGTAACAGTAGTTAGACATCAATTTTCTTCTTCATTAAAATTGTATTTTACCTACCTATATGTACTGATTTAGAAATTTCTAATAAATACTATGTACAAAAATATAATGTCATATTATTTATTTAGACAGCTTATATGTTCCTTATAAAATCAGCTATTCACTTTGCGAGAGATTTCACTGCAATATTCGTATGTTGAAGGCTCATATTGACGTCATTAACATAGGGCTAGACACAGGCCTAAAACCTTCACCAACCTGCACTAGGGCAGCGTGGCGGAGTATGCTCTAATTCGTCCCTCGTCAGATGGGTCCATACTCAGTAGTGAGTGATTGTGGATTACTACAAGGGCTTTTGATGTTGATGATGGCGATATCCATCGAAAACCTTTGTCCGAAAGTCTTTAATTTTTACCTTACCTACCTTACCTTACCTTATTTAATTTGTACTATGGTTGAAATTGCCTGGCAGGAAAGTTTTTTGATTCGATCATTTTACCTACGTGTCAAACATCTGTTGTTTCTGGATGCATCATTTTGCTTCAAACAAAATTATAAAATACTGGTGTTTAGTTAATTTTACATGTTTGATAATAAAGTTTTGTTGTCGGTAAGTAATTTTTACCTGTTTGTGATTTTGATTAAAACTTAACTAACCGACAGTATTTCTTAAAGTATTGAGAAAATTCATAATCTTTAAATGCCAGTTTATAAAGCTTTTAAACTGCATTCAAAATTCGTTAGAATGGAGTAGCTATGATTAATAGGCGATTTTTGTCGATATTTTTTCCAAAAAAAAAACTTTAAAATGTTCTGGTGTAAAGTTGCCAATATGTCGCTTAGTAATTATTGCCTTTCAAGCGTCGATATGTAGATATACCACGTAGCATCAGTTCAGTGATGATGTCCACTCAGGCATCACTGTCGAAAGCCGTGACGTTTTAAATATTTTGATGATGTAACTAACAATTTGTTCTGGTTCTATTATTTGTGCTGTAGAACCATTCGTAATTTTTAATACCCACATTGGATCCTGGAGGAGTACCATGATTATATTTAGGAACCATTGAGTGTTGATCATATTTATTGTAAAAACAAACCTACCCGTGGCAGCAAAAGCCCAACAAGCTCCACAAGAACGCTGATCCTTTACTAGTAAAGTGATGTTGTCCCTCCAGTCTAGGGCTTCTGGTACTACCCTTGGGTCCAAACCCATATCGTAGACTGATCTACAAGCTGCTAAACCATTGGTCCCAGCTAGATCCAAGCGCAACCCAGTGTGCATCATTAAGAACTCTTCGGAGGATAAATCGGTGAATTTGTTGATAACTAAACAAAAAATTATAGTCAGATAGTAATATATTGTTTTTAGAATACTACCAACTGGACCCAAATACTTACGAAACGTAGAATGGGGATCTTGTCTATTCATTTCGTTGATTTTTAATAAATTTTCTTTGAAAAAGTTGAATTTTGTTGCTCTCTCCAACTCGCTGTCATAAATCTTATTATGCGTTTTCAAAAACATTTCAAAATGAAGTTGGGCATCGTCTTCCTTGTAGAAAACTTTATTTTCGTGACGATGGTGACCATGGGTCAATACTACACCGAGCACCATTAAAAAGTAGAACAGCAACATTATTAATATGAAACTGCGTAGATGCACTACTCAATTATTTAAATGTCAGTTACAATATAGGAATGGAATATTTATACACATTATTTTGTAAAATATGTAGAAAACGTAAACCAAAATCAAAAGAATTTGTAAGGAAAAATTTATTGACAATAAAACTTTGACATTGAGATTGTCCATATTTCTTATCAAAAAAATTTAAAATGTAGTACTTAAAATGTAGTAAATGTAGTACGTAGAATTAAAATGTAGTATGTGTCCTTTTTTTAATGTTATTTTCAAACAATTTTCCTGCTTGAGGATTAATTAGTTGCATTTACTGTCATCTATAACTGTATTTGGTTAGGATACTTCGTGGGATGATCGCCAACCCAGGCATTTTAGAGGAATTGCGGCTAAATGTGCCTGATGAGTTTGTGCACCGACGGAGGCGGCCCGCCCTAAAAGCACCAACCTCCTGAATAAGGCACCTCTAACGCGTTGCATTCACACGCTCAATCTAGTAGCGGAGAGAGTCGATCTTTTTTACTGCTCCCTGAGCGAATGTCGCAGGACTCTGTTATTTATTCTATGCTATTATAATTAGATTTGACATTGGATAGTTATTGGACATGGTATATAGATTGACGAATTTTTATATTTTATTTGGTTTGACTTTATGTAATTTGAATTTATTATTTCAAGAATGTTTATGTTTATTGTGAAATTATTTGACATTGTATATTGATTAACAAGTTTTTTATTTCATTTTTTTTTATATAATTTTTTTTATTTCATTTTTTACATTTCTTTCATTACGTTTGATTTTTTTTTGACATTTTGACATTTGGTTTGACATTATGTACTGTACATTATGTACAAGTTATTAATTGAAGAATTTTATATGTTATTGTGTAACTTTTAATTTTTAGTTCATGTTTATTTATATTATCTAGGTCTGACAAATGCTATAATTATTTTTATTGATTTTAATTCTTTTTTTACACTATTGCATTAGGTGCTCCTATAAAAATAGTGTAAGTATGTACATACTTTTTATAAATAAATAAATAAAATAAATCATAATTATCCTTAGGATATGCTATGATATGATATGTGTAGGGTTCGTAATTCCCTACGTCCTATAAAGTTGTAAGTAGATAATTTTAGTATATGTATATAGTAAAAAGTTCACTGTTTATTCGTTACGTTATGAGTTGTGTTTGCGAGACAACGCTGTAACGTGTTCTCGGTTTGATGGTAGTTGACAACTGACTTGAATAGGCCAGAAAACCACAGCGTAAAATGCTGACCTGGGAAAGCATACACAAATATTGTAAGGTTTGCATAAACCGTACAATATGTTATTTCACTTTCAAAACTTTCGTGAGTTGTTCAGGGTGAGTTTGATCCGCGGTCCTTTCGTTGCTGCTCGAGGTCACGGTTCGTACATTCAGTACGATGAAAATTCTCTAGATGAATCGAAACAGTGTCGGTGCGTCCATCGACAAAATAATACGTGAGTAAACCCCGTGTTTATCAAAATGTATGATATGTTCTTCTTCTTTCGTGTCAATTTTCTCTCATAAAAAAAACTAATTTGCCTCGATTTAAATGTTGCTGCCGCTATAGCGGCGTGCGAGGCGGTGTTGAGATCAGCTCTTGTGCAGGAGAAGGGGCAAGTAGGACAATCAAGTAGATGAGACATGGTTTGAAAGGGAGCACCACAGTCGCACTGTACACGTGACTTGTCTAGCATTCCCCATTTACACAAATCATATCTGCATCTACCCACTTGTGCTCGCAGTCTGTTAAGGGATTTCCAGATTGCGTAAGGTTGATCATTTCCTAGTGGTAGTCGCTCATCAGGGCTTAAAAGATCATGAGGAGGGGGCAACCTTTTTTGCCAGTCGTCCGTGCACCATATTGTAGCCGTACAAGGGATGTCGCGAGTCCGATTCCTGTTTAGTTTTCTCGAGTGAACAAGCGACATCCCTTCTCACACTAGGAGGGGCCGTTAAAGGGTAGAGTTCGTTAAGTGGCGTTGGTTTCAGGCAGCCCGTGATAATCCTGCAGGTATCATTTAGAGCAGTGTCCACTACTTTAGCATGTGCACTACGGTTCCAAACTGGGCAAGCGAATTCGCCAGCCGAGTAACTAAGTGCTAGGCCAGTAGTGCGCAATACATGCGGAGAGGCTCCCCAGTGTGTTGAGGTAAGACGACGTAGGAGATTATTTCTTGTATTCACTTTCATTCTTGTTCTATGGCAGTGCTCTTTTAGCGTTAGTGCTCGTCCAGGGTTACACCCAGGTATTTCGGTGTATCGTGTATCGGGTTTGATCGGAACATCCTCCCAAGAGATGCTCAATGATCGTCTTGTTGGTGATTGTACAGATGGAAAGCGCATAATATGCTCTTTGATGGATTTGGTTTAAGGAAGTTTTCACTATAGTAATTAGCAAGTTTCACAAGCCCATTTGTCAATGCAACCTCGGCCTCTTCGAAACGTGATGTTTGGGCTGCGAGGGCAAGATCATCAGCATACAAGAAACGTGCTGTGCCAGGGATGCAAGGTTGGTCGTTGGTGTAGATATTAAAAAGGATTGGAGCCAGAACACTTCCCTGTGGGAGACCATTTTTCTGAACTCGCCATCTACTCTTTGCTGTTCCCAGGTGAACATGAAAACGCCTGTTTCTTAGAAGTTCAGCTAGAATATCAACAAAACAGGCATCCTGCACCATTTTCCCTATCTTTGATAGGAGCCTGCTAATGTTAATAGTGTCATAGGCTGAAGACAGGTCCACAAACACTATGCCAGTTACTTTTTTGTGTTCAAAGCCGTCTTCTATGAACTGTGTTAGTTTTAAGACTTGACTTGTACATGACTTGCCAGGGTGGAAACCAGCTTGCTCTGGTATAAGTTTGGGTTCAATAACAGGAGTCAGACAATTGAGAAGAAGTATTTTGAAAAGTTTGTAGGTGTGGCAGAGTAGTGAGATAGGGCGATAGCTTTTTGCGTCATAAGGAGATATTCCTGGCTTGATGATTGCAATCACTTTTGCTTTCCTCCACTGTTTAGGTATTTTGGTGAGTTACAAGCATTTATTGAACATGGTAAACAACCAAGAAACCGCACCCGGACCCAGATGTTTAAGCTGCTCAACAGCGATCTCATCGTAACCGGCCGCTTTACCATTCACCAGTCCTTTGATTTCTTTGATGACTTCGTTAATGGTGAAAGGTTTACTGATATCTGAAGAGACCGCTACTGGAGCAGCCTTTTGCTGTCTAGGAAGACGATGTGTGGGTTTCCCGTTAAGAATAAGCTGATGGGCGATTTGATTAGGTGAAAGTTGACTGAGAGTTTTTGGCTCATTAAAATCTCCAGTGACAACTTCATAAGCAAGTTGACCATGCTTTTTTGCTGTTATGAGCCATATTTAGGTTACCAATAGTTGAAATCCACTTCTCTTGCTGTTGCTCACTAATTGCGCTCATCAAACTTTCGCCAGCAGATACTGTCTCTTCTGAGAAGGGATCCGCGTCAAATAGTGTGTGTACACTTTTAGATATCTTGCTGAGTTCGAGTCTAAACCAGGTATGTAAGAGGTACGACAGCCCCGAGGGATACCGTGCCGTGACACGATCCGAACCACCTCAACAAACCCGTCATGTTTCTGAGGCTCAGGGGCTATTTTGAGTAGCTCCGTATCAATTTCTTATTATATGTTAATGTTAAATTATAATCGTATAATGATTACAAGAGTCTTTGTCCTGACTTACTCACTAACAGACAACCCATAGTCTAAACCGCTGCGCTGGTCGGAGAAGCTTGAAATTCGATAGGTATTTGTCTTGATGCGTAGAGGTGTACTATGATGAATGTTTTCAAAGGTGTGTGAAACAGTGTTGTTTGTATAAAAATTCGTATTCCTTATACTTACAAACTGAAAGTTTAACTAATTACTTTTTTTTAACTTTTTATTATGTTACTTGCTATTATGTAATACTTACGATTTCAGATAATCAAGTCTTAAGAAGATAAGGTAAGATAATCTTACCAGTTCCCAAAGGTCTCAACGGAACAACAGCGCAGGTTGTAACAACCTGCATTATGCAGAGTTGGGTTCATTTAGCAACGATATGTAAAATGTTGTGCTTTTTTAATGTTGTATATTGCAAATAAACCACGTAAAACATGAAACTTGAAAGCATAACTCTTTAATATATTTAGAAAAAATGGTTATTAATTATTTTTCAAACCTACCCCTGAAACGGTGTATAAAGGATGTTAATGTTTTTATGGTACTACGAGTATTTAACGCGTCCTGCAATTTGTTCGAATTATAATATAAATTTTCTCCAGTACAAATCGTGGGTCTAAAGTGATTTTTATTATCAATTTCAGTCGGTTGCAATGGGGTGTAAAAGTCTAAAGTTAATATGCAAATTTTGACCGCGTAGTGTGATTTGCTTAAATTTTATAAAAAATCTGCAGTACTAATAATTAAGCACTAAAATTTGTTTTCTTACTTTACCTACGAGTAGAACAGAGATCAATGAGGTGTTAAAAATTATATGACAACTTTTAAGAACCATGATGCTTATACCAGGGTCGATCATTTTTGAAACCAAAAAAAATAATAATAGGATGAAACCCATTAGAAAAGGAGGAGAATTTTATAAAAATGGAACGAAAAATAATTTACGGGCCATCTGAGGTCGGAAAGGGGAAGGAGGTGAGTTTTTAAGGGTAAAAAACGGTTTATCTCGATTTCAGGCAAAACTACCAGTTCTATGGAAAAAAGTTTTTAGGCAAAATTGTAGGTAATAAAAATATCTATAACTTTTGTATCGACACTTTTTTCACATAACCTCAAAATTTATGTGAAAATTCCAAAAACCAAGTTTTTAGTTTTTTATTTGTATCTTTTACAAAAGTTATTTTTTTTTCACGAAATTTAGTGAACAATTACCTTTTTATGTCCCAAATACACTGTAATTTATGCTGATATTTTGACGGGTGAATTTTGGATTGAAAATTAGGGTGCTTTTTCGATATTAAGTCAAAATAAGGGGAAAAAATAAATATTTCAAATCAAATAAATTACAGTGTATTTGGGACATAAAAAGTAAACTTTTCACCGAATTTCGTAAAATAAAAATATTTTTTGTAAAAGATACAAATAAAAAACTAAAAGAATTTTTCACATAAATTTTGAGGTTATGTGAAAAAGTATGTAAACAAAAGTTATAGATCTTTTTATTACCTACAATTTTGCCATATGACTTTTTTCCATAAAATTTGTAGTTTTGCCGAAAATCGAGATAAACCGTTTTTCACCCTTAAAAACTCACCCCCTTCCCCTTCCCGACCTCAGATCGCCCGTAAATTATTTTTCCTTCCATTTTTATAACATTTTTCTCCTTTTCCAATAGGTACATTTTTTTTTTTCCTACATTTTTTTTTTCACTTTTTATTTTTTTTAAAGGCTTCTAAAGGCTAAATTTTAAAGGACCCTGGTCTAATAGGATCTGATTATGAAATAAAGTCATCAGAACTTCTCACTTCTCTTCTCTTAAAAATCGTTAGTTCGATGTGTTTAGCCTCGGACCTCGTCGGTTTGCCTTAGATTTAGAAGCCCGGACGAACTCGTGGAAGTTCCGGCTAGTAATAAACCGCAACAAACGTCATTGATCTAAGAAAAGCTATGGATACAAAAGACACAGTTATCTTTAGCTTACCAACAACATTAGTTGTCAAATTGACAAAAATTTTGTGGCACTGTTCTAAAAATTCTACAGCCATTCTACCAAACAAATTATATGTAGTCAATGAAGATGTTCAATGAAAAACCGCACCAGCGACCTATGGCGTTACACAAGGTTCAATATTAGGTCCATAACTTCTTCCGGGCTACATTAACTAACTACGTTGACAAAATAGACAATCTGAGTAACTCCATAATCCCATAATACTGTGTTATTAACTACTACTGGTTTGAAATAACTAGAGTCCATAAGAAGAAGAACTGCAACCAAGTATTTTGCTGGTTCATCGTAAAGTATTGCATTATTTTTGAGGGTTTCCTAAATGTATATAACACATACTGATTCGCAGACTCAATTTATTCGTTATTGATAATACTATAAAATAACAACAGTTCTATATTGATGAAGCAAGTTTTAATTATTATAAATCAAATACAAAAATTCCAACGAACTAAGATTAAATCGAAATAAGTATTCCATCACCAGCACCATCTTGCCCAAATCTTGTACTACGGGAACCAGATGACTGATAGAATACGTATATACTTCTAAATACATACATAAAATACTTTATTACACCTTGGCACAGAACAAACATCTATGTTTATCACACAAATGTTGGTCCAAGATAGAGATTGATCTCAACCAAATAGCGCAAAAGGCAGGAGTACCAATTGAGCTGTGAGACAAGTTGAGACAATCGTAATCATATTTATATAAAAAGTATTCTAGGCGATAACAGAAGTTGCGATAGAGGGGTTGAGTATGCCACATGAATTGATATCTCTTTCAATTCTGAAGTATCCGTTTTCACCCCACTCGGTGCCCCAGGAGTTTTTGATTAACCAGAAATCTTTGCCTGCAAAAATAAAGTTAGAGTGAGAGTAATTTCTATCCATTTCATAAAGAATATGGAGATCAAATAAAGACTAGGATTCTTGACTTATTTCTATTTCTATTTCTATTATATATTCTATTCTATTGCTCATTAACGAGAGCCTCTTCTTAATTCGATATCAGTTTTCATTGATAAAGGCATATATATAATTATATATAATTTCATGCATAAAGGCCTAAAATCTATAACCCCACATCAAGGTCTATTAAGTTTTTTGTTGATTTAATTTGACAAATACTCTATATTAATACGTGAATCAAAAACTTTGTACCCTTTTTTACGTTTTTACGAAAATTGCGCGGACGGAGGCGTATGAAATTCAGCACATTTATAGGTTATATAGAGAAAAAGTGCAAAATGCTAATATTTGTTTTAATTATGCATAAAAAATACATGAATTATTAATTAGTTGTGGTTGAATTTCGATCAGAGGGCGACCACTTGTTAAATTAAAGTGTCCTTGGATGGCTTTATTGGATAACTCTGTTTCATAGGTATTTAGAATTATCTCATAATAATTTGTAAATTTCTGTAAAGTATGGATAAAAAAAACTAGTTAACTAAAACTAACCGTGTAAACTTTTGTTTAAATAGATTCAGGTCTGACTTTATGGAAATCCATTACATTTAATGAATTATATTGAATGAAAAAATGTCTAGTACTACCCCGCCAATCTATTTCTTTTGGATCTAACTAATAATAGATATAACTATTGGAATAGATTGGCGGGATTGTATTAGTTATGAGTCTAACAATTCAATATTTTCATTAAATTTATGAACTTTAAAAATAAATTTATAGAAGGTTATGCCGAGGGATAGAAAAACTGATGTCAGCTGCATCCCCAGTCCCATCAACTCAATACAATAAATTGTTTTCAAATTGTTGAAGACAACAAACCATATAATATATGTATATATTTACCATATAATATATGGATTATTTGTACATATTGACATACATGCTACTCTTTTACATTATTATAATGTTTTTAGGCTTAAGTATTTCAGACACAATGTAAAAATTGTTATTGAATAAACTCTTATCTTATCTTATCTTAATTTTCACTCAAAACGGAATATTTACCATGATATGTGAGATTTTCACATTTTTCGGTGCATACAATTGAGCCAAAATATTGGGAAGCAGAAAAACTCCCATTTCATTAAATGGGAATTTTTCTTTACCATTGTAAATATCTCGTTTTAGTGAAAATCACATATTTTTATACTTTCAATTTAAGATCGTACCGTTTTCTGTTCCATATCCGACAATCAAAACGGCATGATTGATTTTTTTATATACGCAGTTTGTCATGACACCACTGTCATAGAGTTTCACACTTTCTCCGTCAATGGCTGAAAAGTACAATATAAATTCAATACATAGTACAAAACAAAGTCGCTTCCCGTTGTCTGTTGCGAATTATGATGCGGTTTTTTTAATAGATAGAGTGATTAATGGAGAAGGGAAGGTTTATATGTATAATACATGCATAATATAGTAGAGAAACACTGATAATTTTAGAAGTTTCTAATGTGTTGTCGTAAATAAACACATTTTTTACGCTTTTATTGCAAACGCTGGCTGAACCCTACGAGATAGATGAAAATCAAAATCTGTATCTGTTGGTCGCTAGTAAATTATATAATCAATAGTGTATAAAGGCTAGAAGAAGGATGGAGTTTGGTAAAAAATAGTAGAGTTATAACCAACTACACAGTTCAATTGGTAGTAACTCTGTCTTCTGAGGCGTTGGTTGTCAGTTCAATTTCAACTGAATATTTATGTGTGATTAATTTTAACCCCCTGCGGTTAACGAGGTAGTATGACAGACACCGCAAAATAGAAAAACGTCACCTAGGTCGTTTAAAAAATATTACAGTCGCGTTCTTACTACCTTCGTTCTTCAGTCAACTACAAGCGTTTGCGGAGCGCAGACGTGTTATTCTGCGTGGGAAAGTGTCTACGAGTCAACCACTTCAGCGTTCAGATATGTAAAATGAAATCACCTCAGTGACATAGCTATATTTTCATGATGTTTCCTAGACAACACGTCAGTAGAACATGTTAATTTGTTGTTTGTTCTATATTTTACATACGTTGTATGCTGGTTTTCCTGGATTTATAAAGATTCAAGATCTAAAACTGTTTATTTTTCAGATTAAATCCAATTTTTGACATAACAGCTGATAATTAGTTTAGTTCTATCCCACTTATAGAAATATTGTTGAAAAGAGGACTGACCTACTTAAGAATATTCAAAACGAATAAAGATGAGGTATTACGCTTTTGACCGAACATTCTAAGAGAAATTGGAAGTTTTCTGGTGATTTTTCATATAGCAGGCATGTCAGTTGCAGAGGGTTTAAGTGCTATAAAAATATGTGTTATAAGAAAGTATGCAGGCATTCTATCTGTCATCTTACACACATTTTAATCACATTTATTCACACATTTTAATCAAACAATCCGCATTTTCTTCGGTATGTTATCATTATTTACATTATTTGATATACACGTTTATAAGACAGGCTCAGCCGTGAGGTAATCTATATAATAAAAATCAATTGCTGTTCGTTAGTCTCGCTAAAACTAGAGAACGGCTGGACTGATTTAGCTGATTTTGGTGTTGAAATGTTTGTCGTAGTCCAGGGAAGGTTTAAACGGTGAGAAAATTTGTGGCATTGCAACGCATGCCGGGTACAGCTAGTCAAGGATAATTTTTATAAAAAAAAGTTGTTAGTCATAAGACAGTTAGAACTTTTGTCAAAAGTTAATCACTGTCTAAAATAGTTTAATACCATCTTAAGAAGGGTTTAGACTGTGTTTAATTTAAGAGACGTTTATGAATAAGGCCGTTAGTTTTGTTGTAGGATAAAAAAATACCTGCTATTAAAGGTCCGTAGATAATCAATGCTTGTTGTATCATTTTTTCGCTGGTGAGACGGAAGTTGATACAATCATTCACTTTTACTTGGGCGAACTTAGGTGAAAACTTGCACTTAAATTTTTGTGCGAAATAGGGATAAGCTCTTTCAGATTCTTGGCCTCCGACTTGTATAAGATATCTGAAATTAACGCATACAAATTCTCATAAATTTATTGATTATAAATAATACTCTTACGATTCATTTAATTAATCCATCAATTAGATGGAAAACAGTGCTAAAAGATTTGGGAACATTATTGTTTGAAAGCCTCTGTGGCGCAGTGGGCCAAGGCTTGACTGAGATGCAGTTCGATTCCCTCCGCGGGAGAAAATGTTTGTATGATCGGCCAGTATTTGTCTTTATGTATTTACAAATAAGAAAAATCTACTTACTTTGGGGCCAGCTGATTCAGTGTGAAATGTCCATCATTGTTGATTACTTTACTCTAATAATTTTGTAGGTCTATTAAAGTTACGTGCCTTACTGTTTTTTGTGATTGTGATTTATGAGGATTTCGCCTAATTTTCATAGATTTACTTACCGCAAAGCTCTAGAAGGTAAACCGCCATCACACGCGTTATCATTGTCGTCACAATCTAATATTTGCTGCTCTGATAATGCCAGAGATTTATTGTAGTTTATATGGTACTGTGCTTCCACGTTTCCTGAAATATAGAAAAAAAATATCTTAAAATTCACTCCGATTTGAGAAAATGCGAACTACTCAGAGATCCGCGTCGATAGAATTTTTGTCCGGCAGTTGTGGCATTATCATAATTTTTTGATGCCCTTGGATGTTGCTGAGAAATTTGAGGTTTGACTCCCAATGTAGATAAATGTTATCTTTGTTTGTGTTTACAAATACATTCTGCTAGGAATAATTCATTTCCACAACACAAAAAAACAATATGTGAGGTGACTATGTACTAAAAGATTGTTTCTTGAACTGATGGAACAAACGGACTTCGTTCACGTACCAAAGGATTTAACATCGCGTGACCCAAGAACTGGCTCCTATCTGGCCTAGCGTTTTAGCATTGCCATTCAACGTGGCAATGCTGCCTGCATCGTAGGGTTGATGGTTTTAAACAATCCTTACATAGCTCAGCGGATTCAAATGTATTTTATATTAATCTGTACATTACTATTATTAATATTCATATAATTATAATGTTTGATGTTTGATTGATGACCTATTACATACCCCAAGTAACATACCCCAAACATTAAATATAATCGAAATCAGTTTTATTATGTGACAAATATCCAAACAACCAAACTTTCGCGTTTATATTACTTGTGTTTTATTTATATATTTCGTAATCATAAATGAACCAACCAGTAGCAGCGAAAGCCCAGCAAGATCCACAAGCCATCTGGTTCTTAACTTTAATAGAGATATTGTCTCTCCAGTCGAAGGTATGTGGGACTTCCCTTGAATACAAATCAGTATCATTGACTGATTTACAAGCATCTGCACCATAGGGGTCAGAGTCTGTGTTTAAGCGCAACCCGGTGTACTTCATCAAGAACTCTTCGGAGGATAAGTCGGCGAACCTATTGATAGCTAAAAACGATAAAATAAAAGTGGTTTAAATAGACACTCAAATGAAAGAAAAAGTTGAGCCCTTCAACAAACGTGTAAGGAGATCTAAAAATTATACTAAATCCTGCCGAGTTTGCACGATTTACAAAGTTTTCTTACCAAGATCCATTTAGCCGTTTAATTATAATAACATGGAATGGTAAATGTAACGATAGTAGACTTTTCCTTAGATCTTACCAAACGTAGAATGAAGGTCTTGTTTATTCATTTCGTTGATTTTTAACAAATTTTCTTTGAAAGAGTTGAATTTCATTTCTCTTTCTAACTCGCTGTCATAAATCTTATTATGCGTTTTCAAAAACTTCTCAAAATGAAATTGAGCATCGTCTTCACTGTAGAAAACTTTATTTTCGCGACGATGGTGACCATGGACCAATACTACATGGAGCACTAATAAAAAGTAAAACAGCAACATTATTAATATGGAACTGCTAAGATCAAACTACTTCTCCTTTTAAATGTTAGCGACAGTAAAGGAATTGTATTTATAGCCTTTTTTGTAAAATATGTGTAAAACGTAAATAAAAATTTAAAATAATCGTAAGTATTGAAGTATTCACGATAAAACTTTGACATTGAGATGGTTTACATTATGTCCATATTTCTTATCAAAGTAAAATGTTATGAAGAACAAGTGGACCTGCCCGTGACTTTGTTTACGTTGGTAATGTTATTTTCATAACAATCATCCTGCTTGAGGGTTAATTACTTGCTTTTTTTGTCACCTCTATCCTTAGGATATGTTATGATAAATTATCATATTATGATTACAAGTTGTTGTCCTGACTAACTCACTAACAGACAACCCATAGCTTAAACCACTTGTCGTAGAGACTTGAAATTTGGTAGGTATATTTGTCTTGGTGCGCAGAAGTGTTTGATTAATGGTTTCAAAAGGTTGTGAAACATGTTTCGTTTGTTTGTATGAAAAATCGTAATCCTTATACTTATAAACTTCAATTAAGTACTAATAAAGAATAAATATTGGTGCACAAAACACCATCGAGTGCCAAACTAAGCATAGCTTGTATTATGGTGACCAGATGTCGGATAATAAACCATATAATGTTTTATTTCATACAAAAATGTTGTTTGTTTTTTAATATTGTATGTTGCAAATAATCAACTTAAAAGCTTAAATAATCCTTAATTAAGGACAAATGGTTATTATTTTTTTCAAACACAACTAAAACGGTGCACAGAAGTTGTTAATGTTTTTATGTGACTTTTTAACGCGTACTGCAATTTGTTAAAAACATATTATAAATTTTCTGACTTTTTCTGTTTTCTGTTTTTTTTTTAATATAAATTGTTAAGGTCTAATATTTTTTGTTTAACAACTTAGGCGATTTGAAATTGGGTTCTTAAGTCTAATGTTTGTATGGAATTTTTTGACCGCGTGGTGTGATTTGCTTGAATTTGATAAATATTCTGCAGTACATATAATTTAGCACCAAAATTTATTTTCTTAACTATGCCTGGAGTGCAATGGAGTGGTAAAATTTGTATGAGAATTTTAAAAGAACCATGATGCTTAAGGGCAGATCCTAGATTATGAAGCAGGATTAAGGCACATTATGAAAGCAGAATGACATCAACGGAATTTTTAAACGAATCGTCAATGCTTAGAGAGTACCTCGCCGGGTGGTTGGAGTTTATGTATTAAATCATAGGTAGCCTTAGATTCAGAAGCCTAGACGAAGTCGGGCGTTCTGGATAGTATTGAAAAACCCTGTTAAATTTTCCTGTAGTAATCTTCACAGTCGCAACATAATGTAATTAATCTAAGAAAAGCTATTGATACGACAGGCCACAGTTAACTTTCAGCAAAGCAACTACATTAGTAGTCAAATTGTCAAAAATTAAGTGGCACTGTTCTAAAAACTCTTCAGCCGTTCCACCGAACAAATTGTATCTATCATTGACTATATATAATTTGATCAGATGTTCAATGAAAAGCCGCTCCAGCGACCTATGGGGTCACCCAAGGTTCAATATTAGGTCCAAAACTTCTTCCGGTCTGCATTAACTAATTACATTGACAAAAAAGAGGATCTAAAAGGTATAAATGGTCCCATAATATAGATTTTATTAAGAGCAACTGGTTTGAAGTAACTAGTGACACGTTAAGAAGAAGAACAGCAATCATGTAATTTACTGGTTCATCGTAAAGTATTCTTTTATTATAGAGGGTTTAATAAATTGAGTTAACACATACTAACTCTCAGATTCAATTTATTCTTTATTGATAATAATATAAAATAACAACATATTGATGGAGCAAGGTTTAATTATTCTAAATCAAATACAAAAATTCCAACGTCTTATCGAGAAAATCATAATCATATTTATATAAAAAGTCTTCTAGGCGATAACAGAAGTTGCTATAGAGGGGTTGAGTATGCCACATGAATTGATATTTCTTTCTATTCTGAAATATCCGTTTTCACCCCACTCGGTGCCCCAGGAGTTTTTGATAATCCAGAAATCTTTGCCTGCAAAATCATAGAGTGAGAGTAATTTCTATCCATTTCATAGAAAATAGGCAGATACATACTAGGATTATTGATATTATAGTCTCTTCGCAAAGTTTTAGCATTAAGAACTCATTTTTTAAAAAGTTTCAACAAGGAGAGCTTCCTCTCAATCAGATCTCAGTTTTTTATCATGCATAGACAATGTTATTGCGTTAGTCCTATATAATACATTTTATTTATTTACGCGAGTAGATCGATGACCAAGGCTTAAAAACCACATCAAGGTGTATTATGTTTTTTGTTGATTTTTTTTGACAGATATTAAATTTAACTGTCCTTGGATAGACTCAACCTACTCTGTAAACTCTGTTTCATAAGTGTTTAGCATTATGTCATAATACTCTGTACATTTCTGTAAAGTAAAAAACAAATACAAGTTTAACTTAAAATAAATAAAAATGTGTAAACCTTTGATTAAATAGATTCAGGTCTGACTTTGCGGAAATCCGTTACAAAATATTGAACAAACTAATGTCTAGTACACTCCGCCAATATATTACTAACTCATCATAGATTTAGATATTGGAATATATTGGCGAGATTTTATTAGATATTTGTTAACGAATTCATTATTTGCATTAAATTTAAAAACATTAAAAATAATTTTATATTTGAAGGTTATGCCGAGCAATAGAACAACTGATGTCAGCTGCATCTTCAGTCACACCAACTCAATTACAACTAATTGTTTTCAAATTTTTGAAGGCAAACCATATTTCCGTTACCCCAAAACGGAACACTTACACCACTTACCATGATGATTTTGAGCCGAAATATTGAGAAGCAGAAACTTTCACATTGAAAATATACCGTTTTAGTGCAAATTACATAATATACGAGTAAGTATTTATACTCTCAATTTAAGACCGTACCGTTTTCTGTTCCATATCCAACAATCAAAACATTATGATTGATACTTTTATATACGCAGTTTGACATTACACCACTGTCATAGAGTTTCACACTTTCTGAGTCAATGGCTGAAAAATACATTATAAATTATACAATGAATAGTGTAGGATAAGGGCTAGAAGATGAATAGAGTTTGTTAAAAATGAGTAGAGTTATAACTAGCTTTACAGCACAGTTGGTAGGTAGTAACTTTGTCTTCTGAGCCGTTGGTTGGCAGTTAGATTCCAACTGAAGACGAAAATATGTGTGATGTATTTTAAAGTACAGTAAAAATGTGTTTACAAGAAAGAATATAGGCATTCTTTATGTCATTCGGTTCACTTAAGCCAAATTTTGCTTAATTTAGGGCTAGATGTTAAAGTCACACAGGTGACTTAACCACCAATTATTTAATTTTGTACTTCTTTTCATCTTTATGTAATAGCATTTGTCTTAATGTATTGTTTTCTAATTTCAGGAGAATTTGTTTTGTTTTTTATTGTCACCAACAAATTACGATCGAATTTTTTTTTATCTATTCTAATTTTTTTATTTTTTTCTTCCAGAATTTTTTGAGATTCCTCTTTGTACAAATCAATAAGGAATATAATAAATAACGACCACTATGGGCTAAGTGAGCGAAGGCCTGCTTGCGACGTTGAAGGATGCGGTTTCATTCGATGATCTGCGAGTGTTTATCTCGGGTCTGGGTGTTTTTCTATGTTTAATATGTATATTTAAAAAAAAAGTATATAAGTAGTATATCAGTCATGAGGTACCCATAACACAAGCTCAGCTTACTTCGGAGCTAGACGACGCTGTTTGAAATGTCCGGCAATACTTATTTATTTATAATACACTAGTAATTCACGTGTGCTAAAAATTTAAAATTAATTAATTAAAAACTGTTAAGATTACCTAATAAACACTGAAATAACACGAGACAAACTAATTAATTTAAAAGAGCTATGTTACTGGATAAACTATCAAACAAAGAATCATTTTCTACGATATGTATCATTATTGACATTAATTAATATCCACAAGATTTTTTTTCAGTTAAACTCTGCCGTGTGGCCATTAAGGATGTTAAGTATATAAAAATGTTGATAGTCATTCGACACTAGTTTTTACTTAGAAACGTCTCTCAAATACTGTCAAAAGTTAGTCACTGTTCAAATAGAATCCTGAATCCCTTTTTCCCTTTTTTTAGAATCCTGGAATCCCTTTTTGTAAGATAGTGACAGGATTCCTCGTTTGTCATTTAATGAAGTAATGAATATAGCATTTATAAATTAATATATTTTTCTCGTTTTTTTAGCATGTTTTATTTAGTAATCTTAGCGAAATTTTATGGAATAAATTGTGACTACACTTATAATTCAATTGTCCATCTTTGTCCTAACAAATATCGACAATTCAATTATAAGTGCATTATGGTGCAATGTGAATTGAACGACGAGGAATCCCGAGAAAGTTCTAGACGGCCATTCCGCGATGACGTTTAGAATTGTCAAATGACCATCGACTAAGACATTATTATCAAACAATCACTTGACAGTGGCAAAATTGTCAACAATACACATGTCATTATAGAAAGAAAAGAAGAAGAAGTAGACAAATAGGGACAGGGTGAATCTTAAGCAGTTATTTGGCATGTTCAAGTTAGGCCGTTAGTTTTGTTTTATCATCAAAATTACCTGCTATTAAAGGTCCGTAAATAATCAATGCTTGTTGTATCATTTTTTCGCTGGTAAGACGGAAGTTCATACAATCAATCACTTTCACTTGGACCAACTCGGGCGAAAACTTGCAACTAAATGTTTTTGCGTGATAGGGATAAGTTCTTTCAGATTCTTGGCCTCCGACTTGTATAAGATATCTGTAATTACCGAATAAAAAATCTCATAAATTTATTCTTTTCAAATTCGACTAACAACTCATTTAATCAAACCACATAACCATAGCAATGGAATATTTTATATACATTATTACTTTTATTACTTATGATCGTATGGGTGCTAAGCTTACGACACATCCAGCTTGCAGGAAAGCATTCTGGTCCTTGGCCAAGTCGGAAGAAGTGAACTTTAGCTGCCCTCTCCCTTCACTACTAAAACCAGATGAATGGATGCCCACACTGCAATCGTGAAAGCAAATCTCTTTGCTGTTCAATTTTCAGAAGCTTCCCGTCTAGACACTTCTAACGAAACCCCACCTAGCCTTCTTCGATGCAAAGAGACAGTGCAGGAAATTCACATCCATCAAAAAAAAGTGCTCAAAACGTTACGGAGTCTCGAAATGAACCAAGCTAATGGCGTTCTGCTTATGGTTTATTGACTTCTTAAGGGAACGATCCATTCGAGTACTTGTTAACGACTGCTCGTCTGATCGATGAGCAATTAGTGCCGGAGTACCTCAGGGTACCTAAGAGTTCTCTGCCACATATTTTTTACTGCACATAAACGATCTGATCATGCCCGGAATCACTGGGTATGCAGACAGTATAGTTACTTACTAGGGAGAGATAATTAACACGGACGGATTAGAAACACGGACTCACAATTTTTGTTCCTATATCGAGTCAACTACCAAGACTGCTGCCATGAAGCTTGGCATCCTCAACAAGGTGAGGCGATACTTCACACGAGGACAGCTTTCCACTTTATATAAAGCTCAAGTGCAGTCGGGTATGGAGTATTGCTGCCATCTATGCGATGGTTCAGCCAAATACCAGCTGGCTGCATTGGACTCGATCGAGCGTGAGCATTAAAGATGATAGGTAAACAGCTAAACGCTGAGACTAAATTCCTGAGTCTCGAGCACCACCTTGCAAGTTTCGCCTTTCGATCTTATATTGAAAACATTTCCAATTCACAACAGGACAAGGAGAAGTATCGCTCAGTATCATCCATACCTTGTCAGTCTACCACCTTTACGAACAATGCGCTTTGCTTCCACATTTATAATGCGTACAGCCAAGGATTGGAATGCTTTGCAGTTATTTGTCTTTCTTGAAAACTACAATCTGAGTCTCTTCAAGTCAAGAGTAAATAGGTGCGCAGGTCTGCGCCTGCCCCATCGTCGGTCACACCGTCGATTCTATGATAAAAAAAACTTGTAGCATGTTGTTGGCCAAGGCCCAGCTGAGACGTGGAAGGTTGCAACGTGGACAAATGTTTGTATGATCTGCAAGTATTTGTCTTGGGTCTGGGTATTTCTATGAATACAACTCGTAAGTATTAACAAAAAAAAACAGCTCGCTTTGGGGCCAGGTGATGCTGTATAAAATGTCTGTAAAATGAATAAATATTTTATGAGAATTATGTCTAAAATTCATAGATTTACTTACCGCAAAGCTCTAGAAGATAATCCGCCTGCACACCCGCTATCAATGTCGTCGCAATCTATAATTTGCTGTTCTGATAGTGCGATAGATGTATTGTACTTTATAAGATACTGTGCTTCCACATTTCCTGCAAAATAGTTTTTTTTAATTCAGTCCGATTTGGGAAAATGCATTTTAGAACTTAGGGAACCGCATTTGAGTAGATTCGATTTTGTCTAGCATAATGTTGAAATTTGGCGGATCAATGCCGGCAATAGTGCAATTCACAATTTCTTGACGCCCTTGGAGGTACCTATGAAATTAGAGGTCTGACTCCCAATATAGATAAATGTTTGCTTAGAAATAATCTCTGCTAGGTGTTGATGCAAGTACGTACTTATAGTTGTTAATAACCACAAGAGCTGGCTCCTATCTAGCTAAGCGTATTAGCATTGCCATTCAACGTGCCAACGCCGCCTGCGTCTTGGGGATGCTGCCATCTGGATCAGTTGAGCTATCTATAGATGGTTTTAATCGGTCCTTAAATAGCTCAACTGTTTCACATGTATTTTATTTTATCCTGTACACTACTGCTATATTTAACTCATATACTAAACTAAATTTACCAAAGTTAATCGAAATCACTTCGAACATAATTATGTAACCAATATCCAAGCATCCAAACTTTCGCCCTTAAATTAGTTTTATTTATTATATTTCGTGATCAAATAGAACCAACCAGTAGCAGCGAAAGCCCAACAAGATGCACAAGCCATCTGGTTCTTAACTTTAATAGTGATATTGTCTCTCCAGTCGAAGGTATGTGGGACTTCCCTTGAATACAAATCAGTATCATTGACTGATTTACAAGCATCTGCACCATAGGGGTCAGAGTCTGTGTTTAAGCGCAGCCCGGTGTACTTCATCACGAACTCTTCGGAGGATAGGTCGGCGAACTTATTGATAGCTAAAAACGTTAAAATAAAAGTGGTTTAAATAGACGGTCTCACACAAATGAAAGAAAAATTTCAGTGTTTAAACAAACCTGTAAAAATATCTCCTAAAAATTATACTAAATACAAAAAAAAATAAAGATCTAAGCATACAACGGGACAGACAGACAGCGGGAGGCGACTTTGTTTTATACTATGTAATGAAATGACTATATTATTGATAAGAATGCATGGCCTCATGTTACTATGCCCTCAGACAATCAACTTATACATTTTCAATGTATAAACTATCTTGTATTAGTTTTTCGTAGTTAATTTAGTTAAAAGATGATCATAATAAAAAACATTAGGACCAGGACGAGTTTCTTGCCGGTTCTTCTCGGGCTTGGGTTAGGTTCATTAGGCACCTAAATTTACCGAGAATGTAAGACGTTTCAAAGTGATCCTTGTGATTGTAATGAATAAATGTTTTTTTGACTTGAATTTTACTTTGAGTATGGTTGGATAAAAATATAACAATGGTAGACTTTTCCTCAGATCTTACCAGACGTAGAATAGGGGTCTTGCCGATTAAATTCGTTGATTTTTAACAAATTTTCTTTGAAGGTGTTGAATCTCGTTGCTTTTTCCGACTCGCTGTCATAAATCTTATTATGCGTCTTCAGAAACCTTTCGAAATGAAACTGAGCATCGTCTACATTGTAGAGAATTTTCCTTTCGCGAGGAGATTGCTCATGGGCCAATACTAAATGCAGCCCAAGTAAAATGCAAAACAGCAGCATGATAATTTAAAAATGTTTTTTGCGATTAGTACCTAGGTACTTGTCACATTTATCGCCTGTTCCAGTATTGGGTTGGGTATTTATACACTCATTAATACAAAAATATGTAGAAAATTTAGGAAATATGAAGTAATATTTAGTGGCGATAAAACTTTGTCATTGGGATTGTTTAGCGTACGTGCAACCTTCTTATCAAAGAAAATGCTATATAAATGTAGACAGATGGGTCGACATTTATAGCACTTTTACTGTTAAGACATATTTATTTTAATTATTTTTTTTTTATTTATTATAAATGTTGAAACAATATGGTAGTAGACGTTACAAGGTAGGTGTTCCTTAAGTTGAAATTGAAATGCGATTTAAATGTTTAAATATATTATAAACATTTTTTATAATAATCATCATCATGATTAACTCAAACCCACATCAGGGTATATAACAACCGTATTCTCTTTTTTACTTAAAATAAACAGCTTAAAATATATTTTAAGGTGACAATAGAAACGAAGAGTCACCCTGTTCCCACGTGACGCTACTCCCGGAGAAGGAAATAAAAATGCCTCAGTTCACTCGTCCCGTGTAGCTACATTAATAAAACCTTTAATAAAACGCGCTTTGCCATGCGCGGGCGCTGGTGGCACAGTATAATGCATAAGATGCAGATAAAAATGTGGTAGATTCCTAATTAAAAAGATATATTGACTAGAAAATCTTACGATTTTTTACGATTATGAAATTATGCTTGTCAGTTGCTTACGGTTGTTAGACATCTCAGATAACTGTTAAATATGGCTGGCTACTAGTGATTGAAGTAAGTTGCAACCAATTGTAAATAAACAATGTTACATAGACACCTTTATTTACAAAAATGTACCTACACGGTAAATTATACAAAAATATAAAATACATTTGAAACAGTTGGGCTATCCGATTAAAGTTAAAATATATTTATTTGTAGCTCAAATCGTCTAGATCACTATCAGAGCGCAGCATCCCCAAAACAATGGCAGCATTGCCACGTTAAATAAATAGTTTTAAAACGTCCAAAATGTCGTACAACATTTATTTAGATTCTGCATTCTTAGCTTATACTACATCGTTATTCTCAATATATTCATAAAATATCATTCCTCACACATTGAAAAAGGTAAAAAAGGCATTAAAAATATATCCCTCATCGAGGATAACACTCCATAATGACGTGGGTCTGTGCAGGCGGTTAGAACAAACAAAACCGTACGCGAGCCATATTTTTTCAACGTCCTCATTCAAATCCAAGGAATGAGCCGACTATCTCTCTCTTTTACACTTAAACCTCTAGTGTCAGAGGGAGATGGGAGAGGGATGCAGGTAGGTGCCAAGGTGTCTGCCATGCCAGACATAGAGGCACCGTAGTTTTGAATGTGGTATATTTTTGGGTTCTCTATGATTTGGGGATGATTTGTATTATTGTTAATTGATTCTTGAATTCCGATCTACTGATAATTCTTTTGATTAAAACCGAAAGTTGTGTTTTTATCGACATGAATCTGAATTCATAATGTATTTTAGTCGCTTAAAATTCCTTTAACCTACTTTATCAAAAAGGAGGAGGTTCTCAATTCGTCGGAATCTTTTTTTTTTATGTATGTTCACCGATTACTCGAAAATGGCTAAACCGATTTGAAAAAATATTTTTTTGTTTGAAAGGGTGGTGCGTTTATTTGGCCTACCCATTTTATACATACAAAATACATCTACTTTCCACTAAAAATGTATTATAGGCTCAAATTTCATTCAATGAAGTTGGTTTCTTTTTAGTTTTTAAAATGTAATTATGACATTTTGTCATGAAACGACACTTTTGTTTTGTAGAAGTACATACACTCTTTCTAACTAGTAAACGTTTTGGTATAAGTACAACGTAATAATTTAATTTCAGATACGCATTTTCATTTTGCAGTATCATTATTACAAGCTTCTGCCCACGGCTTTGCTCGCGTGGTACCTATGTAGAACGTATCCTATATTCTTTTCCTAGTCACTCTAGTCACTGACTATATTTATACAATTTTTTTTCCAAATCTGTCGATCCGTTTTGATGTGATTGAGCCACATAGAAACGTCCAAACATCCTCACATACGCATAGTTACCCAAAACTTTGGATATATAGCCTTTTTATGTGTAGAGGCGTGAATCATTATATTTAATACCTTATGTTATTGTTATAAATATCACCCTACGACTCTACCATTAAAAATTAAAACAGACTCAAACAGATTGTGAATCAAAAAAAACAGATGGCACCAATATAAACATTTAACAAATTAATATAAGCCTAGTCGTTCAATGACCGGAAGTACTTGTTGGATGCAATGCAATTACGACCAAAACAAATTGAGTTAAAACCATTAGGGCGGGTGACATCACTGGCCCCGCACATGGCGTCACAAGTGTCTGGATCACAATTTTATAATAGAAATTATTTATGTTACGTTTTAATCTAACAATTATACATATATATGTAACATAATATATATAGTTTAATATAGTTTCTGTAAGTTAGATAAGTATTTCTTATTTTCTGTGACGCATCTATATCCCTACCAGTATTATAAATGCGAAATTAACTTTGTCTCTCAGTCTGTCTGTCTATTTGTTACGTTTTCACGCCTAAGCGGCTGAACCGATTTTGATGAATTTTGGTATAGAAATAAATGAGACCATGAAAAAGGACATAGGTTACTTTTTATGAAATATCACGTGTGTGAAGCCGCGGGCAGCAGCTAGTATGTATATAAAAGGTGATGTGTGTATGCATGTTAGACTATAAGACTATAGACTCCGAAACGGCTGGACCGATTTCGATGAAATTTTTAGGAAATCTTTAGATTGGCCTAGCGGGTGATCCTGTGAAGTTTGGTATCGATCGGATCAACAGAACTTAAGAACGTGGTACGAAGCCGCGGCAGATGCTAGTTATATATAATTTTGATACAAATATCTATTTAAAAAACTGGAACAACCTATCATAGTTTGTAATACATTCTAACAAACCTCTGTATTTTTTATGTAAATAAATCATCTATATATCTCAAACAGTAATATTAAAAAAAAACATTCAGCGTGCACAACGTGAGCCGACCTCGCGCCTATTTTCGATGATTGATTTTCAACTCGAACTCGTGAAGTTTCAAGTTTATTTATTTAGATAAGAGTAACATTACAGAATTATCCAAAGCGTTACATCTATGTTTCATTAAATAATATAAAAGATGTAGAAATAGAAAAAGACAACCTACAAAACATATATTATTAAATTATCAATCTTAAGACCTACCCTAAAAATTAATAACCAACTTAATTGGCTACACAATAAAATAAAATAAAAGAACACGAATTATTTGGACATACAAATATACCTATCTAACTATATAATACTAATTTTCTTAATAATAAACATAACAATAAACACTAACAATTAAAAATTAACAATTAAAAACACTAACAATTGAAAATACTTACACAAGCTTTTCACAGTAGCACATACTCAGTGAAGTATTTAATCACTTTACTTCAGTTTATTTTGTTTCTTTGTCTATTCAAATAACAATAGATTATGTGTCATTATTACTACTACATGCGATTATGTAATGTAACAGAACACCAAACTAGGCAAATGCGCTAATGGAAACCAGATGATAGACAGAATCCTATACAACAATATATTGAGAACACAGGTGGTCCAGTGGTAGTGGCCTCGCCTTCCATTTCTGAGGTCGTGGGTACGAATCCAGTGGTACACCTATAGCTTTTTGTTTTCGAAAAATATATGTGCGGTGTCAAACGTAAGGAAGGAAACCGGCATGTCTTAGAACCAAAGAAGTTCGAATATGTGTCACGTGCACGAAAGAAGCTTTTTAGGCGCACATAAATCCTTTCAACACACTGGTTCAAAATACATCAGTAACAAGATAAAGAAGAATGAAGAATAATATATACCTTTAAATTTTTAATATTTTACCTTTAATATTTTACATTAAAATACCCTCACACGGAAGGAAACAAAATCTATGTTCACAACATAGATTAAACCCACAATTCGACCTCTGTGTCGAAGTGGGCCAAGGCCCGGCTGAGACGCAGAAGGTTGCGGGCTCGATTCCCGCCACGGGACAAATTTTTGTAAGATTTGCAAGTATTTGTCTCGGGTCTGGGTGTTTCTATGTATAATAGGTATTTATTTACAAGAAAAAATAAGTATATACGTAGTATATTATTAGTATATTAGTCTCCCATAACACAAGCTCTGCTTACATTGGGGCCAGATGTTGTTGTGTGAAATATCCAGCATTATTATAAACTTAAAGAAAGAAAGTAGAGTTGACACCATTGAGCTGTGATTTATTAATAATTTTAAACTGAGGCTACTGTACCAGCGGTTAAGTATACCGTAGCCCAAACGATGACTGATCCTACCTCCAGTAATGCCCAGCCAACCTCAGACAAACATTGCCAAAACCCACCTAATTTCCATTCAATGAACACCCAAGTGCCACCGTTCAAGTCGAGGACTCCTTTTGATCCGTTCAGAGTTTTACTGCCATAGCCTGTGTGAAGAGCTCTTCAATACATCGGGTCCTGCGCTATGCTTTGGTGTCCAGCTCTTTGGGAGTCATCGGACCGTTTGACTTCAACCATCTACAAGTATGCGGTTTGAAATTGGCTTTTGATGATTGGAACGATACAGGATCTTGTTTTTGGACTAAATGGGAATATATTAATTCTATACTATGCATATCCATACAAATATAATAACTCAAAAGTGTCTCTGTTTATTAAAGAAAAACGGAATCTTCTCGATGAAGTCACCGACACTCAAAATGTCACAACAATTTTTATATAATAAAATCACTAGGACCACTTTGAATCGTCTTTTAACATGTTAGTGAATCTAGGTGCCGGTTCCTCCTAGCCCCAGCTCAAGAAAAATCCGGCAAGAAACTCATCTGGTCTTAAACTTTTTTGTATGATCCTTGCCAATTTTGTTACGGATGCCGAGTCGAGTTGAAACAGATTCTTCCCAAGTTTTTGAAGTGATAATTTCTTATGGGAGGGTAAACCGCTTCGTTACGTGACGCGTTACGGTGCCAGTCTGTCTGGCTTCCCTTCCTCTCATGCATACAGTAGCGGTAGGCAGGCTCCTCCTCTCTCACTCTGACCCACAGCGCTAGTAAGATTAGTTTAAGTTATCACTTCTGTCGGGCGTCCCGAGATGCACACGTTAATTTATAATATACTTTAAAAGACAGTTTCTGTTTTATTACTCACGAAGGTTATCAAAGTGAAAGAGTGTAAACAGCTGAACGGATCTCGAGAAAATTTAATAAAGAGATAGATTGTATCTTGGAGATGAACATAAGCTACATTTTATATAAGTATTACTTCTAAAAAACCGCAGGGAGAAGCTAGTAATAAATAAATAATACTTCAAGTCAAAGTCAAAAGATATTTTAACTCAATACAATCTAGAATCACTTTGAAACGTCTTACATACTAGAATTACTGAATTTAGGTGCCAATTTGTCCTAACCAAAGCCCGAGAAGAACTGGCAAGAAATTCATCCTGGTCCTAGAGCTTTTTTTGCATGATCCATCTTCTAAATACCTTAACTACGAAAAACTAATACAAGAGAGTTTATACATTTCAAATGTGTCTGTCTAATGTCAAATGTTAACTGTCTGAGAAGTCAGCACAGATAATCAAGTTGTAAGTTAATTAATGTAAAAGTGTAATTATCTATTTATTACAAAGCACTTAATTCGTAGTTACATGTAAAAGTCAGTTCGCCTTTGGATGAAATAGTAAAGTGATAATCAAGTCATCTGAAAAACGATTGTAGGTTTTGTGAGAGGAATTATATAATCTGACATATCTTTTTGAACTTGAAGCTGGATAGGTTATGTAATCTGTCTTTGTCTTATTAATATAATAGGAAAGGGACGTTGATAATTACAATAAGCTTCATACAACTTTAATCCATTGGTACAAATCGAAAGCGGTATTCAATGTCGTAATCGTTTAAATTCATAACACAAGTACATTAATAACAATAAAGAATAGCCAGTCCCCTCAGTTCCTTACAGCAAGTCACCCACGTCTTCAAACCTGTCAAACGACATGCCGAACCTGAACCAACCCTGGACAAACACCGTCTCTTTCCAACTCTATACAGTTAGATAGGGACGGTTGGCCTTGTTTCCTAATCCTGGCCTCAGGTCGTTTGGTTAGGATCCGTCACGGTCCGACGCCTAGGGGTTGGTAGACATTGATGTATGCTAAACAACCCTTTATAAAAGTACGTTGTCTTTGATCGATGTTAGAAACCTGACCTAAATGTTTACTTTATTTGTGTCACACGCTCGCATTAGTAAGTAGGATAAAATTTTGTGTATTTCTAGTTATTTAAGAGACTGTGACGTCATGTGTCGTTTGTGTTCATAGCGGTAAAAACGTTAGCAACCATGTGTTAAAGTAATAAAGCATTTCAATTAGCGAATTTATTATATGCACATTGAACTAAAAACCATAAAACTCTATAGCGGATTTGCATGATCATAATTTTGTTGAAACTGCTCGCTATTACGTAACTGACATTGCGCCATAGCTGTCAAATATTATTATACGCTACTTCTGTTATATGCGTATTTGTAGGTGGGCGACAGACGAGTAATACAGGCAGCGGCTGACTTCCGATAAGAGTTTTTTTACGCGACTGATTTTGCAGAAATTGGTGTCGCTACTGCCAGTTTTACGCAATAAGTCTGCCGTCTTCGTAATTTTCAGTTAAAAGTGAAATTAATCTAAATAGTACATTTTGATAAAAACTCACGTATTATTTTGTCGATGGAGGCATCGACACTGTTTCGATTCATCTAGAGAATCTTCATCAAGGTGTGTTTGATCCGCGGTCCGCTCGTTGCCGCTCGAGTTCAAGGTTCGCACCAAAAAAACCCGTGTTTATCAAAATGTATAGTACAACTCACGAAAGTTTTGAAAATATTAATATTGTTTATTTCCGACGTTTCGGCTATGTTGCAATAACCTACTGTGCGGCCAGTTCTTAAGCATCCAGTCAGCCTGCAACCACGGTTACCTATTAAACATACCCAAAAAGTCGGGAATAATTTATAAAATAATACGCCATGATACCCCTTAATTACTATAACCTTCATAGAAACAATACTAGGAACAGAAACCAATTTAATATCCCTAAGTTTCGACTATAAAAAATAGGTAAGTCCTTTATGGGGAACACGGTGCTCTACTATAATAAGCTTCCTGAAAATGCAACTAAACTACCTATTAAGAAATTTAAAGCATACATAAAGCGTAATTTTTTGAAGCAAGCGTATTATAATATAAATGACTATATTACTGACAAGAATGCATGGCTTCATGCCGCTCTGCCTGCAGACAGTTAACCAACACATTTGAAATGTATAAGCTCTCTTGTATCAGTTTTTCCTAGTTAAGGTAGTTATAAGATGAATCATGCAAAAAAGAGCCCTAAATTCATCCATGTGATTTTATTGAAAAAATATCTTTTGACTTTGACTCTGACTTAACCATGTAAATGATCTGACAGTTATATCTGATCGTGACCGTTAAAAAAAACAATTAAATAATGTAAAAAAAAAAACGTAACAGCATTACAGTATTTGCATACGCTGTGTAACATCTGACATCTGACCTTGGTAATAAGCAACATTAACATTATATCCTGAACTCGTTTATATTTAAGACGTCCTCTGTGTCGCAGTAGGCTTAGGTCCAGCTGAGACGCAAAAGGTTGGGGGTTCGATTCCCGCCGCGGGACAAATGTTTGTATGATCTGCAAGTATTTGTCTCGGGTCTGGGTGTTTCTATGTATAATATGTATTTATTTTAAAAAAAAAAGTATATAAGTAGTATATCAGTCATGCGGTACCCATAACACAAGCTCTGCTTACTTTGGGGGCCAGATGATGCTGTGTGAAATGTCAGGTATTATTATTATTATTATAACAGTACACCTTATATACACTGTAGGTTAAGCGCACAACTGATGCGTTCTCCTGCTCTCTTTCTCGTCACACACAAGCATACACTTTTAATGCGCGCACGCTCATTGGTGAAATCATACAGCACGCGCTTCCCCGGCTTCCTATTGCACACTTTCGTCCTTTTTCATGAAATTACTCCCACAGATTGTAGGAAAGTGAGATAAAATATGTAACACATGTACAAATGTTGTTAAATCTTTAACTATCTCTTTAACTACTGTTTGATGATCCGTTACTACCATCTATAGTTGATTTGTCGGATCAGTTATTATAATATCAGTTTACGTGCGAGGTGTTACACCCATTGTGAGAGATAAGAAACCCTAAATATTTTTTTGACCTTGAGTGGGCGGAGGCCGGATGCCATGGTAATATGAGCTATGAGACTCCTTAGAGAAACAATTATTTAGAGCGCTATGCTCGTATGAACTGTAGGTACAGACATACAAACACATAATGTAAGAGTAAGCACATTTTTAATTTCTGAATGTCGTTTTATCCCTCTTGCTTTAATGAAGCTTATCAATTCTGGATGCTATACCGTAATCCATGAGCTTTCTGATTTTACCTTATTTAGAATCCGAAATTATAAAGCAAAACTGAATCCTTATCCTTATCCTTTCCTTACTTTCTTACTTCCTTATTATATTATAAACTAGCGACCCGCCCCGGTTTCACACGGGTGCAATGCTGGTACTAATTATACTACAGAATGGTTATCCCTAAGAGATAGCCAAATACCATCGCGGACTTTTTTGTAGACCTTTTGAGGGTGTACAACTGTAGTACATTATTTTGATCTAACTCGTAGTATTCAGCCAGCGTTTGCAATGTAAGCGCAACAAATGTGTTTATTTACGACACTACATAAGAAACCTCTAAAATTTTCAGAGTTTCTCTACTATATTATGCATATTTTATATATATAAACCTTCCTCTTGAATTACTCTATCTATTAAAAAAAACAGCATCAAAATCGTATCGTATCGCATAGTTTTAAAGATCTAAGCATACAACGGGACAGACAGACAGCGGGAGGCGACTTTGTTTTATACTATGTAATGCGAAAGTTTGTATGTACGTTTGTTACTCTTTCATGCAAAAACTACTGAATAGATTTTAATGAAACTTTACATCAGAATAACACATAGGCTATAAGTTATAAAGACATTGGCCTCAATTCTGTTGGCACCAACCTAACAAATTTTAGCTAAAATTAGGTTTAGACTGTCAAATGAAACTTTCTATTCTGGTATTCTGCTGCTACCAACTTATCCTAATTTAATTAAGCGTTCCTTATTTAGTTAGATGGTACGAACCGAATAGGTTTTACAAATGCTATGACTAACTAAAATATATTTTAGACAATTCCTAATTTTAGAAATTAACCAACCGAATTGCCACCATTGTATGAATTATCCAAAATATAACGATAAGTAGGAAAAAATCTCTGCCATCTGCAAGCTATTCTGGCATGCGCCGCAAAAACCGTTAGAATTACTAGTACTAATCCTGCGCAGACGAAGTTGCGGGCACCAGCTAGTTATTAATAAATATATTATTAAATAATAATAATTTGACTGGCCTGTCATCTCAGTTGTAGTAGCTCTACCTTCTGCGCTATAGGTCGAGGGTTCGATTTCTGTGATGAACATAGGGGTTGGTTCTGTTTCTGGGTGTTATAATGTATCTTAAGTATGAATTTAAAATTATATAAGTATTATATCAGTCAAGTCACCATAGTACAAGCTATGCTTAGTTTGGGGCTAGATGATGTTTAGTCCACCAATATTATTTATTTATTTATTATTTTAAACTTAGTAGCTACCTACCTAGACTTACTTATCGTGTCTCTAGTTATTTCAAACCAGTGTGGAGAAAGGATTAAAGTTTGCCTCAGAGGCTCCTTTCGCACATGGCACATGTCTTCGGACGTTTAAAGTTCAACGACGGTTGAAAAAAACGATTGTTACACTACTGGGTTCGAACCTACGACCTGATGATCGGATGGTGGGGCCACTACCACTCCTGCGGCGGGACATATATTTGTATGGTCTACATATTTGTTTCGTGTCTGGGTGTTTTTCTATGTATAATATATATATATTTAAGTTGTACAAGCTCTGCTTATTTTGGGGCTAGATAATGCTGTGTCCATCATTATTTATGTATTTCACACAGTCGAACCCCAAACCTAATTGATATTAAAGATGATGTTGAACATGCTATGTTGTATATTTTCCCTCTGTATAGTTCACACCCTGGACGGTAACCAGGCTTTGATTCATGGATCATGTATCTTTAGAATTGTGAAAAGATCTTTGTTAAATAATGTGATCTCGTGTAGGTGCAATATCAAGTTAAATTGTAGTAGAAACTAACAATGGAATATAAAAGCAGCAATTTATATACTCGTTATAATCTTATGAAAATATGCGCCTATTTGTATCTATCTATCTACAAGATAAGACCTCAGTCACATATATTACTGCAACCTGAAATACACTTTAAGAGAGCTATCTGTAGATACAAAACTGTGACCCCACCGACTAATGATTAAGATTATGTGAACAAAGTTCCTTATCGCACGGTACGGACTTGGCGGATGGGGGCTAAGCGAAAAAAAGGTGTAAGATTTTCGCGTCACGAATTTCCGTCACGACCCTTTCTTTAGTGTAGGCGGTTATCCAGGTGGTACGAACTACATAATTAATTAGATGAACGAATGAATTAGATGAATTGAATGATGTACAATAAAATGATCAAAAAAAATATTAATTAAGAAATTTCCTACCATTTCTTTAATTAATTAGTTATTTCTGCGTTTCATTTAATTGCTCTCAGATGCTAGTAAATCATTAATTTGTATTTGATAATCAATAATATAATACGTTTATCAATAATAATATACTACGGTAGGACCTTCGTTCAAACCGAGTCCACGAAACTCACACATTTTTCGTTGATATGAGAGACTACGAGAATGGACAGTTATTCAGCACATTTTATCCCTAACAGGTAACAGCTAACAGGGCACACACGTTTTTAAACAAATAAACAAAATTCTTGCATTAAAGATATAAGTTCTTAGATAAGTTCTTTAAAATATGGCAAAGTTATTAAATTAAAGTACTTCAAATATTATAAAGAAATAAAGGCTTTTGATCGCAATACCTTTCAATTTTATAAAGCCAAGTACCTACAGCTATTTAATATTAAAATGAAAACCTTTCGAATGAAAACGATATTACTCAACAATACACAGAACCTGAAAGGCTCTCTTACGATTTAAATTGTCACAAAGAGCATTGTGCCCGTCCACAATATGACGAATATATCTACACGACCGTCTATAATGATGAATGGAAGCCATCTTTAACCATTGCCAGCCACAGAATATCAAATACTGCTGACCAGAGTAGCCAGACATTCTGGAACCGGCCAGAGAACCAAAAAAAAAAGGAACACTAAAGATATAACGTAACGCGATGGACTCGTCATGGAAGAGAGAAATATACCCCTACGTAATAGCAGATAGTAAAGCAATGGATATACTAAAACCACTGAAATTAACAAAAATACACATTAATATAAACAGGGAGTCAGAAAGACGACTTTTCAAATAGGAAGATAATATGGCTCCAGCAGAAGGTGTAACTGTGACTGGCACGGAAGCGTAGCAACGAAACGACATTTTTTTTTATAATTTTACATCAGAAATCTAGCTCCGGTCCCGGCTCGTTACGTCGTGGTATGAACATCGGCTAAGCATTATTTATCTATTCCAATTTTGTCGTGTGTTCGGTTAGATATTAAAATACAAAATATAACAATGACACTTCATTGTTGAAAGAAGAAAAAAACAACAAAATTTATATCCTTAGGCTTTTAACAATAGCTTGCGGGGTGTGGCGGATAAAAAACCATCAATGAACTCGTTCTGAATGAATAGAAATCTTTTCTGAGAAATATTTCGGATTGTTTGAACAAAGCTGACGTGAAATTTGCACTTTTCTTGGTAGGCCATAGGCCGGCATTGCACTTGATACTGGGCGACCATTGATAGCATTAACCATTGATACAACATAGCTACTGAGTTTGCTTCTAACATGTAGCTTACTGGAAATAAAAAAATAACGGAACACAAGATCAGAATCTCTATTGTCTGAGGAATGAATTGGATCAATTGGATCGATCTGAGTAAAAATTTTGATCAAAAATACTAAAGCCCGTCTTAATACAATACTTATTGTGCTTATACAGTTTTATTGTGCACAACACCACATCTGCTTAAACTGCATCCAACCAGTTTTTAATGTTATTTCATTATCAAACAAAAATACCTTCTTGAATATCAATGCTATCACTATAAATGCTTTACATACTCCTGATATGAAATTGTTACATATTTAAGAAATCTACTATATAAAAGCAAATTTTTAGACCATTCACTATCAAAATATTAAAGTTCTTGTCGAGTAGGCATCATACTTTGTATTACACGATGTTGTTGCTATTTGTTGTACTTGTATGCCACGCAGCGCTGGCTCATCCTCATAAAGACAAAGTGTTTTACAGTGAAGAAGATGTTCAATATCATTTTGAATGGTTTATGAAGACGTTCAATAGAACGTACAATAATGAGGTGGAGAAAGCTGTAAGGTTCGAAATATTTCAAGAAAATTTAATCACAATTAACGAATGGAACAGACGATCTGCCCATGGCACCTATGGTAACTAGTCACTCATCTTTTTATAGTCTATCTCTAAGAAAATTACTCACCTATGATAGTACCGTCAATTGTGCTGCTGACTTGAACATTGCTGAACATTGCTTCTGAACACAACAGTCCAATGAAATTATTATTTGTAACAACGTGTCTCCATCTATCTATCTTCCAAAATAGTAGATTGTTGCACCGAGCGCAAAGTGAGTTATTAATGCACGAGTGCTATGTTGGTGCCCGAGCGCAAGCGAGGGCACTGAATTAACACGAGTACATTAATTACTTTCTTTAATTAGGTGCGTAATTTACTTTTCTTTCAACTACCAATATACCTACTGTGATAAAATATACCTACTCAAAACTAAAAATATGAAGAATCAAAGTTTGACAATGGTACAAAATGAGCGCCATTTGTTTTTTTTTTCACACCAAGTCGGTTTTTATTATCAGCCAGTATCTTTTTGATCGAATACAATCATTTTATAATTAACTTAACTTAATGGGAGATATTAAACCTCTGTGGTAAATTTATACCTAAAATGAAAAGTAAAAAACAGTGCAATAATGAGATTTCATATAACATTACTGCACTGTTTTGGTTCTAAGCAAAAAATACGTCCTGTGTGATCGGTTTTGTAGTGATGAATGATAACATTACTACGTAGTTGAAAGAAAATATCATTGTTTCTTCTGTTTGGCGATGGCATTTCTGCTTTGCATTGTCTTCAGCAAATCAATATGTTCGGAAAAGACCTTTTTCTGACATTTATGAATACTGAGCATTTATATAATCCACTCTTACTCCTCAGCCATCAACGAGTTCGCTGACTTGACCGTTGAAGAGTTCTTAGTAAGCTATACTGGGCTGAACCCTGAACTGAGCGATGGTGAATGTTCAATGGGTGAAGATTTTTCTATGACCGCCAGGATGGCTCCAGCAGCCCTGGATTGGAGAAAAACCATCGATATTCAGGTCAAAAACCAAAATTCATGTGGTTCCTGTTGGGCTTTCTCTGCTACAGGTCGGATTTTCAGTTATTTTACCTAGTCGTTAGAGTTTACTTGCCTTGATGACTTGTACTATTCTAATATGTACTCGTAGGTATACCAATCATCTTATTTTATGGTTTTGTGATATACCTACACGGAGACGATGCTCAAAAACTTATACTGGTAGTACTATTTCAAGACAAACACTTGCAAATTATACACACATTTGACCCGCGGCGGGAATCGAATCCGCATCCATCTGCGTCTCAAGCAGTCCTTCGCTCACTGCGCCACAGAGGTAAAATAGTAATGGAAGACACAGACAAAGAACATTGATTGGTTTTCGTTTTTGAGCTGTCTCTTTATTATTAGTGGTGAATTATTATTAAATTGGGTATCTTACTTCATTGACATATATATAACTAGGTGCTGCCTGCGGCTTCGCGCGCGTGATAACTACATAAAAAGTAGCCTATGTCTTTCTAAAACGTCCCATCTATATCTATACCAAAATTCATCAAAATCGGTTCAGCGGTTCAGGCGTGAACAGACAGACAGAGTTAGTTACTTTCGCATTTATAATATTATATATCAGTAGGGATTTATTTTAACTCTTAGCAAACACATACTTTTGACATCACCTGTTTTATATTACTAGTTTTTTTTTAAACTTTCAGGTAACGTGGAAGCACAGTATGCCATAAAATATAAGAAATCTATTTCGCTTTCGGAGCAGCAGTTGGTGGATTGTGACTCCAGCTCAAATGGATGCCAAAACGGAAATCCTCTTAATGCTTTAAGGTACTAGTAAATCAATTAGATTGTTCTTCGAGAGTATCTGTTTCAACTCCACAGTTCTAGACTAAATATCACTTGTGATCTATAATTTTTTCAAAATGTCCTGCGTTCAATAGTGATAAAAAAGATCTATCCAGAATTTTTAAACTCGTAGTACTTCCGAAGTAGGATTGTTGTGTACCACCCTCTCAGCCTATACAGCCTTATCCACAGAAGACTATGGGCTCACACAAATAGGGGTCTATAGGGAAAAATATGTTGGCATTTTATTTATTGACATTAAAAAGACTATGTATGGGTCCATACATAACCGCTACGATAATAGAGGATAGAGAACCATGTTTTTTTCTCAGTTTTAGTTCTTTATGCTAGTGGATTTTAGGTTGAGAAAGTAATATACGTAACTAGCTTCAGCCCGCGGCTTTGCACGCATAGTACATACATACATACATAAAACGACGAGCTCTGTGGGCCAAAGTACGGCTGAAGCACAGAAGGTTGCGGGTTCAATTCCCGCCGCGAGACAAATGTTTGTATGATCTGCAAGTATTTGTTACATGTCTGGGTGTCTCTATGTATTATAAATGTATGTTTTTAATATATATATTGGTAGTAAGTATATCAGTCATGTATACCATAACACAAGCTCTGCTTACTTTGTGGCCAGATGCTGTGTGAAATGTCCGGCATTATTTATTTATTTATAAAAAGTAACCTATGTCCGTCCCTAAGATACAATCTATATCCTTACCAAAATGCAAAAAAACGTTCTGTTGATCCGAGCGCTACCAAACAAGATCACCCGCTAGGCCTATCTGAAGATTTCCTAAAAAAAATATCGACATCGGTCCAGCCGTTTCGGGGTCAATAGGGAACATACATTCATACACACATCGCCTTTTATAAATATAGATTGGTAGAGATGACGTCAAATCTGAGACTCAACGTTGGTTGATTGACGCGTTTTTATCAAGGTTTGACCCATATTTGTGGTCTGTGTCTTTTGCTATTTTCATATGTGATTGTCATGTTTTGGCAAGAGTCAATTCTACTAATTATTTAGGTATAATGTTAGATAAAAAATTTTCGTGGAACTCTAAAATTGAATTAATCTCAAATCGTACTAGAAAATTAATCTGGGTCATTACATATCTACACGATATCGCAGATAAAAACCATCTAAACTATATTTACACAACCCTTGCTCAGTCCATTATTATTTATTGTATTGCAATCTGGGGTTGCACATTTAAAACTAAATTTATAAGTATTGAAAAAGCTCAAAGGCACATTCTGAAAATAATGCTGCACAAAAAAAAGATGTTTAGTACCAACTAATTATATAGCGAAGCAAATGTTTTAACAGTCAGACAGCTCTTTATTCTCCAATGTATAGGTACTTAAAAGGCACAAAAACATAGTTTTTGACTCAATTATAGCAGCTAGTAGACGAAAGAAACGATCGGTTATTAAGATACCTCCAGCATTTGCATTTAAACAATTCGGAGCCCAACCCGGAAAGATATAAAATAAAGAAAACAACGAGCCAGACATTTACAACAAGTCGTATCCAAAATACAAAAAAATTGTCACAACCTGGTTAAAGTCACTAACCAATCTCTTATTGTTTGATATCTGATGGTGTTTTTAAATGCCAGATATCGGGGATATTTTACCTGTCTTGCCTAGATATTCATTAATTTGATTACCTATGCACTCAGAGACAATGAAGCTCTCTACGAGTGAAGGAACCTTCTAAATTAAAATGGTCCAGTAGTTCAGAGATCGTCCATAACAAACAAAGTTTGCCTCTTTATAGTATTAGTATATATCTACAAACCTACCAGCTAGTATGAGTGTTTATTCTATTCTACAGTATTAGACTTCTTACCTACATGCTATTTTTTTTTTCTTAGATACCTACCATTTTGTCAACAATTTACCTAACTACTTTTACAAATAATTGAAAGCATTTTATCATGAAATACCCTAACTAATTGTATCTATTGTACTCGTATGTCATTAAAATGGTTATATCTATTATGTACCTAGTTTAAGTTTATTGTAATTGTGAATTTTGTGTTGTTAAATTCAAGTGCTCCTTTAGACCACGGGAAAGAGGGGACTCTTCTAACACAGGTTATTTTTAACTTAGCAGAAGAGATCCCAACACATATGATGTTCTACTTGTATTTAATTAATAAAAGACTTTTGAGTTTGATTTTTTTTTAGCATCAAGAATCAGACGCTTGAAATGTTTTTATTTTCGTATAATTCGTAAGAACTTTAACAATTCCAGATATTTGATACAAGCTGGAGGTCAAGAGACTGAAGATGCATATCCATATGTCAAAGCACAAAATAAGTGTCAATTCAGTGCAGACAAAGCTCAAGTAACGGTGACTGACTGCATCGGCTTCAACTTTAGCGACGAAGACATGATAAAAGAGGCACTGGCCAAGTACGGGCCTCTCACTGCAGGTAATTTGAATCATCAAGCTTCCGATTTCCGAAACTACAAACAAACCTTTAAATTCTAGACTTAATCACGTAATTAGTTATAAATTCATTCAGCACAATCAAAAACATCAATTTATGGAAATTGTCACTTGACTTGATATATTGAAATGACATTCCATTTCATTTTGTTTTTTTTTATTGTCATGATTCTTCGTTTGTCATTTCATGAAGTAGCACGGCTCTGCTAATTTAATATTGTTTTATTCGTTTTATTGCATGTTTTATTCAGTAATAATGGCGGAATTTTAATAAATAAATGGTGACTACAGGACGGGTATGGAGAATTGAATTAAATGTGTGTTGTGATGCAATGTGATGTGAACGACGAGGAATCCCAAGAAAATTTTAGACGCCATTCCGCGTGACGTCTAAAATTGACAATTGACCATCGACTAAGACTTTATTAAACAAATTGACCATAAACAAACATAAACACTTGACACTGGCAAAATTGGCATTATTATGTCACATGCCATAAACAAAGAAGAAGAAGAAGAAGAATGACCATGCTCGACCCATCTTTTGCAAATTATGTAATTATGATATAGGCGGCTTTTCACTAGCTAATATAGAATATTAAGTCGGTTAGGGGGATGTGCTTTTGAGAAGTTGAACAAAAACTACGTCGATAGTTAAAGAATGCCAGGTAAGGGGTTGGGTTGGGTCTAAGCAGTACACCATATTTATATAATTACAATTAGTAGTCAGAACTGACGTGGGTTTAAACGAGATCTGCTGTGGGTCTAAACAAGAGTTCCCGAGGGTCTAAACAAGGGTTCCCGAGGGTCTAAACAAGAATTGCCGTGGGTCTAAACAAGAGTTCCCGAGGGTCTAAACAAGGGTTCCCGAGGGTCTAAACAAGAATTGCCGTGGGTCTAAACAAGAGTTGCCGTCGGTCTAAGCGAGAGCTGCTATAGCCCTAAGCGGATTGGGTTTCTGCAGAAGCTACTAGTACTTTGTGTTAGTCAGTGGCAAATTCTGGTGACAGAGTTTGTAGGCCACCTTAAGGCCTCCGACGCTGCCAAACATTTTATGAAAAGTCGGGACGGACCGTTTGACGTCTCCAAAGAACGCGTATACGTGTATGTAGAATTGTGGTTTATTTTTATGGTTTATGGACGCTCAGCTATTTATATATATTATCACTGGGTCTTGTCAGAATAACAGCATCTACTACCAAAACAGTTTTTCTGTATTTTATGTGTTGCGTGTCAAAAACATGACTGTCTATGACTATGTTAAGTCAAAGTCAAAAGTCAAAAAATACTTTAATCAATACAATCACAAGGATCACCTTCAAACGTCTTACATACTAGGTGAATAGTTAATAGCACGAAAATGAAGGGAAAAAAAAGGGGGGGGAGGTACCACTCCCATAAAAGGGATTGCCCCGTTCTCGAGATATTTGAATAAATGTAACCTAACCTCAAAAAAAAAAGGGGGGGGGGGGAGGGAGAGGTCCACCTCACCCCTGGTAAAGCTCTCATGATAAAGGTAATGCACAAATGAGAAAAAAAAACAATAGTAACCTAACGACAAATAAATAAAGCATCAAAACATTCAATTCTTTATTATTAATTCTTTATAATTTTAGTCTTAATAATTTTTCATATAATAAAACTAAAATTAATTACATTAATTAATTCCTCAAAGGGATCACTTTTGTTTCTTTCTACATCTCTTCTCCACAGATACAACCCTAACCTAACCTACTCATCTCGGACTCGGACTCATCTCGGGCACCAGATTTTATGGGTGGGCTCGCTTCGCTCGCATTTTTTATATACAACCCTTTTTTTTTTTTTTTTTTTTTTTTTTTTTTTTTTTTTTTTTTTTTTTTTTTTTTTTTGACGAGGAGAAATCTGCAAACAGATTTCCAATGCACTGAGGGGTGCAAATGGAATATGTGAGGTTGGCTGTCTAAAAAACGACAGACGACTCACTAAAACTCCCCGGTGACCAGCCTCATTGCATGTCAAGGGGCTCCGGGATCTCCATAGGAACGCACCGGTGCCCCTCTCGCAAAGTGCTGCGGCCGCAGCCCATCCCAGGAGTGGCAAGCCACCCCCGCACACCCTCCCGGTGCTTACGGCAGAACACGTCACACATGTTAACTGCCGCCTTCCCCGAGCCCGCGAATGGATAGCCGGGAGCCCTCACTCCGACTACCCACGGACCCAGTGCGCCGCTCAGTCCCACAAGAATCTAAAAGAAACTGCGAATACCTCGCGGCGAGACGTCGGCAAAGGAGATCCCATCTCATAAGCCTGCTGGGTGTAATAGCGACATTTACTCGCAGAATGCCGCCGCTGGTCAGAAGTAGGGGTAATGCGGGGTCCCCCGCCAACTTCACATACCAACACATACACGCCAAGCCCGTCCCCGCTTCAACCACTGCACCCTCATTGAAGAGACGCGCGGAGGAAGCCCCCATCCCTTCCGCCACTCGGTCCCACTAAGGTCTGGCGACCCAGCGAATACCAAGCGGCCGAACGCTGGCCAGGAGGAAAATCCCCCTTAGCCTACCTGGGTGCATGCGACGACACCTCCTCGCAAAGTGCCGTCACCCCTCCCAAGGGCCAATGACTTCGGACGCCCTAAATCCTACCATCAAAGGCCCCCAAGATCACTCGGCCCACGGGTCTCCCCGACCCAGTGTGGGGGATCTCCGAGCGGCCGCAAGTCAGAAAACGACATTGCGAGTGTCCCTTCCCGACAAGCGACTGGGAAATGCACACCAAGCACGTCCCCGCTTTGTTGCTTTCGGACGTGGCCCGCACAACTCTGTATTGCAAAGCAGAGCGCCTTACAAGACAGAGCTCTGCGAGCCATGCCCACAAGCCCATCCCTGGACCGCAGATGCGGTCCTCTCCTCCTGTCTCGTCTCACTGTGCCCTCTGCTAATCAGAGGGACACGTGGAGAGATCCTCCGTGTCGGGTTATTGGCCACCGTGCGATACTTCTTTAGCGTACTAAAGAAGTATCCCACGATGTTACCAGGGTGCACCACGAGGAGGTTACCCGACCTTGCACCCCTTATATACAACCCTAACCTAACCTACTCATCTCGGACTTAGGACACCAAATTTTATGGGTGGGCTCGCTTCGCTCGCATTTTTTATATACAACCCTAACCTAACCTACTCATCTCGGACTTAGGACACGAAATTTTATGGGTGGGCTCGCTTCGCTCGCGTTTTTTATATACAACCCTAACCTAAGCTACTCATCTCGGACTTAGGACACCAAATTATATGGGTGGGCTCGCTTCAATCAAAATCGGTGTCCAGTGTATAAGCGTAGGTCAATCGTCTAGGTAAACAAACAAAGTCCAGAAGATAAGCCAAAGTCTTCGAAAGTAGCCACAACAAAATCACTACAAAGCACCGACAGAGAGGGAACATTCGCAAAACTCGAGGAGAAACGGAGTAACTATAATATTACAGTAACACATGACAGGTTTTTTACGTTTCGTTCGCATCAATTTTGCACAACATGTTAAACCACAGACAACAAATACGACAAAATTGGTTATTATCTGTCAATTTTTACGTTTTGTTTCACGTTTTATCTGATTTGAGGTCAGAAATGTTTTATTATTTTCTCGAAAACTCAGGATTTCCTTCTGTTAAAAGTACTAAATATGTAGTCAGGAAGCAAAACTACCAGATTTGAGCCTTTTCACCCTCCAATTCGTGCTACCGGAAACTAAAGTCAAGCCAATTTCTTAATAGGTAGTTTAGTTTAGTATAGTATAGGTAGGTTAGTTTAGTTTAGTAATGTCTATGAATGAGGTTTAATAGCAGATTGATAAGAATTTCTGGGCATAATCTCAGGTACAAGATATATCCACTGCCCCGTCTTGTACTTAATTCGATAGCTGAAGGCGCTAATACATGTACGTGTTTGTTTTCTTTGCAGCTGTTGATTCCACAAGTTTCATAGGTTATCAGAGTGGTATCGTGACGTGTACTTATGCAAGTCTTGACCATGCTGTTTTGATTATTGGATATGGAACAGATGAAGGTACACGTTGTATTGGATTAAATAAATATCTATATTTTATGTACAGGATGTGACAAAACACTTCCTGCAAATTATTATTATAATACACTCTATAAGCACTACAAGGAAATGCTTTATCTCAAAAGTTCAGCCCAGAAAAAATAAAATAATATTTTCTGTTCTTCGGGTTCGATTCCCGCTGTGGAAAATGTCCGGCATAATTTATTTATATAATAAAACGATGAACTCTATTTCCTTCTAGTCGTAATTATATATTTACTTGTATATAAAAAAACAGAGTTCAGTTCACTGACCCCAAAAAGGAAAAGTGCCCAAAAGAATTTATACAAGTTAATCGATTTGTTTTTGTCACTTTTAGTTCTGATGTTTTAATATTGATACGTGTTGTTTTTGATATTAATCGTATTATCAAGCACTATGGTTTCTAATGTAATTTTAATTTTTTACATTAATTTTCTTAAGCTTCATCTTAATTTTCAGCCTCTGGTAAAGATTTCTGGTTAATTAAAAACTCCTGGGGTACTCAATGGGGAGAGAATGGATTCGGCAAAATAGAAAGAGGAGTCAATGCATGCGGTATCTTCAACAATCTCATCGCTACTTCTGTTGTCGCCTAGGAATCTTCCAGAAGCAGGAACAATTAAAGCGAGTTTCCTGCTTGTGTTTTGCTTCTACTCTTTATACAAAAACACCATTAATTCAAGACTTGCGAGTTGATATGGTGTTTAAGAAACCAATATTTTGTTTAGATTGTAAGGCAAAACAATTAAAGGATGCAATGGTTTGATAACAATGTAAAAACAGTAAATTTCAATAAATTATGCAATTATTTTGTGATTTCATTTATTTCCACATTACTTAATTCCTATTTTACTATAAACTAGTTTCTGCCCACAGCTTCGTACGCACGATAATTTCCTAAAAGGCAGCCTGAAGATACAATAATCGCCTTACCCGAATGTCATTAAAATCCGTTCATCCATTTAGCCGTGAAAAGGTAACGAAAAAACAAAGATACACTTTCAAGTATTTAATACTAGCTGCTGCCCGCGGCTTTGCACGCATGCTACCCACACAAAAAGTAGCCTATGTCCTTCTCTTTCATACAATCTTTCATCCCCCTTTTCAACTCTTTACAACACTTTTTTCCAATTAAAAAGTAGCCTGCTATGTCTTTTTTCAGGCTTTAGACAATCTGTGTATCAAATTTCATTTAAATCGGTTCAGTAGGTTTGGCGTGAAAGCGAGACAGACAGACAGACAGAGTTACTTTCGCGTTTATAATATTAGACTGGATTACTAGTGGTCGCCCACTGGTCGAAATTCCATAATTAATTTAAATAAAAAAAAAACCTAAGTGTTCATACTTCTCCGTTCGCTCAATTTTCTTAAAAAGTGGTAAAAAGTTTTTTCACGTCACGTCTTAATATAAAGTTAATGTTATGAATAGTCATAATATTGAATCCTTCTAAATAACTTTTTTATTGATTTTGCAATTTGCAAATGCGTTGACATGAAAATATTACTTGAAATCCCTCTTTTTACTAAAGTTACAAAAAGTATATAATAATTAGTTATTTGGGAAAATTTAAATTTATCTAATAACAATAATAATGCCAGACATTTCACACAGCATCATCTGGCGCGGAAGTAAGCAGAGCTTGTGTTATGGGTTCCACATGACTACTACTTATATACTTTTATTTGTAAATACGTACACATCATATTATACATAGAAAGATCACATATATATTGGTGAATAATCAACACAACACCGTGTTGCCCAATACTAAGCAAAGTATTATGGGAACCAGATGAGTGATTGAAACATTGATTGACTACATAGTATAAAACAAAGTCGCTTCCCGCTGTCTGTCTGTCCCTATGTATGCTTAGATCTTTAAAATTACGCAACGGATTTTGATGCGGTTTTTTAGATAGAGTGATTCAAGAAGAAGGTTTATATGTATAGGTTTAAGATTATTTATTTTCTCATAAGAATACATTCACTTACATGAGAACACAAAAAATATTAGTAAATAAAGGCTAAATCGTAGGTACAGAGTAAACAAAATATTTTAAAACTAGTAAGCACTTAATCGTAGTTAGGTATAGTTAGTACACAGATACCTATTACAAAACCATACATCGCAATAAATTACTACATCAATTATAACAAAATCAAATGTGAGGGTAGAACATAAACACAATCAGCAAACAAATAAGATACACACACAGAGTTAGCGCAACTGGAAGTGACATGTGAACTAAGCGTCTTGGATGCATATTATTTCTTATTTATAATACATGTATAATATAGTAGAGAAACACTGATAATTTTAGAGGTTTTTTAATGTGATGTCGTAAATAAACACTGTTTTTTGCGCTTATATTATTGCAAACGCTGGCTGAACCATTATGTAGTATATTTAGTATCAGCGTTGAACCCGTGCGAAGCGGAGCGGGTTGCTAGTTGTTAAATATGATCCTTTATGATATAATACTACATACTTTATAACACAGACATGGAACAAACTCCAATATTCTTGACTGACTGGTCTGGCAGCTCAGTAGGTAGTAGCTCTGCCTTCTGCACTGTAGGTTGAGGGTTCGATTTCCTCCCAGGATACAAAATTGTGTTAAGAACATGGGTGTTTGTTCTGTGTCTGGGTGTTATAAAGTATCATAAGTATGTATTTAAAAATATATGAGTATTCTATCAGTCATCTAGTCACCATAATACAAGCTATGCTTAGTTTGGGACTATATGGTGTTGTGTGCATTGTCCAGTATTTTTTATTACATCTATTTATTTATTTATTCATCACAGAAATATTTGTGCTCGACGAGAATTTAACCCACAACCTACAGTCCAGAAGACTAAGTTACTACAAACTGAGCTCTGACAAACTACAAACCAGGCGATATTTGTAGTTAAACCTATTATTTGACAACAAAAAACAGAAATTCCAAAATATTACATAATGGTTCACAAGAACTCGCAAAACTTCCCCGTTCAAACTACAATGAATTGTCCCTTTAATCCTCAACACTCAAAAATGACCTAGCGTAAAACAACCGGTCCCTTATGATTTATCTAGTGTAAACCGGACAATACCAGTTTAGACTGGACACAGCCGGAATGTCTATAAAGTATTATACAGGGTGCAATTTTATTAAGCTTTGATTTAAAAAGTTCTATACAGCTTGACTTTGATGTTAACACGACTACCTAACTGAGATGTTAGGTAGTCGTGTCTAACCTAACTAAGTAGTCAATCTCAGTAGTCTAATCTAACTACTGAAATTTTTCAACTATCAGATTTTTTTTATTATAGTAAAAGGTAAAATTTAATACTGTTTATTTGTACGCGCGTCACTTGATAACGGCTTAGCCGATTTGGCTATTTTTTATCATAATGTTCGTAATAGTTCGAGTAAAGTTTTATGGATAGAAAAGTTTCTCAGAAAATTTTCAAATGCGGGAAAAACTGAACGACATTTTTTCTATGGGGTTTTTGTACATTTTATTGAAATTTAGACATGATCGTGTCAGCAATAAAAAAATGAAGTATTTAGTGCTATAAGAAACTAAAACGATATACTTAATTTATTTTTATACTCAACTAATAAATAATTTTCTAGTTTTTCTTTTGGTCACCCTGTATACTTCGAGTCCAATGTTCTACACTCTGTATAACCTATTGTCCTCACCTGCTAAATCAGCGTTAAGCTTTCCAACCACAGTTCCCATAAAATAAGATTTAAAACAGGGCCCATAAATAAAGTTTACCTAATATTTATTGTCCGCATTGTATGAAGAATTGTATGAAACGATTGTATGAAGCAATTTAATTAGGCACGGTTACTGTACCCGCCCTATTTTACTTGAAAGAGGGTAGCTTTATACATGTCATTTTTAGATCAATTAGAGATTTTATTAAATTTTAACATCACACATTTCGAAAAAAACCTACTTAGAAAAAAACTTACTTGAAATTTTTTTACAAGACTTTTTTATTACTTTACGGGTTTGAGTAAATTAGTACCGCTGCTAATGTCACTCCTGTAGTTCGTATATACCTTTTTTTATCACCACTTAAGCTTTGTGGTTACTGGAGTTGGTTACTGGTTTATACGAAAGTATTACAAGTAAGTACCATTTATTTCTAAATTTATCAAAATAAATCCAGTATAATGGTAAATTAACACCTTAGATAATCTTCTATACACTAAGCTCATACAAAGTGCTTATTAAGCACGAAAAATAACAGTGTATATGTTCACTTTCAAATGCAAATCTCATCTTATAATAGTCATAATACCTAAGCATCCGTTTCTTAAAAACGTTCGCCGTCATAATGTTATACTGTCATAAGACATTTGACGTACCTAATAAGTACACTATTACTAGTAATAGCACATTGAATTTTAAAATACGACGAAAATCAAAAAATAACAGTTTTAACACAAAAATAAAAATGCAAAAAATAACCATAATTATATGTATAACGTATTCATTGAAAACATCCCAATGAGTTAAAACATCTCTGCCTCTGCTACCTCTGCTATAAGTTGGTAAGGAGTTGAGTATTCTGCAGACTCCAGGTGATGCAGCATTAAGTCAAATTTATCATGTTGCAACATCTTTGCAATATACCGCAAAGATGTTGCAAGTACAGAATACCGAATTTCGTATAGATCTGACCTTTGAAAGTAACTAGCATTTCTTCAACTTTAAAAAAGCTGATGTTCTTCAAATAGCTGAACAGATCGAAGCTAAGAACTCTCTCTATCAAGCCCACTGTTCCTCTGTTTTGATGTTTTACGATGCCATATACATAGATACACCGTTTAACTTATAACTTATAACAAATGTGACAAGGAATTTCTTTTGACTGGCCTGTCAGCTCAATTAGTAGTAGCTCTGCCTTCTGCGCTGTGGGTTGAGGGTTGTTTCCCTCCCAGGACAAATATTTGTGTGAAGAACATCGATGTTTGTTTTGTGTCTGGGTGTTATAAAGAATCATATTTATGTTTTTAAAAATATATTAGGTGCTATTCTATTAGTCAACATATTACAAGCTATGCTTAGTTCGGAGATGGTCTTGTGTGCATTGTCCACCAATATTTATAAATTTATTTATATTCTAATGAAGAGTCAAATAACGTCACCGCATTTATGAAAACCTAAAGTCTCAAAGACACAGCAATAAACTCTGGAATTACTGAAGAAAGTGATCTCAAAAGTTTATTACTTACTTAGAAGGTAATATTAAAGATTAATTTCCATAAACACTGGTTACGAACGGTGACATTTTTACAACTCGGTGCCAATTAGAAGATCTTGTGTAAGGTCAAGTTAGAAGCTTATGTTGACCAGCTCAAAAATTCATTGGAGCTGCAAATGAAGAGATCAAAACCCACTAATAAAATAAAACTAGTGAATCTCTTAACACGCAAACATTTTTCGAAATGGCTGAAATATTTTTTTTTTACGATTTCAATCCCCATTTCCCCGCCATTTTGAAAAAATTACAAAAACTGAATCGACAAAAAAAATTATATATATATAGAAAATTATAGAAAATATTTCACTAGAATCGGTTGAGAAATGCGACCAGTAGAGGAGTAGAGGAGAACATCCGAACAGACGGGGCGGCTGGACATACGAAAGCATTTTTGACTAAGCTGAAACGAAAACACGCGCTCGCTCTGTTAATAAAGGGTTATTGCGCTAGAGTCCATAGCGCTATATTTTTTGCTGCAACTCCTACTTACTACACAAAAAGGAAATTTTTCGAGGATTTTGACCTCGTGTCGAGTTTACTGTTCTACCAAAAATGTGTAGTGACAATGTTTTGTTTACACTGTTTGCGTACTTTTGAAACTATCATGGTTTCGAACATAGTTTTCACTTAAAACGTGATATTTACCATGACACGTGAGTTTTCTTGCTTCCCGATATTTCGGCATAGTTTCATGCGCCATGATCACGAGATAAACTTATCTATGTTTATCTTGTGATGGCGCATAGCTGGTTTAGATACCAAATGACTGATCATATCCATACTTCCATTATTTCATAAGCTTGAAGATCTTCTGCCTATTTATCTGTCCGTCTGTGTGTTTATTACACGGTTAAACAGATGAACGGTTTTTGATGATTTTTTTAAACGAAAAATTGACATGTTCCGCCTGAGCCGAGAGTGCAAGCGAGAGCGCGGAACAAGCGAGAGCGCGGAACAAGCGATAGAGAGGCACGATCGACCTAAGCGTTCGGCTTGTGACGCATCATAATAGGTTAAAAGAATGCAATTTTTCATCAAAGTTTTCTTATGACGTTATCACGTAAATTATCGTCCGTAAATCGACCTTACAGACAGCCATTTTATTTAAAGATAGGTATTTATAGCCGCGGGCAGAAGCTGATGATGCTTTGTAACATCTAGACGTAGAACAAACAGCTTTTTTAATCCCACAGATATTTGTCCTTGATGGTAATTGAACCCGGAACTTACAGTGCAGAAGGCAGAGTTCCTACCAAACCGACGTGGGAAGTCAGTTAAAAAGGAGAAGGATATTAAACAATCGCTATACACCCATGCCTTAGACCACATGTTACGTCCTTTACACCGGTAACCGCTTATTTACGAGACAAGTCATAAAGAAACCGTTGTTTATCGATTCCGAAAAATATGGATTATTGCTGACCCAACTCAACTTTAAAACAAAACAGACGTGTATTGCAAGCCTAATAAAGTTCCAATTAGTCTGCGCTCTCTGCCCTGATAGCTGATGTTGGATTTTTTTATTATCAACGTTCTAGGAGGAGAGATATAGACGTGCCTCTGACAACCACCCTTAGACACTCAAATAATCTCAACCTCTGTGGCGCAGTAGGCGAAGGGCTACATGAGATTTAGATCGTTGCTTGTTCAATTCCAGCAGCAGCACAAATGTTTGTATGATCTGCTAGTATTTGTCTCAAGTCTGGGTGTTTTTTAATAAAAGTTTGGGGAAAAAGTTTCTTCGCATTTTTAAAGAAAATTTAAAACATTTTTTAATATAGTTTATTAACATTTAACTAAAGTATGTTGGTACCATTTTGTTCGATAACTTTTTGCCATCTTGTAAGTAGGGTCATGATCCCATTGCTATAGAAATTTTGGGACTTCTGATCAAAATACCGCGACAAGTGGTTTTGGCAGTCCTCTCGTGATGTTAACCTGACACTGCCTAAAGAATTCTGAAGAGACCGAAACAGGTGGAAATCTGAAGGTGCAAGGTCAGGACTATATGCAGCGGATGCATTAACACCTCCTAGCCAAACTCTCTTAATTTTTGCTGAGTGGCTAAAGATGTGTGAGGTCTAGCGTTATCATGATGAAAAACCACACCCCTTCTGTTGATTAATTCCGGCCGCTTTCTCTCAACTTCTTGCTTTAATCTCATCAGTTATTCGCAGTATAGTTCAGAATCGATGGTACTGCCTGGTGGTAACAGCTCATAATGAATAATGCCCTTCCAATCCCACCACACACTTTAGCATCACCTTGTTGCGTTAACCCGGGTTTCGCCACATTCTGTGAAGCCTGACCGGCCTTTGACCATGACTTTTTTCGCACGTTCTTGTCGTACGTAAAGAATCACAAATGAGTAGTACACGGTTCATTAGGTTTCTTTCAGTGAGCTCGTGAGGTACCCAAATATCGAGCTTTTTTGTGTACCCAGTTTTTTTCAAATGCGCCAAAACTGTTTTGTAGTTAATTCCCAGTTCTTCAGCTACGTCGTAACTACTGATATGACGATCTTGCTCCACTTTTTCAAAAATGGCATCCATTTTATCCGTAATAGGGCGACCAGAGCGACGTGCATCTTTGACATCAAAATTTCCGGATTGAAAACGCTTAAACCAAATTTGTGCTACTCTAACAGACACTGCACTGGGTCCATAAACATCGCAAATTGTTTTCGAGGCTTGCGTTGCATTTTTAACTTATTTTAGTAAAATTTTAACATGTATCGAATTTCTTCATTAGATTCACTCATCTTGACAGTACGAAAAACAAATAAAAATCACACATTTTCCTAATTTGGATTTGGAATTATGTTCTTTAAAATTTAAACTTTGAATGATACCAAAACCAGCCAGATACAAATAGTACAGCCAAAGAGATTTTATTACAAGTTCAAACATACTATAATGCGAAAAGACTTTTTCCCCAACCTAATATGTATATATTTGCAAGAGTATCTTCATCAGGGTGAGTTTGATCCGCGGTCCGCTCGTTGCCGCTAGAGCTCACAGTTCGCACTCATGAAGTGCGTCTAGGTCTACAATGCCTGGAGATCATTTGTTATACGTACTTACTTACTTCCAAAGACTCTGGAACTGTACTTTCTCACAAATTCTTACTAGATTTACTAAGAAATAAACATATAAAAATCTAATTGCGATTACTTTTCTTATGAGATGCGATTGATATTTCAATTTGCAAGTACGTATTTACCATATCTGACATTTAAATCTTACTTGAAAACATTCTTTCTGACTTGAAAATCAACTTACTGAAGTTACTTCATTACATATAAACAGTATAAACAAAGTTGCTTCCCGCTGTCTGTCTGTCCATACCATGTATGACTTAGATTTTTTAAAATACGCAACGGATTTTCATGCGGTTTTTTAAATAGATAAGGTGATTGAAGAGGAAGGTTTATACGTATAATGCATGTATAATATAGTAGATAAAAACTGATAATTTTAGAGGTTTCTAATGTGGTGTCGTAAATAAACACATTTTTTGCGCTTACATTGCAGAAGCTGGCTGAGATACGATACCTACGAGATAGATCAAAATAATGTACTACAGTATTGTACACCTTATAAAGGTCTACAAAAAAGTCTGCTATGGTATATATCTATCTCTTAGAGATAACTCACAATAGTATCAGCATTGCACCCGTGCGAAGCCAGGGCGGGTCGCTACTAAGGTATAGGTATATTAATGAGTTATTTTGGGTAATTTTTTGTCTACAACCAAATAATTACTAAATAATAATATTTTAAGAACTAAAAAGAATACCGACTTCATTTATATAAAATAAGAAATTTCGTTTTCTTGGATGACATATTTCTCCATATATTATGATTTAAAAACCAAAGTACCTACTGAACCGATGTTGATGAAATTTCTATGGGACCAATCGGAGAGTATTATACTTTCACACATATTTTTGAAGTTAAAACTTCTATTAGCGCGGTACGCATATTTTTAGATGAGGTAAAACCTCTGGATTCGCGACACCGTTACCGTCTGGGGCGAGACGCAAAGACCGGCTGCCGCGCTCGCCCCAATAGATTATAAACCTTAATTCACATGTTTACAGTCTACTTTTATATGGAGAAGTTTACTGAGTTAGGTTCTTTGATATATTATCTACATTCTGAACAAAAAATATTGCATCATCCGTGTTCATTCAGTATTTGATTGACAGTCGCGATAATTACTGATTTTGAAGTGATTTATTATTAAACTCTAACGCGCCAAAATAAGTTTTCACTTCTGTCGGCACTCCCGGAGTGCAACGTAATTTTTTTTTAAATTGGTTCATAAACGACGGAGTTATGAGGTAACAACCATAAAAAGAAAACTATCGTTTGTAAACCGACTTTACAGACAAAACATTTTTTTTACAAAAATAATTACAGGTATGTACAGAATAATATCCAATAATAAAAAAAATGTGAAACAATGAGCTATCTAAGGACCGTTTCAAATGATCTATGTGATAATTACTAATATATTTCTACTTTTATATTATGTCTTTCTACATTTATAGGGTTCCGAAGTCCATAAAGGACCCTTATAGTTTCGCTATGCCCGACTGTCTGTCTGTCTGCCCCTAATCAGAGCTTCGTACTTTTAGCCGACATCATTCATGACGACCTCTGTGGCGCAGTTGGCTAAGACCCGGCTGAGACGCAGAAGGTTGCGGGTTCGATTCCCGCCGCGGGACAAATGGTTGTACGATCTGCAAGTATTTGTCTCGGGTCTGGGTGTTTCTATGTATAATATGTATGTATAAACAAAAAAAAAAGTATATGTAGTATATCAGCCATGTGGTACCCATAACACAAGCTCTGCTTACTTTGGGGCTAGATGATGTTGTCTGAAATGTCCGGGATTATTTATTTATTTATTCATTTATCATTGGCATAAACCTATACGAAATTTTGTTTACTTGGATGACATACATATATTTTTCCAGCTATATTGATTGAAAAGCCAAACTAATCAACCGTTTTTGATAAGATTGCTATGAAACTAATCGGAAAGTATATTCAAAAAGATATATCTACATTTTTAACCCAATTGTCTATACGTGTGCTATGAAATCCCAATTGTTTTAATACAATTCCGCTAAGATTACTGAATCAAACATACAACAGCACGAGAAAATATAATTAATTTAGAAGTGCTGTATGAAATGACAAACAGAAGGTATTTTTCCTAAAATAAAATCGTTCTTCTTCTTCTTCTTTGTCAATGGCCAACATAATAATAATAATAATAGGTACTAATGTTAATTTGGCCAGTGTCAAGTGTTTATAGTCAGTTTGTTTGTTATTAGTCTTAGTCGATGGTCAATTGTCAATTCTAGACGTCACGCGGAATGGCGTCTAGAATGTTCTTGGGATTCCGTCGTTCAAATCACATTGCACCAAAATACACATATAATTCAGTTATCTATACCCGTCCTGTAGTCACAATTTATTCATAAAAATTCCGCCAAGATTACTGAATAAAACATGCTAAAAAACGGGTAAAAAATATTAAATTAGCAGATCTATGTTACTCCATGAAATGACAGACGAAGAAAAAAATCTAATCCTTTTTTTTACAATATTTTTATTAACTGTCAATTAACATGTCAAAGTTAAATAATGACGTCAACATAAAGCTGTGATACATTAAACATAAAGCAAGCATAAAGACATCGGCGGCCATTATCTTCCAGACGATTTATTAAATATGTCATTAAAGTTACGCCCACTTAACCCTAACATGGCTATTATTGCACCCTTTTTAACCCCCTTTTCTCTTTCTTATAATAGTAAAAAGTAAGGGACAAAGTACCCCATGAAAGTAATAAAATTGTCAACAAAATACTCTGTTATATTGACAGTTATTGCGAAATTATGCCAAAACTGGTTGCCATAATCTGTTTTCTCATCATGCTTATATCTCTATGTCATTTGAACTGGTCTATTTCACTAAAAATGCATTATAGGCTCAAATCTTATTCAATGAAGTCAGTTTCTTTTTAGTTTGCTAAACGTAATTATTACTATAATGGCATTTATCTTAATGTAAATTTTGCCAATGTCAAGTGATTTTGTTTCGTTTTACTATTGTCACAAAGTTGTTGTCGATCGTCATTTATCTAAACTAAACGTCATCGCAGTATGGCCGTTTTGAATTTCCATAGATTCCTCGTCGTATATATCACTAATCATGTGTTAAGATGTCACAGTTTGTTGATTAAATTCAGTTGAGGTTTAACAAATATTACACAATATAATTATGTTTGAAAAACTAAAAAAAAATCACTTCATTGAATTTAAATAAACAATTGAACTGAGAACCTCCTCCTTTTTTTTTGAAGTCGGTTAATATAGTTTTTATTTTACGCTTCTTAGTACTTTATCATGTTTTCGAAATTCGTAAAAACCATTGGAAAGTCACAGGACAGCAATATACGAAATTTTTACTTGGATGACATACTTTTGCCAAAAAATCCAAACTACTCAACCGATTTTGATGAAACTTCTATGACCGGAAGGAATTAAAAATATTTTTTCAAATCGCATCATAAATGACGGATACTGAGGTATAAAACATAAATAAATTGTGATCCTCCTTTTTGAAGTTGGTTAAAAATATGTAGAAATAACACAAGAAAAACTAACCAAGCTATGTCACTTAATATAATATCGAACAAAGAAGAGACGTGAAAATGTTGTAATTTTTATTCATTGACATTAACAATAATAATACCGAACATTCCACACAGCATCATCTGGCCCCAAAGTGAGCAGAGCTTGTGTTATGGGTACCACATGACTGATATACTACTTATATACTTTTTTATCTCTGTAAATACATACATAATATACATAGAAACACCCAGACCCGAGACAAATACTTGCAGATCATACAAACATTTGTCCCGGAAATCGACCCCGCAAGCTTTTGCGCCTCAGCCGGATCTAAGCCCACTGCGCTACAGAGGTCGTCAACATTAGATAAGACAAGGACAAACTTTAGATACATACCAATCGTTTTTGTTTAAAGCCATTTAAAATTGATGAATTGAAAAAAAAAGTATGAACTCGTCAAGGCATTTTATATCAATTTTATATCAATTCCGCTGACCTGTGCTGACCCATCAAATAGCTACCGAAATAGAAACTTATAATGTACTCAATAAAAACAAAAATTCGACCATTAAAAATTGAAAATCTCAACAGGTAGCCACCGCGTTTAATATTCATAGAAAAATTAAAACACGCGCCGGGATTGTAGTAATTATGGGTATTAATTGGTTTAATCTAATAAAATTTGTTATTTTATACCAGCGTTTAAATTGTACTAGTAATGGCCATAAAAATATGAGGAAGTCGATCAATAAACCATTTGAATTTATGAAATACTCACTTATGGCCACCATCGTAATTTTACATATAAAAATAAGTTAGATTATAATATTTTAAATCGTCTAACTATAAAACTTGTTGCAATAAAATAATACCACACACCATCTAGTTCTAAGCATAACTAAGCAGAGCTTCTACCATGGGAATCATGCAGTAGATAGAATAAACGTTCATCTGTTGAGGGTCTAGGTGGCGTCAGTCAAGTTACAGATAAATTATTAGTAATTGAAAACATTCGTTCATGGATCCACTCCTGCAAGCTTAGGTGTGAGGTTTCCTCTTCACTGAAGCCACTCTGCCTGGGATTCTGTTTTATCGCGCAGGCCTTCCCAGGTACCCACACTAACCTCTCGACCTTGCCGACAGGACCCGCAGGAAGACGAGTCAGTACATGCGGTGTCGGTTCGATTCTATTCTGCTCCAACTCGACTCGTATCCGCATCCGTCACAAAATTGGCAAGGATCATACAAAAAAGTGGAGGAATTGGCACCTAAATTCACCTAGTATGTAAGACGTTTCAAAGTGATCCTTGTGATTGTATTGAATAAAATATCTTTTGACTTTGAGAAAGATTCGTTAAGCCATTGAATCGTAATAAACAAAGACACTTTTGAATGTATAATATTAGTGTGGATGGATCATACTAGGTATCTTTATTAAATTATTATAGATAGATAGATAGATAACCCTTTATTGTTATACCACATATAAAAATACACAAACAATTATTTTACAATAAAGCAATGGCAATGGGCGGCCTTATTGCTAACAGCGATCTCTGCCAGGCAACCTTTGGATAACCTTTGGATTTATTATGTTAATGTAAAGTTTTTAAGGTAAAAAAATATGTCAATTTAACAAATTTCAAAACGTTTGCGCGTCTCTAATGCTGTACTTTCTACAACTTTCGATATTTTAACGAGTTAACTTCACGAAGGATTATCTCCGAACTGGTTCGCAGGATTTACGAATAAAACACGTTTTATGAGGAAGGAAAATACTTACATAACGAGGGCAATGGCCAAATTCAACAAAGCAGGCATGGCCAAAAAATCGGTCAAGCACGTTAGACGCGCCTGAGAGGGTTCCGTAGGTAAATAAATAAAGAATATTAGTGAACAATGCACACAACATCTAGCCCCAAACTAAGCATAGCTTGTATTATGGTGACCAGATGACTGATACGATACTTATATATTTTTAAATACATATGATTTATAACACCAAGACATTGAACAAACACCGTTCATCACACATTTCATTTCATTTCATTTATTCAGTAACAATCTGTTACAAATCGTATTTGAAGGTACACTATGCTGAGATGGATGTGTGGAGTGACGCGAATGGACAGAGTAAGGAATGTGACATTAGAGGAAGTGTGAAAGTGGTGCCAGTGAATGTAAAGATGAGGCTAGCATGGTATGGGCAATGTAAGGGAAGAATAGCATGTAACTAGGAGAGTGCTTGGTATTAATGTAGATGGATTTACGAGTAAAGGTAGGGCAAAGAAAAGATGGATATAATGTGTGAAGGATGACGTGAGTAAGAAAGGAGTGAGTGTTGAGATGACGGCTGATAGAGGAGAATGGAAGAACACATGTTGTGCCGACCCCATATAATGTGGGAAAAGGGCAGGAAGATGATTTGAATGTACACTATGAATTAAAATTCGTAAACACAAAATATTACACAATAACATGAAATAATAAAGATACTAATATAATCAGAATATTTAATAAGTTTTGATGTCAGGTCCTTTATTATGTCATAAATTCGTCAACAGAGGAGAAACAAAGAAAGAAGAAAAATAAAAAACATTCTGTTGGAGAAGTCTCCAACAGAAATATTTTTTTTATAACTATGATAGGACTGTTTATAATCTTCATATCAGTGGGTAGAGCATTATAAAGTCTAAGTGCCTGAAACCGAGAGCCATGTCTTGCTACATGCAGCCTTGGATTACTTACCCTATTATTACTAACCCTATTATTCATTACCCCATAGATTAGATTCATAATTAGTAAGCGTGGCGTTCAAGTGTGTCCTTGTCATTTAAATGTCAATAGATAAAGATAGCAGCAGATTTATACACATTATTAATTGTAATTGTAATTATAATTAATATGTATCATAATATTATAAATGTGAAAGTCACTCTGTCTATCTGTTTGTTGTGATTTCACGCCTAAACCGCTGAACCGATTTTGATGAATTTTGGTGTAAAGATAAATGGGACCTTGGAGCAGGACATAGGCTACTTTTTATGTAGGTACCACGCGTGCGAAGCCGCGGGCAGCGGCTCGTAATAAATAAAACGAACGAGCCTTACAGTAGTCGCATATTATAATTATGTAACATCTGACATCTCACCTTGGTAATAAGCAAAATTGATATGATATCCTAAATTAATTTATATAAAAGCACACTTTATATGGAACAGTGTAGGTTAAACGCACTGCTGATGCGTTCTCCTTCTCTATTTCCCTTTCTCTTTCTCGCGATCCACAAGCATACATGTTGGCTGACAGTACCAACCTCTCAAAAAATGGGTTGGTACCATCTGACAGTCAACTCTACCACAGCGCGCACTCATTATTCCAATCAAATTGCGTGCGCTTCCCTGGCTTCCTGTTACACTCTTCCGTTCCCTTTTCACGATATCACTCCCACAGATTGCAGAAAAGCGTGAGGAAAGAGGAACAGCGAGAGGAAGACGTCAATGAAAATAATGCCGGACATTTCGCAACAGCATCAACATCCTGACCCCAGACATATACATACTTGCAGATCATACAAACATTTGTCCCGCGGTGGGAAACGAAATCGCAACCTTCTGCGTGCCAGCCGGGCCTTGACCCGCAGCGCCACAGAGGTCCTCTTTGTATAAAAAAAAAAACAAGAGGTAGGTAGTTTGCAATTTATCAGGCAAGAAAGCGGCCGAACACAGAAGTAAGGCGAATTATGAAAATAAACAAGGTATTGAAAGTTTTTTTGGCATTTTATTTGGGAATATACATGATTTCACAATTGTTCTAAAAGGGGGTGAGAATAGTAAAAACGGATTGTATTTTTTTTAATTAAAAAACCGAATTGTCATTGACAGATGCAATTGTATTTCAACAAGAAGATTCAACAGACATCGTCGCAAGACATTAAAAAAAAACGAAATGCTTTTTATTTTTTACTCTTGTCTTACCAACAATTGCACCCCAATTGAATCTTTAATAAAATCAGACCCTTTTTAAGCACAATCGAATGATATTTATTATTTATTGCGCTGTTTTTTGCAATCGATTTCAATTCACTACCGTGTAATGCTCCAGATCGGAAAGTAAAAAAAATAAGAAAAAAATTAAGGGTGCCTGATGGGTAACTTGAGGTCATACTTACTCACACCCCTGTACTTCCGGTTTTGAAGTAGGGCTGTCAATATAAATATTTGAAAAGGATTAAAAAGTTCATAACTTTTAATCTAAACTTAAACATATTTTTATGATTAAATTATACTTTATAGACCTTTGGTTTTTAAGAGAAAACAGTTATAATCCCCTCATAAATAATAATACAGATCTAATCTAGAACTTGGTTTATGACATGTTTTAAATTATCTAAGCCTTTCCAGTTATCAAATCATACGGTTTTAATATCCATAATTACGTTTTAAAAACTTAAAAAACAACCGACTTCACATGAAGTCGGTTGTTTTTTTAGTTTTAAAAGGATTTACCTGTATACGGTTTTTAAAAAATTCGCTCGTCTGATTTCGATAAAATTTAAAGAGGAAAGCCTTTGAAACAAAAAAAAAATTTCAAATCGGTTCAGCTGTTATTAAGTAATCGGTGAGCATAAATAAAAAAAAAGATTCCAACGAATTTAGAACCTCCTCCTTTTTTTGAAGTTGGTTAAAAATGGTGCATTGAGCATTGACTGAATGGACTGAATTAAAGATTAATACCGTGATATAAATAATATATGAGATCACTCTCACCTAATGGTAGGGCTCAACAGCAAGAGTACGTTTTGGTGGGTACCGGCACAGTTTCAGATATTCTGTCTCCATGCATTAGGTTGCAAGTATTACTGTGTTTATGTCACTGTCACCGAAAAGCACTGGAACTAATGACATTACTGGAAAAACAGACAAAACATTTTATGTCTAGGACCTGGAACGTGCACTCCTGGAATGGAGAAGACAAACATTTTTTTAAATGCCAAGTAATCCAAAAAAAAATTACGAGAATAACCGTGTTTTACTTTTTTTCTACCTTTAAAAATGACAGAAAATTACGATCAAAGTGTGAATTTTCGTACGACATTATTTAAAAAAGCGGGTTGAGCTCGATTGAACGATGACGTCACGGTTCGTTTCGCAAGCGTCATAGGTTACGGTAGCCATCAGGTGCCCTGTATGCTGGATCTGCTGTAAAAAAAAACATACTGGCTTCATAGCTCTGCCTTCTGCGCTGTAGGTTGAGGGTTCGATTCCCTCCCAGAACAAACATTTACGTTATGGACATTGATGTTTTTTCTGTCTGGGTTTTATTAAGTATCATACATAAGTATGTATTTAAAAATATATGAGTTTATATCAGTCACCTGGTTCTCATAGTACAAGCAATGCTTAGTTTGGGGCTATATGGTGTTGTGTAAACTGTCCACAAATGTATTTATTTTGTCACCTGATGTTAAGTCAAAGTCAAAGTCAAAAGATACTTTATTCAATACAATCACAAGGATCACTTTGAAACGTCTTACATACTAGGTGAATTTAGGTGCCAATTCATCCTAACTGAAACTCGTCTTGTCCTAGCGTTTTTTCATTATACATCTTATAACTACCTTAACTACGAGAGAGTTTATACATTTCAAGTGTGTCGGTTAACTGTCTGACGGCAGAGCGACATGAGGCCATGTATTCTTATCAATAATATAGTTATTTATATTATAATTAGCCTTCTTCAAAAGACTACCTTTTATTTAAATTTCTTAATAGGTAGTTTAGTAGTATTTTCTGGAATCTTGTTATAGAAGCGCACCGTGTAATTCTTAAATAAATCTGTTGTTCGTTAATGATATTAGATAAAAAAACTAAAACAAGGTACATACTAAAATGCCAAATACATTTTCTCATTAAAAAAATACATCAATAAAAATATGTAACGGTGTAAAATTTGACAACCCTATTTCTTGCAAACTATCGCAAGTACAGGACAGGTCACAGGGCACGTAAGTTCCGTGAGAATACATCCATACAATTCCATACATTTCGTCATGACAGCTGACAATGGAAATTGCGCGAAATCTGAAACGAACCGATGACAACCGGATCAATGACTGTACTCGTAGAATACAGTGTAGTCCTACTATATTATATAATATTATAAATGCGAAAGTTTGTATGTATGTTTGTTACTCATTCACGCAAAAACTAATGAATATATTTTAATGAAACTTTGCAATAATATAACTTTTACATCAGAATAACACATAGGCTATAATTTATAAAGATATTGTGTGAATTGTCCAAAATATAACGATAAATGTCAAGTAAGTAGGAAAAAATTTGCCATCTGCGAGCTATTCTGGCGTGCGCTGCAAAAACCGTTAGTATTAAACGAAGTACTAATCCTGCGCAGACGAAGTCGCGAGCACCAGCTAGTATTCTTATAATTAGGAGTAGAGTCGTGAAACATTGTAATATGTATCTTACGGCATTGACATAGATGTCTCCCTAGCACTCTTTTCTGATAAGTCTTCTTTAGTCTGTCTGTTGGGGCTGGACCAAATATTTATCTGCTAAAAAATATATACAATCTACAATCTATAAAACTAAAAAGACAACCGACATCATGTGTATATATACATGGTAGCTACTGTAAAGCGTTGAGGAGTTCCCTGGACTGTCCTTCGTCTTCATCATCAGACCCCTAATGACAGTCACAACCCAACCCACAACCCAAATGAATCAAGCCCAAACACCAGGTAATTGCTGTAAATCGTTGAGGAGTTCCCTCGACTGTCTTTCGGCTCCGTCATCAGATCGACTCCTGACCTTCATTAAATAGTAGTGCTTTAAAATACTTTCATAAAAAATAACCAAACGCACTAGTCGCCACTACGATTTTCGAAAGTTCCCCTCGATTTCTCTGGGATGCCATCATCAGATCATGGTTTCCTTATCCCCTTCTGGCCCAAATTTTTTTTTTTTTATTGTTTGAATTTTTTCACGCGGGTGTATTGGGGGGGATGGAATGCTCATGTAACATATGATAAAAAAAATCCTAAACGACCCTAAGGTCTGTAACTACCCTTGCACGATCGCGACGTCTGGGCTTACACTTTACTAGTGCACGATCGTGATGTTATTGGGTTTTTTTACTTTTAGTGTGCATTTTAGTAAGGAAAATAGCAATAATTTCATAATCAAATGTTTTAATAAAATATGTAATCACATTCTCAATATGTTACAGTATAGAGGAACAACTTGCTAAGATCTAACATGGGAAATATACTACAATGGAGATCAAAACTAAATCAGTATTAACTATTGTTACAAACTAGTATTATTAGCTCTATTATTTTTTATGGTAAGCAGCAAAGCAGTTTTGTTTCCTCGAGAGGCACAGGTACACATCACATTTTCAACATCTAAGCTTTGATCGACTCTTACAACCTTCCATTCGGCATGCGCGGGGATTGTCGATATCTTCAAAGCTTGGGAGGTGGCCATAGCCATCATACCTTTTAGCTTGAGAGGGTTGATTTTATCCCCTAAACTTTGGCGTATTCGGTTCTACATTTTCGGTTTCATCATCACTTGGAGTCCTTCTACGAATAGGTGTGCTGGTAAGTCCGTCAGCTCCTTGCATTCTAAAGTCTAGCAAGTCCATGGTTTTATTTCTTGGGATCTCAGCTGCTGCGCATTCTAATTTGTACAGGCGGCATACATTACGAACAGCCAGATCAATGAAATGAAGTATTACCATTTGTCCAAGTGTCCATTACCGAGTGTCCATTTTCTTGTCTTCATGAAGGTAATACACCATTGATTGATCAAGGATGTCTACACCACCCATGTGCTGGTTATAGTTAGCGATGGTTTTTGGTGCAAAGGCGTCCATGACTCCTGAGATATTTTTATTCCAGCGCTTCACAAAAGTTGATTCGTTTGCAGAAGTGCAGTTTGATGCGACTAGCACGGCTTTGCTGTCCATCCATTTAATGACGACGAAATCGTTACAGACGAACTGCTGTGATTCACCACGCAGCATTCGGCGATCTGGTTTAAAATCAATGTTCTTGCGTTCTGGTATTCGGTTCATCATTAGTGTCGCTGTGCCGTGTAGTCCAATGGTGTTCAACTTTTCAAGCAAAGGTATCGAAGAGAAGTAGCGATCAAAGTAATGCCCGTGCCCGGCTGCCTGTGGCAGGTAGTCATGCTCTTTTTGATTAAATGGTACCTGTCTCCACATTCTTCTTCTGACTTCCGAGCGTCTTTGGGCCACATTTACAAGATGTCGTCGTGCAGGCGGTGGCAGTACCTACTGGGGATGGCGCATTCGGAAATTCGTCAACAGGGATCGATGTCCTTTGAAGAGGTAATTCCACATCATAATCTAGTCCTTCTACACCTCTGAATTGTTGCTATCTCCAAGTAGGTGTAATACCAAATCACTGGTAAGTTCCAATCCTGTCGAAAATAAAAATCATTACCAGCAAATTCAACAAATGACAAAATCATTACCTAAAACCGTCTAAAGTATAGACAGACCTGTAGGGCGATTATGGAACTCTAATTACAATCTATTTCTATCAGTTTTCATAGATTTCTAATAGACATTGATTGTAATTAGAGTTCCATAATCGCCCTACTGAACGTCACGATCGTGATTTTTTGGATTCAAGGTGTAACTTTGTTCGACAAATCATACGTTTCTACGGTAAAAACGTGTTGAATGGGTAAATATTTATTACAACTACGAAATAACATCAAGATCAAAATGTTTTCATTAAAATTTGCAGAAAAAAAACATTAAGTATTTACGATTATCGCCGCCACCACCAAAAAACTCAGCCATCTTTGTCACCTCACTGATGCCAATTGAAAAGCAAAACGCGCGAAAATTATTATAAACTAATGAGCCTAATGCATGCACGATCGTATGGTGCCGGTCTGACTCTACAAAACTAATTTGGAGCGGAGCGGGTTTTTTTTTTTTAAATGTGCACGATCGTTTTTGGCGGGCCTGAAAGGGTTATCATGGTATCACTCTTGGGATAACTCGTTTCCAACAAAAAAAGAATTATCAAAATCGGTTCATAAACGACGAAGTTATCCGCGAACACACATAAAAAATATATATACAAATCAAATTGAGTAACCCCTTTTTTTTGAAGTCGGTTAAAAAAACACATTATATAACGCAGTCTGAGTAATAAAAATAAAAATAAAAATGCGGGGCAGGCCAATCTATATCTTAATTCTTGATCATTAAACACTTCATTATAAACCAAAAATAATCCGAAAATAATAATCTAATAGCTCGACGATACAATTTACAAGTTATTTAGTTTTCACTTCTATCGGCAGTCCCTAAAGTATGTTTAGGGAATAATTTCGCATGATTTGTTTTATTTATCAGTAGAAAGTACTATCATGTACATGGTGAAATACAATTTTCATTTATTGCGCTATCGTACACAATTATTGCAATAATTTTACATAAAAAAGTTTACAGTTCAGAAAAATCAACTTTCATCCATAGCTCATGGGAAACGTGCAGTGACGATGACGCGAGTTTCACGCTTTTTGTTCACACAAAAAGTACTCGACGCGACTAAAGAAATGTTCACTTCAAAATACAAATATTTTTCTAGTTATTTAAAAACAGTGTAATGAAAAAATATTATATAACTTATTAAGTTATTACCTTCTATCTTCTATCACAAAATTAACAAACATTGCGTTCAAAAGTATACCATGTCCTTATCATCCTAATAAATAAAAATGTTAATAGATTAAAACAACACGTTAACTTATGTTTCGTTATAAGATAGAACCTTATTGTTATTACCTAATAGGCTCCACTTTACATTAAATCAAATCGTTAATCTGAGGACAATGCCCGATTAGCGACCAGTTAACCGGAGCGCCACAGACAATACAATAGTTAGTAAGTGAAGCCATAGATTAGTAAATAGATATTAGGTCAGTAAGTCGCAGATTAGGGACAAGTTACTATGCCAATGTTAAAAAGCCGTGACCAATTGTTTGTCTATGACATTGACACCGAATTAACTATGGTTACCTAGGGTTACCTATTTTAAACCGACTTAAAAAAAGGAGGAGGTTCAATAATTGGTTGTTTTTTTATGTTTGTTATAAACTCCGTCTTTATAAGTAAACCGATTTAAAACGTTTTTTTAATGTATAAGAATTAGTTTCTGATTGGTCCCATAGAAATGTCATTAAAGTCGGTTCAGTAAGATGATTTTTAAATAAATAAAAAAAAGTATGACATCCAAGTTAATTTCGTATTTTGCTTTCCTGTGACCTTCCAGTGGTGTATAAAAAAATATTGAGCCGACTTCAAAGGAGCTTCTCAATTCGGCTTAGAGATTTTTTTTTGTATATCTACCTATTCAATGTAGCCGATTTTCTTTTGGTTTTTAAAACGTAATTACTTTAAATACAACTGCGTTGGCAAACAACCATACGTTTTCGGTTGCAGTTCGATTCCGATCGAGCTTTCGGAAATTAAAATATTTACCCCAGGAGGTATCACACGCACGTTGCCGGCCCTAGATATAAGTTCTTTTATTAGATAACAAAAAAGTTTGGGATGAATCTGCTCCAACTCGACTCGGCATCCGTAACATAATTGGCGAGGATCATACAAAAAAGTGTTCCAGACGTGTTTGTTGCCGGATTCTTTCTGAACTGAGGTTAGGAGGACACACCCACACCTAGATTCACTAGCATATAAGAAGACGATTCAAAGTGATTTTATAACTTCATTGAATGAAATTTAAGCCTATAATACATTTTTAATGGAAAGTAGATGTATTTTATACGTATATAATATGGGTAGGCCAAATAAACGCACTGCTCTAACGAGACAGCGAGGTATGAAAACACATGAAAACATCATCGATGTATACCTACAATTTTTAGATTTTCGTTGATTTTTCAGCTCGACCGATTTTGATAAAATTTATATGGGACCACCTATACCCTTTCAAACAAAAAAAGAATTTTTCAAATCGGTTCAGCCGTTTTCGAGTAATCAGTGAAAATACATAAAAAAATAAAAAAAATCCGACGAATTGAGAACCTCCTCCTTTTTGATAAAGTCTTTTCGAGTAATCGGTGAACATACATAAATAAAAAAAAAAAAGATTCCGACGAATTGAGAACCTCCTCCTTTTTGATAAAGTCGGTTAAAAACAAAGTCGCTTCCCGCTGTCTGTCTATCCCTATGTATGCTTAGATCTTTAAAACTACGCAACGGATTTTGATGAGGTTTTTTTAATAGATAGAGTGATTCAAGAGAAAGGTTTATATGTAAAATACATGCATAATATAGTAGAGAAACACTGTTAATTTTAGAAGTTTCTAATGTGATGTCGTAAATAAACACATTTTTAAAGCATACCGCAGATCATAACATCCAGATAATCTACACTAATATTATAAAGAGAAAAGATTTGTATTTTTGTATGTAACGAAAACTACTGGACGGCGGAAATTCTTTTACCGTTGGAAAGCTACACTATCCCCGGGTGACATAGGCTACTTTTTATCCCGGGAAAATTGATTTGTCCTTGTGTAATGTCATTTGCCCCAGTGGCTTTCCAGTGTAAACACAGTAGTGTCTGCACAATATACTACTTGGAGACTGAATATCTGGCTCTGAGCTGGTACCAACCAAGATGAACTCTTGATATAAAGTGCCGGACATTTTACACAGCATCATCTGGCCCCAAAGTAAGCGGAGCTGATACACAGCTGAACCACATGACTGATATACTACTTATATACTTTTTTTTTGTAAATACATACATAATTATACATAGAAACATCCAGACCCGAGACAAATACTTGCAGATCAACAAACATTTGTCCCGCGGCGGGAATCGAACCCGTAACCTTTTGCGTCACAGCCGGACCTAAGCCCACTGCACCACAGAGGTCGTCTCTCAAGTTACTGAAAGCAGGTAGTATTCAGTTTTCCGATCCTAAGGTTATGAGTTCGAATCCTGCACCTGGGTTTTCCGTTCGATATTATGTATGTGCGCTAATACTCTCAATCATTGTATGAAAACATTGTGAGGAAACCGGCATGACGTGGAACCTAAAAAGTTCAATGACATGTGCCAAATGCACGAAAGGAGCCTTTGAGGCGTACTTTAATCCTTTCACCACACTGGTTAGAAATAACTAGTAACATAATAAAAAGACCTCAAGTTACTTGACTGATCTGTGACGTCATCTTATTTGAGTGCGATAGTAGTCAGTGCGAACCGTGAACTCGAGCGGCAACGAGCAGACCGCGGATCAAACTCACCCTGATGAAGATTCTCTAGATGAATCGAAACAATGTCGGTGCCTCCTTCGAGAAAATAATACGTGAGTAACGCGTTTACCAAAATGTATATTACAACTCACGAAAGTTTTGAAGGTGAAATTGATGATAGTCTTTCAGAATTGCAATAAAAAACCCTGGTAGACTCCCAGGTAGCAGAACTCTTTAGTTAGGAGCCGGTTTTAGGGATACTACCACAGTGTCAGATTTTTGCTTTAAACAGTGGCAGTGTGACATGGTGATATCTAAATATCAGGATCAGTATGGCTATGCAACGAGGTAACAGCCTTTGCCAGCCTTTTGGGCACTTTACCTGCGGTCAATGAACTGAATTCTGTTTTTTATCTATAAGTAATTGTATATCCTTACTCCTTACTAATCATTACTAATATTATAAACGTGAAAGTTTGTATGTATGTTTGTTACTCTTTCACGCAAAAACTACTGAAAGGATTTTAATGAAACTTTACAATAATATAGCTTATACATCAGAATAACACATAGACTATAATTTATAAAGATATTGTCTGAATTTTTCAAAATATAACGATAAGTGTCAATTAAGTAGGAAAAAAATCTGCCATCTGCACACTATTCTGGCGTGCGCTGCAAACACCGTTAGGATTACACGAAGTACTAATCCTGCGCAGACGAAGTCGCGGGCACCACCTAGTTATTCCATATTATTGTGTATATTTCTGTAAATAAAATATCGAATGAATTTGTTTCAGGGAGCTGATTACGCTCACAGTGAGATGGCTATCTCGCGCATGACGACATCATTTCACTCGATAACGTTATTTTGGCTCCCAAGGGCGAATTGTGTAATTCTAGTCGTGATCTTACTCGACTACCTATATTTGACAGTCAATTTGTTAATTTCAATTAAACAAACGTAATCATTTCAAATTCAATTCAAATATGTATTTATTCAATAAAATTACAAATCATCATCACTAGTTCTAAGTTCACTTACATAGTAGGTGAATTTAGGTTCCAATTCCTCCATTACCAATATTTACCAAAAGGTTCTTAAAATAACTGAATAACTGCCTTTTTTTTTAACTAGCGTGGTAACATCAGAGCCTTTTCATACTTACCTACCCATAGTGAGCAAAGCGAGCTTTTCATAACGATTAAGAGAAAACGAGGCAAGCTAATCACATAATGGCGAGTGAAGCGAGCCGCTACTTTTCAAATATTTCGTCATATTACTTTGAATGTTTGTTGCTCAACTATAACAGAAAAAATCATAGAAATTTGTCTCCGTGAGATGATGTTTAACTCGCCTGTTAATTTTATTGATAGATAATGGTAGGCACATATACTATTTTTGGTTTATACGTATATACCACTTATATACAAATTGTGAACAAAACGGTCACCTAGACCGAATGGTACTCATCACCCTTCCTGTTTTTTTTTCTCAGAAATTAGGAGGCAGATGTCGGAACCAATGAATTAACAAAAGATCTCTTATCTAAAGCCTATCTTACAACCTATCATATAAACTTGAATCTCAAAATACAAGCTTCGAAAACTTGTATTTTTAATCCGTGGGTTTATTAGTGCATTTTAAGAAAGTTATTGCATTTTGAACCTTATGTCAATGATATAAGATAATCGGTCGTTGAAATCAGAAATGCACAGAAACCAGAGCAAATTGAAACCGATTGTGACAAGATCAACCAAAGAATTGATAAAAGTCATCTGCCGTAGACAAATTGCAATTATAAACGAAATCGGAAATGGGAAAACAACAATTATTAAATATTAACTAAAATGCTTTCTTGTAATGCTTTGATATATACGAGTATAAATATATTAAAGTTAAATAGACTGGTTTGTGCAATATTAAAGCATTATTTGATAAATGTTGTAAATATTAAAATTAAAATTATATCGGTGATTATTCTGTACAATCTCGGTTCGTTTGATTCGAAATCCTTTAATAGGTATATAAAATCATATTCCGATGTAAATTTTGAAGAGAAATAATAAGTAAGTAAATAAAAACATAATGCTGGATATTTCACGCAGAATCATCTGGCTCTAAAGTAAACAGAGCTTGTTATGTTATACTTAAATACTTTTTGTGTAAATACATACATAATATGCATATAAAAATGCCAAAAATGAGACACACATTTAAAGATCAAACAAACATTTGTCCCGCGGCAGGAATCGAACCCGCAACCTTTTGGGTCTCAGGCGGACGTCAATATTATATAGAAACACCAGGTGGCCTGAAAGAAAGCTGTGGCCCTAAAATCTATTGGCATTTTATAGACAATATAGACGATATACGATAGACAATACCTACAATAATAAAAAAACATAATCTCCGGGCTCGATAGACACCTCAAATCTATAGTTAGATACATAGTTCTTTGATGTCTAAAGGAAGTTGTCAGGGGCACGTCCAAGCATTATATTTAGCATACGCCTACTCATAGTATTCCGTACAGAACAAGTTGCAATCCTATCGTCACTTATAGTATTCCGTACAGAACAAGTTGCAATCCTATCGTCACTTATAGGAATACTAAAACACATAATTAAAATGTTTTAGGTTCTAAGATACGCCGGTTTCCTCGCGGATCATAAGGATTTATTCTGTCTACCATTACACAACAAGCTTTACTTTTATGAATTGGCTCTATGTGATCCACTGATACATCGTGACTAAGATGTGTCGTTTTGACGTTTTCGATTGTCACCTGTCTAATAACACGTAAATGTTCATGAATGAGTATTACACACGCTCGGACTTAGTATTTACTCAGCATTGTGATCTCCACTCGACCAAATAACAAAATCTCTGCTCTTCCCACTTCCGTTCACAGCGCAATACTAATCGGAGCCACAATGACAGTTCCAGTTAAGCCTTGCCGAAAGACTAAACCCTGCCACACCATTTTGAACACCATCGTTATTAAAATAAAGTTTATATTAGATTGCACGACGCTATTTGATTTTTTGAAACAGATAGTTTTGATAAAACTGTAAAGTATGTTTTATGTTGATGAGTTTTAGGTAGAATTTCGGATGACCAGGATTGGAAGGATCAAAGATAGTGTTAAAATGGAATATCCGTTTGGATGTTTTTGTGTAGTTTGTGGTTGAATAATCTGTTAGTTATAACAACTTGGTTGATGTACCGACTCATAATCTCGGCATTTTGTTATCTCTTATGAATGGATAAGGACATCTTTGAATGTGGAATTACTTATTCAAGTTAAGTGGCCAATAAAATAATCATAAGGACCGTTTTATTCAACTCTTTATAAGTGAACGAGTATTTTCTAGAACATAATTTTATAAACAAAAAAGAAAACCTATTTAATTGAAAGAAATGTAAGCCTTTAAAAATACAACTAAATTGAGAACCTTCTCCATTTTTTGTCGTTTAAAAAAGTTTTTATTTAACGGTTTTTAGTAGATACTTTATCATTTTTAAAAATTCGTAAACACCACTGGAAAGTTACAGGAAAGCAAAATATAGAAATTTCGTTTACTTGGATGACATATTTTGTAATTTTTCCAGCTAGATATTTTGATTTAAAAATTAAACTGATGAACCGGTTTTGTGAAAATTTCTCGGGAATTAATCGGGAAATACCTAGGTATATCCTTTCATAAGAATTAATCGGGAAGTACCTAGGTATATCCTTTCACAAGAATTAATCGGGAAGTACCTAGGTATATCCTTTCACAAGAATTAATCGGGAAGTACCTAGGTATATCCTTTCACAAGAATTTATCAAATCGGTTCATAAACGACAGAGTTATGAGGTAACAAACATTTTCAAATATACCGAATGGAGAACCTCCTCCTATTTTCGAAGTCGGTTAAAAACTCACTTATGTTAAAAACAAACATGTTCACGTTACGACTGTAACCCCCAGGCCTGATAGACACCCCAGAGGTTTAGTTACATATTGTCTTTTTGAGGGTGTCTAAGACATCTAGGGTAGTTTTTGACTACTAAAAAACACCAAGACTGCTGCATACTTGTTGTTTCGCCGAGCGCTGGATTGAGACTTGTTTTGTAGTAATGGATTTCTACAAAGTCACGCCTGAATCAATTATCTATCTGGTTAAAAGTGGTTTCAATGTGTTCAATAAGTCAAAGTAGATTCGTAGTGCACTTTAATCCTTTCACCACACTGGTTAGAAATAACTAGTGATACGATAAGAAGAAGAAGTAGATTCGTAACTAATATCATCTTCAGATTTTCACATACCTCCAATCCATTCAAAGTTTGATCCATTCAACGTCATTGGTCCGAAGTTAGCAAAAAGTTGAACTGCAAACACACGCCGCTGATAAATGATCAAAAGACTTTACCAAGTGGCTAATACCACCACAATACGATCTTTATAAAGCTGTTAATACAGCAACGGTAACAGATGTGGCTTAAAGCTTTATAAGTGAGGCCAATGAGAATTCAATCACTCCCAGGCACTTCATTAAAGAAATCCGTTCAAGCGCTCGAAATGTCAACTCTATTGAATGGAGAATAAAAGCTATAATGGTGAAACCGGTTTGAACCGGATGCTGCACTTTAAGAACGTATTACGATAACGATCTGAATGCAGATTTGCGGTGCACTCAATTGATACTGTGAATACTTGTCCAACTTTGAGTAGACTTCAATGTAAAATCAACTGTATCACGCTGAAATACAGCTTACTTTAATTAATATAGATTTATAGATTTTTTTTGGAAAAATCAGCATCCATCCGGACTAAACAATATTTATAGGAAACAAGTAAATGTAACATGAAGTCGTCCTACGAGAATTACTAGTGGGTTCAGTTCCCACTGCAGGACAAAACAATTAGCGGAATGGTTTATAATTATAAGTTGGAGAACAGTAAAGATGTGACTATTTGTTGGTTTTAGGTACTTAATAATATCTACCCTAAAAGAGCAACACCCACTTAGAACCAATCATAGACAGACCACTCCACGCCACAAACACACGATCTATCGATAAAATATATCGACAAGTGATCGACTCAGCTCATCACTGGCTCGTGAGAAATGTAAATAATCTCGATGACATTGTTAATTATTTTGTTTGCGATTGCTACGGTTGGTTGGACAACACTTTTGGCGATGTACGGCATTGAAGAGTTTGTGTAATATTTACTTACCTATTATTATTCCGTCTGTACTTTGTCAAAGCAATGGCCCCTACTTTAGTTTGTATGAGCTATTAGCTTGTTCTGCTGACGACATTTACATGCTGTCTAATCTAAGCACGAAAACCTAGCGTGCCTTCCGAAGCAAGGAAGCGCTTAAATTCATATAGGTAGGTACCTATTTTATTCTTCAACTTCATGAAACCACAGTAAATAGATCAGGTTTATACCTATATAAAACAAACCCCATCAGACAAAATCTATGATAAAATCAGCCAGTATCGAATTGAGCATTCGATTTTTGATTTTAGCATCAGAATGCAATGTCAATCACCTTGGTATATATTCAAAAAATCAAAAAAAGAACGTAATCAATTCCCTTCACAGAAAACTCATTCATACAACAATAGAACCAGTAACGATATTCGATTTAAAGCGTTTAAAAAATAAAAATTATCATGAAAATGACGATAACGGATTAATGCATGGTACAAAAGTTTACAAAATTAGGTACAATGCGAGACAAATTCGCAAAATGGAATCCGTATCGAACATCAATCGCATTACCATGTGACAGTATTGTGAACGCGGCTTTATATCGCGTATGCTAATGTAACTTTATTGTGATGGGCGTGCTGAATCGAATTTATCGATCGATTTATTTGTTGTTGAATCGATTTTGCAGAAAATCTTTGGTAGGAGTAATGTGAAACGTATGTCAACTTCTAGGTGTTCTTTTACAAGATTATTGATAGCAAATTATTTACAAAACACAGAAAAACGAGTATCAAACTGATTTATTTGTGTAAAGAACATAGGTGTTTGTTCTGGGTGTTTTAAAATATAACAAGTACCTACTTACGTATTTAAAAATATACAGGTAAGTATTTTATCAGTCATCTAGTCACCATAAAACAAGCTATGCATAGTTTGGGGCTAGATGGTGTTGTGTGCATTGTCCATCAATATTTATTTATTTATTTAAAATGTTGACAATCTGAAATTATAGTAAAAGATGTTTATAGCAACATGCAGTATTTTAAGATTGTTTTAATCAAAAACATCAACATTAATGACAATTAAATATTTATGTATGTTCTTTATTTAAATCATTATTATTGGATCACTTAGCACTTCGATTCTTGTAGCGCTTTCGTAGAAGCATGTACGCGTTGATGTCTTTATTAAGAATAAGGAAACAAAAGGCCACAATATTTTTGCATTAATTTATCAGATTTTTGTAACTTTTGAAATGTGTAGAAAATCTCTCTCTATCAAACTATTCGACCAACATGGTAGTGGTGATTAGTTTTCTTACAATCTCTTACACAGTAGCCAGCTATGCTGTCATAATTAACTTTAAGGAATAAACAACTCATTTTCATTTTGTCCACTCTTGGGTGAAGTGATTTGACAAATGAACCAGGACCCAAACTGTAGTTACTAAAAAACGTTATAGAGAGATGTCTATTAGTTATCATGCATTTTATAGGTAAGTACCTACCTACTAAAGTATTCATATTTTACAAAATAACCCTAATTTAATAACAAGTTAAGTCGACTGTTAAGTGTTAGCATTGAAAGCCATTTCAGCGTATAATTCCATTAACTATTATCTAATTTAAGTATTTATGGCACTTGCCAATAAACGAATTTGTAACAGTCTGTTAAATTCAGTTGTGATCCAGATGGGCTAATTTGAATCACAGTGAAAGCAATAAAATCTAAATCTACCTGCACATGTTCATCTACATGTGTATACGAGGCGTGCCCCCGTCATATGCAAAAATCATTTATCGACATTTAAAATTTCTTTATCAACAGCACTGTGCGTAAAAAATCGATGAATAAATTCTATTCATCGATTTTTTATCGGCGATAAAATTTGTATGCGCAAGTTAATTTGCGTATGTTGCATTGTAGACCGCACAGTGTCACAGTGCTGCCACCCTAGGGCGCGACCTACTGCCCTCACGACATTTCACACAACGTAACAATTCAATTACTGAACGCCTGCATTGTGTCATATTCATAAACATAACTTTAAATGGCATTGCATTTTTCGGTGGCCATGTCGATTTCACGACAATCCCTCATTTGAATTTGAACCGATTGAGTGACGTTTTTATGAAATTCGTATCAGAAATGGGAATTTATTTTAGTATCGTTTACAAAATTTGCATGTACATCGTATTGTTGCGTTATTGGGTCATATCATAGATGATAGACGTATGTAAATTTTCTTTAGAATTGCTACCGTTTGAAGATATTGCAATTGCAGTTCAATAGATGTTATTCTTCAATCTAGCTTCCGTTATGATTTCTATTGATGTGAAAACTTGAACTATTTGTGATACCTCTTGACCTTAAAATATTCCAACGGCTTCTGCCTGAGAAATCGATATAAATGAAAAGGATACAAGTGTTATCGGAATAATAATATATAATAAAATGTCTTATAATAAGTATAACGTTTGTAACGGATATCATCCTTGCGTGTGAATTTGTCTAAGATTCAGAGACGAGGACTTACGCTTTCTTTTGTCAAAATTTAGTGCAGTTTAGGGAATCAGGATATAGAAGAGCGTGAGGAGGTTAAAGTACATTACCGTCTCTGAGTGATAGGGCATTTCGTAAAATCACATATTAGTGTTTGAATCTGTTTACATCTTTATTCATTGATATTAGAATGACAAGGACAGCATACTTTAACGCCACGCTAGCTAATGTGTGTTTTAAGGTTGAAGGCTAGCTTAAAGACAATACGAAAAATTTATGATAGAATAATAATTATTTGGCACAATTATTGAAAGCCTAACAAAGAGCATAGTTATTGGTCCTTATTCTGTCGTCTCGCAAGACTTGCTAAAATTTTCAAAAATATGAAAAACTCCAAATTAGAGTAACTTTTTTAAATAACTGTTCTAAATTAAGCTAAAATGTATCATTGATGCCTCTATTAAATGGATTTTCCTAGGATATTCCGCAGTTTTAACCAACACCATGAAAAAAATGAGAAGTACATTTATTACAGCAAAACATAAAAATTATCATAATATCTATGAATACCTAGTTAATATTATCACAAAAAAAAAACCTATGTAGTTTGCAGACAAATCGTTACAACTTTTGAGATATCTGGTGGTTTCGTCACTAGGCGAGCCTGTATAGAGGAAACCCAAGTAGGGAACTACGAGTTTACATAATACAATTTTTCGATCAACATGATGACTAAAATGCCCTAAAACGTCAACTGAGTAAATTTAAAAATGTTACTTTAATGTAGCTATACCTACTTCAGTGCAAATAAAATGAGGTCGTTCGTATTTTAGAAAATTTAATCTTGTCTAGCGAAACTGCAGAATCTGGGCTACTGTTTGTCATCAACACTGCATGTTTAAGAGTCTATGTTATATTCACGTTTTAACTAATGAGTTGTATAAATCTATAGCCATTTTATTCTTTGGCATTAAAATTACAAGAACATAATTAGCATTTATTTATTTTATGTAAGTATTTATTTCTATTTATAGCTCTATTACATCCTTAATTTTATGTAGAAAATTTTCGAATTATATTATTCTGGTCACTTATTTAAAATAGGTATAGGTATTTCTTATTTTTAATCTCTCATAATAATATTCTCACAAGGTCTCAACAATAGGAATAACAGCGCTATTGCGAAAAGTCTAGCCATCACATGCTGAGTCGGGGGCAATTTGCTGCAGCATAGGTTTTGTTTTAACAGTTAGGTACACATACATAGGCATAATTTTATTATTAGTACCATGTGTATTGTTCTTTGTTCTTGTATATATATCTCTATATCCAATAATCACATAATTATATAGCGTGGCATTAAAGTATGGTATTAGCTGATGTCTGATTATACGATAGATACCTACTATCAATATAATGTTACATTAGGTATGTTCACTCGATCAGACCAATTGACTAATCATAACACTTTAATAGTCTTTAGCAAGAGGGTTATTTTTAAGTTGAGTTTTACCTTACATTGTTTTCACAAATAATGGATACACGTTTTTCAGTGTATCCATTATTATCCATTATCCATTATCCACACTTCAATGGAACGCTTATGTACCTACCATTCAGACTAATTAAATCAACAACGAATAGTTGATAGTAGTTCATTAAAATAAATAAATAATGTGCTAATGTTTGCTGAGTATTAAATATGTTACAATAATAACTAAATGCCTAACTACCTACAGTGTAAGTAATACAATACACATTCTCAACTCGGAATATTTATACAAGCATTTACCTTCAGTTATACTTTCATGCATTAAACGTGGCAATAAATAAATTATTCGCTTCATTTTAACATAATTCATAAGCATTGTGATGGCATAACGCTAAGTGGCCGCACAATGGTTCAACTGAAACGACCAGAAACTGTCATGCTTATTCTTACTTCATCCATGAACAAAAAGAAGAGACGAAGCAGAGAGAGACCACGTCCAACAACGCGCGCACCAATTTGCATTGTACGACCAGCTAGTAAACGTTGAAATTCTTATTTCGAACTGTTGGTCTCGTTCTGCATAATAACATCCGTAAGGCAATGGCAGTTGCTTGGCCAATCGGCGCGCGCGTTCGATTCTCGTGGGCGTAGCGGCGGCCGCTGATTGGCCGAGCCGCTTGGATTTATCACTCGATTTGTTGGTAGTGCCGTCGCCGCAGTCTGGTCGCGATTGTCGAATTGTCGCCATTGTGTGTAGCGAGCTACGGACGCGCTGTGTGGTGTCTCGATTTGCACGCGATACGACAATCGAGTTAATCGATCGTGAATAAACAGTTACATAAACAATGAAGCAGTAGAAGTACTTTTTAAAGATTTGTTTTGTAATTTGTTGAGAAAAATTGTTTGTGAAGTGCCGACGGAGTTTCCCGCGCGTGGTCTAAAAACGTCAAAACGGAGCTGGATTTGCATCAACGGGCCAGCGGCCACTTTATGAGGTATGTACTAACGTATTCACCTAAAACTTTATCATGACAGGTATTTACTCTCCATTATACATATTCATATTATTAATAGACAATTCACACAGTATCACCTAGCCCCAAAGCAGAGATTGTGCTATGCTATGGGAACCTAATGACTGAATATAATAATCGTAGCTATTTATTTATTATACCTACATTATTAGGTACTTACGATACCTACTTACCTACTTTTACTACTACGGACACAACAAACCTTCATGTTAAATAACTAGAGTATCTAAGTAAGTAGGTATACATAAAAAGATCTGCATTAAAATCGGTTGCATTTTTTATTCCGTCGGTAAATCGTCGTTTTCAATGTCAACGAACTTTTGAGAACAAATCGATTTTACAATTGGTATTGCGGTTGTCATCGATGTCAATTTACCTACTATTTGTATTTAGGTAGCTTCGTTTGTTTATTTGTAGTTAATTCCGAAGCGTTTTTAACATTTTAGCCAACTTTTAGGTAAAATGAAGGATAGACAACATTTTAACACCACAGTAGATATTTATAGGTAGGTAATGTGGGTAACTAAGGTATCTACCTACTTACCTAAAGTGAAGGGTATTTTCGTATTTTCTATTAGGTACCTACTTATTGCCATTTTACATCAATTTCTTATAGATACCTAATACTTACCTACCTACCTATTGACACCACCCTCTGGCAGTGATTAAGTATGGTCATTTGAGATAGATAGGTACCTACATACTATCTATAGATAGTTTCAGATGGTACCTACTAGCTACTTAGATACTTAACTCAAAACTGTTTCACATTTAGTTAGGTATTCGGTACATCTCTGGTAGGTATTTTTATTGTTATTAAGTTATTATTAGGTAGGTACCTACCTATTAAGATCTTTTTAAGGGTTTCAATGAGATTTTAGTATAAATAAACCTACCTACCTACTCGGTGCCACATATTATTTACCCTAATAAGAATCTGCTAAAATTATTTGTTACTTACAAACAAGGTAACAAAATAACAAAATAATAGATATAGTCTCTTGTCTATTAATGTCAATATATCTTATTATACTATATATAGCTTAATTACCATTACCTATATATACCTAGGTATTATTTATTTATATTATCGAGTTAATAAATACCAAGGTACCTACCTATGCTACGGTAGGAACTTCGTTCCAACCGAGTGTTCCACGACACACGCATTTTTATTATTATTATTGTGTTTTTAGCAGGTGCTATTATGACCATGGACTATAAATGGTGGCCAAAGTACCTCATTATGGTCATTATGGCCAATAACAAATCTATCAACACCAGATGGATATACGAGATTAGCCCTTGAAATAATGACCAATTAGGTTTCAAAGACTAATGAAGGCACAAAGGCTGAAGGTTTATTGAAGTTGTAAACATTCTTATGGTTCTGATTCTATGGTGAGTTCGTGAATATAAGCTCGATTCTCGTATTAAGTATAAAACGTGCGAGAAACGTGTAAAATTATAGGTAAGGCTTTGATTTGAGGTTGGTATGTCTAAAAGTGCATGGCGACAACACACTATAACGTCAATTGATTTTGGTCGTTTACCTACCGAAACAAACATACCTCTTAGGTAGGTATTAATTAATTCTCAAGCTATTTCGTTTTTATTTGTAACTAGCTGCTGCCCGCGGCTTCGCACATACATAAAAAGTAGCCTATTTCCTTCTCCAAGATCCCAACCTTATCTATTCATCAAAATCGATTTAGTCGTGAAAACGTGACAGACAGAGTTACTGCCGCTTTTATAATATTAGTAGGGATTTTGGTGTTTTTATTTAAATAGACCTAGAGTTATCGACTCGGGTGTGAATGGAATAAAAGTTTTCTTTGTGATTCGAGCAAAAATAGACATTAGACATTAGACAAACATTTATTTGCTTATAAAATAATCCGTAGTTATAGTTATATGAAAGACACCATTACACCAATAGTATAAAACAAAGTCCCCTCCCACTGTCTGTCTGTTCCGATGTAGGTATGCTTAGATCTTTAAAACTATGCAACGGATTTCAATGCGGTTTTTTTTTGAATACTTAGATATAATTCAAGAGAAAGGTTTATATGTATAAAACATGCATAATATACCTAGTAGAGAAACAATGATAATTTTAGAGGTTTCTTATGTGCTGTCGTAAATTAATACATTTTTTGCGCTTACATTGCAAACGGCTGGCTGCACCCTACGAGATAGATCAAAATAATGTACTACAGTATTGTACACCTTAAAAAGGCTTACAAAAAAGTCCGCAATGGTATATGTCTATCTCTTAGTTTTATGTTATTCTGTTAGATAACGTTGTATATAAAGACATGTAGTATATTTAGTATCAGCATCGCAACCGTGCGGAGCCGGGGCCGGTCGCTAGTCTTATATAAAATAACAAATGACGAACGACAAGATACGACTTTGTAATATACTAAAAACAATATAAAGACTTGACATTGGCAAAATTTACATTATTATGACACATGCCATTAACGAAGAAGACAAATGACACATGCCACATGACACATGCCATTAACGAAGAAGAAGAAGAGTACTATGACGTCATGACCGCCGGGTTTTGCGCCTAAATGATAAAATAATGTTGATTGACAATTTATATCGATAATAAAAAAATGGATTTACAAATAAACATTGACATACTTAATAAGAAGTTGAGTAGGAGTAGGACTGCTTTTAGAAGATCGAAAGGTTTTTTTTTTGCGTTTAAAAAGACTTTGTTAAAGAAACAAGTATTAAAAGAATAAATGCGATATTCCAAAGGATCATTTTGCTCCTTTCATTATTTGAACCAAAGCTAAACCATAGTCAAAACGTTATTTTTGTCATTTCGTACCCCGCTAAACCCGCTAACCCCGCTATTATGACGGAAACGTTTTTGCTCTTATTTAGATTATACATTGATCAATCATCATCATAACAGCCTTTATGAAGTCCACTGCTGAACATAGGCCTCCCCAAGAACGATTTTGAGCCCTCTCCATCCACCGACATCCTGTGATCTTTACAATGTCGTCGGTCCATCAGTCAGTTGATCAATAATATAATAATAATAATAATAATAATAAAATATTACGTGTTGCACTCCGGGAGTGCCGACAGAAGTGAAAACTTATTTTGGCGCGTTAGAAATTTTTTAGATGGGTACTAGGGTTATTGGGTTATTGGGTTATGAATTGCATTTTATTTATGAATTGTATTTTATTAGTTATTAGAAACTTTTAATTACATTTAATATTCTTTTATGTTATTGTTCAGAATGTAGATAATATATCAAAGAACCTAACTCAGTAAACTTCTCCATACAAAAGTAGACTGTAAACATGTGAATTAAGTTTTATAATCAAACGGGGCGAGCGCGGTAGCCCTGCGTCTCGGTAACGGTGTCGCGAGTCCAGAGGTTTTACTTCATCTAAAAATATGCGTACCGCGCTTAAGAGAACATATACATATCGCCTTTTATAGATATGCCTAGATGCTTCGAATTTTATATGTTTGTCCGTGAAGGATAATCTCAAAAACTACTTAACAGATTTAAAAAAATATTTCACCTAGGTAAAGATATAAATTGAATTATCAGCGAGTATAATGAGCTGTATTTTATTTTTAACAAAAATAGAGATCTTTTCGAAAGTGGCAATAATTTAACCTAAATTTGTCCATAAATGTATTTCGCTGCGTAAACTATTAATGATTCATAAAATAATGTACCAAGTAGGTACCTACATACATGTTTGTATTACTCTTCTTTGTTAATGGCATGTGACATAATAATGTCAATTTAGCCAGTGTCAAGTATTTATGTTTGTTTATAGTCAATTTGTTTGTTAAAGTCTTAGTCGATGGTCAATTGTCAATTCTAGACGTCACGTCACGCGGAATGGCCGTGTGAAATTTTCTTGGGATTCCTCGTCGTTCAAATCGCATTGCACCATAATACACATACAATTCAATTGTCTACCCGTCCCGTAGTCACAATTTATTCATTAAAATTCCGCTTAGACTACTGAATAAAACATGCAATAAAACGAGTAAGAAATACTAAATTAGCAGAGCTGTTACTGAAATGACAAACGAAGAATCCTCATATTACTCATAATTACTCACAAAACATGTCAATGCTATATATCAATTTTTACTTATAATTTTGTATAATGTTAATATGTATGTTGTGTGTGTGCTTAAATACATAAATAAATAAATAAATATCTGTAGAATCGAAAAATGATTTCTTTCGCATAATGTTATTAATCGTTATTTAACTTAATAGTTATATAATCCAGGTTGATTATTGCATAAGGGTGACTAGTTAGGTATATATGTAAATATGTAAATATGTTTGGTTAGTAAATATGTTTTGGGGAAACTGTCCTCTGTCTGTAATCTGGATCAGTAGAACTATAGATCGTTTTAAACGGTTCTTAGATAGTTCATTTGTTTTATATTTACATTATTGTACATTCTTCTTCTTATCGTGTCACTAGTTATTTCTAACCAGTGTGGTGAAAGGATTAAAGTGCGCTTCAGAGGCTCCTTTCGTGCACTTAGGTAAGCCTTAATGTAAGACCGACCTTGCCGACAGGACCCGCAAGAAAGATGAATCAGAACAATCGGTTCAGTTGCATTATATATGCATTGTACATTATTAATATTTAAAACATTATTTTAAATTTTAATAATGTTTAGACTGTCCTGTCAGCTCAATTGGTAGTAGCTGCCTTCTGCGCTGTAGGTTGAGGGTTCTATTCTCATCCAGGATAAACATTTGAGTGACGAACACGGGTGTTTGTTCTGTCTCTGGGTGTTATGTAAAGTATCATAAGTAAGTATTTTAAAATATATAAGAATTATATCGGTCATCTAGTCATCATAATACAAGCGATGCTTAGTTTGGGACTAGATGGTGTTGTGTGCATTGTCCACCCATATATATTTACATATATAATTACATATATAATTACATATATAATTACATATATAATTACATATATAATTACATATATAATTACATATATAATTACATATATAATTACATATATAATTACATGTATAATTACAGAAATGTATAATATAAAATACATGTGAAACAGTTGAGCTAAGGACCAAATTTTGTGTTGTAATAAATTCTAGTTTAAATCTAATCTACAGTTATCACGTAGCGATTTAGTTAGTTCTTAGCTATTTATTGAAGTGATAACTTTTTATGGGAGGGTAAACCGCTTCGTTACGTAAGGTTACGGCGCCAGTCTGTCTGGCTTCCCTTTCTCTCACGCATACGGCAGCGGTAGACAGACTCCTCTCTCACTCTAACCCACAGCGATAGTTAAATTAGTTAAGGTTATCGCTTCTGTCGGGCACTCCGAGACGCACACGTTTTTTTACTCATGGCTGTAATTTTGGAAGTGAAAACTTCTTTTAGCGCGGTACGCATATTTTTAGATGAGGTAAAACCTCTGGACTCGCGACACCGTTACGAGACGCAGAACCGGCAGCCGGCTACCGCGCTCGCTCCATTTGATTATAAATCTTAATTCCCATGTTTACAGTATACTTTTGTATGGAGAAGTTTACTGAGTTAGGTTCTTTGATATATTATCTACATTCTGAACAAAAAATACTGCATCATCTGTGTTCGTTCAGTATTTGATTGGCAGTCGCGTTTCGCGTTGGTCCGTGTGAGTTCAGTGAACTTTGATTGTGTTTGTTTGTGGTTTGATAGTGGATTTACTGAATTTATCGATAGTAAGGGGTGTTTATTGTTACAAAAACTGTTTATTCTGCTCATTATAAGTATTTTTTTAACCCAATAACCCTACTACCCTTCTAAAAAATGTCAAACGCGCCAAAATAAGTTTTCACTTCTGTCGGCACTCAGAGTGCAACCCGTATTTTTTTTTGTTTCTGACCTATAATGTAACATTATCAATTAAATGACTATTGTGACTACTATTAAATGCTTGATCCTGGCTAGTAGTAGATGATACCATTCCCGTTCCTATTAGTAAGCTGTACCACCGGGACATAAGGTACAATAGACACCGGCAATCTATGCTATCTACGAGTATGTACCAATTGGTACAGGCATTATAGTCAGCATGCATTACAAAGAATTTAAAAAAAAACATCTAATTAGAGTCCATTATGAGTAGACTCAATCATTGCATTTTGTATCTTATTTTATTGACATAAATGTCACCCTAGCACTCTTCTCTTTAGCGAACCTTAAGCAGTTTAAAGAATAGGTAATGATTCAACGATACTTCTCATAAGAAAGCGTACCTTGAAACTATTTGCGCAGACATTTTCAGAAAACCACTGTAATAACTAAACAAAACTTGTAGCACACATATATCTTGCTGTCTGACATGTTAGTTTTTAAAATCTCATCTTTAGTCGTGACATTTTTTCAAGTGAAACGTGAATAATAGAACAACGATTCAAAAATATTTCTGATTACCAAAGATTCGAGTTAGAATTATTTATAAAGAAACATAAAAGGTGATTGGTATTAATATTAGTGTGTAGATATTAATGTGTAAATTTACAAAAAAACTATGAGTTTGGATGTACTACTATTTAGTTTACTATTAACTATAACCCATGTATTTTATGCCTTCTTGATGTAATGGAATGTATATTTGAAACATTTAAAGGTTAAATAAAGTGATGCACATGTACATACCTAAAAAAACGATTAAACTCTGCACAACTAAAAATTTTTTTAACTCTCAACACAGAATTTATTGTATATCAATATACTACCAACCATTTTAGCAGCCGGAGTATGTTATCGTTTTATTCGAATAGAGGCATTAAATAAATAAATAATGCCGGACATTTCACTTAGCATCATCCGGCCTCAAATAAAGCAGCGCTTGTGTTATGGATACCACGTGACTAGTAAAGTAACGTCGAACGTCAAGATATAATGTACATGAAGAACTTTGTTTTGTCCCTCTGTTCTCGCCGCCGCAAACAATCGATCGAGGTGCGTTTGCGCAGGTTATTAGCGACTCGTTGCGCCCACGATTTTCCGATGACGTTCAGTTTTATGTGAGACAAAGATTTTTTTTCAGTATTATTAAAAAAAAAACTAGGCAAGAGTGCTAAGTAAAAAAAAATCACAAACACCTTTTTGACCGTGACCCCACATAAAGATACCGTGTTCTTATAGTGAGAATTTAAGTTTGTCCCAATGTAGGAATCTAAGCCGTAATTCTCGTATAATCCACAAGCCAAGCTACTTAGGCTAGTTCATTTTAAAATGTTCATTGTTAATAATTGTTAAAAAGTGTATTTTTTTTAATTGTTAAAACATTCATTGTAATAAACTCACGATTGTTCCCCTAGGCTTAATTGGTAAACACTTCCATAGATCTTTTTATGGTACAGGTATAGCGCATATACATTTTTCGATAGAAAAAAACCCATTCGTGCGCCACTGGATTCGAACCCACGACCTAGAATTAAACATAAACAGAAATAATTACAGAAATGTACTTACATAATAATATACAATAATAAAAAAATCATGTGAAACAGTTGAGCTAACTTAAAACTGTTGAAAACGATCTGTCGATAGCTAAACTGATCCAGATCACTGCATAAACTAAACTAAATTCTAGAAAATTCTCTAGTCTAGATTAATCAAAACAGTGTCGGTGCCTTCATCGACAAAATAATACGTAAGAAAAACCTGTGTTTATCGGAATGTAGTACAACTCACGAGTTCTCAAAGTCTCCTAAACCATCTAAATACAATCAAAATACAAAATCTGAATCCAACCATCTGTAGACAACCACTGTAGCGCAGTGGACTAAGGTCCGGCTGAGACGCAGAAGGTTGCGGGTTCGACTCCCGCCGCGGGACAAATGTTTGTACGATCTGCAAGTAATTGTCTCGGGTCTGGGTTTCTATGTATAATATGTATGTATTTACAAAAAAAAAGTATATAAGTAGTATATTGGTCATGTGGTACCCATAACACAAGCTCTGCCTACTTTGGGGCCAGATGATGCTGTGTGAAATGTCCGGGATTATTTATTTTATATTTATTTATTTTGTATCGACTTAAATACTACAACAAAGTCAGTTAAGACATAAGTAAAAACGATTCCCTACTCATAACTTCCCAACCCTCATCCTAAACCCCCACATCTCAAGTGAAGAGCGAAACTCAACGACATTTCGTGGTTCCTTCGTAATTGGTTAGACAAAGAATGCCTGTTTGTATCTACGACCTCTAAGTAGTTTACTAGCTTATTTAGGCTCGTTTGGTGCTTAAAAGCCGAAGGTTCTTGGAAAATGGTTCTCATATTAGTTCTTATAAGAGTGAAAGAAATAAACAAAAACTGTGAATCATCTTCTTATATACTAGTTGAATCTAGATGCCGGTTCCTCGTATCCCAAGTTCAAAAATAATCCGGCAAGAAACTCCCTGGTCTTAACGTTTTTAGGGCTCCGTACCTCGAAAGGAAAAAAACGGAACCCTTATAGGATCACTTTGTTGTCCGTCCGTCCGTCCGTCAAGACCCTTTTTCTCAGGAACGCGTGGAGGTATCAAGCTGAAATTTATATCAAATACTCAGGTCTACTGTCCCTTAAAGCTGTGAAAAAATCTAACTTCTAAGCCAACGCAATCAAAAGATACAGCCGTTTATGCCGCAAATTTTCGACATTCACAAGGGAATCAAAACCTACAGGCTAGGTACTTCCCGTGAACTCAGAATCTTGAAATTTGGTACGAAGCAACGTCTTATAGCACAGATAAAGGACAAATTGCGAAAACCGTAAATTTTAAGATTCTCGAGATGAGTCAAAACAGTGTCGGTGCCTCCATCGACTAAATAATACGTGAGTAAAGCCCGTGTTTATCAAAATGTACAAACTCACGAAAGTTTCGAAAATACTAATTTAGTTTAAACTAAATTTACTAATAATAAGAAAAAGTACTAGTTAGATTATATTAGTAATAAGAATGTATAAAAAATAAATCCTAGGTACTTACAACTATTTTCGTATGAGTCACTCTGGTGTCGGAGTTCAGTGATAACTTAGTTAAAACATTTGTATAAATTGCGACTTTAGTGACTTAGTGCCTAACAATATATTTACCTACATAGTCTCTCTCTCTTTTTATCGTATAACTCTTATCTCGTCTAATGCGGCACTTCTCTACGAATTTACCCAACAGGTGTAACTTCGTACATATTGTACCTACTTTTAATACCTACTCGTACCAGATCAATGGTCAATACCGGGTCCAGTTGCGAGTAATGTTGTAGGAGAATAGCTCGTGACAAAAGCTTGCGCTATAGGAGTGAATTGCGCAATCATTTGCTGCCGAAAACACTTTTTGTACGCTAATATATTAGATAAGAAAATTTTCTTGTACAGTTGGACGACAGGCGAGTTTGCAGCGGTTGGCTTCTGTAATTTGAGATTTTTATACAACTTATTTCTCAGTTATTTCTGTCGCTAATGCTACTTACGTTGTAACCCTGCTAGATGAGTGATCGCAGTGTCATTTTCATCTGAGTGATTCCGTGCTTCGGTGCTTCGCAGGGGGCGTTGTTAGTTCTTGCTTTTCGATAAGTAGTTGTTAGACTTTGACGGAGGGTCGTCATATTAACTCGGTAGTACAAAATAAATAATGTATTACGTGCCTACCTCATTTTTGTAATCAAATCAAAGATCCAATCTCAATTTAACATTAAGCGTCAATAAACCTCGAAACCCTAAAATAATACCAAAGGAAACCATTATACCAGACCATTTCGGAATGAGTCAAAAACCTTGTCATGGATCTGGGCTGGATTGTGTTCAAATATTTGAAGTGTGGTTCACGGGCTACCGTCAAATCATTATGGCGTCATAACGTCGGCGTCTTAAAACAAATGTTTGCTCACTGAACTTGTCTGTCTTTGCTACCATGGAAGTTAATGGTTTGAATATCTGTACTACAATTACCTACTATACATTTTTACGAAATATATCACGTAATTGGAATCGAAAGATCCTTCGGAATTCCCATGAAATTCTAACTTCTTGCGTTAGAATTTCTCGCGTGGTACGTAGCTGATATGTTACCTATATGTTAATTCAGGTTTTCATCTATAGTTATTCCAAGATTCTTCTAAATTGGTTCAGCCATAATTGATTGATTAAGCAACAAACACACACCTAATCATCTTCACTTTCGCGTTTATATCACCAGGATAAGATTTAATTCTTGACGTATCCTATTAATTTGAAGGTTTGAGCATTGAAATCTTGCCAAATGTTTGTCTAAATAAAAAACTTCACAATCAATTCAGAGTTATGTATTATCCTAGAAATTTCCTTCATTTGCTGTTCCCTAAATCTACCTAGAATAAAACACCATTTAAACTTCTGAAACTATCATAATTTGTACTCAAAACGGTTTGTGAAAATTATTATTCAAACGTGTTTGTGTACGTGCCAAGGTAGGGACTGCATTCCAAAACAAAACCCAAATACATTGCAAACTAAAAATAGTTTCGACGACCTCTGCGCAGAGGGCCAAGGTCCGGCTGAGACGCAGAAGGTTGCGGGTTGGATTCCCGCCGCGAGACAACTGCTTGTATGATCTGCATGTGTTTGTCTCGTGTCTGGGTGTTTCTATGTATAACTTGTATGGATTTAAAAAATAGTTTATAAGTAGTATATCAGATAAAAGGTTCCCGTAACACAAGCTCTGCTTTCTTTGGGGCCAATTGATGCTGTGTTAAATGCGCGGAATTTCTTTTATATTTTTTAAAATTTTTTTTGAAAAGCTGTTCATTATCTGAGTTATGTGAGTTGTACTGGAATACGACCCTTAAAGTTATGTCTTAAGGTACAAAATACAAGACGGTAGGTATATCTTGTCTCGCAGTGTACGTAAGGGGGTGTGTGTAACTAGGGTGGCTCTAATTAAATTCTGCTCCCGGGATTAGCATCATTAAGTAACTTTTTAACACGAAAACTTGACATCTCGCATCTTGTTATTCCGGGAATTAGGTATTTGGGTCAAAAAGGGAGTTGTTTCTGGCATGTGTCAATATTTGTCACCTGGCAACCGTCTGTTTGTCTTTCGTGTTATTCTACGGGTAAATGCTCCCTTATTTTCCTATTAGACAAGTTATGGTTGAGCATTGTGATGGTGTGCTTTTTTAGGTATTGGGCATTCTTTAGATGCGTTTAGTGCAGAAGACTGGAATTTAAATGCATACTGCTTTGATGATTAGGACTGGGGTTGGCGACAGCTGGTCATATCCATGTAACCTATGTTATTATACCTTAAGGTTTTGTCATGGTGAATTTCACGGACTCTCAACGCATGGAAGATTTTCATGGATTGATTTTTCGAAAATGTTATTGATCTTCTCGCCGAACAGTGGTCTGTTAATCAAAAAATTTAAGGAGAATTGTCTAGTGCAAACTCAGATCAGTCGTGTCTGATTTCGTGCAGCTCGGTCTTATGAAAACCTGCTAGTCTAGTATCTCACTGACAACTTGCTGACCAGAATGCTTCCTCCTTGATTCGCCATCGTTTTCAATAATTGAGGCTTTCAAGAAGCACTTCACAGCTCATTTTTATCTGCGTTAGCACGCATAAAAGATTCAGTTGGTAGAAAATTTTAAGCCGCACAAATGAAAGTGAATTATTAAAGATTATTAAACATTTTTTGGAGAAGTGAATTTGAAGCCGTTCTTTTCGTTTTTAGAATGTAAAAAAATAGGTCAATAATACAGGAACCTGACTTAAAAGATGACATTTAAGAAATTGTTTGTAGTAGTATGTTAACAGTTCTTTAAAACGACAAGCGAATGCTATCAGTCACTAGTAGGTGGCAATTTATCCGATATTATGTGTCTTATTTCTACGTCTACCCTCGTCATTAAAATAAAAATATTAGAACTTCTAAAATAAAAACTGTTTTTTTTTAAAGTTCAAATTTGAAAATAGGCGTTTTCTCTACATCTTTACTGCCCATCTTGTTGTCACCATATATAGCCCATTTAATAGGAATTTGACCTAAAAGATCAGACTTGTCTTCTTTAATATTTCTTGGAACCGTATTAAGGATTATATTTATTTATTTATTTATTTATTTATTTATTTATTTATTTATAAACATGTACCTCTATCCTTACAGGCACCCCCAATGCGATAGAGTACCTTATATTCTAGTCTAGCCTAGTCTTAATATAATATATTAATATATTATCGCTAGTCTATCTTTCTTATCGAAGATTCTATCTGAAAATAACAACAGCAAAATATTTTTGAAGTGATAACTTCTTATAGGAGGGTAAACCACTTCGTTACGCAACGCGTTACGGCGCCAGTCTGTTTGGTGTCCCTTTCTCTCACGCATACGGCAGCGGTAGGCAGTAGTTTAGGTTATCACTTCTGACGCACACGTTTTTTTTATTAAATTAAATCTTAAGGACTTGATTCGTCACTCATCGATTCGTAACCCCGACCGGATTCTCCTGAACTGAGGTTAGGAGAATCCGGCACCTAGATTCACTAGCATGTAAGAAGTCGATTCAAATTGGTGCTTGTGATTTTATGAAATAAATTTTTTTTTGACTAACCAGTCCAAGAAGAATCCTGTTAGTAACTCGTCTATTCTTAACGCTTGTTTTTAACCGACTTTATAAAAAAGGAGTAGGTTCTCAATTCGTCATGTATGTTCACCGATTACTCGAAAACGCCTGAACCAATTTTAAAAATTCTTTTTTTGTTTGAAAGGGTGACACACAGGTGATCCCTTTAAATTGTATCAAATCGGTCGAGCTGAAAAATCAACGATAATCTAAAAATTGTAAACATAGATGATGTTTTCGTGTACTTCGATACCTCGCTGTCTGTGCTGAGCGCTGAGCGGTGCGTTTATTTTGTCTACCCGTAATATATATATACAAAATACATCTACTTTTCACCACAGGTGATCCCATTTAAATTGTATCAAATCGGTCGAGCTGAAAAATCAACGAAAATCTAAAAATTGTAAACATAGATGATGGTTTCGTGTACTTCGATACCTCGCTGTCTGTGCTGAGCGCTGAGCGGTGCGTTTATTTGGCCTACCCATATTATAATATACAAAATACATCTACTTTACAAAAATGAATTATAGGCTCAAATTTCATTCAATGAAGTCGGTTTTCTTTTTAGTTTTTAAAACGTAATTATTACGTATGTCGAGCAACTGAAACACGTTACTATATGGTATGTACTATAGGTACGTGTCTTCTATATTAATTCCAGTAGGTACGATTATATAATAGTCTACTCATCTCCCGACTAACTCGAACCGTGATCAAGCAAAATCGACTTTAAAATTAATCAAACCGTAGACTAGATAAGGGTCGCACCCTAACTAGGGTGACAATCCCGTGGCATATGTTTTTCGAAATATTTTGGTACCGCAACAAATCTGTGGATATACGGTCATTACGACCTCGGTTTACCAACACTTAAACGGCTGGTTATAATAACTTGTTTCTGCAGCTCATGTTTTACCCCTCTAATACAGCGCACATCATTTTAAGCCAATATTGGATTAAATACTATATGTGTGTCAAATACTCTCATTCATCACGAAATCTCAGAAACCACCGAACAGATTGGAATTAAATTTGGTATGCAGTTTCCTCTAGGGCCGCCGGTGCTCGCTAAGAAAGGTTTTCAAAAAATTCACTCGGAATCATGGTAAAACCGCGATTATGCTTCGGAAAAATTTCATTTTCCGAAACATTCATTCGTTCAATTATTATCTTGCTCCTTTTTATCTACCACGCGGGCAAAGGGGAAACAGATAGTATTATATAAAATGGACGTGTGTTGGCGGCTATAGATACTCATGGACACTTCCATAAGCTAATTCCGAATATCTTCGAGGCATTAAGATTTTGCTAAAGCCAATGGTGCCTCAGTTAACCAGTCCAGCTTAGACCGCATCATCAACATCAGGCGGATAGCTGAATCCACTAAAACATTTATATAAAAACCGACTCTTGCTACGACGAACCAAAGTGCAATTTAGCTCGCTCAAAAGTGCCTAACATTATGTTTACCTACACAGTGCCTCTCTTTCTTTAGCGTATTCTATCTATCTTTTCTTTGACGTCCTCTGTGACGCAGTGGGCTAAGGTACGGCTGAGACGCAGATTTCTGTCGCGGGACAAATGTTTGTAAGATCTGCAAGTATTTGTCTCGGGTCTGGGTGTTTCTATGTATAATATGTATGTATTAAAAAAAACGTACTTAAGTAGTACATCAGTCATAAGGTACCCATAACACAAGTTCTGCTTACTTTGGGGCTAGATGATGCTGTGTGGAATGGTCCGGCATTATTATTATCTGGCGCAAATTTGTCTTATGGTTTGGTTGCGCCAATGTAGGTACTAATAACTTTTTACCTGAAATACGGAGCACGCCTTGCCTGGTCTAACGTAAACATACCATGAATTAACGAAAAATACATTTTTGTTTGGACGGTTTGTTTTGTCTATGAGGTCTGCCTAAAGAGGCAGACCTTAAAGTAAATTGACATCCAAATATACATCACGATTACGATAACGATTACGATTAGCCCATAGTGTCCCACTGCTGGGCAAAGGGAGGGGAGGCCCCCTTGATCTCTCCAATCATCTCGGTTGTGAGCTGTTTGGACCCAAGCTTTGTCAAAGGTGTCGAGATCATCTCGCCATCTCGTTTTGAGTCTACCACGGAGCCGCGCCGCGCCGTCTCGCTGTCTGAGGGCTCCACTGATGATAAATATATACAAAAATATACATCAAATGACTGAACATTTTGATGTTAACAAATTTATTACAAAATTAATTCACCACGCGTACGTTCTACGTACACAACTATTTAAACTAGAGCTTATTATTTAACCAGAATTCGCGGTCGCAATCAATTTATTAGCGATTGGATTTTGAAATTTAGTTTCAAATTAGAACCGTGTAATTGACAAAGTGGTTTATTAGTTTGGCTGTGGGGATGTACTATTATGAATTTATAATTAGAGTCTGCTCAATACGAGTGGGTTGTGAATCATTGCAATTTACACTTTATGTCATTGACATAGATGTTACCATATTACTACTATTGAGCCGACTTTATTCTATGTTTTGATGCAGGTGGGATTTGATCAAGTGATTTATAATCAGTAAAATTATTATTTACGATTAAAAAAAACAGCCGATATTACAAGGGTGCCTAGTAAACACTTCTGCATTCTTGCCAATATGTAATTCAATTAAACAATTTAGTACTCGTAATAGGATTTCAGAAATTTAATTCTCATATAAAAAACTTTACAATTCACTTATCTCGTAATCAGGCACAACATTCATAATAGTTTATTATTGATAACATCATTATAAGTCAAAAATAAAAATAAGTATACAACTTAAAATATAGCTAAGAAAGCACGAAGTACGAAATAAATTAACAATTGTAAAAATGACAAATGGATCAGATTAAGTAATTAATATTTTAGGTAATTTATAATCTAAAAAGCATAATCTATTTTAAAATGGTCTCGCATGGGAAACTAGATAAATATTAAAATTATGTTACATACCGGTTAATCAGACATGTAGAAGATATATACATCAGTTTTATTCACAAAACCGATTCATGCTTCGGCTTAAGGCGACTCCCTGATCAAATGAGTTTAACGGGTATTCTAGGCGCTCAAATCCTAATTTTTTATCAGAAAACATACAAATAGGGAATTCTGAAAAAAGTTTGACGGGTAATGTTTTAATTAGCTTACTTTCCGCCTATTGTGTAAGATCAAGATAAATCGACATCAATTAGGAAAAGATGATAAAATATTTAATGTTTTAAACATTGTTTTATTACTAAATCATAAAACTAACAATTACTTTTAAAACAAATTGAATCGAAGAACTAGAGGGCAAAATAAAGATAATACATTCCATATTATATTTTAACTGTATAACTATTATTTTTAATTTTCCGAGCAGATAGCCACTAAATAGCTGTAAAAATAGACTAATTATTGCCACCAACAAAAGGTTATTTGCTGAGGGCCCATCTTAAATTGAGATAGCGACAACTTTACATATAGTTCATATAAAATATGAATTCTCCTAAGCTATTTAGTTCAGAAGTTGTATGTTTTAATATTCTTTCTCCTGTATTAGGTCAAAATATAACTAGGTTTTTACGTATAACCATATTCAAAATAAAAATAAATGAAAAACGTAATATAATAATTATTGCAATATTGTCTAAAACCGCCAATTAATGTTTCTCTATTGAATCAGGTAATATGCGAATGAAGCCGTGGGCGGAAACTTGTGTATCATAATCACCCAATTTATCCTCCCTGCATCTTAATATGAATATTTCACGGGATTCTGCGCGATGTAATTGTCGCTGCGAACACGTGGTGCAGGGGAGACACAATGGGTACCTTGGGGGTAGATATTAATATTTTTTAATGTAAAGTTTTCTGTTACCGTTGTAATGCTCAACATTCCTTGTGTACTCATAAACATAGTCTATGTGCAATATGTATACGAACGATAGTCAAGTTTACTAGTAGACCCAAACTCTATCTGGCCTTTGTTGGACTTCGGAACTCAAAAATAATGTCAAAGAAAAATGTAGGTACCTATCTCTCTAAAAATATAATATAAAAATTTAAATACAGTAAAAAACAATATGCATACTTACACGTTTAAGTATGTCACACGAAATTATAAGTAATCACATTTATTAAAAAAATAAGATTTCTGCGACCACGGATGACCAGCGCTCTGATACCTCAAACTGCCTGAGCACATGCTGAGTGGAGACCGTTTTTGCTGCCATTATATCTTCTTTGATTTTATTCGGTTTAAGTTATGTTATTGTAATGTGGTAGCAAAATAAACGCTATTTTTTTATTCTTATTTATTTTATTAGTTATTCATATTAGTTTTAAATAGCGACTTCTGTAAAGTTTAAAATATTTTTGTCCACAGTGCCGCTGGTGCCATGTGTGACCGCACTAGCTTTGGAGGCTCCATGGGTCCATTTCCAATGGGCATGTCAGCCATGTCCATCGGTTCCATGGGCTCGCTCTCCATGAACCAGCAGAAGAAGAGCCCAGAAGAACACATCAAGAGACCCATGAACGCGTTTATGGTGTGGTCGCGGCTGCAGCGTCGGAAAATCGCTCAGGAAAACCCGAAGATGCATAACTCGGAGATTTCGAAGCGATTAGGTTAGTGTTTTGCCAACTTTAACAGTTATCATTTCAGGGCTGTCATTCCCAGGCTTGACTTTCATATTCGTAGACCTCAAGTTACTAAGGTTTTTAAGGATGTCTCATGGGGGTAATCAGAGGCATTAAATAGGTAGTAAGTATTAAGTGCGTGCAAGCCCTTCGTAGCTTATAGGAAACCTTTGATTTTTTGAATAGAACTAAAAACTCATGTACCGGTTTCCTCATGAAAATAATCAGCACCATCTAAATACCTAGAAGACCTATACAGTGAGCTATTGTACTCACCTGCCTATTGTTCCATTCAAGTTGAATTCGAGAGCATCTCAGGTGAACTACTATTATGCAAAGTGGTGATTCGCTCCATAATACCCCGATATAATAGGTAGATTATACTAGACACAAAAGGCCTCATTTGATTGCAAATTGATTTAGTCGAGGAGAATTTAATTGAATCTTCAGAAAACAAGTTAAAATTATGTATTTATGGCAATACAATTAACTGTGTAAAATACTTCATTTCCATCTATCAGTCGTCATCCCAGTTCTCATGTCTTTCTTACTCATAATTTCCTTCTGAGACTCCTGGCATACCTTTGAAATATTATATAAAAAAAATACATCACAATATGATATTATTTTCTTAAAATGATTAAAAACGCTACCTACCTAGTTAACTCAAGAGCCCCAGTTATGAATTTCGATTTACGACCACCTTACATCAAACCTTACTGTATACTTTCCTTGACAACTTATTAAAAGAGTGTAGTAAAAAATGGGCAAACCTCGGACGCGCAAAAGAAATAGATTAAAAAATAATGCGCAATCAACGTACAGAAGCGGCACAGCGGGACGGCCGCCACCGAAATAATCAAGAGTACCAACAAGAGTAACTAAACCCGGCCGAACGGGATGTACCTACTCGTAAACCCGAGCGACCGAACGAGAGGTGGGATTTTACATACGTATAGTTATTTCAAAAGTTATTTCACATCTTTATGGGGAAATACATAGCGTGTGCTTAGATCTTTTAGAAAATTTTATAGCGTCTATAGTTTCATCCATAGGTAACATCACCCATCTATAAATTCAAATTGTTCAAATGTTTCATTTCTTTTTAAAATTATAAAAAAATATTGTTTGATGTAACATTTTTTATTTTATACTGATATTTTTATTATTTTTTATTATTCGTTGTACAAAATCTCATCATCATTGGCCTTTGTTCATCTGTTAAAGATGATTTAGGTGGCGTCAATAAAGTTACACAGAGTAGTTAATTGTAATTGAAAATTTTAGTTCATGGATCCACTCCAGCAAGGTGAGGTGAAGTTTTTGTGTTCCATTGACGTCACTCGGCCTGGGATTCTGTTTGATAGCGCAGGCCTTCCCAGGTACCCAGACTACCCTCTCGACCCTGCCGACAGGACCCGCAGGAAAGACGAATCACCTGTACAAAATCTACAGCTCTTAAAAATAGCATACACAAAACTTAAATTTATAACTGACAGCCAATAACGGATAAACAAAGCAAATCAAATAATCAACGTAATTTTATTGTCAATACTAAAAAGGTACACATTTTTCGATAATTATAGAAACCTCAATCTACTTTTAATGTTTATTAAAAAAATTCTAAAAGTTTTGCCTGACAAAATGTATCTCTCAGACCTGAAAGTAGAAACAGGACGGAAGAGCATGGAAAAATAGACTGAATAAAACCCGCCGTGGCCGCCATTCTGTCGGTGACGGAGAGAGGAAACGCCATTTTCTATTTTTCCGCCTTTTTATCCAAACTGAACGCGGCTGGTAGGTAGTTAGTTACTGCTATCAAAGGACGCACACATTTTGGCGTATCTGTTATTGAATATTTTGTCTATAGGTAGGTATTTATTATGTAAAGCGCTTGCTTTGATATTCTGAAGTTTTTTATTTTATTGTCCACTAGATGACCTCAAATTGATTTGATTGTAGCTAAAGTACCCAGTACTGAGCCCGTACAAAACAAAAAATCACACAAATCTGTTGCTGCATTTTTTTTTACCGAGTTTTTGCGAGGCTAACGGTCTTATTGTGTTTTAATATATAAGAAGATGAATCAAAGTTTCATCGATTAATTTTAATGTTTTTATCAAATGATAATTAGGTATAAAGTTACTAACAGGTGGAAAGGTCTCGGAACTTTTTTCTCTAAATCACTTTGCCTAAAATAATAAATAAATAAAAAAATGCATGCTGCATTCCATTTTTAGAACCATGAGTATTCCTGAGTGGAGAGGAGACGACAGGAGTGGCGAAACGGGCGCCGACAATACTTCGCTTACGTAAAAGTACCGGCTTTGTCCCGTAGAATACCCCCATACATTATTCATGCTGTGTCTTGTGCTGAATACGTTGTTTGTTTGGGAAAATTATTTTCATGGAGCGAAGAACTTGGGATAACAAAAATAATGGTATTTGTTAATCAGGGTTTTTTTAAAACTGGTATATAAAGCTACGTTTAACCTACCTGTATTTTAAAACTTGCAATCTAAAGAACTCATCTGCAATCGTATTTGAAGCCGAAGATATAAATTGACAGCATAGGTAGGAATTTAAAGACCGTCATTAGATTTAATAATTACGTTTTAAAAATTAAAAAGATAACCGACTTCATGTAAGTATATAACATTTTTTATCGATGTATAATATTTTTTGAATTTTGTTTATCTTTTAAAAACCGTTCGATCGATTTCGATAAAATTGAAATGGGACCACCTGGAAAGTGACACCCTTTATAACAAATTAATTTTCCAAATCGGTTCAGGCGTCTGAGTAATCGTTGAACATACTCAAAAAAATGACAGTCGAATTGAGAGCATATCCTCCTTTAGTGAAGTCGGTAAAAAATTGGTACATATTTTGTTTTAATCTAAAACAATTGCAATAACCAAAGCAACATTCGAAAGTAGCATACCTTATGTACCAAAAATCAAAGGCAAAGTTTAACAAAGATACGACAACTACGAATATATCACTAATACCTATGCAACTCTAGCCTCATTGAGGCAAATACAGTAAACATGGTCGTGTTATAGCAACCTGACACCTATAGTTGGAAAGCTATTACACTGAGCACAATGATCGACCCTACCTTGATTAATATTAACTGAGTAAGCGTACGCCCCCGACAGTTGGCTGATAGAAATTATTGAGGGTAGTGCATCAGACACTGAAAACAAACATGGGACATACGGTTGTTCTGTACGTTCAACTTAATTGCTGGTTGTTGGTAGATCTAATTTTAAGAGTTAATGTTGTTTTATAGAAGAATATTTTTAACAATTAGCTTCTGCCGAGGCTTAGGTAGGACATAGACATCTTGATATAGGTACTACGCGACCTATATAAAAAGTAATCTATATTTTTCCCTTAGACGTTTAGTCGTACAAATCGAGATACATTCGAGTTTAAAATATTACTTTAAAACTGTAACAAAATATTATAACAAGCACATTTTCAGTTCCATAAGTAAATGTTGTTTAAGCTAGAACTATTGTTAATTATAAATCTTTCCGTTTGACAGAAAAACAAGAGTTTTCTTTAGTTTAGATCTATGTTAAATCGTTACCAAACTTTATAAAGATACGGTGAAACTCTAACAAAAAGATAGAGACAATTTAGAATTTATAATATTAGTATGAAGTATTAGTATTACTTGTTAACATTATCTGAGAATATTTACAAATTAATTATTAGCAATTTTTGATTTCGCGGTACGCATATTTTTATATGAGGTAAAACATCTGGACTCGCGACACCGTTACCGAGACTGCCGAGGCTGCCGCGCTCGGCCCATTTGATTATAAACCTTAATTCACATGTTTACAGTCTACTTTTGTAAATCAATGATGTTACTTTTGTATGGAGAAGTTTACTGAGTTAGGTTCTTTGATATATTATCTACATTCTGAACAAAAACATAAAATATAAAATATTAAATGTATTTTAAAGTTTCTAATAACTAATAAAATAAAATTCATAAATAAAATGCAATTCATAACCCAATAACCCTAGTACCCATCTAAAAAATGGCTAGCGCGCCAAAATAAGTTTTCACTTCTGTCGGCACTCCCGGAGTGCAACCCGTAATTTTTTTTTATTTAAAAATGAAAAAACGTTGTAATAGCCAAGCTACCGTGTGTCCCCAACTAAAAACTTTCCGATCTATTGTGCATCGAATACCTTTGTTGTACGCATCGACATTTGTCGTGCTATTGGGATTGATTTCGTAAACAAAACCATGTTTTGTTGTCGATTTATTAGTTCCAATGCGTGCACTGCACAGTAGGTATAGCAGGTTGTTGGTTGACATGTGATGTGACCCATTGTTTTATGTTATGTAATTAAAACTTGATGTATTGATACGCTCGTTTGTTGTTTTCAGTTCGTCAAAATGTCATCAGCACGATCTCCCTGCCTATATCTTGGCACTACAATTGTGCCTTTCTTCTATCTTCATCAGCTGTCATTTCAGTTCTTATTTCTTACTCATAAACATGTTTATAACCGACTTCAAAAAAGGAGGTTTTCAATTTGGTTGTGTTAGTATGTTTTGTTTTTGTTTGATACCTCATAAGTCATTTATAAACCGATTTGAAATTTTATTTTTTAATGTAAAGAATATACTTCCTGATTTGTGTCTTAGAAATTACATCAAAATCGTTTAGTAGTGTGGTTTTTAAATTTAAAAAGCTGGAAAAATATGTCTTCCAAGTAAACGAAATTTTGATACTTTCCTTAATTAACCGACTTCAAAAAACTGAGGTTCTTGATTCGGTTGTTTTTATATGGGCTCAGGTTTCATTCAATGAAGTCGGTTTTCTTTTTAGTTTTTAATAATTATATTGGGCCTACCTTTATTTCTATGTCCATCTACATTCCTACCTAACACTCTTCATGTTACATGACATTATCATCATCTCTCCTCATAGTTATTACTTATTTTGTCTATTCTCGTTTCGTCAAATTATATTTCGTTGTAATACATTTTGATAAACACGGGCTTTACTCACGTCTTATTTTGACGAAGGAGACACCTACACTGTTTCGATTCATCCAGAGAATCTTCATTAGGGTAAGTTTGATCCGCGGTCCGCTAGTTGTATATTTATTTGTGAGTAACAAATAAATATACAACTAGCGGACAGCGAATTATTAGCGAAATTATGCAACAATGGCTGAACTGATTTGAATGAAACTTGGCATATACATTTATAGATGTGGTTCTGGATTAACACATGCGTTACTTTTTATCAAAGTACCTCACTACTAACGCAGCTGCTAGTTTCCCAAAACAAAAGCTCCAACAAACCCTCATCAAAACAAAGCCTCCAACAATTCCATTATAGTCCAGGATCTAAATATCATCACGTTTACACAACCACAAAAAGCCAGTAATTAAACGACAGAGGCCCTTGACGGTGCCACAACGAAGGGCCCACAATATGACGACAATGCTACAACAGTATTTTTGTTGTGCGCCCCAACAGCCTGCCCTGGCGTGATAACGCACCCTTATGTATAGGAGGCTCTAGGTGACTAGTAAATGCTTTAGACTATAATGTTGCATACATAGAGCCTCCCGTTTGAAATTGTTGAATTAAAAGTTTGGTATTGATACCAAACTGTTTCTTATCGTGTCAATAGGTATTTAGATTAAAATGCGCCTCAGAATCCTCTCCGTGCATTTGGTACAATGTCATTTAACACATTAGGTTTTAAATATATAACTTACAAGCTGGTGCCCGCGACTTCGTCTGCGCAGTATTAGTACTTCGTGTAATTCCAACGGTTTTTGAAGCGCACGCCAGAATAGATCGCAGATGGCAGATTTTTTTCCTACTTACTTGACACTTATTGATATATTTTAGACAATTCACACAATATCTTTATAAATTATAGCCTATGCGTTATTCTGATGTATAAGCTATATTATTGTAAAGTTTCATTAATATCTATTCAGTAGTTTTTGCGCGAAAGAGTAACAAACATACATACAAATTTTCGCATTTATAATATCATCTCTTCTTCGCATTTATAATATAATTATCAACTTTTTGTTGTTATACCATACGGAAAATTTCATAATCAATTATTTTTCAATAAAAGGCAATACAAAGAGGGTCAATATAATAGCAATCTCTGACTGAAAACAGAAAAGAGGCATGAGAGATGTGATATAGCTCACATGTCAAGTGAAACTAACGATTAAAATTAACGGGACGCTTACACATGCAATTATTGAGCAATATTGTCTTGGCAACTATGTTGCCTATATTGTTCCTTATAGAAATAGTGTGGCGATCTTTATTAAATTGCTACATTGCTGTAAATGACTTGATGTATTGGCAAGTATTGAGAAATTACAATTGATCGTCAATGAACTTGTATAATTTAATACAAACTGATATTAAAGGTTCTAGTATTATAACGATATGTAAGTATATCTACTAACGTCACTCGTTCAGTTCGGATGATTTATCATCTGAAACGTAGCAGATTCATTGTAAGCCCAAACAGCATTCTTTCGTACTGAAAGTGATAGATAAGGAGTTGAATAACCGTTTTTGTGTATCGAGTAATAAAGGATTTGGACTGTTATAGGCCTAGCTTTATCGATTTAAGGTAGAAGGTAAGGTTACATAGCACAGATGCACATTTCAATTGCAAAGAATAAAGTTAAAACTCATTATTACCAAATCTAACAACAAAACTAACTATCCCAACAAAATGTTAGTCATTCTGTCCGCATTCAGCACGCTACAACTTTAATAGATTCCCCATTCACACCTTACTTCACTTTATTTTCTTTTCAAAATTCTTTGGACGATTCTTCACGGCCTCATTGGCCATGCCTGTGTTGGATAGACCAATCGCATTGAGATGCGGTTTAATTAGGAAAAAATGGGACTAAACAAAAAATGCTGAGTAAAAACGGGCGATATTACATAGGAACCGAGGATAATTCGTATAAATTGGTTAGAGACACGACATATGGACAAATCGTTGCGTCTAAAAGTTCTACCACTTAAAAAAATATAATAAAAAAAAAACTTATTTAATTTTTTAAAACTAATGATTAGGGTAATAGCGAAAATATTTCTAAAAATAGACTAACAAAAAGATTGTTACTAATAACGGCCTATAATTTATTTATGCTCAATTCAAACCTGTTTTCTTCAATGTCTTTATTCCTTCCTTTCCAACTCCCGAAACTGCCACCATTATCAACAAAAATCTATTAACACATTTAATAAAATCATGACCTAAATAGCGTTTCTTACCATTTCAATTTTACGGGCGAAAGGGGAAAGGGAGTGGGAGTTTCTTCGGCATGCGTCTTTGTCCCCCCACCCTCAAAAGGGGGGTCTTTTAACCATTGTCGCATGGCACACAAGCTTTCAGAGTAATGAAGAGCATTTTCGTCCGATTCTCGGCACAATAGATGCTTTAATACAACGGAGAGGAGGGAGCTTTGTTGTGCTTGGTATTGTGCCTTACGTGTGTTACGTACTGTATGTTGTTTTTGCAATTGTTGTTGACAATACGCCTCTATGTTATGTAAAAGATCTATCTTATATCTGTTGTTTTGCGATAGAGATGTTCTGTTTTCCACGGGCGCGTAAAATGATTATTACATATAAATGTTTGTACGAAACTCGCGATTTCACTTTTTAGTTTTTTTGTCAACTATTTTATAAACTGACACTTGAATGCTATACAAACTGATAATAGTATATCTATTGGCCTTGTTCCTACGTACAATTTTCCAAATAAAATGCAGGTGTCTAACTTTATTTACAACTTGTATGTAACGAAAGCCGAGTTTTTCCTATAACTAAAACAAACCCAGTTTATGTTCAAATTTGTGTCTTTTACTTTTATGATAGGTAGTCGGCTATGTTTTTATTTCATAACAAAATAAAAAAATACTTAGGTACTTTATTCACAGTACATTCCTTTTTTGCCGTAATCTACGTTTATTGTAAAGAAAATTATAACCACAATCAAAATACGAATTAAATAAGCATCAAGTAATTATAGAAACCTAATTCCTCTGCAACCGGACAATCATTGTTCAGTGTTGCCAGCGATTGGCATTGTTTGCGAACGCTCTAGGAAATAATTATTGCACAGGCAACACTTTGTAGTGTATCGACACGTGGCCTTTGTAACTTTGTTCTATTAACAGAAACCAAGTGCTTCGACTTGAGAGCATTATAAAATGAACACTGTATTTCATATTGTAAATTACTTGCCCGGCCTTTTAAGGTTATTAATAATTAAACAATATAATATGTTATAATTAAAAAAATATAAACTTATATGTACTAAAAACTGATTAGGTAAATGTAATTATGATAATTAATGTAATAAACAAAAATAAAATCGAATTCATATGTAAAGAGAAAATATTTGATTTTTGTATGTTCGTTTGTATGGATAAACTTAAAAACTACTTAACATAGACTTAGTAACATAATACTAGCAACCCGCCTCAGCTTTTCACGTACCACTGTCAAATTTATATCATTGATTTTTTTTATTTTTGACTTTTATAGACAAAATAAAATACAGTCTATATATACCTAGACTGTATTTTGAACAAATTTTGAACAAATTTAGGATTCCTTTGAAAATCGCTATATTACCCAAGCTATCAAAAAAATGTCCATAAAAGTTAAAAATAAAAAAAAACAATGGTATAAATTTGACAGTGAAATGCACGTGAAAAGCTGAGGCGGGTTGCTAGTATTATATTTAAACAAAGCAATAATGGCAACAGAAATAAAAAAATATTGTGAGTGCCTATTACCAATAGTCAACTAACAAAGTTGAACAACTAAGCCTATACTACAAAGCAGTATATAACAGAAGATTTTGTTATGAAGTGCCTACTTCGTAACAAAAGCTTATATTCTATAGTAACTTAACTTTGCAATACTATACGTAAATGCTGAATACTCTACATAGCAAAACGCATTAATTACCCTCAATGTCGCTTAAAACACGACATGTATTTACATTACAATTATGCCATTATTTTGTTAAAAACAAAGAAGAAAAGGAAGAATTCTTTGCAATTGTTTGTGACTCTTAAGGTTTAGAGATGGGGTCGCTAAAACAAGTCTGCAAGTAACAAACTTGTTTGCAAGAAACAAGACTGCGGGGAATGTGACTTGCAATACGTTATGGATACAAAGAGCCTAAATAGAGACTACTAAATTTGTTATTTTACACATTTAACATAATGGTTACATTTATTTCTAGTAGTCATTACAGAAACGTATAGAATAATATTTAGTAATATAAAATACCTACATGTGAAATAGTTGAGCTATTTACTGGTTAAAACGATCTAGATCACTGCCAAGGCAGCGTTCCCATCCCAAGACACGTTAGATGGCAATGCTAATACGCATATATAAAATACCTAGGTATGTGTCGTCAAAATGTAAAATACTCACCTAAAACAGTCAATATTCAATATTTCAATATTTACCTACAGTAGGTATTGGGTTAATTACAACAGATCTGAATATTATCTTGATTTTGTAGGGAATGTATAAAACGACAGCGGACGACAAAAGCAATAACGATTTAATTATCGCGAGAATAAATAAAAATTACACATGGTCATAGATTTTACTGAATTTTATTGAAAAAAAAAAAACTTTCTAAAAAAAATTTCTTTGCTCAGAAGAAAGTTAATGCCACGGGTCCTGGTATAGCCACTAGCATTACTAAATTATTTTAACAAAGACAAAACTTTACAGTCTGGCCTAACAAAAATACAAGACCAGGTCTAGTATTTTGGTACCCCATCACTACTTGTATTAATTGCTCGCAATGAAAAGCGAGGTGAACCGACAACCGTGCACAAAACTACTGGAAAACTACAGTCCTGACATATTTTGTTCTGCTCTCATAGATCATTGGAGCATTATTCTAACATAATATATTTGTTTTTGCTGTTGTTGTATGCAAATTAAGTTGCCAATTCATTTATTGTTGTGCTCTATGGTCAGACAGACGCTTACAAAGACCTTGGACGCTGGTTACGTGTGTAAAATTGATAGCGGATGGTGTTAAGCATGTATTTGAAACTACAGTATTCTATCAGTCATTTGTTTCCTATTACACAAGCTTAGATTAGTTTAGGGGTAGATGATGCTGTGTAAGTTTTCTACCAATATTTGTTTATTAATTTATGTAGAATCTTTGTTCGTTTAAAGTAAATGTTTTGTCAGCGCTACCGCTTCTTATTGCTGGTAAATTATTGTTCCTAAGTCTTCTTTCTAAAAGTTTTTAACCGACTTCAAAAAAGGAGGAGTTTCTCAATTCGTCGAAATCTTTTTTTTATGTACTTATGTTCACCGATTACTCAAAGCCTGAACCGATTTGGAAAATTATTTTTTTGTTTCAAAGGGTACATTTCCCAGGTCGAGCGGTTTTTAAAAAATCAGCAAAAATCTAATTAGGGACCCAAATTTCATTCAATGAAGTCGAATGAAATGAATGAAATGAAGTTGATTTTTAGTTTTTAAAACGTAATTATTGGTATATTGGTTGTCAAAATAGTTTCATCTCCATTGCTTTTTGTTTTCGTAAATCACGTTCTGCTACAGCAATGTGTCTTTAAGTAGGTATTTATTGCTAATCCCCATACAATAAAAGATGTATCAAACAACTAAACAGCTCCTTTTCTGTTGCTCTAAAAACGTGGCCAGTACGTTCATCTTTTGTAGCTATTGTCACTGAATATACGATCCTATCTCCAGAGCAACAAAGGCCAAATAAGCGACCACCCCAAAGTATAGACAGAATAATGAGGAACCGGGAAAAACTTCTGTTGCGGAATGAAAAGCGCAAATTCGTCATTAGGCGGCGTTTTCCGCCATTGTTGTTGCCATCTCTCTCGCTCGCCGAGGGAACTTCACAAGCGTGAGTGAGACAAAAGCTGGTCCTTCGAGCCAGATTGTTCCTTTCTATGTTAGCGACATTGTTTTCGCTTTTATGCTCGTCTGAATTGGGATTGTCTTGTCTATTTCAATGGTCGATGGCGCCCTTCCACGATGAATGAATACAGCCTTCCATAAATGGGGGGAGACAAAGGGTTGGTCTCTTGAATCGGGAGACGGGTCGTTCGATTATATTGTATCGATTCAATGCTATTGTCTCAGCTATGAACGATGGTTGGGGCAAATTACTTTTCAGCTTTTTTTACAAGTCCGTTGATGAGTTTTTCTACTGTTTGAAGCTAATAAGCTCTTTCTGTGCCGAGTAAATAATAAAAGTACGCAAAATGTTTAGAAAAACAGTCAATTAGCTAAATAAACTCTTTTGTTGAAGTTTTTGGTACTGCGTGTGTTATTTATTACCTACTAGCGTATTCCCGTGGCTTCAAACCCTATGGTACCATAAATAGTTTACCAAATTTAACAAATTTCGTCAAGATCCGCTCAGCCGCTTTGTCGTGAAAAGCTAACAACCAACAAAGAGATATACAGACAGAAACAGTTTGAAACTCTGTCGTGGGTTCGAATTCGGTCGTGCACGGATAGATATTTATTTTTGAAAAATGTCGCTATTCACGTACCATTAATCTCTAACGGTGATGGAAAACATCGCGTGGAGACCGGCATGTGGTAGAACCTACAATGTTAAAAGACACGTGTTAAGTACACACATAGAGTCTCTGCGAATTAGTGACACGACATGAAAAAGAGAACAATAAACAAAGCATACACCGTCCCAAGCCTTATTTGTAAATGAACCTAGATGTGATGATTCAAAGTGATCCTTGTGATTGTAATAAGTAGTTTTGAATTTGAATTTAAACATCTTTTCACCCCCAGGTGCAGAATGGAAGCTCCTATCAGAAGACGCAAAGCGGCCATTTATTGACGAGGCAAAACGTCTCCGCGCTATGCACATGAAGGAACACCCAGACTACAAATACAGACCTCGGAGGAAGCCTAAGACCTTGAGGAAGGAGGGGTATCCATACTCGATACCGTATCCCAGCGTGCCGATTGACGCCTTAAGAGCTGGTGAGTACCTGTGGACCTGCAGTTATCATGATTAAAGTCAATTCGTTATTAAATTAAATTTATATATTGATTCAGATAACAGTAAGATCCAGATTATAATTGTAAATGACACACAATTTAAGGTAATAAAAAATTCAATAACAATAAATTACACATAAAAATCATCATCATCATATCAGCCCCTAGAAGTCCACTGCTGAACATAGGCCTCCCCAATAGATTTCCAGGAAAAACGATTTTGAGCCCTCTCCATCCACCTATTTCCCGCGATCTTTACAATGTCATCAGTCCAAATATAAAATTTATATTTTAAATTAAAATAATTAATTTGTTTGGCACAAGGGTTGATCAGGCTTGACATCCAGTACCTTTGCAGATTACTGCAATGTCTGGCAGCCAGCACCCTTATCAGACTGTTGGTGCTGCCTAGCATCCTGCCTTTTATATATGTTATTTTATTACGAATCACAGCATAACAGTCCTTTACTTGTGCGTCAGCAAACAAGCCAGATGCACTACAGTATCTGGGCAGCCCCACCATTATTCTAAACAAATTATTAAAAAGGACGCATAGGGCACTGATTGACGCCTTGGTAAAGGTAAATAGGCCGCTGGTGTAAAAAGATTGAAAGTAGGAATTAAATAAAGATAATTTAACATCTACTGAACAACGAGCGAACCTGCGGATCAGCATGTTTCGCTCGTACCGATTATTCGTAGAGTCGTGAATCATCTATCTTATATCAGCATCATTTCTGCTAATATCCTGCGATAAATAGGTACGGCCGTAATTCCATCCGAAGCACGGGAGTGCTTGGATTAAAATGTCACTGTGGACAACCAAGGATTACCTTCGCCATTAGCCATGAGCCTTTCTACACATAGGTGCCGATAAAGTCAGAGAGAAAAGTTTAATTTGTGTCACATTCAAATAACATATAAGTACAAACAAGTAGATAAGCAAATCGACAGCAAAATCGGTCTTCAGTACAGCTTACAGTAGCATACATTTTGATAAACACGGGCTTTACTCACGTATTATTTTGTCGATGGAGGCACCGACACTGTTTCGATTCATCTAGAGAATGTTCATCAGGGTGAGTTTGATCCGCGGTCCGCTCGTTGCCGCTCGAGTTCACGGTTCGCACAATCTTATGTCATTCATCCAAATCCGACAGCCGGCCGTTTAGGGGTGAGTTAACACACATAGACATATATTTCAGCAGCAATCAGCGAGGCTAGGACCTCGTATTCCTCTTATTGCTTGTGTTTTAGAAGAAATCTGTCAGATCCCAGCACTCTTAGTAGGTCGTTACTTACAAAAATATCAAGTATCAAGTATAAGTTACTGGTTCTCAAGTAAAGGTCTCCATCATAACTGAATACTTTTGAAAATCGTTTACCAGTAGCATAAAGTGTCTTCCAAAACAAGCATTTAGAGGAAAACGAGGTCTTAATCTCGCTGAATGCTGCTGAAGTATATCTGTGTGTGTTACTTCTTCACGCTTAAACGGCTGTCGGATTTGGATGAAACTCTAAATAGATATAGAAAACTTACCTGGAATAAATTATAGGCTACGTTATATACAACACGGATAAAACCACGGGCAGCAACTAGCACTTAAAACACGAAACATTAATGCTTGAAATACCTACTAACTAAGTCCTTAACAAAACAGTGTCTGTCCCTTGTAAGGTGTCATTATCCGTTGTAAAGGGCTTTTATAACGATTAAACGCAGCGATGTGTACCTTCCATAATGACCTATGATTACATATCATTGTACCAACGACATTGTTTGCTTACGAATACTTAGAACCCTGAAGGTACTGAGGCCTGGAATTCGTAGGGTTTTAAAAAACACGGGCGGCCGGTTAAAAAACAAACGTAACTGACTGTCCTTATAACTCAGTAGAACTCTTTCTGCGCTGTAGGTAACGAGTTCTAACCCCATCCAGGACAAACATACTGTTTTTGGAACGAAGTTCCATATCGCACGGTACAGATTTAGCGGATGGCTAGGCAAAAAAATGTACTAAGATTTTTCCGTCACGAATTTCCGTCACGACCCTTTCTTAAGTGTAGACGGTTATAGGGTATTCCATAGGGTGACACGATTCTTTATCCCCGGACAAAATATTTTGTCGGATATTTTGTATTTTGTTGTATTTTATTTTGTAAAATTTGTCGTAAACTCGAAAAAATATATTAATTACGAAATGTCCTACCATTCATTCAATTCATTAGTTATTTCTGCGTTTCTTTTAATGGCTCTCAGACGCTTCATTTATTTGTATTTGTTAATCAATAATATAATATGTTTACCAATAATAATATGTATACTATGATAGGAACTTCGTTCCAACCGAGTGTTCCACGACACTCACGCATTTTTTTTTATCATAACTATGTAAATAAATAAATATCAGTGGACATTTCACACAACACCATGTAGCCACAAACCAAGTAAGATTGTACTTACTTCTTCTTATCGTGTCACTAGTTATTTCTAACCAGTGTGGTGAAAGGATTAAAGTGCGCCTCAGGCTCCTTTCGTGCACTTGCCCTAATGGAAGCTCTCGACCTTGCCGACAGGACCCGCAGGAAAGACGAATCAGTACATGCGGTGTCGGGTCGGTTCGGTTGCAGGTGCATAACGGCTGCCACCGAGCCGGGATTGTTTCAAGTTTTCCTTCTCTATTGCTAAAGATTGTACTAGATAAACAAGATCACTAAGATAAAAAACTTGTTAATACATACTGATGATATAATACATAATATCAGAACAAGAAACTATGTTCATATGTAAGAATAAAAGACAACTAAAGATACTGACATTCGCAGGTCATACTTGTCATCATAAAAACCGTTTAGATTCCGAAATCGATGTTGCTATAACAGTACAAAGAACCACAATACGTTATCAACGTATTCACTGGTCGTCATCGAATCCAAATCAGTTGAATTACACAATTGTCATGCCTCGTTCTCAATGTGACAGCTACTTGAAACCTAGTAATGCTACTAATATAGCTACCTAGTACATGACTTTATTTTCGAATTGTTCAATATGGTGTGTAGCACTGGCAACCGACGCAATTTTGAATTCTCATCCCTAAAATCAGAAACTAAACGCACATGACTGGCCTCTCAGCTCAGATGGTTTTAGCTCTACCATGTAAACTGTAGGTTGAGGGTTCGATTCCCTCCCAAGAAAATCATAACATTAGTGTCTTATAGTATCGTAAGTATGTATTTAAAAATATATAAGTATTCTATCAGTTTTCTGGTACTCATAGTACAAGCTATGCTTAGTTTAAAGCTAGATGGTGATTGATTGTCTAGCAATATTTATTTATTTATATTATGTAGCTTACAACCGACGCTTAGCCCTAAAATTAGAAACTAAACGCACATCTATAACCATTTATATTTTCAAATGGTAATGATAGATCCTCACATGTAAGCTTATACGATCTCTTATTTATAAATGCAAATGTTTGTGAGTTCGTCAGTATGGAAGGGTGAGTATGTTTCTTACCTACACAGTAACTACTAAACGAATCGAAATTAAACTTGGCAAGTAGTAGTCAAACAGCCTGAAATAACATTTGTTACATATTATTATAAATACTTACGGGTATTTATCGCGTTTATTTACCTATTTCAGTCATCCCGTGACCACGACAGAGTGTAAACCTGTCGAAAGGTCGGGAAAAATAGGTAAATAAACGCGATAAATACCCGTAAGTATTTATAATAATGTGTTCTGATCGCGTAAGCTTAAAAAACTTTATTTGTTACATAATCAATTTTAAATTTTATTTCACTAACTCAAAAAATATGTAAGTAGTATAACACCTATAACACAAGCTCTGCTTTCTTTGGGGCCAGACGATGCTGTGTGAAATGTCCGGCATTATTTACTTGTATTATGATAACCTCATCAACCTCACCAATAATAAAAATCAATACTTAGACAAGCAGTGTCATTGTGGTGCCCAGTTGCAGTTCATGTCACACGTACTTGTGTGTCCACCTTGCTCCAACTCATGCACTATGGGTGTCCTGCTCGGATAACACCGTAGATGTAGCCACCTACTATTCAAATAGGATGTAATAACAACACGAAAGAAATATTACTTAGAAGTTAAAGCCTTAGAGGCGCACTTTAAACCTTTTACCACACAGAAATAACTAGTGTTACTAAGAAGAGTAATATCGCGCCAGTAGATTGCGCAATGTAAACGCAGCATAGATCTGGTCAGTCGCCTTTGACAAAAACTAGGTTAGTATGGAGGTACGTACTTACGGTCACGATTTTTTTTCGTGACTTCCAAAATACTCTGTCCATAACTTTTTTGTATGAAAACGTTTTTATGGTATGAATCAAACAAGTACTGTTAGTCAATAGATAACACATTGTAACAAAAGGCAACAAGAAAGCTACAATTAGAAAAAAAACTTGCGTTTGACTGAGCCCGGACTGTAGGGCGATAATGGAACTCTAATTTCAATCAATGTCTATAAATAATGATTGAAATTACGCCGAAAACTGATAGACATTGATTGTAATTAGAGTTCCATAATCGCCCTACTGAGCTCGGTAGACATTTCAGTTCTTTAGTTTAGTAAGATCTTTGAGGATGTCTAAAGCGGGTAGACCAAACATTAAATTTGGCACTTGCACGGTTATTTCGTACGTGACAGGTTGCAAGCCCATCACCAAAATTATTTTTCGTGTGAAAGGATATACTTTCCGATTGGTCCCTTGGAAATTTCATCAAAATCGATTCTGTTGTTTGATTTTAAATCAAAATAGCTAAGTAAACTAACTGGCCTGCCAGCTTAGTTGGTAGTAGCTCTGCTTTCTGCGCTGTAGGTTGAGGGTTCTATTCTCTCATAGAACAATCATTTGTGTGATGAATATAGATGTTTGTTCTGTGTCTGGGAGTTATAAAGTATCATAAGTATGTATTTAAAAATATATAAGTATTATATCTGTCTGTCAATTTGGGGCTAGATGGTGTTGTGTGCATTGTCCATCAATATTATACGAATGTACGAATGAAGAACAAAAACTAGAATTGTTCTAGGATGTGCCGGTTTCCTCACAATGTTATCCTTCCTTAAGATCGTAAAACAAGCATGCTACCACTACACCACCAATACTCTTAATAAAATTGCATAGATTAATAGCATATTCAAAAGATTATTTAATAAAAACCAAGATATAATAATATGGATGTAATATTTTACTTAATCTACTGGCAACTATGCATACGGCCCACCTGTTTTTCAGTGATTACCGTAATAGGCGATTTCAATATACTGTAGGTAACAGCATGAAATAATAGACCACCACGGAGGCATTATAGCGGCCTTACATCGTTACTAGAGTCGTGACATATACTTTTTTTTAAATAATATTCCCCTTTTAAAAGTAATGCTTGGTGCACACCACCGTCAAAACATCTCGCAGAAGTTGAACGCCCGTCGCGTTCTCACAATAGATTTCATACAGAGTGCATAGTTTAAACCGTCTTACTGCTTTTGACAGTATTCGCTGTCAAAACGTGACGATGGGGGTTAGTTGGGGGTGCGTACCCTGTGGGGTCAGGCTATTGACACGGGCTTAAAATTATTGAAAAATCTTACGTGGGGCAGTGACATGTTTCTTTAAAAGGGTTGTTTTTTGATGATTTTAAATGTACTTGTGGGTATTCGGGCAAGCGTTGGTTACTTCTTTTAAATGAATGAACATTTTCGTTTGATGGTTGTTGTTAGATCACGGATAAACATTATATTATTTATAGATGTGTATGTTTGTGTGAGCATTTGTTTGTTACTCTTTACCTGGAATATACATATACTAGGTACAATTTAAGACGTACGCGAACAACGCCATTGGCAGAAACGTATTAAATATACTTAAAATGTAAAGCTGTTATAAAAAAAATTTTCTTATCCTTAGTTTTTTTTTATTTAGGAGTCAATAGAATTCAAAACTGTTTTTAACTGACTTCAAAAGGAGGAGGTTCTCTATTATTTTTTTTATATTTGTTACCTCATAATTCCGTCATTCACGAACCGATTTGAAAAATATTTTTAATGTAAAAAGATATACTTTCTGATTCGTCCCATAGAAATTTCATCAAAATCGGTTTGGTAGTTTGGTTTTTAAATTAAAATATCTGGAAATAAATGTCATCCAAGTAATTTTGTAAATAGGCATCCAAGTAAGTAAGAAATTTCACGAAATTTCTTATTTTATATAAATGAAGTCGGGTTTATTTTAAGATTTTTAAACGTAATATTAAATACAATCACAAGGATCTCTTTGAATCGTCTAACATGCTCGTCTCATGTTCATATATCCAGGTTACTTAACCATTTATATTATAGTATTTTAATTATTGTTATACATATTTTGTAGATTCTACTTGGTAGGTTTCAAAGATAAGCCCGAGTCTCACCAATGGGAACATTAAGTATTTATTAAATAAAATAAAAGCCAAATAACTTATCTGGCGTCATCAGTGCGGTCGTAAGGCTAAACTTGGGCGGAGACGCCACGTGTGTCCCGACCCTTAGTTAAAGGTTGCGACACACCGCGGCCGAACATGGCTTTTAAGTTAATTGCTGTTGGGAATTTATGTTGTGGATTAAAATTGGGGTGAATAATTATAAGGTTTGGTGCTTGAGGATGTCTTTATTTTGTACATTAACAAAATGGTAAATATTTATTAATAGCTTGATTTAATTAGAATTAATTAAACTTAGTTATTAATAAATTAATGAATGCATGAAATGTTTTTATTGTACACCCAACATTCAGAACAAAAAGGCCCTGACACGATTTAAAAAACAGGATTTCGCCGAATTGACGATATTTTTTGTGTTAGCGTAGGATAGTTATTTAACATACCTTATTAAATAGGCAATTTACTACTTTTTGACTATATAAAAAAAAACCAAGTATTGTGGTCCTATTGTTAGTCAATAGATTATTAAGAATTTAGGTAGGGAATATAAAATTGTATAACGTTAACATTTTATTATAAATTGACATATCTAGTATGCATAAAACAATCTATGATTATTGACATTTAAACAGATATACACCTATTTTAACTATTATTGACTTGTTTGTAAATTTTATTGAGTTTTGACGTATTTCGTAACATTATCTAATTAGGAATTTATCGCGATGTACCATATTAATTATACTTTTTTTGGAAAGCCCTTACAGGGTACAATGTCATTGTTTGTAACACCTAAGCAGAATGTACATTGAAGCAAATAAATAAAATGAAATGTATGTATCATGGATGTACCGTCAGTCAGCAACTCAACATACTTTATTGCCTAACAAGTCACAGAACAATTCATCCCTTTGCACGCTTCAAACAAAATATTCAAGAAATATAAGCAAAAAATACTTCAACTTCACCAAATCCAGGAATATACGACATTAACTAAAAGCCCAATAAAAAGGGCCATTACACACGCGACGTGCACGCGTCGCGCTGTAAGGCCGGGGACAGATCGTCAAACAAGGGTACTTTGCGGAGTGGGACTAAGGCGAGAGCACACGCGCCCGTCCGCCCACTGGTTGGTTGCGATTGGCAATTTGTGAGAAATACGTCATAATTGGTCACATTTTCAATATTACTATAATTTTGGTATGTTTTGATTGTTTAAGTCTATTTTTTAACAGGGTATTTTTGATCTATTACTATTGTTATTATCATCATCATAATCGGCCTATTGCAGTCCACTGCTGGACGTTGGTAGGTATCTCCCAAGGCGCGCTACTGAGCTCGATCTTCGGCTCCTGTCATAAATAAATTGCACAAATCGTCGCATATTTAACCGCCGGAGCTATTATTAGTAATCTATAGATTAATACGTGAAGCAAAAACTTTGTACCCTTTTTACGAAAATTGCGCTGACGGAGGAGTATGAAATTTGTACACACACTTATAGTTTATATAGAGAAGGAGTGCAGAATGCTAATATGTTTTTAAAATTCTGTATAAAAAAAACATTAATTATTAATTAGTTATGGTCGAATTTGGCACTAGTATTATGAATTTGTCCATTAAAAAGATCGTTTTGTAACAAAAATATTATTATTTTTACAAAAGCCTGTAGTTAGCTAGCTTGGCCAAATTGACACAGGTGCCCATTACCGTACAGATAATGGTCGCATTGTAATTTACATTGTTTGTATACCTCTTGTTTACAAATTGTAAAGAAAGTATTCATTCGTATTTTTACTTTTCAAACATCGAAAAATACTGTTTCAAAATAATTAGGACTACGGGATTTTCGAGACTATTATAAGCTTAATTTTTGCGGCGTCATGGAAGATTAGCGTTAAAGGAGATTATTAAACTCTACTATTATAGCCTATGCTGAGTGACGACCAACTAAGCTTTTATACGATATACATTTTTAACTACACACTTTTTTAATTACTCTTCTAACTTTTCTAAAAATGAATATCTATAATATCTGAGTGTTTGTGACACATTTAACCTTTCTGACATTATTTTTAAAGTGATAACTTCTTATGGGAGTGTAAACCGCTTCGTTACGTAACACGTTACGGCGCCAGTAGGTCTGGCTTCCCTTTCTCTTACGCATACGGCAGCGGTAGGCAGGCTCCTCCTCTCTCACTCTAACCCACATCGCTAGTTAGATTAGTTTAAGTTATCACTTCTGTCGGGACGTGTCCGAGACGCTTACGTTTTTTTTTTTAAGTTTTATACCTAAATCATTCGTAAATCCAATATGTATATTTCATTTCAACAATTATTAAAAGTAAAATATTGTCTAAAATAATTATAGGTATGCCATCTGCAAAATATATCCAAATATATTTTAGAGTTGTGTAGGTTTTTTATTACAATTAGGTGTGGAAATAGGTAAACCATCCTTCGCCCAGCTTTTATACCACTTTTATAGCACTGCGTGTTACTCGCACGTAAGTACCAACCTTAATGTAATGACGAAACCGTCTGAAAATATTGACAGTCAAGCATTACCTTTAGACGGCACAGTTTAAACAAGTGCAGTAACATATGTATTGTAAATTACCAACAAAGCCACAGTGTAAACACAATAATCTTAAGTTTTTTAATTGCAACGTTTGTCTGTCTGCCTTTTCTATTGCCTATAATGTAGGCGTTCTGTACATGACCAGCTTTACTAAGCGATGTTCAGCGCGGTCATCGCTTTTATTAAAAATAGACTAGTGACGTTTGGTTTACAATAGCCTTTGGACTGTAGCATCGTGACGTGTTGAATTTTATCTAGGTAGTACCCACGCGAACGAAGCCACGGGGCAAAACTAGTGGTCCATAAATTAGTCCATTGTTTTGCAACGGCTTTATACAAATGTTCTATCATAAAGTTTTAGTCAAATTGTGTTAATTGTTATGCAAATTTCAGTTTCAATGGAGGCTTTCAGGCGATTTGCGTGTTCGTATTGTAATAGTTTCAACATGTTTTTCAATTTTATTGTTCCAGTGGACTATTAATAATGCTAATAGACGTACAGTTTCTTGTTAATTCATGTTTATTGTACATTTTGTATGTAAGTTAATGTAAGAAAAACGTAACTAAATTTGTTACATATTTAAGTCAACAGGTTCTTTATATACAGAAATGTTAAAAAGAATTACACATGCATTTGTTGAGATATCTTAAGGAATGTTTAAAACGATCTATACATAGCTCAACTTATCCTAGATCATTGGACATTGTTAGCAAGAGCGTCATTACCACTTTGAAAGGCAACCAAAAGTTGATTAGATTTTTGATAATTTTTTCGTACTTATTTGAATTTGTTTCGACCCCAAAAAGTTTTTATATCATTGACAATAATTTATCAAAAACATCCATAATCCTGACAATAATATGTTATCCAATAAAACGCTTTATCATGATTAGCATATTATATACCCGTAGTTTGTTACGCACCGGAAGTGTCCAATCGCGTGCGCTGCCGGAAGCCCCTCCCCCCGCCAAACTGCTTCCGGTCACGTGACGTCATTTACATGACAGTTGGCCGCGAGAAGCCGAGAGGAGCGGACGAACGCGCGGAGTTTTGGTTTATGGCGATGGGAAATGACTTGTTTTATTTTACGCTCTTTGTTGTTGCTGGGGTACATAATACGTTGAAGTAATCACGAATTTCATAGAATAGTCATGACTGAGGCCTTGAGCGGCCCGTTATTTACGTATATCAAAAATCCTTATGTTCACGAGTAACAAATTTAACTTGCACTATGTTTATAATCATCATACCGTATCGAGTATGATGATGATGAGTATGATGATAATATATCATTCAAGATTCGAGGATTATTTCAGTCTGTGTATAAATTTTTGATCTAAATAATCATAATAAATAATTTCGGACATTTTACAGTGTCATCTAGCCCCAAAGTAAGCAGAGCTTGGTTTATGGGCACTACTTGACTGATCTACTTATATACATATTTTTTACATAAATGTCTCACGACTCTGCTTATCAAATAAACGGACAGAACATGTTAGTTTTGGAAACAATGTAATAATTTTACCACTTTAGTGGAGACATAGATCATATCATCATCATCCAAAGCATTATACTTTTATTAACATCATACTTTAAGCAATCTCTATATGTATATATAATACTATATTTTACTACTACTACGAGGCATCAGTCATGACCTAACAATTTCTTGAAAAACCGGCACAGACGGCATCAATGATCTATCTGAAGCAGGGAAGCACTCAGATGAAAATACTTCTGAGATCACCCATCCATGTAGTTGCACAATATTACATAACATCATTGATCTGATAGGAGCAAATAAGTAAGCTATGCCACAAGTGCTATATCTCATCAAATCAAATCCTAAGACACATCATGATTTGCAAAAATCATAACTAATCTATCAATTTATGCACGGTTAGTTAGGTGAAGAGCGAGGGTGATTTGTATGGAACGACGATTCTGCTTGTCATTTGGGTCGAGGAGATACGATTTGATCAGATCGGATGTACTACTTGAGTGCGTTCCTTCTTCTTCTTCGTTTGAGTCAGTAGCCAACTTAGGCATTACGTTTCTTTATTTTTTTTTGCTGCCATGTTTTTAGTTTTTAAATTCGTTGATACCATTTAAAACCTTATCACATCCAATAAGGGTTGACAAGCAAGAAGAAACCCTCTAAATGCAACGTCTAGCTAATTTTACTAAAATTTAACTAAAAATGTTTGAAACGAAATTATGGTTTCTGATTGATTACAATTGGTTAGTAGCAGTAGCAGTTAGTAGAAATATAAAATTATTTTACTGAAAATAGGTTATGATTATGTCGTCCATGTCGTACCACTTCGATTCGATAACAGATTCGAGTGAAACATTAAAAGAAAAACTTTGTTTGAGAAAACTTTTGTTTATAAGATTTTTACTTATATATGTATTTTAAATAAACAACAACGATTACATCACTGTTTTCTTACTCTTTAGAATGCGGGTTTGAATATTTATTGTGTAACACTAATCACGTGAAATTCAAAAACCACTTTGAATCGTTTCACACGCGGTGGATTTAGGTGCCAATTTCTTCAAAGGCAAGTCCAAAGAATAGACGAAACTCGTCTTGGTTCTAGCACTTTTTTCTGTACCTCTCTTTCTGTAATGGCATCTGCCTTGGTGACAATTTTGCCTATGTCAAGTAAGTTGTTATAATGGTAATTAAGTTGCAGGTGATGGTCATTTGTCTATTCAAAACGTCATCGCCGTCCAAAATTATCTTGGATTCCTCGTTGTACAATTCATATTGGAACATAATACACTTATAATTTAATTTTCGACACTTAAAAGTCACAATTTAGTGATTTAAATTCTGCTAAGATTACCAAATCAAAAATGAAATAAAACATACGAAAAAAGAGATGTTACTAAATTTCATGAACCTTTTTTTAATAAATCGGTAACCAATTTATTCTTCTATACAAAAACGTAGTGTCAATGCAACTCAAGTGCCAAAGAAAAACATTGCGACAAAAGTGTAAAAAAACAACAAAAAACAGTAAAGCTAAAACTTTGGCAGAAGAAAAAATGTTTTCCATTAAAAATGGATGGTTGCTAATACAAGAACCATTTCATACACCATTCGGCGTAAGCCGAGCACAATCCATATTCGTCCGTTCCTATTCACCGTGCATAATGACCATCTTCCTACGAACATAATATGTTAATACGTAAATATAGCGAGCCATTGTGTCCGAGAAAAGGTCGGACATGGGACCAAAATGGGATTTCTGCGGGGTTTCCTTTTCAATTCGTGCCGTTTTTTCAATGTGTTTAATTTCACGGAAAATGGTTATTTTGTATGTTGGGGCTCCATTTCTCAAAGGTACAAGTTGATTTTTGTTTTTGAGGTACAGAAAAGTCATATTTTTTAAATGCTGTTTCGGATTAGACCTATAAAACTTACGTCACTCTTATAGTTGTTTCTTTCATGCTTTTGAAAGCAGTCGCAAAATCATAACTAAGGTCTTCGACTGTGAACCTGTCATTACATTCGACAAGCTGACAAGCTTTTCAAATTTAGTTAAAACTGACATCTTTCAGAAATTCAAACTCGTTTGTTAAAATAAAACACTTTTGTTGAATGAAATCTTAAACTTTCATTATAATTTCCCGCAGCAGCGGCTTCGAGAATAGGGTCCAGGTGTTGAATGGTAGGTGATTTATATTAGAGGATGATGACCTTCGCTTGAATCGATAGAGCAAAGGTCTCATATTTGCATACGAAGGGTCGCACTATTCCTTTTCCGTGCCGAAGGGGCGAGGTAATACTGAAACCGAATGTATTTTTCTTTTGCAAAAGATTTATTGTTGGCATAGAGTTAGTGGTTTCTGAAAAGTTATAATGGATTTTACATTCAGATGTTTATCAATGTCAAATATATAATTTAATAAACTCTCAACGAACTTTGAAGATAATTTCCATCAAACGCCAATACCAGACAGAAACCACGACAAGAGATAGCATAGAATTTAATTATAAAATATAATAAAAACCTCGATCGTCCCTTTCACAGACCCATCATTTTAAAACGGGAAAATTGTTTTTCACGCGATTTTCACTCCTAACATCTGCAGCATACAGGCGTACAGGACTACAATGCTGCAGTGTCGCGTTCATAATATATTGTAGACGATTGACGTCACCACAATAAGGGTGTCTCATTTTATTTAAATTATATTTTGGAATATTTCGCTGGAAGACATGAAGAGTGTTCGATTTGCGTGTTAGCGTTAGAAGTGTCTAGGTTGAAGTGACAATTTAATTTGGCTGATTTTATTTTGACATCTCGGTAAATGACATTGTTGAGATACGAGTAGATTGCAATCTAGATGAGAGAGGTTCTAACGTCCCTTACAGCATATGATGAATAATACATATGGTTAACATACGTCACGAATGATTTAAATCTATAATTCCATACAGAACTTTCAGAAGGTGTTTTTCATTAATTTCTACTTCTATAATCATGTTAAAACATGTTTATTCTATAGATATAATCCCTATACCCAGCTGTCTACTAAATGAAAAGCCCTTTGGTAATAAATCCTTACAGGGAGTGGCTCCCAACTAAGGCGTTTAATAAACACCCAAACACCCAAGGAACTGACCGCTAGTTAATACCACTCTGCCGGATCGCTCGAGTACAATGATATAATTAATAGATGCTTGAATCACAGCACCTCTATTATGCGTTTAGAGCCGCATTCAGCTCGAGCCGGGTCGACGCAGAGCTGGGGGTAATTCTCTAATGTACTGTCAGCTCAGTTTCTATTAGCACTGCCTTCTGCTCTGTAGGCTTAGGTTTAGATCTAGGACATAAAAAAATTGATAAACACACGTGTTTGTTCTGTGTCTGGGTGTCATAAGTTATTCGTCTTTCCTGCGGGTCCTGTCGGCAAGGTCGAGAGCTTACATTAAGGCTTACCTAAGTGCATGAAAGGAGCCTCTGAGGCGCACTTTAATCCTTTCACCACACTGATTAGAAATAACTATTAACACGACAAGAAGAATATAATATTCAAAAATATTTATAAGCATTCTTTCTGTCATCTGGCTACTATAATACAAGGTATGCTTAGTTTCAGACTAGATTATGTTGATTTATTTATTACAAAGGTTATCATTTGTTCTGATCCGTCTAAATTTCGGCTCCGATTGCCGATAATTAGTTAAACCCACTCGAACCGATCTGTCTGTGATCTGTGGAGCTCTATGACCAAATAAAAGAAAACATTCAATCGATCGTTGGCGACTTCTTAAACGTAGCGTAAGCTGAGGCATTAAAGATGAAGATAATAGATTTCCATAAAACATTGTGTAAGTGTCGTTTCATACATAGCATGCAAGGTCATATTTTTTTTTATATTTGTCACAATATACCTTTCTGATAAAGAAAGAAAGAAACAGAAAAGTACTCATAACAAAAGCTCTGCTTACTTTGGGGTCAGATGATGCTGTGTGAAATGTCCGGCATTTTTTTTATGGTAAGCATTTGTCCATTAACATTTTTTTTTCTTTGTAACATTTTGGTATCCCATTATCAATAATAGTAACCATATAATAAACACTCGCATTGATAATGAGAGAGAGATGAGTCTAAGTTCAGTGTCACATCTATTACGACTCACAGTGTCCGACAAACGCGGAATCGTCTCGTTGTTCATAATTTGTCTCTGCTGTGGTCAGCCAATCGAGTGACTGGAATAACCCTCCTGGTTTCATGCTGTCTATTGCCGGCTACTTGGTGTGAATTGCAATGCTTGAAATGTTTTGAGGGATAGTTTGCGACGTTTTGCGGTGTTTGAAGAATTATGTATACTTGAATGTTGTAGGTTAATTAGGATTATGAACTGTTGTGTCTGGTAAGTACGCTGTTGTTTCGATCAACCAATGTGTTGATGTAATTATTTAATTTAAATCCTTTAAATTAATATCGGGCAGGGGATGGACAAAATTAACACAGAATTGCGAAGGATGGTATATTTTACGGGCGGACTTAAGAAGGTCTAAAGGATGAAGTCAGTTTGTTGATGAAATAAAATTGTAAACCAGTAAGAAGTTAATAGAAATACACAATTTCTTTATAGAGGCTTGGCAGTGTACTGGTAGTCTACTGATACTAGCTCCGCCTTCTGATCCTAAGGTCAAGGGTTCGAATCCAGTCGTGCACCAATGTACTCTCAAACGGTGAAGGAAAACATTGTGAGGAAACCGGTATGTCGTAGAACCTAAAAAGTTCAAAGTCTTGTGCCAAACGAGCCTTTCATCACACTGGTTAGAAATTACTAGTGACATGATAAGAAGAAGAAACTTGGTCATTATTGTTCTATTTTTCCTGGCTTAATGTATGTGGCATTGTACACAAACAATACCATTCTGGCAGTCATATCGTAAAAGTTGTATAACTTTATACGGTATAAAGTACATATTATACGAAATGGGCAGAAAAAGTCCGTTAATCTTATACATACAACGTGAAACAACAACGGAGACATTAAATGAATACACTAGAACTACTCATCTTTCAAACCAACTAAACGATACATTACAAATATCAATCAACCTTTACATGAGCGCGGTCGCGGGGCAGCTACGCGGCGCGAGTCACAGCTTTTTACTTAGATACAGGTTGCTCCGAGATGATAATAAAGAAAATTGCTTTAAATCGATAAATCTTAGACTAAATAATATAACAAATGTTTTTAATTCTAAAAACACGTAATAAGATACGCATGTTTAGTTATTGTCGTCATTGTAACTTCCACCCTGTATACACAAAATTAATAATGTTTGTGCTTTTGTCATTTTAATGTCAATGAATAAAGAAAGTAACAGATTTAACGCAGTATTAACTATAATGTGATAATGACAGATCCGGAAGCTCAGACCATTTTTACGACAGTCTAGCAATAAATGACAGACACTTGATAAGGTGTTAACATAAGATGATTGTCAACAGGTATGGGTGGCGGCATGAGCCAAGCCATGGGCGGGTACTACAGCGCTGCTTATGGACAGCTCGGAGTCAGCATGGCAGCAGCAGCGGCAGCTCAGCAAAACGCTCTGAACGCTGCTCTACAACCCAGCACTCAGGTAAGAATTTCACATGAACAGCAAAATTTTATGTTAACTCCTAACCCAAGTCCGAGAAGAATTCACATAAAAACTCTGCCTGGTCCTTTGGTCCATCTTTCTTATACTTAACTAGCTTAACTACTAAAAACTACGCAAGGTAGCGGTATGTTGTACATTGCAAATCGGTTAGTAACTGTCTGAGGGCAGAGCAACATGAGGCCATGCATTATTATCTATACCTATAAAAGAGCTTAACCTGACTGACTGACCTGATTCATCATCGCCGAGCCGAAACCGCTTAAGCTAGAAAGCTGAAACTTGGAAGGTAGCTTCCTTTTATAACAAAACCACCCACTAAGGCGGGATTTTTTGAAATTCAATCCCTAAGAGGGTGAAAAGGGGTGAAAACTAATGTATGAAACTTTTTAACGCGTGGTGCGATTTGCTTGAACGTCGATTTGAATAAATAAAATGCAAAATAAATAGACACGTGTTTCAGGATTTTCCAAAATAACTCTTACAAATGGGTAACATGGGTTGTCAAAGTTTCTATGGGAACTTTTTAACGGGTGGTGTGATTTCGTAGAAACTTGGTTTGGATACTTAAAATGAAAAATAAATGGACACGTGTTTCAGGATTTTTCAAAATAACCTGCATAAAACAGTAAAATGAGGTGTGAATGTTTGTATGGAAACTTTTTAATGGGTGGTGGGTGTGATTGTGTCATATAGAAGCAAAGTCAATTCAAGTGTTATAATGTCATACCTTTATATTTAAAACGTGCGGATGAAGTTGCGAACGGATTCTTCGTCGGTCATTTCATGGAGCAACATGGCTCTGCAAATTTAATATTTTTTACCCGTTTTATTGCATGTTTTATTCAGTAATCTTGGCGGAATTTTAATGGATAAATTGTGGCTGCGGGGCGGGTATGGATAATTGGATTGCATGTGTATTGTGGTGCAGTGTGATTTGAACGACGAGGAGTCCCAAGAAAATTCTAGACGCCATTCCGCGTGTCGTCTAGAATTGACAACTGACCATCGACTAAGACTTATATCAAACAAACTGACTATAAACTATAAACACTTGACATTGGCAGAATTGACATTAGTATGTCACAGGCCATTAACGAAGAAAAGAAGAAGAAGAAGTTGCGAACGGGACAGCTAGTCAACAATATAGACTGGCCTGTCAGCTCTGTTGGTAGTAGCTCAGCCTTCTGCTTTTAGGTTGAGGGTTCGATTCTCTCCTAGAACAAACGTTTGAGTTATGAACTTAGATTTTTCTTCTGTGTTTGGCAACTCCCAGACACACACCCAGGCACCCAGACCCAGACATAAAGATGTTCATATATTCATATAACAATAAAGTATCATAAGTTTTTTTTTTTTATCATCAATAAGCCTACGTTTGACCACGATCTCGCCTGATGTTAAGCGACGATGTGGCCGACGATGGGGCACGCAGGTGTAGAAGACACCTATTTACTCGAGACTTGAAGAGTTAAATTGTAGTTTTCAGGAAAGACAGACGACGGCAAACCATTCCAATCCTTGGCTGTACGCATTATAAATGTGGAAGTAAAGCGCTTTGTTCGTAAGGGTGGTAGGTTGACAAGGTATGGATGGTATTGAGCGGTACGTCTGCTTGTCCTGGTGTGAAAAGGAGATTGCATTGTCTTGTATTAGTATTTCGTAGTTAAACTAGTAATAAGATGGATCATGCAAAAAAGCACTAGGACCAAGACGAGTTTCTTGTCAGTTCTTCTCGGGCTTGGGTTAGGATGAATTGGCACCTAAACTCACCTAGTATGTAAGATGTTTCAAAGTGATCCTTGTGATTGTATTGAATAAAGTACCTTTTGACTTGACTTTGACTTTATGTAAATATTATATCAGTCACCTGGTCACCATAATACGAGCTATGCTTTGTTTGGGCTAGATGGTGTTGTGTACATTGTTCACCAATATTTATTTATTTATATTATTGGATTTTTGTCCAATTGTCTGGATCAGTTGAGTTATCTATAGATCGTTAACTATTCTCTACATATCTTTTTGATTTTATTAAATTACCAAGTATAAGATAATAATAATTCCTAAAACGAATAAAATAAAATAAAATAAAATAAATAATTACCAGATAAATAAAGGTTTATTCATCTTTATCGTTGACCTACCCCTGGGTATCGCAACAAAATAATGATTTCATCAAGCAACAGCCCTTAATACGGATGGGGCGTAAAATTGCCAAACGAGAGGCTAACCCACTTATAACCGTAAAATAACCACACCGTGCGAAAATTCAACTAATGTTGCCAGAAAAAAAGTAAAAATGCTGACAAATGAGGTTCGGGACGCCTTTACCCAATTTCTTAAACAGCGTGAAATTTAGCGTCAAATTATGAGTATAGGCGTTTAAAAATTAACACATGATATGGGTACTTAACACGAGCAAAAAGTTTTTCTCAAAAGATATCCTACCCACTTATCAGAGCTTATCAGAAAAAAAACATACAATCATAAAAAAAAAAGTCTTTATAATAAATAATGCCGGACATTTCACATAACATCATCTGGCCCCCCAAAGTAAGCAGAGCTTGTGTGATGGGTACCACATGACTGATATATAATTTTTGTTTTAGTGAACATATACTATACATAAAAACATCCAGACACGAGAGAAATACTTGCAGAACATAAAAATATTTGTCCCGTGGCGGGAATCGAACCCGTTACCTTCTGCGTATCAGCCTTTCCTAGGCCCACTGCGCCATTATCAGAGGTGATAACACTAACCTTAATGTACCTCTACATAGGTAGAGGTGACTTTAGGTGGCAATATCTTCTAAACTAAGGAGGAGCAATTAGAAAACATGACGCAATGGTATTTATGGCCAGTGTGTTGTAAGCCTTATTTCAATTTAGTCCATCCACATCCACCCCTGAGATATCCACTAATTATTTCGTAACGTGCTTGCCAACAATAAAAACTACAAGGGTTGCCACTCGAGCATTCGTTCTGGTGTAATGTGATGACGACAGGATTTATTGTGAATGTTTGTTGCATTATAAAAAACATCAATAAAATGTGTGAAAAAAAATGTATATTGCGTGGACTAAGGTCCGGCTGAGACGCAGAAGGTTACGGGTAAGATTCCCGCCGCGGGACAAATGTTTGTATGATTTGCATGTATTTATCTTGGGTTTGGGTGTTTCTATGTATAATATGTATGTATTTGCAAAATATATCAGTCACGTGGTACTCATAACACAAGCTCTGCTTACTTTGGGGCCAGATGATGCTGTGTGAAATGTGCGGTATTATTTATATTTATGTTTATATAAATATTGAAATATTACATAGAATCAGATGATTGAATACTTATATATTTTTAAATACATACTTGTATGAGACTTTTAATTATCAGAAATGTACAAAATAAAATACAATTATGTAAAATACACGTGAAACAGTTGAGCTATCTAAGGACCGTTTAAAACGATCTATAGTTAGCTCAACTGATTCAGATCACTGCCAGAGGGCAGCGTTCCCAAGATACTGGCAGCATTACCATGTTGAATGGCAATGCTAATACGCTGAGCCAGATAGGAACCAGCTCTTGGGTCATGCAACGTATCTACCAGACGCCGTGAAATAATTTTGAAAACGTGGTGGGCTCCTGTTCCCCACGGGCCTTTGTATTGTTTGTTCTTGGAGAGAATTGTACCTACAACCTACAGCGCAGTATTTATAATAATTTATATATATTATGTACTAAAAATACTTTTTTTCTATTCAGTTTAGTTTAACTTAAAGTTTATCAATTTGAAGTACCTAGTAAGTTATTATAAAATTGTGCAGCACTGCACCAAGGCACAATCTCTAATCGGCTCTACTCGCGACCCCCAAAACAAGCGAGCTGTTTACACTACTTGACACAACTCGAGCAATTATCACGCGACCTAGGGTTGCCAGGTTGCATAAAATCGTTACATAATTCTACTTTTTAATCATAAATGCGAATAATTTTTGTTTAGATATTTTTATGTTGTTAATAAAATACTTCTTAAAAGCTGAACGGATTTAGATGGAAAATTGGTATATACGTAGTCTGTGAGCTAGTATAATCATTCCTTTCTTTAAATAATTAAGTACCTACACTTTAAAGTTTATGACGATTATCATTTTAAACACATTCTTAAAAAACGATTAAAATTATTTTTTTAAGGTCTTGTAATTAAATAAAACGCAAAATGTATTAGAGGAAACTATTTTATGTTCTAGGAATCATTATCGTTTTTATGTTTTTTTTAATATAATAGTCGAAGAAATGTTCTATTTTTAAGGTCAGATAACTTTAAAAAAAATATTTAAATCGTTTTATAAGAATGACCTTAAAATGATAATCGTCATAAACTTTACCATGTCATTAAATACTACGATTGTTTTTTAAGTGATCTGGTCATCATGGTGTCTAGTGCATTGTCCACGAATTATACTATAGCAATACTGTAGCGCCACAGTGTGTGTGACACTGAGATTCTTAGGTTATGATATAAAAATATCGGAACATAATATTATCTTACGGATATCAACCGATAAGAATCAGGCCTGTGCCAACCCTAGCTTCAGTTACCCTCCGATTTAAAAACTCCTCAATCTTCTCCCTCCTACTCCTACATTTGACGTTTAATCTTGTGAATGTGACGTAGATACGTTTAAACACGATGTAGGGCGTCGAGGGCGTATTAGTGGAGTTGTTTCTGCTTTATTGGATTAAGGTAATAGGGTTTATAAATCAATTTATTTTGACAAATGTAATTGTTTGCATGGATTGGCTGATCGAATTGCATTTATACGGGAAATTTTAACTGAATCTTCGTACTGCAAAAAACAGATTACGACGATAGTGAAAATCTTCTCTCAAAAAGACTACCTCTGTGGCGCAGATGATGAAGGCATGCCTAAGACGCAAGAGGTTCCGGGTTTGATTCCTTTTTACAAAAATACAAAAATACCCCTAACACAAGCTCTGCTTACCTTAGGGCTAGATGACGCTGTGTGAAATCTCCGGCATTAATTATTTTATTTCATTTATCTAAAAAGATTTAGTTGTGCTACTAAAATTATGAAATTATGATTATATTTAAGGCTAAACGTGTTGCTCTATCCTACTACTTAGACCTATTCTAACAAACCATACTTTTATGGCGCTATGTTATTAATAAAACCTCATTAAATTAATTGATCTGAGACAACCACTTATAATATTTAAATTACAAAACAAGTTCTTCAAATAAAACATGCAAAAAACTATTCACAAAAGCGTATTTCTTACGCAATCACTTGACATTGACCAAATTGATGACCAATTCAATTTGCTCGGACGTTCAATACAAATAACGTGAATTCATAATTCAATTCATTTGAAAACGTCAAGAAAACAAACACCTTTTATACCAAACGAGCATATTCAACTTATCCTTTTGATATAAAATGGCTTTTAACTGCAGCTTCTGAATGCTTAAGTTATTGCAAAATACAATTGTATAATTGAACCGAGTCCAAACAATAAGGATCCATCACTCACATTCACAACTTTCGCGTCCATTGAATCTATAAACTTTATAATTGAACTCCGAAGCCACACGGCTTGGAAGTTCATCGTAACTTGTTGGTAACTCATTTGTGTTGTGTATTCGTTACGTAATAATACATTCAATCAGCGAATTTCATATTGGTGGCAATTCGGTTAGGTCATTTCTAAAATTAGGAATTGTCTAAAATATATTTAGTTAGTCATAGCATTTGTAAAACCTATTCGGTTGGTACCGAATTTTTTTTAATTTTTAAAAACCGCTCTATCGATTTCGAGAAAATTGTCCACCTGGGAAGAATTTTCTTTAAAACAAAAAAAATAATATTCCAAAGTAATTCAGGCGTTTTTAAGTCTGTGACAATACTAAAAAAAAAAAGATTCCGACGAATTGTAAACCTCGTATAACCTCCTCCTCCTAGTATATTAGAGAAATCCTGAAAGTGGCGCCAGTGTCAGATAAGTTATGACGGTGTCGTCAAAAAATAAACTTTTATATGGAAAAATATTCGTTTTTACAACTATTTAGTGGCTATCTGCTCGTTAATTGAAGGCATAATAGTTATAAAATATAAATGGTATGTATTTTCACAGTTTCACAGCCTCGTTTCATATCATCACTTTCATAGTATAAAACAAAGTCGCTTCCCGCTGTCTGTCTGTCCCTATGTATGCTTAGATCTTTAAAACTACGCAGCGGATTATGATGCGGTTTTTTTTAATATATAGAGTGATTCAAAAGGAAGGTTTATATGTATAATACATGCATAATATAGAAGAGAAACATTGATAATTTAAGAGGTTTCTAATGTGATGTCGTAAATAAACATATTTTTACGCTTACATTGCAAACACTGGCTGAACTCTACGAGATAGATCAAAACAATATTTTACAGTATTGTACACCTTAAAAAGGTAGTACATGTCTATCCCTTAGGTAGCTAGGTAAGACTTAATTAAATTAAAATTAAATTAATTAAAAATTAAAAAAGAAAGTAATTGTTAGTTTTATAATTTAATTATTAAATAATGACTAAAATATTCAATAATCATCATCATCTTAAGTTGACGTCCTTTTAACTCGCAGCTTACACTGATAGGCGGAAAGTAAGCTAATTAAAACATTACCCGTTAAACGATTTTCTGAATTCCATATTTTAATGTATTTTGATAAAAAAATAATTTTACCGTGAATACGAGTCAAGATCATTTGATCAGTTGCTTTGAAAAAACGGATGTCTGGTCTGGAGGAGTTTAATTACATACACACGCACAGAAGATATATATTACGATTACGATTAGCCCATTGTGTCCCACTGCTGGGCAAAGGATCTTGATTTCTCCCCTTGATCTCTCCAGACATCTCGGTTTTGAGCTGTTTGGACCCAAGCTCTGTCATCTCGCCATCTCTTTTTGGGTCTACCACGACGCCGTCTTGCTGTCTCAGGGCTTCACTGAGTGGTGATTTATAAATATAAAGATAAAATAATCCTTATTAATATTATAAATGCTAAAGTAACTCTGTCTGTCTGTCTCGCATTCACGCCAAAACTACTGAACCGATTTAAATGGAATTTGGTGCACAGATAGTCTAAAGCCTGAGAAAGGACATAGGCTACTTTTTAAAAAAGTGTTGTAAAGGGTTGAAAAGGGGGGTGAAAGGTTGTATGAAAGTATTGCCATTTTCCGAACTAGAAGCATACATTTTAAGGCTGTTGATTCCTACTAATATTATAAATGTGAAAGTAGCTCTGTCTGTCTGCTACGTTTTCACGTCTAAGCCGCTGAACCGATTTTGATGAATTTTGGTATAGATATAGATGGGACCTTGGAGAAAGACATAGGCTACTTTTTATATAGGTACCAAGCGTGTGCAGCCGCGGGCAGCTGCTAGTAACATATAAAAATATAAACGATAAAAATATATAAAGTCACACAAAACTGTCACTTGCAGAATATAATTGTGACGTTATAGTCGTCGAGGCTATTATAAAAAACAAAGTATAAATGGAATATTTCTAACTTACCTGACATTTTTGGCAAAACCGCAACGCATCACTACAATTTCACACTGCACCACCTTTCTAATAAATACCACTAATAAGGCCAAACATAAATCACCTATCAACATAATCGAATACTAAAAATCTGAATGGTTCGTTATCACCCGACGCGTTTTCGTCGTCCGCTAAAAACGCACCATCATCATTTTTAATACAACGTGCAGGTAAAATGTTACTACAGGTGTGAATGGTAGCTGATTATATTGTTCCTACCGAGTTTAGGGTCCGATTCGACACGTTAATCGAAAAAAGCGCGTTTTCATCCGATAGTTCGGGGTCTATTAAGAGACACAATGGTCGTGATGGATCGGGGGTACGGGGCTACTGAAACTTTCGCTCGGCTTAATTAAATGTGGGCCTTTTCGGCTAGTCCAGGAATATTTCTTTTTATTATTACAAAAATATAATATTGCTTGTATTTGATAAAAACTTATTGGGTTGGAATTGTATGAAGAAATGTACAGATTATACAATGATATAAAAAACATGTGATACGGTTAAATTGAAATGAAATTTATTTTCTTCAAGAATAGGTGCAGTACATATTACCAAACTAAGTTAATAACTTGTATTTTGCCAAATAGTACCCTGCAGTTATTACTTTAATTTGTACAGACATTTAATTAAGGTATTGGTAATAGATTACAGATAAAATTGATATTAGTGGCAATTCGGTTGGTTCATTTCTAAATTTAGAAATGTCTAAAATATATTTTAGTTAGTCATATCATTTGTAAAACCTATTCGGTTGGTACCATCTAACTAAATAAGGAACACTTAATTAAATTAAATAAAATTATATTAGGATAAGTTGGTAACAGCAAAATAACAATGTTTAATTCGACAGTCTAAACCTAATTTTAGCTAAAATTTGTTAGGTTGGTGCCAACGGAATTGCCACCATTGTATAAACAATTTAGACGGCCCTTCCGCGTGACGTCTAGTATTGACAATTGACCATCGACTAAGACTTTATCAATCAAATTGACTATAAACAAACACAAATACTTGACACTGGCTAAATTTACATTATTGTGTCACATGCCATAAACAAAGAAGAAGTTAATGCTATAACTTTAGAAACATTTACAGAAAAACACTAAGATAGCCGATGAACATCATATTTCTTCAATTTACATAGCTCACACCTTTCGCTATAAACATTTCTGGACCGGAATTATTGACAAACACGCTCTAAAAATATGTGTATAAATAATTGTAAAGTCACATTTACAAGGGAATAACTACAGGTTGCTCTAAAATCGATGAATGAATGAAAATTCTTTATTTAACAACATAAAACGAAGTATTACAATTTGACAACTAAATATACTTATTAAAAATAATGTACAATAGGCGCTAAGGAAGCGATTGTTTCCAGACAACCTTTGGATAAAGCTTTTTAAACTTACGCGATCAGAACACATTATTATAAATATTTTATCCATTATTTTATCCTTTGGATAAACAGCTAAATTTTTTTGGGTTTTCCAAAAATGGGTGTTTTGAAATGGAACTAGGGTAAGATATAAAACACATTGGATATTATACCATCTTTAATGTTGTATTAACTTTTGTATACAGAACTTAATATAAATTAACGGTTTTCGAATTTTTTCGTTTCTTTGCGCTGTGAGACATTGCTTCTAGCCAAATTTTATGATTCTCGGTCAACGGGAAGTACCCTATAGGTTTTCATTAACTGAGTGTTGAATATGCAACATAAATTACTGTTTTTTATTTTATTGACTTAAAAGCTAGTTCCTTGATAGCTCCAAGGTACCGAGGACCAGAGTATTTGATATTAATTTCAACATGGTACCTTCACGCATTTCTTAGAGAGTCTTAACAGACAGACAGACGGACAAACAAGTGATCTTGTAAGGGGGTTCCTTTTTTTCCTCTTAAGGTACGAAACCCTAAAAAAATCTGAGTCTCTGTCAAGAGTAAATAAGTGTCTTCTAGACCTACGTACGCGATCGTCAGCCGCAGCGTCGCTTATCATTAGGTGAGATCATGGTTAAACTATCTGTGATATAAAAAAAAAATCAAGCAAGATGTTTTTCTCCTATAAATCTCCTAAAAAAATATGTGTGCAATTCACACGTGGTAGAAGTGAAACCTTCAAAATTTTTGAGCACAATGAGAACTACTAATATAAGAAACACTATAATGCTTCATATCTCATTTGCTCCCATGTTAAATCTTATGAATTTATGTGTCTGTCTTTTTTTACTGTCGCTTTTTCGTTTCATCGACTTTCAAATCACAACGATGCTAAAGAAGTTTTCAAAAAATCACAATGACTTTGTACGACAACTCTTTTCAGATCACAAAATGCTAATCAGAACCTTATTAAACCATCATCCACAGCGTGTCTGTCAATAATTATTTATCTAAGTTTCTTCTCTTAAATAAACGTGTTTTTAAAACACCTTGTATACATAAACACATTTACAAGAGGTATAAAATAGTAGCGTCGTAAGGGCTGGCAGTAACCGAGGACGGTCGGCTAATCCTGATTTAGCGCCCTAGCTGGTTGTGGCCGGCTCGTATGTTATGCGCTAACGGAGCTGACACACGGCTGTTCCGTTTAACGAGCTTGTCGGTCAATTTTCTACTTGTTTATTTATGAACTTAGATAACTGAGCATAGGTTATCTGACAGTTGAGTAAAGCTGCAAAAAATAAGTTATTGATCTGAGCTTGAGTTTTGTTCTAAAACACCTACAGACTGTAAAGTTATTGATAGTCTCCGCAAGTTTTATTTTAGCCACGGGTTATTGAACTAACGTGAATGGTGGTGAATCTCCCACAGAAAGAAGATAAAGCTTTTAAACAAATTACTCATTTGGATTGAAATAAACTATAATAATGCCAGACTAAACTATTTTTTTTTGTTAATACATACATATTATACATACTAAGACCCAGACCCAAGACAAATACTTGCAGATCATACAAGCATTTTTCCCACACGGCGGGAATCGACCCCGTATTCTTCTGCGTCCCAGCCGGGCCTTGGCCCACTGCGCCACAAAAGCCGTCACTTGTGGCTACTTGTGATTTTAATACAAATAGAATAATGAAGGTCAAGAATAATATCTTACAATAAACAGAATTTGTTGTTTTGTGTCCGTATGTATCAGGTAAAGGTATATTTTCCTCACAATATTGTGTAGAACTCCACTTCATTAAAAAATTAAACTTTGAAGCTTTATTCGATGCTTTTGTTGCGTTTGATTTGTGCGTCTGACCGTGGAAAATACAATGCTACATTACGGACAATACGTATAGAAGATTTTGAGCTTTATGTTCAAATGCATAAAGCTACAATAACAAAAATTTCAAAGTTGAGGCATTCACACAGAAGTTGTATTAAATTTTCAGTTACACAATGAATGACTCTCATAAAGATAGATTATGTAGGGTTATGATAAAAAGATTTCGGATAAACGCAAATTTGTAAATTTATTATATAAATAACTGATCTCTCTGATAGATGCATAATCTATTAATTACCATCTATTAAATAAAACACTATCTATTTAATAATGCTGGACATTATTGAATAGATTCGCAACCTTATGCGCTTTAGCCAAGCTTTGGCCCATTGCGCCACAGAGGTCGTAGTAACCATTTAGAGAGTTTAAAGAAACAGGAACTATGTTGATCACTATATTTTTTGTAAACCGGTTATAGAATTAAAATCGACTTCTATATTTAAAAACTTTTCTAACACTACATCTCCTTGTTCTAGGTGGGCTCATCAATGGACATGTCCAAATACTCGCTCGAAGCCGAAAAGTACAGAAGCTACAGTATGTACCCAGACCCGTCCCGCGGCTACATCGACTCCGCTGCGCTTTCCAAAGCGTACATGTATATGGACCAACAGCAGCAACGCTCTTACCCAATGGACATTACCAAGATGTACTCCGAAGCTTCAGCTGCTGCTATGGCAGGGCTTAGCTCAGCTGTCAACTCAGTTCCATCACTCTCACCGCGCTCGCCCGCGGAATCCCCAGATATGACCCCAAAAGCGCAAGATAGAACGGAAAGCACGTCGTCTGGATCAAATCCGTCGCCATCTTTACCGTATTATCAAAACTCGCCTAGTCTTCTGATGCCGCAGTACCCTGGACAGTACACCCAGGGAAGTCAAGGTGGGTCGGAGTTCAGAAGGCCGTTAACTGTTATATTTTGACCTGAGGCGTAAAATGTTCATGTAGTGCGGCTATCAGTGTTGTACGTTTTTAGTGGCCGTGTGTACGAACTGTACGATATTGGTGAATGAGTTTTTGTCTTTATTGTAGATCGAGAGCTGGTGTTTTGTTTTTTTTGACGAGTCTTTTCGCAACTCTTAGAAAATTAATCTAAGTTTGTACTAGAAATGTTATTGTTGATTCCCAGTTTTGTTATGTTCGTGATTTTCCATAGTTCCTTCTCCCTTCGTAGGTTAATTTTGAAATTAATACTTATTAGTGTTTAGGAAATTGTAAATAATAGCAGATAATATTTAACTGTCCTAGTATTTAGGCTAGATTGTTATATCGAGTAATAAATGTTTAAATATAATAAGATTAGTAACGAAATGATTGTTGGTTTTTGTGCGTTTCTGCGGAACTTATAAAAAAACACCTAAAAATATATAAATATATCTTTGTACAGCTTATGCATAATATTTGAGCCGGAAATTCCGATTTACCAACAATAATTTCTAGAGCGTAATGTAAAGTTTCTGGCGTTAGCCAAAGTCAAAAACATCTTAGAATAAGAAATTTCATGATGGCCGCTGGTTTGAACATTAATATTACAACGATTTAAATACTATTTCCACTGTATATATAACTTAAATATGTAAATTTCTTGTTAATATGAAACTGTTAGGGTATTTTATTAGTATTTATATAGCATTAACTTAAATATCGGAAGCCATTTTATTTTTTTTATGAATAGACAAAGGCTTATGAGATTGAATTTGCGTTGCTTACTCCTGCTCTATAAAGTTTAAAAGAGCTTGCATATAGGTATTTTTTCTTTATATACCTACAATAAGAATTTAGAAGTATAAAAATAAAATGATAATTACTAAGATTTAGTACTTGAGTACTTAACTTTCTTTATAATTTGGCACTATTTCTAAGCATTTAGTGCAAAATTAGCCATTCTTTTAATGCATTTAATAAAGTTGCCATTATTATACTCCACTACTTTTAGAGAGGTTTTATATTTACTAGGCGTCCTATTCCTACTAATTTCATATGTCTGATATTATCTGATATAAATAATTAAATTTACAAAGTCAATAAATATGAAACCAAGACGTCCGCATTCTGCCTAGCCCCCGATGACGTCACAAGAACTCAGATGCTTTAAAGCACAAACATTTTTTCCTGATACTTTTTAAATTTTATAGGTAATTATTATTAAGTACCTACGACTTGTCCTTTAATATCCAAAGATCCGTTAGTAGCATCAGTCAGTTAAAAAATATGAGAATGGAAACGGTCCGTTTTATCTTCATATAAAATTTAACTGTCAGTTGCTAATAACGGATTTAATGGGAGTCGGACATTATATTGTAAAATAAACGTATATTTCGAGTGTAAATTATGAATGTAAAGATCTAGATCTTGATTAAAATACTATAATAATAAATATTATGATCAATAAAACCTTCAAATTCGAAAAATCTTTTTATTTATCCTAAATAATGCAGGTAAAATAATGCGGTCCGTGGTGGTTCCGGCATAGAATAGGACCCATCTCCTCCCATCTCCTCCCACCCATCCATCTCCTCCCATCCATCCATCTCCTCCCGTGGATGTCTTAAAAGGCGACTAAGGGAACACACACCGGGGGATTGGGCAGCAGCACCCCCCGAGCACAAAATACTAAATCTGCGATCACCAATCGTAGTGACTATGGCAAAACCCCCAAAATGATAGACACAAGCAGACGGCGCCCAGTTCCCGGCATTTCGCTATTCCTGGCATAGGTGGCGGCCACGGTAAGACAATAATTTTGGATGCTTTTTCTACTAGGTATCTTTGTTGAAGTCAGTACTACCAGATCTTTCTATACTCTATTGTAGGACTATCATTAGTCTGTTAGATGGTGTAAGTCTACAAGCTCATCGCCGCTTATTCGCGTAGTTACTGACCACATCTTTTAATTTTCGGTACTAGAGTGCTGGTTTTCTTTTACTTTCGAGGTAGTATCCTATAGATAGTATGTCTACTTATGTAATATTAGGCCCTGCCCGGGGTTTCGCACGCACCACGCCACGTACACTTATATAAAAAGTAGCCAATATGATATTTTTAGTCACAGAGTATATTGATACTAAGTTTAATCAAAATCCAGTCAGCCTTTATGGCCTAATTGAAGCAGGAACATCCATAAAAATACATGCATTTATAACAGTAGGATATAATATAATATGTATACATATAAGTACACAGCATCATCTACCTTCAAAGTAATCAGAGCTTGTGTTATGAAACCACATGACTAGTGGTATACTTATATACATTTTTTTGTTAATTATACATATTTGCCCCGCGGCTAATCGACCCCCTTTCTGCGTCTTAGGCGGGCCTTTGCCCACTATGCAACAGAGGACGAAAATAACTATGTAAGGTACAAAAATTTAAATAAACATTTATTTACAGAAATGTAGGTATAGAATAATTTACAATAATAAAAATACATGTAAAACAGTTCAGCTATCTATAGACCACTTAAACCCATCTATAGATAGATCCAGATCACTACCAGAGGGCGTTCCCAATATAGTAGCAGCATTGCCACGTTGAATGGCAATCCTAATGCGCTAATAATCCAGATAGGAGCCAGCACCTGGGTCACGCAAGTACATAAATATATATATATATATATATTTGTTTATGTAATATTCCATCCTACCTAATTACTATAAAAGTAAATACCTACCTACTTATGTTTAAAAATACAAACCCAGATCGCGTATCATATAATTTCGCTAAATAATCAAACCCATCGCATTTCAAATTAAAAGTGCTTATACAGTTCATATAAATTTAACGCAACATTTTTAGCTTCGTTAAAACAACATCAACACCCCTTTCCGTCCCTATTTCCTTAACACAAGGTCGTTTTTTGCGTAAATCTAAAACCAATTAGTGTGTTCGAGTGTTGAGCACCCTTAAGTTATCAAATAAAATAAATGCTTGTGATAGATATCATTGCTGCATTGCTGGGTGGTGATTTGGCATAAAATAAACAGAAACCGTCTTTTGTACGCAAAATACAGCGATATAACATAAACAACGAACCCTAATAGCAAGGTGTTATACAGGGTGCTACATCTTGGGCAACTCTGATAACAGAGTTAGCCATGGCATTCGATGACCTCGGTCATAGATAGACATAGACATTTTTTATTTACTGAATAATGTTTACTATTAGAAGCGAGGATTGACAGCTTTATGTGCCATTCGATGGAAGAAAAACGCTCTGATATAAATACCACTCCTGTCACCCATCCAGGTCCACCAAATATATATAAATAAAAATATTCATTTTGAAAAACACACAGTGCGATTCTATAATACCTAAGCTTCTTAAAAATGTATCAAATCTACCTATTAAGAAATTTAAAGCTTAGGTACATATATTTCAGATAGTCATTTGAAGAAAGCGTATTATAATATAAATTACTATATTATTGAGCAGAACGCATAACCTCATGTTGCTCTGCCCTCAGACAGTTAACCGACACATTTGATATGTATATATAAACTCTCTTGTATTAGTTTTTCCTAGTTAAGGTAGCTATAAAATGGATCATGTAAAAAAGCGAGTAGGACCAGGACGAGGTTCTTGCCAGATCTTCTCGGGCTTGGGTTAGGACAAATTGGCACCAAAATTCACCTAGTAGGTATTTAAGACGTTTCAAAGTGATCCTTGTAATTGTATTGAATAATGTATCTTTTGACTTTGACATCTTAATAAACGGAATAATGACTTCAGTCATGACGGTACAACTTATATGACCCAAAACGTTAAGAAAAAAGACGTTTGCATCCCAGCTAACCGTGTGTTAAATACCCACTGGAATGATTTTATGAAATTATATTTTAATTTCATTTATCTCTAGCTTCTTTTGCTTTCCACGCGTAGTACATGCATAAAAAGTAGTCCATAAACTATTCCAAATCACACTATATCAATATAACCTTTTATTAATATCCGTCCAGCTGTTACAGCGTGGTTGGACCACAAACAAACTTAAACATCCACAACCTAGATGGCGCCACAGGAAAAGCTAGAACGCGCTGCCGATGCCTTTTCGAATTTGCTAAAATATTTTGCGATTCTACTAATTAATACCTGCACTTATAATATTAGTAGGAATGTATATTTAAACTCAATGAATTTCACATCTATAGTCGTATAACGAAACACCATGTATAAGAGGTAGGTAGGTAAACCCTCTTTATTACACAAAACGCGGCAAAATAAACAAAATCACCGTCGGATGCAGATGGCGATTGTTTGCATTCAAAACAATCCAGTAATGAATACAAGGTTCAATGAGATGGAACTGTCATTATGATAATAATCATCAGCCTCGCTTATAGAGTAATGGGAAAAAAGTAGTTGTCTATGGATATGAAAGTTTAAAATAGCTAAGCGGTAAAGCTAAAAAAAATTAGTGGATCAAACTCACCCCAATGAAGAATCTCTAGCTAGAAGAATCGGAACAGTGACAGTGGCATAATTGACAAAATAATAATAATAAATATTATTATAAATAATGACTCTTCATCCCGTGACCACGACAGAGTAAACCTGTCGAAGCGTCGGGAAAATTAGGTAAATAAACGCGATAAATACCCGTAAGTATTTATAATAATGTGTTCTGATCGCGTAAGTTTAAAAAACTTTATAATAAATATTGCTGGACAATGCACACAACACCATCTTGTCCCAAACTAAGCATAGCTTGTATTATGGTGACTAGATGACTGATAGAATACTTTCCTATATGTTTTTAAATACATAGGTACTTATGATATTTTGTAACACGCAGACACAAAACAAACACCTATGTTCTACACTCAAATGTTTATCCTGGGAGGGAATCGAACCCTCAACCTACAGCGTAGAAGGCAGAGCTACTACATGTTTTACATACATTACACATACCATGTTTCACAAAATGTATGAGTAGGTAGGTACCTATCTAGTAAGGTAATTTTAATAATAATAATAATAATACCGGACATTTCACACAGCATCATCTGGACCCAAAGTAAGCAGAGCTTGTGTTATGGGTACCACACCACATGTCTGATATACTACTTATATACTTTTTTTTTTGTAAATACATACATATTATACTTAGAAACACCCAGACCCGAGACAAATACTTGCAGATCATACAATCATTTGTCCCGCGGGAATCGCACCCTCAACCTTTTGCGTCTCAGCCGGACCTAAGCCCTTTGCGCCACAGAGGTCGTCAAATGAATTGCCCAAGCGCATTTAACCACTCGCAGTGAAGGCTTTCGAAGTCAGTATGGATAAGAATGACTTGTGGTCAGGTCCCAAACCGATTCAATACCATCCAGTTAGATTTTATTTTTATTATTTTTGGCTTATTTTTTTAAGGTTTCCAAATCGGGCTTACTCGAAATCTAGTAAAGCCTTAATGGCCGTGAGAAAAATCCTTTTAATTTATATTAAATATTTATATTAAAAAAAACAACTCCACATTACATGTAGGGGAGGTATCCCTAAACCGTTTTTCTTAAGTAAAATCAGTACTTCATAACTTTCTAGGGATCATTAATATGTGTTTCCGTGAAATTTTATCACTATAAACCTAGTGTCTGCGAGCAATAGCAAGATTAGGGGCGGACAGACAGACAGGCGGACATACGGAAACTATCAGGGTTCCTTGTGGACATCCGAGCCATAAATAGGTGTATGTATACCGTAGAAAACGATGAATTCTAACCAAGCCGCCCTATGGAACAATGTTAAAAAAACTTACGTAAAAAGACTTACCTACTTATCAATTAAAATTAATTAAATTAAATTAAAATCCCGGACATTTCACACAGCATCATCTGGCCCCAAAGTAAGCAGAGCTTGTGTTATGGGTACCATATGATGACATGACTGATATACTACTTATATACTTTTTATTTTTATACATACATATTATTACTCCCAGACCCGAGACAAATACTTGCAGGACATACAAACATTTGTCCCGCGGCGGGAATCGAACCCGCAACCTTTTGCGTCTCAGCCGGGCCTTGGCCCACTGCGTCACAGAGGTTGTCAATATTTTAACTTTACAAATACGATTGCGATTTTGTTAAGCTTCTATCTATTTGAAACCTAATAATAAATAAATAATGCTGGACATTTCACACAACATCATCTAGCCCTACAATAAGCAGAGCTTGTGTTATGGGAACCACAAGACTGATACATTACATAAATCCTTATTTTTAATACATACATATTACCTATACATAGACGCATAGACTAAACGAATATTAACATTACATAAATTCGAAGCCATGTGCTAAAAGCACGAAAGGACCATCTGAAGCGCACTTTAATCCGTTCACCACACTGGTTCGAAAAACCTGGAAAAACGATAAAAGAAGTATATTTTAAAAGTAAATATTGTGTAATTTGAAACGCATGAGCAGTACGAACGACGCTCCTTTTTCTCCCACATAAAACATGCATCAGCTGAACATAATTTCTACGTTGGATAATGTCTATTCGGTAACATCTAATTCTTACCGTACCTTGAAAACAGTAATTACCGGTACATAGCAATCAAGCAACACGTCCACTGCTACCATTACTAATTGTTCTGATGGAATATTCAGCATAGGAGGCCATTAATGATAATAATGCTGTCTACAGACTACTGTGGTTATTATAATGAGTTTGGATATAAGGACGTAACATAAAGAACTTACAGTGGTTCAAAAAACAATGTTATTTAATGTATATGAAACAATAATAATAGTCATAATACTTATTGGAAATATTATTATAAGTCAAAACATAGGCAAGTATAATACTTAAAAAGTAGCTACGAAATCCTTACTTCCTTACTAATCCTTACTAATATTATAAACGCGAAAGTTTGTATGTATGTATGTTTGTTAATCTTTCACGCAAAGACTACTGAATAGATTTTAATGAAACTTTACAATAATATAGCTTATACATCAAAATAACACAAAGGCTATAATTTATAAAGGCATTGTGTGAATCATCCAAAATATAACGATTCCTTACTATACCTAATTTTGAATTTTGGTATAAAGATAGATAGGGCCTTGGAGAAGAAAATAGACTACTCCAAGTACTAATCCTGCGCAGACGAAGTCGCGGGCACCAGCTAGTAATTGATAAATTAAACATTTTAAAAATGTAATATACAAATGAATCAGTGAATAAAATATGAATTATGTAATTCATATTTAGGTAATCTCTAAACACTCGCCATAACATAAATAGTTTTCTCGTTCTGAAAATAGTGTTTTTACATTGGTAAGTTCATTCTCGGCAAACATATCTTCATTGAAATATCGTTAAAATTACAATATTATATCCGATAATTAATACAGTTATGTTTAAATGTAGGTTTCAGCCTAATTGACCGAGCGAGCGCGAAGCGCGAGCGAGTGTCTCCGGGTTAGCTTAGGCGAAAATGATTTCGTATGTCTGTCCGGCCGGCAGCGTCTGTCCGGATGTTCTCCTCTACAGGCCGCATTTCTCAACATTCTCGTGAAATTTTGTGAGCAGGTTCTATAACTATATCGATTTTTTTGTCGATTCAGTTTTTGGATTTTTTTTAAATGGCTGTTTAATGGCGGGTTGAAAATGTAACAAAATTAATTTTCAGTCATTTAAAAAAAAAAATTCAAGAGATCTACAGCTCATAGAGCCACTAGTTTTAAAAAGGGTCATACTTGTGCCTCTGTGCTATAACAAAAAAATCAAAAATTGTTCTCCTTAGATGAGTTTCCCATATTATGTGTGTACCAACCGACATGATGTAAGAACATTAATACGAAATATTTACTCAGCGAATTTGCATCAAACTCCCTTCTGTTATGAGCTGAGAACTTAAAATATTCAATCAAATTGAACAATTCAAAACCACACTGTTATGCCATTATCACACACTGTCACCCACAAGTCCTAACACCCCATAATCTTTAATTTTGACAGGCTGCTGTCAAATCTGGAATACAAGTTTAAACTGCACGCGTCGGCACGTGGCACTTGACAGTTGACATGTCAGGTCGAAAGCTGTCAAATATCACAAAGAAAAGGCGGGAAACAGTCGGTCACTGAACAATAGTTCCAGAAATTAACTTTGACCGTTGATTGACTCTGTTCTAGCGATAAAAACACATTCTAGGTATTTTCGAAACAACATAAAAATTCAGGTAAATCTGGGCAAATGTGAATCGTGTGAATGTTGGTTTGTTTGTTACTTAACAAATGATTGGACTTGGGAAAAAAATATAATCGTACCAAACTTGTTAGTTATTTTTAATGCTGGTTTCATAATATTGATTTTAATTATTTACACAACAATAAAGAAACGGTGGGCGTGATAAAAACGTTTTATAATTAAATGTTACTCAGCGCACGCGCTAGATATAGATCTCAATACATAAATAATAGGATGGACGTCCGTCTGTCTGGCCGGGTGTGGATCAGTGATACCGTTAACTTGTTATAATTTACCCACAGACGAAAATGTATTGATTCTATACAGACTTTTAGTTGAATTCGGCTTTAATATCGCATAAAATTCTTTTTAAATTCCTTAAAAAATTCTAACCTACGTATTCCGTTTTTAATTTTCTCCAAAAAGCTCTAAAGAACAGTAAACTCCAATATACCTACCGGTATATGTAAGTACTTACATAAGATAAAGTAAGTTAAATTTGTTTAAAAATTTGTATCATTCGTAAAACTTGAATGTTGTCCCGCATCTACCCTTAAATAAAACATCTAGACAATGATTCTGTCTATTCAAACATAAAATCAATATGCGTAAATCAGGGAGTAATCTTTAAGGAATAAGGAGGGTTTAAACTCCTCAGAGGGACTACAAAGAGGGACAAAAGGACAATAGGTATTTTTCGTATAGACAGCTCCCTACACAATGCACGTCGAACCGAAGACGGCTGCTAAATTATGTGTTTACGAGAGAGTTGCAAACTTTTTGGTAATTTATGTTTCTTTTTGTTTAGTTTTAAATCTTGCTGAAGTTACGGTTTTGAATATGGAATGACTGTTCGCAGTCTAGTGTAACTTTTATATTCTCTTTGGTTGGCGGAATAGGTTGAATACAAATAGGTCAAATTATTGTTAAGATTGTTTCTTGTGCTTATTGTTTGATATTTCATGTAGTTACATACCCAGTTCTTATGTATTCATGTAATCTGAGTACAGATGTAGACATTTGAATTTAAAGTGTGTTATGTTTTTTTGTGATTTGTACAACGAGGAATCCAAGAAAATTCTGAATGACCATTTCACGATGACGTTTAGATTAGAAAAATGACAATCGAATGCAACTTTGTGACGGTTTAAGAAAAAAAAACAACTTGACATACCAACAAAATTGACATTAAAATAGATGCCATTTATAGGAAGAAGGTTTTCAGTACTTGGTATCTAGAATAGAAAAACTTAGCCTCTTTGGTACAAACATTAATGTCTTGCCTACTTGCTCAAATTATTTAAAGCTGTCTACATTTTCTCGCTGTAGGCCCATATAACATAACTTTCATGAGTTTTCTGAAATAAAATTACCATTCTGATCGATCCCAAAATGTATTCCACATAAGATCTAGTTTTCTCTAACAAATCTTCCACAACGTTTTAAAAAGCATATTCTCGCCACGATTTTTTGAAGCTTGTGCTTCGACAACAAGAGCTACTATCCCGTGCTAGCTGCTTGTATTTGGAGCATCAGTTCGGTCGACATTGAGCATTGTGCGCTACACGTCTGTGCTATTGTCAGTTTTGTGATATTATACGAGTTTGATGTATGATAGCGGAAAATGTAGAGGTAGAGATGCTGGAAGTGAACGTAAGAACGAAATAAGACTTCATGACATGCCACGAAAGTGCTTTTATACCACACCTATTGAGAAACTTGCACATTTCTTTTCCAAATATAACTGAGAAAGTACATCATTTCGGGCCTACTAAAATGCGGGACGGAAAAGTCTATGGAATTTCATTTCTAACGCGTTTAGCGGGAGAGACAAGTGTATGGAAATCCATTTCTTAACGTGTTATTTTTTTATTCCTTCTTAGATCAGCTGGTAGCTATGGTAATTTTCTTTATAGGTCAAACTACCAAGAGATTTTACTCCAAGATTTATTCCTCTTCCGATTTCCGAACAATATTTTGAAAAAAGAACCCAAGTAATAAAGGCATGCGCGGGAATTTTTTCTGGATATTTGAATTTGGGTTTGGTAATTTTATTAATTCTGCAGAATGCCGTCGAGTGATAGTGAAGATTTTATTATATTTTCCTCGTAGGTGTAGTAGTATAAAGCACTATGTATCACTCGGGAGAAAGTGTGATTCCTACCTTGTGTTTTTAAGAACAAATGACACACTCGATAGGAATTGGGCACTTTCTCGCTTAAGTGTACAATATTATAAATATATACAATATTATAAATATATGTCATCCCGTGACCACGACAGAGTGTAAACCTGTCAAAACGTCGAGAAAAATAGGTAAATAAAAGCGATAAATACCCTATATATTTATAATAATGTGTTCTGATCGCGTAAGTTTAAAAAACTTTATTTTTAAGTGTACAATGTACTATTTTACTCCTAGAGCTGTTGCTATTAAACAAAAAAGTAGAAAAATGCACATAACATGCATATTTCATACAAACAACCATTTATAGGTATATCCTCTGTGTTATCATAATATCATGCAAACTAAGAATACCTTTTATTGCAAGATCAATTCTGAATCTTGCATTTTGTACCTTGTCATTTTAAAAATACTAGTGGTCACCCATTGGTCGAAATTCGACCATAATAAATTTAAATTTAAAAAAATCTTTAAAAAAAATAGCGTTCTGCACTCTTCTCTATATAAACCATAAGTGTACGAAATTTCATACTCTTTCGTGCTAGCAATTTTCGTTAAAATTGGTAGAAAGTTTTTGCTTCACGTATTAAAATATAGATAAATCTCACCCCATGATTATTATTTTCCTTCACTCTGACTCTTTTCTTCATATCAACCAGTAATCTCTCTTATAGTACCTTCCAAATCCATCCCAAACAACATTTTTTAACAGACTTCAAAAAATGAGGTTCAATTCGGTTGTATTTTTGTATTTTTAAATTTTTTATATGTTTGTTACCTCACAACTCTGTAATTTTAACACATAGAACCGATTTGAAAAAATAAATTTATGTGAAGAGATATACTTACCGACTGGTTCCATAGAAATTTTATCAAAATCGGTTTAATTGTTTGGCTTTTAAATCAAAATAGCTATAAAAATTAAGTCATTTAAACATACAAGTCATCCAGTAAACGAAATTTCGTCTCTTTATATAGAAAAAAAAATATTTTAGTTATAGAACGAAATTTCGTCAACAACAACTACTTATCTAATTAAGGACCTTTGAATTAGTTAGCAAAGCAAGGTAAGGATTACTTACGCTCTTGGTAATTTTTTTCTTCTTTTTGAGCTTACGCTCATGAAATAATTTGATTTACCAACTGATTATCGAAAGAATCTTTGATAATGAGGTCCTATCCATCAGCTGTACATCTACGTTCCATGTTACACGATATGAATGCTGTAAAGAGATCGTCATAATGGTTTCCAAACGCTCCAACTGTAATGGAAGCTTTGTTTGATTGTGTCTTTGTGCCCGTTTCATTATAAACTTGTATCAGTAATGTATTAAAATGTATAATTACATAACTTATGTAATATTGTCAAGTCGTCTTCTTATTGTGTATATCGCTATTTTTAACTAGTGTAGTTAAAAGTACTCCTCGAGCATGTGACTTCATATGATGATTCTCGTTTGTCATTTCATAAAGTAAATCTGTTAATTTAATATTTTTTACTCGTTTCGTTATATTGCATGTTTTATTCAGTAATCTTTGCGGAATTTTAATGAATAAGTTGTGACTACATGGGACATGTATGAACAATGGAATTAACTGTGTATTATGGTGCAATGTGATTTGAACGACGAGGAATCCCAAGACAATTTTAGACGGCCATTCCGCGTGCTGTTTAGAATTGACAATTGACCATCGACTAAGACTTTAACAAACAAATTGACTATAAACAAACATAAATACTTGACACTGGCTAAATTGACATTATTATGTTACATGCCATAAACAAAGAGGAAGAAGACTTCATATGCCACATGACTTAATTTTATTCAGGTCTTTCAATATGTCAGTTCCGTCACTATGTTTTCTTTCATCGTTTAAGAGTATTGCTTAATAAAACACGAAATAGCTGAATTCATTTTGATGCTAGTTTTTAAATTAATTGAACATAATCACTTAACTCAGTTTACATAATATTTATCAAGTCAAGTCAGTTTTACAAAATAATTTAATGATTTGTAAACAAAATGCAATAGATATATACAGTTTTTTTTTTAATTTAGCTCAACGCGCAAATCAAACCTTTCGTAAATCTCTAACTGCAGGCTTAGTTTGGAAAAACATATCTTATCAAGGATGTTAAACGTTTAATTTCAAGGGTCACAATAATACATAATATATAAACATTGCTGGACAATGCACACAACACTATCTAGTCCCAAACTAAGCATAGCTTGTATTATGGTGATTAGATGACTAATAGAATACTTATATATTTTAAAATACATACTTATGATACTTTATAACACCCAAACACAGAACAAACACCTATGTTCTTCACACAAATGTTTATCCTGGGAGAGAATCGAACCCTCAACCTACAGCGCAGAAGGCAAAGCTACAACCAACTAAGCTGATAGGCCAGTTGAAGGCAGTATAGCTTCACAATATTATGAAAATTTGGTACACACTCATAAAAATAAAAATGCGTTTCAGCAAATACTTATCTTCATAGAATCAATACTAAGTACAAAAACAAATTATAAATCCCTAGGTTTCGACTAGAAAAAGTTAATAAGTCTTTTATGGGGAACACTTTTATAATAAGCTTCCTGCAAATGCAACTAAACTACCTATTAAGAAATTTAAAGCTTACATAAAAGGTAGTTTTTTGAAGAAAGCTTATTATAATATAAATGACTATATTATTGATAAGAATGCATGGCCTCATGTCGCTCTGCCCTCAGACAGTTAACTGATACATTTGAACATTTGAAATGTGTAAACTCTCTTGTATTAGTTTATCGTAGTTATAAGATGGATCATGCAGAAAAGCTCTAGGACCAGGACGAGTTTCTTGCCAGTTCTTTTCGGGCTTTGGTTAGGACAATTTATAATTGGCACAAAATTCACCTAGAATGTAGGACGTTTTAAATCCCTGTGATTGTATTGAATATAATATAATTGAATAAAATATCTTTTGGCACCTAAATTCACCTAGTATGTAAGACTTTTCTTACATACTACTTACCTACTTGTGATTGTATTGAATAAATCATCTTTTGACTTTGACTTTGACTTTGACTTTGACTTTGACTTTGACTCTGACTTTGACTTTGACTTTGACTTTGACTTTGACTTTGTCTTTGCTCTATACTTGGACACAGTTATTCTTATTTATGATAGTTTAAATGTCAGCACCTCAAACGGCAAGTCACGCTCCCAACAATGTCATTTAGCCATGGCCGACTAAAACACCAAAAAAAGCCATGGGAGCCGAAAATTCCTCTATCCACTGAATAGGTCTACAGAGGACCTTTTTGTGCCATCGTCCCTTATCGATTAGGACTTTTATGATCTGTTACATAGCGGGAGATGTTTGGAACCTTTTTTGTTGTTTAGACGCTAGTTAGTTAGATTTTATAAGTTATCTACCTGCAGCTTAATGCTTCAAAATACTTTTTAAAACAATCATGGTTATTCACGTAATAATAATAATCCTGGACAATTCACACAGGGTCATCTAGCCCCAAAGTAAGCTGGCCTTGTGTTATAGGAACCACAATACTGATATACTACTTAAGTACTTTTTTTTGTATTATACATAGAAAAATACCTGAGATAAGTACTTGAAGATCATACGAACATTTGTCTCGCATTGGGAATCGATCCTGCAATCTTCTGCGTCTCAGGCGGACCTTCGCACACTGCGCAACGAGGTCGTAATGTGAAATTCTATAGAGATTATTCTGCACGTCTTGGAATGATGGAAGTAGTTTAATGTTATATATATTTTAAGAAGACATGTGTTAAGAGCGATAGGAGCCTTTGAGGCGCCCTTCACCACACTGGTTAGAAATAACTAGTAACACGATAAAAAGTAATACATAAGGTAAGTGCTTTGTTCATCTTTGTTCCATTCCTTTCGGTCCTGTCTCATCCAGGTCCAGCCCGCTTCATATCATCTGCCCATCTCACTGCTGGACAACCAACGTTTATATACCCGGTTCTTGGACGCGATTCAGTTTGAGCTTTACCCCATATGTCATTATAGAAATGATTTGATAAAAATATTGAAAGATCAAAATAAGGAATCGCAAAAATTATGTGAACTAGGTTTTACAGCTATTCATGTGTTTTCTGTTTCAATAATCGATTTCATTTTCAAAACTTTCGTTAGTTGTAGTTTACATTTTGATAAACACGGGTTTTACTCACGTATTATTTTGTCGATGGAGGCACCGACACGAACCGTGAACATGAGCGGCAACGAGTGGGCCGCGGATCAAACTCACCCTGACGAAGATTCTCTAGATAAATCGAAACAGCGTCGGTGCCGTGTTTATGTATACTAAAATGTATACAATTTCATTTCATTAAATTTTGGATGTGTAGAGGCTAGTAAAATAAAGTGCATGGGTTTATTTATAATCAATTATATCAAATACCTACTAAAAAGCCTAGAAAATATATATGAAAATCTCATTCCAAGCTGAAGTGGAACTTCAATATGCTATAGAAAAAAAGTTATTGTAATTATTTATTATTAATTTGCATTTTTTTTTCTATTTGGCTTTACCAAATATGTTGAGATTAATAATCAAATGATATTCGATACGAATTGCTACTAGTTTTACCACCTTTGCCCCAGATAGCCAAAAAAGTCAAAATTATTTTTGGTAGAAACATTGCATGACCCAAGAGCTGGCTCCTATCGGGCCCAGCGTATTAGCATTGCTATTTAACGTGGCAATAAGCAGTTGAGCTATGTACTTACATATAGTTTTAAATGGTTACTAAACAGATCAACTGTTTTAATATATTTTTTATTATTGTATATTATACTGTAACATAATCATGCGATATACTAAATCCTCTTTTCTTTTCATACTCATTATATAACTTTTTAAGAATATGGCAGAGTACAATAAGTTTATTCTGCCAATTAGACATACCACTTTTAACCCCTAAATAATGATAAACTGTGTTCCATTCTTGACCCAAATTGATCCTATATTATGAATGAACCTCAAAAAATAAGTCGAACGGCCGAAGTTTTATGTTACTAAAGGCTTTTTACGACTTCCCTTCTTTTATTCATTTTTTTAAATAAAACCCATTGCAGTTATAAACGACAGGTGCAAAGTCGCACCTAATGATTAGGCACACGGTTTTTGTCAATGGTTTTTTTTGCCATATTTTGAAAAAGTCATTCATGTATTTTTTCGACAATACCTGCTCCTGTCTGATTTGTAGTTTTGAAATGAGGTCTGTTTTTATCCCAGTTCTACTAAAAGTAAAATTTTTAATATATAATACTCATTTTACTGGCTCTTGAAACACAATTTTTACTAGTTCGGGAGCCGATACATTATAGAAAAATAAACAAAAAAAAATTAACATCATATGTTATCTAAAATTTTTTTTTGTTTATTTTTTTATTTTATTGATGAACAAGATTAGCACAGGGTCGTAGTGGATTCTAGACTAAATTATGGACACCTGTAGGTAGCAGGCAGCAGTAGGTAAAATCAGGCTTTGGATGGTGATGATGATGACCTACTATTTGGTTCAACCTGTGGCCGGAGATAAGCAAAATTATCTGCAAATATATATAAAGACCTTTGAATACTCTACCTGGTTTTATACATTATTACAATCAAAAAAGTTTTCACTCATTTTTGTGTAGACATAATACACTACATCATTCAGCTCCAAACTACCCAAAAACAAAAACTATAGGAATCAGATGACAGAAAGAAAACATAGATACCTTTAAGTACATTATATTAGTACTAGCAGGATTAGTACTTCGTGTAATTCTAACGGTTTTTGCAGCGCACGCCAGAATAGCTCGCAGATGGCAGATTTTTTTCCTACTTACTTGACACTTATCGTTATATTTTGGACAATCCACACAATTTATTTATAAATTATAGTCTATGTGTTATTCTGATGTATAAGCTATATTATTGTAAAGTTTCATTAAAATACATTCAGTAGTTCTTGCGTGAAAGAGTAACAAACATAACTACATACAAACTTTCGCATTTATAATATTAAGTAGGATATGTATGTGCTTACACAAAAAATATATACATAAGTAGTAGGTATGTCAGTCACGGGTTTTCTATAACACAAGCTCTGCTTACATTGGGGCTAGATGATGCTGTGTGAAATGTCTGGCATTATTTTCATAATTCATATCTTCTTCTACTTCGCTAATGGCATGTGTCATAATGATGTAAATTGTGCCAATGTCAAGTGTTTAGATTGTTTATAGTTTGACGTCACAATTATTCTTGTGTCATTTCATGGAGTTACATAGCTCTGCTAATCTAATATTTTTTACCCGTTTTATTGCATGTTTTATTTAGTAATTTTGGCGGAATTTTATTGAATAAATTGTAACTACAGGACGGGTATGGATAGTTGAATTATATGTATATTGTGGTGAAATGTGACGAGGAATCCCAAGAAAATTCTAGACGCCATTCCGCGTGACGTCTAGAATTGACAATTGACCATCGACTAAGACAATAACAAACAAACTGACTATAAACTATAAACACTTGACCCTGGCAATATTGACATTAGTATGTCACAGGCCATTAACAAAGAAGAAGAAGAAGTAAGACGTCACAAAGACGTATGTTGTTGTTCGTCATTGGTTATTATACAAATTGTTGCGTATTTAATAATTAATTATACGGATTATTTTTGCTCGAATCATAAAGAAAAACAAAACTTTCATTCCAATTATTCACACTGAGTCAATAACTCTAGCTTTATAATAAAACCACAAAAAATAAAAAACAAACCCGAAATAACTCGGGAAAATAAGTAATATAAGAGCACAATGTTTACTCCGCAAAACGGCCAAAAATTATCTATTATCATTAATCTTCTCATAATCATGTTAATGACCTGTATGTCACTAATGTCAATATTGCCAATGTCAAGTGTTTATAGTTTATAGTCAGTTTGTTTGTTATTAGAGTCTTAGTCGATGGTCAATTGTCAATTCTAGACGTCACGCGGAATGGCGTCTAGAATTATCATTATTCTTATAATTGCAAATTAATTGAAATGACTTTTGACATTTCCAAAGGACAGTAACAATTCTTTTACGTCAATTTGTTATTCTCTTATGCTGGTTATTTATATTATAGTTACTGGCGACGTCATTGTAAAACCATTCAACTAACTAGAGCCTACCTATCTACCAAGAGCTACACAATAAACAAACGTTTCCACTGGCATTATATTTATAAAAACATAATTTTGAATAACATCGTTCACTATAATTGTAATTGTTGTTTACCCAACAAACCGAGCTACAAAACCTTAAGAAATCAGACCCTTTCAGGTTTTGATTTCAAATCAATCATCGACTACCAATTAGGTACGGGAGCACGGCATTGTCGCCCAGAAAACTTTGATTGGCTGAGCTTCAACCGAGCCAGAATTGAAGCCAATTATTATTGAATACCGATTGAGCGATACCAAGTTTGATTGTACAGATCCCGGCGTCACAGCCAGCAGCCAGGCGGACTCGATGGGCAATGATTAAAACCGCACTGACTTAGCTTTTTAATTAATTGGATTGTTCCAGCTGGAGTTGAATTTGAGGTATTGTCTCGTTGTTCCGTATTCCAGATGTAATTGGAGCAGAGCCGTGTGTATATAACTATGCTAATAACTGAAGAATGCGAAAATGTCTATTGGGGAAAACCGTATTATAATAAAAATGACAATATTATTGATAATAATGCATGGCCTCATGTCGCTCTGCCTTCAGACAGTTAACTGCTACATTTAAAATGCGTAAAATATCTTGTATTCGTTTTTCGTAGTTAAGGGAGTTATGAGATGGATCATGCAGAAAAGCGCGAGGACCAAGACGAGTTTCTTGCCAGTTCTTCTGGGGCTTAGGTTAGGAGGAATTGGCACTTAAATTCACCTAGTATGTAAGACGTTTTAATGTGAGCCTTGTCATTGTATTGAATAAAGTATCTGTTGACTTTGACTTTGACTATGAAGTCTTAGGGGGTTATTTAGTATCGAGGTTATCGAGGGTTAGATTTGATTGGCATCACATCTCAGTTGTTAAAAGTTCTGCTTTTTTACTGTAGTTTGTGGGTCCTATCCTGATCCAGGACTAATATATGGTAATTTGGGATGTAATCTAGGCGCGAATTATACAGAAACGGCGTAAGGTGAAGGCGCGGCGAAGGCGCGGCGCAGGCTTCAAAACGATTCAATACAAAATGTGGGTAGGCGACACGTTGTGAATTATACTCCAGCGGCGTGGCGTAGGCACGTCGTTTTGTCACCTTTTCCATTTGCCTTTCTGTTCCAAGCCTGATCTGCACCTTCGCCGCGCCTTCACCTTACGCCGTTTCTGTATAATTCGCGCCTAAGTTTCGACTACAAAAAGTAAATAAGTTCTTTATATTGTTAGAAACACGATACCTTAACGAGGATCCTCGACAATAATACGATAGGTACTGTTCTTTAACATTTAAGCTACTGGCTTTTATTCTATTTATCTACAACTACTACAAAACAATCCTAGACGATACAAATATCCTTAACCAAAAACACCTAGCGCTCTCGAGAGAATGTCAAGTAGTTCGGCTCGTCCGAACTACCCTCTATCTGTTTCAGACTATCAGTGTTGCCAATCGAGTCAAGACAAAAACTCTAGCAACCTTCCTTAATGATTAATAAGACATTGACAATTAATATAATAGTCGAAGGTACACTACAACTCCCATTCACATATTGTAAATTCTCAATTGTAAGTTTATAAAAAGCAGCTGGTTTGGGGTTTGTTTACAATATCCACGGTGCGCTTCTATAATAAGCTTCATAAAATGCGACGAAACCTCATTCATTTCAATTTATGTTATTTATTTTAATTTCACAGATCAAACTCACCCTGATAAAGATTCTCCAGATGTTTATTAAAATGTAAAGTATTCCAGTCATCTAGTACCAATGTCAATATTACGTGTTTTAATTGTACAAAATTATGAACCGATTTTTATACTTATTTTCATTTTTTTTCAAATTTTACTTCAAGTGGGTGAAAAAGGGTGAACACTAATGTATGAAACTTTTTAACGTTTGGTGCGATTTTCTTGAAACTTGATTTGAATAATTAAAATGGAAAATAAATGGACACGTGTTTCAGGATTTTTTTAAATAACCTTTACTAAGAGGTAAAATGGGGTGTCAAAGTTTGTATGGGAACTTTTTAACGGGTATGATTTCTTAGAAACTTGGTTTGGATACTTAAAATGCAAAATAAATTTTCAGGATTTTTCAAAATAACCCTCATAAAGATAATGAAAAGGGGTGAAAACGAATGAATGAAACTTTTTAACGGTGGTGCGATTTGCTTGAAACTTGTTATGAATAATACTAAAATATAAAATCGATGATTTCTCGCACAAACGTGCGGGCAAAGTCGCGGGGGTTCCAGCTAGTGGTTACATAAAGCTCTCTTTAGTGTAGGTAGTCTTTGTTTAATTTATACTAAAGATCGAAGAGCTATATTGACTGTAGTTTATTAAATGTGTTAGTAGGACTTGTCTGATCACGTGGCCACCGTCTGTGAACTAATCAAAAACGAAGTATGGAGTCAGTGACTCAATTCCTTTGCGTCAATGCCCTTTGACTCGGAGTTGACCTGACTTAGGGCGTTAAACCAAGAGGACACTAACAATAGAGATTTATTTCAGATAATTCGCCGGAGCTACTTCAAGAGCTTTTGAGGAGGCTGACCCTAAACAATATTTATTTACAGAAATAATTACAGATGTACAGAATAATATGTAATATAAAATACATGTGAAACAGTTGAGCTATCTAAGGATCGTTTAAAATGATCTATAAATAGCTCAACTGATCCAGATTACTGCCAGAGGGCAGCGTTCCCAAGACACGGCGGCATTGCCACGTTGAATAGCAATGTTAATACGCTGAGCCAAATAGGAGCTTGCTCTTGGGTCACGCAATGTTTGTACCAGACGCCGTGAAATAATTTTGAAATTGAATTGATACTACTATTGTTAAACTAGGTATATATGAGTCCGTTCAGATGATTTTTTAGAAAAATAAATTTTACTTGATCTATTTTTTACTTTTACCATCCGTTGTATTCCATAATAATCAGCTGAGGATCATCAAAAATGGCTCAGCACCCGCGTCTGACTATAAAATTGGGTTGGTATTTTTCGCTGAAACTGAATCGAGTGAGGATTTCTACATGGAAATATTCCCAGATGAGTGCTTCTTGGAGACTGATGATGGAGACGACTGCGATAGTCTTCAAATTATTGGAGGTTAGTCCCCATGCTTTTACTTCTCGTGCTCGTCTTTCCTGCGGGTCCTGTCGGCAAGGTCGAGAGGGTAGTGGGTACCTGGGAAGGCCTGCGCTATCAAACAGAATCCCAGCCAGAGTGGCGTCAGTGGAGAGGAAACTTCACTCACCTCAGCTTGCTGGAGTGGATCCATGAACAAAAGTTTTCAATTACAAATAACTGCTCTGTAACTTTACTGACGCCACCTGAATCAACAGTTGAACTAAAGCCAATGATGGTGATATTAGTCAGTGTCCAACAATAGACCGCCCAAGGCCTCCGTCTTTGCCTTATGACATTTAAAGAACCGGGACGAACGGTTATACGTGCTCTGCGATGGATGGAAGCGCTCAGATGAAAATTCCAGTCACCCATCCAGGACTTATATATTATATATTCAGGAATTATATATATATATATATATCCTCGTCTCTACGTCTCTAATCAGTGTTATCGTGCAAAACTTCATCATGATAACAGACAGACAGACGCACGTAACTAAACTATTGTGGACTTCGGAACCCAAAAAACAGGAAATATTTGCGGAAACGGAATGAGAGTACCTTAAAGCAATACCTACGCATGTATGAGAAATGTGATGAGAGTGATTTAAACATAAAAAATATGTCAGGATATGGAATCCGTGACGATCTCTGTGGGTGAAGGCCTGCCCGCAGAAAGTTGCGTGTTCGATTCCCGCTGCACGACAAATGTTTGAATGATCTGCAAGTATTTGTCTCGGGTCTGCGTGTTTTTCTGTGTATAATGTATGTATTTATCAAGTAGTATATCAGTCATGCGGTATCTAACCATAACACAAGCTCTGCTTAGGTACTATGGGTCTAGATGATAATGTAAAATGTTCATCATTATTTATTTATATCACAGTGTATGCACCAGGGTTATTATGTAAAAGTAGCAGTAGTTTAGCGACAGCATCGCAACGCGCACCTACACCTACGAAATCAGACGTAAGTCGTAAAAATATCTTATTACGGAATCCAGCCGCTGCCTATGGCTGTCTTGTCGCCCACATGCTAAAATACTGTTTTAGAAAGAAAGAAACTAAATACATTTATTTACTACACACACAAAACAAACAATAGGTACAAAAGAAAGTACACAGGAAAAGGGACTAATAAGGACCAAGAATAGGCTCGAAAGAGAGAAATAAACCAATTATAGCGCACATAAGTACATGAAAATAGACAAGTACCGACAACTAGGCCCAAAATTAGTACTTCCCGCGAACCAAACCGCGTAATTGTGTGATCAAAATGGTTCAATCTCAGAATATATGCTTCTTCCATACACGGTAAGGGAGTATGTAGCAGAAATATTAGCGTACAAAAAGTTAGTTTGACAGCAGTCGCGCTGTTTTTATCGCGAATTTCACACCTACTGCTGGTTTATCGCAAGTTATGTAATACACGAGTTAAACTTTAACTTAGAAGCCGCATACGACTCCTACGCACTCAGAAACACTATTTATATCGAACTGTCAATTTAGCTATCAAAGCGGTCGATTAAAGCCATCTGCTCCACCATCAGAGACCTTCCACCACAAAAAATAAAGCAAAAAGTTCTCTGTCAAAAAAGTTAAGTGAGTTTTTTGGTGCATTCTTATGCCCACGGGTGGTCATCAGTAGCGTTTTATATCAGCCAATGGGATCGTTGTGAATGAGATGAAACAAAGCCGCCTTTGTGAGGGGCGGGGCTTCTATTGTGTGGTACAATGGGAAGACAGTGACTCCTATTGTCCCTATTGTGTGGGCCATTGTGGGCCGATTGTGGGGCACACGGGTGGCAGTAGGCTGACGTCTTGAGGAGGTGTGGTTACTGAAATGTTTTTACATAGAGAGGGATTGGCGAATGTGGAAAATAACGATATATTTTTGGGTAAGAAACAATTCAAAGTTACGGATAAAAATAACAACAATATATAATAAATATCTACCTATTAAGTTACAGTAAGATGGTACTGTTAGGTAAGAATTTTGACACAACACAACAGCCTCAAACTAAGCATAGGTTTTTCTGTTGGAATCTAATGACTGATTGGATACTTATATACTTTTAAATACATACATAAGATACCTTATTTTCTTGTATTATTAACGTAGGCAAACGAATTTGTTTTTAAATCGCTTTTAGTAGTAAACAATATGAGGATTTTCACAGAATAATGCTACAAATCAAAATGCCGGATTGAGCATGATTATGCCACGTTCATTCCTTAAAAAACTTAGTTGTATGACAATTACGTTGGGTTTTTTTAATTAAAAGTTCATAATAACTTAATATTATTCTGTAGCAATATTTTATCGTCATCCATTCGGATTTGGACATCCAATATGAATTAAAAATATGCTTTTTATCAATATTTAGCAGTCTAATTAACATATAGGCTCATTCAAAACTCAAGCTCAGTGGGGCGATTATGGAACTTTGATACTATCAAAACATTGATACTAATAGTTTTCAGTGACTATTGATGAATTGGTATTACGGATAGCTCATCGCTGCGATTTCTATCGGCTTCTATCGCTAGTTACAATGTGAAGTTGTCGTCAAACTATAACTCGACCAATTTACAAAGTATGATTGTGGTAGGAAATGTGCTTAGCGTACTGCTTAGCATTAAAATACATCGTATACGATTGATTGAAATAATGCCTATTGCTAATCGAAGTTGATAGACATTGATGCCGATTGCTAATCGAAACTGATAGACATTGATTGTATCAAGGGTTCCATAATCGCCCTACAGATCGAAAATAAAGCATATATTTTCTGATAGATCTTAATAATATACTACCAAGTGAGCTGACTAGCCTGTCAGCTCACTTGGTAGTTGCTCTGCCTTCTGCGCTGTAGGTTGAGGGTTCGATTCCCTCCCAGGACACACATTGTGTGACGAACATAGATTTTTGTACCTACTGTGTCTGGTTGTTATAAAGTATCTTATGTATGTATTTAAAATTTTAAAATTTAAAATATATAGGTAGGTATACAAGCTATGCTTAGTTTAGAGTTGTGTGCATTGTTTATCAATATTTATTTATTTATTTAATTATTTAATATGCTGTCAATAACCTATACTTATAGTTCACGATCTCAATTTATGGTTTGTTCTGAAATACTAGTTTTGTCCCTTATACTGAGCCGCCATTTATAAGGCTACATAGTTCCTTAATTTTCCTTAGATAACGGGGTATCAAGCGACTGAATTGCTCTTAAATGCATTATTCAAACGTTAGAATTGTTTCTCCATATGTAGAGTCAAGTCAAAAGATGCTTTATTCAATACAATCACAAGGATCACTTTGAAACGTCTTACATACTAGGTGAATTTAGGTGCCAATTCATCCTAACCCAAGCCCGAGAAGAATTGGCAAGAAACTCGACTTGGTCGAGTAAGTGTTTACGTGATCCATCTTATAACTACCTTAACTACGAAATACTTATACAAGAGAGTTTATACATTTCAAGTGTGTCGGTTAAGTGTCTGACGGCAGAGCGACATGAGGCCATGCATTTTTATCAATAATATAGTCATTTATATTATAATAAAATTTCTTGAAGAGACTATCATTTATGTATGCTTTAAATTTCTTTATAGGTAGTTTAGTAGCATTTTCAGGAAGCTTATTATAGAAGCGCACCGTGTTCCGCATAAAGGACTTATTTACTTTTTCTAGTCGAAACCTAGGGATGTATAAATGATGTCTATTCCTAGTGTTGATTCTATGAAGGTCACTATTTTGCTGAATCCCATCTCTATTTTTATGTGTGTATAACAAATTTTCATATATAATATATATTGTGAAGATTGTGAGAATATTAATTTCTTTGAATATTTATCTCAAAGATTCTCGTGGTTTCATTTTATAAATGGCACGTACTGCCCTTTTTTGAATCACAAATATTTTACCAATATCAGCTGCTTTCCCCCAACACTACTTCAGTTACTTCCAGTAACTGAAATAAACTAGTCTAGCTGTAGCTTCATCAGCGAGCCACCGTATCGCACGAACTGCATATGCAGCGGAACTAAGCCTACCAGCAAGTGTTTCAATTTGTGGTCCCCACTGTAGTTTTGCATCAATATTATGACCTAGGAAGATCGTGGAATCTACAAGATTCATTGCCTCTCCATTCATTTCAATGTTAGTCGGGCTATGAATAACATTTGGCAAAATGAATTTGATACATTTAGTTGTTTTTGAATTAAGCAATAGATTATTTACAGTGAACCAGTTAAGAACTAACGATAAGGATTCGTTTACGTTATCGCAAATACTGTTTTTACCTCTATCAACTTTAAAAGTTAAAGACGTATCGTCTGCAAATAAAACTATATCACAAATATTTTTTTACAAAAAAAGGTAAATCGTTAACGTATACTAGGAATAAAAAAGGGCCTAGTATCGAACCCTGAGGTACCCCTATATCAATAGTTGATCCTGAAGACCTCTGACCACCTACTTCTACTCTCTGGACTCTATTAGATAGATAAGACTGTATGAGGTCATTCGCCCGGTTTTTAATGCCATAATACATATTTTAAAGTTTTTTAAACATACGCGATCAGAACACATTATTATAAATATTAACGGGTATTTATCGCGTTTATTTGCCTATTTTTCCCGACGTTTCGACAGTTGTGTCATCCCGTGACCACGACAGAGTGTAAACCTGTCGAAACGTCGGGAAAAATAGGTAAATAAACGCGATAAATACCCGTAAATATTTATAATAATAATATTTTAACTTTGTGATTAGGGTTGAATGACTCACACAGTCTTAGATAGATCGCAGAATACCCCAACTGCATCCTGCGACTTCTCCCAGGCTTCAAATTTATGCTTTAAGAGCGCTATACTTGCATCAGCTGTTGACCGACCTTTAGTAAATCCGTATTGATTACTATGTAGCAGGCCGTTAACGTTAAAGTGATATAATAACTGATTCAGAATTATATTTTTAAAGATTTTACTTAACGCAGGTAATATCGATATCGGTCTATAATTAGCGAGATCACTTTCACTTCCAGACTTAAACATAGGAATGAGTTGACTGTGTTTCATGAGTTCGGGAAAAACTCCCTCGTCGATACAACTATTTAAAAAATATAAGTCATGAATCATTACGTTTTATACCTAATCCTATTGACATAAAAGTTGCCCTAGCACTCTACATTTAGAAAACTAGTAACTACATAACATATGACTATCGCTTATAATATTACGGGAATAAAAGCCAACAATAAAATTGTAAGCACAAAGGTACAGCGACGCCAGACAATGATATCGATCGCGTAGACGCACACCGGCCACGGAACACGTTTCGGGAACAAATAACCGGGACTTGGGGTTTTTAAATAAACACTAGCTCCTACCCGCGGCGTTTATTTGCCTATTTTTCCCGACGTTTCGACAGTTGTGTCATCCCGTGACCACGACAGAGTGTAAACCTGTCGAAACGTCGGGAAAAATAGGTAAATAAACGCGATAAATACCCGTAAATATTTATAATAATAATATTTTAACTTTGTGATTAGGGTTGAATGACTCACACAGTCTTAGATAGATCGCAGAATACCCCAACTGCATCCTGCGACTTCTCCCAGGCTTCAAATTTATGCTTTAAGAGCGCTATACTTGCATCAGCTGTTGACCGACCTTTAGTAAATCCGTATTGATTACTATGTAGCAGGCCGTTAACGTTAAAGTGATATAATAACTGATTCAGAATTATATTTTTAAAGATTTTACTTAACGCAGGTAATATCGATATCGGTCTATAATTAGCGAGATCACTTTCACTTCCAGACTTAAACATAGGAATGAGTTGACTGTGTTTCATGAGTTCGGGAAAAACTCCCTCGTCGATACAACTATTTAAAAAATATAAGTCATGAATCATTACGTTTTATACCTAATCCTATTGACATAAAAGTTGCCCTAGCACTCTACATTTAGAAAACTAGTAACTACATAACATATGACTATCGCTTATAATATTACGGGAATAAAAGCCAACAATAAAATTGTAAGCACAAAGGTACAGCGACGCCAGACAATGATATCGATCGCGTAGACGCACACCGGCCACGGAACACGTTTCGGGAACAAATAACCGGGACTTGGGGTTTTTAAATAAACACTAGCTCCTACCCGCGGCTTTGACCGCATAGTACATAAACTAGCCTGTCTAAAAATTTCAGATTTTCCCAACTGTTCTACTGAGTTTTAGAAGATGTCCATCATTTGCTGGTGGAATGTATCCAGAGCCGATCTCTAAGATCGAATATGTCTGAAAACTATGATCTGAATTTCCTGGATGTAGGCAAATTTCTGTGACTTCTGTGAGGCAGTGGGCCAAGACCCGCCTCAGACGCAGAAGATTGCGGGTTCGATTCCCGCCACATGACTAATATACATACTACTTATATACTAATAGCTATGTTATTTTAAATTAAATATCAATAGTCAATTTTTCTTTTTTAAACATAATACATATATTTACAGAAATAATTACAGAAATGTACAAAATAATATACAATAATATAAAATACACGTGAAACAGTTGAGCTATCTAAGGACCGTTTAAAACGATCTATAGATAGCTTAACTGATCCAGATCATATCAGATCGTTCCCAAGATACTAGCGGCATTACCACGTTGAATGGCAATGCTAATACGCTGAGCCAGCTCTTGCCAGGGTCATGCAACGTATCTACCAGACGCCGAGAAATAATTTTGAAAGAGGTAAACCAACAATAGTTATAATAGTTAATAAGGTAAACAATTATAGAAAATATTACCCCTTAGATGTTCCTATAATTTAAAATTCACTAACGCTTGAACTTGAACATTGCCTAAACACTGCTAAAGATTCGTCCTGTTACTGTTTGACACTATCTTACAAAAAGGGATGACACTATTTTAAACAGAGATTAGCTTTTGACAGAATTATTATAAATACTTACGGGTATTTATCGCGTTTATTTACCGTTGTTTAGAAACGTCGGGAAAAATAAGTAAATAAACGCGATAAATACCCGTAAGTATTTATAATAATGTGTTCTGATCGCGTTGACAGAAGTTGAGACACATTTCTAAGTAAAAACATTTTTTATGAGCCACTTTTTCAATTTTAAAAAATTTAACATCAATAAGACTTTGCATGTTCTTAGGTTTAAATAATACGGATTTCCCAAAATTTTTAATTTTGACTTAATTTGGTCTGTCAGCTTATTTAGTTGCTCTGCCTATAACGCTGTAGGTTGAGGGTTCGATTCTTTCCCAGGATAAACATTTGTGTTATGAACAGAGGTGTTTGTTCTGTGCCTGGGTATTATAAAGTATCAGTACCCGGATGACCGAGTTTTCCTCTGGATAAAACGACGTTTTCTAAAAATTAAACCTAGCTAGATCGATTTGTCGCCCCCGAAATCGCTTGCACACTAAATTTAATGAAAATCGTTGGTGCCGTTTCCGAGATTCAGATTATATAAACAAATAAATAAATAAATAATCCCGGACATTACACACATCATCATCTGGCCCCAAAGTAAGCAGAGCTTGTGTTATGGGTACCACATGACTGATATACTACTTATATACTTTTTTGTAAATACATATCTACATATTATACACGAATAGCTTGTTTAAAGGTATTAGTATGATATATTATTTTTAGAAATAGATAAGGTATTTATAAATATCTAAGTACCTATTCTTTCAGTCATCAGGTCACCATAATAACACAAGCTATTCATAGTTTGGGGCTAGATGATGTTGAGTGTATTGTCCACCAATATTTAAAAAGTAATACTAGGTATGCGTACTCCTGATAACCAGCTTTATAATAATAGGTTCAGTTACAAATATTTCAATGAGTCTCGTCTGCTCCAGGAGTGGGTGTCGTAGGACCCATTGTGTCCCTTTGTACCACGTGACAATGCACCTGCGTACTTTCCTGTCATTCTGTATCGATTTTTATAAGGGGTTGTGTCTGAAGGCTCGATTTCGTGTCCGTATGGCTTGATATGTCGAAAATGTATATGAAACTTTGGTAAGATTTTTATCTACGAGCTCTATGGCGCAGTAGACTAAGGTCCGGCTGAGACCCGGAAGGTTGCGGGCTCGATTCCCGCCGTGAGACATATGTTTGTATGATCTACAAGTATTTGTCTCGGGTTTAGGTGTTACTATGTATAATATGTATGTTTTTACTAAAAAAAGTATTAAAGTAGTAGGTATATCAGTCAGGTATCTAATAACGCAAGCTGTGCTTACTTTGGGGCCAGATGATGACGTGTATAATGTCCGGAATTATTTATTTATCTAATTGCCTAACTGCGAATACAAAATAGAGTTTATAGGATTGTTTATTGCGGTTACAGTCATTGATATTTAAAGTCGAAATCAAAGTCAAAGTCAGAAACATTTTCACTTTGAAACGTCTTAAATACTAGGTGCCAATTCCTCTAAACCGAATTTCGAGTGAAATTTGCTAGAAACTCGTCCTTGTCCTAGCGCTTTCTTGTATGATCTTTCTTATTGCAGCTTATCTTCGAAAATCGAGATAACAGTAGGTTTTACATTGCAAATCTGTCAGTTAACTCTCCGAGGGTAGATCAACATTCAATGTGGCAATAGATAAGATAAGAGTTTATTCAAAAAAAATTTTTACATTGTGTCTGAAATACTTAAGCCTAAAAACATTATAATAATATAAAAGAGTAGCATGTATGTCAATAAGTACAAATCATCACATTTTTCTTAATTTAATGTCATCAACTGTATAGAAGCACCCCTCCAACAAAACCTTTATCAATGCAGACTTAAATGTAGTGGGACTTTCTATGATTTTCATAGCCACAGGAAGTGAGTTGTACAGTGTAACGGCCTGATATCTACAACCATGCCTAACAATATTTAACTTCGGACACAGTGGGGTCGCAAGATCTTTTCTTCTTGTATCTAGTCTTGTAGCTCTTTGTTCTTGTGTTTCATACCTTGACGGATGTCTGATAATGTCCCTAAGAGTTACAAGGATATATAGGCTAGGTAGAGTCAAAATATGGAGTTCCATGAAATGATTTCTACATGATTCCCATGGTGGTATGCGTACCATGGTACGTATTGCACGTTTCTGAATTGTAAAAGCTCTATTCATATTGTAGTCATAGCTGTTACCCCAAAATTTTACACTATATCTCAGTTTTGACTCCACAAGAGCATAATAAGTCGTTTTCAGTTGTTCCATACTTACTTCGTCTGTAAGACTCCTTAATGCGTAACAAGCCGAACTGATTGCGTTCTCTATTGCCTCTAGCTCAGGTTTCCAGTTTAAAAATTGGTCAATATGGACTCCAAATTTAACGAATTAAGCGAATTTAACGCTATCCACAAATACCACTTTAACCCCATTACTGAAAGTTTGAATTATATCTTGCTCACGTGCGGTAGATCTAAATAAAATAGCACTTGTTTTAGCAATGTTAAATTTTAGATTATTAACACAGAACCAATTATTAAAAGCCACAAGTGCGTTGTCAATTTTAACTTTTAGATCTTGGATATTCTTTGCTGGGATTATAGCATTAATTAATGCCACCGGGGTCATGGGGATGCTGCTCTCCAATAGTAATATAAATCAGTTGAGCGATCTATAGATCATCTTATACTGTCCATGGATAGCTCAACGGTTTTACGTGCATTTTAGGTATATTGTATTTTATCTGTATATTTTTGGTAACAAATAAATTATATTGTAATTTATAATCCTGGGGACATAGATTGTTAATCATATTTTATATTTATATCAATACTAGCTGCTGCCCGCGGCTTTGCACGCAAGGTACCTACATAAAAGTAGCATATGTTCTTCTCCAAGGTCTCTATTTAAAAATTCATCGTAATCGGTTCAGCGGTTTAGGCGTGAAAGAGCCAGACAGACAGACAGAGTTACTTTCGCATTTTTAATATAAGTTAGATATAAAAAGGCGACTCCCTGATTAAATGTTTTTGACGCGTATTCACGGCGCTCAAATAGCGATTTTTTATCAGAGAATGAAAAGGACATCTGAAAAAAGTTTAACGAGTAATGTTTTAATTAGCTTAGGTACTTTCCGCTTAGGTATTAATGAAATCTGCAAGTTAAAACGACGTCTTTAACTTGCAGATTACATTAATATTTAAATAAAATAAGAATAGCCTATTATTTTATTTATGTCCTCCAAGTTTCAAGACTAAATATTAAATACTAGCTGGCGCCCGCGCCTTCGTCTGCGCAGGATTAGTACTTTGAGTTGATCATTTGCTTCTTCAAGGTCCTATCTATCTTTATACTAAGATTCATCAAAATTATGGTAAGAAATCGTTATATTGTGGACAATTCACATTATATCTTTATAAATTATAGCCTATGTGTTATTGTGATGTATAAGCTATATTGTTGTAAAGTTTCATTAAAATCCATTCAGTAGTTTTTGCGTGAAAGTAAACAAACATACATTATAGTAAGGAAATAAGGATTTAAGACATTATTAAATAAAATAAGAATAACCTATTTAAATAAATTAACAATCAGAGATTATTTTATTTATGTCCTTTAAGTTACAGGACTAAAAATTAAATATTCGTTTCGTTGTATAAGGCTTTACAAATTGGGCACCATCAGTATTTAACCGCAGATTAAAGGGTTCAGTACACATCAAGCAAGCTTTCTCAAATTGGCAAAATTGGCAAGTCGTTACTAGCTAAAGGGGCAAACACATTCGGCTGAGTGTTTCGTAGGACGCGACAAATTGGCACTCAAGACGGTCTTGCAGCCCTAACCGACTCCAAGTTGTGGCTAATGATTGTGGCCTGAAGTGTACTACCTTGGAGCCTAATATCGGATATTCTGTAGAATTACAGATCTATTTATCAATAAAAGTCAGTGATAGCCTACCTACCTGTGAAATAGAAAAAATATTGTGTGAAAATGTAATTCCAATGTCTTGGGTTTTTATGTATAATATATAGGTATTTACAAAAAAAGGTATAGTACCTAGTAGTAGGTATATCAGTCACGTGGCTAAAAATAATTAATAATAATGCTGGACATTTTACGCGCAGCATCATCTAGCCCCAAAGAGTTTTATATTTAAATATGTTTTTGTAAATACATACATAGGTATTATAAATAGAAGAACATCCAGACCTGAAGTATTTGCAGATCATACAAACATTTGTCTCGTGGCGGGAATCGAACGAAGATGATACTGAGAGAAATGTATGGCATTTAAAAAAAAGTGCAACTTGCGAAAAATTTGTAAGAATTAGTAATTTTTAAAATTACTTAGTGTTAGGTAAGTAAAATCTGTCGATTTTAGATTTGATAGTTAAGACACATTTGGACGTTGACTGCCATCTATCGAAAGAATATAACATTGAATGCACGACTAATAGAAATGTAGATGTGTTGTGGTTCCAAAGTGTTCCGCCAGGAAGCACTAATAATACCAGTTAGCGCCATCTAGTGGCAGTGTTACATACTAATTGCATTGGCATTTGACTCAACTCAAGATTTCAGTTTAAGGAGCGTTACGGTTTGTAATAAAACTATTCATAATTTCAAGAGATGGCACTCTGTAGTCATTATTCCTTAAATTAATTAGCCCGAATATCCACTAGTATATATTATTATGAACTTATTAGGTATTATATTTATTATTCATATTAGGTAAATAAATTCCTATGAAGGTAGAATTTTTATTGGTAAGTACTTATTTAATTCGAAAAACCTACATTGTTTGGAGGTATTTTGTGTTACTTATAACTACATACTTACTTTAAAAAAATAACAAACATAAATAAATCTATATATATAACAAAGTCGTGTTAGTTAATCATTTTTAACTCGGCTGGTCCGATTTTAATGATTTTTGATTTGTTGATTTTCTCGCCGCCCCAGATAGCGGAATAATGAGTGCATTACGCAAGCAAACTGTTGACGAATTTCAGGGTCAGCAAAACATCATCGTACAAAGTATAAGCCTTCTAATCCATTTATTAGTTTTAATCTATGTCCATTATTTCCAAAAAATCTTGCTGGAGTAACGTTGAAAACATTCCCCAAGCAATATATGTGTTTTGTCTTTAACTTTTATTCCTGTGGACGCACAATTATAAAAATTCATGCACAATTACACGAAATAATGCTCTAATTATCTGCCATACTCAAAACCCTGAAATTCTTCAACATTTTGCTAGCTTAGTGCACTCCAGAATAGTTATAAAAACATAAAAAAGTGCAAAACAAGCGCGTACGAAGTCACAGTTTTAAAAAAAAATCCCGCCAGGTTCCCGATGGGGTAGGCAAAGACTTTCTACTTTCTACCATTCTGACATCATTATTATGCTTCATTTACTTCATTTACACAGCACATTCCATAGACAAGCGCACATTGGTTAGGTTAGGTTAGGTGTACTCTTGACCTGGCCTTTTACACATTCTTAAATAATTATTGAATTTATTGAACTAAGAACCAAATCAGCAATGTTGCTAAAGGAGTTTTTACCCTTTTATTATTTTTACCCAGGCAGGCACTTGCTAAAACGATTTGTCAGGAAAAAATACAGAAAAGTTCTAAAAGAAATATTTCGACCGTGACAGGACTCGAACCTGCAATCTTCGGATCCGAAGTCCGACGCCTTATCCATTAGGCCACACGGTCCTTATTAAATACTTTGAAATTTAAGCATACAACCAGAATTTTATTGATTAGTTTGATATAATCACAGTTTAATAAACAGTTACTATGCTACAAATCGAGTCGTAGCCCTTAAATTGTTGCGTAGCGTGGAATATTGCGTAGTTATAAATTTTAATCATAATTAATTATTATGAGGCCTAGTAGCTTATTTTAATAGTAATTAATAGCGAGTCGTTCTGGATGTTGTCCTATCATCCGAAGGCCCAAATGGGATTTCATTACGCTAGTAAGATTATTTACGATAGGTATTTAAAATTTACGGCAAGTAAGTATAGATTAATTCATATTACCTTTACGGTGACTATGATCATTCATTAGGGACCCTGCATAAGGTTTTTAGTCTTTTTATATTTTCACGCCATCTAGTAAAAATACTTCGTACTAACTATATGGCTTGCCCTACAAAAATGGTTCAAAAAGACAGCGATTCTAAATCTTGTTCAATTAGTACAAGTATTTGTTCATAGATGGAGCTAAACTTTATTGTGTTTTATCTATTTACATATTTCGGAGTGTTTGTGCGTGATTTTTCGTAAGTTTTGACTATATACGGATAACGAAGACGTGATTAATGTGTTAGATATTAACTTTTAAAGCTTTTTTTTGCAAACAAACTTAAGTTATGTCTACAAGATAAGTAGGTAAATAGGTATAACTAGCGACCCGCCCCGGCTTCGCACGGGTGCAATGCTTGTACTAATTATACTACAGAATGGTTATCCCTAAGAGATAGACATATACCTACCATCGCGGATTTTTTTGTAGGCCTTTTTAAGGTGTACAATACTGTAGTACATTATTTTGATCTATCTCATAGGGTTCAGCCAGCATTTGCAATGTAAGCGCAAAAAAATGTGTTAATTTACGATACCACATTAGAAACCTCTAAAATTATCAGTGTTTCTTTACTATATTATGCATGTATTATACATATAAACCTTCCTCTTGAATTACTCTATCTACTAAAAAAAACCGCATCAAAATCCGTTGCGTAGTTTTAAAGCTCTAAGCATACAACGGGACAGACAGACAGCGGGAGGCGACTTTGTTTTATACTATGTAATGATGATGATGATATACACACGCACACGACGCCGACCGACGGCGCCTGTTTAGAGCACCGGGGATTTGAACTCGGCGGGCCGGATATAAGTTGGCCGGTCAAAGGGCACATCTCTCATATCCGGGCTTTATATCGGCAGGAAAGCGCACAGACTTACATAAAGACTGGATCTTATTTGTAAAACGGGTAGGTACCTACCTACTTATTCTAGATACCTACCTAGGTATTAGCCAATTGCTAGCGTACCTACACGAATTTTTTTTGTTTCTTTTTTTGTAAGTACCATCCGCTAGAAATAAATAATAAATATAAAGAAATAATCCCGGACATTTCACACAGCATCATCTGGCCCCAATGTAAGCAGAGCTTGTGTTATGGGTACCACATGACTGATATACTACTTATATACTTTTTATTTACATACATATTATACATAGAAACACCCAGACCCGAAACAAATACTTGCAGATCATACAAACATTTGTCAAATGAATGGATACATCTATTCATTTCCACTGAAACCGGAAATGTCTACTGAACCGTCGTCACAAATACTCAATTTTCTCGCATATCATAATCGGAATAAAATAAAATCTCTCGATAAATAAACATACAAATCCCCTCAATAGTTATTTGGAGTATAAAGCTGCAGATATTTTGCGTTTACGGATATATCTCGTTTACGGTTTCTGTGATCGCAGCCTTATTTCGGAAAATCCTATTTTGGAAAAAAAGAACTACGTCTTAAATTCGAAAAAGAAAACCGACTTTATTGAATGATATTTGAGCCCATTAAAATACAACCTCATTGATAACCTAATCCTTTTTTTTTAAATCGGTTAAAAAAGTTTTCATTACGCTTTTTAGTACTTTACCATATTTCGCAAATCGTAAACAGCACAGGAAAGCATCGAAATTTCTTACTCTTTTAAGGTAAAAGTAAAACTGTTTTGTTTTGCTAAACATATGTTTTTATTTTATTTCTTTCTTTCTTACACTACAGCGTAAGTAGAATGAGTTCCACTTGACGCTATCTAGATCCAAAGTTTCCTCTTTTATTGACCAATCCGTCAATGTTTCTTTTAAAAACATTAGTTATTAGGTAATTTTCCATATATTTGAAAGTAAATCGTGTAGACGCACGGAATAGGCGCGAGCGATGATCCGGACGCGGCCCGTCAAAGGCCCTTCATATCCGGCTCGACCGCTCGCTCGTGTAGTAGCTGCCTTGAAAATTCACACGTTATTGACTTCGTGTGCCTCCACTTGAAAATGTTGGTTATGTTGGTTTATTCACCATAGGCTATGTACTTTTTTGTTAAAGTCAAAAAATAATCTATTTATTTGGAAAATCAAACAGAACGATGACACTTATAAACTAAATCACTAAAATAAAAAAATATTTAGTAAAGTTTCCACTAATAAGAAGCTTACAAAATGCGAAGATAAAGAGGACATAATGAAAAAGAAATAGGTTTTTGAAAAAAAACCGATTTAAACATTAAAAAGATTGTTGTTCGCTGATGGCGTGTTTAAATTTGAATAGAGAGAGGTCAAAATCTAACATAGAAATCAAAACATTATTAATAAAGTTTACGGAACGATTAATAAATGTGTTTGAGGCGTAATTTATACGAATTATACTAGGTTGGATAGGTTTGTTTTTTTTTCTAAAATGAGTCTGGGACACGATAGCTTAATTTACGTAAAAAATTAGGGCTGTCAATGTGGCCATTAATAATGTTATACAAAAACACTTGATCACGTTTATTTAACACATAAGGATCACATATTAAAGTTATTTTCCTATTGAGTAAAAAAATACTACATTTTAATGTATGTAAGCTACATAATGAATGGATCTCATTTATTTATCTCTAATGTATAAATGTGACCTTTCCTAGTGTACAAAATGTTTCAATAATAATAATATATTTGAATTTAATTTATTTTAAATTTCAATGTCAATTCCTCCTAACGAGAAGAATTGACAAGAAAATCGTCACATGATGCATTCTTATGAACAATATACGTGTAGTCATTTTATTTTAATAGACTACTCTTTATATAAGCTTTGAATTTCCTAATAGGTAGTTTAGTTATATTTTCAGGAAGATAATTATATAAGCGCATCATGTTTCCTATAAAGGGTTTCCCATCTATTTTATCTAGTCGAAACATAGGAATGTATAACCTGCTTTTGTTCCTAATATTGATTATAATAATCATTTCCCGAATCCTATCTCTATTTTCTAGAGTTTATGAAACAATTTTGAATATTATGAAACTGTGAAGCAACTGTGAATATGAATTTCTTTACTTTTAGATTAATGTATTGTTAAGAAGTTACTAATAAATATGTATTTTGAATAGAATTGTTTTATGTATAATTAATATGATTGTTAAAACAAAGTCAAAAACTATAAGATACATTACATATAATTGTCTTCTAGCCTGAAGGCCTGCTTGAGACGCAAGAAGATTGCAGGTACGATTTCCGCCGCGGAATAAATGTTTGTATTACCTGAAAGTATTTGTCTCAGGGCTGGGTATTTTTTTGTTTATAATTATGCATGTATTTGTAAATAAAAGTATATAAGTAGTATATCAGTCATGTGGTACCCATAACACAAGCTCTGCTCGATTTAGGGCCAGATGACACTGTGTTAAATGACCGGAACAATTTATATATATATGTACCTATTTAATATTATTGCCATGCTATTCAAACTTACTCATTATACTTATATATATACTTACTTATTGGGTAAGATTAGATTACGCCTTAGAAATACTACTGACAAAGCAAAATATATTGTGATAGACGCCTAAAAAAATAAATGGCAAAGCCTACTGTAACTATGAGGTTAGGGACAGTCCGGGACACAATATTGAACCTCCTAAATTTGAATCATTGAACAGCATCGAAATCCTGGTCAAAAGGATAAGGCGCAGGACAGCTCATTTTATAGCGGTATCACATACTTAATACCGGTACAGAAAGGGTAAAGCGGTATTTTATACATTTTTATATCCGTTGCTCGACGAAAACTCCTAAATATGGCCTCCGTTTGTTTACAAATGGTGCAAAATTTCTTTATGCGGACCTTTTTGTGAGAATAGGTAGTTATGGAGAATATTTTTTGAGGTTTACGGCGTTTCTAATGTCGGCCTTAGTTTTATGTTTTGTTCAAATAGTGGACAATAAAATAGAAAAATAATGCTTCGCAACTACGGCAAGTGCAATTGACCGCTGCGCGAAGGCTTGCAGGACTAAGTCCTGTGCACTTCGACATGGTTCAAATTGCACTGGAGGACTCTGAAGTGATCCATTAAGAGACCTTCATGGCCTCCTGGGGCGGCGGGCTTGGCTCGACTGAGCGGCCCCCTTTATTGGGGCCGCCCTGTCTTCCGGTGCTGGGCCTGAGCGGGGAGGAGGAGGAGGTTGAAACGTCTTCTTCCTCCCCTTAGGAGGGGTACAACAAGCTCAATTCTCAATTTCAATCTGTCGACCTTTAAAATTGTATGCATAACGGATAAACGGTTCGATAGTTATCATCGAACATACTAAGCCAAGTCGTCCAAGTTGCCACTGAGATCTCCGCTTGCTTCGCTCGCTTGATCCATTATAAGTTCAAAACTATATGTTTGTTTGTAACGTTTTCACAGCTAAACGGCTGAACCGATCTTTATGAAATTTGGTATTGAGATAGATTTGAGTCTTGGGGAATGACATAAATTTTTAATTAGGTACCACGCGCGTGAGGCGCGTACAGTAACTAATATTTTTATTATATTTTATTACCTTGAGATCTAGTGCTTCATATCTCGCTACACAAGAGGTAGTCATAAACCAGGCAATGTTGTACTGAGCATAAAGTCATAATCGTTGTCGTTTGCTCAGATGACGTCATAGCGGCATAGCAGTACTTTAGCCGCTAGGGGGCGTTTCGGTAGCTTTAAGAAATTACGTGTGTAGAGTGCAGTTATTTTGTTCTAAGTTCTACTGTGGACACGGAGGAACGATGTTCTAGTCTGTATTACAAATATTAAGACAGAGATTCGTGGTAAGTAGCTCTGCCTTCTGCTCTGTAGGTGTATTGTCGTTTCCATTCCCAGGACAAATATTAGAGAGTATAGATTCATTAGACGAACTCTGTGGCGCAGTGGGCTAAGACCCGTCTGAGACGCAGAAGGTTGCGGGTTCGATTCCCGTCGCGGGACAAAATGTTTGTACGATCTGCAAGTATTTGTCTCGGATCTGGGTGTTTCTATGTATAATATGTATGTATTTACATAAAAAAAGTAAATAAGTAGTATATCAGTCATGTGGTACCCATAACACAAGCTCTGCTTACTTTGGGGCCAGATGATGCTGTGTGAAATGTCCGGCATTATTTATTAATTTATTTATTTTTTATCCATGAAAAAAAAGTTGTAATCATAACAAAGATAAAATCATTGTTTCCATAGGAACACTCGTTAAAGCTAGTAAATCTAACTAATATCATAAATGCGAAAGTAACCCTGTCTGTCTGTCGGTTTTGATGAATATTGGTATAGAGATATATGGGACTTTGGAGAAGGACATAAGCTACTTTTTATGTAGGTATCACGCGTGCGAAGCTGCAAGAAGCAGCTAGTCTTTTATATGGCAATATATACGTTTCTGAATTTAGGTCCCAAGCGATGTGCTAGATTTGTCGATTGGCAAATTTAAAAACGTAATTAAACAAAATCTGTTTTTTAAAGCTCGTAATAAAATATCAGATTATTCAGATGACAAATAGCTTGGGACGAATCTGTTCCAACTCGGCTCGGCATTCGTAATAAAATCAGCAACATGCCGGCCAACTCACACTGCATTATCTAGCCTCGAAGTAAGCAGAGCTTGTGTTATCGGTACCACTTGATTGATATACTTCTTATATAAAGAAAAACACCCAAAGCCGAGACCAATACTTGCAGATCATACAAACATTTGACTCCCAGCGGGAACCGTATCCGCAACCTTCTTTGTCCTAGGCGGGTGGTCCGATGCGTCGACATTATTTTGAATATTTAGTCTTTCGCAATGTACATAAAAACATTTTTTCAGAGATTAGGTTACCATTCCAGCAAAGTCACGAGTTTCACTCTGCTCTCTTCCACATTCTGAAAAACTTTGTATTACCAAAATTACTTCAAAAGGCCGTACGCAAAAAGTTGCAGTTTATTTTAAAAGTTCAAACAAGCCCAACTCACGTGTGCCTTTTAATGCCATGCAAAATTATGCCATTGGGTCATGAGGTTTACACCACACTTTTCTTATGAATAAAATTATACCGTTATTATTAGATTCGTGCTGTATTTTTTATGATATCCATTCAATATTAAGAAGTTCGAAGGTGTCTCTGTTTGTTCGTTACCTTGTCAAGGCTAAACGGCTGAGCGAATCTTAATAATATTTAGTGGGAAGATAGATTGTATTTTAAGGACGAACCACGGCTACTTTTTATGCAGGTACCATGTATGCAAAGAGGCGAGCAGTCGCTAGTAATATAAGAAGTTAAAAGGTATACCTGTATATATACCTATATGCCTGTTTGTTACCTTTCTCCGGCTAAACGGCTAAGCGGTTCTTGATGAAATTTGGCAAGGAGATACATTGTATCTTGAGGAAGGACATGGGTTACTTTTTGTGTAAATACCACGTATGTGAAGCCGTGGGCAGCAGATAGTAACATTCAAATTTTGGAAGTATCTCTGCCTGTACAGTTAGTTCGTTACTTTTTCACGGCTAAACGGCTGAACTGTCCTAGAAGCTATCTTAGGAAAGCTCAAAGGTATATGGAGATACCACATGTGCAAAGCCGAAGGCAGACGCTAGTAATATCAGAAATATAAAAGTGTACTTACCTGTTTGTACGTCTGTCTGTTTGTTACCTTGTCATGGCTAACCGGCTGAACGGATCTTAATGAAGAGATAGATTGTATTTTGAGGACGGACATATTCTACTTTTTTATGCTGGGACCTCGTGTGTAAAGCCGCGGGCAGCAGGTAGTAGAAAATCGAAAATGTCTTTGTCTGTATGTCTGATTGTGATGAATTTTGGTCAAGAGATCGTTTTTATTTCGGAGTATGCCATAATCTACTTTTTATGTAAGTATAATGTGTACGAAGCCACGGGCAGCAGTTAGTAAACCTACTATAAACCTTAATAAGCTATGGTAGAGCCATGTCTAAAAAAAACCCAGGGTTATTAAGGGTTACTTGCTATAAACTTTTTAATGAAGGCTCATGTAAAAGAAAATCATGATTTACTGACCGAGGTTATGGTTTAGAAAGTATAATTGGCTGCCGCTTAATTTTTTTGTCAAAAATGTACTAAATAATTACGTAAAAATTAAAAAGACAACCGACTTCATGTATAAAAAAGCAAAATATCAAAATTTCGTTTCATCCAAGTGGATGACATAGTTTTTTCAGTTTTTTTATTTAACAACCTAACTACAGAACCAATTTTTATGAAATTTATATTAGACCAATCGGGAAGTATAACCTTTCACATTAAAGCAGTTTTTTTCAAATTGGTAAACGAAAACATCATCGATGTATACAATTTTTAGATTTTCGTTAATTTTTCAGCTCGACCGATTTTGATAAAATTTAAATGGGATCACCTGTGTGACCACTCTTTTAAATAAAAAAATAATTTTCCAAATCGGTTCAGGCGTTTTCGAGTAATCGGTGAACATACATAAAAGATTCTGACGAATTGAGGAACTCGTCCTTTTTGATGAAGTCGGTTAAAAAGATAAAATTGGACAAACGTGGGTCACCTACGCACATTGAAAGCTTTCTATAGTAAGGCTAGGAATGAGTAATGGAATAAAAGTTACGAAAAAAATGATTTGCTTCTACATTTATAATGCGATTCAAGGATTGGAATGCTTAGCCGTGGTCTGTCTTTCCTGAAAACTACAATCTGGGTATCTTCATGTCTCGAGTAAATAGGTGTCTTCTAGACCTGCATGCCCCATCGTCGGCTACATCGTCTCTTACATCAGGCGAAATCATGGTCAAACGTAGGCTATCATTAATAAAAAAAAAAGTTTTCAAAATTTTTATTTCATAACTATGGTTATGGTGCAAAATTTCATCACGATTAAAGTAATAGTATGAGAAAAAGAGCTTTGATTAGAGGCAGACAGACAGACAGACAGACAGGCAGCCGAATAAAGCTGTGGAGTTCTGAACCCTAACAATGCAAATCTCGGTGACAGCAGATAGACTAGATAATAACAACAATCCTCTCCTTATTATGCAAGGCCGAATATAAGTTTTATTTTTTACATCTCACGAGCTCGGTCCTAATCCGTTACCAACAGTAACTGGTGCTAACACTCCTCACCTCAGCAGCTTGCTAAGCACCTAAGCTCAGAGTTGGGGAAACTAATAAGCTCTCGCCAAGACGCTAGATTTACAGCAACTACGTTGGCTGCTCGTTGTATACAAATTAAAGGCAGTTTCTCTTGTTTAACATATAGTGGTAATGATAGTAGTCTGAGAACGAATCCTTTTATATGACTGGTCCTTTCTTCATCATAGATCCCATGGCCCCATGATCAATATAGTTGTTATATAACCTTCTGTTAATACATATTAGCCACAAAAGAACGTTATAAACATCCAAATAAACATTTTGGAACAAAGTTCCTTATCGCACGGTACGGACTTGGCGGATGCGGGCTGGGCGAAAAAAAGTGTAAGATTTATCCGACACGAACTTCCGTCACGACCTTTTCTTTAGTGTAGACGGTTATCAATAGGGTGACACGAATTAATTAATGAGATAGATAACGAATGAAATAGATGAATTGAATGATCTACAATGAATGTTTATTTTCACATCACATCATTTGTATTGGTTAATCAATAATACGTTTATAAATAATAATATACTACGATAGGACCTTCGTTCCAACCGAGTGTTCCACGGCACTCAAGCATTTTTTTTATCGGGGTTAAGACTCATTTGTTTTCTTGTGGATGGTCAATCATGGTGTCATGTAGACATCATCAGAATAGTAATTTTGTCTCGAATGGGTACAGACTATGTTAAATTCAAGTTTTTTAGAAGTCGATAATCGTTTGCATACTCAATCACCAGCAACTAATCGTCTAAAAGCTACCTCCAACCATAAACAAACCTGACCCGCCGATAAATTCGACGCCCAACAGCCTTACGGTAGTTAATTTTTAATTCGGCCGTCTTCGCAGGTCCGCTCGCGTCGGTGGTCGATGCGAGACTGATGGCCTTCGGCCGCGCTACCGACCGCGAAGCTTAGTTATTGCGACTACCCTCATTTGTTGAGTTCACGTTTTAAATTAGTGGCTCGGATATGTGTTAAATTGTTAATTTTATTATATAGCACGGGCAGTCGAATGATTTTAAACTAGGTTTTCTGTAAGATTGAATAAATTTTCTCCTTCCAATTGAAGTAGACACAATCAAACAAGTATCCACACGAATAAATGCAGACGTTTTTAATATCCCAAATTGTTAGATATCTGAGGAGATATTTTTCAGTAAGGTTATCTTAATATTTGTTGAAACCTATTTGTTACTAGGTACTATAGTAGCACATTACCATTCCTAAGCCAATCCACAATGCAAATAGAAAAAAAATATTTTCATCCCTCGTCGCCTCCGAGCGCAAGGTGCGTAAGTAAAATGCCATGATTTCTCAAAGGGATGTTCGCCCCGAGTAACGCACGACTTAACTTTTTGACCGGGATACCTTTCGAGACGTGATGAGAATTGGTGCCAATTGAGCCCAAGTTACTGACTCTAGAACAATGTTTTTGGATTTAATATTTATTAAAATTTCGTAAACTACAATATTTTGTTTGTTTGAAAATGCGATTATTTGCAAGTATGTAAAGATTTTATTACATTTATTGAATACCTTAAAACGAGCAATTCTTTTATATATGTATATTATGTCATCTGAATCTCAGTAACGGCTCCAACGATTTTCATGAAATGTGGTATGCAGGGGTTTTGGAGGCGATAAATCGATCTAGCAAGGTTCCATTTTTAGAAAACGTCGTTTTATCCGTATCATCCATGTCATACTTATAGATAAACTAAATCAAAATCGGTTCTTCATGCGTTTGGGCGTTAAAATGCCATAGACGGATACACAAATATACCATCACAGATACACACTTATAGCCCACAATGAGGTGTATTGTGGGTTAAAAATAATTTAAAATTACTGAAAATCTCTGTTTTTGAAAAGCGAGAATCCATCCACGAATGAATTCACCACGAATCGAATCCACGTCCAGAAGTCCAGAAGAATTTAGTTTTTTTGATTGAAAGGTATGTATGATATGATAGAGAGTATTTTTAGATATGATTTATGAAAATCTATTTAGCCATTTGAAAATCTTCAGTTCTTTTCTAGTTGATGAAGGGATGTGAGCAGCTTTCACAGGTCCGATCGTATTGAATTGTTGTATCCTGTTACTTGAATGAACACGATAACCTGCACCTGGAATCTGATGGATGCAAATTCTTTACCAACATATGCCTTTGTTTGTTAGCTCATTGGAATGGCCTCAATTAATAAGTTTTAGTAAGATTTTTTGATGAGTTACATGTTTCTTTTCGCTTTCCTGCAATCTGTGGAAGTGATACGGGATGGAAGTGTGTAATAATGAAGCCAGGGAAGCGCTAACTGGTTAAGTCAATTGGCGCGCGCGGTATTTGGTTTTGCCAATGAACTTGTGCGGTGGCCGTCAGATGGTACCAGCCCATTTTCTGAGAGGTTGGTACTATCAAGAACGATGAGCTGTGCGCTTGATTCGCTTGTTGTGTATAAAGTGTGCTGTTATATAAACTAATTCAGGATATAATGTTGATGTTGCTTATTACCAAGATGAGATGTGAGATGTTACACACCATGTGCGACTACTGCAAGACTGATTAGGCTCGCTTGTTTTTTTTGTTTTGACACAAAATAACCAGCGAGTCTAAGTTTTAATTGTACTTGAAATTTTAATTATATTTGACGTTTCTCTCGAGGTAGAAGGCCGTGGTCTCGCTCCAGTCTCTCGCCGTATTGACAGCTTCGGCTTCTCTGCTACCGTTGACCAATGCCGGGAACAAATCAAGCCAAAAGTAAAGCTCAACAACCAGCGTATGTAGAGTTTCTCACTGTAAGGTTAATGTAGTGTATTGGGGCTGGATTATTGTATAAAACATCCACCAATTATAATTATTATTATAGTTATTGCATCTGTAATTATGTTCCAGATGGGTTTTCTCGGGCTTAAGATACGAGAAATTGGCACCTAAATTCACCTAGTATGTAAGACGTATTAAAGTGTATTGAATAAAAATATTTGGGTTATTAGCGATGTTACCATATTAGCTGAAAATCATTATGGTGAAGCAGTTTCTCCTAACTTACACCGCTCAATAACCACGGAATCCGGTGTGTTTTTTCGCTTCGATGATTTCCAGCCAGATCTCTTGTTGATCTGAGAAAGCCGAATTTTTGCCCAATACGTGCGCAAGTTTCCTAATATTAGGGGTTATGTCTAGTTTTCTAAGAGGTGATGGCCGTCAATATGGACTGTCATCGGAACATTGTATACCTACAAGCCTAATTGAGAATCTCTTTCATTTTGATTTTAGTAGGAAAGTACAACAAAACATTGATTTTACAACGATACTAAACTCAATGTAATCGTCCTACTACATACTACACGGTAGTAAAAAAAATTCCGTAATAAATAAATAAATAATGCCGGTCATTACACACAGCATTATCTGGCCCTAAAGTAAGCAGAGCTTGTATTATGTGTACCACATGACTGACATACTAATAATGTTTTTTTGGTAGTATACATAGAAACACCCAGACCTGAGTCAAATGCATGAAGATCATACACACATTTCTCCGGCAGCGGAAATCAAACCCGGGTTCGATTGCTGCTTCGGGACAAATGTTTTTATGATCTGTATGTATTAATAATGTCAATGTTGAAATGCCATCAGACAGTTAACTGGCAGTTTTGCAATGTATAAAATCTCTTGTATTAGTTTTTCGTAATTAAGGTAGTTATAAGATGGATCATGCAAAAAAGAGCTAGGACCAGGACGAGTTTCACGACAGTTTTTCTCGGGCTTGTGTTAGTAGAAATTGGCACCTAAACTCACCTAGTATGTAAGAAATTTCAAAGTGATCCTTGTCATTGTATTGAATAAAATAGTTTTTGGCTTTGACTTAAACAAAATTCAAATTCTATCGAGAGCTAACCATAGATTTTAGGTTATTTATATTCAGAACTGTCAGAGCTTTAAATTGAGCTTGCTTTTATCAACCGACTTTATCAAAAAGGAGGAGGTTCTCAATTCGTCGGTTTTTATTTTATTTTTTTTTAGGTATGTTCACCGATTACTCAAAAACGGCTGAACCGATTTGGAAAATTATTTTTTGTTTGAAAGGGTATACTTTACAGGTGGTCCCATATAAATTTTATCAAAATCGGTCGAGCTGAAAAATAAACGAAAATCTAAAAATTGTATACATCGATGATGTTTTCATGTACATACCTCACTGTCTCATTGGAGCGTTGCGTTTATTTGGCCTACCCATATTATATATATACAAAATACATCAACTTTCCACTAAAAATGTATTAGAGGCTCAAATTTCATTCAATGAAGTCGGTTTCTTTTTAGTTTTTAAAACGTAATTATGAGTGAATCTAAAATATCCTACGGCTGTCATATGTCGGTCACAGCATCGTGGAAAAGGCAGATCTACTAGTTCGTAGGGCTGATATTCATTGCTGAAAGTGGATTCGTATTATCCGTGTCAGTATTTATTTAGGGCTTGTTATGGTATAGCAGTCAGCGTTTCAGAAATTGAGAGTAATTTTTCGCATCGGTAAAAATATATTTTTTCACCACATCGTCAGCTTGCCTATCACGGCAACACACTTGGGCGTGTGTGTGTGTTAGTTTGTTACTTCTTTACGCTCAAACGGATTTATGAGACTTAGTATAAATATTAAATAAATATTGCTACACAATCCGCACAACACAATCTTGCCCCAAACTGAGCATAGCTTATATGGAAACTAGATACTAAACATTAAATAGATGGACAAATATTTAGTACTATTCCGCCAATCTAATTAATACTAAATATTTGTTCATCTATCCCTTCATAACTCAATGACGTAAAAATAAAAAAAGAGTAGAGTTATCGGTAGTGTTTATTGAACAAAAAAACACGTATTTTTTATTTCTTTGAAAAAACGATTTGGGGCCTATTAAATTACTAAATAAGGGAGTGTGACAGATAAGTTACATTGTATCATAGCGTTCATCTAAGATGTATGGAACTCCTTGAAGCAGTTGTTTTGCTTGTAGAATAAAGCCATGCCACATTTTTCACATCTTTGTGATACGCCAGCACAGTTAGGATATTTACATCTGATCCTCTTTTCTGCCCATATAGGCCAATGCCTAACTTGGTCGTGCCGCACTGCTATTTGAGGGACACACTGAGCTGGTCCTTTATGTTTTTTGTCTTGAAGTTCTGGTTCAATGCTTCGCCGTTTTTGGTTAGCTTTGATCCCCATCTTGCACAACACCGTTGCAATCTCCTGACGAAAGACAGCTCTCGCTAGCTGTGGGTCTTGTAGGTTCTTGATCTTGCGTACCCTTTTGTATAAAAGCCAGGCATTATACAGATCGCAAGATCTAAAAAATGGTATAACATACGCACTAGTCATCTCTTGCTTCGCAGTTTTATTTTGTAACAGATTACGAGACCCATACTATCGATCACATCGACACCACCTATATGGCGGTTATACTCGCCCACGATGTGAGGTCGGTCGACGTTCACATATCTCTTATTTGGTTTGTCATATCTAAAGACCTGTGCTTTCGGCAGCTCTCCCACAAAACATAAGTCTAGTGTAACAAGACAAGATATGTTCCTATGCAACCATGCCAATGCTTCGTAACCCTTGGGAGATGGACCAACGACGTGATGCCCAATGAACTGCTGAATATCTGTCTCGGTAACTCGAAAAGTCTTACAGGGACTATGTAAAGATTTGTTTGGGTGGCAATATTCTCAATAAATTCTTTAGGAATAAGTTTCAAAAAGAATTGAATCGGAGTTTTGAGATCTAAAACCTCAGGCGGCAATGTTTCATCACCTGTAAAACGAAGCTGTTGCTCATTCAGCTCTAGACTTTTCTTCCTCCAGCGCACATTTAATTTCTTTTTGAATTGACGACGTACTGAAGGTCCTGGCTGTGGAAAAGCTGAAGCGGTAGGTAGGGGTTCACAAGGACTACCATCTTCTCCAGTTCTTCACTAATTTTGTCGTTATGGACGTCCTCAATTTCATCAGCCATTTTGTTATCAAATGGTAGGTGCAATTCCGGAATATATTCTGGGTCCGCCACGCAGTCATCATCATCCTCAAACCTATCCTCGCAAACCTCGTAAACATGGAGATATTGCGCTATTTCACCTTAGAAGAAACCAATCATAGGACAATGTACTACACTATACGACCATTATCACGCAATGTAACAGAAATAGTACAAACAGTAATTCGCTAATGATATCACTAATTACTAAAATGAATGCGTTACCAACAATAAAATAGTAAAAATCATAAACATACCTGGTAGATTTTCAGTCCAAACATATGCTTCCTGTCACTTTTATATTTTTTTCGATTTTGAAAACGTAAAGTATCGACGAGCAATTCAATTTGACGACAAGTGAATTCCAAACTAATGTTGATACCAATAAGGCCATCTAGTTCGCATGAACTGCATTAAAATGCATAAAATGGTTTGTAGCCGTCCTGATTCATTGATAAAGAAAGGAAAAAAAATGACAGATTCAGATTGTGTGAGGAAAAAATGGTTTGTTACAGGACTATCACATGGTGATATAAAGGGTGTTTTGTAATGGATTTCCGCAAAGTCACGCCTGATTAAATTATCTATCTTGGATACTAGATGACTGATTAAATACTTATAATAACACTAGCGACCCGCCCCGGCTTCGCACGGGTGCAATGCTGATACTAAATATACTACAGAATGTCTAATGTGATTAGAAACCTCTAAAATAATCAGAGTTTCTGTACTATATTATATATGTATTATACATATAAACTTTCCTCTTGAATCACTCTGTCTATCGAAAAAAAAACGTATCGAAATCCGTTGCTTAGTTTTAAAGATCTAAGCATACATAGACAGACAGACAGCTGGAATCGTCTATGTTTTATACTATGTAGTGATTTACGATAAAACTGTAAAGCAACCAGACACATAATAAACATCTATGTAAGTACCTAACGATCTCTGTGGGGCAGCTAAGGCCCGCCTGAGACGCAGGATGTTGCGGTCGATTCCCACCGCCGGACAAATGTTTGTACGTTGTGCAAGTAATTCTCTTGGATCTGGATGTTTTTCTATGTATAATATCTATACCTATAAAAGAGCTTAACCTGACTCATCATCGCCGAGCCGAAACCGCTGAAGCTAGAAAGCTGAAATTTGGTAGGTAGCTTCCTTTTATAGCAAAACCACCCACTAAGGAGGATTTTTTTTAAATTCAACCCCTAAGTGGGTGAAAAGGGGTGAAAACGAATGTATGAAACTTTTTAACGTATGGTGCGATTTACTTGAAACTTAATTTGAATAATTAAATGCAAAACAAAATGGACACGTGTTTCAGAATTTTTCAAAATAACTCTCATAAAGGAGTAACATGGGGTGTGAATGTTTGTATGGAAACTTTTTAATTGTGGTGGGTGTGATTGGTTTAAAACTTATCCATAAAATGTGGCAAGAAGATAAATTGCATCCTGGGAAAGGATTTAAGCTACAAGTCCTTTCAAAAAAATGCGGACGAAGTCGCGAGCAACAGCTGGTATATATACAAAAAGATAGCATATAAGTATAGTATATGAATCTAAAGGAATAGTGTGAAATGTTCGGCATTATTTATTACTAGCTGGTGCCCGCGACATCGTCTGCGCAGGATTAGAACTTCGTGTAATTCTAACGGTTTTTGCAGCGCACGCCAGAATAGCAGAATAGCAATAGATGGCAGATTTTTTTCCTACTTACTTGACACTTATCGTTATATTTTGAACAACTCACACAATATCTTTATAAATTATAGCCTATGTGTTAGTCTGATGCGTAAGCTAAATTATTGTAAAGTTTCATTAAAATCCATTTAGTAGTTTTTACGTGAAAGAGTAACAAACATACATACAAATATTCGCGCTTATAATATGAGTAAGGATGTCCACACAAATGTTTGTCCTGTGAGGGAATTGCAGAAGGCAAATCTACTAGAAAATAAGCAAAATAATATAATAACATCTATACCAGTTTTGTCTATATAGGTACCACGTAGGTAAAGCCGCGGGTAGCAGTGAGTTATTCGCATCAGCCATTCGCTTAACATCTCAGGCCTGTGTGCTAGACTAGAACTAAACAAAAACTCATATCTAACCTAACCATTGTTTTTCTTATAGTTCGAAATGAAATACAGTCGGAAAAAATAAACTCTATGAGTTTTGTTCTGAAATACGGCACTCAATAAAGATCAACTGAAAAGTGAAAATGAAGTAAGTAATACCTTACCTTACCTTATATGTACCTTATCTTCCTTTATGTATACCTGTTCGGCACCACAAGCGAAAAGTGTACATGACCTCCATGTGTTATTTGGCCTACCTACCTTAATCATTTAGTTATTTGTTTCTCTCTGTCTGGAACTTTTTTCGTGTTGTGTGTCAAACAAAACATTATTCTTTTCTATAAAATTTAACATTACACTTTTATATCGTGCGTCTTCTATTGAAATATTGTAATTATAAGTACGGGCAATTCAGAAGTTGCATTCGGATTTATCGGATATTTAGGTTTGTAATTCCATCGTAATCTCCTGTAGGTATTCAATGTAAGCAATTTTGCTTCACATAGGTAGGTTAGGTATAGGTATAGGTATTAGGTATAGGTAGGTATATCGGGCACGAACTCCCGTGTGAAAGTGCCTCAACAGAATGCGAGTTCAGGTTGGGCGTTGTAGGAGTAACCTTGGAAAATGTAGCATGATTAACGAAAACCACACGCGGTGTCATTGTGGTGACCAGGTGCAGTCTATGTCCTACGTACTTGTGTGTCCATCTTGCCCCAACTCATGGACTATGTATGATCTGATGTCCTGCTCGGATAGATGTGGCTACCTACTGGTCAAATAGAATGTCACAACGATACGAAAGAAGAAAAAGGTAGGTATTTATCATCTATCACATGACGAGATGTTAAACAATAACCATATAATAGGTATTTACTCGCGAAGATCTCACCTCGAAATCTACGTCGTCTATGAGTATGTTCTAAAAAGTGGTGTTTTGTTTATGATTGAAAAAGCCTGAGTACGAAAGATATATTTTATGTTATACATTTTTATAAACACGGGCTTTACCCACGTATTACATTTCGTAGAACATTTCTACTAGGCTGACTGAACATATTCGTGCCGTGAAGAATGCTGACATAGAAAAGTCAGCAATTGCAGAGCACTCGTTATCTTCTGGCTCTACACATTACATTCGGTTTGATAAGGTTTAGGTACTATCAAAAGAAAAATTATTTGTACCTCGGAAAGAGCCGTGAAGCAATCGAAATCGGCCGTGTTCCAAACTTCAACCGAGACATAGGTTGGTTTCTTTCTCCAGCCTGGAAACCTTTTCTGCATGGAACTTATTATGGTAACGATGTGGAGCCGATTAGTGATAGATTTAGTGCAGTATGTTTGGCAAATTGATGTTAGATTTGTCGATTGGCAAATTTAAAAACGTAATTAAACAGAAACTGTCTATTAAAGCATATTATAAAATATCTGATTATTTATATGACAAGAAAGCTTGGGATGAATCTGCTCCGACTCGACTCGGCATCCGTAACAAAATTGTCAAGGATCATACAAAAAAGTGTTAAGACCAGACAAGTTTCTTGCCGGATTCTTCTTGAACTGGGCTTAGGAGGAACCGGCACCTAGATTCACTAGCATGTAAGAAGACGATAAGAAAAAGTGATCTTTGTGATTTTATTGAATAAAGATATATTGAATTGAATTGAATCCCAATGTTGAGGGTACGAGTGGTAAAGTCGAATATTATATGTTATCAGTAAAATTAGAATGTAATAGAATACGTCTTTTATTTGCAACAACACATTACAATAGACAAATTGACAAATACAGTAACTTATATGTAGGTACTAAATTAATGGTTGCCGCAAAATGGACACTAACTCAGCATATAAATAAATAAATATTGGTGGACAATGCACACAACACGATCTAGCCCCAAACTAAGCATATCTTGTATTATGGTGACCAGATGACTGATAGAATGCATAAATGATAATGATAATGATTTAAATACATACGTATTATACTTTATAACACCCAGACACAGAACAAACAACTATGTTCTTCACACAAATGTTTATCATGGGAGGGAATTGAACCTTCAACCTACAGCGCAGAAGGCAGAGCTACTACCAACTGAGCTGTCAGGTCAGTCGAATATATGCGGATGGCAGTGTCAACAATCCGCGCTGATGTTCCGTTAGGAATTTATTTAGCGGACATGAGAACTATATTTACATTTAAAAGTTACAAAACAGAAACTCTAATAAATCCAAAAAAATACATGGAGTCCCAAAACAAGCAAAGCTGTGTGATTGAGTACTATAGGAACCAGAACTCGGCATTTATCTCGGCAATTATACAATACATTAGTGCTAATTTAAAATGATTTTGGCAACAGTCTAAATGTTATAAAACGTCCATATCAACTCCTACTCGTTCATTGCCAGTCAAACTCATTGGTCAATTTTGCATTCATGACACCATATTATTCATCTGAATAATACAATCCAAACCATTGCCAAATACCTTGTCAGAATTCATGATACTCAGAGTTCAAGCTGGTTTCCAGGGTGAATACAGCACACTTGTCTCCCGCGGCCCAATTGAAGCGTATTCAATGTACTGCTTCGGAAAATTGGGCGTAATCTGTAACAGGGTCGTTCGAGTGAAATACTGCCTGCGAGCGCGAGCGCTCACTAACTGTCGTGTAGCTGTGGTGCAATCGGCGCACCCTGTATTTTGTTACTGTTTTCTTTCATAGAATAGGTAATGAGTAGATGAGAAGCTGATACATTTGCCTACAACATGACCTTACTTCTTCTTATTGTGTTAGGTACTAGTTATTTCAAACCAGTGTGGTGGAAGCTTCAGAAGCTCTTGACCTAACTAAAAATATTTTAAAAATCTCTCTAAATCAATTGATGATCGAGGCGCGGTTCGCTTGGCTCTCTTGTAAATCTTGAAATTTGAAAAAACTTTTTTTTTGTGTAACGCAATGTTTGCAATATTTGCATTATTAAATGATTGCTCGTGATTCGGAGAGAGTCGTGTACTACGATTCTTAGTAAGACATAAGTCTAAATTAATTAGTTTTTAGTGTTAGTTCAAGTTTTATAGGAAATTTTGATCAATAAATCGACTTCTTAGAATTTGTGTCAGCATTTTGTGAAGAAGACTCTGTGAAAACTCTGTGTCGCAGTGTGTCAGAGCCCGGCCCGGAAGCAGAAGGTTGCGGGTTCGATTCCTGCTGCGGTACTAATGTTTGTATTATCTGCAAGTATTTATCTCGGGTTTGGGTGTTTCTATTTATAATATGTATGTATTTAGAAAAAAAGTAAGTATATAAAGTATCAGTCATATGGTACCCATAAAACAAGCTCTGCTTACATTGGGGCCAGATGATGTGTGAAATGACCGGCATTATTTATTTATTAATTTAATTGTATAAGTGTATTAAATTCCTTAGCGATTCGTACGACGAGAGATCCGATAATTTTAGAAGGCTGTACCGCGATGACGCTTAGTATAAATAAATGACGATCGACTGCAAATAAAATTATTTGATATTGGTTAAATTTCGTTAAGACGAAGAAAAGAATCGCATAGACATTTATGACAATAACATATGATACTAACGCATCAAGACTCTACTGATATTAAAAAGACTATATTAGAGCTCTTTGCGCGAGTGGAGGAATTTATCTTAGGTCTCACAAAATGGTCTCTTCTGCAAATAAATATCTTTGAAGAATCCTCAGTGAGGATGGTGCAAACTGGTTAATATTCATGACAGTCTGCGGCGAGTGGAATTGGTTCACATTTTTTATGTCTGCCACCATAGGTAAGTACAACCACTGTTAGACAGTCGCCTTAATTTGGAAGCAGCTGCTTTACTTTTCCACGTTCTCATTTCCGTATGTCGTAAAACCTAGAGTTTTAAAGCATGTGCCAAGTGCACGAAAGGACCCACATTAATCCTTTCACCACACTGGTATGAAATAACAAGTGGAACCATAAGAAACATTACTTATACAAAAGAAGAGCGAGACCCTGGGCTCGCGGGGAACAGGAGCCCATTACGTTTTCAAAAATATTTTACGGCGTCTACGGCGGCAGCTTCTATCTGGTCCAGTGTATTAGCGTTCTAGACCAGTATCTTGGGAACGCTGCAATCTGACAGTGATCTGGATCATTTGAGCTATCTATACATCATTTTAAACGGTTCCTAGATAAATATTCTTTTTCACATGTATATTGTATTATTGAATATTATTCGGTACATTTCTGTAATTTTATTATAAATACTTACGGGTATTTATCGCGTTTATTTACCTATTTTTCCCGACGTGACGTTCCCGACGTGAGTCATCCCGTGACCACGACAGAGTGTAAACCTGTCGAAACGTCGGGAAAAATAGGTAAATAAACGCGATAAATACCCGTAAGTATTTATAATAATGTGTTCTGATCGCGTAAGTTTAAAAAACTTTATTTCTGTAATTATATTATACAAGCTGGTGCCCGCGACTTCGTCTGCGCAGGATTAGTACTTCGTGTAATTCTAAAAGTTTTTGAATAGAATAGCTTGCAGATGGCAGATTTTTTACTACTTACTTTTCACTTATCGTTATATTTTGGACTCTTCACACAATATCTTTATAAAATATAGCATGAGTTATTATGGTGTATACGCTATATTATTGTAAGGTTTCATTAAATTGAATTCAATAGTGAAAGAGTAACAAACATTCATATCCATACATACAAACTTTCGCGTTTATAATATTATATAATACTAGCTGCTGCCCGCGGCTTCGCGCGCGTGGTACATCCTATAATTGTATGCTTCTAGTTCTGAAAATGACAATAATTTCATACAACATTTCATCCCCCTTTCCAACCCTTTACAACACTTTTTTCCAATTAAAAAGTAGCATATGTCCTTTCTCAGATTTTTGACTATCTGTGTACCAAATTTCATTTTAATCGGTTCAGTAGTTATGGCGCGAAAGCGAGACAGACAGACAGAGTTAGTTTCGCATTTATAATATTTGTAAGGATTATAGTATCCATAAGAAATCCAAGACGAGTTGCCTGACATGATTTAGGCAGCATCGGAACCTAAATCTAAAAGCATGCAAACAATTTAAGTCCTTGTGACTTGTGACTGTAATGCACAAAACTGTTTAGGCTTTGACTTTGATACGTTCATGTGCCAAATGAATGTCGAATGAGGAGTCTGATGACCCATTTCGTTCGCCGGCCCATAATATCCGGCTCGAAGAAACAGGAAATTTCATCAAATCTCACTCGAGCTGTTTTGATAAGTCATCTGGATGAAGCTCTCGTGGCGAAGGCTAGTCGGACGAATGACTAAGGATCCATCTCGTATTCATCCGTTAGCTATAGAGTTGTAAAATTTTTTTTTTTTTTCATATTCTTCCTCGTTAATGGCATGTGTCATAATAATGTAAATTTTGCCAATGTCAAGTGTTTATATTGTTTATAGTAGGTCACGAATCCGTATCTTGTCGTTCGTCATTTGTTATCTTTATATATATAATTCTACTGTACGTGTGTATGTCACTGAACTCCTAAACGGCGGGACCGATTTGAATGATTTTTTTTGAATGCGTTTGGGTGGCGCCCTGGATGGTTTAGAATGTTTAGATTTAGATTGGTTGGTTTAGATTCACAAATCAGCCCGGCAGATGGCGCTGCAGTCGGTACAATTAGATATACCTTTTTCTTTTTAAAACGCGCGAACGAAGTTGCGAACGGGACATTAGTATTATATAAAATTAATAATACAAAAGCGTAACGTTTGCTTCAAAGACGGCCAAAATGTATCCTTGTTTAAATCTAATGCTACCTTTATTCTTTGAAATTAGAATGACAAAGACAGAGCATACTTAAAGCATACGTTTGCTAAAAATGGATTATAAGATAGCAGGAATTTTTACGTATTTTTCAACGAAACTTTCGTTTTATTTGAGACCGTTGGTAGCACTTTCTGTAAGGTAGACGTAAGTACAACGGGCTACCAGCGTTACCTCTGGTTGGATGAAATAATATTCTGTAATGTTGACAGTTTATTTTTATTATTATTACAATATATACAAAAAGGTTTCGTTAAAATTTGCCAAGTTTTCGGGATTTTGGGACCCTTAAATAAGGTATTTTCGCTCATAACGGAAAGCCTATTCAATTTGAAATTATAAGCGAATGGCTTTTTATTTTATGACCATAATCCCTTAAGGCTTGTCCAGTGGATCCGCGTATAATGCCCAAATCCTCCCTTCACCTTTATTTTGCTGCTACTTAAGCCTGGGGCTAGCACTAGTTTGGACATTAATATTATCGATAGCGACCCCATCACATATTGGCCATATATTTTTTTTTATAATTCCGGACATTTTTACACAGCATCATCTAGCCCCAAAGTAAGCAATACATACATATTATACATAGAAACACCCAGACCCGAGACAAATACTTGCAGATCATCAGAACCCGCAGCCCCATGCTTCTCAGCCGGACCTTGGCCCTTGCGCCACAGAGGTTGTCGCGATGGTGTCAGAGTCAAGCCGCTTTGTAGAAATGGTCTATAATCTTGAATGTAAAGTGTGTTTGGGTACCAGTAATAAACAAACTAGTACGTCTGGTTGTTTTAATGCACCTACATCTTTTTATAACACTTTGAAAACTTGGTAAGTACCCACACCTTTTTCTAGCACTAGATACGTATTTTATTCAATCAAGTCATAATAATTTTCACTCGAAACGAGATATTTACCTTGATATATATGTTTTTCTGCTTCCCGAGATTGAGTTTATCTCGTGATCGTGAAGTATCTCGTTTCGAGTGAAAATTATGTTCAAAACCACGATGGTTCAAGAAATAATGTTGGTGACATTATCGTCTATAACTAGTGCTAATATCCTGGTTTTTTAAAAAGCTGTGACCGCTATTTTATAACGGAAGCTCACTCGTTTCAAATGATAAATCTTTCTTTGGTCTGTTCTTCGGTTTAGGAGGTGGGTTAAAAATATATTTACAGAGCAAACCTACAAAATGTTATTACGACATTAAGGTCTGGTAAATCCTTTTTAAAATCGAATAGATCGCCAAGATTGTAAAAAAATCCAGTTGCAAACTATGCCAGTTTAGGTTTAGGTTGTTCATTGTTTGACGACCTTTGTGGCGCAGTGGGCTAAGTTCCGGCCGAGACGCAGAAGGTTGCGGGTTCGATTCCCGTCGCGGGACAAATGTTTGTATGATCTGCAAGTATTTGTTTCGGGTCTGGGTGTTTCTATGTATAATAAGTATATATTTACAAAAAAAAAAAAAGTATATAAGTAGTATATCAGTCATGTGGTACCCATAACACAAGCTCTGCTTAATTTGGGGCCAGATGATGCTGTGTGAAATGTCCGGGATTATTTATTTATTTTTATTTATTTATTGTATTCTTACAATCCCTCCTATCAAAGAAGGGAATAAAAACTTGTTATAAGAAGGAAGATGGATTTGAATATGGATTAATTAATAATAAAATATTATTAATATTAAATTTTGCTTGACAATGCACACAACACCATCTAGTTCCAAACTAAGCATAGCTTGTATTATGTTGACTATAAGACTGATATAATACTTATACATTTTTATATACATACTTATAATATAATAATAATAATACCTGACATTTCACACAGCATCATCTGGCCCCAAAGTAAACAGAGCTTGTGTTATGGGTACCACATGACTGATATACTACTAACATCCTTTTTTTTTGTAAATACATAGGTACCTACATATTATATATAGAAACACCCAGACTCGAGACAAATACAAGCTGATCATACAAACATTTGTCTCGCAGCGGGAATCGAACCCGCATCTTTCTGCGTCTCAGCCTTAATGTATGAGTAAAGTAGAGTAGGTCTAATAAAGAATGAATGGACTGTGTGGAATATGATATGTGTAAAAATTAGTGACCTATAAGATGACGAGAATAGAGAGAATGGTAAGAAGAATCTATATAGCCGAGCCTACTGGTAGGTTAAGAGCAAGGAAATGGTGGTAAGAATCACATATACATATTTGTTTACTTCGATATATATAAAACAAAGTTTTGTTTGTTACACCATTTATAACTTGAGATCCGATTTTAATAATTTTTGATTTGTTAGATTTGTCTCCGCCCCAAATAGTAGAATAACTATGAAAACATTAGAAAATTTACAAAATTAGGGGAAAAAATTAAAGCCTTAAAATGGTGAGTAAAGTTTAATATGACCTTATATGACTTTCGGTCTGTTAAGTTATGACAGTTGTCATCGTATGCGCATGAATATTTGTGTCATACATAGGAGCAAGATCTCTTATATTATTTATTTTTCCCAAGTTATTTAGGCTTTAATTTGTATTTTTAGTGATTTTATTACAATAAAGCTAGAGTTATTGACTCGGGTGTGAATAATTGGAATGAAAGTTTTGTGATTCAAGCAAAAATAATCCGTATAATTATTATATAAAGAGATACAATTTTTTATAGAGGGCTGTTCGTGCAATTTATAACATGGGCCCCAGAGAATCACTTAAAAATAAGTTTAAAGAAATTAATATTATGACAGTGCCTTGTCAGTATAAATACGAAAATTTAATGTATGTGCGCAAAAATGTTCATTTATTCAAAAAAAATTGCTATAATCATAGTATTAACACTAGAAATAAAGATAAACTCGCTGTTCCCACTGTTAGGCTCGCTAAAGTTAATAAGTCTTTTATAGGGCAATGTGTACACTTCTTTAACAAGGTCCCAAGCGACGTGTTAGATTTGTCGATTGGCAAATTTAAAAACGTAATTAAACATAAACTGTCTATTAAAGCATATTATAAAATATCTGATTATTTAGAAGACAAAAAAGCTTGGGATGAATCTGCTCCTACTCGACTCGGCATCCGTAACAAAATTGTCAAGGATCAAAAAAAAAGTGTTAAGACCAGACAAGTTTCTTGCCGGATTCTTCTTAAACTGGGGTTAGGAGGAACCGGCACCTAGATTCACTAGCATGTAAGAAGACGATTCAAAGTGGTCCTTGTGATTGTAATGAATAAAGTTATTTTGAATTTTGAATTTTGAATTTTATAAAATAACAAACAACGAACGACAACATACGACTTTGTGACGTCTTACTATAACCGATATAAACACTTGACATTAGCAAAATTTACATCGTATGACACATGTCATTAGAGAAGCAGAAGAAGAACATAGAAGCAAAGTCAAGCAGTGTTTAATATGATATATTTTATTTTTAAAACACGCAGACGAAGTCGCGAACAGGACAGCTAGTTTTAAAATAATTACAGAAATGTCAATAATATAAAACATGTGAAACATTTAAGCTATCTAAGGACCGTTTAAAACGAACTAAAGAAAGCTCAACTGATCCAGATCACTACCAGAGGGCAGCGTCTTCAAAACACTGGCGGCTTTGCCACGTTGAATGCAATGCTAATACGGGCCAGATAGAGCCAGCGATGTCACGCGAGGTTTCTACCAAACGCCATGAATTATTTTTAACCGACTTCACCAAAAAGGAGGAGGTTCTCAATTCGTCGGAATCTTTTTATTTTTTTATCATTACTCAACGTATCACCACCGGAAAGTATGTTCACCGATTACTCAAAGATACCTGGACCGATTTGGAAAATGTAATCTTCCCAGGTGGTACCACTTAAATATTATGGAAATGGGTCGAGCGGTTTTTAAACTATACTATACTATATTAATTTTTTACTATACTTTATTTTTAAACTATCATCAAAAATTGTATACATCGATTATATTTTTGTTACGTTTAGTGCAGATCAGTGCGTTTAGTTGGTCTACCCATATTATATATAAACAAAATACATGTACATACTCGTATAAATTTTAAGGTCTCAAATTGTATCCAATGAAGTCGCTTTTATTTTTAGTATTTAAAACGTAATTATTTACTTAACTAACAGCATAAACCATTGATAGTTACCGGAATATAGAAAGCGGGATTTGTATATTTTGGTTAAAAATACCGGGGTTTTGTAAAAAAATAGCGGTTGTTTCGGTATTGGATGTCACGAGGCATTCGGATAGGACATTTCAATCAATGAAATCGCACTAACGTCCAATCTAATGTAGGGTCGCCATATTTACCATCCACAGGTGGAAAGACGCAACATTATGTATATTTTACTTAAACACAGTGCGAAGCGTGAACTCGAGCGGCAACGAGCGGACCGCGGATCAAACTGAACCTCAAGAAGATTCTCTAGATGAATTGAAAAGTGTCGATGCCACTTAAATAATACGTGAGTAAAACCCGTGTTTATCAAAATGTAATATGTACTAGCTGACCCGGCAAACTTCGTACCGCCTCAATAAATCTATAAAAAAAAAAAAAAAATTTTTTTTTTCATATTTACTCACTTTTTAAACCTTACCTGGACTTCCACAAATAATTCAAAACCAAAATCAGCCAAACCACTCCAGCCGTTCTCGAGTTTTAGCGAGACTAACGAACAGCAATTGATTTTTATTATATAGATATATTTTTATATTAAATAGGTATTTAAAAACACTAATGTTCGCGAGTAGTTTCGAACTAGCAGAAGAAGAATATAACTTTATTGTACACCTTATAAAATAAAAATACAAAATAACAATTTTAAAACGTTAAGAATAGTTTAGTGGTACAATAGGCGGCCATATTGCTTGAGAGCGATCTCTTCCTGGCAACCTTTGGATGGAAAGGAATGTATGAATTAGATTGGACGGCACGGCGTACATTAAACAAATAATGTGATTACTTTATATGAACCTACAAAAATATACATAAACATAAATAAATTATACCTACTTGTATATTAAGTATATACATAATATACTAGCGACCCGCCCCGGCTTTGCACGGGTGCAATGCTGAATATACTACAGAATGTCTTTATATACAACGTTATCTAAGAGAATAACATAGACTAAGAGATAGACATATGGGTACCATCTCGGACTTTTTGTAGACCTTTGCTTGTGTACAATACTATAGTACATTATTTTGATCTATATCGTAGGATTCAGCCAGCGTTTGCAATGTAAGCACAAAAAATGAGTTTATTTACGACATCACATTAGAAACCTCTAAAATTATCAGTGTTTCTCTACTATATTATGCATGTATCATACATATAAACCTTCCTCTTGAATCACTCTATCTATTAAAAAAATCACATTCGGATTTTAATGTGATTTTTTTTATTGATTGCGTACTTTTAAAGATCTAAGCATACATAGGGACAGACAGACAGCAGGAACCGACTTTGTTTTATACTATGTAGTGATATACTTACTTAAACAATACTTAAACATTACATAAATACAAAATAAATATATATCTATGAGAGTGATGAGAGATAGTGGTATACTAAGTTAATAAAAATTGGTAAGGATTTAACATACCGGATGTAGACGAACTAGATGTCGCTACTAGTAGTATTAGATTAGAACGCGCTATTGTTGCGTTTTGGTAATCGTTAAACGTTCAGAGTTTTGTTATGCAATAAATAGATTTGTACCTACAGAGTTCACGGTTGGTTTTGATTCAAATTCCTTCCAGTACTATCAGCCGTAGCGTAGGTCAACTCAAATCAACTACCTAATCTTTAATACCACGCCATAGGGTTTAAATTGAAAAATGCCACTAAAAATAAAGTATGCGCTTTGAAATGTTGTATTAACGAAATGTTGACTAACCCTTACCTCTATCATATTATAACATAATTAGTTAGCGTGGAACTTAAGAATGCTCAAGTTCTCATTCTAATGTTAAAGAATAGAGATGGCAACATATTCTGCATTCTGAGCTGTAGGATGAGGTTTCGATTCCCTCCTAGGATAAACATTTGTGTGATGAACATAGGCGTTTGTTCTGTCTCTGGGTGTTATAATGTATTTTATGTATGTATTTAAATATATAAGTACTAGCGAAGATACTAGAAAAGATGGCGAGACGATCTAGATGCATTCGAGCCAAATTGGCAAACTGTGGCCTTGGAGCGCAAAGAGTGGAAGGTAAAGGGGGAGACCTTTGCCCAGCAGTGGGACACTATAGGTTAAAGAAAAAAAAAAAAAAAAAGTACTAGCGACCCGCTCCGGCTTCGCTTGGGTGCAATGTTGATACTAATTATACTTCAGAATGGTTATCCCTAAGAGATAGACATATACCATTGCGGACTTTTTTGTAAACCTTTTTAAGGTGTACAATACTGTAGTACATTATTTTGATCTATCTCGTAGGGTTCAGCCAGCGTTTGCAATGTAAGCGCAAAATAATAAGTTTGTTTACAACACCACATTAGAAACCTCTAAAATTATCAATGTTTCTCTACTATATTATGCATGTATTATACATATAAACCTTCCTCTTGAATGACCATATACCATCGCGGACTTTTTTGTAAACCTTTTTAAGGTGTACAATACTGTAGTACATTATTTTGATCTATCTCGTAGGGTTCAGCCAGCGTTTGCAATGTAAGCGCAAAATAATAAGTTTGTTTACAACACCACATTAGAAACCTCTAAAATTATCAATGTTTCTCTACTATATTATGCATGTATTATACATATAAACCTTCCTCTTGAATGACTCTATCTAGTAAAAAAACCGCATCAAAATCCGTTGCGTAATTTTAAAGATCTAAGCATACATAGGTACAGACAGACAGCGGGAAGTGACTTTGTTTTATACCTACTATGTAGTGATTCTATCAGTTATCTGGTCACCATAGTACAAGCTATGCTTAGTTTGGGGCTAGATGTGTGAATTGTCCACTGATATTTATTTATTTAAACAAACATTAACTATTGTGTGTTTATAGATAGTCCCTAATAATGTAAATGCTACCGCACTATCTGAAAACGAATTTAGTGCGAGTTTAAAGCATATAGAAGATGTTAACGTGTAGAGTCTGAACCAGTCTAGGCAGATCCATTTTCTGTTCGCCTTCACTTCGGTTGAAAGATCAAACTATATAAAAATTACATATACTTGTTATATGTTACGTGACTGCTGTAATGAGACACCATTGAGACACGTTGACGCAAAGGTGATGGCGAGATGGAAAGCGCGAGGTATTTGTCTAAAACGCTAATGGAAGAGGCGATATCGCTGATACGATATTACATGATTTAGAACATCTGCCTGCTCCACTTTCAAAAATGTCCCAATACTGTTGTCGAGGTTTCATCGCTTAGTATTTCCATTCTTCTTCATGCGTGTTAATGATACAATTAAATTAATGTTGAATAAAGTACCCACCACTGCCACCCTTACTCCATCGTCTGTGGCGTCCCTTTTGCAGGTGTAAGGGCACTAGGGACAGACGAGTAGATGGGACATCGTTTGGATGGGAGCTCCGCAATCGCATTGGGCACAAGTAGAGTCACGATAGCCTCATTTGCACATGCTTTCTCTACAGTATTTCCATAAGTGACGATTGGTTTTCAACCTGTCACGTACAGAATTAGCCAAATATAATGATTGTCCTATCCTTACACATCCACAAAAACATTTATGTAATTAAAGATCTGGGATCTACCAAATTTTGTTTTAGTAATGTCGAGGGTATTAGTCAGCCGCCATGTTGAAATATCTTTAATCTACCAGCTCCATGGTCGCCCCACATTATGTGATTCACGTATGCAAATTGTTCATCAGCTATTCAGTGTTTGGACATTCGTTATGCGCGTCCGGCGCTGGATGCTACGCGTCTGCGTAGAGTGGAACTTGCCATGAGTATGGAGACGCAGCGTTTATATTTTATCAATAAACTTTGACAACATTGCCCCTTGTTTATTTATAGTCCAGTCTATGCAAAGGTTGCCTGGCAGAGATCGCTGTTAGCGATTAAGCCGCTGATTGTATATTCTTTTATCTATATAATAAAAATCAATTGCTGTTCGTTAGTCTCGCTAAAACTCGAGAACGGCTGGACTGATTTGGCTGATTTTGGTTTTGAATTATTTGTGGAAGTCCAGGGAAGGTTTAAAAGGTGAGTAAATAAGAAAAAAAATGTATTTATTGATTTATGAAGTCGATTAGAAGTTTGCCGGGTCAGCTAGTTGTAAAATAAGTATTTTTGTATTTTTCCGTGTAGTATATAAATAAAGAGGTCTATCTTAGGAGAAATTATCAAGGAAACTCTTCTTCATGCTTAAAAAATATGAGCAATTGTAAAGACATGTAAGGCAGCAGGCAAGTTGTTGTTGAAGAAAGTAAAGAAATCAAATTTTCTTAAAAACTCTTGCAGGAAAACGACCCGTAGAGGGTTCGTAGAGGTATATGTGGCCGGATAACTGGCAGCTTTTTCGTCACCGGGTACCCGGAACTTCTGAACTTATACTTTTTAATAATTTTTATTCTGACCTATTTACTGTGACATTTATTCGATTTTTTATCATTTGTTATTGCGTTTTATGTGATTTAATTAGAGTAATTAGTTGTGCCGTTCTAATTAATAATTAAAACATATAATAAGTAAATTAACGGTACGTAAAATATATCTCACTATATAAGAGGATATTTTACATGCATACTAGGCACGGCTACACTTTTCTTACTATGGACAACATTCAGGGATACTTCGCAGCCTAGGGAAGACAGGAAGGTTAAATTCATTTACTTATCGTACCATTAGTTATTTCGAATCAGGCTCCTTACATGCACTTGGCATCTCTTCTTTCAAAGGTTGTATGGGACTCTTACTGACTAATATACCTCTTGTGTATTATTTAAACTAATTATGTGCAACTTTTGTTATAAGGAGTCAGTAACCCTCCGGGGAGTTATGGCAGGGTCGGCGTTGGTGTTTAGACAGCACTGACCGCGTTGGTCTACTTTCCTAGTACTGCTTATTCACTTGGACCATCCCCGAGGCAGTGCGCTCTGAAAACGGAATGTTTTATGTTGTGTACGTCCAAATCGCGAACGTAATCGTTTGATTGACATATTTTATTTAGGTTTAGTGAAATCCCTGTGACTTATTGATGCTGGCTAGCTGGACGATTTTATACCACCATTAACTAATTGCACTGTACGCGTAAAGCTTTAGTATTAATACATTTCTCGTAATTATTGAGATGTCGATAATTATGTATGTAGGTTAATAAAGTAATTCAAAAATCCAAAAATCACTTTTATTCTAATATCAAAAATGTAAAAATTTGCTAGGATGTTTAAGAGGTTTGGATGTTTGGATACAAGTAACTTATTATCTACGTATTATTAGCGAATTAGTATTGCCATTCCACGTGGCAATGCCGCCAGTGTTATAAAGACGCTGCCCTCTGGATGTGATCTGGATCAGTTGAGCTATCTATAGATCGTTTTAAACGGTCCTTAGATAGCTCAACTGTTTCACATGTATTTTATATTATTGTATATTATTCTGTACATTTATGTAAATAAATAGGTACTGTCTACGTTCTACGCGCGCAAAGCCGTGAGCAGCAGCTAGTAAGTAATACATAAATAGGGTTAAAACGGAGTTTATTTTCTAAGGGGATCTTGGGTCAAAATTAGAAGATTCGATACACCATACTCCTACACAGGAAATTACAAAACAATGAGTAAAACAGAAAATATCCGTAAAAACACGAAATTGCCAGTCTGGCTGAGTTTCTGTGCGAAATTCAAGATTCACGAAAAAGTCCGTACATTTTAGACTATTTGAATAAAAACATCAGCGAAGGTCTATAAGTTGTTATTGCTCCGTTAAAAGGGTTCCGAAACAATCTTCCTGAAAGTTGATACGGACCGAATTCTATTACCGATATTATCTGTTTCGATTAAGGCGAATAGATTCCAAAGGGTGAGGTTATAAGGGCAAGGGATTTAAGAACAAGGTCTCATACGGCCAATTACAATAATCTGCTCGGCACTTTCAGAAAGTTCAGTATTTATTTAAAAAAAATTACGGGTTGCACTCCGGGAGTGCCGACAGAAGTGAAAACTTATTTTGGCGCGTTAGACATATTTTAGATGGTTACTAGGGTTTTTGGGTTATGAATTGCATTTTATTTATGCATTGTATTTTATTAGTTATTAGAAACTTTAAAATACATTTAATAATCTTTTATGTTTTTGTTCAGAATGTAGATTATATATCAAAGAACCTAACTCAGTAAACTTCTCCATACAAAAGTAGACTGTAAACATGTGAATTAAGGTTTATTATCAAATGGGGCAAGCGCGGCAGCCCTGCGGCTCGGTAACGGTGTTTCTAGTCCAGAGGTTTTACCTCATCTAAAAATATGCGTACCGCGCTAAAAGAAGTTTTCACTTCAAAAATTAAATATATAAGTTCGGCGCAGTCTGAAAACCAGCGCTATTTTGCAATATGTGAAGTAGCATAGAGCTGAGACTATTTTGCAATATGTGTGTAACCTACACACATACACATACTCCTAATCATTAAAAACTTTTTTATTTATATAATTGTCCTTTTGTTTGTGTACCTGCTATGCTATGTTATTTTATCTGTGTGTGCGTGGGTGTCAAAATAAACTTATTTAACACCATCTAGCCCCAAACTAAGCATAGCTTGTATTATGGTGCATTATGGTGATGATGATGCATATGCTTATGGTGTATTATGGTGCTTGTATTATGGCATAGTCCACAAAGGCTAGATACAGGGGTTTACTAAACTCGTGATGTTTTTCAATTAATTGATTAAGACTATGAAGGTGGTCAGAGGTTGAAAAGCTAGGCCGAAAGCCAGCTGGTTCTGTTAAAGTAAAATTAAAAAAAAAAAATTACATTGTTTTAATTCTACAAGCAAACAAACCTTCTCTAGTAATAATTATACAACGTGAGAAACCTTCCTATATTGACGACCTCTTTGGTGCGGTGGGCCAAGGTCCAGCCTAGTATAGTATTATGTTATCTGTAGTCCAGCTGAGTAGATCAGCAAGTATTTGTCTCGGGTTTGGGTAATTCTATTTATTTACAAAAAGGTATAAAAGTAGTATATCAATCATGTCATCAAGATCAAAATCTCTAAACTAAATGTCGCGAGCAAGAAAAAGTCTGTCACCTTGCTGCTAACCTATAGCAGCAAGGTGACAGACTTTTTCTTATTCTTGTGTATCTCATCATTGGCCTTAGGTCATCTGTTGAAGATGATTTAGGCGTCAGTCAAGTTACATAGCAGTTATTTCTAATTGAAAGCTTTCGTTCATGGATCCACTCCAGCAAGCTGATGTGGGTGAAGATTCCTTTCCACTGACGTCACTCTGCCTGGGATTCTGTTTAATAGCGCCTTCCCAGGTACTCACCATAACTGCTGGCACCGAGCCGGATTTGTTTCAAGTTTTCCTTCTCTGTTGTTAGCCCTTCTGTTAGTCAGCAGATCTATCCTCGAATGTAGTGTATGACTGGAGCACCACAAGACGGAAATAAGAGTTATTGGAATCCCGACAGACAAAGCCTTATTAATTACTAGCTGCTGCCCGTGGCTTGCGGCTACCTACATAAAAGTAGCTTATGTCCTTCTCCAAGGTCCCATCTATCTCTATACCAAAATTCATCAAAATCGGTTCAGCGGTTTAGCCGTGAAAACTGAGCAGAAAGACAGGCAGAGTTACTTTCACATTTATTATATTAGTAGGAATCAACAGCCTAAAATTTAATGCTTCTAGTTCAGAAAATGACAATACTATCATACAATCTTTCACTCCCATTTTCAACCCTTTACAACACTTTTTTCCAATTAAAAAGTAGCCTATGTCCTTTCTCAAGCTTTATACTATTTGTGTACCAAATTTCATTTAAATCAGTACAGTAGATTTGGCGTGAAGCAAGACAGACAGACGGATAGACTTACTTTCAAATTTATAATATTAGTAGGGAAGTAGGGATGATATAACATCACTTACAGGTAAGTTTGTTTAATTATTAATAATATTTCAGTATCAAAAAATAATATAAGTTGTTTTACTAGTTATGTGATTCTCATAACACAAGCTCTGCTTACTTTGGGGCCAGATGATACTGTGTGAAATGTCCGACATTATATAATTATTTAAATACTGACCTAGCTCTCCGAGTAGGTACGAGGTCTACTCTCCATAGTCCATCTATTGTCGAGCACGCTTTACGTGCAATACGCGCTATAAACACATCAGCTGAATGTGTGCGATGAACATTAAAGTCGCCAGTGACTAATGCACCTCTTACCCAGCTTTCCTGATTAGCGGAGAGCGTTATATAACATTTGTGATACTAAGAGTACTCTTGTAGGGATCAGAATGCTCAATCCTATCATACTTTTACTACTTACTAGTGGTCACCCACTGGTCGAAATTCAAACATAATTAATTTAAAGTTAATGTATTTTTTATGCATAAGTAAAAATAATAGCATTCTGCACTCTTTCTCTATATAAACTGTTGCTTGCAACTTCATCCGCATTTTTTTTTGAAAGAAATAGTAGCTTAAATTCATTCCCAGGATGCAATTTATCTCCTTGCCAAATTTTATTGATATGTTTCAAACCAATCACCTGACCACCCATTAAAATGTTGCCTTACAAACATTCAAACCTCATTTTACTCTTTTATGAGGGTTATTTTGAAAAATCCTGAAATACGTGTCCATTTATTTTGCAATTTATTTATTTATATCAAGTTTCAAGCAAATCTCACCACGCGTTAAAAAGTTTCATACATTAGTTTTCACCTCTTTTCACCCTCGTACGGGTTGAATTTCAAAAAATCCCGCCTTAGTGGGTGGTTTTGCTGTAAAAGGAAGCTACTTTCCAAATTTCAGCTTTCTAGCTTCGGCGGTTTCGGCTCAGGGATGCTAAATCAGTTAGTCAGGTCAAGCTCTTTTATAAGTATAGATAAGTATATAGATAGATAAGTTGCTTCACGTATACAGATTATAAATGCGAAGTTTCTTACGGATGTTTGTATGTTTGTATGTCAATTACTGAGCCGATTTGAATAAAACTTGGTGTATATGTAGTTTGTGCGCTTGAAAAATATATATACTCCCGTTTTTATGAAACTTACCGATGCCGCAAACACGAGTAAATATTAAATAGTTATAAAGTCTTTTACTGGGCTGTGTTGGCCACAGAAGGTACCTATTTTGCATTGCGGCCATCATTATTACTAGAGTAGAATAGCCTATTTTCTTAATAAAACGGTTATCTTTTTTAAAACATTTATATACAGCTATGATTGCGATTCTATAATGACTTAAACAAATATTCTGTTCTCTTTGTCTAAACGTAAGAAAACATTCAAATGAAATCAAAGTAAGATTGCGTTAAATGGGTATTTAACAGATGATATTTTGTGTACAGTGAGTTTTTTGTGTACAGCCATAATCAGCGTAAACGTATAACAGATGTAGTAATAATTTATATCTAATTTTATACATCATCTAGTTCAATAAGAAGTTTTTAATTTTGAATTTGCTCTTAAAAACAGAAAGACTAGGAGCATCAAATACAATGAATTAATTAATGCATGAAAATTCTTTATTAACTAAATAAAACAATTTGACAACTAAATAAACTTATAGCAAATTATGTACAATAGGCGGTCTTATCGCTAAGGAAGCGATTTCTTCCAGACAATCTTCGGTTGGAGAGGAGCTTATCTTGATTGATTGACTGGCCTGTCAGCTCAGTTGGTAGTAGCTCTGCCTACTGCGCTTTAGGTTGAGGGTTCGATTCCCTCTCAAGATAAACATTTTTGTGAAGAACATAGGTGTTTGTTCTGTGTCTGGGTGTTGTAAGTATCATAAGTATATATTTAAAATATATAAGTATTCCACCAGTCATCTAGTCACCATAATACAAGCTATGCTTAGTTTGGGACTAGATGGTGTTGTGTGCATTGTCCAGCAATATTTATTTATTTATTTGACACAATCATATTTATGTAAATGTGGCATCTTATAAACTGATGGATGTGACATATTTCAGTTATGCGTTACTTAGCTAGGCTAGTGAAAACTGGTAGCTGGGATTCCTCGTTTGTAATTTCATAAAGTAACATAGCCCTTCTATAATAATTATTTATTTCTCGTGCTACTGCATATTTTATTCAGTAATCTTAGCGGAATTTTAATGAATATGTTGTGAATTCGTAGCACAAGTATGGACATTTGAATTATAAGTGTATTATGTTATTATGTGATTTGAACGACGAGGAATCCCGAGAAAGTTATAGACGCAAATCCGCGATGACTTTCAGAATTGACAAATCAATCTACTGAGACTTTATTATCAAACAATCACTAGACACTGGCAAAATTGTCGACAAGTCAGATTCCATTATGGGAACAAAAGAAGAAGGAAGATTCTTCGTTTATCATTTCATGAAGTTAGATATCTCTGATAATTTAATATATCTTACTCGTTCTTGCATGTTTTATTCATTAATCTTAGCGGAATTTTAATGAATAAGTTGTGACTACATGGGACATGTATGAAAAATTGAATTAACTGTGCATTTTGATGCAATGTGATTTGAACAACGAGGAATCCCATGAAAGTTTTTGACGGCCATTCCGCGTGACGTCTAGAATTGACAACACACTCGACACTGGCAAAATTGACATTATTATGTCACATGCCATATACAAAGAAGAAAAAGAAGTAGAGTTTGTCCTATACGGCTGCTGGCCAACCGAACAAATAACGGTCGTCATTTCTCGGGAAACTGACCGTTTACGTGGAATACCGGAGGAACTCTAGGTTTCGTGTGCAAAGCATTTGCTCTGATGGAGTGGTTCCGTTTCTGTGTCAATGGTACAGGCAGTGGAATTTAGGCTGAGTTTAGTGCAGAAATGAGTGATGTCTTATACCTAACTATTTTAAAACGGTATAGGAAAATATCACGAGTTCAGCTCGGAGTCCAGCTTGTGTTTTGAGTCTTCGACTAGTAAGACTTGCGCATTTTTACGGTCTTTGCAACTGTCTAAATGAGTACTTTCATCTATTAGATAGCCTACTAGCTACGGAGATTGTCCATGATGATGGTTTCAGATCACTTTATCCCATAGATGGTAACGATCTTTAGATAGATCTTTAAATTGTTTGTTATTATCTTTCACAAATTCGAAGGTTGCAACCTATCATGTACGGAATACTTACTTTATGCACCAACAACGCACCAAATATATTGTTTAGACATGCCTCTGACTAGCATTTTTATTCATCCTCAAAAAACTTAAATTAGCCTAAAGATTTGAGAAGTCTACCGAGTCTGGGAATTATTACTCGTGAGCATTATGTTTTGTTATTTTTAAACCTATTTTGTTTTCTCAACTCGGTTGTAATATTTAATTTTTTGATTCTTTTTGTCTTTCCCTCATAACTGCGTCATTTATTAACTGTTTTGAAAAATATTTTTTCACGTGAATCGATATACTTCCCGATTAGTCCCATAGAAATTCCATCTAAATCATTTCAGTAGTTTTGTTTTTAAATCAAAATAGCTGGATAAATATGTCGTCCATGTAAAAGAAATTTCTATATATTTCTTTCTTTCTTTCCAATGGTGTTAACTGACTTCAAAAACAGGAGGAGGTTCTCAAATCAGTCATATTTTTATGGCCTAAAATTTTATTCAACGAAGTCTGTTTTATTTTTGGGTTTTAAAACGTAATTAATTTGTTACAAAATTTTGATTGAGTAAGCAAACCGAGTACATATCTCTTAGTACAGAGTTGGTTGCCAGTGACATTATTGCACATTTATGGCTATACTTGCACATTTTTGTTAAAAACGTTATGTATCTACTTGATAGGTTCTCCCACTCGGTCCAGTGACCGTAAAGCAAGTGCCTTACACCGTGTTGCATAGCATCTTCTTCGAAAAATGTTTTCTAAAATATATTCTCTTCCTGGGCGTAAGCAAGCAGCCGACAAAATTAGTCATCCAACCGAGTGAAACATGAGAATTTCCTCTGTCTCCAAATGTCCCTCAAGGTGTCACGATCACAAGTCGCAAGGTGTCACTCTTTAAGACATTTCGAGCTGACTATAGACCATTCGAGTAGAAGTGCGAACCGTTAAAGTACTTCAGATATTTCTATTTTTTAAAGATTTTGCGGTTTATCAATACCCTTATGTACACCCTTTAGTAATTCTTAAGAAAGGTGACACATTTTACGACTTTTATCTAAAGGTGTTAAGGATAGGTTTAATGATACTCGTAGTCTATACTATGTTGTCCAAATAAACAAATAAATAACCCCGGATATTTCACACAGCATCATCTGGCACAAAGTAAGCAGGGCTTGTTAACACAAGCCCTGCTTACTTGACTAATATACTACTTGTATACTTTTTTTGAAATACATATATATAGTTCATCCAGACCCGAAACAAATACTTGCAGATCATGCAAAAATTCGTGTCGCGATGGGAATCGAACCCGCAACCTTCTGCGCCTCAGCCGGGCCGGGAAAAAATTGACAAATAAGCAAATATACCTACATACTTTCGTGTTTTTGTCTTTCTGCAATAATCTACAAAGGAAAAAAGGGATACTTTTGTGTGTTTTGTCTCTTAATGTTTTTATTGGTTTTATTACTCGGATGGATATAACTATGGCTGAACTATGGCTACCTCAATATACCTCTTAGGTGTCACTCGTCTCGCTCGGAAGGACTCACACGTGCACTCTTTATCTCAAGCATTTGCGAGAAATAGGATTTTTATCTCCCATTCCGTTAGCTTGACTTTACTGGATGGGTGTTAGGAGTCGAAGGAATTTTCAGTGAAGATAGCTTCTTCTTCGTATGAGAACGACCATCTCTGGTGACGGAGTTAAAGAGATAGCTGGTTATGAAGTAATTAGAACCCCTGCCTTTCGGCCTTAAGGCTAAGGATTCAATCAATAGAACATATGCATATTTAGGATTCAGAAAGCTGGAACGATACGAAGGGTAGAAAACTTTATATACGCAAGCTGACCAGCAAATATACCTAAAAATATTTAGGTTTTATGGCGACAAACGCAAGGGCACCACTTAGGTAGGGACATCGGCTTGGGCTGATGCGGCCCATCTAGGGCAGGAACAGAGAGACGTCTTCGACCTCGCCGGCTAGGTCGGTGTATCTGTGGAGTGTTTACCCTGTCCAAACTGGATGTATATATCTAATTTATATGTACCTGGAAGTATAAATCTAATATAAATAATAAAAAGTTATAGTAACATTTGGTTTTATAATTTAAATTTATTATTATAAGTTTTTTTGCAGTTTATTCAAAACCAATTTAAAGTAATTGTGTGTTTAAAAAAAAAATGATGCTGTGTGAAATACCTGCATTATTTATTTATTTATTAATGAACACAACACCATCTAAATCTTTCGTATTTTTAGAAGTGCTGTTAGTCCGACGAAACAACATAATCTGAGCTATTTTGATTATAAGTTGGACGGAAAAGATCTATTTTGTTACCTACACGGGTTTCATTAGAGAATAAGTTATTTTCTTGTGTTAGTAACAATACTTCTCCCAGTACCTAGCATTATACTCAGTGTTGCTAGCTCTAGAGTATAAATATCGCAGTCCTCGTACAAGTTAGTATCGCTCCCCTCAGGGCGCGCTGTGACCGGAATAATCCCAGGCTTCGTGTGAAGAATACCTTATTTATATTACCGGTTCATTTTAGCGGCTCATAATTCTCTTATTTTTAAATTGGATTATTAGGTGCTCGAGAAAGGAAGGAGGGAAATAAAATAATAAGTATACAAGTTAATAAAGTATACAAGACGCAGTGAGCCAAAGCCTGGGTGAGATGCTTATAGTTGCGGGTTCGATTCAAGCCACGGGGCAAATGTTTGTATAATCTGCAAGTATTTGTCTCGGGGATGTTTCTATTTATATCAGTCATGTGATACCCATAACACAAGCTCTGCTTACGTTGGGGTTAGATAATGCTGTCTGAAATCTCCGGCATTATTATTATCCATATATATATATAAGAGGCTATGTGTATATGTGTGTTCCCTATAGATTCCGAAACGACTTGACCGATTTCGATGAAACTTTTAGGAAATCTTCAGGTTGGCCTAGCGGGTAACCAGAACTTTTTTTTGCATCAATGAAATTTGGTATGGATTGTATCTTAAGAACGGACATAAGCTACTTTTTATGTATGTACTATGCGTACGAAGCCGCGGGTAGAAGCTAGTTATAAATACAAGTAAATAAATTATCGTATTTTTTTAAAGAAGGAGTTTTACCTTACATTAAGACTTCTACATCTAAAGATAAAACGAGAATGTGAATAATCTTAGCTACATAGATAATTAACGATGTATGAGACTGGATGTGACCTGTAATTATGTCAATGTCAACTGTCATTGACTTTTCAATGTCAATAGTGGTTTGCGGGATGAGACGTCTGATGGGATTCTTCGTTTGTCATTACATGAAGTAACATAGACCTTCTAAATTAATTATTTTTTCTTGTTATATTGCATGTTTTATTTTGTAATCTTAGCGGAGTTTTAATGAATAATTTGTGACTTCGTAGCACAAGTATGGACAGTTGAATTATAAGTGTATTATGGTGCAATGTGATTTGAACGACGAGGAATCCCGAGAATGTTCTAGACGGCCATTTAGCGATGACGTTTAGAATACATATATTAGATAAAAGAGCAATTCTTGTATATAATATGTATATATATAAAATCTGAATCTTGGAAACGACTCCAACGATTTTCATGAAATGAAGTATGCATGTGGTAGAAGGGGGTTTCGGGGGGCGATAAATCGATCTAGCTAGGTTTAATTTTTAGAAAATGTCGATTTATCCGTGCTTTATACCGAACAAAGCTCGGTCATCTAGGTACTATTATACTATAACAGATGCCATTATAGGAACAAATGAAGAAGAAGATATCTGAAGGATACAAGGGATGAAGTCCTGAAGTCGCTTTGCTAACAGATAAATAAAAATATCGTCTGGTGAAACAATCAAAATCAATTCAATTAGTCAAAATATTTATTGACATAATGTAATGGAGGTAACTCAGAGGTAATGGATTTATAGGTGTTCTAGTCGCTCCTTAGTATAGAAAATATATACTTACCTAAGACTTAAATAACAATTCATGTTTCTGAGTGTGGCTGTCAGACTTATTACACTAATTATGATGAAGTGCGGGACAAAAGCACTTAGCTACAACTGAAATTCAGAAATATCTTAAGTTATTCAAGTTCACGGCAAAACCTTATAATTTATGGTAACTGCCAGACGGCTAGAAATTTTCTCATGCATTCATAATTAAGTTTCTTGTTGATAAATCTAAAAGACCTTTGGAAGATGCTGCACTGTCAATTTGACTTAACTATCGGCATCAATATCAACACCATCGAACTGTTCAACTACTTAAATACTTTTTTTTAATACATACATATTATATTACTAGCTACTGCCCGCGGCTTCGCGCGTGTACCTATATAAAAACCTATGTAGCCTATGTCCTTCTTCAAGGTCTCATCTATCTCTATACCAAAATTCCTAAAAATTGGTTCAGCAGTTTAGGCGTGAAAACGTAACAGACCGACTGACTGACTGACTGTAACTCTGTCTGAGTTACTTTCGCATTTATAATATTAGTAGGTATTATATTATACCTATTACACCCAGACCCAAGACAAATACTTGCAGATCATACAAACATTTTTCTCGCGCTAGGAACCAACCCCGCAACCTTCTGCGTCTCAGCCAGAGCTTGCCCAACTGCGTCACAGAGGTCGTTATTCAACCCCATATAACATGTAGAGAGACCTCTTAAAACTAGTTTTATTATTTTCAAATCATAAATTTGTGGAGCAATTATTATGTGATTTTTTGAAGACTTTTGCTTAGTAGACATATCGTGATAAAAAAACCACGAATACTAACTTTAGTCCTCAAGTAATAATTTAGAATTCCCGGAAAAAAATAATTTTAATAATTTTAAAATAGGAGGCGGAGGCATGTCCATATTATCATTACGTTTACGATCATTGACCCTAAATAATTGTCCCTACTCCGATCTTTGCTCATTAGGAATATATTCGCGAAATTGTTCAATATTTTGTGATGGACTTGCGCAGTCACACCTGAATTAATTATCCAATTTTTTTAATGCTTTTTTATGCTTCTGATGAATAAGTTGTTTTGAACCACTTATGTATCTATCTATATACGTTTTGAGTACTAGGTAGGTAGGTACTAGTGCCAGGTACTAGGTACTTCTAAGGACATTCACACCTTCGTAGCTTCGTACAAGTGAATCGCCAACTCTGTTTCTTTAAAAGAAAAGCTGAATTTTATGTCATTTCATTATGATTTCAAATACAAGGAGACGAGACTCTTTTTATCAAACAGATTTATATACCTACATCAGTGTACGAATAACATCAAAGAAAATCGAAGAGACGTCGAACAAACAAACAACAGCATCTACTTATTTGTATGCAAAGTATTTTATCAACATAAAACCGTCTGCGAGACCTCGCCGAAGAGGTTTACAACGTGGTCCTCCGCCATTTGTAAAATGGCATGCGAACTTTTCCCTGGATTAATTTTTAAGTTTGTACCAGCTTCTGCTTGTGGCTTCGCATGTGGTACATACATAAAAATAAAACTATACGCTGCCTATCATTACTAAGTTTCACCCTCAGACTGGTTTAATATAATTATATAATGTATATAATTGGTACATAATATGTATATTTTTGTAGTGATAACTTCTTATGGGAGGGTAAACCGCTTTGTTACGTAACGCGTTACGGCGCCCGTCTATCTGGCTTCCCCTTCTCTCACGTATACGACAGCGGTAGGCAGGCTTCTCCTCTCTCACTCTAACCCACAGTTAGATTAGTTTAAGTTATCACTTCTGTCGGGCGTCCCGAAAATGCACTTTTTTTTTAATTGGATATATATTTTTTTTAATGACAATTACATTGTCTTAACAGTACGGACACTAAAACGATCTGTGAACTTCGCCAAACTAGAAATAAATATATCAATATCGTTAGATTCACATAGGCTGTTGAGATACGAAGGGCTCGCGCGAATGGCGTATATATTTTATTTATATAATATTGGAGACCGCGGCTCGGCAAACGTAGTGTAGGACGCCCTCCGGCAAGGTGGAGTGACGATCTGCGAAAGGCTGCCGGCAGAAGCTGGATGCGTCGAACTGAAGACAGGGCGCAATGGCGCTCATTAGGGGAGGCCCATGTCCAGCAGTGGACTGCTATGGGCTGATGATGATGATGATGATGATTTATAATATACAAGTCGTGACGTAGCTCCTGGCATCTACTGAAATCCAGCGCTGGGCACTTAAGTGTGGACCCAGAACAATGCTGAGTAGAGAGAGGCCATATTTGCCCTAGATCCTGCTGCGCATTAAATATATTATATTTTTTATGTTTAACTGACATTTATAATATTACTGGGATGTCTGTATTTATTATTTATTTATTAATAGTATTTGTAATTATTGTAACTTTGTATGTCGTTTTTTTGGGTCTTTAGTCGTTTCGCACCACAAGCGATTCGAACCGCGGTGCGATAAACCCAAGCACTGTTTCTGAATTCGCAATTTCGCAAATTCCATTCGCACCGCATTGGTTACAGCGGCAGCGGTGCGAATCGCCCAAGATTCTTTTGAAATGGGTCGTTTCGAACCACGAGAAAAAACGACTCGATGCTCATTTTGTAAGTCTATATTAGACACAAATCAAAAATTTAAGGATTTCAATTATTTATTTGTACAGATAAGAAGAAAAATGGATAGTGATATAAAAAATTCAGGATAATATATTATGTAATAATTATATTTGCTTAACAGGTGTATCTTTTTTAAGGTAATATGGTAGGTTTTAAATCACAGCTTGATCAATATTAAACATTTCACTAAAAATTAACTATTGCTAATCACAGGGGGTCGGGTCTAGTATGACTGAATGTTGAAATGTATATATTCCAAAAAGAAAAATTCTTAAAACGTACTTATCCCATAATGTCTGAAATCCCAAAAGACTGATTTGTATAATGACTGAAAATAAGAAGTGCCCATCAAGGTACAATGGCACAAACAATTTGTAAATATTTTGTGGCATACGTGTATTGAGCCTTCTATGCCAACCCTCAACGGCATTGTTTGTGCGATGTTTATCATTTACGCAACTAATAAAAGACGCATTCAAAGACATCCATTGTTTATAAAAGTATTTTTTAAATTTTGTAAATTCTCGACTTTGAGGAAAAAGGACTTGTAAAAAAGTCCATGCTCTATGAATTCCTCCTGAGGGAAGTAAAGGTAAACCAGCACACATCCCAACTAATTCTCTTTGAGCTGCAGTTTTTACGCTTTTAATTTTTCAGCCTGCTTCAAACTGCCATGTTAAAATGATAATAACAGCCTCTGACATCAGCAGAAGGAAAAAACACTTTTAAGACATTAGCAATCTCATAGCCGCACTTAAATATTTGTATATTTAAACCTAATCTGCCCTTCAGCAACCTGAACATCCTTGTGTACGTCTCTTGCGTCTTGTTCGATAAGAGTACATAAACGATAGGTACTACGTTCGTAGTTTTATTGTTTCTACTAATATCTACGTGGACGGTAAAAATTGATAAAATGGACTGGGTGTTAGTTTAAATTTTCCGTCACAAAAAGAACATTTTTTGTTTGCTTCTTAACAAAATATTTTTAACTGTGTATAAAAACGTTTAAAACAACAAAATATCTCAAATAATGTTTTTATACAAAAATTTAAGGTGACTTCAAATAAATATCATAAATTGTACTTACTTACCATAAACTTCACAACAAATCACACATCTACTAATCAGCAAGCACGAGCCCCTTGCACGTGCTTCTTTTCTTTCTTAACTAATACGACTTTCTTTTATATATATATATAAATATAAATATATATATATATAGATATGTTACATGTCATAGTGTCTTCTGTCAGGTCTGTCATAGCTATAATTATATAGAGTACAAGCAAGCACCAAGGTATTGCTGTCTCTTATTAAACGATAATGACAAAAAGTAACAGTAGAAATAACATACGAGTTACTTGCTTGCAAATGTAAAACATACCGAGCAAAAATATTATATTTACCGAACAATTGTACGTTTTTTGACATACCTTAAAAATATTGTTCGTCACTATTTTTGTCGAGAAATAAAATATTTCCCGTCAGTCACAAGTTGTTATTTATATTTTCACAATGCTTCCACGACCTGTGCCATATTCAAAGAGCCACGTTCTTTATAAATGAGCCAAGCGCCTTGCACAACACATATATTTAGAGCACCAGCATCGTAAGTAGTATATTTTGACAGGCGCTGGAAATCTGCGTCTGACTTACAAAAGCAGTGATTGGCCGACGACGGTTTGTGTGTAGCATGGAATATGTATCGTTGATATTCAGAGCTGCACTAAAGCGTGCGTGTGTTTTCGTTGATAAGTTTCGATTAAAATGCATTAATTCAATTATAAACAAATAAATATTGGTAATCAAAACACCCGAAACTATCTGGCCTCAAACTAAACATTGCTTTTATTATGGTGACCAGATAACTAATATAATACATAAATATTTTGAAATGCTGTTTTGACGAATCATAGGTATGAATGTATTTAAGATTGAATACAAGATATGTTTAGTATGGGGTTATTATATATTATTTTATTGAAACGACCAACAGCTACATAAAATTACAATGGGTAAACATTATGCAAGAAACAGCCAATTATAGGTCTCTTGATGGTACAAAATATATAATAGTCATACAAAGTTGTCCTAAGACACTTATTACGTATTTAAGGTGCATACATAATTTTCACTTTATATGTATAGAACAATATTGTTTGTATAAAATTATTATAAAAGAGTTTGATACCTATAATGTGATGACGGTGTGTGTGTGTGTGTGTGTGTGTCGTGTATCGTTTATGTGAAATGTCCATCAATATAATTATACATATATTAATTTAAATATACACGTGATATTATATAACAATCAAACATAACAAACCCCTATGTTTATAGCACATATGTTTGTGCTGGGAGGGAATCGACCCCCAACCAACAGCAAAGAAGACACAGCCACTACCAATTGAGCTAACAGGTTCGTAGTTTAATTGACTATAGATTTCTAATAGTGGATTACAATTTAGCAAATTTAGCAAAGTGATAAATAATATATTTATCACATTTTATCACACATATATAATATATATATTAAAAAAGTGGTCAAACCTTAACCCTACGTCCTTTAAATCCCGATTAATTTGCTGTCAGAAGTGACTTTATAAAACGCCGGATACTCTGAAAAATCTTCAGATAAAACCACGTGTTTCTAAGTTTCTCCCTATCTTCCCTAGAGGGGGATAAATTTCAGGTTTCTAGGAATAAGCTTACAACTTTTGAGACCGGTATTCTCAGTTGTTGATAGTCGTGTTGATGCCAGCGTTTTGTTTCTTCCTCGTTCGTACCACGGCAAGTTACAACATTAGTTTTGTAGATACGTGTCTCGTTGACATTTGCATTAGCTTTCGGTATTGGTACTTTAAGAAGAAGAAGAAAAGTAGACTACGTTGTTGGCAACGTAGAGTCGTAGACAGAGAAACCTCTGTCTACGCGTAGAGTCTACTTTTCATCTTCTTTGTTAATGGCATGTGTCATAATAATTTTAATTTTGTCAGTGTCAAGTGTTGTTTACTAGCTGTCCCGTTAGTCCGCACGTTTAAAAAAAAGTACGATTACGATTACAATTAGCCCGTTGTGACCCACTGCTGGGCAAAGGCCTCCCCTTGATCTCTCCAGTCATCTCGTTTTTGAGCTGTTTGGACCCAAACTCTGTCCAAGGTGTCGAGATCATCTCGCCATCTCTTTTTGGGTCTACCACGGCGCCCGCCGTCTCGCTGTCTCAGGGCTCCACTGAGTGGTGATTTTGGGCCACAGCTCATCCGGCATGCAACAGACATGACCAGCCCAGCTCCACTTAAGCTTAAGGTTTTGAGTTACATCAGGATCTCAAACTGGGCTCGAGCTAACCGCACGCGTTCTTGTGATGGCGTCTTCACAATATAATGCAGAAGAATTAATAAGTGCTATTCAAGCACGACCTACGCTGTGGATGTCGAAACAACGTCAATACAAAAACATAAAAGTTAATTTAAGATTGTGGAATGTAATAAAATAAAAAAACTTTGGAAGTTGCTAGGTAATGATTTTTCATTTTGTTTAATAATTGCCATTTAATTTAAGAATTTTCCAGTAAAATAAGTCTTCTTAATCCATATTACATTTTGACAAACAGTGGCCAGGACAAAACAAAGCCGCGCTCCACTGCGGACTGGCACAAACCGCACCCGCGCCGCTGCCCGCACCGCGCTGCCAGTCGGGCCAAGCCCTTAGAGTGTTTTATGTTAATATCACATTACATTAGATGAATGTTTTCTCAATGTTCCTTATGAGATTTCTAGCTGATATTATCCAAACTGTGCCTCTGCCGGCCCCGACCGCAGGCTAATGCCGTTGCGAGCTTTTAGCAAAGGCTTTTACCAAAAATCCCGCCCGTAGCTGGTTAGCTCAATTCTGTCGATAATTTTAAAAGCATAAAGTCGCTTTCTAACATTACGCTTTTAAAATACAACAGCTATTTTGTGTGCAATGTTTTTCCGAGTGAAGAATAGCCAGACTATTATATCCTAAAATGAAAAGCCCGAATATTTACTATCCTCTTCTTTTACATACATTTACGTTCATAATTTACTAACGAGACGGCCAGATTTATGTCAAAGAATGTGTGGTGGCAATGAAATTGTATTCTATGAATGAAAATGAATTAATTAATTAAAATTCTTTATTGTATATCTTAAAACTATATAGAACAATATAATAACTAAATATACTTGTGAAAAATTATGTACAATGGGCGGTCTTATCGCTTAGGAAGCTTAAATTGATTGGAAGAATGGTTGGGGTGCAGTAAATTATGAAAGTAAATTATTAACTTGATTATATAAAGCAAATAAACGCAATAAACTTCACAATATGATTCATACTTATATATCATCCTTACATTAACGATATACACAAATAATAATATAACACATTTAAATATATAGTAATAACGATATTAAAACACATATTTAAATAAATAGTTATACACGGAATAAAAAACATAATTTTACAAAAACAACAAATTGATGATTCAGAGAAAATATTTATTTATTTCTGCGAGATAAATGTTTTTATGATCTGCATGTACTTGTCTCTGTTCTGCGTGGTTCTATCTATAATATGTTTTTATAATATTTAAAAAAGTATATAAGTACCTTACTTTGGTACCGGATGATGCTGGATGAAATGTCCGGCATTATTTATTTATCTATAGATCATTTTAAATGTTCCTTAGATAGTTCAACTGTTTTACGTGTTTTTTATATTATTGTATTATTATTCTGTAATTATTTATGTAAAGCATTTATTTATTCATTTTAAATGCTATTTTAAATAAATCGATTATAAAAACATTTAATGTTATGGAATAGGGAGGGATAGAGAGTGATCTAGAATCTGTCGTGATAATATTTTCTTCTATTTTTTTAATGGCATGTGACGTACTAATGTAAATTTTGCCAGTGTCAAGTGTTTATATTTGTATATAGTCAATTTGTTTCGTAATAAAGTATTGGTCGATGATCAATTGTCAATTCTAAACGTCATCGTGGAATGGCCGTCTAGAATTTTCTTTGGATTCCTCGTCGTTCAAATCACATTGCACCTTAATACACATAAAATTTAATTTTCCATACTTGTCTCATGTAGTCACAATTTTTTCATTAAAATTCCGCTAAGATTTTTGAATAAAACATGCAATTAAACGAGTGTAATCTACCTAGTGTAATGTCATATTCCAAGTGTCAAAATGTCAAGAAAACTTGACGTGCTATTGTATAGTAATAAAAGTGCTTCCAGCTTTGAAAATATTTTTATTTAATCCCTATCGAAAACAAACGACACTATAATCTTAAAACTCGACCAGTTAGTACGTATTTTAAACTAATCCTCGCTTTAAACAGTGTTTTTAATACGTAGCTTTGTGTAAGCCGTGCTTCGGACGACTTGTGAAATCTTAAGATTAACTGAGCGCGTCTTTACCTTATAAGAGGGGCGGACACTGGTTTTTACCCCCTCAATGAGAAAATGGAAGTAGATCTTTGAACATTAGACGGGTCATTTTTCTACAGCTTAGTATGTAACTTAATACTGAATATTTAACTGATATTCTTACTTTATTAATGGGATACTCTGGATGTTTCTCTGTAACTTAATTACGCAATAATAATAATAACGCCGGACATTTCACACAGCATCATCTAGTCTCGAAGTAAGCAGAGCTTGTGTTATGGGTGTGGTGACTAAAATACTATTTATATACATTTGGGTTTTTTTTTAAACTAAATACATAATAGGTTGAGGAAAAAGTTTCTTCGCATTTTTTAAGAAAATTCAAAACATTTTTTAATATAGTTTATTTACATTTAATCAAAGTATGTAGGTACCATTTTGTTCGATAACTTTTTGCCATCTTGTAGGTAGGCACATGATCCCATTGCTACAGAAATTTTGGGACTTCTGATCAAAATACCGCGACAAGTGGTTTTGGCAGTCCTCTCGTGATGTCGTGATGAAATCTGAAGGTGCAAGGTCAGGACTATAAGGCTTGCTGAGTGGCTAAAGATGTGTGAGGTCTAGCGTTATCATGATGAAAAACCACACCCCTTCTGTTGAATTCGGTCACTTTCTCTCAATTTCTTGCTTTAATCTCATCAGTTGTTCGCAGTAAAGTTCAGAATCGATGGTCCTGCCTGGTGGTAACAGCTCATAATGAATAATGACCTTCCAATCCCACCACACACATACCATCACCTTGTTGCGAGTTAACCCGGGTTTCGCTACAGTCTGTGAAGCCCGACCGGCCTTTGACCACGACTTTTTTCGCACGTTCTTGTGGTACGTGATCCACTTTTCATCATCAGTTATCAGCTTCTTCAAAAATGGTTCGGTTTCATTACGTCGTAATAAAGAATCACAAGTGATTACACGGTTCATTAGGTTTCTTTCAGTGAGCTCGTGAGGTACCCAAACATCGAGCTGAGTTTTTGTGTACCCAGTTTTTTTCAAATGCGCCAAAACTGTTTTGTAGTCAATTCCCAGTTCTTCAGCTACGTCGTAACTACAGATATGCCGGTCTTGCTCCACTTTTTCAAAAATGGCATCCATTTTATCCGTAATAGGGCGACCAGACCGACGTGCATCTTTGACATCAAAATTTCCGGATTGAAAACGCTTAAACCAAATTTTTGCTACTATCACAGACACTACACTGGGTCCATAAACATTGCAAATAAGTTTTTTTCGAGGCTTGCGTTGCATTTTTACCTTTTGTGTAGTTAAATTTTAAAATGTATCGAATTTCTTCATTAGATTCACTCATCTTGACAGTATGAAAAACAAATAAAAATCACACATTTTCCTAATTTGAATTTGGAATTATGTTCTTTAAATTTTAAACTTTTAATGATACCAAAACCAGCCAGATACAAATAGTATAGCCAAAGAGATTTTATTACAAGTTCATACACAGGTACTATAATGCGAAAAGACTTTTTCCCCAACCTAATATTATATTATACATACTGCAGATCATACAAAAATGCGGCGGGACTCGGACCTGCAACCGTCTGCGTCTTAGCCAGACCTTGGCCTACTACTCCAAAGAGGTCGTCCAACGGAATTACGAAAACCGTCTGCTGCCTATTACTCGCGTATCCACAACAAGTATGCTTGACAGCATTGTTCGCCCAGTTAACGCCGTAGCTAGTTGTTGCAAGTTACGTAATTTGGGGCCGATTACGTAATTCGCGACTAAATTTGATATGGGTTTTATATGGACCTATATGAGGCTACTTTTTACCTTACGTACCGTCCTCTCACGCGTGTAAACCCGCGGGCAGTTAGTTTTATTATCTTAGGTATCATGGAGATATTTTAGCTCATATACCAAATGGTTTTTTTATTTATTTAATTTTAATGAATTGTCCTTTGCATTATCCAACAAAACAGAAGCAAGAAAATTTATATAATGTCTACAAGGTTTTAGAATTTAAATTACCCCTTACCGTCAGCTCTCTCGTGTTAAAAACGCGTGTTTATCGTCTAACAAAGGCTAATACTTGAAGCTACTTGAACCCCCACCGGTCACACTTTACAAAAAACCTTCTGTTTACACCCCACTGGGCGACTACCCTAACATCATTGTTAAGACAGCGAGGTACTTAGAATTAATGAGCAGTTTGCGGCCAGTCTTAATTAATAACTAATGAAGGTAGGAGCTTTAAGAATATCGGATGCATTTTATGGAAATTCAGAGGAAGTTTTGCTGTAGTTTCCACAACCTCTGAACTTTGCACTAAGATATTTATATTGTTTGAGAAGATCGGCTGTTTAGTTTTAAGTAGTAGAGTTTTCATTCATCAAAAAGGGTATTAAAATACTAACACAGGTAGCTTTTTTAATGAGTTATAATTATTATGGTCTTCAACTACGTGCATGCGTACGTGTGTAGTGTCAAAGCTGATGTTTCGCCGTACTAGCTAAATTTTTTGTGATTTTTTGTTATTATTCTTATAAGGTTAAAAAGAAGATATTATTATTCATTTTCACAGGGGTTCGTGCAATAACGAAATAAAGAGATTATTAGTAGCTACTTAACCAAAAAATTTAAAATAAATCACTGTTATAATAGGTACTGTATTGAACTTTTCACAAAATAATGATAATAAGAAAAATAGGTAGACTTAAATACTAATTACTCTACATACTCTAGTACTTATCGTAAACTGTAAAATTTGCATGAAATAAAACGCTTTTTATTTTATTTATTCGTATTTTTTATGCATATAAGAAGTATATTTGTCATGTGGTACCCAAAGCACTAGAAAATCAAAGAGATATATAAATGTAATTTTCAGACCATGTGTTGATGTTAGATACCAAGGTGAGAAATACAAAACTCGAACAATCTATACGAGGCAGTAAAAAAAAAACAAAGGTTAGTTATTTCCTCACTTATTTTAAGATACTCATCCATCTTAAAAACCTTGACCTTTATAGCTTCAAGTGCTCTGCAAAGAGGCTGAATCCATCTCCTCTAGCCTCCACTTGGAACCGCGAATGAATGAACTTTTTTCATCTCGCCTCTTCCAGTGTTGCCACTTGAATAACTTTCGGTAGCGAAGTGAATAGCTGGCTTTCAGATCTTATTTCTTTATCTTTCGGTCAGTTTGTACTTTATGAAGCTGTTATTTAAGTGCCGTACTCAAAGTACCTAACATATTTTTACACATCCGGTCCAAGAATAAACATTTGGTTCACACAATAGTAAATAATTACCAAACGCAGTACCAGCTGTACAAAGCGCACGTTGCCGACCTCGAGTAATTTGTAGCTTTTGAAAGTGATTGCATACAAAACAATCATTTGTGTAATGAATATAGACAGTTATTCGGTCTGGGAGTTATATTATGACACATGATAAATATGTACTTAAAATATATGTAAGCATTCTATTAGTAATCTGGTTCCTATAGTACAAGCTATGCTAATATTTTAACTTATTTTGGTTTTAGGAAAATTTCAGTTATGCTATGTATATATAAATATATATAAATAGTATATATATATATATATATAAAAAGTTTTTTGAATTGAAAACTTCTTTTAGCGCGGTACGCATATTTTTAGATGAGATAAAACCTCTGGATTTGCAACACCGTTACCGTTTGGGGCGAGACGCAGCCGGCTGCCGCGCTCGCCCCATTTGATTATAAACCTTAATTCACATGTTTACAGTCTACTTTTGTATGGAGAAATTTACTGAGTTACGTTTCTTTGATATATTATCTCCATTCTTAACAAAAAATATTGCATCATCTGTGTTCGTTCAGTATTTGTTTGGCAGTCGCCATTATTACTGATTTTTAAGTGATTTATTACTAAACTCTAACGCGCCAAAATAAGTTTTCACTTCTGTCGGCACCACCGGAGTGCAACCTAATTTTTTTTTTATCATAGATATACCACGATCTCGTCTGGTGGTAAGCGACGATGGACACGAGGATCTAGAAGACACCTATTTACTCTTGACTTAAAGAGACCGAGATTGTAGTTTTCAGGAAAGACAGACAACGGCAAATCCTATCCTTGGCTGCTCGCATTATAAAGGAAGTAAAGCCCTTTATTCGTAAAGGTGGTAGACTGACAAGTTATGGATAGTACTGAGCGGTACGTTTGCTTGTCCTGTTGTAAAAAGGAGATGGTGGAACAAGATCATACAATTACTGGACACATGCAATTCCTGAATGTTGCGGCGATGCGCTTACATCTGCACAGAATACAAACTTCTGTGTAGATAAATATTTAGACATACCTAGGAGTAACCACCTTTATAAATCCATATGGATATAACTAACTAGATGTCTGTAGTTTCTACCAACTCTGGGGATTACAGTTGCAGATTACAGAGCATTGTTTTGTTTGTCGGCTCTCTTTATTCTGGTACTAGCTGTCCCGTTCGCGACTTCGTTCGCGCGTTTCAAATATATATTACATTATAACACTTGACTTGACTTTGCTTCTATATGACACAATCACACCCACCACCCATTAAAAAGTTTCGACACAAACATTCACACCCCATTTTACTCCTTTATGAAGGTTATTATGAAAAATTCTGAAACACGTGTCCATTTATTTAGCATTTTAAGTATCCAAACCAAGTTTCTATGAAATCACATCACCCGTTAAAAAGTTCCCATACAAACTTTGGCACCCCATTTTACCCCTTTGTAAGAGTTTTTTGGATAATCCGAAACACCATGTGTGTCTATTTATTTTGCATTTTATTTATTCAAATCAGTTTCAAGCAAATCGCACCACGCGTTAATAAGCTTCATACATTAGTTTTCACCCCTCTTAACCCTCTTACGGGTTGAATTTCTAAAAATCCGGTCTTAGTGTGTGGTTTTGCTATAAAAGGAAGCCACCTTTCAAATTTCAGCGTTCTAGCTTCAGCGGTTTTGACTCGGCGATGATGAATCAGTCAGTCAGTCAGTCGGGTTAAGCTATTTCATAGGTTAGATAAGTAGTTCATTTTACCCTTCTCTGGCAGGAGGAGGGTTTACGGTTCCTAGGGCTGTTCTAAGTTGGTAATGGTATCTAATAAACTTTAGTGTAGTTTTGACGCTTAAGTCAATTTTGACAGAGATAGATTGATAGTCAAGCTTTATTTGACATAAAATTACACAGACACACAATAAGGTTCAAAAATAAAATACTTAACTTAAATACTAACACTAAAAGAAAAAATAAAAACACGAGTTACAACTAACACAAAGTAGTTAAGAAACAAGGTAGGTGCGAGGAGGTAGGTCTGTGTGGTTTGCCAATGCTGCTAGGACTAGTCCCAGCTTGTTGTTTGTTACTCTGCACCATTAGCCGTAGGGCCACGCTGATTTTCAGACTGGGACTGTGTAGTAGTAACTCCACGAACAGAGAAAAAGAACAACACAACTGTAATTGAAAAGATATACACATAATATAGTAAATAATTAATATATTAATCAAAGTATGCTTCTTCACTGAAAATCGGTCTTGGTTTTTTTTTTATTATTACTGGGCGAATAGACAAAGTAACTAATATGTCAGTCAGCTTTACGCATTTGCTACCTCTGGTACGGCAAGTCGTTTTCTTAACCTAAAGGTAACGATTTAGCTTCAGGCGGGCTGTCACTTGGCGGTTCTGTAGTAAAAAAAATAGAATTCAGGAATGGCTGCTGTTTGTTATTAAGTACTTGCCCACTGCGTATTAATTGCGCCAAATCCACCCTCGATAACGAGTCTCCCAATTCAATTTGTTATTCGTCACACGCGCCTAATTCGACACGTTCACAAACTCCAAACTAAAAGCTTCAAAACTCTATCTAAATTCCGGTAATGCAATGTGCATTAATTGTGGCGTGCATGCGTCCCTTGTCACCGTAACCCATTTGCACCGTTCCATAAATCATAGTTGCAGGTGACCGCGCTGATTGGGAAGTTAGGACAACAATGCAGCCTACTGTTATCATAGAACCTTCATATTGATAAATACTGGTTTTACTCATGTATTATTTTGACACTGTTTCGATTTATCTAAAGAATCTGCATCTGGGTGGGTTTGACTAGCAGTGGTTCGCTCGCTCTTGCTTGCGTTCGTGCTTAGCACATTATTATAGGCTGATGGATCATTGATATAAATAACAGCAACCCGCCCCGGCATCGCACGGGTGGAACTAAGAGTAATTTTACCGTGAAACATAGTTGGAGTCCACGGATTACAGTTTACACAAATTTAGGTTTTTTTTGTTGTTTGGCGGCGTTTGAGAGACACCGCGGTAAGTGTTTTAAGGTTTTTAATAATAATAATAATATATATGATTTAATTTACAAACTACTGTTTAATTGTTTCTAGTTTATAAACAATAAAATGTGTAGGTAACTAACAGCCTAATCGTAGAGCTGTTCGCCCACAACGCAGCATTTTTATTACTTTTAACATTTTAATAACCGTCGTAACTTCTAAACAAAAGGCCTGATTTGAATAATTTAAATTCTCAACTATGATTATAAAACTATTTAGTTGTATAAGGATTAATGTAATGATAGGAATGTCGTCATCTCATGATTCTACTCATGTTTTGGTTAATAAGCTATTATTGTGACAAAACTAAAAAAAATAGACATAGTTTCGATTCTTCGTCTGTCATTTCATGGAGTAACAATTTTAATGAAAAAATTGTGATACAGGACGGGTACGGATAAATGAATTATATGTGTATTGTGGTGCAATGTGATTTGAACGACGAGAAATCCCAAGAAAATTCTAGACGCCATTCCGCGTGACGTCTAGAATTGACGATTGACCATCGACTTAGACTAATAACAAACAAACTGACTATAAACTATAAACACTTGACATTGGTAGAATTGACATTAGTATGTCACAGGCCATTAACAAAGAAGAGAAGAAGAATAGTTTCGTGGACTTTTTTGTGGGTAATGATGAGTACTAGAAACATGTAGTACATTACATGGACTGGCCTGTTAGCTCAGTTGGTAGTAGCTCTGCCTTCTGCGCTGTAGGTTGATGGTTCGATTCCTTCCCAGGACACACATTCTATTAATCTATAAATACAAACACGAAGTGAGAAACTATTTCAATGGCTCTACATTCACGAAACATTTTTTGCTATGGCTCCACACGTCGCGTCGTATCCACGGGCCTTTGTACCAATTCTGCGTTATTATTACTCTGTGCAGCGCCCGCAGCTTAACGATATTAAAATGTTGTACCGAGAAAATAATTAAGGTGAGACATTATATATACGCCAACAACCATTTAAAGTCGTAGTCCAAAAGAAACCCTTATAGTTTCGTCTGTCTGACTGTCTGTAAGTTTTATCGTGATGAAATTTTGCACGATAATTATTAGTGACCCCCTACAAAGTAAAATAAAAACAAAAAAAATATCGGTTGTTAGAGACATCTCTCACATGTACCATGGTGTTGATTTTGAAGTGATAATTTCTTATGGGAGAGTAAACCGCTTCGTTACGTAACGCGTTACGGCGCCAGTCTATCTGGCTTCCCTTTCTCTCACGCATACGGCAGCGGTCGGCAGGCTCCTCCTCTTTCACTCTAACCCACAGCGCTAGTTGAATTAGTTTAAGTTATCACTTCTGTCGGGCGTCCCGAGGTGCACACGTTTTTATTTAAATACTTAACTAAGCCATCGTTTGGAATATTGTTGCATAGGTATTTTAAAGATATTACGAGTTTGTTAAACATTTTTTCTATACAGATATTCGTTTGAGAAATATTAAGTTTTGAAGTGTCCATTTTGTATAGATGGCAGTGTCCCCTCTTCCGGCTAATCTGCTGTTTTGAGAACACAGAAATGTTCTACAATATAGTTGGGTATATAATAAAATTACAATGATTATTATCACGAATGGTGAGGCTTTACTAGATTTTGAGTAACATCCTGTATTGTAAATATAAAAAAATGAGTTTTTTGCTATGCTAATTAGGTTTCTATCCTTATGTACCCTTACCTACATGACTTAGGAAGCTCTCACTCTCTCTCTCAATTTATTTCTATCGCAGCGGAGAAATCAACGTCTACCGATTTCCAAACCCAAACGTCATATAGCCTATACTCGCGGGAAATCGTTGGGTTGCTCTCATAGTTCACGCTTCTTCTTCTCTCGTGTCACTAGGTCTTTCAAACTAGTGTGATGAAAAGATTAAAGTGCGATTCAGAGGGTTTTTCGTACAAGCACATTTCGTACTTTTTAGATTCGACGACGGTTTTACCGGTTTGCTCACGGTTTTCTTCATCGTTTAAAAATACTGATTTATACTACGGGACACTTAAATTTCACAAACGTAATAACAAGCTATTTACCTAATTTACCTAATGTAATCGTAAATAGACTGGCCTGTCAGCTCAGTTTGTAGATCTGCCTTCTAGGTTGAGTAGGTTGAGGGTTCGATTCCCTCCCAGGATAAACATTTTTGTGATGAACACATTTACTTGAACACCATTTTCTTTCAAATATATGGAAAATTATATATATAGATACTAGCTGCTGCCCGCGGCTTCGCATGCGTGGTACCTACATAAAAAGTAACATATGTCCTTGCTCAGGCTTTAGACTATCTATGTACTAAATTTCAATTAAATCGGTTCAGTAGTTTTTGCGTGAAAGCGAGACAGACAGACAGAGAAAGTTACTTTCGCATATTTAATATTAGTAAGGATATATAACTACTGTTTTAAACGAAATATTGGTTACTAAAAGGCAGAACTTTGCATCTAGATATAGCGTTAAGTGCATGTCATTCTACTTACCGTGTAGTGTAAAAAATACACAGTAAGTAGAATGACATGCACTTACATAATAAAAACAAAAACAAAAGAGTAACATGAGAGGAAGAAAAGACTAAAAATAGGCCCAATGGGTTATTTATACAAACACAATAAAAAACAACTTCAGTGAAAATTAGCCCTTCCCGCGAACCAATCAACACTTTAGTGTGCAAAAAAGGTTCTGTAGTGTGACAGGCCACTTACTATACTTCTCGTACTCTCTGCACTGTAGGGAGAGAGTTCAATTCCCTCCCAGGACAATATTTATTTAAAATATATAAGTATCAATCATCTGGTCCCCATAATACAAACTATATGCTTAGTTTGGGGCTAGATGGTATTGTGTGCATTGTACACCAATATTAATTATAGACTAGATCAAAATCTCCCAAGTTCAAACATGCTGTGTTGAAGCAATCCAAACAGATTTTAAAATGGATGACAAGTCGCGCCTCGCTTTGTGCCGTGGTGAGTGACTACGCAATTCGGTAAAGCTCGTCTGTCCTCTCGAGGAGACTGATGGTTCTTCTGTTTCTGGCTTGATGTTTCATTCTATCCGTTTCTGTCTGTTGATTGATATAGGTTACCCTAGTTTATGAAATAGGTTATTTTGTTATCAGTATTGAACTTACTCGTATAAGTTCTGACTTAACTGAGTGATTGAGTTAATATGTCGTTCGAATACTTCCTTTTTTGCTTTGTTTAGGATTCTTCGTTTAGTATATCAAGTAACATAGCACTTCTAAATTAATTATTTTTCTTGTGTTATTGTATGTTTTATTCAGTAATCTTAGCGGAATTTTAATCAATAATTTGTGTCTTCATAACACAAGTATGGACAATTGAATTATAAGTGAATTATGTTGCAATGTGATTTGAACGACGAGGAATCCCGAGAAAGTTCTAGACGGCCATACTGCGTGACGTTTAGAATAGACAAATGACGATCGACTAAGATTTTATAACCAAACAATCACTTGACACTGGCAAAAATATCAACAAGGAATGTCATTATAAGAAGAAAAGAAAGAAACTTTGTTCAGACTATTAAATAAATAGGTAATGCTGGACATTTCACACAGCATCATTTGGCCCCAAACTAAGCAGAGCTTGTTATGGGTACCACATGAGTGATATACTACTTAATTTATTATATTTTTTTGTAAATACATACAAAGTATGATAATGGACTTTTGCTATTACAGAAACCTTTGGCATTATATAGGCATATTAGCATGGCGAATTTCGTTCCCTCGTAAAATATTGCGTACTCAAACTGAACAGAACATTGCTCAATCGCTATAATAATGGATTTAAATCATTGTATAATCTAGTTTCACTACAAACCGGTTTAAAAATGTCTGATGTTGACCACTTCAAATACTGACACAAACAATTTGATTATTTTGTTATTTATTTTTGATTAATAATGATGCTGTGTGAAGTATACAGATTCAGATATTAAGAAATCTTGGCATTGTGAGGTACTGAACATAAAATATATATTATTTATTAATTTTACCGTAATTGCTTTATCACTAAATTTATTATCCATCTATATTAGTAATTATAGTAGGTAATTACTAATTACTAGGTAAGGCAGGTAATAACAATTTATAAACGAAATAATAACAGAAATGTACAGAATAATATACAATAATATAAAATACACATGAAACAGTTGAGCTATCTAAGGACCGTTTAAAACAATCTATAGATAGCTCAACTGATCCAGATCACTGCCAGAGGGCAGCGTTCCCAAGTAACTGGCGGCATTGCCACGTTAAATGGCAATGCTGATACGCTGAGCCAGATAGGAGCCAGCTCTTGGAACACGCAAAGTATCTACCAGACGCCGTGAAATCATTTAGAAAAAGCGGTGGGCTCCTGTTCCTTACGGGCCCAGGGTCTCGACTCTAAAATGCCTAAATATGTAGGCCTCATCCAAACCGGCATATTTGCGCCTTTTGAGGTCCTCGTTTGGAAACTAAACTACTTTTTTTTATTAAACCAGTATCCAGAATAATAATAAAATAGTAGGTTCAGGTTAATTTTGAAACTTCTCAAATAGATAAGATTCAATGCGTGAATTCGAGCCGCAACTCACGCACCGCGGCTCAAACTCACCTTGACGAAGATTATCTAGATCAATCCAAACAGTGTCGGTGCCTCCATCGACAAAATAATACGTGAGTCAATTGTCAGTCTATACTAGTCTACACAAGTTTAAACTATATATAAGTATGTTCTAAGCTAAATATTGTATTATGTAAGTCGTAATATTCATAATGTACCAACTATGTAAAGTCTAATGTACCGAACTTTATATTTTCTCGCAACAATTCATCATCCACTTCAGAAACACTCTACAATTTTCATACATTACTTCGAATGTGCATGATATCGTGACACTAGACGTTTAATGTTTTTGTTAACAAACAATTCTATGTCCTACTTAATGAGGGGGCCACGAAAAAGTTTCATTTTAAAATTGCTATAAAAAAAGACGGGTGGATATAACATTGCGGTTTAATAATTGAAGACCACTTCATTGCAGTTTTGCTTATTGACATAACCACCGTGGTAGAAATGAGCTTCATCTGAAAAGATGATTTTTTGATAAAAATGCTCATCTTCCATCAAGCGTTCTTCGGCCCTTCAAGGAAGTAAGTTTTCAATATTTCCCAATTTTCTTCGAGCGTAAACTTCACCCTTTCTTAAACCGCAAACCTTTTACTAAAAAATTGACACATTGGCAAAGTCGTTCAAGCTGTCAAAGCCGAAATAATCGATAGTTCAAAAAGCAAGCGATACATGGTCCACCCGCTATTATAAATCCAAAAGTTTGGCAGCCTTACTTTTTCTGCGTGAATGACATGTCTCATAATAATAACAATTTCGCCAGTATATTGTTTATGGTATGTCACAAAGTCGTATCTTGCCGTTCGTCATTTGTTATTTAATATAAAATGGTGTCTTTCATATAAAATAACTACGGATTATTTTTGTTCGAATCACATTTATCGCAATTATTCACACCCGAGTGAACTCTAACTCTATTTAAATAAAAACGGCCAAAAATAAACCGGTGGGCTTACTTCTCACAGTTTTCGTCCAAAGTTAACTACTTATTATAGATTATCTTTTTGTTAGATTGACAAAAAGTGTCGTTCAAGGCGTTTATTAGTAAGGTTTTGGATGTTTATAAAATAGTTTGTGATTCAATCACGCTCCGACAGTACAGCGGATTTGATAAAACGTGATACAGACAGTCGGAGACCTAACGGATAATTATGATTCAGGCCGTCTCCCTAGAACATTATAACTTGTAACATTACGAGTTATGGTGCAATTTCCAGTACAGTTTTAGATCCATAATACTAAAATGTTTAACTATCATGTTTTTGATTATAATAATAATAATAATTCCGAATATTTCACACAACATCACCTGGCCCCAAAGTAAGCAAAGCTTGTGTTTTGGTTACCACATGACTGATATAATACTCACATACATTTTTTTTTTGTAAATACATACATAGAATATTATACATGGAAACACCCAGACCCGAGATAAATACTTGCAGATCATACACACATTTGTCCCGCTGTGGGGTGGTGTGGTGTGTGAATCGAACCCGCAATCTTCTGCGCCTGACCTAAGTCCACTGCGCCACCGAGGTCGTCAAATAAATAAATGTTATGTAACTACATTTACAAAGAATCATAACAGAATTATCTTCGATTGCTCTATAGCCGGTAACCGATTGGACCATAATTCTATCGCTAGTGACTTGGTTGTAGCAGACACCCAAGTCACTAGGGAAATGTTTTCAAAATTCAGACAGCTTCCTTAACAATATGTGATAATGGAATATGAAGTCCAATATGATCCCCACACTACGCTAACCATACTAAGAGAATTAAAGTCATTGTCTCTTTCTGACTCAGTCAAACAAACTTAACAAAATGACACGATCTTAATGATTTCTCACTTTTAGGGCCTTATTTTTTTAACTTCAACTTCTGTCAAAATAATCACTGTTTAAAATAGTGCCATCCCTATTTATTATATAGTGACAAATAGTGTCAAGGTGAATCTAAATTAGTCTTAAGGTAGTGTTGAAGTTAAGAGGTGTTTATAAGAAAGTCATTTAAAGTTTATATTTTGAAACTGTTCTTGAACCGATAGAAACCGATAGAACCGATAGAAATAGATAAACTGTTCAATCGTCATGTTACAACTCACGCAGTATACTTTAAACTTGGCGTTTTAGTAACTTATGAGTATAATTTCTCAAAACATCACTTCAGTGTTCCTGCTAAAAACTGTTAAGCGAACTATATGGAACTCGTGGCATTACAACTTTTAGATAACTTTATATTGCACGAACTTTATCTACATACTGTATCTAAGTAGCTTACTTATATTTGGACTACTAATGCTTCGTTTGAGTCCGTGGTATTTTGGTTACATAGTTTATAGGTAACCCATTCACCTTCGTCATGGCTTAGCTTAAAAAGCCGGGACCGATAGGTTTACATGCTCGAAGCACGGAAGCGTTCAGAGGAAAATGCCAAAAATCACCGAGCGGTGACACTTTTTGTTGGCGTTCTTGCTTGCGGAAAACTAAAATTTGACATATCCGATGTTATTAGTGAAATGCGACCTCAGTTGTCATTTCCTCTTTGATCTTTACTCTATGGTGTTAGCGTAAAGGCAATCTAAGCGATAGGTATTTGTCTAGACACCTGGGTAAACTTTTCGGTGTCTTAAAGAACCCTTGGGCGTTTTTATCTTTTTCAAGTAAAACGATGGACCACCCCGATTAAACTTGGCTAACTTTAATTATATCGATGTAAATTTTTTGCGCGTCAGTAGCTACGATACCGATCCGTAAGTGGGTATGTTTAAATTGCACTAATGATAAACTTACTCATGACACAAGTTTATGTGTATGTTTATCTTTATCGATTTTATTTATAAAATCTTGCGTCACGATGTTTGTCCGGAATAAACTCTAGTACTACTTAACCAGTTCTTAAAATATTTGGCTTAATGTTACTGTGTATTTTGGTCTAGCTTAAGAGATAGGATAGATTCGACGACCTCTGTGGCGCAGTGGGCTAAGTTCCGGCCGAGAGGCAGAAGGTTGCGGGTTCGATTTCCGCCGCGGGACAAATGTTTGTATGATCTGCAAGTATTTGTTTCGGGTCTGGGTGTTTCTATGTAAAATATGTATGTATTTACAAAAAAAAAGTATATAAGTAGTATATCAGTCATGTGGTACCCATAACACAAGCTCTGCTTACTTTGGGGCCAGATGATGCTGTGTGATATGTCCGGGATTATTTTATATTTATTATATTATATTTATTTAATCTCGATTATTGACCTCAATATTTTTTTTAGAAAATGTTTTCCTACAATAAGTTCCATACATTTCTAACAGATGAATTTTGGCGTAACGTTCCATTCTCATTCCCGTAGATTTGTTTTTACACCGGCTAAAACGTTTTCAGCATAATAAGTGAATTTTAATTTAAAAATCTATAATAATTTTGGTTTAACAGACATTATAGTGGGATGTAGAGTGTAATAAAATTGGTCTTTTGACTTAAAATGTACTATTTATATAATACTAACTTCTACCCTTCTACCCTTCTACCCTTCTACGCTTCTACCCTTCTAGTACGTGCGGTACTAACATAAACATACACTTGAATACACAAAAAAATCATGAAAATCGGTTCAGCCGTTTCGGAGGAGTTTAATTATAAACACACGCATGGAAGATTTATATATATATAGATAAAGATTTCCGCATTATGAGTTTTAAAGCATAGATATTATTTCACTGTTGTTTTCATCCATCCCTGGTACTCTTCTTATTAGTAAAATACTATATCTATGTTATAATTACACACTAACTAATGAGTTGTTAAAATCAGTTGCCATCTCTATTCATTGACATAAGAATGTCAAAGACAAATTATATTTAAACGTCACGCTAACTTATTTTATAAGAAAGGGGAATTGATAGAGACTATAAATAGTGACAGTGAAAGACTTGTCGTATAAGTATACAAAAGGGAACTGTGTATATATAAAATTGAGCTATTGATTAGGTACATATATATTTAATACTATACCGAAAATATATTCTAATAAGCTATTAACCGGTTTTCAAAAGACGGGGTTCTCAATTCGGCAGGTTTTTATTTTTTGTATGTATGTTATATCTCCGCCAAATCTTAACCAATTTTCATAATTACTTTTTATCCTGTAGGATTTACCACCGAAGGAGTTTTGAATTTTTGCGCTCATACTATGAGTTCAAGATTTTTATCCGAATTATTTATACAGAAATAATTACAGAAATGTACAGAATAATATATACAATAATAAAATATACACGTGAAACAGTTGAGCTATCTAAGGACCGCTTAAAACGATCTATAGATAGTTCAACGGATCCAGATCACTGCCAGACTGCGTTCCCAAGATACTGGCAGCATTGCCACGTTGAATGGCAATGCTTATACGCTGAGCCAGATAGGAGCTCCAGCTCTTGGGTCACGCAATGTATCTACCAGACTAGATGCGGTGGGCTCCTGTTCTTCACGGACCTAGGGTCTCGATAATATAAATTTCTGGGGTCTATATAATATAAATTTAAGAATTGTATTATGATCTAATTCATTAGAATATATATGCGAGATAATACTTAATATTTGTCTACATATTGAATATTTGGTAATGGATTTTCGCAGGATCATGTCAGATAAAAAAATTAGGCTATACAATACATCAAACTGTCTCGAAACTAGAAAGCAAACAAAATTCAATTAATATTTAACCATACAATACTGGGTATAGCACAATTTAACATGATTCTGCTGGAGGGGTGGCGACAAGCCATAAATTTGAATGGTCAAGTGAGCTTGGGCGAACGACAGGGATCGCGAACATTTTCTTTCATTGTTATTTTAGTAGCTGTGGAATTGAGGTCAAGGTTTAAGGATAAACTGCTTTTTTATTCTACTTTTATGATGTGCAAATATATAATTGTTACAATCCAAAAAAACTATTATCGATTGAGGACGCTGCACTCTGGCAGTGATCTGGATCAGTTAAGCTAAAGATCGTTTCAAGCGGTCCTAAGATAGTTCAACTGTTTGGCATATATTTTATTATTATTGTATAATTGTTATGTAGATTTCTGTGTAGAAAATGTTATGAATATCTAGATATAAATTTTTACAATTCTAACAAAGTAAACCGATGTATATTTCAATGTTGAGCGCCACTTTAGCAATGAGACTGTGGTCACGACGACGCTCCAAGCTTCTATATCATGTGCAAGTCGATATCATATAAACGCACAACCACACGACACACAAACGCGCAACCGCATACCGTGTATGTACCAGGATTAGTTTAAGATGGTTGGTATCGGTTTGTTTTTCTGACTACCCCCTCAAATCTTTACCTGAGGGGATCTAAGGTGTGTACCAAGATTGCAGTCGTGAGTTTGTTACTTTTTTATTTAAGTTTCAAACCTTTATAACTTTCTTATAATTTTCTATACCTATGATGAGTTCATGGACAGTAATGTTACCCAAGGTTGTCATTATCCAATATAACATTTTATGTTGTTATTAAATCTAATGTAAATGTAATGTACAATTATCACGTAGCGGTTTACTTAGTTATTAGCTTTTTAATTACTCAATGCTATGTAAATTTTTTTGTTTCTTACCTATAATGTAACATCATCAATAAATTACTATAATGATTATTATAAATTGTTAATGTCAGTTCCAGAAAATAATGAAATTAATCTGAAACCATAATTATTTTTGGACATCACCTATCGCCCAAAGAATGATGCAATATGACATAACACTATGGAAGTAGCTGAAATAAACCAGTCTAGCAGTAGCTTCCGTATCGTACGAACTGCATATGCAGCGGAATTAAGCCTACCAGCAATTGTTTCAATTTGTGTACCCCGCTGTCAACAATATAAGGACCTAGGAAGATCGTTTAGCATTAAGTAATATATTATTTACAGTAAACCAGTTGACCGCTTATTTATAAAGAAAATACATTGGTTTTGACGCTCCTAAGAGACCTTCTATTTTAAACATCATGGTTTTTTTACATTCGGTTACTACTAAATATAAATAAATATTGCTAGACACATGGAAAATGCACACAACACCATCTGGTCCCAAACTCAGCATAGCTTGTATAATGGTGACTAGATGACTGATAGAATACTTATATATTTTTAAATACATACTTATGATACTTTATAACACCCAGACACTGAACATACACCTATGTTCTTCACACAATTGTTTATCCTGGGAGGGAATCGAACCTTGAACCTTTAGCGCAGAAGGCAGAAATACTACCAACGGAGCTGACAGGCCAGTCATTGAGCTGACAGGCCAGTTGACTGAGTTGATATACATTACAAGTCTAAATATACAGTTAATCTATGCACCGAAAATTGTTTTTATGATTGTTATCACAAAACAATATTCTTTATACACAAGTTCAAATGAACAGTTTTCGAAGTTATTCTTAACTTGTGTTTTGTGACTTCGCATCCTTGCATCCAGGAAGTAACACATAGGTATTGATTTCCTCGCAATTTCAAAAAATGCGGCATATATTATAAATAAATATGTTAATAAGTACGTAAATAATGCAGAACATTTCACACATCATCATCTACATTTGTACTTGACCGTATTTTCAATTGCGTTGATTTAGACGCTTGATTTTTCTACAGCTTCAAATTCAAATTTAAATTCAGTTTATTTACAGCTTACTTTAACATTACATATACTATCTAACGCGAAGGACTGCAAGGACTGCAGGCTAATATAATATATATAATATATATAATTTCAGATTTATACCTCCATGCGTTCTTTAGGAAAAAGGTCTAGACGTTCGGAGGACGTCATTCGATGTTCCTTTTTCCATTAAAAGTACAGAACACTAAAAATTAATAGTTTAGTTTGTAAATTGTTTATACTGTAGAATAGTTTGATGAGAAAAAAATTAAAAATTATTTTAATCTCCTTCGTGTAAAATTTTACACAAAAAATTTCGAAACACGAAATTTTTTTTTAGATTAAAATAATTTTTAATACATCATGATGCTTACTTTGTTAATTGGCTGTTTTATTTCTAAAAGCTGAAGCGGGTTCTTAAAACTTTATCAAATAATTTTCAATATGTTCCTATAACAGTACCACACCCTTTGACATTTCAAACATGATTAATATGATTATAAATAATAATTATATTACTTATGTAGGTACGTATTTTGCTAATTTGATCTGAGAGTTCACGTGCACCCTCTCGGGGGATGCGAATTAAGTATAATAAAGTCAAGATTATTAAGTACAATATGTGGATGTTTTTATTGAAATTGAGGACGGAGTTTGAGTTTGACGACCATTGTGACGTAGTGGGACAATGCCCGCCTGAGACACAGAAGGTTGCAGGTTTGATTCCCACCGCAGGACTATTTGTCTCTAGTCTTGGTATTATTGTATGTATAATATGTATGTATTAATAAGTATGTAAACGTTAATAAGTAGTATATCAGTCATGTGGTACCCATAACACAGGCTCTGCTTACTTTGGGGCTAGATAATGCTGTGTGAAATGTCCAGTGAAATGTGTAGCATTATTTATTTATTTAGTAAGTAACTTCAACTCGAAAATAATATGTATGTATATATATATAGATCGTATTTTTCATGAATTAACAAGACACGAGTATATCACAGTGAATTAATAGATTTATAATTTGATCCCTACATTATTTTTAAGGTATTGTCTATTATTATGTATTTTGTGCTAATTAATATATAATAAGAAGAGGCTGTATTATTAAATCAGATATGTTATAATCCTAAACCTACATAATATTATGTAAACACGTTGCCCTCAGCAAATGAACTATTGTATAGAAAAAATGAGTTTGTTTTTACCTCTATTTAGTGGTTCTGAGCTCGTTAAATAGTTATAAAAGAAATATAGTATGTATTTTCGCGTTTTGTGCGCCGTCAATATGTGTCAAAACCATTTGATCACGGAGTCGCCATACGATACTAGACGACCTGGTCAACTTCGTTCCGCCTAAAATTTATTTGATTGTAAACCCCATACCCCAGCATTGGGTAGAACAACAAGTAGAACGTCAAAAAAGCTATATAAATTGGTCGAGGCATTTTCAAGTTTATGCGGGACTAACTTACGCAAACTTATTTTTAATAATAATAAAAATATAGTAATGTGCTACGTTGCTACGCCGTAGCACATGATTCGTAGAGCACAGATGCTGTCTACCCCGTTGGGTGGCGAACCTAAATCTAGACTTTTAAATATGGCGTTAAGCGGCGGTGGCGGCAAAATGGACTATTTTGAACAAACTATTGCTTCTATCAACAATCCAAAAACAGCTGAAGAATTCTATTGATTTTTTCTATTACATTATTGTAGTTTCATCCATTATTTTATAATTGTTCAGCTTCTAAATGTAAAAATGGTGAGCAGCAAAATCTCGCTCGCTCCATACCATATGCTGTTTATTTTAAAAACACATTATTCTTTATGTAGATATTATATGTTGTTATGTTTGTCAATATATTGTTTTATAAGTGATATATTTAGTTTTACTTACTTCAATATTAAAATACCAAGTTATTTGTACTTGAACATCAGGCTAAGTTCAATGGCGAAAAAAATGCCGATTTTTTACAGATAATTTCAATCAAAATGTTCAACGACCATAGAGTATTGTATATCAAATGAACGGTAAGGATTCCTTCCTTTAGACCACATCAATCAACCGCCAACCGCCAGAACAAAATCAAGCGCGGGAAATGTTTATGTGTAACATTTCGCGAGCTGGTACTTTTGGGCCAGTTGCGAGTCTACGGCGGTCGTACTACTGGTCAAATTGAACCTTCGAATAACGGAGGGGTTCAATAAAATATTTTATCTTACAATTACTCAGACGGTACGTATGTGTCTGATCTTAGGGTCATAGCTTTGAATTTCAGTCGTGCACAAAAGGTTTTATCCCTTTGGTTTTAAAAAAATATGTATATCTTTGAGCGGTCTCAAGATAGCTCTATTGTTTCATGTAGTATTGTATATTACTCTGTACATTTCTTGAAATAAATAAAATTAAATATATATCCAATCCTTTATGTTTTCTTCAAATACCTGAAAGCATGATTTCCGATATTATTTCGTAGACCGCAAATGTCAGTCCACACTGCACCCATAGAATCATAATCGCATCACATTCAACAAATTCCCAAACGAGCGATCACTTTGTTTGGATGATTGTTTGTTCATATCGTGTGAACGCGTCAAAGCCATGACATTCTGCAATACATTATTACATTTACAGAAACATAGTTTGAACCTTACTGCTATCATGTTAAGGTGTAAATTAAGTTTGTGTGATAGTACAGTATTCTTGTACAAGTTTGCATACTAAGGTTTCTAGTTAGTTCCCAAGCCAACCCTTGAACTAGTTTCCTAATATTTAAAAACATTTTTTATTACATATAACCTATTAGAAAGGCTTCAAGAATCAATATTAAAATATCAAATGCTAGTATATCACTCATATATATTTCCTTTATTATTTAACAAGAAAAATGTTAGTACCGACCAATTTTTGTTGGAAAATTCGTAAACTTTTTCATACACGTGCCGTTTTATATAACTGCTCGTCGATTCGTATAATATAACTCGCTTCGCTCTTTGCTTCAATTATCCTAGTAAAGGGTGATGTTAGGAACACCGGTCCATGTTTGCAATGCAGATTGGCCGATCTGGTAAAATGCAAATATTGCTATTGTACGTCTGACCCGTACTTTGGATTCCGTTGTTTATGAAAGCCATTAATAAATCCCATCGTACACGGCGGATATGATTATTAAACAGATATTCGCTGCAGCAGATTAATTAAATTGATGATGTTTCGATATGTCGATTGAATAATCGAATATAATCAATACAGTAAATCAATGTATATTATAAAAGCTGATGTAGTTTAAATAGGAATAAATTAAAGTTGAACGCATAACGTGCAGGCAAATGTTGAGATCAACGCAAATTGTATTATCATTTTTTTATTATCAATAATATTAATTTAACGTACATAAAAAATGGGTAGCGAAATGTAAGTAGATGTTTTTGTTTGATGTGTTTGATCTCTTGTTGATAAGGTCAAATGACCTTATAACACAAAATTGACCTAAAACACCTTAAAACTAACATATAATTTTCACTTACAATGGTATATTTATAATTTTCACTTAAAACGTAATCATGGTAATATCATGGTAAATATTTCGTTTTGAGTAAAAATTATGTTCAAAACCATTCAATTTATAATTTGTTTGTATTCTTTCTTTGTATAATATGTATGTATTTACAAAAAAAAAGTATATAAGTAGTATATCAGTCATGTGGTACCAGATGGTTTGGGGCCAGATGATGCTTTGTGAAATGTCCGGTATTATTATAATTATTATTAATTATATATATTTAATACAATCACAAGGATCACTTTAAACCATTAAAGATGCTACATGTACTTTGGTGCCTATTACTCCTTACCTAAGTCCAAGAAAAACTGTCAAGAAACTCGTCTTGGTTCTAGTGCTCTTTTTTAACCGACTTTATCAAAAAGGAGGAGGTTCTCAATTCGTCGGAATCTTTTTTTTTTACGTTTGTTTACCGATTACTCGAAAACGGCTGGACCGATTTGAAAAATTCTTTTTTTGTTTGAAAAGGTATATTTCTCTGGTGGTCCTATATAAATTTTATCAAAATCGGTAAAAAAAAATAAACGAAAATCTAAAAATTGATTCATCGATGATGTTTTCATGTACTTTCATACCTCGCTGTCTCATTGGAGCGTGGCGTTTATTTGGCCTACCCATATTATAATATACAAAATCATCTACTTTCCACTAAAAATGTATTATAGGCTCAAATTTCATTCAATAAAGTCGGTTTCTTTTTAGTTTTTAAAATGTAATTATAGAGACAAGAGGTGACTTACTAGTTACTACAAATACAAATACAAACATACATACTGAGTTTCAGTATGGTTTTGTTCCTTTATTTCAGTATTATTTTACAATGAATTGCTATCTTCACCCCCAGCTGCATAATATCCACAATTATGCAAGCGCAGCATTAGGAATTCGCATACGATTAAGAGATGATCAGTGCTCTTAGCATAAGTTTTTAATGCAATCGAGTTGTTAGTTATTTATGCAAATCTATATTTTCATGTCCATCTATCTATTTATAACTATAAACTCGAAAGTGTCTCTTTCTTTCCGGTTATCTGATTTTGTAATTCGAAGCAGACGGGATAATACTAAGTTAAAATTGTTGTTGTTGTTTTTGTTGGTGTTGCTCCAAAACCTTATAACAAATTACCTACACTATATAGAGACCTGAACGTCCAAATGTTTAAACTAAAACTAAAGAAATTGTTAATTGCAAAGTGTTATTAGAATCTTGACGAATATTCTAGTGATAAATTATAATTATTTTTAAACTTTTATGCCATCTCTCTACCTAATTTGCATACCGTAAACAGGTCAAGCATGTTGTTTCACATTGTTATATTTTTGTCATTTTCTGTACACATGTTTTCTGACAAATAAATATCTTTGAATCTTTGAATCTTTGCCATCTTTTTGTTACCTTTTCACGGCTAAGCGGCTGGATATTGATGAAATTTGGGTAAACCGGTAACGCGTTATGGCGCCAGTCTATCTGGCTTCTATTTCTCTTACGCTACGGCAGCGGTAGGCAGGCTCCTCCTCTCACTCTAACCCACAGCGCTAGTTAGATTTTCTGTCGGGCGTCCTGAGACGCACACGTTTTTAATTTTTTTTATATAGGTACAACGCGTGCGAAGCCGTGGGGAGCAACAAGTCTTTTATAATTGTTGAGTGTGGATGTAGATGATCAGAGACTAGATTATGACAAGCATAATTATATCAACGTCTACTGTCATTAAGCTGTCATGTCACTGACGGTTTGCGCGATACAAATGCAGTGTGGTCATTATTTTTGGCTATCTTTCGAAGCAAACATTGCGCTATTAATGTTTTTTCTAGAGCTATTTCCGGTTTTATTTGTGATTTCGGTGTTTTGTTATTTAAATGGAGGAAGAGTTATTGACTTGGGTGTGATTAAAAGCTTAGTTTCATTGTGATTCCAGCAAAAATAATCCGTATAGTTATTTTAGATGAAAAGACACCATTTTATATAAAACTAGTTGACCGGACAAACGTTGTTTTGCCTTATTAAAACTAAAAACATTTTTTTGGGTTGAGCCACCCTTAACACTTAAGGGTATTAAAATTAGTTATGAACCTATTCTCAGACTTACTGAATATACATACAAAATTTCATCAAAATCGGTCAAGCAGTTTCGGAGGAGTATAAACACGAAAACTGCGAACACAAGATTTTTATAGATAACAAATGACAAGATACGACTTAGTGACATCATATTATAAATAAAAAACTGGGCAAAATTATTAAAATTATTTATAATAAATGATTATGACAAGATGATGAAGTAGGTGCAGTTTAAAAAAATAAAGAGATGAGAAACAGATATACGCGAATTGAGAATGGTGGAAAACTCTGAGTCGTGTTTTGGTTATTTTTTATGTACTATGGGAAATGGTCCCTTATTGGAAATCCTGACTTTATCATTATTTTATCGCCATAAAGATAAGTGAGATTATCCAGTAAAAGTCCTGTTGAAATACGAAACTCTTTTGTGTTCCATTGCGTGTCCAAATCAAGAACAGTTTGACCCAGACGAAAGACGAGTCGAGTCTCCGAAGGCTTTAAAAGATACTTAATTTGTGATCATTGAAGAGTTATTTTGGTAGGTATCATGTTTTCTTTTAAACAAAGACAAAGTTTGCACAAAAATGTAGAACAAATTGACTTGAAAAACATAATATTTTAGATAACATGAGCTATGATGCCAGTCTATTGAGCTGTCAGGAATAGCTCAGTAAACTGGCATCGTAGATCAATTATACTCCCTTCGCCTTCGGCGTTATAGGTTATTTAGATGTCGTAAAATATCTTATGTACCACCTACCTATATTTTAGTATCCTTACTAATATTATAAACGCGAAAGTTTGTATGTATGTTTGTTACTCTTTCACGCAAAAACTACTGAATGGATTTTAATGAAACTTTACCTAACTTTACAATAAAGCTTATACATCAGAATAACACATAGGCTTTAATTTATAAAGATATTGTGTGATTTGTCCAAAATATAACAATAAGTGTCAAGTAAGTAGGAAAAAATCTGCCATCTGCGAGCTGTTCTGGCGTGCGCTGCAAAAACCGTTAGAATTACACGAAGTACTAATCCTGCGCAGACGAAGTCGCGGGCACCAGCTAGTATTATACATTTGAAGTAACTCTGTCTGTCTGTCTGTCACGTTTTCACGCCTAATCCGCTGAACCGATTTTGATCAATTTTGGTATAGAGATATATGGGACTTTGGAGAAGGATATAGGCTACTTTTTATGTAGGTACCACGCGTGCGAAGCCGTGGGCAGCAACTAATATATATATAAGTATATGTATATGGTAGAAACATCGCGTTAACCAAGAGCTCCTATCTAGCCCAGCGTTAATACGCTAATGCATTGCCATTCAACATCACCGTGTATTGGGGACTTAGTCCTCTGGCTAATCTGGATTAGTTGAGCTTGTAGATTTAAACAGTCCTTAGATAGCTCAACGGTTTCACATGTACTTTATATTATTGTACACTATTCTGTATTTATAAGGTTAGTGAACTTTATTGGCTCATAAAAGAACAGAGTTCACTTATAATGAGCTTCAAACTAGGTTTATAACTAACAGTTTTTTAGTAGGTTTCATTCTAGAGATCTGACGAAAACATTAAAATATCTATCATATATGTACATTTTTTTTGTTTTGGACTAGATGGTTTTTTGTGAATTTATTAAGCAATATTTCATTTGTTTATTATTTCGTCTACTATATGAGGGAAGTGGCCATTTTTCTGTCAAGGATATTGCATTGCACCTCACTTTTCACTTATCATTTATTCCTATGGCGTAGGTAGTAGGCTGTACAAGCGACGGCGCGGTAGCAGTGCATCATTGCGTTTTATTTTTAAGTTTTGATTTTTTTTACTATGCACTAAAATGTATTTTAATTTTACTGAGTATTTATTGTTGTTATTTTAGTGGTAATTTATTTTTATGATGCCATCAATATAATATATTATGTATATTATGTATATAACATATAATGTTACTAATAGATTTATCTTAGTATCTAGTTTAAGAGTTCAAGAGAGTGTAGTTGTGTCATTTAATATTAATTATACTTTTATATATTTTGTGTCTGTCTTGTCACGGTATGACGTCACCGTCTTTGTTCGGCGCAGTCTGAAAACCAGCGCTATTTTGTAATATGTGAAGTAGCATAGAGCTGAGACTGGGCCTTTTCGGCGAAGACAGACTGGGTTGGTGCAGGGTTCACATACTCTTAATCTTTAAGAACTGTTTTATTTATGTTAATTTCCTTTTGAGTGTGAGACATGTTATTTTTATCTGTATGCGTGTGTGTCAAATTAAACTTATTTCATTTAATATATTTTTCACCGTAGATAATATTTTTGCGAGACGAACTCCTGATTCTCTTGAATTAATAAGAGAGACAACCATTAATCATATCCAGTAGATGGCTGATGTGGGTTGATGTTTGATGTACAATGATGATGATGTTAACCAACTATTCGAGAACCTTAGAGACTAGTGCTTACAATAATACGCTCTCGGGAGTCGGATTAACGAACATTGTGCAAATATTGACTAGATATAGTTCTGAGAAGAGTCGTGAGTCGTTGCATTTTATAGCTTATCCCATTGACATAAATGTCGCCTTAGCTGTCTTCTTATCTTACAGACTCAATTGTGATCGCTTACCAGTTCTCAATTGGCAGAATGTCTAAAAACTTAGTTTCACTTGATCTGTGGTATTTGATTGGAATGGTTACTTAAACTAATTGTAGATATTTCTTTTCGCAAGTCAATACTTAGGAGTGACTTAAGTAATCATTAACGACTAGTGAAGCGTGAGTGCGGCTATCAGGGTTTATATCATTATAAAACTTTAGTTAATGTGTCTTAATCGGCTGCCTTTATTCATTAGGATTTGAATAACTCGGACAGCCACACATTAGTTAATCACCTATGTAATTATAAAATAATTGGCTGTAAAGTATCAAATTTTCAGTTCATATTTCAAAAAAAACCAACAAGAAATACCAAATAAGACGATACCCAAAGCAAATTAACTTTTGTATACAAAAAAATAATCTTCTTTTACCGCTATTGTTATCTCATCTTTAATTAAAGGAATAATACGTATATAACATATATGGTACTTATGTAATTTCCTTGTTTCAATTGGTTTTAAAAATTTCCATTGGTTTTTAAAGTAACTGTTAGTTTTACAATTTAATTATTAAATAAAGTCTAAAATTAACAATAATCAATCACCAACTTCTAATGTTGCCATCTATTAAACTTGCAGCTTACACTAATGATCGGAAAGCAAGCGAATTCTAACATTACCCGGTAAAATTTTTACAGTATTCCTTATATAATAGTTTTCTGATAAAAAAATCGGGATTTGAGCTCCGTGAATACGCGTCAAAATCATTTGATCAGGGAATCGCCTTAAGTACCTATTATGTCTCTACCAGCCACTTTGTGACGACATAAAATAAATATATAAAAAACCAACAGAAATCCATCATCATAAACAATAAAATTTCACGAGCCATTCGCAACGAAACAAATAATTCTATCTGAATGAACGTTCAGTCGAATAAATCGTAAGGATCTATAATACGATCACTATCATAACGGATACAAGCAAACTGTTCAGTATTCACTGACGGAATACATAACGAGACGGTTTTGCTACAAAATTGAAGGGTGTGAATGTGGTGTTTCGCCTAGCGAACTAAAATACAAAATTATATTTTATTTATTGAAGTAACTTCTTATGGGAGAGAAAACCGCTTCGTTACATAACGCGTTACAGTGACAGCATCTGGCTTCCCTTTCTCGCACGCATACGGCAGCGGTAGGTGGGCTCCTCCTATCTCATTCTAACCCACAGCGCTAGTTTAAGATTCGTTTTAAAATTCGTTTAAGATATCACGTCCGTCGGGCGTCCCGAGACGCACACGTTTTTTTTATTTATTTAATTATTTAAACGACACAACCAATTACTCTAATTAAATCACATACAATGCAAAGATAACAAATTCAAATTATATGTCACAGAATAAAAATTAGTTAAATGTAGTATTAATGTTAATATTAATATAATGCCAGATTCCAATCATCCGCCATTCTCATATTTCAAGTATAACTACACTAGTCTCTTCCATAAATATTGGTGGACAACACCATATAGCCCCAAACTAAGAATTGCTTGTATTATGGTGACCATATGACTGATACGAAACTTATTTATTTTTAAATACAAATATAAGATACTTTAATATCCAAACACAGAACAAACACTTATGTTGATCACCCAAATGTTTGTCCTGGGAGGGAATCAAACCCCCAACCCATACAAGATAGAGCTACTACCAATAGAGTTGACAATCTAGTCTAGAATATAATATTCGAAAAAAAATGGTTAATGTTTGAATCCCTACCAAAATATAAATGCGAAAGTAACTCTGTCTGTCTGTCTGTTTGTTACGCTTTCACGCCTAAGCCGCTGAACCGATTTTTATGAATTTTGGTAAGTACAGGGATAGATCCTTGAAGAAGGACATAAGCTACTTTTTATGTAGGTTCCGTGCGTGCAAAGCCGCGGGCAGTAGCTAGTTAGGAAATAAACAAAATTAAACTAAAGCACAGACCCAAAGATTGTAAACAAGTGGAAAACGGAAAACCGGAAAAACGGAAAGATATTTTTTCCATGTGAATCAGGTATAAAATACATTTGAAACGGTTATGACAAGGACCTGTATTATCATTTTAAAACCCGCTCTGAAACTTGCTTCAGTTTCTGGCAACACTCTGAAAACGGAAATGAGCGTGCGCGGCTCACTCAAATGGAGTAATCACATTGATACGTTTATTGAGATTGAGCGCAGCCTCGGATTTGCTAAATTAAATGTGATTACGTTACTGCTGCTGAGATAAGCATTGTTTTGATGGTCCGATGGCTGTGAATCTCTTATATGCTTTATTATTTCGTCTATCTGTCTGCTTTATTCTTATACCTCTTATTTTTAAAGAAATTCTTGCTTTATTTTATTTTGCAAAGAGTTTTGTTTGGATATCGTTACCAATTTTATAAGGCTTAGACTCAAGTTCTTTTGGCCTCTCCAGAGTCCATTCAATTCTGTATTCAATTCAATTTTTCAATAGCATTTAATATAAATATAATATTCTATAGATACAAAATAAAAAAAAACGTGTGCGTCTTGGGACGCTGGAAAGAAGTGATAACTTAAATTAAACTAACTAGCGCTGTGGGTTAGAGTGAGAGAGGAAGAGCCTGCCTACGCTTCTGTATGCGTGAGAAAAAGGGAAGCCAGACAGACTGGCACCGTAACGCGCTACGTAACAAAGCAGTTTACCCTCCCATAAGAAGTTATCGCTTCAACAATTTTCGGCTTATGAGTATACTCTTTCTTCATGAATATGTGAAATATAGACTAGGGTCGATAATTTTTAAGCCAAAAAAATAATAGTAGGATGAAACCCATTAGAAAAGGAGGAGAATATTATAATATTGGAAGGAAAAATAATTTACGGGCGATCTGAGGTCGGGAAGGGCCCCCCCCTGGGTAAGTTTTAGAGGTAAAAAACGGTTTATCTCGATTTCCGGCAAAACTACAAGTCTTATGAAAAAAAAAACAGATGGCAAAGTTGTAGGTAATAAAAAGATCTACAACTTTTATATCAACTCTTTTTTCACATAACCTCAAAATTTATGTGAAAAATTCAAAAACCCAAGTTTTTGGTTTTTTATTTGTATTTTTACAAAAATATTTTTTTTACACGAAATTTGGTGGAAAGTTACCTTTTTATGTCCCAAATACACTGTAATTTATTTGATTTGAAATATTATTTTTTTTACCTTATTTTGACTTAATATCGAAAAATCACCCCAATTTTCAATCGAAAATTCACCCGTCAATATATCAGTTTTTTTCAAAAAGTTGATGGCATTCTGTTCGTTGAAATCTCTTCTTTCCGATAGTGTAAAAATATATATTACTATAGCAAATCTTCTTTAATTTAATATATATTTTAAAATTAATATTTTACTTAACTTTTTAAAACATACGTGTACCTAAGTGTAATACTATTTCAAAACAGTCTAGACATCCACTTTTTACTAACGTAAATTTTGCTTAAATTATGCAAATATGAAAATTAAAATAAATGCTGACAACTTCGCATAGATGTCGCTAATTTCAATAATTACACGGTACAAAAGACTTGCACAAAATAATCAATTCTAATACACTTCAGGCCACTATCACACAAAATCTATTGTAACGTTCCGTATTATATAAGCGAGTTTGCATTGTAAATTGGTTTCAGCATGCAAATACAACTGCAGCGTCCGCTTTCGGACAAAAACAAGCCAAATTGAATTTTCATGGATACGGCTAGCTGTTGGCCGGAGGCGTTTATGCTTTTATAATAAGCTGTTAATGTTGTGTTTACAATTTGTGCTCGACAGTGTATAAGAAGTCATAGTAGTCATCCCGTGACCACGACAGAGTGTAAACCTGTCGAAACGTAGGAAAAATAGGTTAATAAACGCGATAAATACCCTTAAATATTTAAAATAATGTGTTCCGATCGCGCAAGTTTAAAAAAACTTTAAGCCATAGCAGTTTAGCCTCATCTTTTTGAAATTTTCAAAATATTGTTTTTACTTTATCTATATCTGTATCCGGAAAGTTTAATCAGCATCATCTGTCCCCAAAGTAAGCAGAGTTTGTGTTATGGATACCACATGATTGATATACTTACATCCTTCTATTTGTCTTTTGTGAATACATACATATTATAAATAGAAACACCAGACCCAGACATAAACTTGCAGATCATACAAACATTTGTCCCGCGGCGAGATCGAACCCGCAACCTTTTGCGTCTCAGCCGGGACTTGACCCACTGCGCCACAGGGATCGTCAAATTCGATTCAAGAAACCATTTAATATCTTTATATCTTCCATCTATCCGACGATATGCTACAAAAAATGTGCCCTTAAATACTATTTTTTTTCTTGGTTACATATCTTTTTAAGGCCCAGTAATATGGATTACTTTATAAATTTGAATTACGATAGGACTAATAGTCTGCAAGTTAGAGCTATGATTAGGGGCGGACGGACATAGGCAAACTGTAAGGGTTTATCGTACACGTTGGAAAAAAAAATGGAAGGACTAGAAGTGGTTTATTTTTGGAGTACGTAACCCCGAAAAAACTGATTATTTAATCATAAAACAACTATGTCTAGAATAATAATAATATACCGTAGACGAACTCCAACTGTAGTTGTTATTAAAATTGAATAATCGTAACATAAATATTTATTTTTATTTATTTAATTTTATTGTTTGTTTTTTATTATCTATTGTTTTAATTATGTGTAATTTTAGGCCAATTTAATGTAATGTATCCAAATACAATGTAGATTGTTAAATGAATAAATAAATAAAATGAAAGTCAAATTTTTAGTTATTTTCTTTACTCTTGTTGTTGATTGTACTTGCTGGTTGTGGTTGACAATAATAAGCACGTAGCCTCTCGACTTTAATCCCTATAGAAAATATCCTCTCAGATCTACTTGGCAAGGATACCCTATTAGGGAAAGGTCAGGAGTCGAATAAAAACACTGTATTTGGAACATACTCGTACCTACTAGACTGAAGTTATATTATTGACGACCGACCTATCAATAGCCTGATAAATAGAAATACAAAACTGGAGGTTTAATTAAAATATTTTTGGTATTTTTATATTGGTATTAAACATTTAAGGGTGATGTTTCAATAGCCGCGTAATCTTTTGCATTTTATTCGCAAGAATCATTTCATTTTGTTTATATGATCAATGATATGGTCAGGTTTTTGTTTGGTTTTGGTCAAGTTGCAAACAAAAACAAGTACAGTAAGGACTTTAGTACTCTTAAAAACATGTGCAAATGGGGCTATTGCGACTCTGCTTGTGCCCAATGCGACTACGGAGCTCCCATCCAAACGATGTCATCTATTCGTCTGCCGCTTGTGCCCTTACCTGCACAAGGGATGACCTAATGGACGCCACTGACGATGGAGTGAGGGTGGTTATTCAAAATTAATTTAGTTGTATCATTGACACGCAAGAAGAAGAAGTTCTCTTGACGTAGTACATAATAGGCTTCAATAATTCTCCGTCATGGTCTATCCATAAAAGATCTGTAGAAAAACAAATGAATGTGTTCTCCAAACCATAGAAGTGGTACCTTTCCAGGGAGTGACGGACAGCGTCGCTTAACTTCGTCGATATGATAATAACAACTATTTTGACGCCATGGGCGTTTCTTAACAAAAACAAGAACGTACGCATTCACGGGATCTCAGGGAATTATATGTAATGACGTGTAATGTTCGACACGCGCCGCTAAGCCGGGGTAATATTTTAGCGTAGCACTTACTGCTAGCAATAATCGGATACCTACCAGATGGTGTCATAGAGTATCGATGAAATCAGAAGGGATAAATATTATCACGGTTACCTAAAACTTGAAATAATAATAATAATAAATAAATAATTCCAGACATTTCACACAGCATCATCTGGCCCCAAGGTAAGCAGAGCTTGTGTTATGGGTACCACATGACTAATATACTACTTATATACTTACATATATACAAATCAAACACATCTAATCGCAACAAGTTGAACAAGGCACTTTGTTCAAAACGAAATTGTTTTGATAAGAAAATACAAACACTTAGCTTTCTGTAAGATATTTTGTTTATTCGTGCTTTTAGACTGTCCGAAATCAGTAAATTTAGCGGCTTTGGAATTACATAATCAGCTGTTTACATCCATATGAAGCCTTTGACTAAAACTGTTGGCGAAAGGAATGCTTTTTTAACGTCTTACCGGATTCAAATTGATTGTAACAGATGCTAAGGATTACAAATATATGTTGACAATAATTTATTGTCATTTTCATTTCATAATACATTGTTAGATGATGTAGTTAATGAAATAATTGTGAAGAGCATTAGTAGGTAATTATAAAGGTCTTGACAACTAATTATGACTTTTACCTGGTGGTAGGACTCTTCAGCAAGAGTCAGTCATGGTGGGTCAAGCAGTCCCACCAAGATTACTTTAAGCATTACTGTGTTTAGGTTGAAATTACTAGGCAAATAGACAAAATAACTATATGGTCGTCAATATAGTCGACACGTTACCATGAGTTGGGCCGATTGCTCGTTGTGGGAGTTGTTTTACAAGATAGATAAATAATAATAATAATAATAAATAATAAATATTTATGGACAATGCACACAACACCATCTAGTCCCAAACTAAGCATAGCTTGTATTATGGTGACTAGATGACTGATAGAATACTTATATATTTTTAAATACATACTTTTGATACCTTATAACACCCAGATGGAGATAGATAAGTCTTCAAACTAGGCTGAGTTGTGTCGTGAAACGGTTGATGCTGATTATTTTGTACTCTACTGGTATGTAGGCAACTTGACAACGTTTATAAAGTAGCTGACTTATCTTTGACAGGCCAGGAACTCGAGAGAAATGACAGATAGGGTCCGAATGCGGTTGAGTTGCGTGACAAATGTTCGCGGTTACTGCGTGCTGCCGACGTGGCTATGTGGACGTATGCGTTCTTAGTTCCTATACAATCCTATTCCTATCCTCTTGTATTGTATTCTATTGTAAGTTTATAGTAATTCAATTCATAGATTCCTCTCATGGTAGTTTACATTTTTTTTTCTGAATACATACATTATTATACATAGAAACACCCAGACTTCGTCTTCTAGCTTCACGCTCAGACTCAAGAAGAGTCTCCATCACACATTAGTACCTTCTCGTTCCTGATGATCTGACGAGTGGTTTCTCTGATAAACTCAACCTTGTCCCTGGGAGCCTGTACGGCCGAGAACTTTGACGACGCTGGCGAGGTTTTAGTTTATTTTGTCGAAAAGTACTCGAAATTTACAAGTGCAAAAATGCCGGCCGAAAATCAATAAATAATTTATTCTCCAGGCAATTTTCTTACCGAATTCTTCTTAAACTAGGGTTAGAAGAAACCGGCACCTAGATTTACTAGAATGTAAGACTAGTTTTAATAGATATCTTTTAGATAGCTTTAAGGAACTGAAAAAAATAGTGATCTGGAGTATAGAAGTTTCTACCGAGCTCTAGGATAAAAGTCAGTCGTGTAACTTTTTGATAATTTTGTTCGTATTATTTAAATTAAATTGTAATAAAAATTGCCTTGGGTTAACCTGCATTTATTTCTTTTTTTAAAGTGTCAAGTGCATCTCAGAGGCTCGTTTCGTGCATTTGGAACACGTCTTCAAACTTTTTATGTTCTACAACATGCCATGGTTTTCTCACTATGTTTTCCTTTTCCTTAACCTTTTGAGAGTACTGATATAGCACACATACATTTTTCGATCACAGAAATATATTGGTGCACGACTGGATTCAACCCCATGATCTTAGGATCGGATCACAGGAACACTACCACTAGACAAGTGCTCAATTGCGTTTAGTTGAATGGCAGCGATATAAACGGGCGCTTCTATAATAAGCTTTCTGAAAATGCAACTTAAGTACCTAATAAAAAAATTAAAGTTTACATTCTGGATAATCTTTTGAAGAAAGCGTATTGCAATATAAATGTCTATATTATTAATATAAATGCCTCATGTTGCTCTGCCCTCAGACAGTTAACTGACAGATATGTATGTACATGTATAAACTACGGTAATCGTTTTTCGTAGTTATGCTAGTAATAAGGAGAATCATAAAACAAGCGCTAGGATCAGGACGAGTTTCTTGCCAGTTTTTCTCGGACTTGGTTTAAGAGGAATTAGCACCTAAATCCACCTAGTATGTAAGACGTTTCAAAATAATCCTTGTGATTGTATTAAATGAAAATATTTGAATTGAATTTGATAAGTATCGAGTTGACGAACTAGACGAGCTCATTATAAAAAATGCAAAATTTAAAACGATTTTTTTGAACTGAATTTTTGGATATAAAATGCTACTGCAGCTGCGCGGAGAATAATCTTCATCCCCTTGTCCTTAATCCGTACGTACGACAGGCGATAATTGAATATTCCTAGTAAATTTATGGTTTATGCGCAATTTTTATTGCCTTCTGTGTTTAACGTGTCTGCTCCCAACGATTATGAAAGGATCATGTTTGTGGCCCCTGTTTGTGGCGAGGGCAACACTTCGATTAGGAATTATAAGAACTGAGATAGTGTGACAATGTATAATTATAGTCGTACAACACTGCGAAATGAGCTTACCTTGAGAATAATACACAATAATCCAGATTTTGCGTTGAATTTCGAAAAATTCCTTTTAAGTGCTGAACATGAATTGCAAATTTCAAGTCTCTGCGACCAGTGGCTTAGGTTGTGCATTGTTACAACATTACGACCATGATTTATTATATGCCAATTTTTGGCGTTTTTATTCAGAGAAACTGAAACTCTTAGGAAATTTTGGCTTATTGTATACTAGAGAATAATTTTAAGTGTATGCGAAATGCAAGCAGCTTTGCATTTCGCATTTTTGTTTTATCTGATTATATATAGACAAACGAAATAAAAAAATATAATAATATCTCTTATAAAGTGTTTGAGTTTAAAACGGTCTCGGAATATAAAAATATGTATAGGATATCTACAAAAAAATCCCACGGAAAACCATAAAACTACTAAAAACGTTCAGAATTAGCTGTAAATTTCTTCTTACTACTATACTATGTTATTAAGTAAAGTTTATACCAGAATAAAGCTAGTTCATAAGAAATTAAATTTTATATAAAAAATATATATATATATAAAACTGTAAAACGTAATTACAACTGCACAATGCTACATAAATTATATAAAGCGATACCTACATTAACCGCTTGAACTCAGTACTGCGGTATTTTGTGATAAGGCTCTTAATGTCTGGTTCGACTGGGTTAAACCACTATTAATCTATACCTATAAAAGAGCTTAACCTGACTGACTGACTGACTGATTCATCATTGTCGAGCCAAAACCGCTGAAGCTAGAAAGCTAAGGCGGGAATTTTTGAAATTCAACCCCTAAGAGGGTGAAAATGGGTGAAAACGAATGTCTGAAACTTTTTAACGCGTGGTGAGATTGGCTTGAACTTAAAATGAATAAATAAAATGCAAAATAAATGGACACTTGTTTCAGGATTTTTCTAAATAACCCTAACAAAGGGGTAAAAAGCGTCGTAAAGTTTGTATGGGAACTTTTAAACGGGGGTGGTTTAATTGTTTTGAACTTGGTTTGGATACTTAAAATGCCAGGATTTTTCAAAATAACCCTCATAAAGGAGTAAAATAAGGTGTGTATGTTTGTATGGAATCATTTAATTGGTGGTCAGGTGATTGGTTTGAAACTTAGATAAATTTCATCCCGGGGAAGGATTTAAGCTACAATTCCTTTTAAAAAAATGTAGACGAAGTTGCAGGCAACAGCTAGTACTACATATAGGCAAAGAATAGAATAGAATTCATTTACTTTAAGTTGGTTTTGATTAGGTTTTGTAAATAAAATTTATATTAAATTGTTTATTTTGAGTGACTAATATAATTTCTGCAGCCAAGACGTTTGAATTTTATATTTCTATTTTCGACTTCTAACAGTCTATCGTAAATCAAACTAAACTAATGCTTTATGACTGTAAAGGTCAAACTATTATATTTCCAATCCATACTCAATACTTAGATAATAAATTAATAACCGATATTTTGGTTACATCATCTCTATATGATTCCAGCATCCACCCTCGTTGCATTGCATTCTACCACGTACTATCGCAGAATATGCTGTAATATTCTCAACTGTCACTGGAAGGGAATGTAAGGTTATTTATATTGAACTAGCTTCAACTTACGGTTTCTTTCGCACGTGTGTTACTGACGTTCAAAGTAAAGCAGCAATTTCAGGTCATATACCCTAAACACGACTTTTGCTTACTTTAGGCCCGATAATGTTTTGTGAAATGACCAGAATTATTATTATTATATTATTATTATTGACTACATATTTGACTGGCCTGTCAGCTTAGTTGGTAGTAGCTATGCTTCTGCGCTGTAGGTCGAGGGTTCGATTCCTTCCCAGGATAAACATTGTTTGATGCACATAGGTGTTTGTTCTGTCTGGGTGTTATAAATTATCATATGTATGTATTTTATAATATATTAGTCATCTTGTCACCATAATACAAGTTATGCTTAGTTTGGGACTAGATGGTGTTGTGTGCATTGTCCACCAAGATGTATTTATTTATTTATTTATATATATGTATACCAAGCACATGTTAAGTCTACATCTTCATCTCTACATCTTTTGAATGAGAACCATGAATGTGATGTGTTTGCTGACGGATGGAAGGTGATTCTATCTGAATGCCTGAGGTTTAGAGAGAAGTCTGTTTGAGTGGGTAGATGCCTACTTTATTACCAGTATTTTTTTTATTTTTTTATCTTCCTACTTTTTGTTTTATTGTTTTTTTTACTTTATGTATGTATTATTATTGAATCTTATATGACATTTATGATAATCATTTTTTATCATTTTTTAACATTGACACCTTGTATTATCGCTTCAGGTTTTATTATAGTTTTTTTTAATTAGTGTTACTGACATGTTTGTACTAGTCGATATATGAATAAATATATCTATATCAAGTTTCATTAAAATCCTCTCAGCCGTTACGTCTTACAAACATCAATATAAACATCCAAAATTAAAACAACCACTCAAACTTTTCAATTTATAATATTACTAGATGTCACAATAAATCTAAATATTTGTAACACCTCACCCCTCACCCCCTTTTCAGAGTTATTTTACAAAACCATTAAACACGTGTCCATTTAATTAATATTTTATGTATGTATACAAACTCAGCTTCAAGCTAATCGCTCCACGAGTTGTAAAGTTCCCATACAAATTTTAACACCCCCGCACCCCTTTTTGGCGGTGGTTTAAGATAATCCTGATATAAGTGTGTATATATTTTGAATTTTAGATATAATAAACTAAGTTAAAAGCAAATCACACCACTCACAATAAGTGAGTGGTTGTTTAAAAAAAATATATAATAGTCTATGGTCATTTGTTTCACAGCATATTTGAGCAAGTTCATAATACTTTAAAATTTAATTACAGTAATAATTAAGGAAATGTACAATAAATATACAATAATATAAAATACACGTGAAACAGTTGAGCTATCTAAGGACCGTTTAAAACGATCTATAGATAGCTCAACTGATCCAGATCCAGAGGGCAGCGTTCCCAAGATACTGTTCATAATTGTATATTGTAAATTAATATACGATACGAGTTACGATTTTTCATACAAAGTTTTTACCCTATTTTCTAGTAGTTTATCCGTTTTAAGGATACACAAGTCAGCGGCACAAACTCGTTAGTGGGCGCAGCTAAAATGCATGCTATTTCACCTAGCTTAGTGTGAGAAAAGGATAGACGTGCACCAAGGATAGAGATAAGCAGTAAGGAGATAGCGTGATTATAATTTCGAGTCATATGATGAGATTTAATGTATGATTTCTAAATAAAACGATTGCGTAAAAACAATGAATAGACCTTTGGCTCAAGGGTTCTCATGAAAAAACTACTGAATGTAATTATAAAGTTATTTGAGCTCTTGAATAAATAATCTATGCTTGAATAGGAACAATTTTTTAGTTTGCGTACTCCGTTTGTTATTTATTCACACTAAAGTTGCGCTAAAATCAGTGATGAAAAACGATTTTTTTTGAGTCTTGTATCTTTCAAACCCATATTATTTTTACAATTCTGTATTGATACAAGCATAGATTATGACGAGACAAATTTATACCACTTTTAGTTTTGGTTGTTCATCATCAGACGGTGGTGTGATCACCCTTCGACGTTTGTATGGAAAGATAATCGACTTGTTCACTCTTAAGTGAGCGCCTCCACCCTTGACGGAATGCTTGTGTCAAATTTCAAACCTGTTACTATGAGTTGACCTAAGATTACAGGCTTCTACGCCTAGTTTGGGCCTCGCCGATAATGTAAATTAGTGTAATTCTTTTTTGGCCATAAATATTCTTGTTGTAGTATTTGTTTTGACTACTTTTTTTATATCATAAATATGTCTATTATAATTATAAGTACGTATGTGGTAAGTATATCTCTGTTGTAGTACTTTACCATTTGAAATAGGTCTAAAATGTTTTATATAGTTACTAGCATTATAAAGCCTCATATATATAATAAATAAATAATGCAAGACAACACAACATCATTTAGCGCCAAAGTTACCAGAGCTTATGTTATGGGAACCATATGCTTTACATATTTTTTTTGTAAATACATATACATAGAATAACACCCAGACCCGACACAAACATTTGCAGATCATACGAACATTTCTCCGCATGAATCCGCAATCTTCTGCGTCTCAAGCTGGCCTTCGCACACTGTGTCACAGAGGTCGTCGTATCAGTTTACTGCCTGATTTAGAGTGAAAACTAAGCGTGAACTTACGCTTTTATATTTCTAAATTCAGTACGATTTGACAAACGCAAGCGTGAGTTTAGCTTGGCGAGCTTAACTAAAGCATTCTAGCCATCAAGCCACCCGCCAGAAAGTATTCCAACATCACGATTCGACAGAACAATGCCAAAACTCCCCAACTCAGAAAGTGTAATTTTGTCGAACTGAAACTTCGATCTTCTCGCTAAGTGACCAAGTTTCGACAAGTTCTCACATAAATTACGTCAGATAAGCGAAAATATTGTCTTTGGCGGCATATTTACCGAGCCCACGATGTAAGATAATAAAGTTTCGCCACAATTGAGATGTCTGTATCAATATGTCTGCTTGGCTTTAGTTAGAACGGGCTCACGCCTGCGGGTTTGCACGCGTACTAACTTTAACAGCTCTGCACACCTTTTGGGGACAGAATTACGAGGTACTTATAATGTTATTATGTTATTCCAGGGTATTTTTGAGGTGATAACTTTTTACGGGAGGGTGAAACGCTTCGTTACGTAACGCGTTACGGTGCCAATCTGGCGGTGGCTTCCTTTTCTCTCACGCAAACGGCAGCGTAGGCATGCTCCTCCTTTCTCACTCCAACCCACTGCGCTAGTTAGATTAGTTTAAGTTATCACTTCTGTCGGGCGTCCCACGCACACGTTTTATTAGTATAATTCATCGGAACATGCATCCAGGTTTAGTGGTTACGGCACATGAAGTAACAAACTCGCAAACATTTGGATTAATATATCGTGTCCTCTTTCAAAGTTTGGCAATAAATATTACCACAAAACCAAAACGCACTGCTTCGTGTCAGCGCAGTTGGTAGTAGCTCTCTTCTGTGCTGTAGGTTGAGGGTTCGATCCTTTTCCAGGATCAACATTTGTGTGATCAACATTGGTGTTGGTTCTGTTATTAGGTGTTATAAAGTATCATTATGTATGTATTTAAAAATATATAAGTATTTTATTGATGATATGGTCACCAAAAACAAGTTATATTTAGTTTGGGGCTCGATGGTTTTGAGTGCAATATTAATTTATTATTATTTCTTTGCTACATATTTTTTTTGAACATGAAAAAAAATTTAAACGTAAAATAAAAAAAAAAGGTTGTCTGTAAAGTCGGTTTACGGACAATAATTTTACGTGATAACGTCATAAGAAGGCGCGCATAAGAGGCACGATCGGTTCAAGCATCAAGCATCGCATGGAACAAGCGATAGCGCTTGTTCCATGCTCTCTCATGCACGCTCGGCTTAGGCGGATCGTGACAATAAGTCATGCTTTTTCGTGCTAGCCAGCGTTTATCGATTTATAAGACGTTATCACGTAAAAAAACCTCACGGCTGTGAACCCCAGGCTTGGAAGACTCGGAAGACATCTCAAGTTACTTTTTCTTCCTATCGTGTCGCTAGTTATTTCGAACTAGTGTGGTGAAAGGATTCAAGTGCGACTCAGAGGCTCCTTCGTGCACTCGGTACATATCTTCGAATTTATTAGTTTTTACGACATGCCGGTTTCCTCACAATGTTTACCTCCACCGCTTGATACTCGTAGTACTAGTACCTATAGCGTACATACATTTTTCGAACAGAAAAATCTAATGGTGCACGATTGGATTCGAACCCACTACCTTAAGCTCGAAAGGCGGGTCCAGTACCACTAGACCACCTGTGCTCTCAAGTTACTATGATATTTTTATTAATTCACAATTATTTTTACTCCGGGAAACTTTGAAACCGTATTTTCAAAACTTTACCTCTAGAAAGACACTCTCACTACCGAGAGTAGACATGTATACACAGAGCTACGCACGCACAGAGACGGCAAAGAACAGACGCGGGCGTGCATAAATTTCCCGCTCTCGACCCATTTGTGCGCGAAATAGGAACCGCATTGCCGTGTCACTTGCACTACGTGTGTTTGTCGGTGTATTTAAATACGTGCGTCTGGATTTTTGTTTTTGCGGTTTGGTTCCAAAAAAGTTGGAATGCTTTTACGTTTTTCATAAATTAACTTTGTGGTTTTATAAAGTTCTAATGGATGCTTTCGAAACTTCGTTCGGCTTCTTTTTATACAAACACTTTAACAACATTTAAATTAAGCAAAATCTTTGCTTGCACTTTTTAAGGGGAGCTGGGTGAACCTTTTTTAGTGCGCCTTTACACTCATAAAAGGAGACTATTTTTATTTTTAATAAATAATGATATTTTTACAGTAATTCATTTTTTTGCTATAACGAAACTTCAAATTCTATTCTTTGAAATATATCAGATTTCTAATAAAGTTCTGTGCTTGTTAAAAACTTACTTAAATTGAAAAGTTTTGTTCAAAGTGATTACTATTTAATATAAATAAAAAGGCTTCATTACTAAAGTACTTTATTACAAAACAAAGTTGTCAAATTTCAAAATAAAGTAAATACTTTATTGTTTATACCTTATCGTAAAGTAAACGATAAATTATCAACACCATAATAGAATATTCAAACTCCATTTGCTAACCTTCCATCCCAACATTTTTCACACACGAAACTTCGTTACGAACCACATAATCTACATAGAATGGCGTTGCGACAAGTGAAAAACTACTGTATTTCCCATGTTAAAACAGACCATAACTCTAAGAGCGGTCGGGTTTGCATTTCCGCACAGAGATGAGCGCGCCGTGTCTAAGAGATTTATATGCCTCGCGCGGAAATTGACTGGAGAAAACTCACGGCTCCGTGATATTAAATTTTATTAATAGATATATGTTTTGAACGGAATAAATGTATCGTAAATTTAATCGCTTTTAGGTTTAAAAGAGACAGTTTTAAAAAAAGTATAATAACCATATTGCTTAAAATACTATATTTAACGTATTTATCAATCAATGAAATTGATTAAAAAAGATTCCTTACAATTCAAAAAAAGCTTACTACAAACTACGTACAAGTATATACGAAAATTCGTCGGCGTTTACCAAAAATGACAAATACGTTTCTGCCCCGCCTTAAATAGCGCTATTCCGAGAAAAAAATCATTTGACAGAATCGAAAGTCGATCGACGACTGCTCGAAGTCGTTTAGTATAATATAAAATGGGTTCCATTCGCACAGAATCGTCGTTGGACGTTGACAAACAGTTGGGATGAAAAAGATGTATTTTTCTCCGATAAAATTCGGTGTGACGTGGACTATAAATTTCTGTTCAGACGACAGACTGAGGTGATTTTCTTGTTAATAAGCCCAGTAATTTGAAGCTATTTTCAGGTTGAACTCTTGACTTTCAAGAATAGAAATTAAAAATGTCAAAACTAATAGAGAAGAATGTGATCATGATTAACTTACTGACTTAGACTGTATTACACACACGGCTAAAATTGTACCATTATTTTTTTGCACTGTTGTTTTAATATATAAAAGGATACTATAGAAGAACTTTTATTAGAGAAACAAAAAAGTAATAATGTGTTATATCGGCATCGGTAAATTATCGGCATAACTAAACAACTTCAGGCCTAGCACGCACAAACAAATTAATTAGCGCGGTTTTGTACTGCGCTTTTCTGTTATTCTGAAGTGCATTTTAATTTTCAACGCGGTTTTTTCCGCTTGTGTTTACGGTTGATTCCGTGTTCCATAGAAAGTCCAAAATCCAATTTCAGAAAGTTATATTTCATTTTGTTTTTATTGTATATTTTCTTATTTATTACTTACTTCTTGTAAACATTTACAACATTTTTAAGCAGATTATAATTCGGATTCTGTACCTTGAGAGTTTGTAGCTGGTGCAAAGTATCTAGGTAATTTACCAAAACAATATTGAGCACTAAATTATATCAGAAACAATGTCCATACACTGGCCGGCGTGTGGACGCTCCGCAATTTCAATTTACGAGAGGCGATGCTATAAAATCGGCACGTGATCGCCGGAGACAAATAAGTAGAACGCTTATGTGTATTAGTATTGCACGACAGTGTAAGAATTTGGTGAAATAAATGAGTGGCAATATTTTCAATGTGAATCGATTTTGCTGCACTACAGTGTAATGTCTTTCGTTATTTTTTTTATTAATTGAAAATGTGTATTGTGAGTTTGTACAGAGTTTGTTAGAAATGTTTACAAAGTTTGTTGAACTAGGTAGGGGAGTATTCATCTTATTTTGAGTATCTGCTTTGTTGTACTGCAGTGTAATAACATTTCACAAAAAATCATACCTATATTATAAATTCAAAAGTGTCTCTCTGTTGTCTGTTTGTCTGGTTGTTTCATTGTTTGTCATATTTTAACGGTTAAATGATTGAACGGATTTTAGATTTGGTACGAAGAACGGAAACGAAGACAGCTACCTTGAATGATGGTACCTATGTGTGAACATAGGTACCACGAGCAGTTAGTGGGTTAATAAATAAATAAATAAATAACACCGGACATTTCATACAGCATCATCTTGCCCCAAAGTAAGCAGAGCTTGTGTTATGGGTACCACATGACTGATATACTACATATATATATTTTTTGTAAATACATACATGTTATACATAGAAACACCCAGACCCGAGACAAATACTTGCATATCATACAAACATTTATTTGTCCCGAAGCGGGAATCGAACCCGCAACCTTCTGCGTCTCATCCGGTCCTTGGCCCACTGCGCCACAGAGGTCGTCAGTAAATAAGTACATATATTTTTCGAGTTAGAGTTTTAGGATTTAAAGCCGGTATCTTGGTCCATAGGTTCCATTGTCAAACAATGATTAAAATCTTAAAATAGAAACCCTGCCCACAATTTTTTGTCTTGACCAATCGGGACATAAAGCCTTTCAATACTAAAACCATACTAAAGTCCAATAGACCGAGAGCTACTTTATTTCTCCTAATAATTATTTTCTATTCCTCTTCTGCAAATATCTCTTATCTATCACCGCTATTATCATAAAATATACACTTTATGAACATGTTTGTTCGAACGCTAAAAACATTTTCTTCTACGTAATAGTAAAAATATTAACGGGGAGCACTTAAATAACTATAAAACTACCATCAGTTGCCGGCGAGACCTTAGACGTAATAAAATGACCCTTCAAAAACCATAATTCTTATGCAGGGGTGGATTGCAAGGGGCTAAAGGTACTTCAACAACACACAAATTGTATTTCAGATGGCGTAATATTCGGTAGGAACTGCACACTTGGCTCCTGATCTATGATGTTTTTATGGTAGTTGGTTATGGAAACGTGACTGAGTGTTGAGGAAAAAATAGAAAACTAGTTGCTGTCGGCAGTTTCGTTTATTCGTTATAGTAAAAAATGTATTGAAAAAAAATATGCTCAAAGTCAAAAATATTTTAATTTAATACAAGGATCACTTTGAAACGTTTTAGTATTTAGGACGTTGAATCGAATTGATAGTTGACTTAATGTGCCAATTCCTCTTAACCCAAGCCCGAGAAGAAATGGCAAGAAACTCGTTCTGGTCCTAGCTCTTTTTTGTATGATCCATCTTATAACTAGCTTAACTACAAAAAACTAATATGTACCTACATTACACGGCGTCTGGTAGATAAATTGCGTGACCCAAGAGCTGGCTCCTATCTGACTCAGCGTCAGCATTGCCATTAAACGTGGCAATGCCACCAGTATCATGAGAGCGTTTCCCTCTGGCAGTGATCTGGATCAGTTGAGCTATCTATAGATAGTTTTAAACTGTCATAGATAGCTCAACTGTTCACATGTATTTATTACTAGCTGCTGCCCGCGGCTTCTAACGCATGGTACCTACATAAAAAGTAGCCTATGTCCTTTATCAGGCTTTAGACTTTTTGTGTACCAAATTTCATTTAAATCGGTTCAGTACTTTTGGCGTGACAGCGAGACAGACAGAAAGACAGAGTTACTTTCGCATCCATAATGTTATTAAGGATTATTGCATATGATATTGCCAGTAAATAAATTAAAATTAAAATAAAATATATATACATTGCTCGATTAACTCTGACTTGGTAGACGTCTCGAAACATTCAGTAACTCATTTCTATTAGGATGTTTAAAGGAGTAGTCAGAAGCACGACCAAATAGAACATTACAGGACAAATGTTTGTATGATCTGCAGATATTTGTCTCGGGTCTGGGTGTTTCTATGTATTACAAAAAAAGTATATACATATGCAGTTCAGTCATGTAGTATCTATAATACAAGCTCTGCTTACTTTAGGGCCAGATAATCCTGTGTGAAATGTCCAGCATTATTATTATTATTAATAATTTGTTTAGAGCCATGTTGGGGTTACCTAGATTCTGTAGTGCGGGCATGTTTGCCGATGCTCATGTGCAGGATACTTTCATGCAATCATGGGAAAAAAAATGGTTATATTAAAAACAGAATACTAGGTAGTCCCAAAAGGATTCTTGGGGCTCTTGCAGGCAGGTGGGACAGTGTCCTGCAAAGTTTTTGGGTGTCAGTCCTGATTAACCCTTTTGCTCGGCAAATTTATTATATTAATTAAAGTAATATTTAGGTTAGTCGGAATAGTTTTTAACATATAATTTAACTTAAATTACTTTGTTATTGATCAATGATTTGATTTTACTTTAATGGATGAAATGGATCTTAGTTATCTGAATAAATAAATATTATTATTATTATGTTTATGCTTTTATCAGGCGACCTCTGTGGTGCAGTGGGCTAAGGTCCGGCTGAGACATAGAAGGTTGCGGGTTCGATTCCCGCCGCGAGACAAATGTTTGTATGATCTGCAAGTATATGTTTCGGGTCTGGGTGTTTCTATGTATAATATGTATATTTACAAAAAAAAGTATTGTAAGCATTAAGTATTAAAAGTATTTAAGTAGTATATCAGTGATGTGGTACCCATAACACAAGCTCTGCTTACTTTGAGGCCAGATGATGCTGTGTGAGATGTCCGGCATTATTATTTAAGTGAAAACTTCTTTTAGCGCGGTAAGCATATATTTAGATGACCTCTGGATTCGCGACACCGTTACCGTTTGGGGCGAGACGCAGCCGGCTGCCGCGCTCGCCCCATTTGATTATAAACCTTAATTCACATGTTTACAGTCTACTTTTGTATGGAGAAGTTTACTGAGTTAGGTTCTTTGATATAGACGCAGCCGGCTGCCGCGCTCGCCCCATTTTATTATAAACCTTAATTCACATGTTTAAAGTTTACTTTTGTGTGGAGAAGTCTACTGAGTTAGGTTCTTTGATATATTATCTACATTCTGAACAAAAAAGCATCATCTGTGTTCGTTCAGTATTTGATTGGCAGTCGCCATAATTACTGATTTTGAAGTGATTTATTACTAAACTCTAACGCGCCAAAATAAGTTTTCACTTCTGTCGGCACTCCCGGAGTGCAAACCAATTTTTTTTATTATTATTATTATTATTTTGCACAATAGCTAGTATACCGTACAGGAAAGGTTACAAGCACATTGCCGCTTATAGATATACCAACCAATGACATACACCTTTGTTTTTTGGTTATAGGTTGTGCCGGTTTGTTTACGATGGTTCCTTTACCATTTAGAATATAAACATCATACCCATACATTTGGCAAAGGGAAATATCTATTGGTGGTACATAATTTGAAAAAAATATTAGCATTCAGCACTCCTTCTCCTAATAAACTATAAGTGTGCGAAATTTCATACTCCTCTGTCCGCGCAATTTTTGTAATAAGGGGTACAAAGTTTTTGCTACGTGTATTGATATATAGATTATATTATTCCCAAATTTCAAGTATATCTACTAATATTATAAATGCGAAAGTAACTGTCTGTCTGTAACGTTTTCATGCCTAAACCGCTAAACCAATATTGATAAATTTTGGTATAGAGATAGATAGGACCATAGAGAAGGACATAGGCTACTTTTTATGAGGGTATCACACCTGCGAAGCCGCGGGAAGCAGCTAGTTTTATCAACCGACTTCATCAAAAAGGAGGAGGTTCTCAATTCGTCTTTTTTTTATTTATGTATGTTCACCGATTACACGAAAACGCCTGAACCGATTTGAAAATTCTTTTTTCGTTTGAAAGGGTATACTTCACAGATAGTCCCATATAAATTTTATCAATATCGGTCGAGCTGAAAAATCAACGAAAATCTAAAAATTGTATACATCGATGATGCTTTCGTGTACTTCGATACCTCGTTGTCTCATTGGAGCGGTGCGTTTATTTGGCCTAACTATATTATATAATTATATACAAAATACATCTACTTTCCACTTAAAATGTATTATAGGCTCAAATTTCATTCAATGAAGTCGGTTTTCTTTTAGTTTTTAAAACGTAATTATATAAATATGTAATGTTATCACGTATAATTTATATATAGTTATAATATAAATAATGTTCATTATGTAAACAAAAATCCTCAAATTTTGCATTACTCTGATAATTGTTAAAATTTTGTTTATGTACATCGTAAAATTTCTTATTATGACCTAAGTATAACATATTTTGCGCTATGAGAAACTAACAGATGTTATAAACGCAATTTAGATAATCGTTTTCGTAAATAAGTAGCTGTCAGAACTCAATTAGGGTTCCGCTGTTCGCAGATCCTGGGGTTCCGTACTCCGATGTGCAAACCGCCGCCGGGCTTTTGCATGGGAAGGAAACTTTAGGAAGCATCTGTTGTAATTTATATCTACCGACCTACTTGTAAAATTGAACTTCTTAATAGTGTTTGAAATGCTTAGAAATATTAAGTAAGCTATATTGCATCGTACTGATATTTTAAATCTTGGGTTAGGAGGAATTGGCACCTAAATTCACCTAGTATGTAAGACGTTTCTTTTGACTTTGACTTTGACTTTGACTTATGTTTATAAGTATGTAAGTTTGTTAATGGTACAATGCTGCAACGGCTGAATGGAAAAACTTGGTATAATAATAATAAGAAAATATTTATTTAAAACACAAATAGGAATATAACAAAGGTATAAGCAATTGTTCTCAAAAATCAAATAAATAAGTGATAATTTAAAATTTGATTTAAGTTTTTCTCACCTAAACACAGAATTACTTAGTTTATGCTCAATAAACAAGAGGTAATTTTGTGTTTTAAAATTTAAATATTAAATTATCATTTACTTATTTATTTAAATATTAGCACAATTAAATGCATGGTATTAAAATGTAAACAAGATAGACACAAATTATAATATTGTAAAAATCGGAAAACTTAATCTCTAAGCTTAACTAATCCTAAAAAAATAAATACATTTAATAATTTCTCTGTATTATCGTTGGGCATACTTTGGAGGGAATCCTTAAGACAAATTAAGTTTTGTATGAAAAAAAAATTACGTATTTTTTACCGCTTTTTGGTGGCTATCTGCTAGTTAATTGAAGGATTTCTACGTGAAACTGATCCCAGATGCTGATGGGGATTAACAGAAGAACTAGCAATAGAGAAGGAAAACTTGAAACAAGCCTGGCTCGGTGCCAGCCGTTATGCACCTGCAACCGAACCGACACCGCATGTACTGATTCGTCTTTCCTGCGGGTCCTGTCGGCAAGGTCGAGAGCTTACATTAAAGCTTACCTAAGTGCACGAAAGGAGCCTCTGAGGCGCACTTTAATCCTTTCACCACACTGGTTAAAAATAACTAGTAACACGATAAGAAGCATTGAAGGATAATAATTATAATACAAATATTTTATGTATTTATAATTTATAGTCACCGACTTCATCGTTTCAAATTGATTTTGATTGTTAGTTTTATAATTTATTTATGAAGTAATGTCTAGAATATTTTATAATCATCATCATCTTATAAATTAGACGTCGTTTTATCTCGCAACAAACACTAATAGGCGGAAAGTATGCTAACTAAAATATAACTCGTTAAACTTTTTGTGAATTCCTTATTTTATTTTTCTCTGATAAAATCACGATATGAGCGTGAATACGCGTCAAAATCATTTGATCAGGGCATCGCCTTAAGGATTTTCTTACAATTACTGTAGTTTAGAGCATAAATGACTAACGGAATCAGTCTTACAGAGAAGCGGTCCAAGGCACATACCAAATTTGGATGTAAAGGCATATTTAAAGCATACAAGCCTTAAATTTGTTAAAAAATAAACAATCCCGGACATTTCATTTACAATCATCTGGCCCCAAAGTAAGCAGAGCTTGTGTTATGGGTACCACATGACTGATTACTTATTATTATTTTAAATTCTTTAAAGGGTATAATTCCCTTAAGGGTATTTAAATTTTATGAAATCGTTTGAGCGGTTTTTAAAACATCATCAAAAATGTAAAAATTGTATACATCGATGATATTTTCGTTGCGTGCAGTGCAGTTTAGTGCGTTTAGTTGGTCTACCCATATTATATATAAAACAAATACATCTACTTTCCAAAGTAGAAAAAAAGTTCTTTTCTTAAAACTTTCAAAATAAAATTATTTTATGGTCTCAAATTGTGTCCAATAGCGTTGCACAAATGAATAACGCTGATGTGTTCGGATAACCTCGAACAGAAGTCGGTTTTCTTTTTAGTTTTTAAAATGTAATTATAGAAGTTGATATCATAGTAACATAGTAGATATCTTATATATCAGTATGTATATTTATAGTTAGTCAGAACATACAGGCTACTTTTGACAGTAAAACAGCGTGCAAAGCCGTAATACTAGTACTTTACAAACATTTTGGCAAACATTGGGTATAAACTTAATGTTAATTAGAATCAAAGTCTTAATTGACTGAGTGACTGACTTATTGATATACAATTACAAATAATATATTTCTCAGAGTAAATTTTAAATTATACAAATGCGTTTCAATCGACCCTCACAGTGCAGGCCGTACTTGAATAGCACTGATTAATTATTTTACATTAATTTATGAAGACGCCATCACAAGAACGCGCGCGGTTAGCTCGAACCAGTTTGTGCTTGGCCAGACTGTAAACGCGCGGGGCGGGCGCAGCGCGTCAAACTCAAACATGAGAACTCCCGAACTCCGCTCCCGCGCGGTTTGTCGCTTGACGCCCGTGCAGTCTTACTGCGGCCACTTGTATGAACGAGCTATGGCGTGAGTTGCACGCGCGCTACACGCGCCGCTTCCCGCGTCCGCCCCGCACCCGTGTGTCCACTACGGATACTCAAATGAAGTTCTTATGTATGAGATTGACGCACCGCGCCCGCCCCTCGCCCGCGTTTGCAGTCTGGCCAAGCACGGCTTAGCCTATATGGTGGGAGACCATTTAATTACGAATTGATTTTATATGATAAATAAGTACACGAACAGATACATTGGTGGCGATCGGAGAAACAATAACTAACTGTGGCGCAGTTGACTAAGGTCTGGTTGAGATGCGGAATGTTGCGGGACAAATGTTACTATGGACTGCAAGTAGTATCTATTTGTATCTTTGTATTTGTCTTTGTCTAAATACATAGTTATTATACATAGGAAAACACCCAGACAAATTATTGCATATCGTACAAACATTGGTCCCACGGCTGGAATCGCAACCGCAATCTTATGCGTCTCGCAGGCGGCCTTCGCAGGCCTTCGCCCATTGCGCCAGAGGGCGAAAGGAATTATGAAAAAACAAGCTTCAATAACATGTCTCGATACATTGAACAAAGACTGCTACGTTAGCCTACGCCGTAGGCTGCTACGGAAAAAAACTCTTCTGTTACTTTTCATCTTAGTCTCAATAAATCCATGTCTATTACAATATTGCTGGCATTTGGAACAGTTTCGAATTAGTTATTATATTTGATTTATTGTTACAAAGATTCAGCCCTTGGCCTTGGAGATGAGCCAAGTTTTGTGGCTATTTGGCCAAACTACCTGCTCGCTGAGTATTTTGTGTTATTGCCTTATTTTGAATGAAGTAATTTTATTTCCCGTGACAATAATCTCGAATGATAATAAAGTCTACTTAGCCGTGTTTGGTCAGCTCATTTCTAAAAAGTCTTAGGGCGCCTTCAAATTAGCCGAAAATTGTCACGCGGAGGCAGCGCGGCTGCAGCGCTGCGGCCGCGCTGCTGTCTAAATCCATATAAATTAAAAACGCGCGACTGCAGCGCTGCAGCCGCGCTGCGGCCGCGCATCAGTTCATCAATCGACTAGTGACGGTGCGCACGTATTCTTTGTTCAAGTCTAAACATTAACGAAAATCAGGTTGAAGAATTTATCGATGAAGTTGAGAGTCGTCCAGCGATATGGGATTCGAGGTCCGACAAGTACAGCAATAAAATCGAAAAGAAAAAGGCGTGGGAAGAAATATGTAATAAATTTATTGAAAATTTCACAAACAAGACTGCAAGTGAAAAAAATGAAGCATGTAAGTATATTTTTAACACAACTACTTTATATTTTCATTGTTTGCCATGACAATTCTCCTTCTGAACTAACAAAATAATCAGCTAATGTATCACGTATAGCCGCAGCACTTATTTGTAAGTGATTATTTTGATTTTGTTGTATGTTTTGTAAATCGTATCTCAGTATTGTCGGGTTGGAGTTGGATGACTTTGAATCTGTCTTCCTAAGTAAATTATGTAACACACAACACGCAGGAACGATATCTTCAGCAAAGGGTATTTGTACATTTATCGGACGATGAAGAATTCTCCACTTATTTGCCATTATGCCAAACGAACACTCAATGTATCTTCTTGCCCTTTATAAACGATAATTGAAAATACGTTTCTTCTCATTTAGGTAATTGCCAGCGTAAGGTCGTTGTATAAAATTACTAATTCCGAATGGTTCGTCACCAATGAAAACAAAAGGCACTGGTGGTCCATTATTTGTAATTATGTTTGAAAAGTAATTTATATAATTGTAATATAAAGAATCAGTATGCTCTGGTTTGATTATTCTTATATGTTTCCCATCAATAGCACCCAAGCAATTAGGGAAATTGGCCTTAGTGTAATATCCGTTTGCAATAATTAACCAATCTTCTTCCCGAAGCTCGGGTATATAAATAGTATGGAGGATTTCGTAAAATGCTCGACAAACTTCTTTGACAATAGCACATATCGTAGAAAGCCCACGATTATACGTATGATATAAATTTGTAAGACTGCAACCTGTAAAGAACTGTAAATAAAAATTTTAATTGATTTTTTTCAGCTATACTACTGCAACGCAAATGGAAAAACATAAGGGATTCTTATAGTCGTGAACTTAATAAGCAAAGAGCATCAAAGAGTGGATCAGCTGCATCATCACATCGAAAATATCAACATTTTGACCGACTTCAATTTTTATCGTGTTTGTCGGAGTCCAGACCTACTGATATTTCTACTCAGCCCTCGACGTCAAAAAAGAGGAAAGTTTCGGAGCCGGTAGAAGATGAGACTAATAAAATTTTGAAAATACTCTTGGTAAGAATGCTAAAAATGAGAGAGGATGAGTCTATTAAAAATGATGGCGATCGGCGTTTTTTATTATCATTGTTAAGTGATTTTAAGAAAATACCTGAACACCGCAAGACTGACGCAAAGTACGAAATGATCGGACTGATACGACGATTTATCAATGATAATTTCGAATATTCTTACCAACAACATCATGGTTATTTTACTTCTACGAATGAATCAAGCCAAAGCCCAGCCAATGTGTCAATACAAGAATCAAAATTGACTGATATGTCGTCTATTTATGAGAATTTGTTTTCAGAGAGTAATGACAATTAAAAATAGTAATAAGAAAAATGTGTTAAGGGAATTACATAAAAAAAAAATACAATTATTATGTATATTTTGGCAATTTTTACTCACCTGAGGATTATAAATAGTCTTTTTTCAGCACAAATAGTATTTCTGAAGGTTGTATTTTGTTTTCCAATATAACGTTCCAAACGGGGAAGTAATTCGTAGAATTGTTTTCTTGATAATTTTAAGTAATTCTGAAATTTTTTGTCACTGTAATCTTTCACTTTATAAAATTCAGTTTGTTGAGTTATACAAAATAACGGTAACGTTTTCTTAGGCTCTTGTTTTTTGTCCAAAATCCTTTTTCTTTTTAATAGTAACACTAATAGCAGTGTTTCTTCGTCAGAGTCCATCGTGAAACTAAATATACAACACTATGATTCTCGAACCAAGCTATAGCAGCGCGGCCGCAGCGCTGCAGCCGCGCTGCCTCCGCGCGACAATTTGCGGCTAATTTGAAGGCGCCCTTAGAGTTAGTTGCGTGAATCATTCGGTAGATGGCATTCTCAATCTACACTTCTTTTTGTCTTCATCGTTTATTTGCTCGAATGAAAAAATAACATGCCGGACGTTTCACACAGTATCATCTGGCCTCAAAGTAAGCAGAGCTTGTGTTATGGGTACCAGATGACTGATATAATAATTTTTTATGTAAGTATGTACACACATATTATTATGCATAGAAACACCCAGACCTGAGACAAATAAATATTGTTGGACAGTGCACACAACACCATCTAGACCAAAACTAAGCATAGCTTGTATTATAGTGACCAGTGAGGCGATTATGGAACTTTGATACTATCAAAACATTAATACATTATAATAGCTTTCAGTTACTATTGATGAATTGGTATTACGGATCGCTGCGATTTCTATCGGCGTCTATTGCTAGTTACAATGTGAAGTTGGTGTCAAACTATAACTAGACCAATTTACAAAGTACGATTGTGGTACAAACCGTGTTTAGCGTACTAAGCATTTAAATACATCGTATATGATTGATTGAAATGCCTATTGCTAATCGAAATTGATAGACATTGATGCCGGTTGCTAATCAAAACTGATAGACATTGATTGTATCAAGAGTTCCATAATCACCCTACAGATGACTGATATAATATTTATATATTTTTAAATACATACTTATGATACTTTATAACACCCAGACACAGAACAAACACCTATGTTCATCACACAAATGTTTATCCTTGGACTTTCTATGAAACATCGATTTAAAAGTTTCGATGGTATATTATTAATATAATACTGCTGCAAATGTAGAAATAAACTTAAAATAAAGCTATTTTCTAAATTTATTTTCATTATAAAAATGGCGCTGAGTTTAGGGGAGGGGAGAGAGAAAAGATCTTTCAAAGACGTTATTTGGCTACAAAATTCATTAATTTCTATTCTGATTACATAATTAACCCCTTTCTTAGCCGTGCCTTCAACAAAACAATTCATTTCTTTAGAATTTCCCCTCCACGTCACACGCTGTTCACTTAAGTTTCACGAAACTTCCCAAACTGAGGTTCAATTCATTTATTTTTACCGAAGAGCAATCTATTAAGGGCGATAAACGTGGTTGCGTTAAAAAAATATTCTAATTTCCTTAAGGCGAGGTTCTGTTTCTTGAGATTGCAGATGGTGGAGCTGAGAAAAGAGGATAAGACTGGTGATTGATGGAGCCTTCCGGGTTTTAGATTATACATCAAACACCTATTTTGCGCTTCTGGATTAGCCAAAGTCAATGTCAATACAATCAGAAAGCCTGAAAAATCAAAACAAAAGACAGAAGAGTAATTTGAATCACCTTAAATGCGGTGAGTTTAAATGGCGGTTCCTCTTAACCCAAGTCCGAGAAGAGTCAGACAAGTAACTCTGATCTTAGCTTTGTTTTGTATGATCTTAATGATCCCAGGTCAAAGAAAGTAAGCAATGCTCAGTATTGATACCATTATGATTTTAAGTCTCAGTACCATCTCCAAAATTTCTTACTTCTTAAAAAAAAGATTCTAATTGAAAAGTTCGCTAGCGAGATTGAAAGTGATAAAGAAAGTCTGGCAGGCAAGTCTCGTAGCTAAATCCAAATCAAAAGGCAGCTATTTAAGTTTAATTTAAAATGCTTATCGACTACATAAAAATCCCAAATCCGGTCACAAAACATGTATTTTAGTGACGTATACAATAATCGTAATTCTGCTCTTCAAATCATACATTTTTGTCAGTAACAGTCTATCCAAATTCTAGCCATGATTAACGATATCAAAATGCCTAAAATTTCGATAGTTCGTTATTTCAACAAGACGTTAACTTAGAAAAAACATAGTTCGTCAAAACACATCTTCGAAAAACCACTACTTCGACAGAGCCTACTGAAACATGCACTTGTTCGGCAGATCATTATTTCGACTCGAAACGTTTCGTAGTGACGTTTCGAGAAGTCAAATAAAAAATATATAACCTAACCTTTTTTTTTTTTTTTTTTTTTTATTGTCAGGTGGAAAAATCTGCTAGCAGACGCCCAAACTACGAGTGAGGGTTGTAGTTGGGTAGTGTGGGGTTGTCGGACTCGACGACCCACTAAAAAACCACCTGGTGGCCAGCCTCGATGCATGTCAAGGGGCTCCGGGATCTCCATACGGAACGCACCGGTGCCCCTCTCGCAACGTGCTTTGAGCACTGTCCCGGGAATGACTCCCACCGCCACGCCCGGCACCTTCGCGTGCTACGGCGACCTTTGCCACAAAAGCCGCCGCCCTCCCGGGATCCGTATTTAGTCAGCTAAAGCCCTCACTCCAGTCGACCATGGACCCAAAAGGTCCCCTGTTTGGCAGGGGATACCGCACGTCCCCTCACGGGGCAGGCAGGGCAGGGCGGCCGTTGCCGGCACCCCGCCGCCGCCTCCTCCGAGCGGGATCGGCCCTCTCCCGATCTCGCTCAGCGGCCTCTTTCTGAGTCATTACTGACTCGCAGAAAGATGCCACGGCCTGCCAAGCTGCTTCGTCTGCCAGCATAGCGGCTACTATGCTTGACAGAGAAAGATCCTGCCCGATCCTGTTGACCAGGATTCCGCGCTCTGCGCACCACGTTGAGCATTGCTCTAGCGTGTGCTGCTCGGAATCCGAGTCCCACCCACAATGGTGGCATTGTGGTGATAGTTCGCGTCCGATCCTACTCAGGTATTCACCGAAAACACCGTGTCCGGTGAGTACCTGAGTAAGTCTGTAAGTGACGTTCCCAAATTCCCTCCCCAGCCAGGCTTCGAAGTTTGGCGCAATAGCGCCGACGGCGCGTTGGCGCAAGCATCGTGGCTCCTCAAGCCGCTCGCGCCACATCCCGAGCGCACGTCGGCGCTCCTGCGCCCGCACCTCAGCAGGCGCGGCTCCGCTCCCATCATCCTGTCGGAGACGGACGTACACACGTGCGTCCATCTCCGCCAAGATGTCCAGGGGCGGGAACCGCGCAAGGATGGTTGCCGCCTCGAAGGATATTGTGCGATATCCTCGTGCGATGCGGATGGCCATAGTACGCTGTAAGCTATTATACAATAACCTACAGCACCTAACACCCGCCAGTCTAGCTGACCAGACGGGTGCTCCGTAGAGAGCCATCGATCGCACGACACCCGCATAGAGGCGGCGCACCCCTTCCCTAGGTCCCCCGAGATTTGGTAGCAGGCTATGCAGAGCACCCACTACCTTCTGAATCCGGGGGACGGAGCGGCCGAAGTGCTCTCCGAAATCCCAGCGCCCGTCCAAGGTGAGGCCTAGGTACTTAAGGTACCGCCCCACCTGGACCTCAACGTCACCTATGCGAACTGCCAAACTGGGTGGTTCCTTTCCCCTTGGGAATTTGTGGAACCATAGCGCTTCAGTCTTCTGAGGCGCTATCCGCAGACCCAGTTCGTGGATCTTCTCCACGACACGACCCACTCCAAGCTCTGCGAGCCCTTTGGTCCCGTCGAAGGAGTCACCGCCGGCTAATACGAGGGTGTCATCTGCATAACAGACGACTCGTACGCCGGCGGGGAGATCGACACGTAGGACCGCGTCGTATGCGAAGTTCCACAAGAGGGGGCCTAGCACAGACCCCTGTGGAACTCCGCAGCACACTTCCCTCTGGTGCAATAAACCGTCCTGGCCTACAAACTGCACACACCTGTCGCGGAGGTAGGCACCAACGATGCGCTGCAGGTAGGGTGGCACACCGTGAAACACGAGTGCCTCCCTGATCGCCCTCCAGGGCAGGGAGTTGAAGGCGTTCACGATGTCCAAGGATATTGCTAGCACCCTCCCGCCCCGGGACACTACCTGGTCCGACAGCGTACGGACACGAAGAATCGCGTCCACTGTCGAACGCCCTCTCCGGAAACCAAATTGGTCGTCCGACAAATTGGTGCCTTCCCGCGACAGATGCGTGCATAGACGGTCGGCAATTATTCTTTCGAATAATTTGCCGGCTTCGTCTAGCAAGCATATAGGACGGTACGCAGAGGGAGAATCCGCGGCCCTGTCATCCTTCCTCAATAGGACCAACCCTGCTTCTTTCCATTCTTTGGGGAACACTCCGAAGCGTAGACAGTTGTTAAACAACTGCCTCAGCTTGTCCCCCAAGCCGGCGGATAGAGCCAGCACCCAAGCCCGACCTGGAATCCCGTCAGGCCCGGGTGCCGTATTACGAGCCCTGAGGCGCTTTACGGCTCGGTCCAATTCCTCTCCAGATACCCCCATTTCATTGGCCCAGATGGTCGGAACCGATAAGGAGACGGGGGTAAAGGGACTGTCCTGGACTCTTGGAAAGAGCGTGTCAACCACTCTTCCCACAAACGCTGAGTCCAGGGTTTTCGTTAGTGGAGGGACCCATGGCCGGAGCTTGCCCAGTACCATTTTGTACGGGCGCCCCCATGGATCCCTATTCAGTCCCTCGAGAAGTTCGCTCCAGGACCGAGCCTTGGCATCGGCTATAGCGACTTGGAGCGCCTTCGTAGCACCTCGGTATATAACCTAACCTAAACTAACCTAGCCTAACGTAACTCAATTAGTTTTGTTACATTTTAGAGCATTATTATTACGGAGGTATGTTTCCGCCGACAACTATCTTCCGAAATAGTGCATGTCGCAGTAGAGTCTGTCAAAGTAGTGGTCTTTCGAAGTAAGTTCTGTCGAAATAACGATTAGTCGGACTATGTTTTTTTGAAGTTAGTGACGTATCTAAATAACGAACTGTCGAGATTTAGTGGGACATCGATTCAGAAGTCGGTCGTCCGTTAGTAAGATACGTCGACGATATTGTCAAAGCCGTGGACCGTTGTTGATAAGTTTAGTACAGGATTGCAGGATGGCACTAGCATATATATGTCTATACCCAGTGGGTAAAGTGAGGCTGTAGATGACATGTCGAATGAAAAACCAACAACCCTGTTCAACGGATAAAATTATCACATTTTATCCCAAAACTCCATCACCCCATCTGTCGTTTAAAATGTTATCCGCATTTAACTTGTTGCTTTTGGCATCTTTCCACTAATTAATTCTCAGCGAGAGCAGGGAGTTGTGAAAATTAAGAAAAAGGAGGAACAAGTGCGAGTGACACACCATAATTTAGGGTTCTGTACGGTTCCGTGTTCTCGTATGACGTAAAAGAAGTGGCGCAACTCCGACGCATGAATCTCTCATCTTTGAGAAATTATACGAATACAATATCATTCAAAGTTATTTCACGGCGTCTGGTAGATACATTGCGTGTATCTTGCTTGCTCCTATCTGGCTTAGCGTATTCTCATTGCCATTCAACGTAGCAATGAGTGTCTTGGGAACGCTACCCTCTGGCAGTGATCTGGATCCGTTGAGCTATCTATAGATCCTTTTGAACGGTCCTTAGATATCTCAGCTGTTTCACATGTGTTTTATATTACTGTGTATTATTCTGTTTATTCTGTAATTATTTATGAATATAAATTAAATACCATTTTTATGTAATGATAACACTTTTGTAAAGTTAGTTCGCGGATCCTGTCAAATGAACACCTTAACATGATGGAGTCAAATGATTTTAATATTGGCTTTTTCATTATTACAATGCTGAACTAGGCTTAACAATACAAGCCTCAATTACATAAGGCGATATATTGTTAGTAGCAAAGCAAGTACGCCAGTATTGATTGTCGTTGGCCTTACTGGATAATGTGCTCTTCAAATGGGTGTTCTTTTTTGGAGAAATGTTCGTGAAAAGGTAAACATTTTTTTCGGTGTGGATCCCTAAAAATACTAAAAGAAATTACATTTTTCGGCCTGTTGCGTCCGCCTTCTAATGATTTATTGTCGGTATACGATTGCTATTAATCATCGTTTGTTATTTATTAATTAAAACGTGTTGTTCAGTTTCCAAAGCTTTTGTTGCGAAACAAAGAGATACAAATTATTCTAGGAAATATTGTCTCTCCGGTCTTCTTATGGAAAGGTAAACCATTCCGTAACGCGTTACGGCGCCAGTCTGTCTAGCTTTCCTTTATCTAACGCTTACGGCAGCCTTAGGTAGACTCCTCCTCTCTCACTCTAACCCACAACGCTAGTTAGATTATTATAAGTTATCACTTCTGTCGGGCGTCCCGAGACGCACACGTTTTTTTGTAATAAAGATAGACGTACGTTTGACCGCCATCTCGCCTGATGGTAAGCGAAGATGCGGCCGACGACGATGGGGCACGCAGGTCTAGAAAACATTTAAGTATTTTCTCTTGACTTGAAGAGACCCAGATTCTAGTTTTCAGTAAAGACAGACGTCGGCAAAGTATTATAATCCTTGGCTGTACGCATTATAAATAAATAAATAAATAATGCCGGACATTTCACAGCATTATCTTGTGTTATGGGTATCACATGACTGATATCAGTACTACTTATATATTTTGATTGTAAATACATACATAAATAGAAACACTCAGACCCGAGATAAAAACTTAGATTATACAAAATTATACACCACAGAGGTCGTCATATATGGAAGCAAAGAGCTTTCTTCGTATCGGTGGTAGACTGACAAGGTATGGGTGGTTCTGAACGGTACGTCTGCTTGTCCTGTTGTGAAAACATGTATGACATTTCATCGTCCATGGTCTAAAATGACTCCCCTTGGTGTTAAACTTGCTTCGCTTCAAATTTTATGACGTAGTTTATATATAATGTCTTTACCTAGTAGATAGAATCATCTGGACAAACAAAGTCACGGGCATCAACTATCACAAATAAACAAACGTAAATGGAGGATTCGCATCAAAATAATATTATTAGTGTTTTCCTCAAAACGCTGGGAGTAATGAAGTGAATGTTACGTAATCGAATATTGCGTGATTAAGGAAATTGCTTTGTTTTTCTTGTTATTGTATTCTGAAAAATAAACGAGCTCGTTCTTAATAGACTTGTTTAGTAAACTGTTTTTATTTGTTAGTATATACTTAGTAAGATTACCGATATCATTCGTCAGACACTCACGAGCGTCAACGTACCAGCTGTTGATTGATGCTGTATGACTCTTGTCCCTTGGGAGATGGGTAGGCCATTAGTGTGGGATGCTACTTGCGTAGACACTCTGGCCGCATCCCATCTGTTGGGGACTTCCGTTAGGGCTGGTGCGGCGGCTGAATGTGCCGAGGACCTCAAAAACCGCAAATATGCTGGTTTAGATAAGGCCTAGATATTTGAGCCTTTTGGAGTCGAAACCCTGGGCCCGTGGGGAACATGAGCCCACCGCGTTTTCAAAATTATTTCACGGCGTCTGGTAGATACGTTGCATGACCCAAGAGCTGGCTCCTATCTGGCTCAGCGTATTAGCATTGCCATTCAACATGGTAATGCCGCCAGTATCTTGGGAACGCTGCCCTCTTAGATAAAATGAGCTTAGAGCAGGATCAAGGAAAGCAGAGGCCTAATAACTAGTTGCGGTCGGAGTTGGTGGATTTTCGTTGCACCTAGATTCACTAGCATGTAAATAGAAAATTCAAAGTGGTTCTTTTGTATTTATTAAATAAATTATGTTTTGATTTGATTTGATATGCAGATGCTCTGTAGATATTCGTTTGAATTTTATTATTAGATATTAAATAGGTGCCTAGTAACCTCATTACAAGCTTAATTACGTATAGCACGTTATTCAGACTCTGCGCTGAATTAAAACAGAAATCCTGAATGCAGGACTTCAACAGTTATCGCAAAAAAGTAAAAACTCCAACCTAAATATATTAAAATAAGAAATCTTTTCATTCTGAAGATGCGAGTATAATTAGAGGATCTTTACTCTACGCTTGAATAGTCCACGTGCAAATAACGCAAAACAAACATTTCAAATGAAAAACAACTTTATATTTTACCGGTACGGTTGAGTTTTGTTTTTAGGTGGTTGTTTAGAGCTGAAAGGGTATATTCATGTGGGGATGAAAGTTGGTGCATCCGCACAATAGTGGAGCGAGTCATTAGAGCGTAAGTGGCAAGTTCGGTGCTTGGAACGTGTTCATGTGGGACAAAGAAGCATTGCGATCTCATTTTTGTTTTCGGGAGGAATGTCCTGATGCTGAAGTTTTTGTGTTATTTTTATATCACATAGCGACGAGACATGTTTTTTAACTGAAGTTATGTACCAAACCTTCAGTTTTTTCATTACCGAGATCCAAGGCACTGGCATGTTTGTAATGCTACCCAAACTTTTAAGTATAACTCGAGGCACTGATCAAAAATAATGGTTCTGAATTGTTGTATTATCCTGGTAACATTATATATATAAAAGTGTCTGGATGTTTACAATTATGCATATTTGTGTCTCAAACAAACTGTAACCACTAAACGAATTTGAATAAAAACTTGTGTCCTACATTACAAGTATAGTTACTTTTATATTTCAACTCGAGATAAGCCACGGGAATAAGCTGATGTATCATAAATATCACTGAACGACTCTTTTTTAATAAAATATACTCTACCTAGAGTAATTACGTCACATTTGATGACAAACCTAAACAGCAATATTGCTTGAAAGCATCATTTTAAATTGAGCAAATTTGTTTACACCTTACTCATAAATAACTCCTACAACCTGCGTAGCGTGAACCCTATAATACATACAACTATTTCTCCCTGAAATAGTTAACAAAAATTATGGTCATATTTATCTTTCTTATCTCTATTAGTGAGAGTGAAAGTATGATATTTGTCATGCAGATACGAATTACAAAATGTTTATTAAAAGTTGGAAAAACTAAATTATGATTAGAGCTTTCCTATGGTAGCAAATAGTACCTACCTAGAGGAAATTTTGTTTTGTATTTTGGAAGACATATTTTTCCATCAGTTTTACTTTAAAAAACAAACTACTTAACCGATTTTAATGAAATTTCTGGGACCAATCGGAAAGTATATTCTTTCACATTGTAAAATATTTTTTTAAATAACGGAGTTATGAGGTAACAAAAATAATTCAAAATATACAACCTCATAGAGAACCTACTTTTGAAGTCGGTTAATAAAATAAATGTTTATATTCTGGCAAAATTCTGACTGACACTGACTGGCTGTTGACACACTATCATCAAACATAGCAATGAGCTTTAAGTATCACCGCAATTATTTTAATTATTTTGACGCATAAAGGCTGATTTCAAAAGTCTCAAGTTATCTGGTTTTTTCGAGAACGATTTCATTGAAGTGTAAAATCAAACGAAACTGATCGAGAGTACCATCGACACTCAGACGCGCGTCGATAGCACTCGCCAAGTGGGGGTGCCTGAAGATTGTTCTGATGAAAGTGAAAAAAAAATCGTGTTGTTTGGTGCTAGTGGATGAGAAACACTTAAGGCTTCGTACACGTAGTTGGTTAGGTGCATATCATGTGTGACCTTGTTTGACAAAACCAGGCAAATAATTTGTGTGATAGATGTTATATAGTATAGATGTTAATGCAGTGTTTAGGTATTATCAATCTATATCTATTTTTATATATATAAATCTTCAGTGTGTGTGTTAGTAATTAAACTCCTCCTAAATTGCTGGACCGATTTTGATGATTTTTTTGTGTGTATTCAAGTGTATTCGAGAATATATTTACAATTAGTTTTTTTTTTGTTAAAACGCGCGGATGAAGTCGCGAACGGGATAGCTAGTCTATCTATATACATAAAACAAAGTCGTGTTAGTTACATTATTTATGAAAGTTCAGCGCGCGTAGTTGAAAGTTCGTCTACTAAAAAATACACCACAAGGTGCCGACACCAACTGACAGCGACACACGTTTCCATCGCGTACGCCGCGATCTGAGCGTTTGGTTGGTCATACCAACGGAATATTACGACCGGAACTTCAGCCGCTGAACTTTCGCCGCCGTACGTTCGGCTGATGTATCGCTAGACTAACAGTATTTTAATTATGAAAATACTAAAGATACTTCTCAATCAGACAGTCTTGGATGAGTTAATCTGAGCGCTGACGCTTCCGAGGGGTCGTTATGTCGTCGGTTCCAGCTTTTCAAGATATGCCTTTGGGCTGCCTATAACTCTCTCAGCAGAGTAAAAGACTCATATGAATGTAGCCCTAGTGGATTGCTTAAGGCTTTGTTACTGTTGTTTACCAGTTTTAATTAAATTAGTACTATTCGTTTAGCATCGTAGATTTCATTTAAACAGTCACATCCTGGCTGACTTTGTTGCGGGTACTCAGATCAGAAACTACTGCTTGTGTGAACATGCATGAACATAGATGTTTGTTGTGTCTGGATGTTATTAAGTAACATGGTATTTATAAATATACAAGAGATTCTATCAGTCACTATAATTATTTCTGTAAATAAATTATTTATGATCAGTCACTTGTTCCTCATATTATAAGCTATGCTTAATTTGAGGCAAGGTGGTATATTATATATTGTCCACCAAAATTTATTTATTATGTTTATTAGCTGGCTTCCAAAAAAAGACGGAGGTTCTCAATTCTATTTATCAAATGTATTAATTAATTTATTTCATTATTCATTAGAACGGTACAAGCAATTACTCAAATTAAATCATATAGAACGCAAAGATAACAAATGATAAAAATTCAAATTAAATGTCACAGTAAATAGGTGAAAACAATAGTAAATGTTGTATACATGTTTGACGACCTCTGTGGCGCAGTGGGCTAAGATCCGGCTGAGGCGCAAAAGGTTGCGGGTTCGATTCCCGCTGCGTGACAAATGTTTGCACGATCTAGTATTTGTCTCGGGTCTGGGTGTTTCTATGTCTATGGGATAATATGTATGTATTGACAAAAAAAAGTATATAAGTAGTATATCAGTCATGAGGTACCCATAACACAAGCTCTGCTTACCTTGGGGCCAGATGATCCTGTGTGAAATGTCCGGTATTATTTATTTATTTTATTTATGTCAATATTAATAATATAATGTCAGATTCCATAAATAAGTAGATATATAAATAAAAAAAAATATATATTTTTTTTACATGAAGTTTTTCACTTATACCATCCGCTGTACTCTGTAACGATCAGTTGAGGATCATCAAAAATGGCACCCACATCTGACTGTAAAATCTGGTTGGTAATTTTCACGTATTTTTTTTGTATGTATGTTACCTGCCTACCTGCCTATTTTTTAAGCCTGCAGGTTGTACTTTCAAAATTATCCCATAAGGTTGGTGGAAGATCTGATGATGGAAAACATTATTGATATCCGAAACTCCTTAACGAACCAGAACAAATTCATCGCAAATTAGTAATTATTTTAGTAAATAGAGCAAGGGTTTGACAATGGACTTTGAAGGTACCTACTGAAGGTACAAACTCTTCAACGACAAACAGCTCATGTATCGCATTTAAAGCATTGTAGTCGTAGTCACAGGCAATAACTTTATGCATATTTGTCAGTAGATCAGAAATTGCACTTTGAAGATACCCTGTGGAACTCTTCAACGACATGCAGCTCATGTTTTGCAGTTAAGACATTGCATTGGTGATCACAGGCAATAGGAGGTAAATAGAAACTTGTCAGGTTGATCAGACCATGGGCTTGACCTTGACCATAAAGATACAGAACGCTTCGATGACAAAATTATCATCATCATTGGCCTTTGGTCATCTGCTGAAGATGCTTTAGGTGGCGTCAGTAAAGTTACAGAGCAGTTAATTGTAATTGAAAACTTTCGATCATGGATCCACTCCAGCAAACTGAAGTCGGGTGAAGCTTCCTCTCCATTAGCGTCACTCTGCCTGGGATTCTGTTTGATAGCGCAGGCCTTCCCAGGTACCCACACTAACCTCTGGACCTTGCCGACAGGACCCGCAAGACGAGTCAGTACATGCGGTATCGGTTCGGTTGCAGGTGCATAACGGCTGACACCAAGCCGGGCTTGTTTCAAGTTTTCCTTCTCTACAGAAGAGCTCTTCTGTTAGTCAGCAGAGAGACTAACCCCCAATAATTTGAATACTATCGCAGTCGTATCCATTATCAGTCTCCAAGCAGCACTCATTTGGGATCAGTTCCACGTAGAAATTCTCACTCGAAGTGATATATAACTCAGCGAAAATTACCAACCCGAATTTACAGTCAGATGCGGATACCGAGCCATATTTGATGATCTTCAGCTGATCGTTATGGAGTACAGCAGATGGTATTCGATGACAAAAAGATTTACGATACATCTTTTAGATCAGTTATTGTATAGGTTATTTGATATCACAGGTTTTGGTTGAACTGACCGAACTGACTGAAAACTGAAAACTCAGTTTTTTGTAAAAATATATTAAAATTACAAAACACAACTCCAATTATAGATTTTCTGAAAGTTTCAGTTTGCTCTCGATCTGTAAGGGCTTTGATCATGATTACTGGAATCAGAATGCTAAGCACAACATCTAGACAAGGAATAAATATTCCTTCGTCAACGTTCATAACTAAGATTTCATAACTTGTTATGTATCAGGAATTTATTCACTGTTTCATAACTAGTTATTAAAAAAGACTTTTCCCATTTTTATAACGAGAACCTTTTAGTCATGTATGGTCTCCTGGTACTTTTTTCGTAATAATGAATATTGTGAAATGAATCATAAATATTTGATAACTTCCGATACAGGGATCAAACCAGCACCTCTCGTCCTCCAGCCAGTCCAACTACTTCTTGGTAGTTCTTCGTTCTGGTACAGCAGACGAATTTTATCCAGATATATGAGTAGTTTCATTTCATGCTAATATCGCTCATATTACGAGTGCAGGCTTAGGGCTTAGTCGAAGTGAACGCGGAGAGTGATTTTATGTTTGTTTAGCTAAAAGTAAGTATTAAAAATTGTTATTGAAAGCGTTTGAAAGAGAGCTAGGACTTTGGCACTTGGATATTTGTTAATAAGCTCTATTATCCAATGGCTTATAATCAGCAGAAATGTGAGTTCAAAGATTTTGTTTATTTAAGTTTGTTTCGTTTACTTTTTTGTAAATCTTTTGTACAAAAGAACAAATGTTCCTTTGTACAAAAAAAGATAAAAAAGATTTACTAAACAATTAAATTAAATACATTTATTATGAACCACACCTACAAGTAACTTCTAGATTTTTACGAGCCTCATAGTTCAGAAGGAGCTCGGCCTTGCTCTGTAGGTTATGGGTTTGACTCGCACCCTGGACAAACATTTGTGTGATGAACCTATTTGTTCTTTGTCAGGGTGTTATAAAGTATCATGGTACATAATTTGCAGAATCAATACATAAATACTTATTTTCTTATGTAAACTTATGTTCCTATATCTTTTTTTGGCAAAAAAATACAGTATAAAAGACATAGTCTGCTACTCTCGTATGGTAAGTGGTCAACCCTGGTGAGGAAGTTAATGGGCTACATAAAGGCCACCGATATAACTCAGTTTTTGAAAGCCAGGACTCCCACCGAAGCAGGGAAGCTCTCAAAAGAAATCCAGATAAAATGGTGGGAAAAAACGACACTCAGATACTGAGATGGATAGAAAAACGATTTATTGAACACAGAAAATACAAAAAAGCTATACAGTTGGTATAGCTATACGGTGGGCGGGCTTATAGCTAAAAGCGATCTCTTCCAGGCAACCTTTGGATGGGCAGGATAGACAAAAAACAAAAAGACGGCATGACACAAAAAGTTACGTAACATACATAATAATCTAATACATAAAAATACAAATTATGATAATAGGAATGATGATGATTATGGTAAGATAATTACGTTTTAAACACTAAAAAGACAACAGAGTTCATGTATACACAAGCTAGTGTAAAACGTTGAGGAGTTCCCTTGACTGTCCTTCGTCTTCATCATCAGACCACTAACGACAGTCACAACCGATCTAGGTGTTAAGTTCTCATCAATAATAATAATAATAATGCCAGACATTTCACACAGCATCATCTGGCCCCAAATTAAGCAGAGCTTGTGTTATGGGTACCACATGACTGATATACTACTTAAATACTTTTTTTAAATACATACATTTAAACATAGAAACATCCAGACCCGAGACATACTTGCAGATCATACAAAGATTTTTCTTGCGGCGGGAATCGAACCTGAAACCTTCTGTGACTCAGCTGGACCATTAGCCCACTGCGCCACAGAGGTCGTCCATGCAAATTAATCAAGCCCAAACATCAGGTAATTGCTGTAAATCGTTGAGGAGTTCGGCTTTCGGCTCCATCATCAGATCGACTCCAGACTTTCATTAAAAAGTAGTGCTTTAAAATACTTATTGAAACAAATTAACAAACGCACTAGTCGCCACTACGATTTTCGAAGGTTCTCCTCGATTTCTCTGGGATGCCATCATCAGATCCTGGTTTCCTTATCGAGGTACGACCCCTTGGGATATCTCCTTTCCAATTAAAAATAATCATTAGAGTCGGTTTATAAACGACGAAGTTATCCATATTACTAAAATATATAATAATATAATATAATAAATTATATATTATTAGGAAGAAGCTGCCATTTTTCATAGCAACCTTGTCAATCGACTATAAATACGAAGCGCGCACCTGCCACGGTCTCACTTTTGCTTGAGACTTCGTAGCGACAACACCTACCACTTACCTACATAGTGTTGTTTTGATCGTTTTGCTGTTAGAATGTTTATTTTAGATAAGAGTCTATTTCAGTTCATTTTGATAAGCTTCGTTTTGCTGTAAAATTTAATTCTTTAGTTCGTTTGTTATTTTTTATGTATATTTAGCTAAAAAAGATAATAATATATAAACGGTCGAATTGAGAAACCTTATTTTTTTGAAGTAGTTTAAAAAGTCTCAAAGTAATTCGCTATATACCTACAGTCTCTACAAACCCCAAATGAGTTTTTAACTGAAAATTCCCGTCACTCGACGTCATGTGGCCGCCGACAGCGATTCCGTGACGTTTTTTAACTAACAAACTTATGAGAAAATGTTGTTGAAATGCACATTCATTCTGTAAACGAAACACAACTCTACCCTTGCGACAGTAAAGATGATTTTGGTTTGAACATTGCTTTGTTGGAGTGAAATGTAGGTTGCCGTGACAGGTACTTTCAGTTAATTAGTGCGATTTTAATTTTTTTTATACGTTTCGAAACTACCTTTGAGCGGTTACGATGTTGCATTAACATTTATTTTACTTTTTACCGGTATCAAATGAACTATTTTAGCAAGAAAAATATTTAACACTTTGAAAAGTTTCTGTCGAGTTATTGTACTAAATACTAGTATTATCGTAGAACTGTTTGATGTGTAACATCTAACCTCTCTCTTTCCTGCAATCTGATGGAGTGATTTGTGAAAAGGGACGGCTGTGTGTAACAAGAAGCCGGGGGAAGCCAAGAAGCGCTATTGATTTGATCTATTTATAAGCGCGCGCGGTGGTAGAGTTGGCCGTCAGATGGTACCAACCCATTTTCGATGGGTTGGTACTGTCAGCCAACAGTGTGTTCGTGATGTGTGTGACAAGAAAGAGAAAAGGAAATAAAGAAGATCAGCTGTGATCAGCATCAGCTGTGCGCTTAACCTACAGTGTTGTGTATAAAGTGTGCTGTTATATAAACTAATCTATACTAATATTATATATGTGAAAGTAATTTTGTCTGTTTGTTTGTTACGTTTTCACGCATAAACCGCTGAACCGATTTTGATGGATTTTGGTATCGAGATAGATGGGACCTTGAAGAAGGACATAGGCTACTTTTTGTTGATACCACGCGTGCGAAGCCGCGGGCAGCAGCTGGTTCATTATATAATGTTAATGATGCTATTTACCTAGGTGAGATGTCAGACATGATCAGACACATCATATGCGGGCTCGCTCGTTTTTTATTACAGTACCATACACATACAACTATTATTAATACGAAAGTTTGTATTTATGTTTGGATTTAGATAATTTCGAATTTTAGACGATTACAATGTTCGTTTGAGACTCAAGCACGTCGTAACGGATGAACCAATTTGTATGAAACTTATAGATAGTATAGATATATATCCTATCTAACATCTTATAGACTGACCTTTCAGCACAGTTGATAGCTTTGCCTAGTTTGCAACTAGCTATTCTGAACGAGACTGCAAAATAGATGTCATTTAATGTTTAACCAACTTCATCAAAAAGGAGGAGGATCTCAATTCGTTAGAATCTTTTTTTTTATGTATCTTCACCGATTACTCAAAAACACCTGAACTGATTAAAAACATTTTTTTGTTTGAATGGGTATAACTTCACAGGTTGTCCCATATACATTTTATGAAAATCGGGCGAGCTGAAAAATCAACGAAAATCTAAAAATTGTATACATCGATTATATTTTCATGTACTACGATACCTCGCTGTATCATTGGAGCGGTTCGTTTATTTGGCCTACCCATATTATATATATATATAAAATAAAAACACTTCCACTAAAAACACTTCCATTAAATTTTTTTTTAAATCGGTTGAGCTGAAAAATAAACGAAAATATAATAATTGTACACATCGATGATATTTTCGTTTACTCCGATACCTCGCTGTCTCATTGGAGCAGTGCGTTTATTTGGCCTACCCATATTATATATACACGGTGTAACTGGAAGGGTGGATCATCGGTGGCTGGGCGATGGGTGACCTCAATGCCTATCGATTTAACCCCCCGTATGTTCTGCGATTTTTATTTGTTCAAAAGTTATTCAGATTTTTATGAAATTTTGGTCAAAATCCGATTTTAGGCTTCATGTCCCAAGTGTAACTGAACTGTTATGTCTACGACCTTAATTTTTTTTTAGGTTGTAGCTCATTAGCAGATCTTTCGTCCTACAATATCGTTTTGAGTCATTATTTGATTAAATTCCAAATAAAAAATAATCTTTAGAAAAAAAACCGCAAACCTATTTTTACAACAAACTTTGAAGGCTCCCAGAGAAAAAAACATACTTTTTCTTTCTACAACCTATGAAAGTGCCAATAATTCCTAATTACCTAAACTCCTTTATGGTCATTCTTATGTAAGTAGGTACCTACTTATTGTTATCAGGTAGCAGCAACCGGTTTACATTAGAAATGAATAGCTAAATAATTTTTTTGTCTCGCTCATCCACTCCTATGGTTGGTTGATTAGGTGGGATGTTTATGGTATTACACATTGTATTATTTTAAGAAATTGTTGTTTCGGTTAACGTTCCTTAGTCGTTTATCGTCTGCCATTACCTGTGCTACGTTTGGCTTCCCAGTCTTTTTACTGAACCCTCTAAATTTGGCTTGTTTATTGGACTTTGATACTAGATTGATTTGGACTGTGTTACCTCGGAACGAAGACTGTGCGCGTTTACTGGACTGTGCGATTAGTGCATCATGCCATATTCTCCACGTGGTGAAGAGGTGGTGTACAACCTGAGACCTACCCTGAATATCGTGTTTTCTTACATGTGCGTAACGCATACATGGAAGGTCGCATACCCGGTACTTCTCGACCTGAGGGAGTGCCGAGAATCGACCCAGATCAAATAGAAGAAATCTTGGAAGAAGCACAAAGAGATTCGTCGACAAGTACGAGAACCATTAACCGTCACACGGGACCGTCTCATATGACTGTGCACAGAATTTTGCGAGCGGAAGGCATGCACCCGTACCATGTGAAATTAGTCCAAGATTTATTACCTGCGGACTATCCCCGACGAGTCGCCTTTTGTCAAGATATGATAAATAGGTGCCAAGCAGATGAAAATTTTTTTGACAATATAATGTGGACTGATGAGTCAACTTTCAGCCGGAACGGAATTTTCAATATGCTTAATTATCACTCGTGGAGTTTTGAAAACCCACATGCTGTTCGCCAGCACAGCTTTCAACATCAGTTTAGCGTCAATTCGTGGACAGGAGTTTTCAATTGACAACTGATCGGACCATTCGAGTTGCCAACTAGAGTAAACGGAGAGACTTATTTGAGTTTTCTGCAAAATAACTTGCATGAAATGTTGGAGGACGTCAACTTGGCAGTACGCAGACAAATATATTTTCAGTGTGATGGAGCACCATGCCACTTTGCGAGAAATGTTAAGGAGTATTTGAATGAAAATTTTCCACGCCGATGGATTGGCCGTGGGGGATCCATAGCTTGGCCTCCATGATCTAAATCCCGTAGATTTTTTTATCTGGGGTTTTTACAAAGAGTTAGTGTACAAACCCAAATATTCCTCCATAGAACAATTGAGGCAAAAACTAAACCAGGCCCAAATGAAGATCAGAGAAAAGGAAGATTCGTTCCGCAGGCTCAAAAGCAATTTTATTAAAAGGTGTATATGCATAGCCAATAATGGAGCCCGCGGTTTTGCGGTTTTTTTTTTTGAAAAGATTATTTTTTATTTGGAATTTAATCAAATAATGACTCAAAACGATATTGTAGGACGAAATATCTACTATTGAGCTACAACCTAAAAAAAAATAAAGGTTATAGACCTAACGGTTTCGCCACACTTGGGAAATGAAGTCTATAATCGGAATTTGACTATTATTACATAAAAATCTGAATAACTTTTGAACGACTGAATATCGCGGAACATACAGGGGAGTCAAATCGATAGGCATTGAGGTCACCCATCGCCCTGCCACCGATGATCCACCCTTCCAGTTACACCGTGTATATACAAAATATATCTACTTTCCACTAAAAATGTATTTTAGGCTCAAATTTCATTCAATGAAGTCGGTTTTCTTTTTTAGTTTTTAAAACGTAATTAAAGTTCATTGTTTGTGTAAATGTACTTGTATGTTAGTCTATAAAGTATATACTATCAATAGACTCTTGCCATTATATTTTATATATAATTTCTTTTATACTTGAAATATATACATATGCAACTAACTATATGTAACACTTCTTTAGCAACAGAGTGGTCACAATTGGAATGCTCTACCAGATGACGTTGTGACTGTTACCTCTGTCAATGCGTTTGAAAAGGGATATTTTTAAATGCACATCTGTTTCATTTTTCAGCACGCTAGGTAACTCCACTAACTAAATGCATACCAGAAAATTGAATGCTGTGCTAAAAAACCAATTGATTAACTAAACATGTCCTACAATTGGTTAGGTTATGTTAGAGTATAGAAAACAACGCGCAAGGCGAGCGAGCGAAGCGAGCGTGCCGCGGCATCGGCTGCCGAAGCGCCAGAAGCGCCAGAAGAATAATACAAGGTCACGATAGGAGCATAAGAGTTCTGCAAATACCATTAAACAGTATATATAATTTTATTTATTTAGTGTGCATAACTTGTGTGCCAGTCAGTATTTTTGGTTTAACTTTGAAATATTTGGTTCGAAAAAAGGGAATACACAGATATCGATTTAATTACATGCCGTTTAAAAATAAGCTCTACAACTGGCTACGAACTAACAAATCAGTGCTCAAAAAGATTAACCAATAATAATATACCATTTCAACACTGTGTGATATAGACATTATCAGCTTTAGCTGTTCGTCTATCATCAATAAATAAATAAATAACTAACCCGGCCACGCGTTGTGGCTCAGTAGTTCTTTTGAAGATAACTTACACTGCCATCTGTTAGAAACTTATGGAACTTATTGTATTTAACATTTTGCAATAAAAACATATTGTGGTCAATCGAGATGAAAAGTGTTATATATTAAGTTTGACCAAGTTACACACTGTGAGCCAAATTTCATAAAATTCAAGCTTCACGCTATTGGTTGTGGGTTCGATTCCAAGGACAAACATTTATGTGATTCATCACACAAATTTTTGTTTTTTTTATGTATGTTCACATACTTCTAAATAATTTGTTCTATGTCATGTTATCATCATATCAGCCTTAATGAAGTCCATTGCTGGACATAGGCCTCCCCAAAAGATTTCCAGGAAGAACGATTTGAACCCTCACCATCCACCGACTTCCTGCGATCTTTACAATGTCAGTCCATCGGGTGGGGGGTCGTCCTACGCTTCGTTTTCCTGTCCTTGGTCGCCATTCGAGAACTTTTACTCCCCAACGGTTATCAGTTCTGCGAGCTATATGGCCTGCCCATTGCCACTTCAACTTGCAAATTTTGAGCGCTACGTCAGTGACTTTGGTTCTTCTACGGATTTCCTCGTTGCGGATTTTATCACCTAGTGAAAAATTGCACGTTGTCATGTTATAAAGTATTATAATTGTGTGTGTGGGGCTAAAATCTAGATCATGTTGTGTGAATTCTCCACCAATATTTATTACTTACTAGCTGCTCCAATCGTGACTTCGTCCGCGCGTTTTAAAGATAATATTTTTTATAATATTAAAAGAGTATGCTTCTATATGACACAATATTGATGCACGCACAGTGATAACTGTCATAACCTAACAAACCGAACGTTATCAAAGCTTGACACAACTGAACTCTCCACTTGAATTTTTAATATTGTTTTCCTTAATTTTGCAACTTTTTTCACGTTTTCATAGTTATTAGAATAGAATAGACAATGATTTATTTGACACACAACACGAAAAAGGTTACAAACATAGAGAAACAAACAGGTAAAAGATTAGAATACGTAGGCCAAATAACACATCATAAGAGAGTACATTTTTCGCTTGTGGTGCCAAACAGGTCCATTCTCAGCTTTAATGCCACTCCTATTGGAGACAGCGTTGGTTTTCAGACTGGGCCTTTCAGGGTGACATCACGGGCGGGACATTTATACATAAATATACAAAAAATACAAACAGTTAAAACAAAAAAAGTTAAAGTTACAAACATTAAATTAAGGAGATACTTATTTGGTAGAATACGAACTAAATACATGCACACAATAATACAATGATAATGTTTTTAAGGTGACAATGACAGGTGACAGATTTGAAAAATGGATGGATTGATAGAGTTGGTTGAATTGATTATAAAATGAAAAATACTAGTAACATATTATAAAAATAGCTTAATGCAATTCTAAGAGTTTATCGTGGAAAATGAGCGTGATTATTCACTACTCGGGGCTGAGATAAATCCAACAAATTAAAAATCATGAAAATCGATCCAGCCGTTCTCGAGTTATAACTCGTAATAAATGGTGTAACTACTCGTAATACGAAACAAAGAAAAAAATATTTTCTATTGGAACTAACATTTATTACTTTAACAGTGTGTTAGTTTAATACATAAATATAAAACAATTTAAAATATAAAAAGCTTATTCGAAGTGGTCTCCATAGGCTACAATTCAGTGCTTTAAACGTTGAGGCAGTTATCCATAGAAGCACGCACTCTTTCCATGGGAAAATTCTTCACTGCCAATCGTACGGATTGTTTTAGGGAATCCAAATTATCATGGCCAAATTATCGTACTTTCTAAAACTGACCATAAATCATAATCCAGCGATTAAGATCGGGACTAGACGACGGCCAGTCTTGAACTCTGATGAAGTCCGAAACGTTCGTTTCCAACCAAATCTGCGTAGACCGAGCTTTATGACCCGGCGCCGAGTCTTGCTGGAAGGACCATTCTTGGTTATTGAACATGGTGTTGTTAAAGGGCTTCACTACCTTCTCAAGAATGATATCTTGATACACTTGTGCCGATGTTTTGATACCTTTTTCACAAAAGTATGGCTCAGTCACTCCTTCATAGCTAGTGCCACCTTTTCTTGTGATCGTATAGTTGAAGCTCAGAACTTTACTCACCGACCTATTACAGAGAGCCGCATCAAAACATTTCAAAGTAGAATTGAACACAAAGTTTCCCTTGTACCATGCATCGATGATCCATATGATCTTTTCACCACATTGTCTAATTTAATAATTAAAGAACATGCTGATATATTTACAGTAAAAACATGCAAAACAAAAAATTGTGCTAGATTTGTCGACTGGGCTACACCGGGTATTTATAGAAGTAGGAATACATTGTATGAATTATATGCTACCAGAGAGACAATGTTAGATGATCCAGTTTTTATCTTATATGTTAGGAATTACTCAAAAGTCTTCAAAAAAGTTTGTCATGCGGCTAAGTCACTGTTTTTGAGAAAAATAATAGAAAATTCAACAAATAAAATAAAAGCAACTTGGAAATTAATAAATAATGAAACAGGTAAATCAAGGGCTCGCAATATACAGTTCAAATTAAATATAAATGGTACAATTTTGACAAAGGAACAGGATGTTGCGAATGCATTTGATAGTTTTTTCTCAGATATACCAAAAATAGTGACCAAATCGTTAAACTCTTCAGCCTCCAGAGCTTCCGTTCTATTAGAATCTAGTGTTGCAAAATGTAAGAATGAGTTTAGTTTTAGCTACATTAACGAGGCTAGTATTGTAAAAGCATTCAAGTTAATTAATATAAAAAATACAGAAGATCTTTGGGGAATGTCTACAAATGTGCTGGGTGTCATTATCTTAGATATTGCACCATGTTTAGCTTATATTTTAATAGATGTATCGACGAGGGAGTTTTTCCCGATCTCATGAAACACAGTAAACTCATTCCTATGTTTAAGTCTGGAAGTGAAAGTGATCTCGCTAATTATAGACCGATATCGATATTACCTGCTTTAATTAAAATGTTTGAAAAAATAATTCTTAATCAGTTATTATACCACTTTAACGTTAACGGCCTGCTACATAGTAATCAATACGGATTTACTAAAGGTCGATCAACAGCTGATGCAGGTATAGCGCTCTTAAAGCATATATTTGAGGCCTGGGAGAAGTCACAGGATGCAGTTGGGGTATTCTGCGATCTATCTAAGGCCTTTGACTGTGTGAGTCATGCAACCCTAATCACAAAGTTAAAATATTATGGCATTAAAAACCGGGCGATTGACCTCATACAGTCTTATCTATCCAATAGAGTCCAGAAAGTAGACGTGAGTGGTGAGAGGTCTTTGGGATCAATTATTGATATAGGGGTACCTCAGGGATCGATACTAGGCCCTTTTTTATTCCTAGTATACGATAATGATTTACCTTTTTTTGTAAAAAATATTTGTGATATAGTTTTATTTGCAGACGATACGTCTTTAATTTTTAAAGTTGATAGAGGTAAAACCAGTATATGCGATAACGTAAATGAATCCTTATCGTTAGTTCTTAACTGGTTCACTGTAAATAATCTTTTGCTTAATTCCAAAAAAACTAAATGTATCAAATTCAATTTGCCAAATGTTATTCATAGCCCGTCCAACATTGAAATAAATGGAGAGGCAATGAATCTTGTAAATTCCACGATCTTCCTAGGTCTTAATATTGATGCAAAACTACAGTGGGGACCACAAATTGAAACGCTTGCTGGTAGGTTTAGTTCCGCTGCATATGCAGTTCGTGCGATACGGTGGCTTACTGATGAAGCTACAGCTAGACTAGTTTATTTCAGTTACTTCCATAGTGTTATGTCATACGGCATCATTCTCTGGGGGAAAGCAGCTGATATTGGTAAAATATTTGTAATTCAAAAAAGGGCAATACGTGCCATTTATAAAATGAAACCACGAGAATCTTTGAAAAAAATTAATATTCTCACAATAGCTTCACAATATATATATGAAAATTTGTTATATACACATAAAATTAGAGATGGGATTCAGCAAAGAAGTGACCTTCATAAAATCAACACTAGGAATAAACATAAATTATACATCCCTAGGTTTCAACTAGAAAAAGTTAATAAGTCATTTATGGGGAACACGGTGCGCTTCTATAATAAGCTTCCTGAAAATGCTACTAAACTACCTATTAAGAAATTTAAAGCATACATTAAAGGTAGTCTTTTGAAGAAAGCTTATTATAATATAGATGACTATATTATTGATAAGAATGCATGGCCTCATGTCGCTCTGCCGTCAGACAGTTAACCGACACACTTGAAAAGTATAAACTCTCTTGTATTGGTATTTCGTAGTTAAGGTAGTTATAAGATGGATCATATAAAAAAGCGCTAGGACCAAGACGAGTTTCTTGCCAATTCTTCTCGAGCTTGGGTTAGGATGAATTGGCACTTAAATTCACTTAGTATGTAAGACGTTTCAAAGTGATCCTTGTGATTGTATTGAATAAATCATCTTTTGACTTTGACTTGACTTTGACTACCCCACCAAACCATTACTGAAGTCGGATAGTGCTCACTTTGCACTCTGTCGACTAATTGGGAAGCTTCCTTAGAGCTTTGAGCATAAATACAGTCATTTTGTTTGTTAAAATGTTGCTCAATTGTAAAAATTTACATCCGTCAACAAATTTTTTCTATGACCTCCCTTTGCGTACCGCTTCAGTAGTTGTTTCTACTTTACCAGCCTATTTTTTTTAAAATTATCATTTAAGAAATGTCTAGTACATCTCTTATAAGCTACAAGTCTTAAGTCATCTTTTAAAATACGCGACACGGTTCTAGGTGCTATCTTCATCTCCCGAGATGAAATCTTTTGCTTTCGGACAGGATTTCTTTGAATTCTTTCCCTTACTGATCTGACCACCTTTTTCGTACGAACACTACGTGGACGGCCAGGACGATCTTTTTCTGTCACAAAAAGAGGAGGTCTAAATTGTACCTATTAATAGGTACACAAACATTTTACTAATACCAAGCGTATGGAGAGTTTTAAAAATTGCATTTGGCTGTATACCTACTTTGTGTAATGCAATCGCAGCGGTTCTCTTTATCACCTTACTCCATTTTAATATCGCAAAATATTGTACAATGTATTGGCGCCAAAATGAGAAAACTCAATGAACAATCATATAAAAATTACAGATTTCAAATTCAAATGTAATATTTTCTTTATTTTTAATTGTAACAGTATTTATGGCCAGACTAAGTATATAATCGGGTTAAATAATTATAATATAATAATTTCGGGTCAATTACACATTAGCAAATGTGTAATTGACCCCTTAACCCGAAATATACGGACAGAAACTGTAGATATAAAATAAGTTTAAGAAACTAGGTTCGTGTGGAAAGAAAAATCACGTTATTAATCTTTAGTCAAAGATTTAATCTGAAGGTCCGAAGCTCAAAGCAATTTCAAAGTTTAAATCGTTCACCCTTTATCAAATTCTTTATCGATATCATTTGAAACGTAAATAAATCACAATCATTATCAAGGAGAGTTACGCTCTCCCTAATTTGGAGCCGATGTGAATCGACTTCCAAAGGTCCGAGTTTGCCATTTGAAAAGAACAATTAAAGAAGTAAGATAAATTAGGAATCGATGAATGCCTAATGGCTCCCTCCATTAGAGGGTTTTGAGTTTTCTGAATACTTTTTTAAAAGAAAAAAATTAACTACTTCTGGATAAAGTTTGAGCAAGGATGGAGATGTGGCCTTATGGAAGTGGCAAGATTTGATTTACCTTGTAATACATTTTGATAAACACGGGTTTTACTCACGTATTATTTATCGATTGAGGCACCCAAACTGTTTTGATTCGATTTTCGATTCATCTAGAGAATCTTCGTCAGGGTGAGTTTGATCCGCGGTTCCCTCGTTACCACTCGAGTTCACGGTTCGCACACCTTGAAATACCTAGAATATCACTGTTTTCCGTCTTCCCACTACTGCCTCTGTTCTATCATCAGAGTGTTGCTCTTGTCGGCGAAATTAATGCAGCTACCTCCAAAGCAGCCTCCTTAACCTCCTAAAACACCTATTTTATGCCATGGGCAAGATATATTTTAAGCTCTACAGACCATTTTAGAGGTGACTGGGACAGGAGACTCGATAAGCTATATGAAACAGAAGACAGCGACATACAAGCTTACATAAAGTCCCGATCAATCAGGCGAAAAGCGAATATCAACCCACACGAGCAAAGCAGACAGTGTAAGATCGTCTCTAGAACAGCTGTACCGTTTGAAACATCTCTCACACAATTATACACCTTATAGTTATTTAGAATGATCCATGCACTGCGCGAGATGCGTGTGGTAGCTGTTGAGCTAATTACGTTAACGCCAGTAAATACCGGCGATATTACAGCCCTTACACTCCTGTATCATATGAAAGAAAGATAGAAAAATAATTTGTTCAAACCACCACTATACAAAACATATGCTCAGTGGAAGCCTTTTTAATCGGCTTCTAAAAAAGACAAAGGTTCTCCACTTGGCTGTATGCTTTGATCATTTTTATATGTATTTTCTGAATGGATGATATTTCCGCCAATTTTTATAAAATGTTTAGTACATCTGTATTTATGAGCTGATTCCGTGTAAGTTTGGTGAGTCTGATGAAGGAAAACATGATAAAAATCTGAAACTCCTCAACGCTTCAGAACAAACGCATCGGACATTTGTTACTATTATGAAAATATATTATTGGAATACATATTTAGATATCTTTCCGTGGTAATGGACTTTGAAGATACCATACATAACACTTCACTACTACACTTAAATGACAAACTACTCATGTGTCGCAATTAAAGTATTGCATTGGGGATCTCAGACAATAACTTTATGCCAGTTTATCAGACCTTGGGATTTGATGATACCACGTGGAACTGTCCAACGCCTAGCAGCTCATGTATTGCAATTCACGCATTACATTGGTGAACACGACAATAGCTTAATAGAAACTTCTCAGTTATCAGACCATGGGCTTTCAAGGTACCGTACGGAACAAATGTCGACAAAAAAATGTGTCGTGATTTCAATAGATATTGTATTGATTTTTTGATATCACAGGTAAATTTATATGTTAAGTTTTCAAAATGTTGTAAAACAAAAATCGTATACTCATATACTACTTTTATACTTATTACTTATGTAAATACATTTACATATTAGCCACAGAAAATTTTTATATTATTTCCGTCAAGGTCTATAAACTGTAACTGTTCTATACGAGCCGTATTTGTTTACATACTTGAAATAAATGATTACGTTTTAAAAACTAAAAAGAAAACCGACTTCATTGAATGAAATTTGAGCCTATAATACATTTTTAGTGGAAAGTAGATGTATTTTGTATATATATTATATAATATGGGTAGGCCAAATAAACGCACCGCTCCAATGAGACAGCGAGGTATCGAAGTACATGAAAACATCATCGATGTATACAATTATTAGATTCTAGTTTATTTTTTAGCTCGACCGATTTTGATAAAATTTATATGGAACCACCTGTGAAGTATACCCTTTCAAACAAAAAAATAATTTTCCAAATCGGTTCAGCCGTGTTCGAGTAATCGGTGAACATACATAAAAAAAAAAGATTCCGACGAATTGAGAACCTCCTCCTTTTTGATGAAGTCGGTTAAAATATATACTATTGACTATAACACTATTTTATCACTACTAAAGATGAAATAGTCTCAGAACGACCCTTCCATAGACCCTAACTCTTTGACAAAAGCTGCTGCTCAGCGGTCTATTCCTCACTTACTTTTTAATATCCGCGAGTTTTCAGCTCATTTGGACTTCACCGAGTACACTTTGTAATAACGGCTGCCGTTCCTTAATTAAACTAACATTTCTACTTTTTACCGACTCGCAGTAATGGCCAATTGAGATTGGTAAGGAGTTCGCTACAAGTTTTAAAAAACCTTGTTTCCAAGAATCTTTCTTTGGTTGTTACTTAATTAGTAGAATTTTTAATCAGAAAAATCATGTAGTTTCGCTAAATTCTGATATAGCAAATTCCAAAACGCCTCAATAGCGCGTTCTAATTTTCATGGGGCGCCACCTGTAATCCATATTAATCCACACTAATATTTTAGTGTTATAAGATCAAATTGAATTAGAAGATAGATTGTAGCTTGGGGAACGACATGAAATACTTTTCATGATAGGGGCTTATTAATAATGCGTGACGTCATCTGTTACTGAAAGATCACATATCCAATAAATCCATATATATATACATATACATCCATAAATAAATAAATAAAATCGTAATATTTTTATCGGACATAGAAGTATTAAATATCTAACGAAGTCAAAAATGTTCTAGTTATGATCGTGTTTTGCAGCAAAATGGCAGCATGATTATTTATTAATGGGGAATTGACACTAAGCGATTTTCGCCGTGAGGCTGGTTGATTATCAAATCGCCTTACTAACCGAATCGATACCACATTTACCCAGGTTGATAAAAATCGCAGATAACCAGTAAATTTTGCATCAAAATAGCGATTACAAAAAGTCGCACAGTGGACTTGTAGTGAAATTCGCACAACCAAACGATTTGTATACGGTCGATATACGGTAGTGAAACAACACACCTTTATACGGCAGGTGATCGGCTGCGACAGCATTTTCACGGTCTATTTTAATCACCCACCGTATGCGAACTATCACCGCACGACAAAAGTCCAAACCTACTCAATTCATAGATATTTTATTATTAAATAATACTAAAGTCATGGGAACTAATCTAACTTAACTCTACTTTGGAACTAGCGATTTTAGTCACCTAGCTGAATTGCCACAACAGATTTTTAACTTGCAGCGAAAATTGGGCAGTCACCTGTGTAAAGCCCGCCTTACCTTCTTGAACATTATGGTTCATCCCAAGACACAAGGTCAGTTTTCTCTTGCGTTCTCCAACCTACTTTGTATCAAGCGTATTTGATCAAAATAGTTTCACCTACTCAATTTACCTAACCGTTGTCATCATAGACAAATTCATTCCAAAATCTATCAGTGTCAGTCAATAGCAGAAATATCTCGAAAATTAATGTTTTTACTGTTTTTAACGAAGTAAATGGAAGGGTATTCATATCCATACCCGCCAGGGCCTCCGGCGATGCGGCCCTCTGAACCCCAGTTCCTTGATCATGGGGACGGCTATGGGGATTTCTATGGCATGGGGCCGCAGACTGAGGATCTTGGACGAAGGTACTATGTGACTTCTAAGGCTCAGTCATACAGGCAGTTGATGGTGTAGAGCTAAATGACACTGGCTTTCTATGTGACCCTGGCTAGTTGATCCTGGTTGTTTATGTGTTTGAATTCCGAGTGAATTAAATATCTTTATTTTGGTGTGCTACTCAGAGTACGTTTCTATGTTCTGAGGAATATGAGGAGTTAAAATTAGAATTAAGAAAATATATATACTTACTTATGTATATAACTCAAAGCTAATCACGTCCTTAAATCCATAGCTCAAATATAATAAAAATAAAATAAGATACTTCCTTCACTTGTATTAAAAATCCTTAGGATTTAAGGATTAAAACTACAATTATTTGAAATTCAACAAATCAGAACGTACAAACCTACGACAATCTCAGAGATCAGTTCCAATATAGTTCTTCAATTCCAGACCCAGCAGATCAAAACACCGCATGCGTAAGATAAGGTCCAGATCCAGGAGTGTGAGCCTTTCTAAGTCCAGGTCCAGATCTAAATCCCAATCCAAGTCCCGCTCGAGGAGTCGCAGTCACAGCCGCAGCGTCACTCGTTCCGAGAGCATGCATCGGGAGATCAACTTCAGAGAACCAGGGTTTCTAGATGCATTCCGGGTTTTGTATCTAGCTCGTGAGTTTCTTTGTTAATAATTAACCGTTTTTGTGTCAGCAAATTTACATTTCTTTGGCTAAATTTAGGCCTTACCTTATATAAACACTTTCTTCACTTCGGAAGCCATCGAACTACTACCAAAGCTACGTGAATTCTCTACAAAAGCTCATAGAACAGTAGGGCGATTATGGAACTCTTGATACAATCAATGTCTATCAGTTTCGATTAGCAATCGGCATCAATGTCTATCAATTTCGATTAGCAATCGGCATTATTTCAATCATTCGTTTGATTGTAACTGGATAGTTCCAGTTGTATTAAACGATGTATTTAAATGCCAAATACCCTAAACACGGTTCCTACCACAGTCGTACTTTTTAAATTGGTTGAGTTATGCATAGTTTGACACCAACTTACATTGTAACTAGCGATAGAAGCCGATAGAAATTGCAGAGGATAAGCTATCCGTAATACCAATTCATCAATAATAACTGAAAGCTATTAGTATCAATGTTTTGATAGTATCAAAGTTCACTCACATCACTCCATAATCGGCCTACAGGTCTTCTTTTATATGATGACCACTATAGCTAGTTAATCCTTTCATTCTAAATAGCTAGCCAGCACAAGAACGCCACCAAGTTCCTGACGACAAAAAAGCGACAGGACCGCATCCAGGAGTACCTGAAGAATGACGGACTTGGCTCCAAACGTTGGCTGTTCTACCCCCGGAGTGACCCTGGCTTAAAAGCAGGTATGCAAAACCAATACTGAAATAGTTAGTAACTGTTACTGTAACAAATACCTTCAGATTTTGATATATTTTGCACAATGAATGTGCACAATAAACAAATAAATAATGCTGGACATTTCACACAGCATCATCTGGCCCCAAAGTAAGCAGAGCTTGTGTTATGAATACCACATATTCTATTCTATTCTACTAGGTACTTATACATATATACTATAATATTATACATTATACCCGGACCTAAGGCAAATATTTATACATAACAATAATAACGATGGTGGGTAGTGCTTACAAACGGTATAGGAAAACATCGTGAGGTAACTCGGCTAATTCTACTCCGAATTTAATATTTCTCTGTAGATACGGCTGACAAAACTGAGCTCATGCTACAGGTGCTGGGCAAGACTATTATAGGCACTCACTATTCTTTATCTGAGTATAATTACGTTAAAAAAACTAAAAAGAAAACAGAAAGACCCTTGCGCTATTTGAAGGTACGATTTGGCCAGTAGTACGACCGCCGTAGACTCGCAACTGGCCCAAAAGTGCCAGCGGGCAAAATGTTACACATAAAGTAGTTTGTTCAAAAGAGTTGATTTTCTGGAAATACATCTTATGCCGCCATTTTGCCGCCACCAGCGCTTAAGAGTGAAAAAGTCGATTATCTTTCCATACAAACGTCGAAGGGTGATCACACCACCGTCTGATGATGAACAACCTATACTAAAAGTGATATAAATTTGTCTTGTCATAATCTATGCTTGTATCAATACAGAATTGTAAAAATAATATGGGTTTGAAATGAGAACCCTTGAACCAAAGGTCTATTCATTATTTTTACGCAATCGTTTGATTTAGAAACCATAGATTAATCTGATCATATGACTCGAAATTATAATCACGCTATCGCCTTACTGCTCATCTCTATCTCCTTACTGCTCATCTCTATCTTTGGTGCACGTCTATCCTTTTCTCACACTAAGCTAGGTGAAATAGCATGCATTTTAGCTGCGCCCACTAACGAGTTTGTGCCGCTGACTTGTGTATCCTTAACGCCATATTTACAAGTCTAGATTTTTTTTATATAATAATATCTGTAGGGGTAGGCCAACTAAACGCACTGCTCTGCACTGTACGCAACGAAAATATCATCAATGTATACATATTTTTGATTTTTGTTGATATTTAAAAACCGCTCGACCGAGAAAATTCGAGAAAATTTAAATGGGATCACCTGGGAAACAAAAAATCATTTTTCAAATCGGTTCAGGCGTCTCTAAGTAATACGTGAACATACATAAAACAAAATGATTCCGATGATTTGAGAACCTCTTCCTTTTTTGCAGTCGGTTAAAAAGTTTGACTGGCCTGTCAGCTCAGTTGATTAGCTGTTATAAAGTATCATAAGTATGTATTTAAAAATATATAAGTATTTTATCCGTCATTTAGTACCATATTACAAGGTATGCTTAGTTTGGGGCTATTTGGTGTTGTATGATTTGTCCGGCTTTATTTATCTTGGCTCTATGATTATCTTAAATAGATACAAAGATCCATATTGTTGACAGATCGGACAGAATCCCGAGACTCGTGCGACCAGCGCGTCAAGGTCGACGGTGACTTCTTTCGCAAGTACAAGAGAAGCAAGAAGGTGGCCAGTGACGCTCCTATCCGCAAGCTGAAGTGGTGGGAGCTGATATTTTATAAGAAACTAGGGTTTATTCAGGCTATTTGAATTTTGATTATAGTTATATTTATTGAGTTTAGTCTTTCATTTTCAAAACTTTCGTGAGTTGTACTATACATTTTGATAAACACGGGCTTTACCCACGTATTATTTTGTCAATGGAGGCACCGACACTGTTTCGATTCATCTAGAGAATAATAATACCGGCCATTTTACACAGCATCATCTGACCCTAAAGTAAGCCGAGCTTGTGTTATGGGTACCACATGACTGATATACTACGTAAATACTTTTTTGTGAGTGAGTAAAATCCGTTTTTATCAAAATGTGGAGTTTGGTCTTTGTTTTTAGTAACAACAAAACAATGCAATACAAATTTTTCGAAATGTACAGAGATATTGTGTCTATATCTTCTGGCTACATAACATCATCTGGCATTCTTCATCATCATTCTGGCTACATCATACATCTGGCTTCTTTTTTAAGTGAATTAAACTAGTGAGAACACTGGTAGTCTAGTGGCAGTGGCCCCACTTGTTTCTTAGGTCGTGGGTACGAATGCTGCCGAGCACCAATGGCTTTTTTTGTTAGAAAAAGTTATACGCGCTACATAATTACTCTGAAACGGTGACGGAAAACGTCATGAGGAAACCGGTAGGTATGTCGTAGAACCTAAAGAGTTCGAAGATGTGTGACAAATGCACGAAAGGTGCCTCTGAGGCGCACTTTAATCCTTTCATCACACTGGTTCGGAATAACTAGTGACACGATACGAAGAAGATATATAATAAAAATTTATAAATAAAAAAATTGCGCCTTAAGTTTATATAGAGCAAGGACTAGCAAGCAAGGTAGCTAATAGCAGAATGTAAGGCTTTTCAGTTTATATGGTTTAAATCTTCTTCTCTATAAATAAAAATGAATGTTGCTAAGCGCATTACTCGAGAATGGCTCGACCATTTCGGCTAATTTGTTTTATTATGTTAAGGCCCACGGAAGGTTTTAATACTAAGTTTGTTGAAATTAATTAAATTTTAGAATTAATATATTAGGTAACTAACCTAAGCAGGGTGGGTACCTACATACACTATGTACATAGGTGTTTGTTCTATGTCTGGGTATTATAGATTATCTAAGTATGTATTTAAAAATATTTAAGTTTTCTATCAATTATCTGGTTACTATACTACAAGATATGCTCGTCCAGTAATTTAACTTATTTTCGATTTAGAAGAATTTAAGTAAAGTGTGTTACCTAATTGTTTTTTTTTATGATGGGTTTACTTACGTTTGACCACGACATCGCCTGGTAAGCGAGGATGCGGGCGACGATGGGGCACGAAGGGCTCGAAGACACTTATTTTTTAAAGAGACCTAGATTGTAGTTTATAGGAAAGACAGACGACGGCAAAGTATTCCAATCCTTGCACGCATTATAAATGTGGAAGCAAAGCGCTTTGTTCGTAAGGGTGGTAAGCTGACAAGGTATGGATTTTATTGAGCGGTACGGCTGCTTGTCCTGTTGTGAAAAAGGAGATAGTGGAATTAGATCATCAAATTCTAGATTGTTGCGGCAATGCGCTTGCACCTATACGAAATACTAACTTCTATGCAAAAGTGTGGACAAGCCTTAAGACATACTTGTGACTAATCCTCATTAGAAATCCATATGGATATAAAATCTATGTTTTGTTTGGGGCTAGATGGTGTTGTGTACATTGTCAACCAATATTTTTTATTTATTTTGGTATTCACGATACAGGCTTGCCTAGAGTGAAGACTGCTGAAAGGTCTGTCTATTCAAAATTTTAGCAAATGAATGTAATTTTTTTTTTTAATGTATTCATTTAATTAAAAAAGCTATCGCTGGTCATTATAATGCGTTTCATCTATAATAGTAATAAGTTTATTTATAAGTTTATTTATTTTGAACGTAATACATAGGTACATAATACAGAAATGAACACTGAAAAATGCAAAAGTATGACACTGTGACGCAGTTTCCAGTGCCCGACCTAAGGACAGGAGGTCAGATAATTCAAAAAATAAACAATACAAAACTAGGTAAACTAAAAATTAAAAAAAAAAACAAACAGGTGTGTGTGAAAAAAATAAGGAAAAAACAGGTAATTACATTTTAAATTAAACTAAAACTTAAGTATCTCACTTAACAAAACTATGTGTAGGTATGTATATGTATCTATAAAAATTATCTCTGACTTTTATGTTCATATGTAACTAGTGTGTTAATACTTAAACTAACATAGGTATGTTAATTTAAGTATTAACACACTAGTTATCTCAACTCTTTCAAGAAACTAAAAGACAATAAGTGGTGAGAGCGTGCCCCCCTTGGTAAAGTCGGCATACCCTCAAGGTGCCTATTAAGGTATACAAGCGTACAACATTCGGAATAGTTCCCCCAGCGGCATGAACAGAACTTCTTCATCGTTCTGCATCCAAATTACCCCGGGGAATAACCGACAGACGAACACGAGGAGTAGAGTTATACTGGAAGAGACCTCTACCTTATGTTAGTGTTCTTTAGAATTTACTGTTTTTTTGTGCGTTTTTCTCTATGTCAAAACTCACGAACTCGTGATATCAATTTCAAGTAAATATATTATACTGTCTGTCTCATACTGTCTGCGGTCTCTTGAAACTGTAAAAAAACATGCTTTTAAATGCGTTCAAAAAAATACGACCTAAATACGGTTATTCATACCGCATACCGTTTATACCACGGGAGTGTTGAAATTCCCGATGACGATAATGAAATTTGACAAAAATTTCTTGAAATTTAAACGATCTTTGCAAACAGCACCATGGTGTAGATTAGAGTATAAGTTTTAAGTGCCACTTCTAAGTCTAGCTCATTTTAGTCGCTATATTAGTAAGTGCGGAATAAAACATGAAAATCTTAGGAAAGTCAACTCAATAAATGAGCACATAGTTTCAACTTATTTTAAGGCTGTCATTTAATATCAATACTCAAATTTGGACTTGGTTTTAAAATATATTACTTTTTTAAAACTAAAAAGAAAACCGACTTCATTGAATGAAATTTGAGCACATAAAAATACAATTGAGAACCTCCTCCTTTATTTTAAAGTAAGTTTTAAAACATTTTCAAAATTCGTAAACACCACTGGAAAGTCAAAGCAAAATATCGAAATTCCTTTTACTTGGATGACATATTTTTTCCAGCTATTTTGATTTTAAAACCAAACCACTGAACCAATTTTGATGTAATTTCTATGGGGCTAATTGGGAAGTATATCCTTTCACATGAAATAATATTTTTTAAACTCAGTTTATAAATGACGGAGTTATGAGGTACCTAAATAAAAATACAACCGATTTGTGAACCTTCTATTTTTGAAGTCGGTTAAAAATAGGATCGTTTGTATTTTACGTAATTTTAGCTAGTTCGTAAAACAATACCACTAGAGTCGCTTCCATTAGAACATGCTCCACTGCATAATGTGCTACCGTGAAACACAAAGGCTCACATGTTAGTAAGACCTGTAACTTATTATCTTATTTGGTATTGTTCCAAACTCACCCTTCGCATAATTAAGGGAACTTCAAAGGGCCAGAGAACAATTTAAATTAGATACGGGATTTAAAAGATTTCTCCGTGGTGGAGGCGCAAGACAATTTTTAAAACTCTGTTTTGTACAAATATCACTGCACATAATTTTACTACAATCTTTAATAGAAAGTTAGATAGATAGAAAAATAGATTAACACTTTATTTTACACAAAAATAAATAAATAATATAATTTTAAATTGGGTGGCCTTATCGCTAAAAGTGATCTCTTCAAGACAACCTTTCTGTCTTCTGTATAAATAATTTTGTAAGTCACGTATTACGTGAGTCACGTATTATTAGTATATTTATTAAACTAGTGGCGAGTTGTAGATCTCGCGAACATTTTTAGAAATGACTGAAATAAAACTGTCTTTACGTTTTCAACCCCCATAGAGCCAGTGTGGTGAAAGGAATAGAATCTTTCGTTAGTAACTAGGGCAGTACAATTTTCGTATGAATCAGTGGCCAAGTCTCATATTATCACCTGAAAACCTGCGTCAAAGCCTAACCATTTTTTTTTTCATTTATTTATTTTGGAACACAATACACGTAACAAATTTAAAAAAACATTATAATTAGAATACAGTTTTGATCTGATTTGGAACATAACTTTTAAGCGCACATCAAAACAATACAATGTAATGTGAGCGAACAAAATGCATACACAAAATATGATTAAGAACCAAACAATTTACACAAAAACATAGAGTAAATAATAAATAAATATTGCTGTAATATTGTTGCACACAACACCATCTAGTCCCAAACTAAGCATAGCTTGTATTATGGTGACTAAATGATTGAGAGGATATTTATATATTTTTGAATTCATAACATACTTATGATACTTTATAACACCCAGACCCAGAACAAACACTTATGTTCTTCACACAAATGTTTATCCTGGGAGGGAATCAAACCCTCAACCTTCATTGCAGAAGGCAGAGCTACCACCAACTGAGCTGACACGCCAGTCAAAAGTAAGAAGTCACTAATTAAATTGATAAAATATAACTTAAATATTTACACTATCTACCTAGGTAATGGAACTTTTAGGTTCAAAACGCTACTTAAATACTTTAATAAAAAACTGATGTAATAAAAAGAACAGAGTTTAGAAATTACTAAGTGATACTAGTAGATGGATACTAGGTACTGAGACGTAACCCTTTTTACAAGATCTTTGTACTAGCACAAAACAATGTAAATATATATTTATATGTATAAAAGTTTATGGAAATATATATAAGTATCAATAATATTGTGTAAATTTATTGCGTTTATCTGCTTTATATAAGTAAGTTATAGTTCATATATTAATGCATCCCGACCAATCGACCAAGACGACCTCTGTGGCGCAGTGGGCTTAGGTCCGGCTGAGACGCAAAAAGTTGCGGGTTCGATTCCCGCCGCGGGACAAATGTTTGTATGATCTGCAAGTATTTGTCTCGGGTCTGGGTGTTTCTATGTATAATATGTATGTATTTACAAAGAAAAAGGTATATAAGTAGTATATCAGTCATGTGGTACCCATAACACAAGCTCTGCTTACTTTGGGGCCAGATGATGCTGTGTGAAATGTCCGGGATTATTATTATTATTACAATCTTTCAAATAAGTTAAGCTTCTCTCCATCCAAAGGTTGTCTGGAAATCGCTTCATTAGAGATAAGGCCCATTGTACATAATTTTTCATAAGTAAATTTAGTTATCAAATTGTTATAATAAAGAATTTTCATTCATTCATTCAAAACAATGAATACACGAGTGTAACTATGAAAGTAATAAATCGTATAAGACAACTATAATATTAAGTTGTCAATAATTCATTTGAGCTGGGACCTATAATAACAGCCAGAACTTAACACCTGAGATCACATGTAAATTTAATATTTAGTAACAATGCGCGCTAACCCTAGTACATCCTTATACAGTATCGTAAAATTGTATACGTGTGTTTCATCGGTAGGAATTCAACATTTTGACAAACAAAGGTTTTACTCTGCGAACCATGAACTCGAACGGCAATGGACCGCGGATCAAACTCACGCAAATTAAGATTCTCTAGATGATTCGAAACAGTGTCGGTGCCTCCATCGACTAAATAATACGTGAGTAAAACCCGTGTTTATCAAAATGTAGAGTACTACTCACGAAAGTACGTAAACGTAAGTAAATGTCTTGTAAACTGTCTTCTTCTTTTTAACCGACTTCATCAAGAAGGTGTTCTCAATTTGTCAATTTTTTTTTAATGTATTTTCACCGTTTACTCGAAAACGTCTGAACCGATTTGAAAAATTCTTTTTTTGTTTGAAAGGGTATACTTCACAGGTATACCTTTTCAAACAAACGTCCTAAAGCATCTTATTACACATGTAAAAATGCAATAATAATAATAATACACACAAAATAAACAAAATTAAATTTAGTAGCCTAAAAATCGGCAATTTTCAACAAAAAAATAAAAAGTCGAATACCTCGAAAATGGTTAGGTTTAGGGTAGGGTATTACATAGTGAAATAAGGCAGAAATGATGGGTACTCTACGCCCTTAACGGATCTAGCACGAGTTTTCCTGTAACCCTGTATACAAAATACATCTACTTTCCACTAAAAATGTATTATAGGCTCAAATTTCATTCAATGATGTCGGTTTTCCTTTTAGTTCTTAAAACGTAATTATTGTGTCTTCTTTTAAGTCGTTATATGGTTTTAGAATAATAGGTGGCGATTAAAACAAATGAACAAATAAAATGACACAGTGTGTTTGTAAGGCTAAGTTATGAAAGAATAATTGATTTGTTATCAGAAAAGCCTTCAATATTAATTAAGATAACTTTCAGAGCTGGTTTTAGAAGTGGTGGTTCTGAAAGGAGCTGGGTTTGAGAAGATCCGTTGGTTGTCAGTTTAGTTTAGACACTGCATTACCGTGCCTAGCTGTTACCAGAGTGTGCCGCGGGGATGCTCTTTCTATGCACCCATGTAAACTGTCATATATATGTGATACCAAATACTGTGCAAAACTGCGGCACATGCCAAATATAATGTTGAGACTTGCCTCTGACTACCTATGACATCCTTATAGACTTGAGTAACTAAAGATCTCGGATGATTTCTACCAAGCCTGGGGACTAGTCGCGTGCGTTGTTGTTTTGTTTATATAAACGTCTCCCAACTTAGATATGAGTACCAGGCTCGCATGTGACCGAAAGGGTGTAAACTGATCAAGCGGAAACATCTCAATGTTTTCATCCGCGTCCACCTTCCCAGCGGGAAGCTACTGCCGAACTACTCTACAGAAGGGGATACTTGGCACAGTAAAATGTATAGTATCAGTAGATTTGTATTAACTTAAAACTAAGAGTTAAATTAAACATCAAAATAACAATACACATAGTTTATACACATAAGATTTCAATGAATTTGAATATCTGACGATCCCCACACTAGGCAGAGCCTGTATCGCGGGGACCAAGGTATATTTGACAAATTAGTTTTATCACCTCAGTCGACAGTATATAGAAGTAATTATCCTTAAAAACAATTATACTTTCTTCGTATTACTAAAACTACTTAAATACTTAAAGGCTATGAAGGTAACTACGACATTTGCTCTTTGTAGGATAACGCGACAACGTTTTAATTGGTAGAGATTCAGTATTCGAGCTTTAATTTTTAACCGACTTTATCAAAAAGGAGGAGGTTCTCAATTCGTCGAAATCTTTTATTTTATTTTATGTATGTTCACCGATTACTCGAAAACGGCTGAACCGATTAGAAAAAAAAATTTTTGTTTGAAAGGGTATATTTCACATGTGGTCCCATATAAATTTTATCAAAATCGGTCGAGCTGAAAAATCAACGAAAATCTAAAAAATTGTATACATCGATGATGTTTTCATGTGTTTTCATACCTCGCTGTCTCATTGGAGCGGTGCGTTTATTTGGCCTACCCATATTATATATGTACAAAATACATCTACTTTTCATTAAAAATGTATTATAGGCTCAAATTTCATTCAATGAAGTCGGTTTCTTTTTAGTTTTTAAAACGTAATTATTCTTATTAAATCGATAATCATTTTGACCAACCCCGTGTCATCACTTTTTAAAATTAAATAAATATTGCTGGACAATGCACACAACACCATCTAGTCCCAAACTAAGCATAGCTTGTTTTATGGTGACTAGATGACTGATAGAATACTTATATATATTTTATATACATACTTATGACTCTTTATAACACCCAGACACAGAGATAACACCTATGTTCTTCACACAAATGTTTATCCTGGGAGGGAATCAAAACCTCAACCAACAGCGCAGAAGGCAGAGCTACTACCATCTGAGCTGACAGGCCAGTCGTTAATTAGTATGCAGTAGTACTGGTCACCTAATCAGGATAAATCGTGAGATATCAGATGAGATATCATGTGAAACAAGCAACATTCGCCAAACAAAAATATTACCTGATGATAGCGAGCGCTCAGTAATGAATTAACGAAACGAATAATGAAAGGAGCCTCTGAGGTGCACTTTAAAACTTTCACCACACTGGTTAAAAATAACTATTGACACTAAAAAGAAGAATAGAATAAGAAATCCTTTATTGCATAACACAAACACATTGGACTATTATAAGGTACAATGTTTAGCTACACGATAGTACAATGGAAGAATGGCCTTTCCAAAGTCAAAGTTAAAGTCAAAAGATACTTTATCAATACAATCACAAGTGATCACTTTAAAACGTATTACATACTAAATGAATTCATCCTAACCCAAGCCCGAGAAGAACTGGCAAGAAACACGTCTTGGTCCTAGCGCTTTTTTGCATGATCCATCTTATAACTGTCTACGAAAAACTAATCCAAGAGAGTTTATAGATTTCAAGTGTGTTGGTTAACTGTTTGAAGGCAGAGCGACATGAGGCCATGCATTCTCTTCAATAATATAGTCATTTATATTATAATACGCTTTCTTCAAAAGACTACCCTTTGCTTTTAATATTAAAATGCTTTAAATTTACAATCATGTGAATTGTTGTAAAGTTGCTCTACTGATTCTCTCAGCTATACTGTCGTCTAATTTAACAGAAGAGCATTCTTTCTAGATGTTGCTGTGACAGCCTAATGCTGTCTATAATTGATAGAGATACGGCTTTATCACGCTGCCGTGATTGATGGAGAGGAGTTAAGTGATTTTTGTAGATTACTTTCGAGTTTTATGTGAAAGTGACGAATTGTGAATCGTTTTAGCAAACAGTCATTTATTTAGGGGAAAGAAAAATAAAACCAATCGATTCCTTGTTAGACAATTATACGGATTATTTTTGCTCGAATCACAAAGAAACACAAAGCTTTTAATCCAATTATTTACACCCGAGTCAATAACTCTAGCTTTATTGCAATAAAATCACAAAAATTACAAAAATAACCCGGAAAAATAAAATAAAAAATAGCACACTGTTAACTTTGCAAAACAGCCGAAAATAATCCATTTTTTTAATTAATTTAAAAGAAGGAATACGTCACCTAGCAAAGCATACAGCAAAAGAGGCAGAGATATCTGAGTGATGGCACTCTTTAGTATCAAATAAGTTTAGATTTGTTTTTGCAAACCAATATTATAAATTTCAAAGTAACTCTGTCTGTCTGTCTGTCACGTTTTCACGCCTAAACTGCTGAACCGATTTTCATGAATTTTGGTATAGAGATAGATGGAACCTTGGAGAAGGACATAGGCTACTTTTTATGTAAGTACCACGCGTGCGAAGCCGCGGGCAGCAGCTAGTACTAAATAAACTTACACATATAAGTACTTTCAACATAAGTTTCGTAACATATTGTTAGATCAAGTTTGAAAAACAACCTTAAGTCATAAAAATAGCTATATATTGTGTACAAAAATATTTAATTAAATACCTTTATCTCTGTCATCCTTTTAGATATTTTTTTACAATATTAGGTTTTATTTTATAAGTTTTTTACTTTTACCATCCGTTGTACTCCATAACGATCAGCTGATGATCATTAAAAATGGCTCAGCACCCGCATCTGACTGTAAAATCGGGTTGTTAATTTTCTCTGAAATATATAACACTTCGAGTGAAGATTTCTACGTGGAACTGATCCCAGATGAGTGCTGCTTGGAGACTGATCATAGAGACGACAGCAATAGTCTTCGAATTATTGGGGGTTAGTCCCCCTGCTGACTAACAGAAGAGCTGGCAATATAGAAGGAAAAATTGAAACAAGGCCGGCTCGGTGCCAGCCGTTATGCACCTGCAACCGAACCGACACCGCATGGACTGATTCGTCTTTCCTGCGGGTCTTGTTGGTAAGGTCAAGAGGTTAGTGTGGGCACCTGGGAAGGCCTACGCAAACAAAATCCCAGGCAGAGTGACGTCAGTGGAGAGGAAACTTCACCCACCTCAGCTTGCTGGGATCCATGAATGAAAGTTTTCAATTACAAATAACTGCTCTGTAACTTTACTGACGCCACCTGAATCATCTTCAACAGATGAACGAAGGCCAATGGTGATGATAATATTTTTATGAGAATTACCAACTAATAAATTTAAAACAAAAATGTTTACGTGGCTTGTTGACAAATGTTTTAATAGTGTAGAAACTAATTATTTTAAATTGTAATTACTATTGTAATGTTTATTTAATTTATTTAACAATGTAAGTAGGTATAGTCTTTTATTATCATATGTATCTACTTAAAGTTTGCATGCTGAGTTTCCTAGCAAAATGTACGGATCTACATATAGTTCTCAGAGTACCACATTTCACGCAAATAATAATTTCATTTCGTTTCAACATACTGGAGTTTTACAGAGATAAAACTAAACATTGCAAAAAAGTTGAATCAATGTACACAAACATTACTCTCCGATTGTCAAAGAAAATTGTCTTATTTTTAAGAGTATTTTAGGAAATACTAAACTCTTTAATATACTAGTTTCTGCCTACAGCTTTGCCCGCGTAGTATGTAGATGAGTAACATATATGTTATACTAGCATCAAACTTCCAACCATCCACTCAAGTATTTAGCTTTTATAAAATTACTCAGTAGGCAAGCACTACACAAAGTTGCCAAAAAAAGTCGAAAATAAAACCAGACAAAAGTTGCCGAATAACGTGAAAAATATAAAATAAATGCAAGCAATTACTTAAAAACGCAGCCCGGGCCATTCAAGTTGAATGCAAACAGCCTCGCTCCGTCCCGGGGGTGGAGGGTTGAATTAAAATTATAGCAGATAGCGTGCTTAGGAACATCTCCAAATTATGTTTTTTGCAAGTATTTCATGTGATAAGACATTGTACATAACTTTTAATAATTAAATTTAGTTATCAAATTGTTATTTATATAGTTTTAAGGTGTACAATAAAGAATTTTCATTCATTCATTCATTCAAATTCATTGGTGTTCAATGGTACGTATCCAGAGAAAACTCTGTCTCCAGATTTGGCAACTGGCTCAAACGAAAGAAGCAGAAGTATTAAAAATAGATAAGTAGGTATAAATAAGTATTGCCGGACATTTGACACAGCATCATCCGGCCCTTAAGTAAGCGGAGCTTGTGTTATGGGTACCACATGACAGATATACTACTTATGTAATTTTTTTGTAAATACATACCTATTATACATAGAAACACCCAGACCCGAGACAAATAATGCAGATAATTCAAATTCAAAAAAAATTCAAAATGTTTATTTAGGAACAAGTAACATATTTAAAGCATACATTAAAGGTAGTCTTTTGAAGAAAGCTTATTATAATATAGATGACTATATTATTGATAAGAATGCATGGCCTCATGTCGCTCTGCCGTCAGACAGTTAACCGACACACTTGAAATGTATAAACTCTCTTGTATTTGTATTTCGTAGTTAAGGTAGTTATAAGATGGATCATTATAAAAAAGCGCTAGGACCAAGACGAGTTTCTTGCCAATTCTTCTCGAGCTTGGGTTAGGATGAATTGGCACCTAAATTCACCTAGTATGTAAGACGTTTCAAAGTGATCCTTGTGATTGTATTGAATAAATCATCTTTTGACTTGACTTGACTTTGACTTGACTAACATTTGCTTATAAAACAATTAGAAAAACGATGGTATCTGCAGAAGTTAGAAAAACTGTGTCGCAGACACCAACGCCCGCCTCCGTTTACAAAGATTTAGGTGTTCCAACTAACAGGTTGGGTCAGTTAGTGTGTCTATGAGTTAGTGTGTGCGTGTTTGTATGTGTTTACAATGTGTTTGTGATAATATAAATATTTCTTCTTCTGCGTCTCAGCCGGGCCTTGGCCCACTGCGTCACAGAGGTCGTCAATCTTACTAATTTAGTATTATAAATGCGAAAGTAACTCTGTCTGTCTGTTTGTCTCGCTTTCACGCCAAATCTACTGAACCGATTTAAATGAAACTTGGTACACAGATAGTCTAAAGCCTGAGAAAGGACATAGGCTACTAATTAATTGGAAAAAAGCGTTGTAAAGGGTAAAACCTGAAGCATTTAATTTTAGGCTGTTGATTCCTACTAATATTATAAATGTGAAAGTAAGTCTGTCTGTCTGTCTGCTACGTTTTCACGTCTAAACCGCTGAACCGATTTTGATGAATTTTGGTATAGAGATAGATGGGACCTCGGAAAAGGACATAGGCTACTTTTTATGTAGGTAGCCTTCGTGCGAAGCCGCGGGCAGCAGCTAGTATAAAATATAAAACCCATTAGTTTCCTTGTATTATACGAGCAGTAACATAGTGCCAGTGTGGAGTGGAAACTACATTTTATTTGCTTATTAAAGAAAGCACCCCTCACCCTATAAAAAATAATTGTTTCCGCTAGTTATCGTGTCTGATTCATTGGGTTTTATAATCAATAGGTTTCAACACGCGAGTCCAATGAATTTACACAATAAATGTTTTAATGCTTTTAAACGATCCATCAAAACGAGGCTTGTTTTTTAGGGTTGCGTAATGAAAATAAGAACCCTTTGAGGATCATTTCATTGTCCGTTCGTCTGTCTGTATGATGCTTTTTAACCGACTTTGAAAAAAAGGAGGAGGTTCATTCACTAATTGTTTTTAGTGTTTTCCTCATTACTCTTTCATTTATGAACCGATTTGAAAAAAACCTATTTTTATGTGAAAGAATATACATTCCGATTGGTCCCATAATAAACACATCTGAATTGGTTCAGTAGGTCGATTTTGAAATTAAAATAGCTGGAAAAAATATGTCATCAAGGTAATTTAAATTTCGTATTTTTATATACATGAAGTTTTTAAAGGTTGTATATATGGTGATATATAATAATGGTGATATATGTAGGTAGGTAGATAGATATGGTTACTATCTCAGGCGCAGCTTTCACCCTTGACCGTATTAGTTCGAATGCGTTCATAGCATAGAATAAAAGAAAAGATAGAGGCGACTAAATTAACTAAGTCATGTCAAGTCATCTTGATATTGAGCAATATCAGCAAATTTTTAGTGCACAAAAGGAGCCTCTGATTCGCACTTTATCCTTTCACCACACTGGTGCGAATTAACAAGTGACAAAGTAAAATGAAGCATATTTAAAAATAAATAAAAATAAACGTAACACACATAAATGAATTTAATGAATTAATTCAATATTTGTGGACAATGCACACAACACCATCTAGCTTCAAACTAAGCATAGCTTGTATTATGGTGACCAGATAACTGATGGAATACTTATAAATTTGAATATATACTTATGATACTTTATAACATCCAGACACAGGACAAACACCTGTGTTCATCACACAAATGTTTATCCTGGGATCGAATCGAACCCCCAACAGAACTGAGCTGACTGGCCAATCAATTCCGTTTAGACTTTCTCCGGAAACGCCTAAAACTTAGCATTCAAATTATAAACCAAAAATAAAAGCTTACCCAAGCTAATGACTCGTTCAGACGCGGGCAAAGTTTTTAAATTAGCCACCGAATTCCTGAGTTATCGTTTGGAAAATTGACGTACTGGGAAAAACTGAGGAAGCAAGTTTAGCGCTGAAGGTGCAAGTTTGGAATTCCACCGGCTTAAGGGTTCTGTTTTATTGGTAGCTGAACTGTGAGAAATAATTCTTAAAATATAAAATTTGAACTAAGGAGGTTGTATAGTTTTGTGGCCAGTCATTTAGTAAACAATATATCCCTTTACTTAGAAATATCTCTCTTCTTCTGTGAAAAGTAAACAGTTTGAAATAATGTCATTTATTTTTGTAACTGTCAAATAGATTCTTCGTTTGTCATTTAATGATGTAACATAGACTTCTAAATTAATTATTTTTTCACTTGCTATTGTATGTTTTATTCGTAATATTAGCGGAATTTTAATCAATAAATTGTGACTTCGTAGCACAAGTATGAACAATTGAATTATAATTAAATAAATAAATAATAAATAATCCCGGACATTTCACGCAGCATCATCTGGCCCCAAAGTAACATGACTGTTATACTACTTATATACCTTATTTTTTTTTTGTAATTACATACATATTATACATAGAAACACCCAGACCCGAGACAAATACTTGCAGATCCTACAAACATTTGTCCCGTGACGGGAATCGAACCCGCAACCTTCTGCGTCTCAGCCTGACCTTAGCCCACTGCGCCACAGAGGTCGTCATTTATAAGTGTATTATTGTGCCATGTGATTTGAATGACGAGGAATCCCAAGAAAGCTCTAGATGGCTATTTCACGATGACGTTTAGAATAGCCAAATGACGTTCGACTAAGACTTATAGCCAAACAATCACTTGACAGTGGCAAAATTGTCATCATTAAGACATGCATTAACGAAGAAGTGTTTATGGAATTCCAGTTAAGCGGCGTTTATAAGTAACTAGCGATCCGCCTCGGCTTCGCACGGGCCCAATGCTGATACTAAATATACAACAATAATGTCTAATGTGATTAGAAACCTCTAAAATTATCAGTTTTTCTCTACTATATTATACATGTATTATACATATAAACATTCCTCTTGAATCACTCTATCTATAAAAAAAACAGCATCAAAACACGTTGCGTAGTTTTAAAGATTTAAACATACATATTAGGGACAGACAGACAGCGGGAAGCGACTTTATAGAGAGATGTTTATACTATGTAGTGATGTGCAAAGAGTCCGTAAATTTTTCTTTAGTATCTTCTATTTCCAGATATGAATACCGTTTTACATAAATAATAGTAGGATTTTACCTTGAACTGAGGTACTGAGTTAATTTTTAAATGTAATTAGTAAAAATTAAATGGCCCTTTTGTCTCAATTCAGGCATAGAGTTCTTTTAACTGAAGGCTCAAAGTAATCCCTTAAATTAAGTGCCGAAACTAATCTTCATACCTAATTGATGATTTAACAAGATGTCGGCTGAAATTTTGATCCAATTTAAATACCAGTGGAAAATAGGCATCAGCTGCGATTTGGCTTTTAAGCCGACCAAAGAAATTCTAATCTTTTTATAAGCTTTAATGATTTAAAGCTGCCGAGTTACCGCATACTGGGCAACTACGAGAATAACGTGCTAGTGCTACTGAACAATGATTGGAATTATCGCATTGCGGAATTGTACAAGTAGTAATCACGTACCAGCGCATAAATCCGCGTGGTTTAAACTACTCTATTCTAAGACTATTTTAATGTATGTCAATTTAAATGTTGATTTTCGACTGATGATGAATCAAAGTAAATTTAAAAACTTGATTTACTAGATTTAGTCATGATATAGTTTTTTCTTAATATGCTTATATACTTCACTAGCGAATTTACCGCTTTTTCCGCAAATTTACCGCTCCGGCTTCGCACGGGTGCAATGCTGATACTAAATATACTACAGAATGTCTTACGTGATTAGAAACCTCTAAAATTATCAGTGTTTCTCTACTATATTTTGCATCTATTATACATATAAACCTTCCTCTTGAATCACTATATCTATTAAAAAAACCGCATGAAAATCTGTTGCGTAGTTTTAAAGATATAAGCATACATAGGGGCAGACAGACAGCGGGAGGCGACTTTGTTTTATACTATGTAATGATATTGACTGCCCTCTCGGCTTTAGACTCTGTCATCTTCACTGGTGGTAATGGGTTCGATCTCTATCTAAAACAAACACTTGCGTAATTAATAGGTGTTTGTTCTGTATCAGCATGATATATAGTAATCTATATATATTTAAAGGTAAATAAGTATGTAATGTATTATATTAGTAATAGCGTACCTATTATACAACATTTGCATAGTTTTGGTCTAGATGGTAAAATGCCTAATCTTTATTTATTTACTAGAAACCCACCCGGGCTTCGCACGTGCGAATATAACACATAAACCAATGAATCAGACGTACATTGGTATAAAATCCATGAAAATCGGTGCGATGGTTTTTGAAAAATCGCAGACAGACAGACTGACACAGCGGAGAGTCTTTGTTTTTTGTTAATGTGTGAGAAAGCTACTCAAATACATAAAGAATTACATTACAAGTAACATATCACTAATAAAATACCTCGTTATCATTTATCATAGCGTACCGAGCTTTATAAATTGAACGCAACAACTCAACCAATTTACATAGGTACCTAAATTTCCTTCTGGTATTTTCGTAGTACCCTCTATAAATTTTAATACGATGCATTTACAGCAGATATTTAATTTCGCATGTCGTTAATCTTTTTGAAGAATGAAACATGTCGTGTGGTATTTTTATTGTGAGGAATATGCGTTATTTAATAAAAATTATAATATATTATTGACGACATCTGTTTCGCAGTGGACGAAGGCCCGCCTGAAAAACTTATAGTTGTGTGTTCGATTCCTGCTGGGGAAAATGTTTGTAAGATCTACTAATATTCTTCTCAGGTCCAGACAAGATATTTATGTATATAACTAATATTATAAATCCGAAAGTAACTCTGTCTGTCTGTCTGTTTGTTACGTTTTCACCGATGAACCGATTTTGATGAATTTGGTATAGAGATAAATGGGACCTTGGAGAAGGACATAGCCTACTTTTCCAATAACACAAGCTCTGCTTACTTTGGGAATAGACGATGCTGTGTGAAACGTCAAGCACTATTTATTATATTTAGGGGAAACTAGGTATACATAACTTTATTATTTTACGCGACAAAGTTTCAACATTGTTCGTCTCAACGCATGTTGTGTTCATAGTATTTTATAACGATTCATTCCTTCATAGATAATTTACTAAGTTATTGTTTATTTTACAGGATTTCCTCCGATCACAGTAGGGTGTCCTAGTTACTTTGTATTTTATTCCTTCGGGGATGTCCCTGAGACGTACTTTTTAACAACCCTCCAGCACCCTCCAGTCACGGTCAATCCCACGGCTGGATTTTATCATCACTTAAGCTTAAGTGAGCCATCGATACTCCCCTGGTCTCCAACGGTGATTTGCCGGCGGAAACTGTGTTGTATCTACAGTCAGCAAAAAATACGTAAGTGACTGTTGATTAGTTATAACAGGGTTTTTATCGGGTGTTTTTCTATACAATAATATGTATTAACAAAAAATAACGTATTTATGTAGTCAGTCATGTGGTTCTTATAACATTTTGGGGCTATATGATGCTGTGTGAAATATCGGGAATTATTTACTCATTCATTTAATGATTTATTCTATAGTCTCACTAATTATTTCGAACCAGTATAAATAAATAAATAAATAATCATGGAAGTAAGCAGAGCTTGTGTTATGGGTACTACATGACTGATATACTACTTATATACTTTTTTTGTAAATACATACATATTATACAAAGAAACATCCAGACCCGAGACAAATACTTGCAGATCATACAAACATTTGTCCCGCGGCAGGAATCGAACCCGCAACCTTCTGCGTCTCAGCCTGACCTTAACCCACTGCGCCACAGAGGTCGTCAAAAGTATGGCCTCGGAAGCTCTATTCTATACTTGGCACCTCCAACATTTTTGATCTTACTACATGCTGCTTTTCGTCTACCATTTTATAATAAAAGAACATGGTGTGATTCGTTTTTGACAGGCTCGTTGTGTACGTGAAAAATCATGAAATTATTTTTCAAATAAAAAATATTGAATTTTGGAATGTGCAAGCATAAAATATTTGTGAGTAATATATTGAATCGCCTGTAAATAAAACGTACGGGTTACTTATATAGCAAAGATATTTATTTTCTACGTTGGCTTTTTATAAAACTATAACACATTCTGATACACAGCAAAATTCCGATACCGTAATTTGTTAGTGATTTTTTCCAAACCATGACGCAAAAATCGATTCACATAAAAAAGTATTGCGTAGTATTCCAAAGCGTTGCTCAACACTAAACAATGTACTTACCTACTCTCGCGATCAAAACAGAGCGAACCCCTAAGAAAACAAACAGACGTTCAAAATGCAAGGCAGACCCGGCTGCATCTACTACAGCTCCCAAGGGGCCATATAAAGAGCCCCCTCGCAAGAAATTCAGGGGAATTTCGTGCTGTGCCAACATACCCCGACTCACCCTTCTAACCACGAAATCATTTGAACTGCCAAAGACTGTAGATTCTTCTACATAGAGTCTCATTTAGAACGAAAGGAATATTAAGTATTAAACGGCGACAAAGTTCAAATTTAGAACGTTACAATGGACCGGGTAATTTAATTGATGATGTTCGATTTTTGAAAATAAATGGCGCGCTGTCAAATTAAAATGCGTTCGGAATGTTTGCTTTCAAATTTTGTATTGAACTGCAGAGTTTGTTTTTAGAGTATTGAAACTTTTAATAACCCGAAGTAGGTTATGTTTTCCGTCGCGCCGGTCGTGGAAAAACTTGAACAATGTGCTTTATGTACCTAGTTTTTGTAGATTTTTCTTCTTTACCATGCAGTGAAGTTAAGAAAAATAGTACATTTTAATAAACACTTTATTTTGATGCCTGATAGATAAATAATAAATGAATAAGTACATTGTTGTTTACTGAATATGATATGATAAAATATGGTTTGGTTGTAGAGTTATTACATATTTTGTACAATGCAGTATTTTCGCCGCCATCATGTCTATCTAAGGCGCTCCTGCTGTCAAATTTTTTTATGAAATTTTGAAGGATTGTTAGTCTCAGGAGTTAAGTAAGTAATCGGTCAAGCGCGTAAACCGCGCCTGAGAGAGTACCATATACTAAGGACCCTCTTCCTTTTTTCAAATTATATATAAATACAAATTAACTGATTTCGATTTTTTTTACTTCTCGTGTGAGATATTTCTTCTCGACAAATTTCATGATTCTAGGACCCCAGCTTATGATTTTCTGACGGGTTTTGAACATGTGCCATAAATAAATTTATGGCACATGTTCAAAACCCGTACGGTAATGTATTATAATAATACATTACCGTATTTAGGCCGTATTTCATGATTATGTTGACTTAGAATTACTTTTTATCAGCTTTAAGGGACCGTAGACCTATATTAATTTCAGCATGACTCCACACGTTTCTGAGAAAATATATATTAACAGACAGGCAGACTGACAGACAGACGAGAACGAAGATCCTATACAGTAACAGTTTTTTTGAGATACCTACGGAACCCATAAAAATAAAATTATTTACAACATATCATTAACATTAGCTGGTTAATGGTGTTGGTGGTGTTTATGTTTGGTTTGTAATTTTAATGTCAATTAATAAATATGACAACAGATTTTAATGCGAAATTAGCAAATAAGTAATTATAAGTATAATATACCCACCCTTATTTATTATTTTCGGAATAATCCAGTTTCGTCAGCTAGACAAGTAATTCGTACGTCTATCGGTGTTCTACAATAGAACTGACAAGGCCGCGGGTTATTTAAACTGATAACGCCTGAACGGTGAATTTATGCGAAGTGATTTTTAACCCTAGAGCTCGTTTTAAATAGCTAATACAGTGATGCTGCGCTACCACCTTTTGAATAATCTTTTACGTTTTACAAAACGATCTTCGGTTAATACGAAAATAGATACATATTATATAAAAAATGGCCGTGTTCGGTAGTTTTTTTCACCGACTTTAAAAAAAGTAGGTTTTTTTATGTTTGTTATCTCATAACGCCGTCATTTATAAACCGATTTGCAAAAATATTGTTTTATAAGAGAGGATATACTTTTCGATTGGTCACATAGAAATTTCATCAAAATCGGTTTGGTTTTGAAATCAACATAGCTAGAAAAAGTATGTCATCCAAGTAAACGAAATTTCCTTATTCTTTATTGTACAAAAAAATACATAATCTAAACTTTATCAATAATGGCATGTACACAGGCGAGCTTTACTCTAAAAATAGATCTCTTCCAGCAAACCTTGGGAAATTTCAAATTTTTATATAAATGAAGTTGGTTTTCTTTTTAGTATTTAAATCGTCATTATTTTAAAACAACAGAGCCAGCAAACCAGCATACGTATCAGCACAGTTATGTTTGTACACTACTTGAAGTTTCTATTACAACAGTATTAATAGGTAAGTAGTTGCTGTGGGCATATCTCTTTAGTGTTGATGAAAATTTCTTTCATTATTTACGCCTTATTTACTCTATAACATATAGATAACTATAACATATTCATTTTGACTGTAATTATGAAAAGGATATCGAGCAATAATCGAGATTTAGCAAGTATAAATTACAGTGATCCAGCTATTATCAGCATGCGCTGTGCTTTCACAATGTGGGTGATATATGACTGGTTTGGCCTAAAGTAGGTACCTCGTCAGTTATTTGACTGACGTTATCTGACGACTGTAGGATGACAGAGTGAGGCTGCGAACATTGGCCAAACACACCAAATCTAATGTCTACATATTCAAAGCATTATTAAAGTACTCTAAATACTTATTTGTAATATTTAAATGACAGATGAAAGCACAATCAATTTGTTGTCAAAGAAATCTAGGTAGGTATATACAATAAAACAAAGTTGTGTTAGTTACACCATTTATAACTCGAGAAAGGCTGAACCGATTTTCATGATTTTTGATTTGTTGGATTTGTCTCCGCCCGTCTAGCAAAATCACAAAATTAACGAAGAAGTCGCAAACGAAGTCGCGAACGGGATAGCAAGTAGAATATAAAATGTCCTATTTAAAAAATCCATGTAAAGAACGATATAATTATAGAAGTAACATGTTTTGCCAGACTTTCACACTAATCATAATATTTTGTATTTATAACTGTCAAATTTCATTCATTGAAAATAAATGGTAGATTGTTGCACCAAGCGTAAAGTGAGTTATTAATGCACGAGTGTTATGTTGGTTGGCACTAAATTAACACGAGTGCATTAATTACTCTCTTTTTGCAAGGTGCGTAATTTACTTTTCTTTCAACTATCAATCTACCTACTGTGATAAAATATACCTACTCAAACTAAAAATATGAACAATCAAAGTTTTACAATGGTACAAAATGCGCGCCATTTGTTTTTAAAAGCCGATATTTATTTTTATTCAGCCGATTTTTATTTTCAGTCAGTATTTTTTCGATCGAATGCAAACATTTTATTTTAAGCATAATGGGAGATATTTATGTATTTGTTAGCACAATTGTATGTATCGTTGTATGTATTTGTTAGCACAATTCGTGACATTACGAGTAGTGCATACTAAAAAATACGGCGGTGTATAATATGTTACATAACATATATACTGCCTACTGATCTGCCTTCTGCGCTGTAGGTTGAGGGCTCGATTCTCTCCCAAGATAAACATTTGTGTGAAATACATAGGTGTTTGTTCTGTGTCTGGGTGTTATAAAGTATCATAAGTATGTACCTATTCAAAAATATTCTATATAAGTATTCTATCAGTCATCAAAGTAAGCAGAGCTTGTGTTATGACCACATGACTGATATACTACTTATATACTTTTATTTGTAAATACATACATATTATACATAGACACACCCAGACCCGAGACAAATACTTGCAGATCATACAAACATTTATCCCGCGGCGGGAATCGAACCCGCAACCTTCTGCGTCTCAGCCGAACCTTAGCCAACTGCGCCACAGAGGTCGTCAAATAAACAACTATCTAAAGCACTTACTTTCTAAGGCACTTACTTTCTAAGGCACTTACTTTTTAAGGCACTTACGTACTAAAGTATAGTAAAGTAAGTTAGCTTGCAGTTTGCAATAAACCTAATACGTAAGTAAAATAGGCACATTTAGTAAAGAAATATCTAAGAATACATAATTTGTAATCACGGGGTTTTCCTCACGTTTACTTTGTCGATGAGTACATGAGCAAGATTCGTATATATCAAAATGTATACTTAGGTATTTCCTATTAATTGTGCTCAAAGTCCGAAATAAACTTTTTTATATGCTCGAGTAGGAAAATTGTGCCATTAGCAGATCGCAAGTTTGTATCGCTAAAACACTCAAAAAATCTCACTCCAAAGTTTCACCAACACGCAATGGCACGCACAGTTGCAAACAACATACCCTTACATTGAATAGAAACCACTACCGTATAGATGCACAACTCTAATAACAATTATAATGCAATTTTCTAAACAAGTGGCTCTATGAGCTGTAGACAAAATAATTCGCTTATTTAACACTTTTACACTAATTCGAATATAGTAGATGTAAACAAAATAAAGTCTCGTATTATAGGAAATTTGAGCTATTCCTGCAAGACTACAGAGTCGGGGCCAGTTGGTGACTCCATCACCAAAATAATACGTAAGTAACCACCCGTGTTTTAGCAAAAAATGTTTAAATAATTGTGAATAATTCACATTTAGCCCCAAATTAACTTTTAGCTTATATTCATCATCATCATACCAGCCTTTAGAAAGTCCACTGCTGGACATAGGCCTCCCCAATTGATTTCCAGGAAGAACGATTTTGAGCCCTCTCTATCCACCGACTTCCTGTGATCTTTACAATGTCGTCAGTCCATCGGGTGGTCGTCCTACGCTTCGTTTTCCTGTCCTTGGTCGCCATTCGAGAACTTTTACTCCCCAACGGTGATCAGTTCTGCGAGCTACATGGCCTGCCCATTGCCACTTCAACTTGCAAATTTTGAGTGCTATGTCGGTGACTTTGGTTCTTCTACGGATTTCCTCGTTGCGTATTATATCACCTAGTGAAACACCCAACATAGCTTTCTCCATAGCTCGTTGCGCGACTCTGAGCTTGTGTATGAGGCCAACAGTTAGCGACCAAGTCTCAGTTCCATATGTCAACACGCACTGGTTAAAGACTTTTGTCTTGAGGCTCTGCGGTATCTGTGACGAGAAGATGTGCCGCAATTTCCCGAACGCTGCCCATCCGAGTTGGGTTCGTCGGTTGACCTCTTTGTCGAAGTTGGACTTGCCTAGTTGAATCGTCTGACCCAAATAGACATAATGGTCTACAACTTCGATTATATCGCTCTCAACATGTACCGGTACGGGTGCAACATGAGCATTTGACATGATTTTTGTCTTGCTCATGTTCATTTTAAGACCCACTGCTTGAGAGACGATATTGAGATCGCTGAGCATTGCGCCAAGGTCTTCCAGCGATTCTGCCATGATGACTATATCGTCGGCAAATCGAAGGTGAGTGTTGCGTTCGCCGTTGATGTTGATACCATATCTATGCCAGTACAAGAGCTTGAAAACATTCTCCGATGCAGAAGTGAACAGTTTCGGAGAAATAACATCTCTCTGTCTCACCCCTTTATGCAATGAGATTGGATTCGTGCTCTGGTCCTAGAGTCGGATAGACATGGTGGCGTTACTGTACAGACCTTTCAACACTTCGATATACCGATAGCTTATTTTAGATAGTTGTAAATTCAGAGTAGGTAGTGTCTGAATATCACTTCTATATACCTTAAAACAAAAACCTATTTATGTCACTGCCACTGCTATAAAGTCGTACGTATTATCGGTCCCAAGGGGGCCGTTACACTTCCCTTCATAGAGTGTAGTGACGTCATACACGCAAGTTTTACAACATGTTGTAAAGTTGACTCATTGGAAATTATAATGCTTTTTGTTTTAGGTCGACATTTTGTTAAAAACTAACTAAATGACATTTAGGTGCCAATCACGGAAACGTACGATACAACTTATTTGAGAGAGATTCATGTCATTCCAATATCTCGGTTGGAAATTGGTGATACCAACTCCCTAGCAACTCGTGACGTTTGGCGTACACCAATATCAAAATTTATTTTTTCGACTTCTATAATAGTAAATAGTAAGTTCTTAGTTTTATTGATAGGCATCTACTTACCTCAAAACCCCCGCAATCCATCATCAAGAATATCTTGAAAACGAAGCTTTAAACCCTATTCAGGAAATAGCAGTTGGCGAAAGCGACTTTTGCTCAAAAATAAGCCTTGACCACACGTACGAAAATACCGTGGAGAAATTCGAACCGCAGAAAGGCGTAATAAGGGCGCATTCACACGAGGCGAAATGGCCGCGCGAGCGTCAGGTGGGCGCGCGCCCGGAAATTGCCAATCACACGCCCAATGCGGTCGACTTTATGAAGTTACACGTTTGCTTGCAATTGCGCGTACAAATCGTTATATGGAGAAAAATTCTGTGAAATGTAGGTAGATTTTCAATCGGAAAGAAAATCGGTGATTTATACTAACGGTCTTGCTTGGAAAAGCCTCTCAATTCCTCTCAAAAGTTAATCACTGTTTGAAATAGTGCCATCCCTTTTTGTAAGATAGTCAGAAATAGTGACAGGGCGATTTTTAAGCAGTGTTTAGGCATACATTTTGATAAACACGGGTTTTAGTCACGTATTATTTTGTGCACCGACACTGTTTGATTCATTTAGAGAATATTCAACAGGGTGAGTTTGATCCGCGGTCCGCTCGTTGCCGCTCGAGTTCAAGGTTCACACGGTTCGTGTTTATCAAAATGTATAGCACAACTCACGAAAGTTTTGAAAATGAAATAGCGTTTAGGCAGTGTTCAAGTTGAGAGCCGTTAATTAGTAATGGCGTAATTGTCAAACAACTACTACTCTTGTATGAGTCAGTGACTAAATTAAATTCAAATTCAAAAATGTTTTTATCAATACAATAAAATAAATCAATACATGGATCACTTTGAAATGTCTTACATACTATGCGAATTTACGTGCCGATTCCTCCTAACCCAAATCAGAGTTGAATTGGCAAATTACTCGTCTTGGTACTAGCGCTTTTTTGTATGATCCATCTCATAACTAAAAAGTTCAAAGTTCATTTATTGCTTGAAGTACATTGTGTAGTTATAATTAAATAGTAGATCAATGTATTATACCCTATTGAGGCATGCAATGTATTTAATACAACAATAACTTATAAATAATCAAATTAAATAAATGGTCATGCATGCTAAATTATGAACTAAAACTAAATGATTATATATTTTTATCGGTCATAAATTAATCTAATGTATAATTGTTTTGCGAGTATGGTTCTGAGCTTTCTTTGAAACATTATATTCGGTAATTCTCTCACAGACTTAGGGATCTTATTATAAATGAAAGGAGCCGTACAGAAAATACTATTGCGTATCATTGAAGTATTTGAGTCCCGAACACAGACTTTATAGTCATCTCGTCTCGTACGAACCACAACATCAGGAAGCCTTAAAAATAAGTTTGGGTTATTTCTAAGAAACATAACTGCATCAAAAATATATAGCGAGGATATGGTCAAGATTCTATGTTTAATAAATAACGGTTTACAAGAATCTATCATTTCTAGGTGAAACATGGCTCTGACGCGCCGTTTCTGGTGTTTAAAGACCTTAATAACGTCAGTTGAATTGCCCCAGAACATTATACCATATCTTATATTAGATGCAATTAGATTATGGTACGCAATTAGTAATGTTTCCACGTCTACTATAGGAGAAATAAATTTACTACGAAACTTTAATACAAAGTATCAGTAGGTTATACATTGCAAACCTGACTGAAAAGGCTTGAGAGTCAACTCGGGTGATGAAAATAGGCTGCCGGAAAGCCTCAATTATAGCATACTTAATAATTGAAAAAGAAAAGCCCGAATCAGAAGCTTAAAGTCTCATCCGAAGCACGAAACCGTTAAGATGAAATTGTAACTGCGGACACCAATCCAGGGATTGACCTTGCAGGACGTTGCTTTACTTTGTTTGTCTGTTAGGAGTTTAGGAGTTACTAAGTTAGCTTCTTCTTCTTCTTAACGTGTCACTAGCTATTTCTAACCAGTGTGGTGAAAGGATGAAAGTGCTCAGAAGCTCCTTTCGAGTGCTTGGCGCTTGTCTTCGATGTTTTTAGGTTCTACGATGTGCCGGTTTCCGAACCATGTTTTTTTTACCTTTTGTGAGTACTAGTATAGCGCACGTACATTTTACGATTGGAAATCCTGGATTCGAACCCACGACCTTAGGTTCGGAAAGCGGGGCTACCACTAGACAATTAGTGTTATATTAAGTACTAAGTTAATTGAGCCACGAAGACTTCGTGACAGCTAATTTTAATATGTTTAATCCATATCCGTGCCATGTGTGGCGCAATGGGCTATGGTCCGACTGAGACTCAGCAGGTTGCGGTTTCAATTCCCGCCACGGGACAAATGTTGGTTTGATCTGCAAGTATTTGTCTCTGGGCTGGGTGTTGTATAATATGTATGTATTTACAAAAAAAAAGTATGTAAGGAGTATATCAGTCATGTGGTACTCTTAGCACAAGCTCTGCTTACTTTGGGGCCAGATGATGCTGTGTGAAATGTCTGGTATTTTTATTATTATGCCAACTAATATGATAAATTCTAAGATATTATTGTGTGTTACGTTTTCACAGTTTTCACGTATCTTGTTGGAACTTGTTAAGAAGATAAGTGGTATCTTAAGGATAAAGGCTACTTTTTATGTAGGTCCAACGCATACGAAGCCGTAGGCAGAAGCTAGTAATCAATGTAATCACAAATACAGTCAAGTTAAGTCTTTAAGAGTGAAAGATTCACGTTCTAATTTCAATGGCAATTTTCGATTAGAGAATCCGGTAGTACCAACATTTAGTAAGAAAATAATAATGTTCCGAATTCAAAAACATTTTTATCATAATTTTCCGCACTTTGGCAACATTACGCCGTGCTCGTGATGTCACATCGCGTTGAACTCGTCATTCGTATCAGCCAATCTCGTTTCAACTGAAACTTCCCTGACCTAGATGTACAGGGTGTTTGTTTGTAACTCAGAAAATATTATGATAAAAACTCTATATTGTGTCGTGTGGTATCCGTGTCGTGGGAGGAAGTCGCGGTGACGTGCGTTCAGTATTTTTAGTTATAAAAGTTAGTGCACAATGTCTCTTGTTCGGTACATGTCGTGTCTATCTCCATATTCTGGGAGATGCTGCACTGTTTTCTACCTACCACTACACTACACTATCTACCACATACTACTACCTTACCACACTACTATACCACTGTACCACTATACCACATACTACTTGTATTACAATGCAATAATTGTCAGTTTTTAGTGCTATATATTTATTATATACACTGCACTTTCAAACCTAGAGTCAATGGGTAATAATTACGTTTTAAAAACTAAAAAGAAACCGACTACATTGAATGAAATTTGAGCCTATAATACATTTTAGTGGAAAGTAGATGTATTATGTATATATATAATATGGGTAAGCCAAATAAACGCACCGCTCCAATGAGACAGCGAGGTATCGAAGTACATGAAAACATCATCGCTGTATACAATTTTTAGATTTTCGTTGACTTTTCAGCTCGACCGATTTTGATAAAACTTATATGGGACCACCTGTGAAGTAAGAAAAAAAGAATTTTCCAAATCGGTTTAGCCGTTTTCGAGTAATCGGTGAAAATACACAAAAAAAAAAGATTCCGACGAATTGAGAACCTCTTCCTTTTTGATAAAGTCGGTTTAAAACTAAGTCTACCGTCACAGGGCATCACATAATATGTTATGGTAGATCTAAAAATATATATAAACTAGCTGACCCGGCAAACTTTGTGCCGCCTCAGCATCAGTAAATAAAAAAGCAAGCATTTTTTTCATATTTACTCACCTTTTAAATCAAAATCAGCTAAATCAGTCCAGCCGTTCTCGAGTTTTAGCGAGACTAACGAACAGCAATTGATTTTTATTATATAGATAAGTAATTTTTCTGAGCAAGCTTACATTTTATTGTTGTGGTAAATAATTACTGCAACAAAAAAAAAATCCTACAACAATAAATGAATTCTTGTTATAAAACAAGGATAGGTCATACTTTAAACACCACAATAGATAACTACTGATTATGGGTAAGGAAGAGGGCAAGTCGTTTGAATAGTCATGGCAGGCGCAAGGCAAGAATGAGACTCAAAAGGTTACGGGTTCGATTCATGCCCTAGGACTAATGTTTGTATGATCTGTAAATATTTGTCTCGAGTCTGGGTGTTTCTATGCAAGTATAATCATATTTACTACAAAGAAAAAAAAAGTATATACATACGTATGTAAGTAGTATATCAGTCATGTAGTAGGTTACACAACCCATAACACAAGCTCTGCTTATGTTGCTAGATGATACCGTGTGAAATGTCCGGCTTTATTCATTTATTTTATTTATTTCTATAAAACATTAAACAGGTGGACAAATATTTAGTACAATTCCGTGTCCAACGTCACCAACGTCAGACTGAGGCTGAGACTGAGTTGGTCGAAGCAACAAGTCTGCAGAGCAGAGTGTTTTTTCGTCAGGGTGCGGAGTGAGTCAAGTGTTCCTGAGGATGCCTCGTGGAGGGGCGAAACACGTGTCGAATTTCTTTTGGAGGTAACTCTTTACGAATAGATTGGCGGAATTGTACTAAATATTTGTCCATCTGTTTAATGCTTTGTAATGGATTTCCGCAAAGTCACGCCTGAATCAATTATCTATCTTATTTCTATTATTTGTCAAAATTGAATACTAAGAGAGTAATGTATAAAACACCTCTTGTTTCTTAAGAACAAAGTCACCTATCACAGAGAATCCATATATTTTAACCCTAAAGTTACATTTCTAGAACAGCCTGTACACGGCAAAGTCGCGCTATCAATCATCTGTAAGTCGTGGTCGCGTATCTTCCGTCGACTCCCGTCCACATGAAATATGATGCTAAATATTAACAGTGGACGTGTGCGCCGGCCCTTACGTAACAGATGGTTGTCGACGTATTAATCATTATGTGGTTATTTGTACACATCAACCCGTTTAGACCTTTCTCTTTATGAAACGGGCCCAAACTGCACGTTATATTGTGAAAACTTGGGTTTTGTCACATTTACCCTAGTGCTTCTATTCAGTACCTGGGCTAATAAATAATCCCGGACATTTCACACAGCATCATCTGGCACCAAAATAAGCAGAGCTTGTGTTATGGGTACAACATGCCTGATGTACTACTTATATACTTTTTTTTATAAATACATACATATTATACATAGAAACACCCAGACCTGAGACAAATACTTGCAGATCGTACAAACATTTCTCTCGCGGCGGGAATCGAACCCGCAACCTTCGGCGTCTCAGCCGGATCAGCATCTTGTGGATGTGGATCTTCTTTTCTTCCTATATTGGCATCTGTCTCGTCAATTTTGCCAGTGTCAAGTGATTGTTTGGTTATCAAGTCTTCGTCGATCGTCATTTGTCTATTTTAAACGTCCGCGGTGACGGCCGTCTAGAACTTTCTCGGGATTCCTCGTCGTTGTTCAAATCACATTGCAACATAATACACTTATAATTAAATTGTCTGTACGTTTATGCTATGTAGTCACAATATATTGATTAAGATTCCTCTAAGATTACTGAATAAAAAATGTAATATCACATGTAATATAAGAAAAAGTAATTAATTTAGAAGTGCTATGCTACTTCTTGAAATGACAAACGAAGAATAGGCTGTCATGTTAATTGTTGTTTGCACGCTAAGTCAGATGCCATTGTCAATGTCAATGATGCCGTAATGGGTGGTCTTTGAAAGCTATAAGAGATGAATCACATCTATTTTTTATATGCGATTTTGTTGTTTATTTGTTATTTGTTTTGCTACTATCTGGCCCGATGACTCAAATCGACTAAAATCTGCTCAGTAGTTATTAGCTCCGCCTTCTGCGCTGTAGCATGCGATTCCCTCGCTGGGCAAAAAATTAAGTGATGAACATGTTTGTTCTGTGTCTGGGTGTTATAAGGTATGATAAGTATGTAATAGTACAAGCCATGCTTAGTCTGGGGTTAGGCGGTGTTGTGTGGATTATCCACTAATTTTTAATATACAGGGATCCCCGAAACTAGTATTTTAAGCCAGAACGGTGCAAGCCGATTATAAAAATAAAAACATTTATGGGGTAAAATTTTCTGGAACCCCTATTTACAAATTTCCGAACAAAAACTTTTTATTTCATTTCAATAATTAAATCGACAACTTTAGTTTGCCTACAATGTTTCCAAGATCGTAAAATACGCGTACCTACGTAATTTCGTGAAAGTGCAAATGTATTGCTATACTAAGCTAGATGGGCATAAATAGTTCGTTTTCTTCCGTTCATTCATAATTTTGTACACCGTTAAAAGTCCACTTTCTTTTACTTTATATGTATAAACGAACTGTGAAAACTTCACTGGACTATGTGTTATAATATTTGTGTTACATGTAAATAAAGTACTGTCCTACTTTCCCAAATAAAATAAAATAAAATCTGCTTCCACCAGTTTTAAACTGGTGGAAGCAGCATGCAACAAGCAACAGCAACAGCAGCATGTTTTGCTACAGATTTGTTCAATGGGAATCATTGAATTAACAAAAGTCGTAGAACATTTGTTGTTCTTGTAAGTTCCGAGAATCGTCCCCTCTCGGGATTACAAACTATTTCTGAGACACCCGGTACTTATTATTATAATTCCCAATTATTTGAATTAAAATATAAAACATCTACCTATGTTACCTTAGGCAAAGCAACGTGTTATTACGCCCAACTAACCTGGCGCCTCAACCCTGGCATTAGGGAAAATACATAAATAAATGTTATAATAATATAATATATATATATATATATTATATATATGTAATATATATGTAATGATAATAAATGTAATAAATGCCAGAAATTTCACACAGTATCAACTGGTCCCAAAGTAAGCAGAGCTTGTGTAAAAAGTACATACCACATGACTGATACATTTTTTGTTAATAGATATTATATATAGAAACACCTAGACCCGAGACAAATACTTGGGACAAATGAAAACGATTAGTTTTTATTGACTCTGGTAACTTAAAAAATGCTGTGTATTATTGTACCCCGGTTTTAAACTTAGCATTGGGGTAAAAGGGAATAAAAAAAAACATCAACCGAACTTGGAATGTATTCGTAGTACTCCACTATCAAACTATTTTCCAAGAAAAGAAACAACTTCTTTTTCAAACAGAGATTTCTAAACGCAAATGTCAGTTTTATCTACTCTCGAGTATTTTAGTCCCTAGGGTTTTTCGTAGTACCTACCTATACCTAATTGTCTCTCGGCCTTATATAGAAACATGTCTAAACTTTTATCAAAAGTTGAATCGCTATTTAAAATAGTGCTATCCCTTTTTTTAAGATAGTGGCAAATAGAAACAGGGCGAATCCTAAGCATTGTTTAGGCTGTGTTCAAATTGAGTGGCATTTATGTTAATTTTAGTGGAGGAGAATAGACATAAAATTACATTTGGTAGAAACCAACATTACCCAAGCCAAAAACAAATTGATTTTTGATAGAACAAAAAAAATATGCCTTTAATTTGACCTGCCTGTCGGCTCGGTTGGTGTTAGAGATAGATATATAGATAGAAAACACTTTATTGACACAGAATATTACAGTAACAAAAAACTAAACTTATTTAAGTATTGCCTTATATCAATGGGCGGCCTTACCGCTAATAACGATCTCTACCAGGCAACCGTTGGATGGACTGGACTATAAATAGACAGAAAAGGGGCATGTAGGTGTGGTGTATTTATATAATTACATACTTACATATAAGTATAAACTAAACAAATACTGATATAAATATATACATACATGAACTCAAGTGGTAGCCCTGCTTTCTGCGCTGTAGGTTGAGGGTTCGATTCTCTCCCAGAATAATCATTTGTGTGATGAACATAGGTGTTTGTTCTGTGTCTGGGTGTTATAAAGTATCATAAGTATGTATTTAAAAATATTATTAAATACATACTTATGATACTTTATAAGTATTCTATCAGTCATTTGGTCACTATATTAATAATAATAATAAATAAGTAATCCCGCACATTTCACACACCATCATCTGACCCCAAAGTAAGCAGAGCTTGTGTCATGGGTACCACATGACTGATATACTACTTATATATATATGTATTTTTTTTAGTAAATACATACTTAACATAGAATATATATATATATACATTATATATGACGGAGGACCGATGCCCTGATTATTTTTAAAAAGTGTGACGTCAGCAATGCTGACGTCACTACTCTCATCATCAGGATGGTCGCTCATGCTTGACGAAGTAAAACAATCTTGTTCACCGTAGCCTTTTATTCACTTCTTCACAATGTTCAAGAGATCCGACCGCTCCGACAGTTCGCACTCGACTGAGCTGTGCGCTGTCGGCCGGTTGTATTTATACGAAAATCAAGGCCTTGTTTACCTGTTCAAAACAAGATTTGCACGGAATGTTGTTTTGAACAAGCGCTTTGTACCTTAGCTCGTTTTTTACAATTACTTAGGTTATACAAATCAGTATCTATTGGTTTAAACATTAACTTAACAGTTCAATCATTTAACTGTTAGTTCTCGCGCCGACACGGCCATACTGACAGGCGGTGCGTGCTCTGCACCAGCCTTCTTGTGTTTGTCTGAAAAATGAGAGTTATTTGCTCTGAGTTTGGTATTTGTAAGCAATAGACATTGCCTAATAATAAACGACAAATTTGGCGTGTGTGGTGATTCTCGGCGGGTCTCGGCGGTTCTCGGTGGGTCTCGGAGGGTCTCGGAGGGTCTCAGAGGGTCTCGGAGAGTCTCGGTGAGTCTCGGAGGGTCTCGGAGGGTCTCGGAGGGTCTCGGAGGGTCTCGGAGGGTCTCGGAGGGTCTCGGAGGGTCTCGGAGGTTCTCGGAGGGTCTCGTAAAGTATGTTTAATGGAAGTTAATTGTTATGAGTATGTAATCAATTCAGATACTCGCAGTTTTAATCAGATGAAGTGCCCGTGGTTCTTAGTTGTTTAGTTCGGTGGTGGTGGTAACCCTTCACGTGACGTAGAAGGCCCGGAGTGAAGTGATGCCGCAGTGGTTTCTCGTGGAGCTGGTGACTCATCCCGCGCCGACACGGTTTCTTGATCACCAGGTTGTGGAGCACGACGGAGTTGATCGTGAGCGACTTTCCTAGGGCGCCCTCTGCCGACAACTCTTTTCACCAAATAGCGGTCATTGTCCAATAGCCTGCAAATCTCAAATGGTTCGCTGAATTTTAGGTCCAAAGAAGTTTGGTTACGAGGATTGTTTTTAATTAAGACATAGTCTCCTCTCTCAAAGTGACGAATCTTGGCTTTGCGTAGGTTAAAGCGTTGTCTGTCTTGTTCACTATATTGAGACATCCTCTGTTGTATATGCTGAGTGAGAACTTCGACATTGATAGTTTGAGTATCAATATCCACCAGCTTTAGGAGTTCAGGAGGTACACAATGTTTCCGCTGAGTGATGAGTGTTAGCGGGGCTACTCCAGTAACACGATGTGGTGTACAATTCATAGCCAGTTGGAGTTCTTCAAGGGTAGTGTGCCATGGTTCTGGTTCATAGTTTTTGATCATTATCAATGCGTTCTTCAGAGTTGCCACTACTCTTTCTACTTGACCGTTCGTTCGGCTAACTCCTGGTGCTATAGCGTGCATATTTATTCCTGTACCTTGACAGTAGTCTTTGAACTCGCCCAGGAACTCTCTTCCTCCATCGACGATGATTTGCACCGGGGTCCCAAATAGGTGCACAGTTCGTTTCAAGGCGGCAAGTGTGCTATGTGGATTTTTGTTTGTAGCGAAATAGAATAAAACATATTTCGTGAAGGCGTCAATAGTTACGATGACATACTGTTGATCATTTGGAGTTCCCAGCTTCCCTGTTATATCCATATGAATAACTTGAAAAGCAGCTGTTGGTTTCTGTATGGGATGCAACTGTGCTTGAACCGCACCTGACGTCCCTTTTGATGTCCGACATACCACGCAGTTGTCGACAAATCTTCGAATTATTGAACTCATTTTATTGAACCAGTAGGTTTCCTTGATTTTCTGCAGTGTCTTGTCCCAGCCAGGGTGTTTAAGTGCGGTGTGAAAAGAGTTGATGATGCTCCATTGAAAGGATTTTGGTACCACCGTGCGGAGCTGAGGACCGGAGACAGGGTCTTGAACGTTCTTCCTCAGAACATCATTTTCTAAGACGTACCCTTCAACTAGGTTATCTTCTCTTAAGGTATCCATTATTGGTCTTAGTTCTTCATCTCTCCGCTGTTCAACTTTGAGCCAATCGAAATCTTTGGTCATGACATTGACGGCTAGTTCCCTTGGATTTCGACTGAAGAAATCAGCATGTTGTAGTCGCTCACCTTTACGGTATTCCACTTCAAAATCATAATTTTGTAGGAACGCCCACCAGCGGTGAATCCTAGGTAACAGGTCCTTCTTGTGTTTAGATGCTTTGAGTGCATTGCAGTCCGTTATCACAGTGAATTTACGACCGTAAAGATATTGTCGAAAGTGCTTAATGGCGCGTACTACCGCCAAAGTCTCTAATTCATATGAATGATAACGGCTTTCTGCATCGGTGGTTCTCATACTCATAAACGCTACTGCATGTTGACGTCCCTTGATTACCTGAACCAGAACTGCGCCAAATCCAAGGCTACTTGCATCGGTATATAGCTGTATAGGTGCTTCTTCTTGAAACAGAGTTAACACTGGAGCAGATGTCAGACATTCTATGATCGTGTTTCGTGCTCTGTCATGCTTGTCTTCCCATTGACACCTTGCTTTGTTAACTCATATAAAGGCACCATGATTCGGGAGAAGTCTGGAATGTACTTCCTGAAGTATCCCGCCAAACCGTTAAACTGTCGCACTTGTTTGACAGTTTTTGGAACTGGTGCTTTGACGAGAGCTTCGACTTTCCGTGGACTTGGTCTTACTTGTCCGTCAGATACCACGTTTCCTAAATATTCAATGGATCGTTTGAAGAAACTGCATTTGTCAGCGTTGATAGAAAAGCCCGAATCTTGAAGAGCTATTAGGATCTGCTCGAGGTTTGACAATCCTTCGTGAAAACCCACGCATTTACTCAATACGTCATCAACATATACCTGCGCTACGGTTCTTAGAAGTGGAAATAACGCCCGGTTGATGCATTGTTGATAAACAGAGCAAGCATTGCTCAATCCAAATGGCATTGTTAAATATTCATATAGACCGTCTGGCGTGACGAAAGCAGTCTTCTCTATTGAGGTTTCAGAAATCGGTATTTGATGGAAGCCAGCTGCCATGTCTAAACTTATGTAGAAACGGCCATTAGCTAGCTGATCGATCTGATCAGAAATCAGTGGAAGCGGATAATGATCGCGCAAAGTATTCGTGTTTAGTTCTCGGAAATCTACGCAGAGGCGGTCATCGCCGTTCTTTTTCTTGACCAGGATGATGGGGCTTGAGTAAGGAGACTTACTCTCACGAATAATGTTGTTGACCAGTAGTTCCTTGATGATAGTACGAACTTTCTCCCGCTCTACAGGGCTAAGTCGATATGGCCTGCGTTCCACGTATTTATTGGGGTTCTTAAGTCTGATCTCCAGCTCGCCGGTTTTAACCCTCGTCTTCGGATATCCATGGATAAATAGGTGTTCATATTTGATCAAGAGTGCGCGTAGTTGTGTGACATCATCATCGTTTGTTAGATCGGTATCCAAATTGTTGAAGATTGGACTATTGGTGCTTATGTGATTGACTGATGCTTGATGGATCAGTTTCGTTCCACTTGACGTGATAATCATACTGAGGTTTGTGGTGGACATCGGTGGACATTTCATTATCTGGAAGTATATAAAACTGTAGTTCTACTCTGATGGAGTCGATGATACAAATAGTCATGAGCTTGGTCAGAGACAATGCAGGGAAATGTCCAACTCCCTTCAAATAATTAACAGCTTGACTTCTATTTCCAGGTAAAGCAGCAGCAACAGATTCTCTAATAATTGAACACTCTGCCCCGCTGTCAAAAACCGCTTGTATGGTTTTATCGCCTATTATAATGACGATAGGCGCCAGCTTTGTTCCGGCTACACAGTTCACGTTCGATGTCAATGAGCGTTCCCGCTTGTAGCATACCTCATATGTATGACCAGGTTTCTTGCAGTACGTGCAAGTCTGTTGCCGCGGAATCTCTGGCAAGCTAGGTACTTTAGCATTCTTGTTGCTAGATTCAGTTCCGGTCATTGCTGTTTTAAACCTACAGTTGTCTGTAGAATGGTTGGCCTTCTTACAGATGCGACAGCTTGATGATGATTGCGTTGGGTCCCATCTTGGACGTTTATTGGGAAGAGCAGAGTTCATACTTGAATGAGGTCGCTTTTTACGAATTGAAGATGCGACCGAAATAAGTTTGGGAACGGAAGTTGCTCTGGCGTTCAATAGTTCGATACGCAAACGTTCATCATTGACGCATCCAATCACAGCTTCAACAGCATGTTCGTTGTCAAGGTTGTCCTTAGTCACCCTTCTCCACAAAACCCAGGCACGTGACAGGAACTCGGCAATATCTATTGAAGAGTCATAAACATGTTCCCGGAAACGGATGATATCACGGGAGTACCTGTTTTCGGGCTCGAAGGTGGTGACTAGGTTCTCACGCAGTTCATTCCATGAAGATGTGGTCACAATCCAGTCGTCGACCCACATTTTTGCTCGTCCTTTCATTAAGCTGCAAACCTTCATGCGAACATCGAAATCATTAAGTCTAAGTATGTTTTGATTGCCTTGTCTATATGCTGGCACCATTCGCGTACACCAATGTTGGTATCAGGATCGAACGATGGAAGATAAACGTCCTTGATCTTCATCTTAGACTCGGTAGGTGGAGCACACAAACGCTCCGACATTGTCTGCATCATTTCCATCATCTGTAACAAAAATTGTGGTGGTACCCCACCCATGGTTGAATAAGGTACCGGCATGCTTGACTGCATACTTTGAAGTATGCTTTGTTGTGTTGCAGATCCCACCGCAGCACTCGATGACGTAGTAGGTAGCGGTATTTGTACAGAGACTGGTTCTTGCTGATCATCAGGTGGTGGATGAGCTGATGAGGAAGTGGTTGGGATTGAGAGTCGTCCCAATCCCACTTCTGATGACGGAGGACCGATGCCCTGATTATTTTCAAAAAGCGTGACGTCAGCAATGCTGACGTCACTACTCTCATCATCAGGATGGTCGATCATGCTTGACGAAGTAAAACAATCTTGTTCACCGTAGCCGTTTATTCACTTCTTCACAATGTTCAAGAGATCCGACCGCTCCGACAGTTCGCACTCGACTGAGCTGTGCGCTGTCGGCCGGTTGTATTTATACGAAAATCAAGGCCTTGTTTACCTGTCCAAAACAAGATTTGCACGGAATGTTGTTTTGAACAAGCGCTTTGTAGGTTATACAAATCAGTATCTATTGGTTTAAACATTAACTTAACAGTTCAATCATTTAACTGTTAGTTCTCGCGCCGACATATACAATATACAATAAACATAGAAAAATACTTGCAGTTCGTACAAACATTTATCCTGCGGCGGGAATCGAACCCGCAACCTTCTGCGTCTCAGCCGAACCATAGCCGACTGCGCCACAGAGGTTGTCGAATAATAATACAAGCTATGCTTAGTTTGGGGCTAGTTGGTGTTTTGTGCAATGTCCACCAATATTTATTTATTTATTTATAACTGTTATTTTGTAATTAAATGAAGATATATTGCGTCGCCACAGTTTGATAATTACCAACACCTAAAGTCTTCTAGAATCTTCGGAGTAAATACTGCAACGTACCAGCGTCAGTACGTTCTGTTTAACTGAATTAAAAGCTTCTGCGGAGTTGTGTCTTACTAACGAATGTTACACGCAGCGGGTTCGGGTACGTGTCGTTATAGGAATAAGTATTATTTGATAGCAATTTTTCTGTAAAAAAAATGTATTATGATCTAACTGCCAACCTTAGACCTTTCTAACCATTCATGACTTTCGTCTTGATCCTTTTACGTCTAGGCTAATTTGAAGACGTGTCATCAATGTGGATTAGAAGTTTGAAGATGACCGTGAATTCAAGATGATTTTTGGGCCGATAGTAAGTAGCACTGCCGATGCTAGAAAGCACTCAGATATACCTCAAACTAGCCAAACTGACGCATTAAGTATTATACTTTTTTTTCAAAACCATGTCAACAAGGAGGTTCTGGCTGTAACTTTACAATGATATTAAATTTTTAATGAAACCCTAGCGCTTTTGAAAATGCAAACTTTTGTAATGTAACTTTATGGTATTTACATACCTGTCAATCATTTGACAGTTAGCGAGATCGCCGCAAATACTGTTTACCAGAATGTTTTTTTTTTGGTATATTTACATTAATTATTACATTATAATTCGAAATCAACATTCATAGTTTAGACAGGACAACGTCTGTCGGGTCAGCTAGTATGAATAAATATTTATGGACAATGCACACAATCTTTTATACTAAATTATGCATAGCTTGTATTACGAAGTCCAAATTACAGATAGATCACATATTATAATTTAAAATATATTCATATGATACTTTATACACCCAGACACAAAATAAAAACCTATCAAATCCTCAAACCACAGCTTGTAGGTTGAGGTAACCTCATATTAAGGTTCATAACATATTGCAAAACATTCACATTCATAGCAACTGTAACCGATCGCTATCACACGTAATAATACACTTTAACTCATACAGACAAGCCTATCCCGAAGTTCTGTTTTATGTTGCCTTAAACTCCTCTTAACTTCTTCTGATACAAACATTAGACGTGTAAAAGCTTTGAAACACCTCTTTACTTGTTTAGACGGAGCCTTTGTTTGACGGCATGTGGGGAACGGGTGGGAACATGTAAATTTCTCATACGTCAAGTCTTAAAAAGATTCCAGGAAGCTATGAATTTAATAACGTTTAGAATGTTTGTTAACACTTACCCATACCTATACTCTATACTATGATCTGATATATAGCTTGGTTTAGTATATGTTGTCCTTGTCTTTCTAATGTTAAAGAATAGAGTCCTCTGTGGCGCAGTGGGACAAGGTCCAGGTGAAACGAAGAAGGTATTCGATTCCCGTCGCGGGACAAATGTTTGTATGATCTGCAAGTATTTCCTATGTATAGAATAGAAACACTCTGAGACGAATACTTGTAGATCATACAAACATTTGTCCCGCGGCGGGAATCGAACGCGCAACATTCTGCGTTTCAGCCGGACCTTAGCCCATTGCGCCACAGAGGTCTGTATTTAAATCTATTAAATCTATTTAAAACAAAGAAACACACAAACTTTTACATTTATATTAGTATAAATAGCTTTTAAACCCACGACTTCAGTAAATGAACTCTAATCATCTACATATTAGGTTTATTTTATTAAGTTACTTCACACTTCACTAACTCGCCCATTTCCTTTGTCAAAACTTTGTAGCAAAGCAACACAAGTGTGTCAAAATGCTCGCAGCATCTTATCTAAAGGACTGGGGAACAAACGTTTAGTTCATTTGATATAAGGATCATGGTATAGCATTTATTTGAATGGTGTAAGATACAAATTGCAATGATTCATGACTCTATTCGTGTAGAACTGGCTCTAGCGTTGCGCCCGAGGCGTCTGTGCCCGCTGTCGTCTAACGAGCTGCTTTAAAAGACGTAAATGTGTTAGGTATTGAACAAACTGAGAGACGAAACGTGAGAGGTTTCTACAATAGATAGCATACCTAACAATGTACAATAAAAACACTGATCTTAGGCCCAATAAATAAAATGCGGGCAGTCTTTGGGGACTACCGATAGTCGTGAAAACTAAGTCACTTATGAATTGTATTGTCGAGCTATTAGATTATTATTTTTGAATTATTTTTGGTTTGTAAAGAAGTGTTAATGACCAATTTAAACTTTAATCCTTGGTCATAAACACTTCTTAAAGCGTGCGGTGACGATGACGCGAGAGGCAATCTAGTCAAGCACTAAGCTTGGCCAGATTGGCAGCGCGGTGCGAGAAGCGGCGCGGGTGCGGCAACGCGCGCGATTGTGCCTGTCCGCAGTGGAGCGCGGCTTCGTTCCAAGTGTTGTCGTGTCTAGTGTTTGTCAAAATATAATCTGGATGAAGTAAACTTATTGAAGTGAAAACTTCTTTTAGCGTGGTACGCATATTTTTAGATGACCTCTGGACTCGCGACACCGTTACCGAGACACAGGGCTGTCGCGCTCGCCCCATTTGATTATTAACCTTAATTCACATGTTTACAGTCTACTTTTGTATGGAAAAGTTTACTGAGTTAGGTTCTTTGATATATTATCTACATTCTGAACAAAAACATTAAAAGAATATTAAATGTATTTTAAAGTTTCTAATAACTAATAAAATACAATTCATAAATAAAATGTAATTCATAACCTAATAACCCAATAACCCTAGTACCCATCTAATAAATGTCTAACGCGCCGAAATAAGTTTTCACTTCTGTCGGCACGCCCGGAGTGCAACCCGTAATTTTTTTTTACTAGAAAATTCTAAAATGGCAATTTTTTAATAAAATGAAAAATTGCGAGAGCAACCTCCTAAGTTTTTTGATTTATTTCATTCTATAATCTTAAATTAACTTTTATGTTTATGTGTTAAGGATACACGAGTCAGCGTTCAAACTCGTTAATGGGCGCAGCTAAAATGCATGCTATTTCATCTAGCTTAGTGTGAGAAAAGGATAGACGTGCACCAAGGATAGAGATGAGCAGTAAGGAGATAGCGTGATTATAATTTCGAGTCATATGATCAGAATAGACTATGATTTCTAAATAAGACGATTGCGTAAAAATAATGAATAGACCTTTGCCTCAAGGGTTCTCATGAAAAAACTACTGAATGTATTTATAAAAAATAGGGTATTTGAGCTATTGAATAAATAATCTATGCTTGTATCGGAATATTTTTTTAGTTTGCGTACTCCGTTTGTTATTTATTCACACCTAAAGTTGCGCTAAAATCAGTGATGAAAAACGATTATTTTGAGTTTTGTATCTTTCAAACCCATATTATTTTTACAATTCTGTATTGATACAAGCATAGATTATGACAAGACAAATTTATATCACTTTTAGTTTAGGTTATTCATCATCAGACGGTGGTGTGATCACCCTTCGACGTTTGTATGGAAAGATAATCGACTAGTTCACTCTTAACGTTGTTTCGACATCCACAGTGCAGGTGGTCATTGAATAGCGCTTATTAATTCTTCTACATTTGTGAAGACATTGTGTCTGGTGTCACAAGAACGCGCGCGGTTAGCTCGAACCAGTTGAGATCCCCGCTCTCTCGCGGTTTGTCGCTTGACGCCCCGCGCTCTCACTGCGGCCACGCGGTATGAACGAGCTATGGATGGCGTGAAATGCCCGCGCGCTTCCCGCGCCAAGTAGCCCGCACCGCTTCCCGCGTCCGACCCGCATCCGCGTGTCCACTATAGACACTCATATAATGAAGTTCTTATGTTTGAGTTTATCGCGCCGCGCCTGCCCCGCGCCCGCGTTTGTAGTCTGGTCAAGCACGCTTTTTGTTCACCCAAAAATAAATGAATGAAAATTATTTACCTTAAAACTAAATTTAAAAATATAAAAACTAAATTTACTTATCAAAATTTATGTAGAATGGGCGGTCTTATCGCTAAGGAAGAGATTTCTTCCAGCCAACCTTTGCATGGAGAGGCCTTGATTGGGAGATTGCTGGGGTGCACTATATTATAAACCTTAACTTACTTATGTAGAGCAAATAAACGCCATAAAATTTCTCAATATTATTGAATTATCTATATATACCTACATAAAAAAGGCGATGTGTGTATGTAGGTATGTATTATCCCAATAGGCTCCGAAACGGCTGGACCGATTTCGATGATTTTTACGAAATCTACAGATTGGCCTAGCGGGTGATCCTGTGAAGTTCGGTAGCGATCGGATCAACAGAACTTTTTTTTATTTGTTTCAATCAAATTTGGTATGGATATCAGTTGTATCTGAGGAACGGAATAGGCTTCTTTTTATGTATGTACTATGCGTGCGAAGCCGCGGGCAGAAGCTAGTATTACATAAAGGATATACACAAATAAAGATAACACAAATGTAAATAAATCGTTTTATTACATGGAATAATAAACATAATTTTACAAAAACTTTAATGTTTTAATTTTTTGCGTTAGTCTGTGGAACTTTGAATCAGATGCAGGCGCACGCATTAGCGGAAGAAACAGCGTTGAAAATTACACACCTTAGAATTAAAGAATAATGCGGTTTAAATCGCACGAAATTTCTCACTAGTGAATGTTCGCCTCAATATTTTTTTTTTTTTTATGTTTGTTCACCGATTACTCGAAAACGGCTGAACCGATTTGGAAAATTCTTTTTGTTTGACAGGGTTATACTTCACAGGTGGTCCCATTTAAATTTTATCAAAATCTTTAGAGCTGAAAAATCAACGAAAATCTAAAAATTGTATACATCGATGATGTTTTCATGTACTTTGATACCTCGCTGTGTCATTGGAGCGGTGCGTTTATTTGGCCTACCCATATTATATTTATACAAAATACATCTACTTTCCACTAAAAATGTAGTATAGGTTCAAATTTCATTCAATGAAGTCGGTTTTCTTTTTAGTTTTTACAACGTAATTATTTAAATATGTTAATTAAATTCAGACTTTGGCACAAACAAAATAGGATTTTATTTTACGAAACTTTACCTAGTCCGATGAAAGCACAGATTTACGACTAATATAAATTTATTATATATTTCAGATTACGCTTACGGAGAGCACTGATCTAGTGATAGTGACCCCGCCTTCCATTTCTAAGGTTGTGGGTTTGAATCCTGTCCTGCACTTATGACATTTTCTGTTCGGTAAAATATCATAAGTGCAGCTTAGAAAATTCATAAGTACAGGACAGGATTCAAACCCCCAAAAAAAAAAGTTCTGTTGATCCGATCGCTACCAAACTTCATAGGATCACCCGCTAGGCCAATCTGAAGATTTCGTAAAAATCATCGAGATCGGTCCAGCCGTTTCGGAGCCTATTGGGAAAATACATACATACACACATCGCTTTTTTTATGTAGGTATATATAGATAATTCAATATATATAGATATTTTATGGCGCTTATTTGCTTTACATAAGTTAAAGTTTATAATATAGTGCACTCCACCAATCTCCCAATCAAGGCCTCTCCATGCAAAGGTTGGCTGGAAAAAATATGTTCTTTAGCGATAAGACCGCCCATTCTACATAAATTTTGATAAGTATATATAGTTTTCAAATTGTTATATTTAGTTTTACCAGTACTTACAAACGGTGAAAGAAAACATCGAGAGAAAACCGGCAACTTTTAGAAGCTAAGATGTTGGAAGACATGCGTCATATGCACGAATGGAGCCTCTGAAACCCACTTTAATCCTTTCACCTTACTGGTTTAAAATAACTAGTGACTCGATAACAAGAAGAAGAAGAGGTTACGCTAACGAATACTTATATATTTTTAAATACATACTTATAACACCCAGACACAGGACAAAAATCTATGTTCTTCTTACAAAAGTTTATCCTAGGAGGGAATCGAACCCTCAACCTACAGTGCAGAAGCCAGAGCTACTACCAACTGAGCTGACTGACCAGTCAGCCATATAAGAACGCATCTTCATAACAATTTATTTTGAGTAAATATATAGTACTAGCTGTTGCTCACGACTTCGTCCGCATTTTACTTCTTTATGAGGGTTATTTTGAAAAAACCTGAATGTTCTAAGAAAATTTCTAAGAAATCACACCACCCCCGTTAAAAAGTTCCTATATAAACTTTGACACCCCATTTTACCCCTTTGTATTCCGCAAAATCCTGATACGTCATTGGATTTTTATTATTCAAATCTTGTTTCAAGCAAATCGTACAACGCGTTAAGAAGTTTCATACATTAGTTTTCACCGCTTTTCACCCTCTATGGAGTTGAATATCAAAATTCCCGCTTTAGTGGGTGGTTTTGCTATAAAAGGAAGCTACCTTCCAAATTTCAGCTTTCTAGCTTCAGCGGTTTCGGCTTGGCGATGATGAATCAGTCAGTCAGGTTAAGCTCTTTTATAGGTATAGATTTATGTTTATATACCTACATATAAAATAGTAATGTGTCTTACAAAGTGTATAATTTTCTTTCTTTTTTACACATATAACCACTCACACACACACAGACACTCACACACATACACACACATCACACATCACACATAATTACATACAAGCATCACACTTTGATTACAGTCGGTTTATTTTGTTAATTATAATGTAAATCCGTTATTGGTTATCGCTTAAAAAATTAAGTTTTGTGTATACTATTTTAAGAGCTGTGGATTAAATATTTGTACATCGAATAAGTAAATAAAATAATATATAATAAAATATTATATGTACCTACATAGTGCCTTTCTATTGCGTAACTGTATCTTGACTATCTGCGCGACCTATTCGAATTCGGCCGACAGGTTGGGTCATCATCATCATCAGCCTTTAAGAAGTCTACTGCTGAACATAGGCCTCCCCAATAGATTTCCGGAAAGAACGATTTTGAGTCCTCTCCATCCACCGACTTCCTGCGATCTTTACAATGTCGTCAGTCCATTGGCGTTAGTCCATTGGTACATTGGCGCACAGGGCGCGCCAATGTAATTGTAACTTCGTAGGTTCGAGGTTAAAAACCCGCGTAAACAACCCATTACAAAACTTTTCACTCGTCATAATTAATCACCGTTTTGTCAAGAATAACAAAACGGAAAGTGCACAACTCCAACACAATAAGAAACGTGAAGCAAAGTCAATAAAGATTTCGTAGAACAGTTTTTCGCTTTAATTACGAATAGAAACTTTCCGAGCTGTGTCAACGAAGTTTCAGAATCCACTTCACGGTCCCAACTTCGGAATCTGGCGCAAGGAGATGTTTGTGTATGTTTTATTTATTAAACTGAGAGATTTTGGAAGACATGTGACTTCTGTCAGAGTTTTTAAGTTAGAACTTAAGGCGGTGCTATCAGCGAATGAACTTTAGTATGCAAAAAACATCTTTTTTAAAAGCTATTTAGGGTCGATCTTTATCTGACGGAAAATGCGTCGCGTATCATCGGTCGCGTCTATTCGGTCAAATTAGACCTACCACATTACGCGTCTAGACAGTTTCTGCATTCAGCATCTACAGAGCGTTTGTGTTGTGTGATATTGAATTTTAAAATTAAGCCCATCGAACTTTTCATACTTCACACTGCCATCCTCACTGAACTCGATTTTGCTATGGAAATAGTGAAGGCGGTTTTTATACTTTTTTTCTCTTTAATTCTCTCGTTAATTGAAGGAATGATTATTATAAAAGGTATATAGTATGTTTTTTCCATATTTTGATTCCTACTTCCTAGTTTTAAATTTAATTTAATTATGAAATAAGGTCTACAATATTCAATAATCAACAACTTCTCACAAAGTTGACATCGTGTTTTAACTCGCAGCTTATACTGATAGGCGGAAAGAAAGCATATTAAAACATTACCCGTTAAGCTTTTTTCAGAATTGCATTTCGACATGATAACGTTTTGTAAATCGATAAACGCCAGTTGCACGCACGAAAAATTTACACGTTCTGCCTGAGCCGAGCGTTCAGGCGAGAGCGCGGAACAAGCGATAGAGAGGCAAGATCGGCCTAAACGTTCGGCTTGTGATGCTTAATAGGTTAATGTATGAAATTTGTCATCAATGTTTTCTTATGACGTTCTCACGTGAAGTTATCGTCGTAAACCGACTTAACAGACAACCATTTTTTTATTGATAAAAAATCTCGGTTTGAGCGGCTTGAATACGCGTCAAAACCATTTGACCAAAGTCGCCTTAATCCAAGAGTATTTAGAAAATGACTCGTTACTTATGTTCAAATAGTGTAGAAATACCTTTAATCAATGCCTACAAACTACAAAATACTTACTTAAAACAGGCCAGGCGTACTCTGCACATTAGGTACGATGTAACAAGTATCGGCGCACCCAACTTGTTGGGCAGAATTCGTAGAGAAGTGCCGACGAGATTACGCTTTAGAAAGAAAGACTGGCCTCAATTCTGTTGGCACCAACCTAACTAATTTTAGCTAAAATTAGGTTTTGAACTGTCAAATGAAACTTTGGTATTCTGCTGCTTATCCTTATCCTAATTAAAATTAAGCGTTCCTATTTTAGTTAGATGATACCAACCGAATAGGTTTTACAAAGGCTATAACTAACTAAATATATTTTAGGCATTCCTAAATTTAGAAATGAACCAACCAAATTGCCACCACTATGTAGTTATTTATAATGTTAGGCACTAAGTGCTTGTGCGAGGTGTATTTCACTTTGTTTTTCACCGTCGAAGCAAGAGTCGCTTTTTATAAAATGTTTTCGCGGGTCTTCTCATATTCTACTATTATGAACTTTACTAGAAAGAATTCTGTGCCCAATACTAAATTTAATACTAATACTATCTAGTATTATGTTCCTACACATACTGTGTAGGAACATAATACTAGATAGTTATCATTTCACTTCCGAAAATCACGTGAGTAATAACTTACTATAAATAATAACATAACTTATACATTTTGATAAAAACTGGTTTTACTCACGTATTATTTTGTCGATGACGGCACCGACACTGTTTTGATTCATCTACCTATATTCGATTTGACGACCTCTGTGGCGCAGTGGGCTTAGGTCCGTCTGAGACGCAAAAGGTTGCGGGTTCGATTCCCGCGGGACAAATGTTTGTATGATCTGCAAGTATTTGTCTCGGATCTGAGTGTTTCTATGTATAATATGGATGTATTTACAAAAAAAAAGTATATAAGTAGTATATCTGTCATGTGGTACCTATGGTACCTATAACACAAGCTCTGCTTACTTTGGGGTCAGATGATGCTGTGCGAAATGTCCGGTATTATTATTATATTATTATTATTCTATGAGAATCTGCATCAAGGTGCCTCCATCTGACAAAAACCCGTATTTGTCAAAATGTGTAGTAAGTTATTATCTTAATAATAAAAACTCTAAAGAAAATCGACTTTATTGAATATAATTATTATTTTGTAAAAAGTAGATGTATTTTGTATATATAGTAAAACCCGTTTAAGACGATTTCACAGGGAACCAAACAAAAACGCGTTTTAAGCGAGAAAGCGTATGATGCGGGATAGGGAAAATAAAAGTAGATACATTTTGTATACATGTATATAATTTGGGTAGGCCAACTAAACGCACTGCTCCAATGAGACAGCGAGGTTTCGGAGTAAGCGAAAACATCATCGATGTATACAATTTTTAGGTTTTTGTGGATTTTTAAAACACCGCTCAAAAGATTTTAATAAATTTTGACCATATGGGACCATATGGGGGAGGTATATCCTTTGAAACAAAAAAAGAATTTTCCTTATCGGTTCGGAAATCGGAAATCGGGCGTCATTGAGTAATCGATAAACATACATTAAAAAAAATAAGGATTTTTATCCATTTTTGAAGTCGGTTAAAAATGTTTAAGAACCTAACAAAATGTAAACATGAAAATTTAAGAAATTTATTTTATTTGGATATTTCTAACCAGTGTGGTGAAAGGATTATAGTACGCCTATCTAATTATTAGTACCTACCTACTGCATACAATTCTACGCAAATGCAACAAAATGCTTCGAGTTATCACAAGGGCGCCAAATTAGCAAACGCTCGAGAAAATGTCATTGGATGAATGGTCATTTTAAATTCTAACATATATCGGTTCCTCGCATTGTTTTTTTTTTCTCACCGTTTGAGATACTTGTATAGCGGACATACATTTTTTTAACAAAAAAACATGGTTGTTTGTAAAGTCGGTGTACGGACTAATTTTACGTGATAATGTCATAAGAAAACCGGCGTCACAAGCCGAACGCTTAGGCCGATCGTGCCTCTCTATCGCTTGTTCCGTGCTCATGCTTGCACGCTCGGCTCAGGCGGAACGTGATAATGAGTCATGCTTTTTCGAACGTGCAGCCGGCGTTCATCAATAAGACGTTCACGTCACGTAAAAATCAGCTTGTACGAACGAAAGTTTACATAAATGACATAAATGACATTGAACGTTTTTCAATGGCAATGGTTAGCTTGTTCCAAAAATCGAAATACCCCAGCTAAAAGAAACAACGAATAAACATTTTATATTAAACTTCTCAGAGCAAAAAAACAAAGTTTTCACATTCACTCGGCGAAAATTAAAAAGAAACGAAATTAAAAGACCAAGTGGACTTCTACAGTGAAATTTCTAATGAAGAAAGTTTTAAAATTAGTGGCGAGAGGTCACGTAAGAGACAAGAAAGAAACCAACGACGTTTTTTATTTATAAGAATTTTCTGTCCGAGTTTTGTTTTGTTTTTAATAAAGCAGATGTTGTCATTTTATTTCGATTAAAATTCAATCGAGATTCCCATATATAATGTTTTTTAATTACCTATTTACAATATGTATGTTATTTTAATAATTCAGAGTAACAGTTTAAAAATAATTATTTACATTTATTTATTATTTAATATTATTATTTTATATAAAGGTTTTTGTCTTTAGAAAAAATCAAATAACAAATGAAATGAAATGACAAATGAAATTGCTCTCCCTGTTTTCTGCGTAGGTACCTACTTCTCACACAAAACTCTAATGTTTACCTACTCAGGCGGTTTTTTGTAGATTTGTCAAACAACAAAGATTTCAATAAGACAAACCGTCATTCCCGAAAAGCCCGCAAGATTCCCCTCTAAATAATTCCGAAGTAAACTCGTCTCCTTCATACATTATAAATGTTGCGTTATTTACGTCCTGCAGCGGTACACCCAGTTTTATTCTTTCAAATGTTCTAGAAAGAGAAATGAACAAAGTTGCCACATAAATAAATGACACCTTGAATGTTGCGATGACGTGAGAGCCTTTTATGCATCTCTTGAGTGTTGCTACAAATCTAAACTACGCAGTTTTTAAATCCTATTTTCGCATGTTTTACCGCACCGGCTGTTGTGTCGTAGTAATTAACTTTGACATGCTTTAAATCGTTTTTAGGGTTGCGATGTCCACAATTATAGCATCGCTATTTTCGTCTGCTTGTCTGTATGTCTGTCCTAAACAGATCTTATGCTTGCAGACTATAAGTTTAACCGTAATTAAATATTCCACGGTAATACGCCCTTTCAAAGTTATGAAATAAAATCAAAAAAGAAACGGTTTTTAGGGACTTCCCCTTCTTGTATAGAAGGGTTGAGTTTTTCATTTAAGTATGATTAAAGGTGAACAGACAGACAGACGATGCCAGACAGTTATTTTTTTATCACCTATAGACCTACCTTTGACTACGATATCGCCTGGTTGATGGGGCACGAAGGTATAGAAGTCACCTATTCATTCTTGAATTCAAGAGACTCAGATTGTAGTTTTTATGAAAGACAGACGACGGCAAAATAGTCCAATCCTTAGCTGTACGCATTATAAATGTGGAAGCAAAGCGCTTTGTTCGCAAGTGTGGTAGACTGACAAGGTATGGATGGTACCTACTGAGCGATACATCTGGTTGTCCTGTAGTGAATGGAGATGGTGGGGTTAGATCATGCAACTCCTTGGCAAATTAACTAAAATGTGTTCTATAAAACATCAAAAGAAAAGCAACTTTACGGCACTTTACCCAGACACAGAACAAACACATATGTTCATCCTACAAATGTTTGGAATCGAAACCTTAAGAGTGCACTAGTCGATTATCTTTCCATACAAACGTCGAAGGGTGATCACACCACCGTCTGATGATGAACAACCAAAATTAAAAATGATATAAATTTGTCTTGTCATAATCTATGCTTGTATCAATTCAAAATTGTAATAATAATATGGGTTTGATCTTTCAAACCCATATTATTATTACCCTATTATTACAATTTTGTATACAAGACTCAAAAAAATCATTTTTCATCACTGATTTTAGCGCAACTTTAGGTGTGAATAAAAAACAAACGGAGTACGCAAACTACAAAAATATTCTGATACAAACATAGATTATTTATTCAAGAGCTCAAATAACTTTTAATAAATACATTCAGTAGTTTTTTCATGAGAACCCAATGAGCCAATTATATTTGTCTATTCATTATATAGGTCTATTAATTATTTTTACGCAATCGTTTTATCTAGAAATCATAGTCTAATCTAATCTATATGACTCGAAATTATTATCACGCTATCTCCTTACTGCTCATCTCTATGATTGGTGCACGTCTATTCTTTTCTCACACTAAGCAAGGTGAAATAGCATGCATTTTAGCTGCGCCCACTAACGAGTTTGTGCCGCTGACTCGTGTATCCTTAACAGCGCAGAAGGCAGAGCTGCTACTAACTAAGCTGACAGGCCAGTTATAATAGTTATTATTTTTGTATTGTAACATATTTATTGCAACATAACCGAAACGTCGCGAATAAATTAAATGTAATACGCGAGATATACTCGTTAACTACTAAAACAGTAATGTAAGCGCCACTTTTGCATTAGGACCATTTATTAGTAATAATTTTAAATCCAAAAACTTTGATTTTAAGAAATGCTTTTGTAGAATCCATAAAAGAAACCCAAGGAAATGAATACCAATCAGGTCGAACTTTACCCGCCAAACTATAGTTTCTATAGCAAGAACAAAACCTTGAGTAAGAAAAATGTCCCGAACCAAATCTCGAAGAAAAGGAAAATCAACTATTTCAATTAAGAATCTCGTAACGTTCCAATAGAAACTTTGTTTTAAATTGCATTCGATGTCATTTCGTTTCTTTTTCACTTCGCTTGGCACTGGGTACGGAAAGGAAAATACGTATTTTGTAGTCACTTAGGTGTGAAGTGAAAGTTAACTACATATCGAAGCAAGAACTGATAAAATAATAAATAACTCCAGACATTTCACACAGCATCATCTGGCTCAAAGTATGCAGAGCTTGTGTTACGGGTACCACATGACTGATATACTACTTTATATACTCGTTTTTTCGTTAATACAAACATATTATACATAGAAACACCCAAAGCGGACATAAATACTTGCAGATCATACAAACATTTGTCCCGCTGCGGGAATCGAACCCGTAACCTTCTGCGTCTCAGCCGGGTCTTGGCCCACTGTGCTACAGAGGTCGTCAAAATTATTACCTACTTAGTCAAAAATGATGGAAATTTTTTTTTATAAGTCGTTATTATTAAAGTTATATTCCCAGAGGATTGAATTGGTACCATAACTATAAAAACATAAAACGTGTCCAATACGATACAATTTTGGTCAAATTACATTATATGTTATTATAAAACTTTATAAAAAATAAAAGTAATATTGAATTATGTTGTGTTATTTTCAACAAAATAACCAAGTCCAAAAGCTAAACAGGGTACCAAAAAGTTTACACTCCAACTTCAACAACTCTATAATTTCTATAATAAGGTTCAACACGTTCCGACCTCTTTTAAGGACCTTAACAAAGTAATCTCGATCGACAGAAAGAAAACGGGTGTAATGGAACGGAAGAGCGCAATTATGGCGGGTTTTTTAGCTAAAATTATATTTTACTAGCAGTCCTGTTCGCGACTTCGTCTGCACGTTTTAAAAAGAAAAAATGTATCACATTAATTCTGTTAAGCGATATTTGCAGCGATCGCGACTGTCAAACGACTGACCGTTCGGTCAAACGCCTATAAGTTTACATTAGAAAAGTTTATATTGGTGGCAATTCGGTTGGCACCAACCTAACTAATTTTAGCTAAAATTAGGTTTAGACTGTCAAATTAAACATTGTTATTCTGCTGTTACCAACTTATCCTAATTTAATTAAGTGTTCCTTATTTAGTTAGATGGTACCAACCGAATAGGTTTTACAAATGATATGACTAACTAAAATATATTTTAGACATTCCTAAATTTAGAAATGAACCAACCGAATTGCCACCATTGTCGTTTTATTAAGCCTTTATTGACGAAGAACTAAAAGTATATTATAATAGTATTCTAACACATAAATCTAACACATCGGGTCTTCCGGTTTAGTGTTCAGCGTGTCCTGTGACACATAGTCCTCTTCCAGCTGTTTCCACTCTTTGCTGTCTCTATCTTTTCTAGACCAGGTAGCGCCTCCAATTTTTCATATGTCGTCTATCCATCTCTTTGACTGTCTTTTCTTCTTCCTTTTGCCATCGCATGGTTGCATCTCTGTTATATTTTTTGTCCATTTCGACTTACTTTCTGTCGTCATGTGTCCTGTCCATCTCCATTTCGACTGTCTTCATTTCTTTATAATATTTTCTCTTTGGTTCTGGATTGTATTCCAACTGCTCTTTTTTAGTGACACTAATCATGCTTCTCTCCATACCCCGCTGACAAGATCTTAGTTTTAAAAGATGTTTTTGATTTTGGGCCCACGTTGTGTTAAGACGCATGAGTTGAGGACTTTTCTCTTAGCTGGAAAAGTACCGCAACCTTCTGCGTCTCAGACCTTAGACCATTTCGCCACAGAGGTCGTCATCATCCGTAATACCAACTCATCAATAGTAGCTGGAAGCTATTGCTCTTAAAGTTTTGATAGTATCAGAATTCCATAATAGCCCGACTGGTATTCCAAGTGTCATAGGTTACGCTATCCACTAACCATTAGGTGGGCCATGTGTTGTTTGCTATCACATTTAGAAGTAATTGATTTTTAACACCTTTCCTCCCACTTTCCATCTGTGGGAGTGATTTCGTGAAAAGAGACGAAAATGTGTAACAAGAAGCTGGGGAAGTGCGCACTATTTGATTTGATCAATGAGCGCGCGCGGTGTTTTTTTGACCGATTACAGCACGCGGCATTTGTTTTGACCAATTAGCGAGCGCGTTAATTGATTTGACCAATGGGCGCGCACGTTGTTTCTTATTATCAAGGTGAAATGTCAGATGTAACACATATTATGCGACTACTGTAAGGCTTGCTCGATTTTTTATTGCTTCACTACATATCCTCTGAATGTAGAGCCAATTCGGTTCAATTTCATTCATAAGGTATTATTTTCCAAGGCAATCATATTTTTAATCGAATTCTCCTATCTCTTTACATGAATATCATTTTTGTAATAACAATAATTGTAATTTCATACATTGAGTCGAGTTGGATGTAATTTTTATTCATATTAACAATTATACAGGTTGTTAAAAAATAAGTACTCAAAAATTTAGAAAGGGAAAAAATAATGAGGGTTATTCGTTTTTTGTTAAAATAAATGATTTTATTTTATTAATAAAGGCTCCTGATATAAAATAAAACAGTCAAGTGTGAAAGTCGCGCCTGAGAGTGTACCACCATACCCGCCCACATACTTTTAACACTATCGGTTATATTCGGTTTAATTCAAAGCCAATATGCCTACGAAGGCATCGAACATGAACATAAAAATATTAGTAGTAAGTTAAAAAAGTTAAGTTAAGTTAACACGTAAAAGTGGGGTGTTAGAAGTTTGTAGTGTGTATCTGTGTCTGTCTATAGAATTTGATAGCTCCTGAAGGGATGAACGGTTTGTTTTTTGATGTTATTTTTCATTTGAAAGGTGTTTTAATCAAAGCTATTTTTCAAAAAAAACTGCTCACAAATTATTATCCCGCATACTTAATTATCTTGCTACTTAGGTATTTATAATAGTAGGTACAAAGCCTTAAATATTGGTTATTAACTGAATACCGCCGCTGTCCTGCAATCGCACGTATAATACATACGTAAAAATGTATGGTTTTCGGATTTTTTTCTTATTCCACATTGCCTAATTTGATGATGCTGGGTTAACAGAAAGTAGGTTTTGATTTAATGAAAAGTATCTATCGACGGACAAAGATATAAATAGAAATAAGCGTGGTTTTTTCCTCTTTAGGTACGGAACCCTAAATATATCTAAAATCTCTTATTGCCTATGACAATGAAAAAGATCGTTCTATCCGCGACAATGATGAAGTTTGTGGTTATTTTCCGTTGTTCTACAATCAACATTGTACACCCTGTACAGGCACTTACACGCCTGTGGTGCATTAAACAACAATAATGACACTCGTAAAGGTAGTAACAGTGTGATTAAATTGAAGTTTATTCATTAAAATAACGTGAATAGTAAACTCTATAGATACAAATATTCGTATCTATCTGTTGCCTGCGGCTACGCTCACGTAGTAGCTATAAAAAGTAGCCTTTGTCTTTTTCCTAAATAACATTAATCTTAAATACTTTCCATCTTAATTTCATCTTACATAAAGGGTAGTCTTTTGAAGAAAGCGTATTATAATATAAATTACTATAATACTAATAAGAATGCATGTTGCTCTGCTCTCAGACGATTAACCGACAAATTTGAAATGTATAAACTCTTGTATTAGGTTTTCGTTGTTAAGGTAGATAAAAGATGGATGGACCAGGACGAGTTTCTTGCCAGTTCTTCTCGGGCTTGCGTTAGAAGGAATTGGCACCTAAATTCACTCACGAAAGACGTTTTAATGTGATCCTTGTGATTGTATTTAATAACACATCTTTTGACTTTGACTTTGGATTTGACAACAATTCATTAATACTTTTCATCAAAATCCGTTGAGTCCTTTAATTGAATTGGCACCTAATAATATTTTGACTTTGACTTTTACTTAACTCTCACTGATACTTTTAGGACTTTTTAAATATTTTGCCTCGCTTTAAATATGAGTAAATACCTTATTAGGTAACAATGTTGCACCATTAGGCTTTCAGACATTTGATAGTAGTGTCACGGAACACGCAAGTTGGTGTTCATTAAAGCTGGGTCCTTTATATTCTATATATACAAATATTCGTTAGTTACATCCGACAGTAAGTTTTTGTATGAGAAAGGAAACGATCCGTTTGGACTTGCATAGAAAATCTGATGGTGGATGATGGATTAATACTTAATGGATGATTTCATTTTATGAGGCATAAGGCAAGATTTCGTTTATACCTGAACTTTTGTATTCTCGTTGAAGTTTTGAAGTGCCACTGTTTTGGGGTTCCGTACCTCAAAACAAAAAAGGAACCTCATTAATATCAGTATTTGTAAACTTTCGCGATCATAATTCATATTGTTTTAGTAGATAACGAGTATTTTTGCGTATTATCGTTTTTTTATAGACTAGTAAAGCCTTACTATCTATGATAATTGTCCTTGTAATTAATTATATATCCTGATAGAGGTACCCTAAGTACCTCTATCAAAAATGGCCACTTCAAAGGTTAGGTCATGTTTGTTTTTATGTTTTTATTTCATAACTATGTTTGGACAGACAGACATAGCGAAATTATAAGGGATCCTTGTGGAGCAAAAAACTGGCAAAATATTCCTTTGTACAGTTTCCACATGTAAAAGCATCTATGTTAAGATATGCAAAAAATGTGAGTCTTTGATCGAGTTAAACTGGATGTAGTGTTTGCCAACCCTAACATCCTCGACTTTTTCAGCGCCTACTTTACGAGAAACTTTGAATAAGAAATATGAAACAAGTTTTAGCATAAAATATAACTTCTGAAGGCTGTCGGCCGTCAAAAAGAATGGGTATATCTATTAGAAATGTATAAACTAGGTACAATAGTAAAGTTACTTTGCCTTTCAACACCTGAGGTACAGAAAGGGGTGTACATACAAGTTTAGGCCTTGTCCCAGGATAGAAGTTTCATATAGTTTTCCCATTTCATTTTTGTCTGCTTTTAGTCTTTAGACTTTGAAACTAGTTATCTGTTTGAAAGTTATAAGCAATGTTTTTCAGGGATCTTAGAAACTAAAATAGGTATCCAGAAAATATGTTATACATGTTAACATAAATATGTTATGTTAAATATGTAACTAGCTTCTGCATACGGCTTTGCAGACGAAGTACCTTTTGAATTTATAATTCATAATATACATTGGCACAATGATATGGTACAATGAGTGCCATTAACAAAATGAAACCACGAGAGTCTTTGAGAGAAATATTCAAAGAAATTAATATTCTCACGATAGCTTCACAATATAATATATATGAAAATTTGTTATACACTCATAAAAATAGAGATGGGTTTCAGAAAAATAGTGACCTTCATAGAATCAATACTAGGAATAGACATAAATTATACATCCCTATGTTACGACTAAAAAAAGTAAATAAGTCCTTTATGGGGAACACGGTGCGCTTCTATAATAAGCTTCCTGAATATGCAACTAAACTACCTATAAAGAAATTTAAAGCATACATAAAAGAGGCAGTGTTTTGAAAAAAGCTTGTTATAATATAAATGACTATATTATTGATAAATATGAATGGCCTCATGTCGCTCTGCCCTCAGACAGTTAACCGACACACTTGAAATGTATAAACTCGCTTGTATCAGTATTTCCTAGTTAAGGTATTTATAAGATGGATCATGCAAAATAGCGCTAGAACCATGACGAGTTTCTTGCCAGTTCTTCTCGGGCTTGGGTTAGGATGAATTGGCATCTTAATTCACCTAGTACCTATGTAAGATGTTGCAAAGTGGTCCTTGTTATTGATGTGAATAAAGTATCTTTTGACTTTGACTTGACTTTGATATGATTAGGTAGATGGGTACTTGTAAGTACTTCAATAAAGTCCGAGTCCAAGCAATAGTTCTCACACCGTTTCGTTCAGTTTTGCATAATAGTTCTTAATTACTCACCGCTAGGAGTAGGTATATAGTATTATGTGTTACTGATAAAAGGATTATTTTTTGTGTAACATGAGTGAAACTTTATTGACAATGAAGTTTGGATTTTGAAACAAAACTACATTCAAATAACGTGTAGCATCGGGATTTGCAGCAAGCATCGGGATTCGCAGCTAGCAAGCCCAGAAAACGTGATTGGTATGCGACATCGTGGAATTGAAAGCGCAATATGATATGATCATTATATGCCCATAAGTGGCTGAACTAAGGGCTCAGCCACGCTGGTTTTCAGCGTCCTCTTAGAAATATGTCTGCTGCCGCCACATGTACGCACCCGGATAATGGCCTCAATTCAGTTGTTTCGCTGGAGTAACTAAAATTTCCTAAAACAAAAACGATCTTATTTTGTTTGCATTAAAGTCTGAATTAGAATAAAAAATTTTAGGGACACTACCTAATTAACGTATAACTGACGTGTTTTAGCTCAATTTAGTCATTATGTAAGGAGGTGTTGATTAAAACTACGGTTATTTTCCGCAGTTTTTATCAACACCTCTATGCGTTATTTTCAATAAAAGAATTAATTGGAATAAAAATTATAGCAATAAAACAAAAAAAAAATCAACTTATTTTAGAACTGGGATTTAAAATGGGTAAAAAAAAAATTGGAACTTTATTAGTAGCATTATAAGGTCGTCCATATTTTAGAAAATTTTTGCTGGTCCGGCGAAACAACAGAATTGCCAGCAATGCTGGAAATTCTGTTATTGTAAGTTATTGTAAATATTGCCGTATATCCGCTAACTCCTAAACCACGTAACGAATTCTGATGCGATTTTCACGTACAAAGCCGGGGCGGGTCGCTATTACTTAATAAAGATGGCGACAGATTTAAATAACACAATATTTGCTAATGTGTGTTTAAAGGATAGAATCCTACATTTTCCACTGGCTTGTGAGTCTCGTATGTTTATAGGATAGATTCCTACATTTCCCACTGGCTGGTGAGTCTCTAGCCTTAGAATTTAGACTATGGGTAAGTTCCTGAAGCTCTTGAACTATATGCTCGGAAAACCAAATGAAATTTCAATAGGAGTAAATACGTCGAATATGACACTCAATCCTCACTTAACCATGATGCAAACTACAAAACTACAAAACTACAAAAGCAGACTGAGCAATCACAAAACGCAAACTGAAACTCTTCAAGAACTAAGCTCCGAATATAGTTTCGCTTCCGTACCCCCTTATAGGGAGATGAACAAAATTCTACAGCATTATCACGCTAGTTCCCGTAAAGCATTCATGTACAGGGGGTGGCAAAGTGACTCCAATTTAAGTGAGACGCTACGAGTTTGTTCATTAACTTTAACAAGATTTCAAGTCTCACCCTTTGAAAAGGAGCCACTGCTAAAATATTAAGAAGCTTTTTTTATTTTTAGACTAAAATTTCGTTCGCTTTATGCATGTCTTTTAGCGATCTGTATGAATACTTTATTAGATGAATATTCGGTTTTTTGGCACTATATTTAAATTGGCTGATATGATTTTAATTCGTTTTATATTTAATCTAGGTTAAATAAATTATAACCGAACGTTTTTTTCACAAAATTAGTGTTTTAAGTAATTTATTCATGTCTTTTTCTTTTTCATTATTATCTTAAATATTCATCTTATTCGTAAGTAAAACAAGCAATAACTTAACAAAGAGCCATCGCTCAAAGCGTTTTCAAATAAACCAGCAAAGAAGAAAACTATCGGCGTTCATTCCAAAGTTAAACTTTAAAATGATCGGAAGCGGAAATATTTAATTGCATTATATTACAAGGGAAGTTTCTTAAAGAGTTTCAAGGAAAGTTTTCTGTCTTTGAGGCCGGTCTCGGGAATAATGGGATTCATAATTTTCATTTGTTGGTAATATCTGGGGTAAATTTTAAAAAGTTTGTCTAATTATTTTAATTTGCATGGATAACCAAATAAACTAAAAACTGTGAAAAATTCCGAATTTTTGGTCAATGTATGAAATTTGGCGGGGGTTTGGGTTTGAGAATGTATAAACGGCTTTCAACTGGACAGGATATAATTCTGTTAATTTACAACGGTTATCGTTCCATTCCAAATCATCTACGTTTCGGCTCCAATTACGGTTTGACAGTGGGCCAAGGCTGTAAGCCGTAGCTGAGTCGTTGCTCAATAGCAGAATACGAAAACTCGTCAAAAGCTATCGCTTTTGTGTTCAGCTGTGGTTCAATTCCAATCGAACTAACATATTTTTGTAGAATTACGAGCTCAGTTGATAGTAGATCTGCCTTGTGCGCCATAGGTTAGAGGTTCGTTTCCCTCCCAGGACAAATATTGGTGGGATGATCAATGTTTGTTCTGTGTCTGGGTATTTTAAAGTATCACTTGTGTACTTATTAATATATATTTAATAGTATATAAATACACTATCAGTCATCTGGTCACCACAATACCGATTTTGTACATATAAATTCCTAATTTTCACTCAAAACGGGATATTTACCATGATTGTGAGTTTTCAGCTTCCCGATATTTCGACACAGTAGCATGCGCCATGATCACGAGATAAGTATCTGCAAGTTCTTGATTTTGAAGATTATGATTGAAAATTATGTTAAAAACCATGATGAATTTAAAGTTAGATAATTTTTTTTTTATTATTCTAAGCAAACCTTTCGTTCAGTAGTTACGACGGGTATAGACAGGACTTGAACTATGTTACACTATTATATTACAACTCTAATGCACCCGTCCGTAGCACCTTATTATTAATTTAATAAATTGTATACATCTATCTATATATATATTTATATATATAGAAGAAAGTCGTGTCAGTTACACCACTTAAAACTCGAGAACCGCTATTTAGATGAAACATAAAATGAACATAGTTAATAACTTGGATTAGGATATAGGCTATTTTTATCCGGAAAAACATCCGGAACGGGAACGGGAAGGGGGCAGGCCAAGCCGCGGGTGGCTGCTAGCGCCATTTATCAATATTTATTAATCTTTGTAATTTCGACAATAATTTGAATAGGTAACTATCTTTTTTTAATAGCGATACCAGTACCTATTCTAATATTTTTTGTGAAGTTGTAACCGCCCAACGAAGTGGGCACGGGTCAGCTAGTGTATAATAACAATGACAGTAACAGTATACCATGGGCCTGATTCTCGAAAAAGTGAGATAATATAAATGGGAGATGAATCAAATTACTCATGTTTAACGCTGAGTGTCATATTTAGAATTTTATGTAAATGACAACTTCTCGTATCAATTCAAATAAACTTATTTATTTGTCACAATGAGGGTGTACAATATTGTTGTAGTATATTAGATAATAATTATGTAAAGTTGGATTACTATCTTACCTTAATGCAAATTTATTATATTTATTTACATTTAACTCTGGTCATCGTTCAAGAACTCGGTGATACAGTAATAACTAGAAAACTAGGTAATAATAAGTAAAAATATAGCAAAATAATGACTACTCATTTGCTAATTAATAGCTTCAACAAAAAAGAAATAAATATTAATAAATATCGTAAGACAATGCATACAACTCTATACTTAGTATTAGACTATTTTATATTTCATTACTAGTTTTTGCAGCGCACGCCAAATAATTTTTACATGTTTCATACCATAGGTTATATTATAGCTATTTTTAGAGGGATATCAATTTTCAATTTTCTCTATATTTTTTATCTATCTACGATGTATTTTCTATATAGACCTACGTTTAACCACGATCTTGCCTGGTGGCAAGCGACAATGCGGCCGACGATGGGGCATGAATGTCTAGAAAACACCTCTTGACTTGAAGAGAACCCGATTGTAGTTTCGGTAGGTAAGTCGGTATTCAAAACAAACAAAAAGTATCCAATGTTTTCTTTAATAATACTGGTTTTGATTTTGAAAATAATATAACAATTTAATCTGGCAGCATTTGAAAGCGTAAGCCAAATTCTCAATAAAACTCAATAGCCTTCTGAAGTTGGTCAACCAACTGTGAAAAATTGGTCTTCGTCAATCCGTAATTATTATCCACACATGCCGCCAGGATCAGCAGGATTTAAAACCCCACAAACAAACGAATTCCCACCGTCACTTTTCAGATATACGAGTGCTTTTTGTTTGTGTATTGTATCCCGAAAATTGGTACGTGGAATGGACAATACATCGACGAGGAGAATTGTTCGAATATTAAAAATCATTCGAGCATTATTGAATTGCTCTTTGCTATTAATTTGTAAAGTCTGTTCAATATAAGTACCTAGAGTGGTGAGTCAACGCATTTTGTATCTTATGTCATTGACAATAAAATTTCACTCAAATGACAAATTTAAAACGCAATAAAACAGAAACTGTCTATTAAAGCATATTATAAAATATAAGATTGTTTAGATGACAAAAAGTTTGGGATGAATCTGCTCCAACTTGACTCGGCATCCGTTACAAAATTAGAAAGGATCATACATAAATATGTTAAGACCAGACGTGTTTCTTGACGGATTCTTCTTAAACTGGGGTTAGGAGGCACCTAGATTCACTAGCTACATGCTAGTGAATCTTGGTAAAAAGACGGTGACGTTTTACGTCAATGACAGTAAGATCAAGAATATACACAAATGTCTTAGATTCTTCGTTTGTCATTTCATGAAGTAATATAGCTCTTCTAATTTAATATTTTTTACTCGTTTTATTGCACGTTTTATTCAGTAATCATAGCGGAATTTTAATGAATAAATTGTGACTACATAGGACAAGTATGGACAATTTAATTATATGTGTATTATGGTGCAATGTGATTTGAACGACGAGGAATCCCATGGAATCCCATCAATTCGATGGACGGCCAATCCGCGATGACGTTTAGTATTGACAGGCTGAGACAGTGACTGACGTTGGTCGAAGCAACAAGTCTGCAAAGCAGAGTGTTTTTTCGTCGGGTGCGGAGTGAGTCAAGTGTTCCTGAGGATGCCTCGTGGAGAGGCGAAACACGTGTTGAATTTCTTTTGGAGGTAACTCTTTGGGAATAGATTGGCGGAATAGTACTAAATATTTGTCCATCTGTTTAATGTTTTGTAATGGATTTTCGCAAAGTCACGCCTAAATCAATTATCTAACAAACAAATATACTATAAACAAATATAACTGGCACTACAAAATTGGCACTGGCAAAATTGGCATTATTATGTCACATGCCATTAACAACGAAGAAGAAGAATAGAGGAGCAAACCACTTCTATCTCGTAGCTCTGAAACCATAGACATTTTGAAGTTTCTTTTTACTCTCTTTGAACTCCTTCAAGAGACATTGATTTTGGTAGTGATAGAAATACAGCGCGAAACATAATACTTGGTGGTGCCAACTCATAAAAATTTCAAAATCCTTCTCCTCTCTTGGCACTCTTGCCAGGGCGGTCGTGGTTATGCGTGGGGTCCTGATGAATGCCGGCTCTTGGTACACGTCTCCATTCAGCTCTATAAGAGGCATTGTAGGAGCAGTCGGTCATCGTGGATTAGGTGAGAGATTTTATCAGATCTCCCCATCTGGTCGGAGAGCAGCCACGGCATCTCTTGCCCTCCCATTCTGCATTGGACTACAAGCCATTTCATTGAGTCTTCATTTCGGGTTACATTATGTGCCAAAAGAACTTCAGTAATCGTATTTGAACATCGACGATAATCTCTTTGATGTGAAGTTCCTTTAGGATCTATACAGTTGTACGATAGGCTGTAAAGTGACAGCACGATAAAAAAAATTGCATGAAAAATTATGAATTATTGGCAAAAAAAAACTGTGCAGCAAGTGATGGTGTAGGTAGTTCAAAGCTGAAAATAAACAAATCAAATGGCGGGAGGCGGCAGTGGGGCCCAGAATGCAGAAATTAATAAGTGCATAGCTAAGATCTTATATGGGTGCACTACACCTCATAATAAACTGTAAATAAGTAGGTAGAAAATATTTACAATTAAATATTTAATTAAATAATCCCGGACATTTCACACCGCATCATCAGACCCCAAAGTAAGCGGAGCTTGTGTTATGGGTCACATGTTATGTATATCACTTGACTGCTATACATACAGTTACAGTTTTTTATTGAAAATACATACATAGTATACATATAAACACCCGAGACAAATACATGCAGATCATACAAACATTTGCCCGCAGCGGGAATCAAACCCGCAACCTTCAGCGTCTCAGCCGCACCTCAGCCCATTGCGCCACAGAGGTCGTCATGTTAATGTTTCGAAAATTAAATATCAGGTCTTAGCAAATTTTTTCGATTCGATTTCTTCGAGATTCTAGACAATACAATGTACGAAAAAAAAATTTAAAGCATAGTTTATGATTTTAATAATTTAAAAATGCACACTTTTTCGTTAGCAACACTAAAAAAAACTATTTTATTGAAAAAAACAACCTACATTTAAAGAATGACGAATAAAAAATAAGTGCTTGTGAAAAGTATGTGCCTGCGCGTATTACAATTCTACACTACACATTGGCCTCAATTCTGTTGGCACCAACTTAACTTAGTTTAGCTAAAGTTAGGTTTAGACTGTCAAACCAACTTATCCTAATTTAATTTTATCTAATTTAATTAAGCGTTCCTTAATTGGTTACATGGTACCAATCGAATAGGTTTTACAAATGCTATGACTAACTAAAATATATTTTAGACAATCCCTTATTTTAGAAATTACCAACCGAATTGCCACCATTATGCCATTTTGCTAATATTAATTGTAATCGACGAGGCTGTGATTGATGGCATGATAGAAGCAAATAGGCTTTTCGACCCCCTTACGCTGCTGCGACCTATTGCAGATCTATTTATTTATCTATGACCCTAGTAGCTCATAGGAAACAGATTCTACCCCAACGTATAAGACATAAAACATAATGTAAAACATTTTGAGAAATACGGGGTTTTTGAGAGAAATGATTTTTTGTCACATATCAATCTGTCGATGAAAGATGAACACTGTTTGGATTTATTGCGATCCGCGAACACGAACAAGTGCAAGGAAACTGCGGATTAACATGATTATAGATTATCTAGCTAGATTAATTGAAACAGCGTCGGTGCCTTCGTAAAATATCTATCATAGCCATGTTAGCATACGTATTAAGATTCACTACTGTATTCAATAAGTTACCGAGACAGGTTGAAATATCCGTGTACCCAGAAACACGGGCCGAGCCACGGAAAACTACTAGTAATGCATAATAAAGATACCTTGTTACTTATTCAAAAACAACAAGAGCTACTCGCTTGCAGATGTCAAACATAAATTCTTTAAAAGCGAACATTAATAAAGTTGAAACTATAAAAAGGTTGGCAACCCGCTGTTACGTATCCTTTGTACCATAACTATAGGAGTAGTTTTTATTTAGTACGACCGTCAGTAAGTTGAAACTACAAGCGCTTTTATAACTTAGCAATAACACGTCAAAGAAATTATAGTTATCTTGAAATTGTGGCACAACGAATTTAATATCATAGCTACGCTCGGAAAATAGATAAATGTCATTGTGAAAGATGTCTAATCTGACATTCAACGTTGGTAACACAAGTTGTCAGTGATTTTGCCGCGAATTTAACATTTCAAGTGACCTTTTACATGATTATTACGTTTGATTGGTCGTGTTACGAAAAATTGCACTTTTATATTATTTATTTCTGTATAGTTATTTCAGGTATTATTAGTAATTTTGGTGTTTTATTTAAATAAAGCTAGAGTTATTGACACGGGTGTGAATAATTTGAATCAAAGCTGTGTGTGTCGTGTTTCATTGTGATTCTAGCAACAATAATCCATTATTTTATGTGAATGAACAATCCAAACGACAGATACGACTTTGTGACATCATTCTATAAATAATATAAACACTTGACATTGACAATATTGACGTTATTATGACACATGCCATTAACGAAAAAGAAAAAGATTTTTACACTTCTAGTATAACCTAGTTTTATTGTTTTATCATAACATCTTTACTCGTAATGTTTTTATTTACATTGATTCGATGTTTCCCACTTAACAGTTATCTTTTTTTTACTAGTTTATTTGCCTCGTAGTTGATGTTAAGATACTAACTAAATAGTTTAACCGACCATCTGGATATACCTCGTCATTCTAATGGGTGTTTTTATATCTCTACAATCAGATAGTTTTTAGGGGCAGTGGGTTCCTTTAAAATGACAATTTTATGAACTTGTACTAAAAAGGGTGGCCTCTGAATTCTGGGTCTAGAGCTTGCTACTATAAATAAATAATGCGGAACATTTCAAACAGCATCATCTGGCCCCAAAGTAAGTAGAGCTTGTGTTATGGGTACAACATGACTGATTAACTACTTATATACTTATATTTTTTGTATATACAGATATTACATAGAAACACCCAGACTCGAGACAAATACTTGCAGGTCAAACAAAAATTTGCCCCGCATCCGGAATCGACCCGCAACGTCTAACATAGGTCTTCTGAGTGTCTTCTTATAAGTAATAATATTTTGATTCAAAACGTTTTTTTTAAATAAATTTAAACAATGATAATGTTTTTGTTTGTTCAGTCAATGTTTTGGAAACATTCAACATTTATATAACAATAGGTAAATAAATAGTATATATAGGTGTTTACCTATTTAAATAATGTATCTACCTCTACGTACCTTTGTAATTATCTATTCGCAGAAAATAAATATGTCAAAAACAAACGATTATTGTAATTAAGTAATAGAGCACTGATGGTCTAGTGGTAGTGGCCCCGCCTTCCGATGCTACGGTCGTAGGTTTGAATCCAGTCATACACAATGCAAAATATCGAAATGTATGTGTTTTAAACCTGTACTCTCAAACGATGATGGAAAACATCGAGAGGAAACCGAAGAACCTAAAAAGTTCAAAAAGAATCGCCAAGTGCACGAAAAGAGTCTCTGAGGCTTTCTGAATTCCTTTCATCACACTGGTTCGATAAAAGAAGAAATAAATATAATTTCTAGGAGACATTACACATATTGACGAAGACCTACGTACCTACTTACTTTTAATGTTGTATGAATTTTAAATTTTATTTCAGTATAATAAAACAGAAAATATATTATTTCGCAAATAAGTATCCGATCTAACTGTTTTATACATTGTAGGCATTGATCGAGCAAAACGTCAAAAATGATATATCAAGAAAAATAAGGTTCACTTCACACGTAAAGAAAACTAGATTGATAGTAACAAACACTACACAAGGGACCCAACAAAGTCGAATTGATATTCAATTTCAGGCATATATAGTTCTCGGCTCTTGCTCTGTCACAATATGGTTAACTAAAACATACTCGTATTATACGATATTTTTCATCCATACTGATCCCAGGCAGAGACGTCAGTTGAGAGGAAACTTCACCCACCTCAGCTTGCTGGAGTGGATCCATGAATGAATTTTTTTAATTACAATTAACTGCTCTTTAACTCTACTGACGCCACCTAAATCATCTTCAACAGATGAACGAAGGCCAATGATGATGACTGTTCATACTCCATACTAATAAGTATTATAAATTTATAAGTGTTAGTATGTTTGTCTGTCTGTCTATTAGTTTGTGTGTTACCTTTCACGGGTAAAGTGAATAGAAAACAGACTTCATTAAAGAAAATTTGAGCTGATAATAACAGCGGAATTGTGAACCTCCTGTTAATCGTCTGAAGTCTAAAAGTTTTTTATTTTACGCTTTTAATCACATTTTTTTTTAATTCGTAAACACCACTGTAAACACAGGAAAGCAAGATACGGAATTCTATTTACATAGATGGCATATTTTTTTCAGCTATTTCGATTTAAAAACCAATCTACTAACCCGATTTTGAGGAAATTTCTATGGGACCAATCGGAAAGTATATCTTTTCACATTAAAAAATATTCTTTTGAATCGGTTCATAAATGTCGGCGTAATGAGTTAACTTAAAAAGTCTTTCTCCAAGATACAATCAGCCTCCTTATTAAATTTTATCAACATCCGTTCCACCGTTTAACCGTGATACGGTACACAGAGACAAAGAGACAGTGATTTGAATTTATTATATTACTAGCCGCTATCCATATGCATAGTAGATACCTATTTAAAAAGTAGCCTATGTCCTTCCCCAAGATACAATCTATCTCCATACCAAATTTGCCTTTGTGTCAGTAGTACCATTGATTTGTCCCATTGATGGTACAAGTGACACATTTTTGTATCCTTAGTACTTAGTACTACAAGTTTATACCGTGTATCTACTCTTTTTACCAAAAAAATTAAGGACGCAATTTTTCTAAAAACAAACCTAACCTAACCTAAGTGCCTTCGTAGCATCTGGACATATTCTCAGCAACACAGGTTAGCAACTAGACAGAGTTATGTATCAAGGCACGCTCGCTTTGCTCTCCTCGCCTTGCGCGTTATTTTCTATACTCTAACATAACCTAACCAACTGGTTTCGATCTGATTTAACTAAAAAGTACACGGTAACTTGTATCTATTTTAATGGTACGAAAGACACACAGTAGTATCAGTAGTACCATTGATGGTACAAAGGACATATATTAGTATAACTAGTACCATTGAGGGTACAAAACAATGGTACTCTAGACACGTCCTAACATCACGATCTGCTCAGTCGTTTAGCCGTGAAAATAGTACAATAAAACCGGCCGAGAAAATTTGGTTATGATTAGTATAGTATGTAGGATGTAGAGGTCTATGTTATAAACACATTATTAGCTACCGTTGTGATTAAGTGTGCTCTGTCTTTGTGATTCTAAGTCAAAGAATAGAGATGGCAATAGATTTCATTAGATTCCAATAATTCATTAGCTTGAGTGTCTTTATGAAATAGGCCCTTCAAGACATCGAATGAATGAATGAATGAAAACTCTTTATTGTACACCATAAAACTAGCACATAAACAATTTGACAACTAAGAACACCTAAAAACACATGTACAATGGGCGGTCTTATCGCTAAGGGAGCGATTTCTTCCAGACAACCTGTGGATGGAGAGGAGCCTAACTTGAATGGAAGATTGGTCAGGGTGCACTAAATTATGAACTAAATTATGATTTAAATATTTTTGTAATCAATAAACGCAATAAACTTACACGAAATTATTGATACTTATATATATTTACATAGACGATATACACAAATACAGATAGTACATAGTAAATGTATATAATATATATATATATAAATAACAGATCTATGAATGATTCATGATGTTTCAGCAAGAAACAGTTCTTTAATCCTAATTTTAAACACGATCAATTTAGACGAATCGATTTAGAGATTACACTTCAAAGGCCTATTTTTTAATATTTTCATTATTAACAGGTAGCTATAACAGCAGAAGTTGAACAGTAGATGATGTTTTATAATAAAAATGCTGATTCAAGTATCAAGATTGTCAATTTTCATTTAAATTTCAACATAAAGCGTGCATTTGAAATTCAATTTACAAAAACGCGTTTCGCGTTGTTAAATAAAATTGGATAATAAGATTCCACTATTTGGAATAACGAAGGAATTGTTATAACTTAATAGAATTTGAATACCGTGTGTTTATTTTGTTTATTTTTTTACAAACCTACGTATTTACAGGCTTGTTTATATTGATTATGAATCGTACGCGTTCACGTGTACAATCGTATATTCGCTTTTTAACCCCCACGTAAGAGGTGGTGTTATAAGTTTGTAGTGTGTATTTTTGAATCTACGTGTTTTTCTGTGGCATCAAAGCTCCTTAACGGATGAACCGATTTTGTGTGTTTGTCTGTGGCATCAACGGATGAACCGATTTTGAATAAGTTGTTTTCGTTTGATTGTGTCTTAGTCGATAGTGTTTCTAGCTATTTTGGTATTTCGTAGTTAAGGTAGTTATAAGATGGATCATATAAAAAAGCGCTAGGACCAAGACGAGTTTCTGGCCAATTATTCTCGGACTTGGGTTAGGATGAATTGGCACCTAAATTCACCTAGTATGTAAGACGTTTCAAAGTGATCCTTGTGATTGTATTGAATAAAGTATATTTTGACTTTGACTTATATTTCAAAAAAATCTGCTCAGCAATTTGAAGATTATCAGCTCTTTTGAAGTTGCTGGAGAGATCTGAGCTTCCACATGTCTGATGGACTGGTATATTGGTGTCCTGTTACATAAATAATATTGCAAGAATATGGTTACCTTGATCTGAAGCTGGCATCTGCAGGATAACCAACTCCTCATCAATTTACAGCAGAGGTATCGTGTTTGGGATTTTGGAATCTTCTCAATAAATAGGTTATCTAGAAGTAATTATTTTGTTTTGGTTTTTAAACTTACCTTCCTAAAATTATCTTTTTACTTTTTAGATCGATCTTAGATGTGTAGTAAATTTTTTTTTGCGTATTTGCGTTTTTGTTTAATGTTGAGGGGTGCACAATAGTGAAAATATACCGACACAAAAACAACATCCATCTATCTAATAATGGATATCATTCCGATGAGCCTAATCACGATACCTGCTGTAAATTGGTGAGGTTTTAGCATCAAGTGATGTGGCAGCATCAGTTGAATTGAAGTTACAGGATACAAAATTTCAAATCGATCAGATCTGTGGAAGTTGCTCACATCCCTTCATTAAAGGGCTGAATAGATTTTCTTGAATCATACTCGTAGCTAAGAACACTCTCGATCAAGTCACCTTTCAAACAGAAATTGAATCGAAATCGGTTAATTTAGAAGCTACAATGCCATAGACAGACACACACATAGATATATAGATACATAGATTCACTCCTCTTCTATGGGGAAGAAAATATTATAGTAAAAGAGCCATTAGGTACTAAATTTTTTTATTGCATAAACCCAGATGTTGTTCAATGTTGACAGTCAACATTGATGGAACAACCCATTAAACATCCTACCGTGCAGAAGACAGAGCTATCTCTGCCTCTGGAAGGTTGAGGGTTCGTTTCCCTTCTAGGACATACATATGTGTGTCGATAGGCGTTTGTTCTGTGTCTGGGTCTTATAAAGTATCATTGGTATGTATATAAAAACCAGTATCAGTCATCTGGTCACCGTAATACAAGCTATGCTTAAGGCTGTGCTGTGTGCATTGTCCACCAATAATTATTATTTTATATAATATATGATCAAGTCAAAAGTAGTGCCTGAATTTAAATTTATTTAAACCAAAATTCAAAAGGCTTTAGTCAAGACGTTGCTCAGTATGGGAATACAATTTTATATGTGGTTCAGCTTTATGTACGCGAAGAGAAGTCTTCATTGGTACATGCTCCGGTTTTTAATCTAGAAGACAGCTCTAAGGATTCTGCCCAAGGTAAAGGCGAAAAGCGGTTTAGTTTGAAATAAAAACATTATGGCTAATTGTTGAATGTCTAAAAGGGTAGTCAGAGGCACGTTCAAATATTATATTTGTGGTTTATTATATATGTGGTATCCCACCATAGAACGACCTTCACCAAGCTGGTCTATGGATAAAAAATATTTTATATTAAATTAAATATGTCAATATATATCTTGCGAATAGGCTGAATAAATGATTAATTATCAATAAATTTTTAACAATTAAAACATTTTACTAATAGACAAAATTCCATACTTTAATAGACAAATTCCATACCAATCGAAAGTGTGAAGCCCATAGAATATGCATATGTTAGGTTGACTATTTTTTTCCCGTCACAACTCATGAGTAGGCAGGTATAAACAGGTAAATCGATACTTGTAACTTGCACCGGTCTGGTTTTTGAATTAAAGTTAAATAAAAAAATATTTTATTACGAACACGGTGGTATAGGGTTGTCTGCGAAAAATCTGTCCTGAACTCCGTTGTCGAGTTTTAAAAAGTGAGCTATTGCTAAAAGTAAATATATATATTATATATATATTTACTTGTAGCAAGCTTCTATCCTTAAATATACCTTTAAGGATAGAAGCCATTGTCGAAACAACTGAAACAGAAAGCGATGACGAAGAATATTCAGAAGTTGGAGATCACAATTATATGTTCGATGACTCGGAATCTAAATAATTAAAAAAAAAATCTTGTTTATACATTATAAATGTAGTATAATGTATCATTTCATGTCCGCTAAACAGAATTGGTCCTGATAAAATAGGAATAATGTCGTTAATACGTATCTATATTAGACGGGTGAAATTTTATGAGTTATTTTGTGTTACTTGGTTTGGTTATTTAATGTGTAATCTAGATTATTTTTTTATTGTGTGTGATTTATCTGAATTCTATGTAAAACCTATTTTGATTAAATTATGAGTAAATGGTTAGGTCAACCTGAGATTTGTTTTTTAAAGCCCATGAGTTTGAATTTCCTAAAAGTATAATAATACGTGAAGCAAAAACTTTGTACCCCTTTTTACGAAAATTGCGCGGACGAAGAAGTTTGAAATTTCGCACATTTATAGTTTATAAAGAGGAGTGCAGATGGCTTATTTATTTTTTATTATACCAATCCGCCAATCTATTTTAATGAGTTAGACACAATAGAAATGACACAAAATTATTATTTTGATTCTACACGAGGCATCCTCAGGAATAATTGACTAGCTCCGCACTAAGACGAAGAAACATCAACACCGCAAACAGCATCACTCGTCGCAAGAAAACGAGATAATAACTGCAAAATCACACCCGAATCAATTTCCGAATTATAACCATTCCACAAAAAAAAAAATCGTGGATTAAATACTTTCTTGATTAAAAATACGCAAGTTGTAAAATTTTTTGCTAACTACAATTTAATACTAAAAATTTATTTTATTTTTGCAAAATCAAGCCCGTAACTCTCAACATTATTTCCTCACTTGTACTCAACCCCACCGCAGACTACTTGAGTCGAGAGTAGGCGATAAATCTTCGCATTGTCACCGCCAGATGGCGCTCGTGTCCAGGTTTTTACCGCTATAACTTGCTAACAAAGAGGTGCTTTTTGCAGAAGCAGGTGCTGTATCTTAGAGTGGATTTAGCATTTAGCCGGAATAGACATAGTGTTGTATGGTATTATAGTGTTGTATATTTGTATGAGCTGGTAGCTCTGGCTATGTCAAACTATTGTTATATTTAATCCACAGCATGACTTCACTCGCTGCTGGGTATCCTCTCTAGTTTGTACCATCCGTCGCGATCCTGTGCTAATTTAGTCCATCCGTGGCCCACGAATTCGACCATATCGTCTACCCTTCTTGCCAAAGGACAACCGACGTTCCTATAACTATTTCTTAAGCGCGCTCCACATTCTCGTTTCTATCGCGGGTTTCGCCAAGACTAGACGAGACCGAGAGCGGCTCTGCACAATCTCGCTGTCGTATTTCGTACAAGATGGAGGCAATATGTAGCCATTTTCGTTGATAAAATGGACGTGGTGGACTTCACGTGGATGGAGTGTCTCGCAAACACAACAATATTAAAGCCCTTTAATTCGGGCATGAAATACCGACACCAAATGGAGACCACACGAAACATTGACGAAAAGGGACTCTCGTATTTGGCTACGGCAGGAATTTGCAACGTGATTTAGTATTTTATTGATTTCCTTACCCCTGTCATCACCACGCATCATCAGTGTGTGTTGCAAAATTGTTATAACCAGTATCGAAAACCAAAAGAATCTAGAATAAACAATACCTATCAGAACGCCCATGTAGCAAAATGACGTTATCAAAAGCCGCCAAGATCGTGTAAGTACTCATGTTTTTAAACACTGTGTAAATATTGTGCGAGTGAGAGACTATTGAAACATGTCTACTCTGCAAACCGACATCGACATTATCGAAACGATAACGTTGTTGAAATGTCGTCGAATTCATTCGAACAGTTATTTTGTAGTCAAATTCAAATCATCGCATTGTCTGTTGCAATGCGATAATTTGTCATTTATCCTCCATAACGATATCGATTGTTAAAAGTAATATCGATCGTCCGATCGATGTATCTAAGAGTATGGTTTAGCACGATTAATGTCCCGATTATTTGTTTTTGTTTTTGCGTTATTTCGCGTAATATGAATCCTGTAGATTTAGATTTCTCCGCTAGAAAAGTAATAATTTATATTTGGTTAAAAAAATAACAGATACCTACACAGATATAATTGAGAAAAAAGTTGTTTCTTTTATTCGGAAGAAGATTTGATAAACGTAATGATATCTGTGCTAGTAGTGACAGTGACAAGACTAGGGCAGAAATTCAGACATATTTTTAGGACAACGGATGTTTTTTCGTTCTAAAACAACAATAATTATAATTTTACTTTTTAAACTTTCGTAACTTGTAGATACTATACATTATGCTAGACACGGGTTTTACTCGATGGAGGCACCGACACTGTTTCGATTTATCTAGACAATCTTCATCAAGGTGAGTTTGATCCGCGGTCCAAGGAGTTTATCAAAACCCGTGTTAATCAAAAAGTAAACCAAATAATGTTTATAGTTCCGTTACTGGGCCCTAAATAAATGGGAGGTTATTGATTCACATCAAGACATACCTAATTTATTCATGAAAGTATATCAAGATGTTACATGAAAAATGCCATACATTTTAACGCAGTAATTAAAACCGAATCAGCGGGTGGTCTAATTAGTATCTCAATAAAAACATTAACCTTCTCGCTTACTCTTGTGATAGAAAGAGATAGATAAACCTATTTCCCATGACCATAGATTAATTAAAGTATGTGTTAGACTTTTTTGTACACAGTGGAAGTGGCGCCACTGTCTTCGTTTTAATTTAAATTTCTATACAAAAAAAATACTTCTGAATTTAGCCGTTAGATTTGTAAGATTATCTCGGTAGCTAAAGGTAATTAATTTGACAGACATTTTGGACGCCATTTTGTTTTCACTTGTTCGTTTGGACGGACTATAAAATACCTACCTACGCTACGTAACAGACGTTAATTAGTATTTTTAAGATGTTTTGATTAGATCTGTTCACAGCAGGTTAAGGTATCTACCTAATTAATGTAGTCAGTTTATTATTTTTACTATGCTGGTATAATTTACCGATACTTCAGATTGGATAATTTTTGCCTGGAGTCAAGTCTTTCAGGCTTTTATAGCCTACTTAATATTATTAAGTTTAGGAGTCTACTCTATAACATACTAGCTGCTGCCCGCAGCTTCGCACGCATGGTACCTACATAAAAAGAAGCCTATATCCTTCTCCAAGATACCATCTATCTATATACCAAAATTAATCGAAATCAGTTCAGTGGTTTAGGAGAGAAAACGTAACAAACAGACAGACAGAGTTACTTTCACATTTATAATATTAGTAGGGATTCACATTTCGAATAGAAATACTTATTTGAATCCTATCAGGTAATTTTATCGTATTTTTAAATTGTGCTCAAATAATATGGGACAAATGTTTGTACGATATGCAAGTATTTGTCTCGGGTCTGGGTGTTGCTATGTATAATATGTATGTATTTACAAAATAAGTATATTAGTAGTAAGTATATCAGTCATGTGGTATCCATAACACTAGCTCTGCTTACTTATGTATAATATGTATGTATTTACAAAAGAAAAAAGTATTTAAGTAGTATTATCAGTCATGTGGTACCCATAACACAAGCTCTGCTTACTTTGGGGCCAGATGATGCTGTGTGAAATGTCCGGTATTATTTATTATTTATTTATTTATTTACTTTGGGGCCAGATGATGCTGTGTGAAATGTCCGGTATTATTTATTTATTTATATATGAATCCAGTAAAAATACAGCTAAATACTATAGTTTCCATGTTGCTTTAAATTCACTGTGACTCACACATTTCGTTTGAGTAGAACGTGCCACTTTGGATTGAGCTGAGCTAAATACCTACCTATGGGGTAAAACATTAGTGGGTTGAATGGAGAAACACTCCTTGTTTATTCAAAATATTCTTTTCTTTAATAAATTAAAAGAACTTGTTGAATACTTGCTGCTTTCCTGGCTTTGCTTGTGTAGTCCGTAGTCCGGAGAGTCCATTCGATTAAGCATGAAAAAAAACAATACGACTTATACACAAAAAAAAGTGTGCGTCTCGGGACGCCCGACAGAAGTGATAACTTACTAATCTAACTAGCGCTGTGGGTTTGAGTGAGAGAGGAGGAGCTTGACTACCGCTGCCGCTGAGAGAAAGGGAAGCCAGACAGACTGGCGCCATAACGAGTTACGTAACGAAGCGGTTTAACCTTCCATAAGAAGTTATCACTTCAATAAATCGCATTTATAATATTGAGTGTTATATTCTGTGGCAACACGTAAACACATAGCCTTATTATATCCGCTGTATACTATAACCTGAAAGCAGAGGTAAGTAACATTTTTATAATAGTTACAATATTTCCGCAGACAGCCAGGGGCGCGTAAGACCCAGTTTCCGACGTTCGTCCGTGAAAGCATTAATGAACCCATTGAAAATGTTTGCGACCCCACCTAGTTACCTAACTACCTCCGAGTTAAAAATAAACTATATTTTTCGCGTCGGGAAATATACTAGGTTCGCCTCGACGACGTTTATTGAGTCTTGTGTAGAACATAGAGCATAGAACATAGAACATAGAGCTGAACATAGAGCTAGAACATAGAGCTAGAACATAGAGCTAGAACATAGAGCTGATTTTCGGTGTTTGATAAGAATATACTTCATTATGATAAAGTTTCAAAATTTACTCAGGGATAACTCTGATAGACGAAGGTTACGTAGATTTGAAGATTACGTAGCAAATAACTTATAAATATACCCTAGCGAAAATGAAAATCCATCCAATATCGAACACTGGAGGAAAAATTCGGGAGGAAACTTGTTTTTTCATAAATCTAAAAAAACAAAAAATACAGAAATAAACAAATAATAAGTGCAAAAAGACGCCCCCGGGTGGGCTTGAACCACCAACCTTTCGGTTAACAGCCGAACGCGCTAACCAATTGCGCCACGGAGGCGATGACGGCGAGTTTCAAATAAGGCTTCTGTTGACGGCGTCATTGTCGTGAGCGCAGGGATGATACATCAACATCATTAAAGAATATTTTATTTTATATAATATTTTATCTTTTTTATTGTGGATATGAGCTTTCTGGGTAAATAACACCAAATTTGCGTTTTTTCATTCTAATAAATCAATGGAATTTTCGAATAGAGAGATCGAATAGGATTTTCCTATCCTTAATATTTTGCCCCGCATTTACATTACATAATACCTATATACCTATCTAATACCTAAGTACAGTCTTCTATTTCCTGTATGATCCTATTGAAGCTATTTATTTTTGCAAAGCGTTCAAACTCAAAGTTAGATCAAAAATTCTAAGTCGAGTTGAACTAAAACTCGCTGCATCTTCCAAAGTTCAATAGGGCTGTCAGAACCGGCAAATCATAGGTGAACGGTTCTGACAAGGATTTAAACTATTTTATTGAGTTGATTCACAGACTCTACCTACAGAGGCCTAGCTTCTATGTCGGCTCCATTGAGATTTGGTCAATCTTTGGATTCCTAGTGAGTTGATACATTTAAATGACTTTTAGAACTCGGTTACTGAAAGAAACAAATCTAAAATGGCGGCTTGTATTTGAATGAACATTAGTACAGTTTGCAATTCCGCTATTCCATTAAATGATTTTGCATAATTCGTACAGGTTTTTTATTATATACAGAAAAGTGATTTATATATAATGATTATTTATATACCTAGATTATTCACATTATACACAATTTAAAGCGCTTTATTATGAAGAATCTGCCTAATTTGCGGGGACTTTTAAACAAAAACTCAACTAAGCCAACGGAAAAATATAACAACAACAATACATTAAAAACTGTCAACTTACCGCTTTCAGTTTACCGACAGCGTGGACAGCGTAGACCCCTATTTTTTTTGCACCTACTTACGTCTTTGGGTGTGTAGAGAATAGACAGCAATAGCTTACGAGTGAGAGAGAAGTAATGATTTCATTTCATTTCGGCGCCATTTTAGATTCGTTTCTTTTCGTAACCGGGTTTAACCATCTTGCTAATGTTATTAAAATACCTAAAGTTTCTAAGTAGAGACATCCGAAAATGGTGATTCTTTGCATACGAAGATTATTTTGTACACTACAATTATTATTACCATTAATTGTCAAAGCCCGAGTAAATTATACTTTGAGATCATATTTACTGATTCTGTACTGGTACATAGTGAGTTGAATGCGCTATATTTCCATTACTTTTTTCACACACATCAAAGAATTATGTAAATTTCTCGTTTTGACACAACGGAGCCAATAAACAATGATCCAATGACCTACTTAACTAAAAAATATAAATTAATTAATTAATATCTATAACTATTGACTAACCTTCTTTTAAAATTACTGAAATCGTAATATGTACCTAAACTATTAACAAATTCAAATATAGAATATAGTTATGCTCATCTTTGTAAGGAGTTATTATTAGCAAACTTCAAACGAATTCACATATCAAACGGACTTTCCAATGAGCGACCTCTACGTCTAGATATTTATTTTCTCATTTAAGTTACGAATAGTGGTCTTTAGATGTGAAAAATATTCCAAACATGATTTGAAAAATTATCTGACTACTCTGGTAAGTACTTACATAAATACCCAAACCAAGACAGATTTTTCCCGTCTGTGGGTATGAACCAGCGTCTTTTGCGTCAGGAAACATACCATCGAGGACGTATAAACCTTAGCCTCTGTACGACTACTCTATTGTAGAGAGCTAACACTGGCAGGCAATAATTTAGACTAGTTGGGTGAAGTCCAAGCCAACGAGCAGTTTTGATTGTTTAAGGATTTGAATGGAGGTTTTATTGATTATGGACTCGAAATTTGAATTAGCTAGAGCAGCACATTGAATAATGAGGACTGAACTGACTCATTGCATGTAGAAAATAATGTATTATCAATGTTCTATGATAATATTGATTCACTCAACATAGAGTTCCATTGATATTATTTTTCAACATGTAAATAAATAGGTAATAAAAAAGAAAAGGAGCAGTAACAGGATAAGTAATGATTATAATATATAGGTAATGAGATACATACAAGTACCTACATACTAATACGAATTAATATATAACCTCCTACTTATTAAGTTATGTAATAGACAGGCTTTATTTACTTTATTTATTTATTTTATTAACTAAATAGGTTAATAATGGCATCCTGAATTTTTTTAAATCACTTATTAGATCACTAGATTTATTCTTTTAATTCTGTAGAAACGTCACGACTACGGCGCGAAGCGGCTGTCTCAATTTCACGAAGTACATTTATATTGAAAAATCTGTTTGAGAAATAATTTAATTTAATGAAATTGTTTTTTTTACTTTAAACCTACTTTATTTTTGTTTTATTGTTTATCTGCCCTGTAATGTATAGGTAGGTTCTATTCTACTACTATACCCGCGTTACAGGCCTGTTGGGCGATTATGGAACTTTGATACTATCAAAACATTGATACTACTAGCTTTCAGTTACTTGATGAATTGGTATTACGGATCGCTACGATTTCTATCGGCTTCTATCGCTAGTTACAATGTGAAGTTGGTGTCAAACTATAACTTGACCAATTTACAAAGTACGATTGTGGTAGGAACCGTGTTTAGCGTACTAAGCATTTAAATACATCGTATATGATTGATTGAAATAATGCCTATTGCTAATCGAAATTGATAGACATTGATGCCGATTGCTAATCGAAACTGATAGACATTGATTGTATCAAGAGTTCCATAATCGCCCTACTGATCTAGTGCGGGGATCAACATTCCAGTAACTTGTAATATGTGTTTGAAATTTTGGAAAATAAACATTATCTAAGTATCTTAAAAAAAACCTACTTTTTTGAAAGGCCTATCCAATATTATGCTACACGAAGGGGTAGCAGAATAAAAAATATAACCATACCTTATCTACACGTAAAGGTACAAAAAACCTCTTTTTCATAACTCCGAAGGGACTATCAAGTACGAGTTCTACCGTCCAAATACACTTTATAAGCATCGAGATAAATAAGTTATTTATATAGATAATAATAAGACTTATAGTTTAAAAGGGGTAGACTGAAAACCAGCCCTGCGTAAACCATGTTTGCCCGGATATAGTGCTGAGTCTACTCCAATTGCTAAATTACTCTCAGAACTCTATTAATGTTTTAGTATGTGATCCTGTAAAATACTTTTTAGCAATAAACATTTTTGTATTTATATTTGTATGTAATGTATTTGTGTATATCGTTTATATAAATATATTAACTATCAATAATATTGTGTAAGTTTATTGATTTTATTTGCTTTATATAAGTATATATATAAATTCATAATGTAGTGCACCCCAATCTTCCAAATAACTTAAGCTTCTCTCTAACCAAAGATTGTCTCGAAGAAATCGCTTCCTTAGCGATAAGACCGCCCATTGTACATATTTTTTCGTTAATAAATTTAGTTATAAAATTGTTGTATTTAGTTTTAAGGTGAATAGTAAATAATTTTCATTCATTCATTTATTCTTTCATTGTATATTTAAAGCAAGAGCATTTATTAGGGACGAAAAGAAGGATAGATAAAGCGAAACTATCTGAGTTTCTTGTTGAACTTTGAAATCCGAAAAAGCTAGTTAAAACGCTGCCGTATTTTAATCATACCTCATTTTAAGACCCCTCTTGAGTATCTTAGAAGCTTAATTTTCTCAACAATATTTTCTATTAAGGACGATCCAAGTTGCAGTAGACTGAAAACTGAGAGCACAATGTTCTATAAAGGCTTTATCGGGAGGGTTTTATAAGGGCTGAGGTGTAAATAAGGTGGAATAAAGACAAAGGGCTACGAAAGGTTGTGAAAGGTCGACTAATTTTAACGGGTCGAGCTATTTTAGATATTAATTAGCAACTTTGGTTTTGAAGTAAAGTGAATTTTGGAGCTGCGGTTGGTTTTGAAGATAAGATTGTTAGATTTAGCGCTAGCATTAATCTATCTTATTATTGTCTACTTTTCCAAACTCAGTCTTGGTGGTCATTCAATTCAATTCAATAAAATCACAAGGACCACTTTGAATCGTCTTCTTACATGCTGGTGAATCTAGGTGCCGGTTCCTCCTAACCCCAGTTCAAGAAGAATCCGGCAAGAAACTTGTCTGGTCTTAACACTTTTTTGTATGATCCTTGACAATTTTGTTACGGATGCCGAGTCGAGTTGGAGCAGATTCATCCCAAGCTTTCTTGTCATCTAAATAATCTGATATTTTATAATATGCTTTAATAGACAGTTTTTGTTTAATTACGTTTTTAAATTTGCCAATCGACAAATCTAACACGTCGCTTGGGAACTTGTTATAGAAGCGTACACTTTGCCCTATAAAAGATTTATTCATTTTAGCGAACCTAACAGTGGGAACAGCGAGTTTATCTTTATTTCTAGTGTTAATACTACGATTATCACATTTTTTTTAAATAAATGAACATTTTTGTGCACATACCTACATCAAATTTAAGTATATATACTGGCAAGGCACTGTCATAATATTAATTTCTTTATACTTATTTCTAAGTGATTCTCATTAGAGAGGGACCTATTATTAACAAAGAAAAACCATGATCCTCAATCCTCAAGTTTGGAAGACAACCTCAGTTACTTAAGTCTTTGAGAATGTGTAAGAAGGGTAATCAGAGGAACGTCCATAAACTCTTTGGCGACCTATATTTTGCACGGTAGTATTCACTATGTGACAGGTTGCAAGCGCACCAGCTCTTATGGCAAGTTTCTTCAACTAGTAGATACTAGTAGGTAGATAGTTACCTAAACTTAGACATCGCTGATGTACCTAGGCAGTCTGATAGACAGACAGAAGACAGAGACATTTTGAATTGTTTATAATGTTACTTACTAACCGAAATTCAATCTTTGAGTTTTAAAAACTTAGCTCAGGCTAAGCGTATTAACCTAGGAACCAACCTTACCAAGCTATTAAGACCATTATTATCAAAATCAAATTCTATAACAATTCTTGAAGAAAAGGCAATCAATCTCCAAAATTGAAGCACAAAATGACAAAGTAAAGCCCTGGCCTCACTATGGTTTTTCTAACCTATGACGTGATGGTCAATGGATTTTTTTTATCATCTTTATGAAACTTATCTGACGTCAAGGAGGCCGATAATCATTTGGGGATGACTGGTCAATTCTAGTTCTGGAGGCCTACCACCCTACCATGAGTAAACACAGAATGAAGTTATGTTCATAGATTCGCAGATAGCTGATTATTTATAAACCAAAAATTTGCAAAGTCATTAATTGAATTAGACTCTACTCATCATAAATCATTTATAACGGGCTCGTTTTATGCATAACTATAATTAATTAATATTTTGTATTTTGTCATTTGATATTATACCATGTAAATTTTTGAATATTTTTTTTTATTACTATTATTATTATCCTTAATTCAGTTCTATTTATCCCAAGGTTGGCTGGCAGAGATAAATAAATACATTTAATAAATAATGCTTATTTAATAAACATTTTACACGTTATAATCTAGCACCCTAAATAATCAGAGCTTTTGTTATGAAAACGTTTTTGTTATAAGACGATAAGACCGTCCACTGTACTACCGACAATCTAAACATTGCTCCTTATTCTCTGAATTGATATTCAGTGTGCAATAAACAATCTTCTCTTACTTACTTTACTATTTTTTAAGTACTTAAAAAAAGATTTAAGTTTAAAAACAAAACTATGAAATATAAGTAGCTATACGTTATTATAAATATGACGTCATCCCGTGACCACGACAGAGTGTAAACCTGTCGAAACGTCGGGAAAAATAGGTAAATAAACGCGATAAATACCCGTTAGTATTTATAATAATGTGTTCTGATCGCGTAAGGTTAAAAAACTTTATTAGCTATACGTTACATGAATTTCTATAAAAATAAGTACCTACCTACATACCAAATATATACATAATTGTGAGTGACAATTGCTACATGTATTAGCATTGCAAATAGAACCACTTATAAACTAACTAAAATCATGGTAACCCTCCTATGTCTTTGATCGCCACGTCACCTGTCAAAACGTTGGATCGCCTTCAACGACCTATAATGTATTTCTTTTCATTGTTAATATTTGTTTTGCCGGCCACCGCGAAGAATAGGCTTAATGGACCGAAGTCATCTTGCAATATCCTTTGTTCGAAATTCAAATTTTGATCTGAGGAACGGTTAGTTTTACGAGAATAGTTTCAGCTAATCACGTAGTTGAACAAAAACAGAACTAGATGGCGTTACTAATAGATTAGAACGCGCTATCGTTACGTTTTGTAATCTGAACAAGTAACTTAAGACCTTTTAGAATCTTTAATAACTCGTTGAAAACATTGAAGGAAAACATTAAAATATTTATCCACGGATATGCTTTAATGCATGTAATGTGTATATATGTTATAACTCTATAAATCATATATTTGAACTATTCAACCATAATATTGCACATGCATGAAAGTAATGTGCTGTTTAAATCTGTTGCCGCCATCTTTATTCATTGGCAGAATGATAAAATGGCAGACCATATTAAACACCTCGGATTTTATATATTTATATTATTTTAAACCAAGTGCACAATAATCATACACTATATATAATTTATTCAGATTGCATTATATTATTATAATACATTTTTGTTTAGGATGATCCGTCATTTTATCGACGTAGATATTGCTAGACTCGTTTACTTCAGTTATTTTCATAGTTATATGTCTTATGGCATTCTGTTGTGGGGAAGTGCTGCTGATATTAACACCATATTTGTGTTGCAGAAGAAGGCTATTCGTGCAATTTATAACATGGGCCCTAGAGGAAGACTTAGAAATAAATTTAAAGAAATAAATATCATGACAGTGCCTTGTCAGTACCTATATATTAAAAATTTAATGTATGTGTAAAAAAAGGTTCATTTATTAAAAAAAAAATTGTGATAATCATAGTATTAACACTAGAAATAAAGATAAACTCGCTGTTCCCACTGTTAGGCTCGCTAAAGTTCATAAGTCTTTTATAGGGTAATGTGTACGCTTTTATAGACGACCTCCGTGGCGCAGTCGGCTAAGGTCCGGCTGAGACGCAGAAGGTTGCGGGTTCGATTCCCGCCGCGGGACAAATGTTTGTACGATCTGCAAGTATTTGTCTCGGGTCTGGGTGTTTCTATGTATAATAAGTATGTATTTACAAAAAAAGTATATAAGTAGTATATCAGTCATGTGGTACCCATAACACAAGCTCTGCTTACTTTGGGGCCAGATGATGCTGTGTGATATGTCCGGGATTATTTATTTATTATTATTTATTTATTTATAACAAGGTCCCAAGCGACTTGTTAGATTTGTCGATTGGCAAATTTAAAAACGTAATTAAAACGCATATTATAAAATATCTGATTATTTAGATAACAAAAAAGCTTAGGATGAATGCTCCAACTCGACTCGATCCGTAACAAAATTGGCAAGGATCATAAATAGTGTTAAGACCAGACGAGTTTTTTGTCGGATTCTTCTTGAACTAAGGTTCCTCATAGGAACCGGCACCTAAATTCACTAGCATGTTAGAAGACGATCCAAACTGGTATATGTGATTTAATTGAATAAAGACAATTTTGTATTCGTATTGTATTAATAAGAATATCCAGCTCCATTCCAGCTCTTTTCTCATAGTTTTTAGTTAATAATAATAATAACACATTCATTTATTTCGGTTCATACTTCACTTACACCATATTAGTATTTGTAAATTGCTAAGTCTATATATTGTTACCTACTTATATGTAATTCATGATAATTTTATAATACTTACATAAAAAAATATATTATAATATATTAGAATAATATTTTAAATCAAAAATTACAATAAGTAAAAATTCAATTTGTTAGGGGCAAGACACTTTTTTGATAAGATAAAGGAATGTAAACTCACCTCCTTTTCTCGTCTATGTCATGATTAGCTAATATGACGTCATAGTATGGTCTGTTCTTGTCATTGATTAATGTGTTTCACATTATTCGTAAATCAAGATGTCAGCATTTTTAACGCCACTTAGTGAATATTTTAAGTTATTATGAGGTAGAACCGAGGTAAATTGAACCATCAGATGGTATAGACTTGACTATGACTTGACTTAACATGTCGATGCTTTTGAAAAATAACTACGCATGAAAAAATCGACTGAAATGAAAATCCTGTCTAAAAACATGTATATAATAAACAACTTAGAAAAATGGAGGTTCTTAGTGCGGTTTTTTTTGTTTGTTTAGTATAAGAACCGATTTAAAAAAATAATAATTTGAAAGGATTATACTTACCGATTGGTCTCATAGAAGTTTCATCATCGTTTAGTAGTTTGGTTTTTATATCAAAACTAGCTGTGCCCCGTGGTGCTACCCACAAAAAAATATATATTTTCCCGCAGTAAAACGTAGCCTATGTGTTAATCCAGGGTGTCAGCTAACTCTATAGCACATTTTATTAAAATCGCTCCAGCCGTTTAGACGTGAAGAAGTAACAAACTCACACACTCACAAACTTTCGCCTTTATAATATTAGTGTGATAGGTGCAAAAAATAGGTCAGTTGAATTTTTATGGGCTTAAATTTAATTTATGTTGGTGTTCTTTTTAGTTTTTAAAACGTTATTATGTCTAAAGATATATATATGAATTATATTCAATAGATTTCAAATTCTTACATTTAAAATACAATTAATTGTTATTGAGTTAGTATTAATTAGGAAACTAAGTAAATAATAGTAAAGATATTTTTTTATTATAATTAATGAATGGTTTCGCAGCTATCCGGATTTTTTTATTATAATTAATGAATGGTTTCGCAGCTATCCGGCTATGTCACTTTTGATTAAATTATTGTTTGGAAACAGCAAGTCACTCCCGTGACGTTTTGTTGACGCGGCGGTTGATCCTGCCGATATGTCAGGGGTTCCCCAAATGAAAATTTTCATTTATTATTTATTTATTTGGCTTACCAACGGAATCTTGCTACCTAATTAATGATTGGATTTGAAGAGTGTTTGATAAAAGACGGACTATCGCAAACTGATTTATTGTGGGTAGATGGTATTACACGGTATTAATGAGAAGAGCAATGGTTCACTAAGTAATATTACCCTCATTATAAAAAAACACTACAAAGGGTTCCAAAGATCAACAAGGAATCCAAACGAAACGTACTCTTTATATATATAAATCTGTGTGTGTAATTAAACTCCTCCTAAACGGCTTAACCGACTCTGATGATATATTATGTGTGTTCAAGTGAATTCGAGAATCGTTTTTTTTAAATTTTTGATTCTTTTTAAAACGCGCGGACGAAGTCGTGAACGGGATAGCTAGTTATATATAAAATAACAAATGACAACCGACAAGATAATACTTTTTACACCATGCCGTAGACAATATAAACACTTGACATTGTTAAATAGGCATTACATGACATATGCTATTAACGAAGACAAAGAGTTATGTAATTTACTCATGCGAAGCCGCAGGTATTTATTTATTGAAGTGATAACTTGTAATGGGTAATCCGTTTCGTTACGTAACGCGTTACGGCGCCAGTCTTCCTGACTTCCCTTTATCTCATGCATACGGCAGCGGTAGACAGGCTCCTCCTCTCTCACTCTAACTCACAGCGCTAGTTAGATTAGTTTAAGTTATCAATTTTGTCGGGCGTCCCGAGACGCACATAGTTTTTTTATTTATAAAACAAAATGTGTGTTGATCGATAATATCTGTTATAAAAAAAAGGGACGTAGAATGCAGGGTTACTGATTAAATGAATTTGCTTCATCATTACGTTTTCATTAGTGGCTTGTGGCAGCAGCCTTCTCTATCTTGGACTATGTAACAACTGGACAAGAACCCACTGGATAAGATTTTTTTTTAACAGACTTGATAAAAAAGGTTTTTTTTATGGTCCCTCATAACTCCCTCTTTTATAAACCGATTTGAAAAATCATTTTTTCATGTGAAAGGCTTCCCGATTGGTCTCATGGTTCATCAAAATTCCAAAAAAAATATGTCTACCGAGTCAACGAAATTTCGATATTTTGCTTCGTTGTGACATTCCAGTGGTTTTAAAAGACTTCAAAAATGATGTTCTGAATTCGGTTGTAATCCCATGGGCTCAAATATCATTCAATGAAGTCGGTTTTCTTTTTATTTATTAAAACGTAATTATTTGCCAAAAATTAATTATAAAAGTTTAAAATACGTAATATTTTAGACAACAATATATTTTCGTATCCACACGCCATGTTATGAACAGTGAGTTATTTCACTAACCCCTCGACGAACAGGATCTGATACATCAAAGATAAGACCACCATGCGCCATGTCCTCTAAATTGGGTGGATGAGTGGTCGAATTCTTTAATAGCTCTTTTACTGACAGATGTTTATATTGTATAACTAGCGACCCGTCCCGGCTTCGCACGGGTACAATTAAGAATTTAAACTAAAAAAAAAAATATCCATAATGATAATTATAAATAGTTTGTAAGTATGTTTGTTACCATTTCACGCAAAAACTACTGAATGCATTTTAATGAAACTTTACAATAATATAGATTATATATCAGAATAACACATGGGCTATAACTTATAAAGATATTGAGTGAATTGTCCAAAATATAACGATAAGTGTCAAGAAAGTGGAAAAAAATCTGCCATCTGCGAGCTATTCTGGCATGCGTGACCAAACTAAGCATAGCTTGTATTATGGGACCAGATGACTGATGTACTACTTAAATACATTTTCATTGTAAATATATACATATATCATTGAAAAACATCGAGACCCAAGAAAAATATTTGCAGATCGTATAAAAATTTGTCCCGCGGCAGGAATTAAACCCGCAACTTTCTGCAAGTCAGGAAACTTTACATTGCGCCAAAGATTTTGTCTTTGTTGTTAAAAATTCTAGTGAGATAAATAGATACTCGTAGATAGATAAATTAACACTTTATTGTACATAAAAAGAACACAGAAGAAATAATAGAAATAAAATTGTACAATGGGCAGCCTTATCGCTAAATGCGATCTCTTCCAGGCAACCTTTGTATGAACAGGATAAACAAAAACAGAACGACGGCGGTGTACAAAAAGTGAGTGAGTTATGACGTCATCACGAATGAGATATTTATCTCACTTTCTGAACATCACTTCCCTGGTCATAAAGAGCTGGCTGAGGAAGGTATGTTCTTTACTGGGCTTAAAAGCAGAGGAAGTGTGTATATAATAGTACATTGTACACCTAGGCGAGAAAGTGCCCAATTCCTAATATTCAAAATATTGTTCGGAAATCGGAAGAGGTATAAATCATTTGGCGGACTGGGAGTAAAAACATTTTGTCGTTTGATCTATAATGAAAATAACCACAGCAAACGGCTGATCTATGAAGAAATTAAAAAAATAACGCGTTAGAAATGAAATTCCATAGACTTTTCCACCCCGCATTTTAGTAGGCCTGAAATGATGTAAGTACCTACTTTCTAAGTTATATTTGGAAAATTAATGGGCAAGTTTCTCAATAGGTGTGGTATAAATATAATATTGCGGGAGGCCTACTAGAACGACATAATACCCTATGATACGGCAAATCTTGTGCCGAAATACGGCTAGCAGCAGCAATACAACCGTAATTTATAATAATTATATCATTTCCACAGCCCCTTCTGTTGCGCAGAACTATCGTTAGCCGCCATTAATATTGGAAATGTACCATGATTTATTGTGGGGACCGGGATCTGTCTTGGGCTGCTGTTTGTTTGCTTAAGATCGGTCTTTGATGCTAAGTCTTCCATCACTGCTGTACCCAGATTAAAAACGGCTTATATACTTTTTTACGACACGTTAACTTAAGTAATTCTGTTAAAATTAAGATAAAATATACACTTTGCTTCATAAATAAATATTATCTCAGCAAAATTTGTTTTTTTTTTGTACTTTCACGTTCAGATTTCATATTGTTTTAATAGTTAATGGTTATTTACGTCCAGTATCAATTTTTAAATTTCTTCATCATAATAAAAAAAATACAATAAAAATTGGTAAATATAGCACAAAAAACCACTAAGCTTTGTAATAATAAGTCTACACAATGTATTAAAACTAGTGTAAGTACATTAGGCAAGTAGGTAGTATAAAAAAATGGTATACGCGATGTATACACTATATAATATGTTTCTGTTTCTATATAATATGTATGTATTTACAACAAAACAAAGTATATAGGTAGTTTATTAGTCATGTGGTACCCATAACACAAGCTCTACTTACTTTGAGGCTAAATTATGCAGATAATATGTCCGGCATTATTATTATAATTATATTAAAATCAAAAAATAACACTTTCCAAAAATCTTATCAATTCCTATCGTGTCACTAATTTTATAGAAGGTGTGTGGTGAAAGTATAAATGTGAGTCTTAGAGGCACCTTTCGTGCACCTGGCATATATCATTGAACTTAGTAGGTTCTACGATATTCTGTCGGTTCGATTTTTTCATTCACTGTTTAAAAATACTGGTAAGTAAATGAGTTATTAAACCCTTACTTTCTGTATTCTGTGTCCTTACCAACGCGAAAGTTTGTATGTATAGGATGTTTGTTACTCTTTCACGTAAACACGACTAAATGGATGTTTATGAATTTTAAAATAATAATATGAATTTTACGTATAAGCATACGTCAGAATAACACAGGCAATAATTTATAATATTGCGTGAATTGTCCAAAATATAGCGATAAGTGTCAAGAAAGTAGGAAAAAAATCGAGTTATTCTGGCCAACTGCGAGCTATTCTGGCGCGCGCTGGAAAAACCGTTAGAATTACACGTGTATAATGTATAATGGAAATGTTTATTTTATATAATCCTTCAAAAAATCCGCTACAACATATATCTATCTTTTATGTGTAAGCAATTATCGCCAAAATAGTGAACCATATATATAATAAAAATTGATAATTTATCTCTAAGGTAAATTTGGTAGTAATCGCTTATCGCTTCTGGTATTTAAAGTAGATAAACTTTGTCCAAGGGTCTCTCGAAGTAACTCTGGCTGTCTGTTACGCCTTCGCGACTAAACGGCAGAAGCAATTTTGATGAATTTTGGTATATAGATATATAGGACGAAGTCGCGGGCACCAGCTAGTAAATATAAATGTACTCTACACCAATTCTTGGTAAACTTATTGAATCATTCTTATAAAAAAAACGTGTGCGTCTCGGGTCGCCCGACCAAAGGTGTTAACTTAATCTAATCTAACTAGCGCTGTGGGTTAGAGTGAGAGAAGAGGAGCCTGCCTACCGCTGCCGTATGCGTGAGAGAAAGGGAAGCCAGACAGACTGGCGCCGTAACTCGTTACGTAACGAAGCGGTTTCCCATAAGAAGTTATCACTTCAAAAAATGACGTACCTACACCAATTCTAAGTAAATTAATAATTCTTATAAAATAAAAGAAAAGGGCACAGCTAGCAACAGCGGGATTATGCAGCATCAAGCGCTTACACCGAGACATTGTTCGTACCTCATTCTCTCAGGACAATATTACTTTAGAAATTATTGTGGAAATGACAATCATATTTATTACAGTGCTCTATATTACCAGAAGGCAATTTCTGTCATTTTCTAGAGAGATGTTCTCACACAACATCTTCTAGCTCCAAACATAAGCATGGGAATTTATATCTATTCTAAGTAATATTTAAGGTTGTCTGGCAGAGATCGCTATCTTGCTATAAGACGGCCCATTGTACTACCGTGTAGCTAAGCATTCATCATTTTCCTGCCCTTTTCCCACATTATGTAGAGAATGGAAGAACACATGTTCCCACACAACATGTGCTCTTCTTCCATTCTCCTCTATCAGCCGTCATCTCAACACTCACTCCTTTCTTACTCAGGTGATCCTTCACACAATACATCCATCTTTTCTTTGGCCTACCTCTACTCGTAAATCCATCAACATTCATACCAAGCACTAGTTACATGCCATTCTTCCCTTCTCATTACATGCCCATGCCGTGCTAGCCTGTTGCTCCTCATCTTGTCATTCACTAAACATTGTTTCTTATAATAGTCCAATGTATTTGTGGTGTGCAATAAAGTATTTTCTATCTATATATCTATCCAATATTATAAATGTGAAAGTAACTCTGTCTGTCTGTTTATTACGTTTTCACGCCTAAACCTCTGAACCGATTTTGATGAATTTTGGTATAGAGATATTTCCTTTGGAAAAGGACATAAGCTACTCTTTATGTAGGTACCACGCGTGCAACACCACGGGCAGTAGCTAGCCCGTGACGTTTTACTGCAGGGCAAAAGCCTCCCTTCCTTTTCTCCAATCGTTCCTGTCTAAGGCCACTGTGGGCATTGGCCCACAGTGGCCTTAGATTAAGGATTGCCTTAAGATGGGCGTCTAACTTGTCCCTACATCGTCGCCGCGGTCTGCCGCGGGATCGTTTCCATGTCGCAGAACCTAAAATGTTTGAAGACATGTGCCAAGTGCACGAATGGAGCTTCTAATGTGCACTTTAATCCTTTCACCCCACTGGTTTTATCCAAGAAAATGAGAACCAAATTTGTTGTAACAAACAAAGATTTGAGTGAGTAATAAACAAAACATGGTGGTTCTATAGTTACGTTTTAGAAACTAAATAATAAACCGACTTCATTGAAAGTAATTTAAGCCCATAAAAATACAACCAAATTGAGAACCTCTTCCTTTTTTGTAGTCGGTTAGTAAAGTTTTTATTTTACGCTTTTGAGTACCTTATCATTTTTCTAAATTCGTAAACACCACTGAAAAGTCACAGAAAAGAGAAATATCAAAATTTCGTTTAGGTACTTGGATGACATATTTATTCCATCTATTTTGATTTAAAAATAAACCCGAACTGATATAGATGACATTTCTTTAGGACCAATCGGGGATTAATCCTTTCACAAAAAAAAAGTTTTTTTAACTTTTATTTATGACGGAGTTATGAAGTAACAAACATGACAAAAAAGACAAAGAAATATACAACCTAATTAAGAACTTCCTCTATTTTGAAGTCAGTTAAAAATGGCCCCAACTCAAAGTGGTTAAATAAAAATTTTACGGCACTGGACTATATCGAAAATAACTACTTCGAAGCTTAATAACTATAAAACGAATATCTGTATTTAGAAAACTCCTAGTGTCTTTGAAATACCTAACCAACGATATGTCACACCATAGGGTAGTAAAATAAAATAAACACCTTATATTACATTGAAGGTATTAAAGAAAAAAAATATTCTTAGTTCTTATTTTATATATTTGTAAAAACTTTTATCCTTAATATATGTTTATGCCACATATTAGTAATTTTATATTACTTACTAGCTGACCCGGCCACGCGTTGCTGTAGCTCAGTAGTTCTAATACGTTGAACCAATATACGCTAACCTCTAAAATCATCAGTGTTTCTCTACTATATTATGCATGTATTATACATATAAACCTTCCTCTTGAATGATTCTATCTATTAAAAATACACCATCAAAATCCGTTGCGTAGTTTTAAAGATCTAAGCATACATAGGGACAGACAGACAACGGGAAGCGACTTTGTTTTATACTATGTAGTGATATGTGCAATATAATGTACACCTTATAGGGATTTAAGTGATAGGAGCCTCTGAGGCAGGCACTTTAATCCTTTCATCACACCGGTTAGAAATAGCTAGTGATTTTATATCACTAATAGTGTTATCGTTCAAAATTTCGTTTTAATAAAGTCATTAGCCTGTGAGCAAGAGTTCACAAACAATCGATAGATCAAATAAAAACAATTAAGAAAGAAGAAACTCAAAATCAAAACAAAGAACGAGAATTATATAATATTCATAAAGTATGACGACCTTTGTGACGCAGTGGGTTGAGACGCAAAAGGTTGCGGATTCGATTCCCGCTGCGGGATGTTTGTATGATGCAAGTATTTGTCTCGTTTGGGTGTTTCTATGTATTATGTATATTTATGTATTTACAAAAAAAAGTATATAAATAGTATAATCAGTCATGTGGTAACCATAACACAAGCTATGCTTACTTTGGGGCCAGATGATGTTGCATGACATCCGACATTATTATTATTATATAATAGGTTGGGGGAAAAGTTTTTGCCATCTTGTAGGTAGGGACATGATCATATTGCTATTGAAATTTTGGGACTTCTGATCAAAATACCGCGACAAGTGGTTTTGGCAGTCCTCTCGTGATGTTAACCTGACACTGCCTAAAGAATTCTGAAGAGACCGAAACAGGTGGAAATCTGAAGGTGCAAGGTCAGGACTATATGCAGCGGATGTATTAACACCTCCCAGCCAAACTCTCTTAATTTTTGCTGAGTGGCTAAAGATGTGTGAGGTCTAGCGTTATCATGATGAAAAACCACACCCCTTCTGTTGATTAATTCCGGCCGCTTTCTCTCAACTTCTTGCTTTAATCTCATCAGTTGTTCGCAGTAGAGTTCAGAATCGATGGTACTGCCTGGTGGTAACAGCTCATAATGAATAATGCCCTTCCAATCCCACCACACACTTCAGCATCACCTTGTTGCGAGTTAACCCGTGTTTCGCCACATTCTGTGAAGCCTGACCGGCCTTTGACCACGACCTTTTTCACACGTTCTTGTCGTACGTGATCCACTTTTCATCACCAGTTATCAGCTTCTTCAAAAATGGTTCGGTTTCATTACGTCGTAATAAAGAATCACTAATGAGTACACGGTTCATTAGGTTTCTTTCAGTGAGCTCGTGAGGTACCCAATTATCGAGCTTTTTTGTGTATCCAGTTTTTTTCAAATGCGCCAAAACAGTTTTGTGGTCAATTTTCAGTTCTTCAGCTACGTCGTAACTACTGATATGCCAATCTTGCTCCAATTTTTCAAAAATGGCATCCATTTTATCCGTAATAGGGCGACCAAAGCGACGTGCATCTTTGACATCAAAACGCTTAAACCAAATTTGTGCTACTCTCACAGACACTGCACTAGGTGCATAAACATCGCAAATTTTTTTCGAGGCTTGCGTTGCATTTTTACCTTTTTTGTAGTATAATTTTAAAATGTATAGAATTTCTTCATTAGATTTACTCATCTTGACAGTACGAAAAACAAATAAAAATCACACATTTTCCTAATTTGAATTTGGAATTATGTTCTTTAAAATTTAAACTTCTAATGGTACCAAAACCAGCCAGATACAAATAGTACCTATAGCCAAAGAGATTTTATTACAAGTTCATACATACTATAATGCGAAAAGACTTTTTCCCCAACCTAATATAACAAGGTACTAATATAAAAAAAAATGCTATTTCAAACTTATTATTAACATTTAAATTAAATGTAAGTGTTCTTAAGTCAAAATCATTGAATACAATCACAAGGATCACTTCTCAACGTCTAAAATACTTGGTAAATTTAGGGGCCAATTCCTCATAACCCATGGTGGATGCTTCCCGCAAAGCTTATAATGGTCGTAGTACTCCGTAAAATAAAAACCAGTTTAGTAATATCGATTCGAACTAGATGTCGCTACTAGTAGATTAGAACGCGCCATCGTTGCGTTTTGCAGATTTTACTAGTGGCCTTCGCTACGACATTGTTCAATTCAATAAATTACTCCACAACATGGAATTCAAAGTTTTTGAAAGCAGTATTTGAATTGTAATGATTCAAATCCTGCAATATCATAAACAGACTCAGTCATCCATCAGCTTGTAATGTAAATTAATATAAACAAACTCAATCATCAGCTTGTAAATTATGCGTTATGTTATGTTAACGAATTTACGAGGGTATTTTTACAAACTCTTATTTCTTATATGTATGTTCTTTCTTAATTCATACGTATGATACAATGGCCTAAAGTTGTGTAACTCTAGACCATTGCCACAGTTTCAAAATGAATTTTCATGAGCCCCTCATTTTTTTTTTAAATAAATAATCCCGGACATGTCACACAGCATCATCTGGCCAAAAGTAAGCAGAGCTTGTGTTATGGGTATCTCATGTTGTAAATACATATCTACATGTTATACATAGAAACACCCAGACCCGAGACAAATACCTGCAGATCTTTCAAACATTTAACCCGTGGCGGGAATGGAACCCGCAACCTTCTGCGTCCCAGCTGGAGTCCCAAGATTTTATTTGGTGAGGCGGTACAATGTCATGTCATGATGTCTCAGTACCTGCTGAATGTCGCATTTTACGCATAATTTACGTCTGTCACAAGTCACAACATTTGTCATGGTATGTAGTCACAGCTATCTGTGTATCACCAATTAACTGAGTTACAAACAATAGAATTACGACGAGATGATCACAAGTCGATCGGTCTCAAACTCAAACTAGGAGATCACTTAAGCATAATCAACACTCTTACTCGAACTTAAACTTTTAAAACATAAAACCATACTCAAACTCGTACTCGAACTCATTCTCAAACTCGTACTCAGACTCATACTCAAACTCAAACTCATACTCAAACTCATACTCAAACTCATACTCAAACTCATACTCAAACTCATACTCAAACTCATACTCAAACTCATACTCAAACTCATACTTAAACTCATGCTCAAACTCATACTTAAACTCATGCTCAAACTCATACTTAAACTCATGCTCAAACTCATACTTAAACTCATGCTCAAACTCATACTTAAACTCATGCTCAAACTCATACTTAAACTCATGCTCAAACTCATACTTAAACTCATGCTCAAACTCATACTTAAACTCATGCTCAAACTCATACTCTAACTCAATCTTAAACTCATACTTAAACTCATGTTCAAACTCATACTCTAACTCAATCTTAAACTCATATTGGCTAGCTACTTCTAAAACGCAATTTAACCCTTTCAAATCGTAAAAAAACTCTTTAAGCTCGACATCATGACATGACGAGTCAGTGTCAGTCAGTCAGTCAGAAAGTTTGCAGCAGCTACATGAAAATATTCATATAGCTGTGTTATGGAGCATGACATTTTCGATTGAATGTATGCGACAAATTAACTGCACGCGTCAATGAGACAAACATTTTAAGGCCGTATAACATGCATATATGGATACGTACATGAATTGAATTTGAATAATGTGCGTATGTAAAAGACGGGGCGCCATGTCATGTACAATTAATATGATCAATAAAAAAATCATTTAGTAGATCAGATCATCGGTTCAAAAGATATCGTTGAACAAACCAACATACAAACATACCAAATCATCCAAATTGCTACTGTGATCTTCGCTCGCTTCTCTCGCTTCGCACGCACGATCAATAATATTTCGTTATGGCATGTACTTAAATTATGTTCTTATACATAACTGGTATTTGAAAGCAGACGTTGAGGTCTTAAAACGTTTGAATACACATCGCCCTGTTCATTCCTCAACTCATTCCGTAGCTAATAAATAAATCTAATATGTAAAGAGAGCACTAGTGGTCTTAGTAGTGGCCCCGCCTTCAGCTCCTAAGGTCGTGGGTTCGAATCCGGACGTGAACCAATACTGAGTGACGACCGATTTTACTGTCAATTTAGATATCATTATTATGAACTAACAAGTTCATAATAATGATATCATTATTATGAATTAACAAGTTCATAATAATGATATCAGAATGGGAGACGAAATAAATTTTTCTTTCTCTCTTATTTAAATGAATTTTTCTGTTCATTATACTTTTAAACTGTGATGGAAAACATCGCGAAGAAATCGGAATTTTGTAATTACTAAAAAGTTCAAAGACATATTGTTTTCACCACACTTGTTGAAATAGTAACACGATAAGAAAAATATTTTAGATTCGTTAGCGTCTTTGTCTGTTTGCTTCTATAATTTTCACGGCTGATTGGATTTTGATGAAATTTGGTAAGATAGACTGTATGTATCTTGAGGAACGCCAGTTTATGTACGTATTACGTGTGCGAACCCGCGGGCAGAAGTTGCTTTTGAAATAAATTAGAAACATTTTTGAGAGAATTTCCTCTGCGGAGGCGATTACAGTAGGTAATATTACCGAGGCGAAGTATACAAGATATTGATTCCCTCGCTTCCAGCATCCGCACACAAAAAAGATTATGAACAACTGACAATTTCTCCTCTCAAAAGATATGAAAATGAGATTTCTCCGAACATCACATCTATTACTATAAAAATTCTATTTGCGCGGTTGCCGTAACTTTACGCCTTCGGGGCCTGAAAAACCCTTCCGCAAACTTTTTGCAAAATTATTTTGAACATGTAGAAGATACAAGTGAAAATAGCCCCTTGGGTCCTGAAGTTAGAGTCCAACAATGTGTGGAATTTGTCTCGAATTTGTATGTTTCGTGAAGAATGTAAATGTTAATGCCTGGAGGACGTTCTAGTAAGTATTGTTCAGTATATATTTACTGCTTGACTTTGAAACATGACGGATTGTAATATACCTAAGAAAGGTCAGGTAGCTATTTTTTGATATGTTACATTATATGACTGAAAGTCCCCAGGCTTGGAAAACATTATTAGCCTTTCTTATAAAAGCCTTTCAACTTGAATGCTGCTTGTGTGTATAAGCAGCATTCAAGTTGAAAGGTGTCACTGCAGGTGTCACTGTTCACTGCATTCGCCCTATCAATTTTATGTCACCACTAGCTGGTGCCCGCGACTTCGCCTGCGCCGGATTAGTACGTCGTGTAATTCTAACGGTTTTTGCAGCGCACGCCAGAATAGCATGCAAATTGCAATTTTTTTCCTACTTACTTGACACTTATCGTTATATTTTGGACAATGCACACAATATCTTTATAAATTATAGTCTATGTGTTATTCTGATGTATAAGCTATATTATTGTAAAGATTCATTAAAATCCATTCAGTAGTTTTTGCGTGAAAGAGTAACATACATACATACAAACTTTCGCGCTTATAATATTATAGTAAGGAAAGGAAGTAAGGATCTTACAATGAGGGATGCCACTGTTTTAAATAGTGATTTTGGACAGAAGTTTTGTGACATTTATAAGTAGAAGGATTAAATTCAATGTGATATACAAATTTGACATTACGAAAACATTATTGCGATTAAGGAACTCTGATACTAACTAATACGATAAAAGTATGTATTTAAAAACGATTTCTGAATAAATGAAATATATTAAAATTGTTCGTTTAGTGAGATCATCAGTTGAAATAATTTTGATGATAGTAAATGAGCTTGGTTTACCTATGATATTTTCCTAATTCAATTCCTAATTGACTGGCCTTGATAGTAACTATGCCTTCTACGCTGTAGGCTGGGGTTTCGATTTCCTCCCAGGGCTAAAATGATGAACATAGGTGTTTGTTCTGTGTCTGGGTGTTATAAAGTATTTTAAGTGTGTATTTAAAAATATATAGTCATTCTTTCAGCCATTTGGTCATCATAATACAAGCTTGTTAGTTTGGGGCTAGATGTTGTGCACCAAAATTATTTATTTATTTGAATTAACAAAAAAACATAGGCTTTAATGATGATAAAAAATATACGAAATAACAAAAATTATAAAACATATAAGTGCCTAATGTTTACCTCGCACGGCAGCTAAAAATAAACCAATGTCATGTCGAGAACTAAGCATACATCTTTGACAGCATTTCATTCCGAAATGTCAGAAAATATACGGTTATTTCTCGAACTCGGCTTAAGTTTCGTTCAGAAATACGGGACTTACAACAGTCCCATATCTAACAATAAGCAGAGCATTGTGACTGTGCATAAATCGTGGTCCGATCGGCCGATATTATTGTTCTAAATGCAAATGAATTTCAGTCGTGTCGTGAGAATGGATGCCGATCCACTGTTCCCACATCGCGTTAACCCGTGATCCGAGATCGCGCGAACTGAACCTTCCGACCTGAACGATTAGTCCTTGTACGGTTTTCGGGTAATTGAAGATCGATTTTATGGTTTTAAATAATTCTAAGATACAAAAGAATTTTATGGTAATTGATCTTTGCTACCGTTCTCATGTACCTAGTGGAAATTCTCAGGGTTATATATACTAATATTATAAATGCGAAAGTGTCTCTGTCTGTTTGTTACGTTTTCACGGCTAAACGGCTGAACGGATCTTGATGAATTTTAGTATAAAGATAGATGGGACTTTGTAGAAGAACATAGACTACTTTTTATGATGGTACCACGCGTGCGAAGCCGCGGGCTACAGCTAGTTACGTTATAAAGTAGTGACAGCAATTGCAACGTGATAGCAATACCTGCGAGTCCGTCCTTGAATGGGTGACCGATGTGGTATTTTGACTAGGTTTGGTACAGGGAGTACACGTACTTGTAGGTACATTATACAGGTAATAAAAGGGTTAGTTTTAGTTAGTTTATTAGTTAGGTTGTCATGTTGATCGTATACCTGGTATATTATTAGTTACTGGAAAACGACGTTTTTTTTTTTTTGCCGGACATTTTACATTGTGTCATCTGGCCCCAAAGTAAGCAGAGCTTGTGTGTTATGTTATTTTTTTTGTATATACATACATATTATACATAGAAACACCCAGACCTGAGACAAATACTTGCAGATCATACAAACATTTGTCCCGCGGCGGGAATCGAACCCGCAACCTTCTGCCTCTCAGCTGGGCCTTAGCCCACTGCTCCGCAGAGGTCGTCTAGTATTATGTTCTATCATTCTCGACGGTAATAACCGTAGACAGAGAAACTAATAGACGACTAGATAGCATCCGTCGCATTCATACAAGAAAGAGAACAACTTATGTGCAGATAATAAGTCATTTATGGGGAACACGGTGCGCTTCTATAATAAGCTTCCTGAAAATGCTACTAAACTACCTATTAAGAAATTTAAAGCATACATTAAAGGTAGTCTTTTGAAGAAAGCTTATTATAATATAGATGACTATATTATTGATAAGAATGCATGGCCTCATGTCGCTCTGCCGTCAGACAGTTAACCGACACACTTGAAATGTATAAACTCTCTTGTATTAGTATTTCGTAGTTAAGGTAGTTATAAGATGGATCATTATAAAAAAGCGCTAGGACCAAGACGAGTTTCTTGCCAATTCTTCTCGAGCTTGGGTTAGGATGAATTGGCACCTAAATTCACCTAGTATGTAAGACGTTTCAAAGTGATTCTTGTGATTGTATTGAATATTTTACTTGATACTGTAAAGAAACGAGATAGAATGGTTTGATTTTTTGTTTCATGTCGCGTGCCTGTTTTTCCAAGATCCGCACTAGATTGTCCAAAGCAAAGTTTGACAGTTTGCCATTGTTTGGATGGTTTGTGCTCGCTTTGTGTGAAATAACCGGAAAAAAACAGTTAAGAATAAATTGTTAACACGCTGAATTACTTGCGAATTGCAAATAACAAATTCCTTTACCGGATTTAGTAAAGATAATGGTTCGATGTATCGTTTTAGGATGTAAAAGTGATAGTGAACGGAAACACCCCGATTTGTCTTTTTACTCGTAAGTACAAGTATTTTTGAGTAGTTATTAGCTTTCAAACTGTTTTTTTTATAATATACACAATAGATAACAGCATTTTGAACTGAACTTTGTTCGCTACAGCATAAATCATAAATCATAACATATAATTTATTTATTTTGGTGTTGCCTGCATTCGACCTTAACATTCCCCAGACTAGGTCCATAAATTTTACATAAAATATGTTTTACATTTCGTATGAATTTTAATATCTAATTCAATTTAACGTAAGTATCGTACAATGTTGATAGATGAATATATGGAGGCAAGGTAAAGGCAAAAGCTGCTTAAAATCGGTCTGAGGAAACCTTTCATACATTGTGATGTCAATTGATTGTGAAATAATGTCCTGTCAGCGACACTAACCATACCGCCCTGTATAAATAAATAGATTAAAATGATTCTTACATTGTAAAATAAAACACCTCGCTATTAATTTGTAACAGTTTTCCATCAAACGATAGTGTACGTTTGCAGTGGGTTGAAGCCACAGGCCGAAAAATCTAGGCACCCAAAAACTCTTCGAGGATTTGTAGAACCAATTTTGAGAAAAATGTGTTGTTTAAGAAGAATAAATTAACTATTCTGTATCCTAATGCTGTTCCACTGGCGGTTAGTAAATATATGATTTAAGAGTTTTTATTCTGTAGGTAGGTAGATACTGATCAATACTTTTCGACTAGAAAAAGTAAATAAGTTCTTTATCGGGAACACGGTGCGCTTCTATAATAAGCTTCCTGAAAATTCAACTAAACTACCTATTAACAAATTTAAAGCTTACATAAAAGAGTCTTTTGAAGAAAGCTTATTATAATATAAATTACTATATTATTGATAAGAACGCATGGCTTCATGTCGATCTGCCCTCAGACAGTTAACCGACACACTTGAAATGTATAAACTCATGTATAAGTATATCGTAGCTAATTTAGTTATAAGATGGATTATGCAAAAATGCGCTAGGACCAGGACGAGTTTCTCTTCTCGGGCTTGGATTATAAATTGGAACCTAAATTCACCTAGTAGGTAAGACTTAGTTTCAAAGTGATCCTTGTGATTGTATTGAATAAAGTATCTTTTGACTTTGTGTTATATTTATGGTTTTTTTATTTCTGTAATGTTATGCTTAGCTTTAATAATAAGTAAACAATTAAGTTCACAAATGTTGTTATATGTTTTCTATATCACACATCTGTTAAAAAAATTGAGTAATGTGATAGAGAGGAAAGCTCTAGAGATTTCTACTACAACATAACGTCTCGAATAATTTTAGGATTACTTAGGACTAGGGTAAAAGTTTTAATGTGGCAACACCACCCACCTATCGTTCTATCTCACACGCGGCACAATCACCATGTGTCTATTGTTTTCTCTGTCTACGGTAATAACAAATCAAAATCACTTGACATTAGAAAATTGTCACTTAGACAAATTAGAAAATTGACACTAAGACAGAAGATTAAGAAGAAGAAAAAATAATGCATTGTTTGATGACACTTCCATCACCATCTCCTTTTCACAACAGGACAAGCAGACGTACCGCTCAGTACCATCCATACCTTGTCTACCTCCCTTACAAATAAAGCGCTTTGCTTCCACATTTATAATGCGTACAGTCAAGGATTGGATTACTTTACCGTAGTCTGTCTTTACTGAAAACTACAATCTGGGTATTTTCAAGTCAAGAGTAAATATTCCTTCTGGTTTTAGGCCTGCGTGCCCCATCGTCGGCCGCATCGTCGCTTATCATCAGGCGAGAACTTGGTCAAACGTAGGTCTATCTATGATAAAAATTAAAAACACCTATTTAATTGATTATACTGACAGTTCTGAACGAATTGTTGTAAAAATATGCTTAATCCTCAATCTGAGTTTCAGTTTTGGTCTAAAATACGGGCTTTATTTAAATTAAAAACTAAAAATAACTTTCTAGGTAAATAACAAACAAGTTATAATATAAATAGATCCACAAAGACTAAACGAAGCTCACAAAAATACAAGGCGAGATTGCGCACTGCTTAAAAAAAGTTATTTCTGTGTTTTTAATCTGCATGCCTTCAAGTTCTTGTACCTCGGAGCCATTTTAATCTGTTTTCCGCTAAGTTTGTGTAGTAACTAGAACCTTATCTGTTTGAACAAACAAACTTCGTTTTCAGGTGCAAATGGACTTATTCAATTTAGCATTGCATGGAAGTTAATAATTGTATCATTTTTTATGCAAAAATTGACGGCTTGTACAATGTTACTCTAGCTAGATTATAGATTATAATTAGGTAGTTTATTTTATTGGTTAGGTATATATAAAGTTAATTAATATTTATATTGAAAAAACAATAAAAAAAGAATAATAATAAGGCCTAATTTAATTTAATTTAATTAATAACATTAGTGAGCCTAATTATGGGAACAGCAAGATTATCTTTATTTCTGATATGAAGAATGTTAAATGAAGACCAATGTTAGATTTGTCGATTGGCAAATTTAAAAACGTAATTAAACAAAAACTGTCTTATAAATCAAATTAATAAACAGATTATTTAGATGACGAAAAAAGCTTGGGATGAATCTGCCCCAACTCAACTCGGCATCCGTAACAAAATTAGCAAGAATCATACAAAAAAGTGTTAAGACCAGACACAAGTTTCTTGCCAGGATTCTTCTTAAACTAGTGCTAGGAGAAACTGGCACCTAGATCCACTAGCATGCAAGAAGACAATTAAACGAACAAAGGCCAACCCTGTGATTTATAACCGATTTCAAAAAAAGGTTTGTTAACTCCGTCATTTATGAACCAATTTAAAAAAAAAATCATGAGAAAGGATATAATATCTTCCCGATTTTCCCATAAGTTTCATCAAAATAGGTTCAGTAGTTTGGTATTTAAATCAGAATAGCTGGAAAAAAATATGTCACCCATGTTAACGAAATTTCGATGTTTTGCTTTCTTGTGACTTTCCAGTAGATCAAACCCGACTTTAAAAACTAACTCAAAAAAAAAGTGGTTCACAATTCGGTTGTATTTTTATGGACTTAAATTTAATTCCATTTAATAATGAATAAAGAATGTGTTGATTTAATTTGAATAAAAATATTTGAGATTTTGAAAAAAGGATTGTGTGAAAGATGACATTAGTCAGTACTGAAATGACAACCGATGGAAGAGAGAGGGAGAAGACACCATGTTGTTCCGACCCCACGTAAAGTGGGATTAGAGGGACTGTCGAGATTCAGTGGGAGATCGCTCTCCTTGAGCGATGTCCCACTAAATCTTGACAGTTCGATAATTCGACAAGTCGCTTACTTGGAAAATATAGAGCAGTATTATGTCGAAGTTATGTTTTTGTCGAAATAATTATCAGCCGAACAAGTGCGTTAGAGTAAAAACTTATTAACGCAGTAGAGTTCATAAGTCTTTTATAGGGCAAAGTGTCCGCGTCTATAACAAGTTCCCAAGCGATGTGTTATATTTGTCGATTGGCAAATTTAAAAACGTAATGAAACAGAAACTGTCTATTAAAACATATTATAAAAATTCTAATTATTTAGATGATAAAAATGCTTGGGATGAAACGACTAGGCTTCCGTAACAAAATTGGCAAGGATCATACAAAAAACCGTTAAGACCAGACGAGTTTCTTGCCGGATTCTTCTTAATCAACCGGCACCCAGATTCACTAGCATGTAAGAAGACGATTCAACGTGGTCCTTGTGATCTTATTCAATAAAGAATGTTTTGTATCTGTATTTGAATAAGAGTCTGTCAAAGTAGTAGGTATGTTTTGTCGAACAAAGTTTTCTCGAAGTTAGCGACATGTCGAAATAACGAACTGTCGAAATTATGTAGGACAGTCTAAGGAGAGCAATGATAATAATGAAGCAATGAGCAATGATATATTATGTAATTCTATGCTAAGTAGTAGCCTATGTAATGATGTAATTTATTCAACTCACCTTCCTCAAACAAACTCTAACTAAACTAGTTTTGCGTTGCGTCCCACCTAATTAATTATAACTTTACGAACCAAAGCTTATTACGGACTAACAACTCGTAAACAAGCGGTGCAACGAATTCATTACCTTCTCAACACGATAGCAATTTTATTCACAGCTGGTTTGTAATTTTTTGATATCTACATATGTGTAGTGGTGGGATAGATATGATTAGTCTTGTTTTTATTATTAGGTACCAAAACAGAAAACCAGCACCCATCATCATGATATCAGCCTTTATGAAGTCCACTGCTGGACATAGGCCTCCCCAATAGATTTCCAGGAAGAACGATTTTGAGCTCTCTCCATCCACCGACTTCCTGTTGGGTAGGTGGGATAGACAGGATAAGTCTTAATTTTATTATTAGGTACCAAAACAGTTAGGAAACCAGCACAGTAGCAAGTAAAATAATTATTAGGTTTAAAAAAAACTAGAAAAAAAACTCAAAGAAAACCGACTTCATTTACGTTTACGAAATTTCGTTTACTTGAATGAGATATTTTTTCAGTTATTTTGATTTAAAAACTAAGCTACCGAACCGATTTTGGTAAAATTTCTATGGGACCGATCGGAAAGTATATACTTTCACATGAAAAATCGCTTCATAAATGACAGAGTTATGAGGTAACACACAAAAAAACAAAAAAAAAATATACAACCGAATCAAGAATTAACCTTTTTTATAAGTCGGTTAAAAAATTAAACTTAATTTGTCAACCCAAAAATTTTACATTTATTTTAAAATAATTACAGAAACGTACATAATAATATCCAATAATATTAAATACATGTGCGACAGTTTAGCTATCTAGGGATTGTTTGCAACGATCTATACATAGCTCTACTGATCTAGATCCCCAAGTCCCCAAGACACTGGCGGCGTTGTCACTTAACATTAACTTTAAAATACATTTAATATTCATTTATGTTTTTGTTCAGAATGTAGATAATATATCAAAGAACCTAACTCAGTAAACTTCTCCATACAAAAGTAGACTGTAAACATGTGAATTAAGGTTTATAATCAAATGGGGCGAGCGCGGCAGCCCTGCGTCTTATTAACGGTGTCGCGAGTCCAGAGGTTTTACCTCATCTAACAATATGCGTACCGCGCTAAAAGAAGTTTTTTTTCACTACAATAAATAATGCCGGACATTTAAGGCATCGTCATCTAGCCCCAAAGTAAGCAGAGCTTTTATTGGTACCATATGACTGATATATTACTTACATCCATTTTTTTCCAAATACATATTACATATTATACATAGAAAAATACCCAGACCCGAGACAAATACTAGCAGATCATACAAACATTTGTCCCGCGGCTGGATTCGACAACCTTCTGCGCCGCAGAGATCAAATCAATAAAAATTATTAAGTGTTTATATCCTTATCCTTACTAAACCTTACTAATAATATAAATGCAAAAGTAACTCTGTCTGTCTGTCTCGCTTTTACGCCAAAACTAAAAATAAAATTTAGTACACAGATAGTCTAAAGTCTGAGAATTTTGGGTTGTTGATCCCTACTAATATTATAAATGTGAAAGTAGCTCTGTCTGTCTGTCCGTCTGTTACGTTTTCACGTCTAAACAGCTGAATCGATTTTGATGAATTTTGGCATAGAGATAGATAGGACTTTGGAGAAGGACATAGGCAAATTTTTATGTAGGTACCATGCGTGCGAAGCCGCGGGCAGTAACTAGTTGTTTATAAGTACTCGTATGATGTCACAAAGTCGTATCGTTCGTCATTTGTTATTTTATATTATATGGTGTCAATCATATTAAATAATTATGCTGATTGTACTGATTATACTGACTGTGTTTTTTTGTGATTCGAGCAAAAATATGCTAATTACAAAAAAACACAAAGCTTTTATTTCAATTATCCACACCAATAAATCTAGCTCTAGCCAAAATTACTAATAAATCCTGAAATAACTCGAGAAATATAAATAATACAAGGGCGCAACGTTTGCTTCGCAAGACGATCAAAAATAATCCCCTCTGTTCTATAATCATATAGGTAATTAGATAGTGCGGCGTTTAAATATGCAATGCCCTTGTCACTCTTATGTGAGATGCGTCAGAAAAAAACAGCACATTAGCTCGTGTGTTTTTGTGATAGAGCCTCATTATTTAAAATCTATTTGATCAGAAAGTTGGGGTTCAGTCTTAGGAAGGAATTTTTTAAATCAATAACAAAATCCTGTGTTGATTCTAGATTAAACATTGCAAAAAATTATTAAAAGTCCCTTGCGTATGCAGGGTTAGCATAATATATCATTTACGTGCCAGGCTCTCATTCTCTTTACCCAACCCTCTCTTTTTTTATTTTGATTATTGATGCAATAAATTACTATATTCATATATATATATATATATATATACACACGTGGGAGACTAGTTATCTGTCTCCTACATTCTCTCATTCTCTTATGGTTTTTCGTAACGCGTTTTCGTAACGTAACGCGTTACATTTTTTCTCAGCTAGGTTCCCTCGCCAACCCGCGATAAGGAACTTTGTTTCAAAAATAATATATTCAAATCATTCAAATCAAAAATATTACTTCAAAACACTTTGCTTGAATTGGCTTCTATATACTTAACTCAATTATTCATGAACGTAGTCAAATGTTGTATCAAACTGAATTACCACGTTAAATCTCTTTTTTTGTTAAATTTTGCCTATATTTTAATAGTTATTCTGTTATTTAATTTGTCTACAAATTCAACAAATCAAAAATCATAAAAGTCGGTCCAGCTGTTCTAGAGTTATGAATGGTGTAACTAACACGACTTTGGTTGATACATTCAGACGGATCACCTGTGTCACAATAACGCCTCCAGAGTCGGCAAATTACGCTTCGATGAACACCAAAATATCTGGCAACATAGGCTTGACTGTTTTAAATTTCTAGCATCCCTATATCTCTGCATCTCTTCCGTGGTAAGATGACGACGCTCCATTACCAGTTAAAGCTCGTGGACTATTATTCGCGAACCACTGATTACTATTTTTTTTGTTGAATAAGAAATAAAACCGCATCTATGAAATGCCGTTTAAATGGACAAAATAATGTTTTTATAGTTTAAAAACATAATTTATTGAAAAAAACTGCCAGTATTGATTTATTTATCAAAGAGGTTGACTATTCTTTGTGATGACTGGCCTGTCAGCTCAGTTGGTAGTAGCTCTTCTTTCTGCGCTTTAGGTTGAGGGTTCGATTCCCTTTCTAGATAAACATTTGTGTGAAGAACATAAATGTTTGTTCTGTGTCTGGGTGTTATAAAGTATCATAAGTATATATTTAAAAATATATAAGTATTCTATCAGTCATCTAGTCACCATAATACAAGCTATGCTTAGTTTGGTACTAGATGGTGTCGTGTGCATTGTCCAGTATTTTTTATGATGATGATGAAGATGATGATTTATTCATAGAAATTTTTATATTCCATGAAAGTTTAATACGAAGTAAAAAAAATATTACTAAAAAAGTTATGTGTTGCTTAGACTTTTTTGATGAGTGTAGATTTCACAATCTTGATTTTCATCGTCGTAGGTGCACCGTGGACTCACGCTGGTCTTATTTTGTCGTAAAATCCTTACGTATCGAGTAAAAAAGAAATGCCCCAGCACTAAACAAAAAACCGTTCAGCGTCAAAGAATCTCACAACACCTTCCACGGACCGCGGCTCCCGCTGCGCACACAAATAGAACCTCTGTATTTTAAACGTTAAAATATGTACTAATAGTACTTAATAAAATTCCTTTTAGACCGGAATCTTGTCCACTCATAAATTGAGCCGAAATTTCAAACCTGCACCCTTCCTTTTTTATTTGAAATAATTTGTCGTTTTATTACGGTTTATCCTTCCTAATTTAAGTAATAATGTGTAATGAAAACGGGACACGGAAATTACGAGGTTTGTGTTATTTTGAATGTGTATTTTGGGTTAAATTATGAAGCTTATAAAGTAAATTAAAATATCGTTTCAGTAAACACAAACAAACCCGTGTGAATTTGATTATGAAAGGGTTGTTTGTGGTTTATTTAAACAAGTTTCACTATCATTATCACAATCATCTCCCTGCTCGGCGCAACTGGTTCTTTTCTTCCACTTTTTTCTATCATATCTCCGAAGTCACTCCTTTTTGACCCATATCAGGTGTACTCTACACTTTGGGTACGAAGTTAATTTTCACATTGGCATCAAAAAAGCATTGCACATAGGTAGTCGTTCTGGACCTAGATTCTAGATTTTGTTTAGGTTATGTAAATGGTTTAACTTTGTTAATATATAGAGGAGAAGGTGGTAACGTGGCCCCTGCAGATATATTGGCCCCCCTTGATATTTCATGTATAGAAAATCGTCATCTCGTGAAACTTTGCGGTAACAGACAGCACGAGTGACCTGTCATATTTAATTAGTAATTAATACACCTGGGGGCGCCCCAGTCTTTTGTTTTTCGAACAAGTAGTAAGTGCGCGCCGGTAAAGTTTTTGTCAGTGCGCTTCATTTTATTGTATATTTTTTAAATCGGACTTTTAGCTTTGGTGATTTACACGTTGCGTTTGATATACATTTTCTACAGGATTTTGAAGGTAAATTGATAAAACATTTGTAGTTTAGTATTTACTTTGGTTGTTTTTAGATTGTGTAGTATTTGTAATTTGGCTCCCTCACAGTCCTCACGGTGCACAGTGCTAATTATGACCTCGGGGGCCATATAACAATGTAAGAGTAATATTTCTTAACTGAAATATTGCTTTTAATGATTTTGGATGCCTTCACAAAGAGTATTGTCTCTACCTGCGAAGAAAAGGAAATCTAGGGATCTCGAAAAAACGAAAAAAGCTGTTGAAGCCATGAGATCTAAGTTAATGAGCTATAAAAGCATTTTCAAAAAGGGTCTCATGTGTACTCTTGTATGTTGCATGAGTGCATCGGGTTCTTTGGAGCCGACAAACGTTCTTTATGACATCTGCGACTTCTGTCAATAAGTTAATATAGCCCCCGAGGGGCCATTTAACCCTCACTTAATCTCAAGATGGCACTTTAACATTTTTTAAGAATACAAAGTTTATTTATGAATTTATGGTAGTTTCATTTATTTCACCTTATATTATGTGTAGAAAGATAAATAAGGAACGCTATGAGGTATTAATTTGATTTCTCATGCAAGTATATCTTTTTTGAAGTGTCAATCACAAAGTGGGGGGCCACGTTACCACCTTCTCCTCTATAATTAAAATCAGGTAGATACAGTAATGATCTGTACCTATTGATTGGCTTTTGTCTAGTAATTACTTATTTTGAAAATTCTAATTTTGTTGTTTTAAATTTTGCTGAGTAGTGTCCTTTTTTGCTGTCATTTTAAAAAAAAGAAAATGTCGTAGATTCTCTACGGTCACTTAGAACTAAATTTAAAGAAATAAATATCATGACAGTGCTTTGTCAGTATGTATGTTCACATAAGGAACAAACATATTAGTGCGGCACACAAAAAGGCTAGACTCAAATTGAATTTATGGTTTTTATATGGAAAGTCAAAAAATGGGGTAGTATATGATGATATGTGTAAGAGTCGCAAGGTATTTAAGGCAAAATTGAAGTGGTGTCAAAATAACCAGGAGCAAATAAAAATGGACATAATTGCTAACCATAAAGAGGGTAAAAATTTCCCTAGGTTTTGGAAAAATATTAAAAAATTAGACACCAAACCAGGCCTCCCTGCGAACGTAGGAGCTATCTCTGAACCTGTACAGATAGCAAATTTGTTTAAAGATCAATTCAATGTAAGGGCCCCTTTAGGGCAATCAGCTGTGCCGCAGATGATTGACGCTGAGACCGACCATTTTTCCGATGCCATAGTAAGAGTTACTGCGAAAGAAGTGAGAACAGTCATTCAAACAATGAGTACGGGCAAATCACCGGGACACGACGATCTTGGTATTGAGCATCTGCGGTATGCGGGGGTGCACCTGCCTAGAGTACTGGCTTTGGTTTACTCCCTATGTATTAGCCACACGTATTTGCCACTCGACTGTATGAAAACTATTGTCGTGCCAATAGTCAAAAACAGAACAGGGGACGTAGCAGATATAAATAACTATAGGCCAATATCTCTCGCCACTATAGTTGCCAAAGTGCTGGACCGAATTCTGAATAAACACCTGGACCGACACATTCAACTGCATGATGGACAGTTTGGGTTTAGGCCTGGATTGTCCACTGAGAGTGCAATACTTAGCCTCAAGTACACGGTTCAGTACTATGTGGATAGAAGGACGCCGGTCTATGCATGCTTCCTCGATCTGTCAAAGGCTTTTGACACGGTGTGTTACGACATACTATGGCAAAAGCTTCGTGATACAAAACTACCAGGGGAACTTTGTTCTGTTTTTGAGTATAGGTACTCGCATCAAATCAACCATGTCAAATGGGCTGGTGCTCTGTCTGATGCGTATGGGATGGAGTGTGGGGTGAGGCAAGGGGGGGTGACATCATCGAAATTGTTTAACCTCTACGTTGATAACCTGATAGATGGCCTCAGCAGTTTGCCGATCGGTTCCTCTATTGACGGTATTAGTGTCAATAACATAACTTACGCAGATGACATGGTACTGCTGGCGCCATCTATTAAGGCCTTGTGAGGATTGCTAACTTATTGCGAGACTTATGCAGTAAGCCATGGTTTGCAGTATAATGCCAAGAAATGCGAGTTCATGGTTTTTGGACCAGGTGGTTAGAGTCCGGACTTAGTACCGCCTATTATTTTAAATGGAGATGTACTACATAGAGTAAAAACTTTTGGATATTTAGGACATTTATTTACGGAAAACCTGAGAGATGAGCCGGATATTGAGAGGGAGCGAAGGGCGTTGATGGTGAGAGCTAATATGTTGGTCCGCAGGTTTGCTCGCTGCTCAAAAGAGGTAAAAATAAGTCTGTTTAAGTCGTTTTGTCAAACATTTTACACGAGCAGCCTGTGGTCCACATACACTCAAAAGTCGGTCAACACCCTTCGCGTTCAATACAATAATGCCTTCAGGATGTTGTTGGGACTACCGAGGTTCTGCAGCGCATCCGGCATGTTCTTAGAGGCGCACACGGATGGGTTCGCCGCTTGCATGCGAAAAAAGGCAGCCTCTCTGCTGCGCAGAGTTCGCGGGAGTACCAACACTATCCTGATAGCAATAGCAAACAAGTTCGATGGTCCTTTATTCAGGCGCTGTATTGGAGTACTGATTAATTAATAATGTATGTATATAAATATAATTATCTATATTATATATTAAGTGAATTTGACTGTTGACTAACTTAGCCCTAAGATTTTACTAACCCATTATGGATCTAGCTATCTGAATGAATAAATGAATTATTATTATTATTATTATAAGTGTTCTTTTGTTTAAAAAAAATAGCGATAATCATAGTATTAATACTAGAAATAAAGTAAAATCCGCCGTTCCCACAGTTAGACTCGCTAAAGACAATAAGTCTGTTATAGGGTAAAGTGTACGCTTCTACTCGCTTTTTACTTTGTTTTCATACAGTCTCCACCTCTTCTGTATCAGTAGTAATAGTAGTAATAAATATGAATTTAAAATTAATAAAATTTCAATAAAATTTCAATTTTATTTTTTATCAAGATTTTATTTAAATATAAGTTTTACTAATACGATCATAAAAATTCACTCTAGTGTCTGTCTGTATGTCACCTCTACCCAGTACTTACCTGCCTAAGCTGGAGCACACTACTCCTTTCATTCGAAATACTATAATACTTGCAAACGAAACTGGCACCTTTAATTTCTCCTCGATATATTGAATTGTTATTGTTAGGTCCATGGTTTTTTTATATAGATGTCTCACTTTGTTAGAAAATATTGTAAACCATTTACCAAATGGCAGCGTAGCGAACTTAGCAATGAATAAAACCTGTAATTTACCTATGTTCCACAATAAATGAGTTATGAATTATGATCTTGACGCCATTATTGATGAGCCACCTATGAAGTTTAGATTGATGGTAGGTAGGGTAGACGTTTTTACCTAGTGTAGCGTTGATGACGAGTTGTTGTAAAAACGTCTAAGCTGATTTGTAAGCTGAGTCTCTTCGACAATTGATCTATGTGCGGGCCCCATTGCAGCTTATTATTTAAAGTAATGCCTAAGAATACTGTGGTGTCGACGAGATCTAACTTTTCGTTTTAATTTTTACATTGGCTTTCACCTGTTTAACATTGGGCAGTATAAAATGAATGCATTTCGTTTTTTTCTTGTTATGTAATAAGTTGTTTACATTAAACCATGTTACAACTTTAGAGATTGCATTGTTTACATCGTCAATATTAGAAGTCTGCTATAATTTAAATAAAAGTGACGTGTCATCAGCAAACAGTACAATTTCGTGATCATCCTTTATAAGTCCTGATAGATTATTTATATAAATTAAAAACATGAATGGGCATCCGTACCAAGCAACTCGGAGTTTTGCAGTTCAATTATAATATATATAATTTAGTAAATTTAGATTTCAAAAGACGAAGAGGAGGAGATATATTATTCCAGTACCTGGTAGCTTGGTACCGAAAACTGCCTCAAAACGCAACTGTTTTGGGCTTAGAGTAGTACAGCAACAAGGTCCTTTTTGGTCTCGAGCTGTACATTCTCTGCGATTGGTCAAGAGAAGAGGTATTCTGAAGAAGCAGTTCACACGACACCATGCACTAACGCAGCCATGTGAAGAGCCCGTCGCGAAGCTATATTCGATGTGTACGAATTGTATATCATAAGAATATATATTATATTTAAATATATACTTATAAAAATGAATCCCTGTTTCCCTTGGTCACGCCATAACTTGAAAACGACTTCACCGATTCCATTTTATATTATTTTATGTTTTATAATTCTTTCTAGAAGTTTCTTAAAAAAAAATAAGAAAATTGCTATATAGGATTATTTTTACGTAGGTTTTTTTTTGTACTTTTTACTACAAATGCAGCTAGTAATTATAAAGTCTAAATGCTAAAGTACTATGCTAGATTACAATACAGCCAATAGGTTACTTGAACGATGTGTTTTCTTTTCCCTTGTAATCCTGGTGATGGTATCTTAGTAACTGGTATGGTGGAATTGAGGTATGATGGTATAGTAATTCTTAAAGTAAGTATTGAAACTGGGTTATACAGCTACAAAGTCTTATAACTTTTAAACTATTAACACAATTTAAAGAACTTTACGTTTTCTTGGATAGATAATTGATTAAGGCATGACTTTGCGGTAATCTATGTATTACAAAAATTTAAAAGATGGACAAATATTTAGTACCAATTTCGCTAAGAACCTTTTCAAACAGAAACTCGACATGTGTTTCGCCGCTAAAAGGTTTTTGGGGGGTATAATTGGTGGGGTTGGAGAGTAGTCGGCTCAGTGCACTCTCTAGCCCTCGGCCTGTTTGAGCCGGAGTCCAAGGTATCTGTCCTTTTCCCCCTCCTTTTCACGCTGTACCAGCGACATCCCTCGACTCCCCATCTGAACACTCTCGTTTCCACGTTCCCAGACTATCCGATTAATCCACCGATTAAACGGTCCCTCCGTAGACCAAGACACGTTCTTTGTGATCTCGATGATCACCCAGTCATCCAGTTCGGACTGAGTAAACACTCCACAGATACACCGACCTCACCAGCGTCGAGGTCGAAGACGTCTCTCTGTTCCCGCCCTAGTTGGGCCTTTGCGTTTGTTGCCATTAAAACTAAATACTTTTAGGTCGAGCGCCATCTAAAAAGGCGGCTCATTTCAATCCAGCGCTGGGAGAAGCAGCAAGTCTGCAGAGCAGAGAATTTGGTGTTGTTTCGTTCCAGTGCGAGTCAATTGTTCCTGAAGATATCTCGTGGAGGCGAAACACGTGTCGAATTTCTTTTAAAGAATTGATTCGAGAAATAGTATTAAATACTTGTATTTGTATAATGTTCTCTTGGAGTCGTTCAAAGTTGATCATAAACGAGCATTATGTATTCATAAACATTCGTCACTTCCGATAAGATGGCGACTACCGACAGAAATAGAAGCGAATTTATAAATTATTCCCGCCTATACCGTGTATCTGTTCACACGTGTGCTGTTAAATTAGGTGGGCGTTACTAAAAATAACTAATATCATAATATGGCTGCGCATACTATGCGCATCTGGCTAAAATAAGACTAAAAACCACATAGTTAATCGAATTATTTTAAGTTTATAAATCAGGCCTGATATACTCGTAGGTACCTTATGCTTGTATATGTATAGAACACCGTATTAAAATTCTCGTATCCTTCTTTTCAGTTCAAACATCAGATGCCTCAAGGGCCTCATGTTCAGAAAAGTGAGATAAACGTAATTGGGGGAGATTACGTCAAACCTAACACGTTGGACCCAAGATTTGACACGGAATTAGACTCTCGGAAAAGTGAGAAAATATCACCGGGAGATATAACATCAAATGCGCGGCGTATCACAATGATAATAGTGTTAACTAACATTTAGTGTGAGATTTGACGACATCTCGCCTAGCGATATTTATCTCACCTTCCCAAGTGAAAGGCCTCAGTTAACTTCCAAACAGTGAAAAGTCCAAAATTATTATTTACGGCACCTTTCAGGTGATTAGTGTTCCAGAAGCTTCCAAGAACTTTACATTGTAATTTAACAGCGTTTACAATGTTACTTGGGACTGTAAGCTCGTACTTACAGTTTTACGACAACAGTAAAAGCCGTGAGAATGTAGTTAAATAAGTATTTTTGTTGTGTATGAAAACCTTAAACTTATAACGTGATGTCAGCGTTTACATCTCAGTACCTCCACGCTTCAGCAGGCTCGATAAAATATCGCTGGATAATGATAAAAATTGTCTATGACTCACGCTTGTTACCTTCATAATATCAATGAGATCTTAGACCAACTCAAATGTTTGAGACCCTGTTATCTTGAAAATTGTATAAGGTATATACGGAATTGTTATATTAGTCGCGTAAGTCAAAGTCAATAGATAGTTTCTTCAACAAGGATCACTGTGAAACGTCTTACATACTAGGTGGATTTAGGTGCCAATTCATCCTAACCCAAGCCCGAGAAGAACTGGCAAGAAACTTATCCTGGTCCTAGAGCTTTTTTCCATGATCCATCTTAATATAACTAACTTAACTATGAAAAACAATACAAGTGAGTTTATATATACATTTCAAATGTGTCGATTTACTATCTGAGGGCAGAGCAACATGAGGCCATTCTTATTAATAATATAGTCATTTATATAATACAATATAATACGCTTTCTTCAAAAGACTATCCTTTATGTAAGGTTTACATTTCTTAATAGGTAGATTAGATACATTTTCAGGAAGCTTATATTAGAAGCGCACCGTGTTCTCCATAAAGGACTTATTTACTTTTTATAATAATCGTCGCCATCAAATTTAAGTAACATTTCAGTATTCAAAACCTATATCTAATCTAATATTATAAATCCGAAAGTAACTCATTCTGTCTGTCTGTTACGTTAACCTAAACCGTTGAACCGATTTTGATAAATTTAAGTATACAGATAGATGGGACCTTGGAGAAGGACAAAGGCTACTTTTTATGTAGTTACCACGCGTGTGACAGAATAATTGAAATTATACTCGTAAGAATTCAATAAAAATCCACCTGTCATTCAATTAGTTCACAGCTAAAAACACAGATGGTGTTTTGATAAACAGTTAAACAGTTTTATACTTATATTATTATTTTATAGTTGGTTTAAATTAACATATGCTTTAATAAATATTATTGTAATAAAAATGATTATACCATCACACACATTTGAGAACGAAATTAGGATTTCAGAACGAAAGTACCCAATGATTGTTATATATTGTAAATTTAATTGTTCGATACATACTTTCTTACTATTTTTCAGTTATTAATTAGTTTGGATTTATTAACGAATGTTTCACTTTATTATTTTCTGTTCTCATTATTCTGATGTTTACAAGTCCTTCATTTGATTGTTTACTAAATCGGTAAATTCGTTATAATTCTTTTATTAAGACATATATAGCAAAACTATGAATCCACTGTTTCATGAATTATATTTTAACATCTTTTTATTGCTATTAAGTAAATAACTTTCATTATTATACTTAGATTCTTAATAGGCTTCTGTGATTGGTTGAATAATGAATATGGTGTGATGTTTTGTATATATTTCAAAAATGTATAAAAGGCGAGGTTAAAGCCTAAGACGGGTAGATTGGGAGTGACCACCGAACTAGAAAGATAAGTGCCTTGCAATAATATTGTACTAAAATATATTTGTGTGTATTTAATATGTGTACCGTTAACTTTTTGTGTTATTCTCTGTTTGGTTATTTGGTAACTTTAAAACTATTTGTGAACTACATACATTTGTATCAGTTAATTATTCTGTCATTGTTTCCTTATATTCCTTATGGTGTTTATTTTATAGGAGGGTACTTGTGTTGTGTAAAATTGTAAAGGATCATACAAAAAAGTGTTAGGACCAGACAAGTTTCTTGCCGGATTCTTCTTGAGCTGGGGTTAGGAGGAACCGGCACCTAGATTCACTAGCATGTAAGAAGACGATTCTAAGTGGTCCTTGTAATTTTATTGAATAAAGAAAATTTAATATACTATGGTAAATTTGTTATTCTCTCTTCTTATTGAATTTATCCTTGCTTACATTTAGCTTTAATTCCTCATGTGAGAAGTAAGTATTTAACTTCAGTAATTTTACTAACTTTCATTATAAACTTCTAAATCTTGATATTAGGTGTAATATATTATACTAATTAGAGCAGGTATCTATATGAATCTAACACGTGCGATGCCGCGGGCAGTAGCTAGTATTTCTATAAAGTTCTACATATAATTCTTACAATTTTCAATCCCGATTCCAGCTTGAGCAATGTTCTGGAATAGGTACCTAAGTACGGTATTTGTAATACTTTTTTTAAACATTTCGTTCTGTTTGAAAAACGTTGTTTGCGATATTTAAGCGATAAAATTGCAATGCGTTTGAAGATAACCTTGACAGTTATAATAGTTCTGAATGTTTTGACCATTAAAAACCGTCCTATTTTGCAGCAAAAACTGTTTTGCTATTCGCGTTGGAAATTCAATTTATTACTCCATATTTGTCCGCGCACTCGTAAAAATACTAAAGCCTATATTGCAGAGTTAGCGAGCCGAATTTAATTGCTAGCAAGTGCTTACGCTTCTGTCACTCCAGCGACCTACTCAAACCACTTGTCTAACACTGTTACTCAGGGTTATAATGTAATATTTACAATCTATATATATCCTTATAGATCTATATAGATCCTTATAGACTCCGAAACGGCTGGACCGATTTCGATGAAATATTTAAGAAATCTTTAAATTGGCCTAGCGGGTGATCCTGTGATCTTTGGGAGCGATTGGATCAACAGAACTTTTTTTTGTATGAATCAAATTTGGTATTGATATAGCTCAGATCGCGCTCAGATATAGCGAGTTATCCTAGGTCTAAAGGATATAGATTGTATCTTAGGAACGGACATGGACAACGGGCTACTTTTTATGTATGTACTATGCGTGCGAAGCCGCAGGCTGAAGCATATTTAGGTACTTGTGTACTTTACGTAATTTTGTAACATTTACCTGTGTAGCCGTAGTCAAGTAGGTAGGCACTATTTTGTCATTAGTTTATTACTGTTATCCTATACATAACAAACGGCTTGGTTCGTTTGAGTCCTCTAACTACATCCGATTGTATTTATTTAAACTATTTTTATTTCTGCTTATCGACATTTCCAAAAATTCAGAAGGAAACCGTGCTTTTTAATTCCAAGTATATTCTAATATATGTAATTTTCAACGCTGTTTTTTCCGCTAGTACGTGCCTAGAACTAATTTCATGTTCCACAGAACAGCCGCGAAATAATTCGCATAGTGCGCTAGGCTTAATAGGATCACTTCGTTGTTCGTCTGTCTGTTTATATATTTTACTTATATAACATCACATAAATGTTTGTCTTAGGAGAGAATCGAACCCTCAACCTACAGCGCTGAAGGTAGAGCTACTACTATTAATAATAACTAAATAATAAATGATTCATGACATTTCACACGGCGTCATCTAGCCTAAAAGTAAGTAGAGTTGGTGTTATGGGTACCACATGATTTATGTACTTTTTATATTCATTTTTCAATAAAACTCTTTTCATTCTAAGTCTTCGGCTTGTTAAGGTGATAGTCAGAAGAAAACCCTGATCTTAATTTAGGTGATTAACCGCGTGGTCGTTTCCCTACATTAACCAGTCTGTTTACATAATATTCCATACTATATTAACCCTCAGTTTTGAAGCTAGGGTCACCACAAATAGAGCAGCGCCCTCGGGAGCCATCGGTTCTGGTTAACTGGTGTGTAGGACGCTCGCGGGACGCTCCTTTAATTGACGGGCCGCGCTTAGTTTATTCATGGTCTACGTGCGTCACTTTAACTTAGCTACAATGTAAAATAAACTTTATATTCTGTACTTTAAAACTGAAAACGAGGTGCGAGGTTTTGTCTTGGAAGTTGTGTGGAGAATTTTGTCAAATAGAATTAAAGTTGGATCCTAACACGAAAAGCAATCGTAGGTTTTATATCCTATCGTTTCAATTTAAATGAGAATATGTTGTATAATTCACGCAGAGATGCACTAAGAAAATCTCGGCTAATTAGTACACAAAATCTCATACAAAGTGGTCCAATGACATAATATAAAGTATGTCATATACAAAAATGATTTATGTCTCTTGACATTTTAAACATATATATTCCAAATTAAACAGATGGATAAATATTTAGTACTATTTCGCCAATCTATTATTCCTAATGAGTTAGACACGATGCAAACGCGTGCACCTCCCTCCCGCCCGCAAAACGAGGTTGCATGTGTGGATGGCATGCTACATTTTCCAAATTATTAGGAATAGTTTGGCGGTATAGTACTAAATATTTGTCTATCTATCTAATGCTTTAGAATATATGCTGTTTAAAATGTTAATTTTAGTAGATGCATAGTTTTAACTAAAACAAATTTTCAAAAAACTAACTACCTAGTATTAAAATGTAAATTGACCTATTTTTTATAAGTAAGTACAACTAACTAGATAATTTATTTTAAAAAATGTCGTTAATAATCCAAACGGTTCCGGTCAACAGATAAATTGCAGACAGTGTATGCCACGTGAATGTCACGTTGTATGGCAATGCTGATTCGCAGACCGAAATAGTCTCTCCTCTAGATAACAGGTTAAATGAATTTAATTACTTTTATTATCATAAAGTAGTTTAAACCTATCATTGTATTGTTGCAGAGAGATAACTCCAAATGTGATTAGTGTCTATTCTGTGTTAATACTAAGTTTTTAATAGCTGGTGAAATTTTTAGAAGGAAGCTTTACAAAACTACCAGCAGTCAGACCAATTTGATTTCTATGAGTATCCACCTCTAGGTAAATTTTTAGAAAACAATGAAACATACTCACCACTGTAACCTCTAGGCTTGGTGTATATCTCCTTAGATCTTTTAGGTCTTTAGAATGTCTAAGGTATAATAGGCACGTCTAAACATGATTACTTGGAACATGCAAAAAAACATTTAAGCAGTAATAATAATAATAATGACGGACATTTCACTGAGCATCATCTGGCCCCAAAGTAAGCAGAGCTTGTGTTTTGCGTACCACATGACTGTATACCACTTAAATTGTTTTTGTTTTGTAAATAAATAAATAATATAAATAAATATATATTGATTGACAATGCACACAACACCATCTAGCTTCAAGCTAAGCATAGCTTGTTATATGGTGACTGGATGCTGAATACTTATATTTTTAAATACATATTCAAGAGTCTTTATAACATCCAGACAGAACATACATCTATGTTGAAATACATACAATTGTACATAAAAACACCCAGACACGAGAGAAATACTTGCAGATCATACAAAAAAAATTCCCGCGGCGGGAATCGAACTCGCAATCTTCTGCGCCTCAGCCAGACCTTAGCCCACTGAGCCGTCAAGGTTGTCAAATGTTATTATAATACTAGCTGTCCAGTTTGCGACTTTTTCTGCGCGCTTAAAGAAAAATATATTAAATATATAATGGCCTCAATTCTGTTGGCACCAACCTAACTAATTTTAGCTAAAATTAGGTTTAGAACTGTCAAATTAAACTTTGGTATCCCGCTGCTACCAACTTATCCTAATTTAATCAACAAGCCCACCGCGTTTCCAAAATTATTTCTTGGCGTCTGGTAGATACGTTGCATGACCCAAGAGTTGGCTCCTATCTGACTCAGCGTATTAGCATTGCTATTCAACGTGGTAATGCCGCCTGTATCTTGGGAACTCTGCCCTCTGGTAGTGATCTGGATCAGTTGAGCTATCTATAGATCGTTTTAAATGATCCTTAGATAGCTCAACTGTTTCACGTGTATTTTATATTATTGTATATTATTTTGTACATTTCTGTAATTATTTCTGTAAATAAATGTATTTCCAACCATTTTCGAATCCACTTGAACACACAAAAAAATCATCAAAATCGGTCCAGCCGTTTAGGAGGAGTTTAATTACAAACTCACGCACAGAAGGTTTATAAATAAAGACGTTATATTATTATGGTCCTTTAACTATTAACTTAACCTAATCTCAATATTGTATTGGTACGTGAAAGGACCACTTTAAAAGGAAAAGCCTCCTCCAGCTCTTTCCATCTTGCTCTATCTCTAGCGACTCTGTTTCACTCATTACCTGCTATTTTTACAATGTCGTCTTCCCATCTTTTATACAGTCTTCCTTTTTTACGTTTTTTATGGATTGAGTGGCAATTTGTTATTGTATTGGACCATCTCTCAACGTTCAGTCTCTGGATGTGTCCTGCTCATTTCCATATTTTTGAGTCTGTGTGTTATAAAGTATCGTAAGTATTTAAAAATAAAGTTGTAGTATAGTAAGTATTCTATCAGTCATAGGGGCGATCGCGCTATTTGTCAACGTAATTGCCACTGAACGGATTGGTTTTGGCAATGGTTTGGATATGGCTTATCTGAATGTCAAAATGGCAGCGCGCTATTCTCCCTGAACGATTTATTCGTTGAGTTTACCAATCGAACAAATTTATAAATAGAACTACCTAGTATTACTATGCACAGACTACTAGGATGTACTAAATCAAAAAGTTCATTTGAAAGCACTGTCAAAAATAACGCAAGAAATCCCGAAAAGAAATCAACGTTTGATAAACGTAAAATCCAAATTAGAGCTAAATCGTTTCCGTTATTATTCCGTTGATTAGCGGGGTAAGAAATAAGTCAAAAATAACGTTTTGACTTTGGTTTAGCTTGAAACTAAAGTTAAACCAAAATCAAAACGTTATTTTTGCGTTCGGAATGTTCAAAGTTACTGCGGTCGGCCCCCTGGTCACCATTGTACAAGCTATGCTTAGTTTGGGGCAAGATGGTGTAGTGTGTATTATTATTATTAAATAACGTTTCATAGGTCTCGTACGCCTGTTAGGAACAACTTAGGTAACTCTGTCACCAGCTTTTCTAGAATTTACAGATCTGGCAAATAATTGTCTAGCCACAGTCATCAAACCTATATCTCGCCACAACTGGTGAAATTCCACCGTTCAATTTGACAACAAATTAATTAAGGTTTTAATTGGAATGGAGTATAATACAAATGTACATTCGAAGTGATGAGTGCCTGTGGAAATGCAATTATTGTTCAAATTATCAGTAGTTTTATACCACGCTGAGCTGACAAGTGTGTGATTGTTTTGTAATAATTATTTCTGTAGTCCTGTATTGACGGCATCTGTGGTTCTGTGGGGAAAGGCCCGTCTGAGACGCAGAAGGTTGTAAGTTCGATTTCCGCCGCGGTACAAATATTTGTGTGGTCTGCAAGGATTTGTCTCAGAACGATTTGGTTCAGGGTGTTTTTGTATGTATAATTTACAATAAAAAGTATATATTAGTCTTGTGATACCCATAACACAAGGTCGTCTTGCTATGAGGCTAGATGCTGTGTTAAATTTCCAGCATTATTATTTGTGTATTTTAATGCGAAATTTATATTCACATACGTTTTCTCGAGGCCTAGTTACAAGTCACTAGCTTTATCAGAAAGTTAGTACCTCTATATGTAAGAATCTTATGCAGCCAGTGTTTTAGAAACACTGTCTTCTGCCAGTGTTCTGGATCAGTTGAGCTATCTGTAGATCGTTCTAGTCGGACCTTAGAAAGTTAAACCGTTTCATATGTATTTTATATTATTGTATATTATTCTTCATCTCCTCCTGCGGTCAGCAATCCGCCTGCCATGCTTGGTGACAATGGCCAAACCCCCAAAAAATTATGGACACGAATAGAAGACGGCCCCCAGTTCCCGGCAGTTCTGCTATTCCTGGCATAGGTGGCGGCCACGGTAACGGCGGGACAGAGGGTGCACAGAATCTCCGACAGAGGTCCAGCTACTAATCCCAACGATCGCGAGAAAGCGGTGGATGGAGTGGGCTCAAAATCGTTCTTCCTGGAAATCAATTGGGAAATCAACATAGGCCATGTTCAGCAGTGGATTTCTAAGGGCTGATATGATGTATGTATATTAGTATATTTATGTAATTAATTCCAGTACTTTATACAACGTAATAACATAATAACTTTAGGCTAGGAGGCTATCCATTAAGCACACATTAGCTCCTATATGTTATTTAAATCCATTGTCTCTATTTATTAATATCAGAAGAACAAAGACAAAATATAACGACACGCTAGTTAAGCAGGTATTTATATTTCAGTAGTTTAATAGAAAAGTCGACATCATTTATGTGTTATTTAGTGGAAACACAGTATCAGCCAGTCTTCCAGCTTACATTTGACGACCTCAGGAGGTTGCGGGTTCGATTCCCGCCGCGGGACAAAAGTTTGTATGATCTGCAAGTACTTGTCCCGGGTCTGGGTGTTTCTATGTATAATATTTATGTATATTTATAATATTTATGTATATTATATTTCTACGTATGTATTTACGGGAAAAAAAGTATATAACTAGTATATTTTAGTCATGTGGTACCCATAACACAAGCTCTGCTTACTTGGAATCGTATTTATCTGAACATCTGATTTTCTATTCTCAATTCTTTTAAGTCGGTTCCCTTTGTAAATTAAGTTTTGTATGGAAAAATATAGTTTTTTTTATGAATATAATAATATGCTCGTTATTTTTGATATGCATATTATGTGAAGCAAGAAGCAAATAAATGTATGTCTATATCTATATGGTAGGTTCAAGTTTTTATAATATTTTGCCTCCTACTTCCTGCCAAATTATTTTTAAAGTAATTGTTAGTTTTTTAAATGAATTAATTCTAAATGAATAATTATGAAATATTGATTGAAATGTTCAATAATCATTTTCTTCTAAAGTTGACGACGTTTTAACTTGCAACTTACACAAAACGCGGCGTCACGGAAAACCAGCATTATAAGATCGTTTTAAACGCTACCAATAACCTTTGCTGAGTGTCAACCTTTCTTTTTTCTTTCTAATAGAAAGTAAGCAAATTAAAATATTACACATTGAACTTTTATCAGAATTCCTTATTTGAATGATTTCGAATACAAAAACGTGATTTGTGCGCCGTGAATACCTACACGTCAAGATGATAGGGGCGTCGCCTTAAGCTACATTACGTACCTAAAAGTAATGTTATGAAAAATTATCCTGACCCCGAACAGAATAAGCATTTTTCTCACATTTTCATCCGCAGATTACGTAGAAACACAGAATTGGAAGAAATTATAATTTTATTGCTTCATATAATTTATGGGAAATTACGATGCTCTACACTCACGAGCATGCGCACTTATCTTGGCGGACGCGACTGGAATAATAAGTGCTGCGCGAATAGGCCGGATGCTTGCGTTTTACGAAATGAAAATTTCTTCCCAGGTACTTTTTGTTAATATCGGGTGGAAATGCCCCGATAGATTAGATTTATGGCTTTAATAAAGAATTTAAAGTGAAAATTTTGTTGGATATCATGGGAGACTTATAAACTTCATAATTATTATACATTGTAAGATAATACGGGTTTACTCGCGTTTTATTTTGTAAAATATTTTTTTTTATGTACCAGACACTGTGTTACTCTATAAAATTAGGTCTTTACATATTAGGGTACCGTTTTACTTGCTTACGTTATTTTAACTTATGCTTATCTATTTTTTTTTAATTTTATATTTCAAATTAAAATTATGAATTTCAAACCAACTGCCATAGATATTTCACTTTAAAAACTATCGTAAATTGGACTATACATAAACACTTGTTTTACTCTCGTGTTATTTTGTAGATGGAGGATGTAGGTGATGGATTATTTTGTACCGACACTCCATTGATCTAGAGAATCTTCATCAGTATGAGTTTGATCAGCGGTTTGTTTGCTTGTTCATGTTCACTACAAAATATGTAAAAAGTAATACGTGCGTAAAAACCTGGGTTATTTACACTAGATATTTTAATTGAATGTTGCCAGTATTTTGAATTATTTCAAAGATAAATTACTAAAAGTTGTCTATTTTGGAAACTATTTTTAATTTACTTAAAAAAATACTGTTTTGTTGGTTTTGTTTATTAACAGAAATGTACAGAATAATATTATACATACAAAATTACAATAATTCATGCCAGACATTTAAAACTGAATCAACTTGCCTCAAAGTACGCACAGTTTATGTTATGGGTAAGGTTACCCGGGGCGAATGCTACTATGAGGCTAAAGTAACTAATTGTTTTTTTTCTCAATCTTTTGCGACGTCGTGTGTTTAGTTTTGTGACAAAATAAATATATCACGTCGTTTGCACCAAAATTGCATGTTCATCTTAATGAAAAGATAAAACGTAAGTGCTTTTGGTATATTTGGTTAAACGCAAGGATTTATAATGAACACTTTATTAATATAGTTACATTAACCTCAATTTTTTGTGCAAATGTCCAATTGCAACTCTTTTTGCAGTCGCAATATTGTATTTATATGAAAAATTAACCAAGTTTAAACGCGAAAAGTATTGAAATTTGCACATTGGAAGTCGTTTTGACAACCCCTTCGCACCGCAGTGTATCATAAAAGCCCAAATTATAATGGGATTGCAGACATTATCATTTCTCGAGCCATACCGTCCTAAAATTTAAATTTTATATTAGCTCTTACGCCCCTTGATTAGGTGCACTTCTGTGGGCCGTTAAGCCCAGCGGGTCTGATTCAACCCGCATTGTCTTTTCGATACATTTCTGTGATTTATGAGACAATGCTAGATTCTCTAATTTAGATTGCTAATTTTGTGAATTGGGTTTTGTAATATAATTTATTCAGATATTTCACTAAATAATAGCATTTTAAATAATTATTACGTTTAATCTATGTAAAAATATGTAAAAATCTAATGTCGTGCGTTAGTCTCGCCAAAAATCGTAAATTAACGTATCGATGGTTTTTTTTTATTTTGTTCGGTTTAAAACTGAAGTTGTTTACAATCAATCGATTTTAGGTAGTACGAAGTTCATCAGGTCATCTAGTATATAAATAATTACGTTTTAAAAACTAAAAAGACTTCATTTTTATAAAATATGAAATTTCGTTTACTTCGATGACAATTTTTTACAGCAATTATGATTTAAAAACCAAAGTACGGAATCGATTTAAATGAAATTTCTATGTAACCAATCGGAAAGTATATCCTTTCACATGAATAGAATAGAAAGAATATTTTTTAAAAATTAAAACCGAATTGAAAATACAACTTCTTTTTTTGAAGTTGGTTAATATAATATAAAATGAAATTAAATTAAATAAATTTATTTTGACACACACACACACAGATACAAGTAACAATAACATAGCAGGTACATAGATAACAGTCCAACCAAACTAATCGTAAACCTACGTGTACCCACCCTGTTCCAAACCTAGTCTGCGTTTGTCAAAAAGCAGTCTCAGTTTTATGCTATGCTATGCTATAGTGCTTGGTTTCAGACTGCGCCGAACTAGCAGGGTGACATCATGCCGTGACAAAATGAACAATATTACAATTAGAACTGATAAGAGTAAACAAAAAAAAAGAAAAGTTAGTTTAAAGGATAACAATAAACATATAAATAGCAATATACATTTAAGATAACTTATATAATATAACTTATGTTTGTTCATTTCTCTACAAAATGGCACTGAAACAGTGTATTTAGAAAGAAAAGAAGCGTATAATTGTCTTGTCCACACGAGAGTTACAATTAAACTTCTTGTGGTCTTCGTTTTGTGTTGCCAACTGGCTAAAAAGTTTTTGGTTTTTGTTACTTGAAATAATAGGACATCAATTTTGTAGGAAGTTTCTTTACTAAATTTCGTTTACGACACCTAATTAGAATAAATGTATACGAGTATACAAACAACATGACTTCTGTGTTTTATTTACCACTAAAAGTTTGTTCTAAATCATAAAAAGGAACTTCCTTTTTATGATTTACAAGAAAAAACATAATAATTGGGAAGTCTTTGAAATTTCGTTAAATAACGCCCAAAGTTACTAAGCTGGCAACATCAACGCTTTCCAGACAATTGCTCCGATATTCGCGAAACAGCGTAAATGATTAAAAAACTTTAAACAGAAATAGAAACAAATTTGAAACTTTGTTAGAATTTAAGAAAAAAACATAAGTCGATTTTCTTTTAGGAAAACGAATTCGCTGGAGAAGTGATAAAACTTTATTGTGTTTACTAGAGTTTTTGGTTCTGGCAACTAAGATACGTCAATTTGAGATTTTTAGAATTTTGAAGTTCCGTTTGGTTTTACGGTACCTATCTGTACTATACAATACAAACAAAACAATAAAACAAACAGAATCAGTCATGTGGTACCCATATTACAAGCTCAGCTTACTTTGAAGCCAGATTGACGACATCTGTGGCGCAGTAAATTAAGGTCCGGCTGAGACGCAGAAGGTTGCGGGTTTGATTCTCGTCTAGAGACAAATGTTTGTATGATCTGCTAGTACTTGTCTAACATCAGGGTGTTTCTATGTATAATATGTATGTATTTACAAAAAACAGTATTTAAGTATCAATCATCTGGTACCCATAAACAAGCTTTGTTTACTTTGGGGCCAGATGATGCTGTGTGAAGTGTCCGTTATTATTATTTATTTATTTATAGAAGCTGTGGGAAATGTCAAGTATTATTTATTTATTTATTTATCTATTAATGATAGACGAATAGCTACATCACACAGTGTTGAAGTAGATTGACGACCTCTGTGGCGCAGTTAACTTAAGGTTCGGCTGAGACGCAGAACGATGCGGGTTCGATTCCCGCTGCGAGACAAATGTTTGTATGATCTGCAAGTATTTGTCTTGGGTCTGGGTGTTTCTATGTATATATGTATGTATTTACAAAAAAAAGTATATAAGTAGTATATCAGTCATCTGGTACCCATAACACAAGCTCTGCTTATTTTGGGGTCAGATGATGCTATGTGAAATGTCCGGGATTATTTATTTATATTTATTTATTTATTAGTCTTAATTTATGGGTTAATCTTTTTGGGCACCGATTTTTTAGTTTGAAGCCAGTTGTCGAGCTTGATTTTAATGCATTGACAGAGGTAGCAGTAACAACGTCATCAGGTAGTGCATTCAAATCGTGAAGTACTTTTCATCGGATAACTTGCTTACTTGCCTCTTACCACTTCTTTAACAACAGATTGTTAAAGGAGTGGTAAGTAAGCAAGTGATCCGATGAAGAGCAGTGGGTGTGTCGTTTCTGGTTAAAAAAGTTCATGTCGAAGTAACCGTGCCTGTGACTTTGGCATTTATATCTTCTTCTTTGTTAATGGCATATGACATAATTATGTCAATTTTTCCAGTGTCAAGTGTTTATATTTGTTTATAGACAATTTGTTTCTTAATAAAGTCTTAGTTGATGGTCAATTGTCAATCCTAAACGTCATCGAGGAATAGCCGTCTAGAATTTTCTTAGGATTCCTCGTCGTACAAATCACATTGTACCATAATACACACATCATTCAATTGTCTATACGAGTACTTGTCCTATGTAGTCACAATTTATTCATTTAAATTCCGCTAAGATTACTGATTAGAACATGCAATAAATCGAGTAAAAATATTAAATTAGCAGAGCTATGTTACTTCATGAAATGACAAACGAAGAATCTCCCATTCCTATACTAATAAATAGAGATTGCAATAAATTTGAACAACATATTAGCTAGTGTGTGATGCACCTCTAGACACTTTCTTAAAGTCATCATAATAGTTTAAAACTCGTATAACAATCCCACTGCTGGGATTGGATTATGAAACTTTTACACGAGTATTTCATAAGCAATCGAAAGAATTGAATCGTCCTTCACATAAATCAATATTTCAACTTAATTTAAAATACTGCTAAAAGACTCGTACTGAATCGAAAGTTTACCTGAAAGTGTAGAGTCAGCAGAATAAAATATTTACACCTTCAAAAATGTTTCATATGTACAAAATTCAGGTCTTCTAATTGTCATGTTACCAGTCACCTTATTAGTATTATTATTTTTTAAACATTTGCATATAGAATTAATTTTATTTTTCCGTCTATATTATAAACACATAATTAACTGGCGCATGCATGCAAGCATACATGCTTTGTACTTTTCATTCTAGTGTCAATCAATAGAGATGACAACAAATTTAACAACTCTTTAGCTAATGTGTGATTATAGGATAGACCTATAGTAGTTAACGGGTATTGATCGCATTTTACCTTTTACATATTTTCCCGACATCTCAATTATGTTGAAACGACCGAGGTCGCGGGCTGACTTTACAAAAAGATTCAGAAATATTTCAAAAATACCAAGATATTTTCAGCTTTACTATTTATATTTTGTCATGTATAATGTACCATTTAAGACTAAATATACTGAATACGTAGTTTATTTTGAAACGTTCTTATGGCAGGTAATAAACACACAAATAAAACTGCTAGAATTTATTTGCAGTTTTTTATGACAGCTTGCTTGCTTATAAAACGATTAAATGGTCTATAGTTATATATTAGTTTATAATTATTAGTAAAATACTGTTTGTATGTCTGTGAAAATAAACCGGTGCGAATCATTACATAGTATAAAACAAAGTCGCGTCCCGCTGTCTGTTTGTCTATGTATGATCTTCAAAACTACGCAACGGATTTTGATGTGGTTTTTTTTAGTAGATAGAGTGAAGTTCAAGAGGAAGGTTTATTATGTATAATACATACATAATATAGTAGAGAAACACTAATTATTTAAGAGGTTAGCGTATATGGGTTCAACGTATTAGAACTACTGAGCTACAGCAACGCGTGGCCGGGTCAGCTAGTCGGTTTATAAAAATGCTCAACTCACGAAAGTTTCTAAAATTAAATGCACAATGTGTGCAGATTACAAAATAAAACAACGAATCTGCAAAAATTGAGAAAATTGTGGCTACTAAGCCACAACGCCTACCTTCATAACATATGGAGTAGAGATCTGAGTTGAACGAGTTATGTAGGACCAACCTACATAAGTTTGCCCATATGTCACTTACTATCTATTTATTTAATATCCTGCCCGAAAACAGCGTTGATATATTTCATCAAAACCTGCCGAAAGTCATGGAAATGACACGAAAATGTATTTTTAACTGACTTTATCAAAAAGGAGGAGGTTCTCCATTCGTCGGTTTTTTTTTTTTATGTATGTTCACCGAATAAGTTAAGTATCTACATAGATCTAATATTGCCTTAGGGTTAAAAAAAGAAACCTGTTATGATGTTACGATTAATAAATAAATAAATAAATAAAAATATTAACTACGTAAAATATGTAACATGTATACAAACCTAAAGGAGATACCAATGCTATGAAAATTGAGAGTGTGTGTGCATGAGAGTGAGTAAAGTGTAAGTGAGGGGGTGTGGAAATGTGTGAAATGTGCTATGTTGTGTATTGTGAAATGAGTGATGTATTGATGTGTGAGCTCTCCCAGATAACTCAAGTCTTATAAAAGTTTTGGTTTCTTTGGAGTAGCTCGTGTGAGTAGCGAAAGGTGAGTAAGTATGTTTTTATTTTATCATTATTCATTGGATAAAAATGAATTTAGTTTTATGAGAGACGTTTGTCAACTTTTCTTACAACCGTACACCCCGGTTCGTAGAAGACACAGTAATTCAATTTTATCATAGTGATATTAAGTGTAGCGACACCTTGGACTAGACGGTAGTTTTAGCACGTCCTCCGTATCTTAATTCAGTTCTTTTAAGATTTTCACTCGGTTTTAGTAGTTCTAAGGCAAGTTTGCATAATATAGTGACTATAACTTTAGCTGTCGAGTTTTTACACCTGTAGTATAAGAAAGTAGACTGAAAAATCATTTTAGGTGCCTTGGTTTAAGACATCTAAAATGTTATAAGAAATTAGATTGCGTATTCCTATATAATTATAATAATAATAATTATTGATAGACTATGCACACAACGCTATCAAGCCCTAAACTAAGCATAGCTTGTATTATGGCGACCAGATAACTGATAGAATACTTATATACTTTTTAATACTTATGATATTTTATAACACCCAGACACAGAACAAACACCTATGTTCATCGCACTAATGTTTATCCAGGGAATTGAACCCTCAACCTACAGCGCAGAAGGCAGAGCTACTACCAACTGAGCTGACAGCCCAGTCAAATTATATCCATAATGTTTTCATTTTCGTGTTAAAATACTTATGGATCATAATAATCTGGTTCTTTGAACATGGATAACATTATTTTGTACTTATGTATCTTATTTCGTATTTTTTTTTGCTGTCAAATAATGAGACCTATAAAACATTTTCTTAAAAATTTTTATTTTGGTAGTTGTCTATTACAGAAATTTACAATTTATATAATAACTATCTCAGGATCGTTTAAAACGATATATAAATAGCTCAACTGATCCAGATCATTGCCAGAGGGCAGCGTACCTAAAAAACTGACGGCATTGCCACGTTGAATCGTAATCGTAATGCTACTACACTAGACCAGATAGAAGCAAGCTCTTCGATCACGCGATTCTATCAGACGCCGTGAAATAATTTTGATAACGCAATGGGCTTTTTATCTACACAGGCCCAGGGTCTCGACTCTTAAAGGCTCAAATGTGTAGACCCTATCAAGATTGACATATTTTTGTCTTTTGAGGTCCTCGGCACAATCAGCCACCGCACCAGCTCTAACGGAAGTCTCTGACAGATAGGATACGGCCAGGTATCGAGTAACGGTAACGGTAACGCAAGTACGTCCCATACCACTGGCCGACCACTGGCATACCACTGGTCTATTTAGGTAAGTATTTACAAAAAAAATAAAGTATATAAGTAGTTTATCAGTCATGTGGTACCGATAACACAAGATCTGCTTACTTTGGGGACAGATCATTTTGTGTGAAATGTCCGGCATTATTGTTATTAATATCTCCTAAGGGTCATTCTATCTTATTAATTTTAAGGTTTCCATAAACATCTGTATCTCATTATATCATTTAACGTAGGACTTTAATTACCTTCAGTAGCCAACACAGACAAAGGCTCGCCTTTAACCTTTTTACATCCCTCGCAGCGCAAATAAAAAGTTCCAAGCAATATAACTAATTAAATTAATTAAAGTCAGCGGCAATACATCTGACAGACGTATCGTTCTTTTAAGACGTCATTAAGTTTGATGGGTCTTTTTGACCCCCGACCGCGTGGAGGGAGAGCTTCGTTTTTGACGGGAGATTCTTGTCTTTGCTAATTTACGTAATTGAATTATAGGCTTTGTATTGTTTTTAAAGTGTAGGTATTTATATAATGCAGGAATGTAGATACTTTTTTATGTTGAAATACCTAACTAATACCTACTAGAAAATGCAATACATACACGGGATTTCTTAGGCTTAACGCGCACTGCAGTTTAATCCACCGCGATTTTTTTCACGCTTTTCAGTGAAAATAGTTTCAGTGGAATAGGATATAAGCTCATGTAATAGTGGAAAACCCGAGCCAAATATCACATACATACTTCAGAAAAGACTTAAAATAGCGCCGTTTGACCCGTGCGGATGTATTTGCTAGTGCGTGCTACGCCTTAGAGTGTATGGACTATACCACAACTTTGTTAGTGAGTAACTCTCTTTTTACTTTGGTTAAAGATGCGAGACTATTTTATGATATTACTAGCTGTTGCTTGCGGCTTTGCCCTACGTAGGTACATAAAAGTGTTAGTCCAGGTTGACAATTATATCTACATAAGTTTTATCTAAACTTGTTCACCCGTTTGAGCTTGGAGAAGTAACAAACAAACACAACAACAAACATTCGCTTTTATAAATTTAGTGTGATACTCACCACTTTTCAAAACGTCTTTTAACATGCTTTTTATACATTTTATTGACTAACAATACAAAGTGCTTATTACCTAGTTAGCTACATACTTATTATATAATTTCAGAGCATCAAAAAATATCTTTTGAGGTGAAAATACTATAATTTTATTAAAAATATGTTATGGTTGTTATTTATTTCACGCGCGGGCCGGAAGCGAAATATACAATTTGCGGTTTTAAATAATTCGTAACAATGGAACATCTGCGCCTGCGCACCTGTTGGTGGAACTCGGCTACTTACAAAATGATTTACTGCATTTTATATCCCAATACTAAGAAGTATCGGAACATCTGTGCGATATTTTCGACGTGCCTCTGACTACCATTAGTCGACCTCAAAAGACTTAAGTATCACATCTGAGGAGTTCTACCAATCCAAGGGTTAGCGGTCGTCAGCATGTTTGCTTGTTTTTAGATGTGTAACATCTGTCCCCTCGCTTTCCTGCAATCTCAAGTCAAATCAAGTCAAAAGATACTTTATTCAATACAATCACAAGGATCACTTTGAAACGTCTTACATACTAGGTGAATTAGGTGCCAATTCCTCCTAACTACTAATCTAATCGCCCGAGAAGAACTGGCAAGAAACTCGTCCTTGTCCTAGCGCTTTTTTGCATGATCTATCTTAACTAAGAAATACTAATACAAGAGAGTTTATACATTTCAAGTGTGTTGGTTAACTGTCTGAGGGCAGAGCGTAATGAGGCCATGCATTCTTATCAATAATATAATCATTTATATTATAATAAGCTTTCTTTAAAATACTACCGTGTATGCTTTAAATTTCTTAATAGGTAGTTTCAGGAAGCTTATTATAGAAGCGCACCGTGTTCCCCATAAAAAACTTATTTACTTTTTCTAGTCGAAACCTAGGGATGTATAATTTGTGTCTATTCCTAATATTGATTCTATAAAGGTCTATTTCTGAAATCCATCTCTATTTTTATGGGTGTTTAACAAATTTTCATATATTTATTGCTAAGCTATTGTGACAATATTAATTTCTTTGAATGTTTATCTCTAAGACTCTCATGGGTTCATTTTATAATTGACACGTATTGCCCTTTTTTGAATAACAAATATTTGTTTTGTAATTATCGCACTAACTGCATATGCAGCGGAAATAAGCCGACCAGCAAGTGTTTCAATTTGTGGTCCCCACTGTAGTTTTGCATCAATATTTAGACCTAGGAAGATCGTGGAATCTACAAGATTCAATGCCTCTCCATTCATTTCAATGTTGGTCGGGCTATGAATAACGTTTGGCAAAGTGAATTTGATACATTTAGTTTTTTTTGGAATAAGTAAAAGATGATTTACAGTAAACCAGTTAAGAACTAACGATAAGGATTCATTTACATTATCGCAAATACCGATTTTAGCTCTATCAACTTTTAAAATTAAAGACGTATTGTCTGCAAATAAAACTATAATCACAAATGAGAGAATATGAGGGATTGATTTCGTGAAAAGGGACGGAATTTTGTAACAGAAAGCCAGGGAAGCGCCCGCTGTTTGATTTGATCAATGAGCGCGCGCGGTGGTAGAGTTGAGCGTCTGATGGTACCAACCCATTTCCCAAGAGGTTTGTACCTTCAGCCAACAGTGTGTACGTGTGTGTGACAAGTGCGTGAAAGAGAAAGGGAAATAGAGAAGGTGAACGGATCGGCTGTGCGCTTAACCAACAGTTTCTTCTGTGTATAAGGTGTGCTGTTATATAAACTAATTCAGAACATAATGTTTATGTTGCTTATTACCAAGGTGAGATGTCAGATGCTACACATCCTATGCGATTTTTGTAAGGCTCGCTCGTTTTTAGGGTTCCGTACCTCGAAAGGAAAAAACAGAACCCTTATAGGATGTATAGGACTTTGTTGTCCGTCCGCTGACTGTCTGTCCGTCTGTCTGTCATGACCCTTTTTCTCAAGAACGCGTGGAGGTATCAAGCTGAAATTTATATCAAATACTCAGATTTATTGTCCCTTAAAGCTGTGAAAAAATCTAACTTCTAAGCCAACGCAATCAAAAGATACAGCCGTTTATGCCACAAATTTTCGGCACTCGCAAGGGAATCAAAACCTACAGGGTAGTTCCCGTGAAGTCTGAATCTTGAAATTTGGTACGAAGCAACGTCTTACAGCACAGATAAAGGAAAAATTGCGAAAACCGTAAATTTTTTGTTACATCATCCAACTATGACTCGATTGTCGTGATGGGTGAACTTTTACTTATATACCTACCTACAGGTTTGAACCCTCGGTTCGCGACTCCGACTCGCACTTGGCCGGTTTTTTTTTTGTTTGTACATTACTATTAATGGATCTAGGCCTATGAATTTGATGTTAGCCTAGGCCGAAGTCTGTTTCATTTTTCCGCTCGCAGTGCGTCTCTGCGCTTGTTCTCTGTTAGGAACTTTCAAAGAACGAAGACGCACACAGAGACTATCTTTTGCAAGGCCATTCATTGGGTGCACGCAGTGTATTTTTTTATGTGAAAGCTTCAGTACTTCAGAGAACACGATATGCTGTCGGTTTCTGAAAAGCTGTTAGATCGTGACTGAGTCCCACGCGCATCTTAACTCCGACACCAGAAACGGCACATACATACGCAGCTGTAATTAGTAGAACCAATGTTGAGTAAGATACTACAGTATCTACGAATGGTGGTACATATCTCGTCCGCTATTACATAACACGCGACAACTACCAGTATCAACGATAGTCCTACGTTTGACAACGATCTCGCCTGATGACTAAGCGGCCGACGATGGAGCACGAAGGTTTAGAAGACACCTATTTACGCTTGACTTGAAGAGGCTCTTCAAGATTATAGTTTTCAGGAAAGACAGACGACAGCAAAGCATTCGAATCCTTGGCTGTATTATAAATGTGGAAGCAAAACACTTTTTTCGTAAGGCTATGGATGGTACTGAGCGGTACGTCTGCTTGTCCCGTTGCGAAAGAGAAGGAACTGCGAGTGACAGATGCCCCACAACTCATTAAAACTAAGCATAGCTTGTATTATGGTGACCAGCTGACTGATAAATTACTGTATTAAAATATATACTTATGATAAGTACTTTAAAACACCCAGACACAAAACAATCACCTCGAACCCTCGAACCTTCAACTTACAGCGCAGAAGGCAGCTACAGCTACTACCAGAGCTGACAGACCAGTTACACTTCCTAGTTTCCTTCCCTTAGCAGTGCTGTTTAGTCAATTGATTACAAACTTCTTTAGCAAAGCAAAGACATTTCGTTATAGTCAACAGTATAACGACCAAAAACTTTGTAGCCACCAGTTCTATTGAACCATTGTTGTGAAAAGAATAAAGTGCGCCTCCGAGGCTCCTTTTGTACACTCGGCTCATATATTCGACTTTTTTCTTTACTAGGACATGATTCCTTACAATTTCCTTCACCGTTTTAAAGTAATAGTATAGAATCATAAATTTTTGGAACAGAATAATCCATCGGTGCACGACCGGATTCAATGCCTTTGGAACAGAAGATGGAGCTTCTACCAGTCCTCGTATCACCTCTAATAATAATATTTTTAAACATTTCTTATTTTCTGTTTGAAAGTATTATATGCAAGTAACCATTTTATTCAGTCCAAAAAAAATCCTGTTTTTGCTTAATGTTTAAATTTTTGGTTTTTCACTGCAGGCAAGCTTTTAAGATTCAATATGCGAAAACTATTATTTGCCTTTAAATATATTTAGCTCATAATTATTTTTTCCTGCGGGTCCTGTCGGCTTCGTCAAGAGCTTACATTAAAGCTTACCTAAGTGCACGAAAGGAGCCTCTGAGGTGCACTTTATTCCTTTCACCACACTGGTTAGAAATAACTAGTGACACGATAAGAAGAAGAAGCTGTAAAAGACTTTGGTTCGCTCCTATAAACACACACACATCTTAAATAGACAGCAGCTGGCTTCCGTAATAGGAGTTTTTTAATAAAAATGCTTGGCCTCATATTGCTTTGCCCTTGGACAGTTAACTGACACATTTGAAATGTATAAATCCTCTTGTATTCGTTTTTCGTCGTTAAGAGTGAACTAGTCGATTATCTTTCCATACAAACGTCGAAGGGTGGTCACACCACCGTCTGACGATGAACAACCAAAACTAAAAGTGATATAAATTTGTCTTGTCATAATCTATGCTTGAATCAATACAGAATTGCAAAAATAATATGGGTTTGAAAGATACAAGACTCAAAAAAATCGTTTTTCATCACTGATTTTAGCGCAATTTTAGGTGTGAATAAATAACAAACGGAGTACGCAAACTAAACAAATATTCCAATACAAGCATAGATTATTTATTCAAGAGCTCAAATAACTTTTTTTTTCAATAAATACATTCAGTAGTTTTTTCATGAGAACCCTTGAGCCAAAGGTCTATTCATTATTTTTACGCAATCGTTTTATTTAGAAATCATAGTCTAATCTGATCATATGACTCGAAATTATAATCACGCCATGTCCTTACTAGTCATCTCTATCCTTGATGCAGATCTATTTTTTTCTCACACTAAGCTAGGTGAAATAGCATGCATTTTAGCTGCGCCCACTAACGAGTTTGTGCCGCTGACTCGCGTATCCATAAGGTAGTTATAAGATGGATCATTCAAAATAGCGCTATGACTAGGAGTTTCTTGCTAGTTCTTCTTGGACTTGGGTTTGGAGGAAATGGCACCAAAATTCACCTAGTATGTAAGACAAGTCAAGTCAAAGTCAAAAGATGATTTATTCAATACAATCACAGGGATCACTTTGAAACGTCTTACATACTAGGTGAATTTACGTGCCAATTCATCCTAACCCAAGCTCGAGAAGAATTGGCAAGAAACTCGTCTTGGTCCTAGCGCTTTTTTACATGATCCATCTTATAACTGCCTTAACTACGAAATACTAATACAAAAGAGCTAATACATTTCAAGTGTGTCGGTTAACTGTCTGACGGCAGAGCGACATGAGGCAATGCATTCTTATCAATAATATAGTCATTTATATTACAATAAGCTTTCTTCAAAAGACTACCTTTAATGTATGCTTTAATTTTCTTAATAGGTAGTTTAGTAGCATTTTCAGGAAGCTTATTATAGAAGCGCACCGTGTTCCCCATAAATGACTTATTAACTTTTTCTAGTCGAAACCTAGGGATGTATAATTTATGTTTATTCCAAGTGTTGATTTTATGAATGTCACTATTTTGCTGAATCCCATCTCTATTTTTATGTGTGTATAACAAATTTTCATATATATATTGTGAAGCTATTGTGAGAATATTAATTTCTTTGAATATTTCTCTCAAAGATTCTCGTGGTTTCATTTTATAAATGGCACGTATTACCCTTTTTTGAATTACAAAAATTTTACCACTATCAGCTGCTTTCCCCCAGAGAACGATGCCGATGCCGAGACATTTCAAAGTGATCCTTGTAATTATTGAAGTATTGAATAAAATATCTTTTGACTTCCTGCGACAGATTTCGCAGATATAGCTGTCGCAACTATTACTTTTATATAATAACCCTGCCGGTTTCCCTCAGAGGGCCCACTGAGCCGAGTGACCTTGGTCGTATTGTCGTTCTGGGAGCCGTTACTCTGTGAAATGTGATTTTAGACCCTGGATTATGGTAGGGTTATTTTGTTACGGTACTTTGTGTGTTTTCAACTTGCGAACATAAACCTAGTTTAAGGCTGTTTGAGTTTTTTATCCCCTTAAAGAGTTGACAGCTGAGTGGTATACAATGAGCATGAGCAAAAGTTAGTTTGTAAATGAAACATTTTAATAAACACGGGCTTTCCTCACGTATTATTTAGTCGATGGAGGCACCGACACTGTTTCGATTCATCTAGAATCTAATCAAGGTGTGTTTGATCCGCGGTCCGCTCGTTGCCGCTCGAGTTCACGGTTCGCACATCACGGTTTTGAAAATGAAATAGTCACTTAGATTATCACATAATTACGTTTTAAAAACTAAAAAGAAAACCGACTTTATTAAATGAAATTTGAGCCCATAAAAATACAACCAAATTAAGAACCTCTTTATAAAGTCGGTTAAAAAAGATTTTTTTTTCGCTTTTTAATACCTTATTATGTTTCGAAATTCGTAAACGCCTTTGGAAAGTCACAGGAAAGCAATAATGGAATTTTCGTTTACTTGGATGACAGATTTTTTCCAGCTTTTTTGATTGAAAACCAAACTACTGAATCAATTTTGATGAAATGTCTATGGAACCAATCAAAGTAATATCCATTCACATGAGTAAATATTTTTTTCATATCGGTTCACAAATGAGTTATGGTAACAAACATTTATAAAAATACAACTGAATTGATAACCTCATCTTTTTTTTGAAGTCGGTTAAAAATAAGCAGTGAACATGTAAACACGGGTTTTACACACATACCTACTTTTTATTTTGTTGACACTGTTTCAATTCATATAGGGAATTCTTATCTGGGTGAGTTTGGTCTGTGGTCCGCCCGTTGCCGTTCGCGTTCGCGGTTGTACCAGGACACTCAGAAAGTACTGCGATAAAAAGTGTTTATGTATCCAGTTACCTACTTTTTGAATTCTTCGTTTGACCATTAAAAGTGGTCCTCGTCACTGTATTAGCATTGACAATCTTATTGACGAGTATGCTGGAACAAATCGAATTTAATTTTTTTACAGAAATTAGTAGCCATAAGAGTTTAAATACCTAGGTTCTTCAGGTTCAAATTCCTGTTTCCCTCGAGATCTTTCTTTCTTCTTTTCTTCCTTTTAATGGCATCTGTCTTGTTGACAATTTTGCCAGTGTCATGAGATTGTTTGGTTATAGTCGATCGTCATTTGTCTATTCTAAACGTCATCGTGGAATGGCCGTCAAGAACTTTCTCAAGATTCCTCGTCGTTCAAATCACATTGCAACATAATAAATATAATTCAATTATCCTTACTTGTGTTATAAAGTCACAATTAATTGATTAAAATTCTGCTAAAATTACTAAATAAAACATGCAATAGCGTGAGAAAAAATAATTAATTTAGAAGTGCTAGGTTACTTCATGAAACGACAAACGAAAAAATCATTCCCCCGAATTAGGTACAGCTTATTTACATTCAGCCATTTCTGTCAGTTTATGAGTTGCCAGCATTACACACTGCCCAATCAGTGTAGGCACTCTTTATAGCGTATTATAGTCGGTGAAACGTTAAATCGGTTCAATAGTTTGGTTTACTTACCCCTACTTTTTCACCCTTGTTTTACAAGGGTGAAAAAGTAGGGGTTCAAAATTTTTATGGACTAGAACTTTATATTGGTTCAAATAATTATTCAGTGATCGGTTATCTTCTTAGTTTTTAAAACGTAATTATTAAAATTTGGAAATAAATAATTTAGGGGTTGGTTTTACTAGAGTAAAGTGGGTTGTTTTTTTAAATTTTACTACCCTACTCCCGTGACATATCGTTGAATAGATCATTCAAAGATATGGCGCGGATTCTTAAACTGTTTTTCGATACAGACTTTTGTTAGATAAATATTTGATGTTGTCACTCATGATAGGGACCAGTGTCCTCCTCTCTACTGGCTAAAACACAGATCCGAAATATTTATTCTTTTAAAATACTTTCAGGTATTATAAAGAAAAATATATTACAGTTAGTAAGCATTTACTAGTCAAAGTCAAAGTCAAAAAAAGAAACAAAATCAAAAGGGCCACTTTAAATCATCTGTTTACATGCTAGTGAATCTAGGTGATGGTGGTCCTCCTAACCACAATTCATGATGAATCCGGCAAGAAACTCGTCTGGTCTTAACACTTCATGATTCTTGTAATTTTTTTTGAGTCGAGTTGGAAGTGATTCATCCCAAGCTTTGTTGTCATCTAAATAATTTGATATTTTATAATATGCTTTAATAGATAGATTCTGTTTAATTACGTATCTACTAATCAAACACTAGTTTGAAGAACAGCTGGACTTGTCAACCATAAGAAGTTCATTTAAGTTTCATACTAAATTCTTTTGTTTTGCTAACTACCTATGTTTTTTTAGGTATATAAAGATATAGGTTTTTATAGGTATATTTTATAGGTTTGGGACCTGACTGCTAGTCTTTCAAACCCTTACTCACTCCGAAAGCTTTCACTCTACGTCGTCACTCGCATTTGGCCAATTCTTTTTGCATACCTTATGAAACTATGAAGACGACCTCTGTGGCGCAGTGGGCTTAGGTCCGGCTGAGACGCTAAAGGTTGCGGGTTCGATTCCTGCCGCAAGACAAATGTTTGTATGATCTGCAAGTATTTGTCTCGGGTCTGGGTGTTTCTATGTATAATATGTATGTATTAACCAAAAAAAAAGTATATAAGTAGTATATCAGTCATGTGGTACCCATAACACAAGCTCTGATTACTTTGGGGTCAGATGATGCTGTGTGAAATGTCCGGTATTATTACATTATTATTATTATTAATGATGTATTTCCTAAAACTAATGAAAACAAGCATTAATAAAACACGAGTAAGATATATAGAATATATTTCGTATAACACTATTATTAAAAAGTAACAACGAAGTAACCGCCGCTGGTCCGCGTTTAAAAGACCATTATTTTATTACTTGACCCTTCAAAATTATTAATTCGTTCTTCGAAAGGATATAAAACATTTATTGGCTTCTTTGGACTCCATGAGAATGGTTTTTGAGTAAAAACTATATCATTTGACCTCACTAATACTTCCACCATGAGTCACCAACCAACCATAATTCTGATGACTCGTATCCTGTCCATAGGGATTGTTACCTCTGGTATTGCAAACGCCCATAGGTAACGGTAACCAGTAAGTGGTTCGACCATCAGGTGGGACGAATGCTTATTTGTCGGCGTGCTTGCATAACATAAGGTTTGTTTGTTAAACTAATCCGTAAATGCTGATCATATTTAAATGAAACTTGATATACATGTAGTCGAGAACCAGGAATAGCATAAAGTTTGCTTTTTATATAATTAAAAATAAACGGACATTTCGCACAGCATCATCAGACCCCAAAGTAAGCAGAGCTTGTGTTATGGTGGTACCCATAACACAATGACTGATATACTACTTATAAACTTTTTTTAAATACTTATATATTATACATAGAAACACCCAGACCCGTGACAAATACTTGCAGATCATACAAATATTTGTTTCGCGGCGAAACAGATAACACGCGTTAGATGCCGCGGACAGAAGCTTCTAGTAAAAGTATTAAAAATCCTTCAAATATTGTGCTATATTTTAAATTAAATGTATGAAAGAGCCTGTTTTAAAAGAGAAGACAATTATTCTTCAACTTCTTTGTTTTAGTCAATCTTGCCAGTGTCAAGTGTTTATATTTGTTTATAGTCAATTTGTTTGTTAATAGTCGATGGTCAATTGTCAATTCTAAACATCATCGGGGAATGGCCGTCTAGAATTTTCTTGAGCTTCCCCGTCGTTCAAATCACATTGCACTATAATACACATATAATTCAATTGTCCATACCCGCCCTATGTAGTCACAATTTATTCATCAAATTTCCGCTAAGATTACTGAATAAAACATGCAATAAAACGAGTAAAAAATATTAAATTAACAGAACTATGTTACTTCATGAAATGACAAACGAAGAATCTAAGACAATTGTGTATATTCTTGATCTTACTGTCATTGACGTAAAACATCACCAAAGACATTTGTTTTATAAAAAAAACTTGACTTAAATTTAACATTTAATCAATTCTTAATTGAGTAATTCTCGTGCCAATCGAAATTAGACAATTGCTAAGCCTTCAGCAGTTCAATGTGGTTTATGACCGCTGGTGTTAGCAATCAGTTTTATTTATCGCCCACCGATTATACGAGTATTATACGAGTATTGCTGTAATGTAGGGCTAATAGCTTTTTATAGGCGCTATTAAGGAACGATTCCTTTTTAACCGATGATGGTATAAAATGTTGATTGCCTGTGATTTTATAACGTAAGAATGACGCACTTTCGGACTGTATCCTAAGCTTGGGACCTCCGATAAGTATTGTGTGAAATTCGTGTGACCCGAGTTTGAAGCTCTGAGATTCTTAAGGACACTCTCGGTGATATTTTACCGAACGTTTCTCAAGATGAAATCTCTGGTCGATTACGGGATTAAATCCTTAAAAATGTAAACTCTTTTAGATAAATAAAAGTAATTTAAAATGGAGGTAAAAAGACTGACTTTCATCTGTCAACCGAGATCTTTGGCAGGCAAATAAAGCATTGCCCATTAGAGACGACCCGTATCCGGAACTGGACGGGTAAATTGTAACAAATGGCCTCCCTTACCCCCACCCTCTAGTTTAGGGATAACATACATAAGTAGCTTTTTGCCAGACTTTCTCCTAATTCTCTGAAAATAGAACTGACAGCTTAGTTTAGAATGGGATATAAAAGTGCCAAAAAAGTGGACTAAAATGACATATTTTTTAAAAGCATTTGTTTTTATATTTGATTATGCACGCGACTTTGTTAGCGCGTTTATGTTTGAGTCTGTACTTAACTGTAATAGTTAAATATATAGCCTAACATAACAATACATTATCATAAACATGTAGTACAATATTTTAAGAAGGTTTCATCAATTGTTTTCGCAGAGAACACCAAGTACTTAATTACTTTTGTTGGTACAAATGTTTGGTACATTGGAATACAATAATGCAATTTAGGTAGGGATCTTTATTTATATTTTTAAATGCAGCCAATGCTTGCAACAAATATATTATTATATTTTCTGTTACTCATTTTAGTTTAGATAAAAAAGGAAACACGCATTCAATCATTCGAACAGAATTTAAAAACCTACAGAGACGAATCGGCGTTCATAATTCGAATTTCGAGCTCTGATAAAAAACAAAATGGCCGCGTTCCGTACAACCGGCATTTATTAACCCTACCCATAATCCCTGGGTCCAGAGTGATAAATACGGGGTGCTCCCTTAACTTTTACTCGTGAGTCATTATGGCATTTAAATAATTCGTGCTGGAGTGAGTTGTGATTTATGATAGTCGGCCTGACACGGGTTTAATCTGCGTTCAGTAATATGACAGTTCGTGCGTGTGTTGCGAAGATGTTTATCTGGATCCCAACGGCGAGTGAAGGGTTGAGGTCGTCGAGAAAATGTTGGAAAGTCTAATCTAAGGGTTCTAAACACAAATAAATACATACATTTATATGGTAATGTATGGAGCTAGTTCCAATTTAAAATCACCTCACATTACACTTACATTCAAATATATCACTGACCACTGAAAAGACAATAAAGTCTTATAGAAGTGTATCTCATTAGCGCTAGATATTTGCACAACCACGATTCTGTTGTTTTACCTAGACTAGTTAATATTTCCTAAAATACGAACGACTTTATTTTGCGAGCACAAAACACCAAATCAGAGTAACATTTTAACAATGACAGTTCTAAAATAAGTTGAAATTGACATTTCATTCCCTTATTGAATTGATTTTCCTGAGATTTTCCGCAGTTTGAATCAACACCTCTATACATGACTAAAATGTGCTAAAATTAATACACACGTCAAATTAGTAAATTAATGAAGTGTCATTTATAAACGGTATTCTAATTCAGACCTTGGGTACAAATAAAATAAGATCGTTTGTATTTCAGAAAATTTTAGTTAGTTCAATTCTAGGCCCTGATAATTACAAATAGAATAATCAATAGTCAATAATTCATGACACAGCACTCACAAGAGCACTAGTTGCCTAGAGGTTGTGGCCACGCCATCCGATCCTAAGAAATCCGGTCGAGCACCAATGGATTTTTCTATTCGTAAAATGTATGTGCGCTACGTCAGTACTCTCAACCGGTGCGGTGGAGGAAAACAACGTGAGTAAACCAGCATGTTGGTAAACTTTAGAAGTTTGAAGAAATGTGCCAAGTGGCGAAAGGAGCCTCTCAGGCGCCCTTTAATCATTTCACCACACTGTTTCGAAATAACCTGCATAAGGTAAGGTGTCACCCTTTTTTCCACTTACTTTTTTCTAAGCATCCATACTTTAATATTAATTACAAATAATGAGTCTGTCTGTCTGTTACAGTTCAACAAATAAACGTCTAAACGGATTTGTTGAAATTACTTAAGGAGATAATATCTTGGGGAACGTCATTGGCTATTTTTTATGGTACCAGACGTGCGAAGCCGCGAGTGGAAGCTAGTAACAAAATAAATAAGTTCCACGTACAAACAACACCCGAAAGAGACCAAGCGCAAGTGTGGCACGTAGCTCGTACGTGTGAGTTACACGAGCTTGCACCTCTGTATTTTTTCGCTCGAATACCTCATTGTAAGCAATACATTGTGAATTTTTCACGATGCATAAGAATGTTTTGATATGACATCGTAGTATTCTTTAGCAATTTTTTTCTGGGGTACCTGTAATACTATCGCCTATGAAGTTCCTATAATAAACGTTTTTTATTGTATTATATTATTATCGCAATTTCTACAATTGCGATAACGTAGCCACGATAACGCAATTTGATGTGTAACATCTTTACACTCTCTTCACTGCAATTTGTGCGAGTGATTTCGTGAAAAGAGCCGAAAGTGTGTAACAGGATGCAGAGGAAGCGTTAGATGGTGATTTGACCAATGCGCGCGCGGTGGTAGAGTAGGCCGTTAGATGGTACCAACACATTGTCCTGAGATGAGATGACAGATTACACTTCAAATGCGGCTACTGTAAGGTTCGCATGTTTTTTTATGACCTATTTCGTATAAAAAAAATTATACAAAATAGTTTTTTTAAAATAAACAACAAAAAAAAAGGTTAAGATATTGAGGCTACTTCTAATGCTCTTCAGCGTTTCTTGGTTCAGGTTCTATCATATCCAGGTGGATGAACAATAAGGACAGGATTAGCTCAGAGGTCTGTGTCTAAGCTTCACAACAACGGTACTTTATCTACTCAAAATTTCACCTTCCTAAGACGGTCTGAAGGTTTCGCTTCGTAGACACAACGTTCCTAGAATCGAGAATTAGATATTGTTTGGTATCACAACACCTCCATAATTTCCCGACTGCACCAGCAACACTGCGGCGAGACGTGACCGGAGAGCCGATTACGGTTATTTATCCGATACTTTTCGATTATTTATCTGATACTTCTCGATTATCGGATGTGCTTGCAGCGAAAGTGGGCGTGACTATCGATGTCTTGTTTCGCTAGTTTTTTGCTTAGTACAAATGTGTTGGATTTCGCGGTCTATGTGAGTGCTTTGTTCTGGTGGATACTATGCATGAATTTCTAACTCCAACAATAAGTGTAGGTGCTAACATTAAGTACTTAAATTTCACAATCTTTAAGACACAAAATTTTGCAAGGTCTTCAGTTAACTAAAATTCTGTACTTATTTGATGAAATAATACAGTATCTAAGTACCTAAAGCTCTGAATAGTATGTAGCTACTTTTGTCGGTAACTTTTTACACCTTCAGCAAACCCAAACAAACAGTGAGACTTTGAAATTCCGAATCAATAAACTATGCGCCGTCAGAACCCTAACCAAACAGGACTCCGAATTTTATAAATCACACACACAATAGGGAGAAAAAATAAAACCCCAGGAAATATCAGATCGAGGCAGTAACCCTCAAGCTTCAAACAAGGGTTTATTGAGATATCAAATAAAAAATCAGCGGTCACACACGGGCTAACAAGCTCCTTCACAATACTCCTTGATTTAGCTCAAGTTTATTGTGCAACGTTATTTATACGCCTGTGTTCAAACGGCACGATTCAATGTTTTCTATCAACACTATACAGAACCTCACTACTACGTTTACAAGCCAACCCAAAATCAACTCTCAGTAACCAATAAACAGCGCATTTTACAACAAACAAAATTGGAAGTTATGTTAGCTAGGGTTGGCAGTACGAGCTTACCAACGCATTTTATTAAGAATCGAGAATGTATATCTCGATTCTGTATGCTGTTTGATTGGAAATATGCTTATGTTTCTGGGGAACATTGGATTACCGCCGGCTGATTGCGAGCGATCCTGAGCGCTTAGAGGTCTTTGAATGGTTTGAACGCTTGAACTTTGCCTGCAGTGTTTTATTCAATAAGTGGTTGAAAGTTTGCTCAGAATTTTTGAATAGATTTTCTGTTCTCATATTTCTATTTGTTTTCATTCGATTGTGATACATTTTGGTATGTTCTTAAGTGTATTTCTGTACATCATATCCCATTCTTTCAAATGTTACACGTCTACTATGACAATATGAATAAAGTGAACTATTTCATCTAAATATGCTCCAAGCCAGTATGATGGATCACATACAATAATGGTTTCACTCGTGCCTCTCGCAAATATTGTCGCTACTTCACTCCGTAATGTTGTAATACCATTATCCGTCAGTCCATCAATCAACATTTAGTTCCCCAGAATCGAATCAGCTACGGCACTTCATTTTTAGCTCCTAGTCACACTCAGTTTGTTATCGAGTAAATCGCAATTATCATTTAGCTGACAATGGTACAAAAAATGTATTTAAAGACTTTTATTAGGGATCTGCTATTGCTTAATAATTCCATCTCCATAAATATATTCAAAAATTTGAGTAGATACCTTCCTTAACGTCTAGCGATATATCTATCATACCTGGCCACCAAAGACGTGAGCCTTTTTCGTTTTTTTTATTTTTGAAATAATTTTTCACCGTGTATACAAGAACAAGCCTATATTGTGACGTTTCCACTCCAGTGCTCCGTTTGTGACACAAGCTTTAAACCTTTTCAAAAAGCGAACGTAACGAAATGGAACTTTTTGCAACCAGTTGCAAACAAACGGACCACAAGCCGTGTCTATTATTAATTAAAAACCAAAAACGTTCCATTTAAGCCGGAGAGTGTTCTGAAATCGAATCAAAGGAGTAATTCGAATGGAATCGCCGAATGAATTGATCGAATCGGCATGTCCGCGTCACAGTTCGTTTGACTGCTAGAAGTGAAACTGCAGGTATACCTTTATTACAAGACTTTTTATCCATCTGTCTGAGGATACTTAACTATTTGTTTATTCGTTTAACTCTTGATATCTTTAAGTATTTTGTTAAAGCATTGTTTCTGAAAAAGAATATTATGCGTTAAAATTTACCTAGTTTTCTTGTTCTGCTGGTAGTTTTCTAATATTAGTTCACAAATCGGAGTTTCTATTCTATACACCTTTAGTTCATCATCACCTATTTCCGACACAACACTATCATGCATTCCCCGAACTGTTGCACAAGGATAAATCGTATTTATTGCTTTTGGAATACAGCTCACTTTTCATTTTGTAATTGCAGGAGGTAGTTTTGATTTACTAACGCGGTTACGTGTAGAAGAGTGATGCTTTAGGGTTGTCAGCCGATACAAATGACTAAAGTGCTTTGTTTGGATATTTTTTTTAACTTTGGATAGTATGTGTTTTGCTGGACCTTATAAATAAATTAAATCCAAGCTGTGATTGATAGCATCTATTTTGTTTTTTCTCAAACCATTTCTTTCTGATTTCTGATACCATTATTTTGAGTGAATATAAGTAAATTCGAAATAATAAGTCGCTTTGAATGTAACGAGTTTTCAGTTAATCCATACGGATGTTATTAATCAAAAGTAAGAAGAATGTCTTCAGGACAAGCATTAGCAGTTTTTGATGTAGGGACAAAGCCTGGTGGTCTGGTAGTAGTTTAAAATGAATACATTGTAAATATTAAAATAATTGACTTACGCAAGTATAAAAAAAAGACAATTTGGAAATTAACATTTCATAAAGATAAAATGAAAAACCATACATGATACTTAATAGTTATTCCAAAAGTGATTGTCTGATTTGTTTTTTTCTATTCTATTATATAAATAGAAAAATATTTTAAACCAAGATTTCCATTTCAAGATCAAACCACCGTGGGTATAGAAAATCTTACAAAATGCAAATTCCCGATTTGCGCTTGGTATTCATGGACTACAATCCAGGAATGACTTTTGCGAATCTGATTTCTGAACAGATTTTCGGTATGGATCCAATTTCATAACTGATGGGATTTCTCGAATCTTCTAAACATAAAGCCGTTGCGATACTGACTGACTGAAAATTTTGCACAAACTACAATAAAAATATAGGTAGGTAGGTATTACTACCTAATTCTAAAACTAGATAGAGCGTTAGTTTGTTTTTTGTAATTGTTGTAGTAAAAATATTAAGTAGGTAAGCGTATACACTTTGTCTTTAAATACATAAGTATAATGTATACGTATATACTTTAGTTTGCCTTTTGTACTTTGGGCATTTTAGATGTTTGAGAACTAATATATTTATAATTTAATTGTGTATGTAGTACACCTATGTACTCTATGTATAGGTTAGAGTAGGTATAATAATAATAATAATAATAATGAACTTTATTGAGAACATAACATTTCATGACGGACAACCTAAATTAATGCCACTAGTAATATGTCCTGCAAACGGCGGTCTTATCGCATATGGTGATATCTTCCAGACAACCTTTAACAATGCTAAACTTATTCTAAAAGGTATGTAGTATACATACACAATTAAATAATAGGACGTACCTAACAGAGAAGTTAATTTTAAATATTTTAATATTAAATCCGTAGGTAAGCATGTCCATTTTTTAAACGACATTATTCATTACATTTCTGTGAATAAACTCTTGTGATTGTTTATTTACATTTAGTTTGGACTCAACTAAGTACTAAAAGGTAAAATGGGTAAAATATGGATACGGCTTTTGAAACAATATCGAAAAGTTGCGAAAAGATTAATGCAATATAGATAAAAGGTGACAAAGTGAAGGTAGATAGAAAGGAATTAGAAAAATGTAGTACCCAGGGAGAAATTTTAGAATAATAAAAAACGAACGCTATCGCGAGCGTTCCTCTAGCTAGTTCGATGTAAAAATGAACAACAAAATATAAAATTCTGCTCGACAAAGATGCATTTGGACTTGTGGGAAATCTTTGAAATATTAAGAATATCCAGATATACTTAAATTTGCAAACCTTAAAAAAATTTCAGCTTCATACTAAATTTGCTCACTAGATGGTGCTGAGTTGGCTTGGGATCTAAACACTAGTAATTCATAATTTACTAACTTCAGAAGCTTTTACTATACGTGGTCACATGTGCTTCGACAAATTATTTTTAACCAAACCCATATAAAGTTTTACATTGTTAGTCACTTCATATTAATAAATATTAAAATAAATAGGTACTTAGAGAAATGTACAGAATAATATACAATACTTAATATAAAATCTTCATTGGCCTAAGTTCATCTGTTGAAGATGATTTAGGTGGCGTCAGTCAGTACAGAGCAGTTATTTGTAATAGAAAACTTTCGTTCATAGAGCCACTCCAGCACGCTGAGGTGGGTGAAGTTTCTTCTCCACTGACGTCACTCTGCCTGGGATTCTGTTTGATAGTGCAAGGCTAACCAGGTACCCACATTAACCTCTCGACCGAAAGACGAGTCAGTACATGCAGTTTCGGTTCGGTTGCAAGGCATTTTATAAATATAGCTGTCCCGGCAAACGTTGTTTTGCCATGTATGTTATTTTTAGGAAACATTTTTATAGGTAAATATGATGTTTAAAAAATAAGGGTTGATCGTAGAGGGGTGAAAATTTAGGGTTGCATGTATTTTTGTATGATGTATCATAAAAAAATAAAAACAAAAAATTTTGTCTGAAAAATAAAAAAAAAAATTAAGGGGTGGACCACCCTTAACATTTAGGGGGATGAAAAATAGATGTTGTTCGATTCTCCCCCCTGACTAATATCCTCGCTAAGGATCACGAAAATCGGTCGAGCCGTTTCGGAGGAGTTCGATTACGCACCCCGTGACAGAAGAATTTTATATATTAGATTTATTTATATATAAAATATATTTTTGTAAATATAAAATACATGGGAAACTATTGAGCTAAGGACCGTTTTAATAGACATATAGATAGCTCAACTGATCCAGATCACTGCCATAGGGCAGGGTCGCCATGACATTTGTGGCATTGTCACGTTGAATGGCAATGCTAATACGCTGGGCCAGATAGGAGCCAGCTCTTCGGTCACGAAATGTTTCTACCAGACACCGTAAAATAATTTCAACGCGATGGGATTCTTTTCCCCACGAACCCAGGGTCTCGACTCCATAAGGACTATATAAACTCATTTACTTAAGCCCTATCGAGACTGGCATATTTGCACATTTCGAGGTCCTCAACACAATCAGCTTCAACCAGCTTCAACAGAAAACCCCGACAGATACCAATGGCCTACCCATCTCCCAATGGATAAGTCATACCATTAGGGCCTCTTACCACCATTACATATCAGATCGTTTGACTCGAGAACAGCTGATACGTTGACGCTGGTAACTGAGGAATGACATCGTTAAGACTTGTGGCGTGGCGGGCAATCCTACCGGCGTCCCTAGAACACCCGTGGAGACCAAACTGGTCTACAGCTGTACCATATTAGCACTGATGAGGGCCGCAGCACCGCACACCCAACCGCAGACAAATTGCAATTCGAAATATTGTAAGATCTAATAAGGTGCCTGACTCCCATTTTGAAACGGCTAGGACACGGGCGCGATCTACGGAGCTTGAGCATGTTTCTAACAGATGGTTCCATGTAAGCTCACACAGAAGCCAGTCCCATTGCCGTTGTGCTAAATGATTTTTGGGGGCGCAGAATTAAGGCTAGCACTGTTCCAAGCGTTTCTAGCCTCGTCTAGATATTAAATTTTCTGAGTAAAGTCGGAACTAGCCGGAAAAGACAGAATTTGATTTTTTCGAACCATGCCTCTCAATTTGATAGGTAGGTTAGGTTAGGGACAGGAGGGTTATACTAGGTTACTACAAGTCCTTTGAGTACAATATAAATATTAAAACCTTGCAAGTCTTAACGATGTCATTCGTCGGGTACTTACCAGCGTTAACGAACCAGCGGTTCTCGAACCGAACGGTCTGATACGTGAAGATTTGATGATAGTATGACTCTCTTCTCTTGTCCAATGAGAGGACGGTGGGCCATTGGTATGGGATGCTACTTACGTAGACACCCTGCCCGCATCCTTTCTGTCGGGGACCGTTAGAGCTGGTGCGGCGAATGAATGTGCCGAGGACCTCACAAAGCGAATATGCCGGTCTTGATAAGGCCTACATATTTGAGCCTTTTGAAGTCGAGACCCTGGGCCCGTGGGGAACAAGAGCCCATCGCATTTTCATAATTATTTCCCGGCGTCTGGTAAAAACATCGTGTGACCCAAGAGATAGCTCCTATCTGGCCTAGTCCAGCTTTGCCATTCAAGGAGGCAATGCGGCCAGTGTCTTGAGCAATGCAAAGATCGCTTTAAACAATCTATAGATAGCTCAACAGTTTCACATGTATTTCATAATATTAATATATTATTCATTTCAGTAATTATTTTTGTAAATAAAACATTCACCAATTGAAATAGGTACTTAGTAGGTATAAAATTTATGAACTTAAAATAAAACACTAGATATTATTTAAAGTTCCTACACTTTACATGATAATCAACTAATATAACTAAAATATCTAGCTTTTGAAACTTCCCCGAATAATCAACATTTTAATTGAAGTTAATATCCCTCATAAATATATAGGAACTACCAAAGTTTCCACTTAGCTATTCCGAAGGCTATAAATTATTAATGTTAGACTTAGTTTGTATTGTTGAAACTACTACTTTTTCGTTTCAGTCAGTGGTCTTTGGAGAATATATAGGCCGCTAGTAGGCCTCCGTGGTGGCCTAACTTTTGAAAAAGACCGAGATCTTAACGTACCCTCTGAAGCAGAAGAAAAACCCACGAATGATTTTTTCTTTGCGTTAGAATTTGTATCCGATATAGCAATAATGTTATTTTTGACGACCACTGTAGCACTGTAGACGAAGGCCCACCTCAGGCGCAGAAGGTTGCGGGATCGATTCCCGAAGAACGTGTGGTTCCCATAACACAAGCTCTGCTTATGTTGGGGTTAAATGATGTCAAAGTCAAAGTCAATAGATATATTTTTCAATACAATCACAAGGATCACTTTGAAACGTCTTACATACTAGGTGACTTTAGGTGCCAATTCATCCTAACCTAAGCCCGAGAAGAACTGGCAAACGTGATATGTGAAGAAATAAAGAAAGTAAATAATAGTTTAAAAAAACTAAAAAACACGCTTTATATAGAAAATCAAACTAAAAAATCAAAAATAAATTTTAATATAATTCTATTTTTTAGTTTGATTTCTATATAAAGCGTGTTTTTTAGTTTTTTTAAACTATTATTTATATTCTACTTTTTAGTTTTAGGATAACCGGATATTTTAATTTTTTTTTATGTTTATTTTAATTTTTTCGAATTATTGCATTGTCATCGGTCTTTGACAGGTGTGCAAACTTTGAATGAAATCTGGCCGTTTAAAGTGGGTCAAAATCGCTTCCTAAGGAGTCGGTTACATACAAACATACATACAAGTGAAGCTAATATAAAGCGTATAAAAAAAAGAGTCTGGGTTGTTCCGTAAAAGTAGCAGTACCAACCGTCATATTTGCAAAATCGTTCTCAAGTTGTAAAAAAAGCTCTCATTAGGGATGTTTCTCGCTGTCTATTACTGCTGTTGCCCACCCACAATTATTTGTGTTCCGAATGGTCTTGCTTGCCTTTCAACTTGAACATTACCTAAACACTGCTGAAGATTTCGCGTTGAATGTTCGACACTGCAGACAACTGCCACCACGCCCACCTGAACGCCTTAACGCCCCTGCACGCGCGCCCCCCAGACCACCCAGGACCATGGCAGCCCACACCGAGAGATCTCCTGGGCGCACCTAACTCCGCAGACGCGGATTCAGGTAGCACCCAAACCCCATGAACGCCACCGCTAACGCCAAGATGGCAGCGTACCGTTGCAGAACGCAACGAGACCCACTGACACAGGGGCAGTCGCCCCTGCGAGTTGAAGCCAGGGTAATAACAAAGATGTCGAGGCCCTTACCTAAACCCCAAGATAGGAAGTTTAGACGACTAGAGTAGAGAGTGCTGAAGATTCGACGTGTCACTATTTCTCACTATCTTACAAAAAGAGATAGCACTATTTTAAATAGTTGTTAATTTTGACAGTAGATGAGAGACGTTTTAAAGAAAGGCCGGAACTTTTGCAGTAATCGCACAGTTGATGTCTTTGCTATACGAGTATGTCGCGATTTAAATATGAGAGCCTAAATCATAAATAAATATAATCCTTTACTACCTAGTAATTTTATGCCTGGCTAGGTTGTTACGTAAATGTAGCAGTACCGACAGTCATTGGCATTAGTTCATCTGTTGAAGATGATTTAGGTAGCGTCAGTCAAGTTACAGAGCAGTTATTTGTAATTGTCAACTTTCGTTCATGGATCCACTCCTGCAAGCTCCTGAGTGAAGTTTGCTCTCCACTGACGCTACTCTGTCTAAGATTCTGTTTGATAGTGCATGCCTTCCCAGGTACCCATACTGACCTTTCAACAACTGCAAAATCAATCTTAAAAAAAGCTTTTATCATCTATCTATAGATCGTTTTAAACGGTCCCTAGATAGCTCATCTGTTTCACATGTTTTTTATATTATTGTATATTATTCTGAACATTCCTCTAATGCTACTAACGTGCATAATGGATAAGGTACTCATCTACTATAAGTTGGCCCGTATGGTTGTTTACCGGCTGGCGATAAGTTGAAATTATAATAATCGTCAACTACTTAATAACTTTGTGTAAAATGTGTTTATCAAAGTACGGCCTTACTTATAAACGGCTGTCAAAGGTTAATTACTGCTTAAAATAGTGCCATCCTTTTTAGTAAGATGACAAATAGAGACAGAGCAAATCTTAAATAGTGTTTAGGCAGTATTAAAGTTCAGGAGCGTTTATAACGCCGGAAATGTTAAGACTCATGACTCTTCGTCATCCTCGACCAAAAGCGAGAGATCTCAGACCTAACACGCATTGTGAATTAATCCGCGCCGATTTTTTTCACCCTAATCTGTGGAACATGGAATCAGATGCGCTAGGCACTAAGGGAAAAAACTGTTGAAATTTTTATACTTCAGAATAGCGCGGACTAAATCACATGGATTAATTTGCTAGGGCTTCCTAGGCCTAGGGAGGTTATCATGTCAGGTGATTACAGTTGTAAGCAAGTTTGTTTTATTTTTGTTTGTCAACTTCTTTTACCTAGAAATCCCCACGTTATATTAGTAGTAACGCAATCAACCATATAAAACGTTACCGAAATAGGATCAGCAGTAACAAGCCGTTTCTATAAATGAACAGCTCGTAATTTAGAGCTCAGTTGCTCTGTGTTAACTAACTTAAATAAGTAGGTATTTGACTAGCTTTAAGTTTGTATCGGACAATGAATAGAAAAAAAAGGATGCGGTATTTGAAACAGAGCTATTTCTTTGTCAAAAACTTTAAATATTTGTTCTCAGCTTTAACACGCCATTTGTTAGGTCAGTTTTCTTATATATAAGCAGTATTCTCTGTTTCCTTTTTTTTCATTTTAATGTCGTTTCCCCTTATTGTGTCGGTGTTTATACATTAAGCTCAAAGCAAACCTGACGTCTCATAAACGTACGAATCGCGTTTTATCCCTCCGTGTCATTGTCATCAATTTGTCAGGTTTCGTGCGATGTCATTGCACGGACATTATGTCTTCTTCTTCGTTAATGGTTTTTGTCATAATAATGTCAATTTTGCCAGTGTGAAGTGTTTATATTTTAGTATGATGTCACAAAGTCGTATCGTGTCGTTTGTCATTTGTTATTTTATATAAAATGCTGTCATTCATATAAAATAACTACTTATACCGATAATGTTTGCTCGAAACATAAGAAAACACAAAGTTTGTATTGGAATTATACACACCGGAGTCAATAAGTACAGCTTTATTTAAATAAAAACACAAACATTACCAATATAATTACGTTTTAAAAACTAAAAAGAAACTGACTTCATTGAATAAAATTTGAGCCTATAATACATTTTTAGTGGAAAGTCGATGTATTTTGTATTTAAATATAATATGGGTAGGCCAAATAAACGCACCGCTCCAATGAGACAGCGAGGTATCGAAGTACATGAAAACATCATCGATGTACCTATACAATTTTTAGATTTTCGTTGATTTTTCAGCTCGACCGATTTTTATAAAATTTATATGGGACCACCTGTGAAGTATACCCTTTCAAACAAAAAAGAATTTTCCAAATCAGTTGAGCCGTTTTAGAGTAATCGGTGATTATAAGTAAAAAAAAAAAAGATTTCGATGAATCGAGAACCTCCTCCTTTTTGATAAAGTTGGTTAAAAACCGGAAATAACTCGATAAAATAAATAATAAGAGAGCGCAATAATTGCTTCGCAAGATGGCTAAAAATAATCGAAGTCATCTCACGGTCGTTACGAGATGACAAAACGTAAGTCAGTATTAGTCAGTCACAGTTAGTCGCTTAGCATCATGGCGATACAGCAGCATATGAATTAAGTGGTCCTTGATTCAGTTTCAGTTTTTTTAAAAGAAAAGAAATTATATTTTTTATTAAATTAAGAAATTATATATTATCATATTAAAATAGCATATAATTACAAACAAAAAATCAAACTCAAAACAGTTTAACTTAATATAATCAAAAGGAGCACTTTGAGAAAATGCCACATCCGAAATGTTTCGTGCACTTCCAATACAAGCTGTGATTAATAGCGCCATAAGACAAGGGTCTGAACTGGCTCTGCTGTGCCGACGGCTATATTGTGCTAACTCTTTTGTTTGCTTCCGTTTGTAAATACGTCACTGGGACTAATCTTAGTGCGGTTTAGGTACAGCCATTAATATATCCAAAACTTCCATATTATTCGAAGGTGTCTTTTTGCTTTGTAGGAATATGTTTGTTTATAACCTTTTTCACAACTAAACTGACAAACGGATATAACATTTGGTAAGGAGATATATTGTATCTTGGGAAACGAAATAAGCTCTTTTATATGTAGGTACTACGCGTGCGAAGCCACGGGCAGCCTCTAGTATTATAAATTTGAAAGGGTCTCTGTATGTCTGTTGGTTTGTTTGTGACCATTCCCTTCTTTACCGATAAAGACGTAAAAACAATTGACTGCCAACAAATCAAATGTCATATGTTTTCAAATTTAGGGTGTGACAGTTATCGTGCGTAACAAAATAGATACACTCAGAAATATCACACCATGCAGGCTTAATTTTAATTCAAAATGTCAGTATATTAGAACAGTAATTTCATATTTAAACCCCTATTACATGTACATTACACTGTACCGTAACAGAACTATGCTCTTCGTACCGACCGTCGAAGACCCTAAGGAACTAACCTATTTTCCAAAAGTAAAAATGAATCATTCGCAAGAACAGGAACGAAGTATTGTACGAGAAGGTAGTCACGTATTAGACCACTAGGTCAGCTATGCGATCGTGGCATAGCTTACTATCTACTCCTGCAAGGTGCCTGGATGGGTGACCGCATGGCTTTTTTTCTTTAGGTGAGGTTAGGTTGTTAAGAGGCCGTTGCTCTTTCGCCAGAGTTAGCACTTAAAGCATGGTTTAACGAAAGTGGTAATAGTGACAGGTAATAAATTGATAAAAAAATATTTTAATGCATCTAAATTTACTCATACATAAGTTGTAGGTACGTGTCCCGGAGTTAGTATTAAGCCTGAACGGAGTGATTGCGACCATGAAAATGAACTGATATGAGGGTGAAAATTCTAATAATCCATATAAAAACGTATTATTTCATTTAATTGATTAAAATTAACAATCCTACGTTCACAATGTTTACATTTTTCTGCTATACTTTCTATTGGTTTGTTTGTGACCAGGGCTAAAAAGCTAAACGTAAAATTAGCCGTGAAATTGGGTGAAAATTTGATCAAATTTGGCAAGGAGATAGATAGTATCTTGGGGATATATGCTGGTTTTTATTTAAGTACCATACGTGCGAAGCTGCGGGTAGCTGCTAGTTCACTTTATGAAGTTTTGCGCGGAGAAATTTATGTAAAATAAAATGCTATGACTCAAGGGACTTAATAGTAAACGAACCTAGTTTAAAACACAGAGGTAAAAACTAAGCGTAAGTTCAACCATATAACAAATATAATTAAATTATAATAAATGAAAGTAGGTACATGCTCAGATTCGCCTTAGCCTAAAAGATCGTCACTTTATTCTAAACGAAATCAGCCGTAAAAAATACACTCACTCTCATTCGCATAACGCGCCTCGTTTGCATGAGCGAGCCAATAATGTCAATGTCAATGTTAGTGTCAATGTCAGTATTTTGTTCAAGGAAAATAAGATTATGAAAAGCTCCACCCCTACTCAATATTTAAACATTCCACTTACTACCGTCGTCAATCCCGCGACGCTAATTTCACAAGTGACCGATCGCCGACATGAAATATTTCCTTAGAAAAATTTGGGACGACAATGAAAAATTAAAATTCTCCTGTAACTCGGAACAAACTGAGACGCGATTTTTATTAAAGGAAAAGTGCTTTTTTAACCAGTGGTATTCTAGACAAGAATATTTGAATTTTAAATAAAGAACGACGCTATTAAATTATTCAAAGTTAGCTTCTGCCCGCGGCTTCGCACGAGTGGTATATAAGCAATTTCAGATTATAGACTATATAGATACCAAATGTCATCCGTACCTGTTAAGCCATTACGGCCTAATTGTGGCACAAAACAAAATACAAATATCCACACAATTAATGATTATAAGTAGGATTTATCTTAAACTGGTGTCTATATGTAAATATAACAACCTTTTTGATCGTAGAATGAATTAGAGATAATTACGTTTTAAAAACTAAAAAGACAACCGACTTCATGTATATATACAAGGTAACTAGTGTAAATCATTGAGGAGTTCCCTCGACTGTCTTTCGGCTCCGTCATCAGATCGACTCCAGACCTTCATTAAATAGTAGTGCTTTATAAAATATAAACAAACGCATTAGTCGCCACTACGATTTTCGAAAGTTCCCCTTAATTTTTCTGGGATGCCATCGTCAGATCCTGGTTTCCTTATCATGGTACCACCCTTGGGATAACTCATTTCTAACAAAAAAAGAAATCATCAAAATCGGTGCATAAACGACGAAGTTATCTGCGAACACACATAAAAAAAAAATATATACGAATCGAATTGAGTAACCTCCTTTTTTTGAAGTCGGTTAAAAAGAAAACCGACGTCATTTATATAGACATTCGAAATTTCGTTTACTTGAATGAAATATTTTTACCAGTTATTTTGATTTAAATCGCAAAATACTGAACCGATTTTGATGTAAGTTCTATGGGACCAATCGGAAAGAATATATTTTCACTATTTTCGAGTGTAAAGATACTCATTCCGAATAAAATGCTATTAGCAATGCTATTAGTAGCATTCTATAGCAATTTTGTAGATACTTTACAATTTGTTTTAAAGTTTATCCATTACAAAATTACATACAAAAAAAAAACGTGTGCGTCGCGGGACGCCAGACTGAAGTGATAACTTAAACTAATCTAACTAGCGCTGTGGGTTAGACTGAGAGAGGAGAAGCCTGCCTGCCGCTGCCGTATGAGTAAGAGAAAGGGAAGCCAGACAGGCTGACGCTGTAACGCGTTACGTAACGAAGCGGTTTACCCTCCCATAACAAGTTATCACTTCAAAAACAAAATAATATTTTCCGTTTATAATATTTGTATAGATGGCACTCGCATTTTGCTATTTTTTCGTATTTAAACCTTGTAACTACTGCTTTACAAAAAACAAAAAACATTCTCACGAATGTACCCCTGGGGTTCGGCACATCTCCTGAGATCTATAGTTATTTAGAACTCTGAGAATGTCTAAGGAGGTAGTCAGAGGCGTCCAAACATTATATTTGGCACACAGCCACGCTTTCCACAGATTATTCCGTACGGGACAGTAAGCCCATCGCCACTTATAGGAATAAATAATGACCAATGACACACCTTAATTTCCCGCACTAATACACAATGCCCATTCTAAATTAATATAGAAAGTTCAAAATACAAACTGTCAGTAGAGAATCTAAGCTACAAGGCTATTCTATTCACTCGATTCGATTCACTCGTTTTGGAATCAAACTGCAGCTGAACGATAGCTTTTGACGAGTTTTCGTACTCTGTTAATAAACAACGGCTCAGCTTTTGCTACGTTTACGAAGTCGCCAACGATCGAACGAATGTTTTTACATTCAAAAAGTCCATAGAGATAACAGAATAGGTTTTTTATGTCATCTTTCCTCTCGCTTTTCTGCAATCTGTAGGAGTGATTTCGTTAAAAGGGACGGATGTGTGTAACAGGACGACGGGGAAACGCGCGGTATTAGATTTAACCAATGAGCGCGCGCGATTGTAAAGTTGGCCGTCAGATGGTACCAATCCATTTTCTGAGAGGTTGGTACAGTCAGCCAACAGTGTGAACGAGAAAGAGAAAGGGAAATAGCGGCGCGCTTAACCTACAGTGTTGTGTGTTAAGTGTGTTGTTTTATAACGAGTTCATGATATAATATTAATGTTGCTTATTACCAAGGTGAGATGACAGATGTTACACTTTCATAACGCGACTACTATAATATTCGCTCGTTTTTTGTGTAACTATCAAAATGCAGTCGGAGTTAAAACGTAGACGGGTTGAAATAGAACATTGTAAGGGAATAGGGATCATCTTATCCTGGAAGCTTTCCAAGGCTTTAACATATCTTTGAAATTAAAACATTCTCGCCTAAAAGTATACGAAGGCTGTAGCCCTGCGGGAGGCTTTTATAAGGCAGCGATAAATCAAGGGCGGGAAATATTTAAAAGCTTGCCTCACCACGTTTCACAGGCGCTTTCTTCATTGCACCCTTATATATTATTTACTAGTTAATATTATATTTTACTAGATGGCGCTACGGGAGAAATAAAAATGCGCTATTGATGCTTTTTGAAATTTGGTTTAAAGCATTTTTTACCTGATTTAGGTGTTTAATATATTGGTAGGATTACTAGCTGCTGCCCAATTCCAAGTTTAATCCATATCGGTTCAGCCGTTTGAGTGCTTTGAACAAAATAAGACATACGCACAACTTTTCGCTTTTGATAACATGTGTAGAATTTATGTGCAGATATTTTCCTTTTACAATTTTTCTGGTATACAGCACAAGCTTTGCTTAGATGGGGGCTAAATACTGCTGTCTAATTTTACACCATTTTTTATCTAAGAAAGCGTGTTATAAATACTTTATATGTTGCTTTACCTTCTGACAGTTAAATGATAGATTTAAAATATATAACCAACTGTTACCTTTTTAAAAACATAATCGTTTTTCGTAGATAGGCTAGTTATACGATGCTACTGCAACTCTTTTTGGACTTGAGTAAGGAGATTTTGGCACCTATATTGCTAGCATGTAAGACGATTCAAAGTGATGCTTGTATTGTAATCAAAGTCAAAGTCAAGTCAAAAGATATTTTAATAAATAACTAATAAAAGAAAGTTTCTACATTTCAAATGTGTCGAGGGCAGAGCGACATGAGGCCATGCATTCTTAACAATAATATAGTCATTTATATTATAATATGCTTTTTTCAATAGACTACCCTTTGCAGTAATTTAAAGCATTCATAAAGATGTATGGTTTAAATTTCTAAATAGGTAGTTTAGTTGCATTTTCAGAAAACTTATTATAGAAGCGCACCGTGTTCCCCTTAAAGGACTAATTTACTTTTTGTAGTCGAAACCTTGAGATGAATAATTTGTTCTGTTTCTAGTATTGATTCTATGAAGATCACTGTTTTGCTGAAATCCATTTCTATTTTTATGAGTGTACAACACATTTTCATATATATATATATATTGTATAGCGATTCTGTGATATTAATTTATTTAAATATTTCTCCCAAAGACTCTCGTGGTTTAATATGATAAATGGCACGTATTGCCTTTTTTGAAGAACAATATTTTTTTTCAATATCAGCTGCTTTCCCCGCAGCGCAACTAAGCCTACCAGCAAATATTTTAATTTGTGGATTCCACTGTAGTTTTAAGACCTAGGAAGGTTGTGGAAGATTATTTGCCTCTTCATTCATTTCAATGTTGGTCGGGCTATGAATTACATTTGGCAAAGTGAATTTGATACATTTCGTTTATGAAGCATTAAGTAAAAAAATATTTACAGTGAACCAGTCAAGAACAAATGATACGGATTCATTTACGTTATCGCAAATACTTGTTTTATTTGTATCAACTTTAAAAATTAAAGACAGCAAATGAAACTATATCACATTTATTTTTTATATAAAAAAAGTTATTCGTTAACGAATACTAGGAATAAAAAACAGCCTAGTATCGAACCCTGGTGGTACCCCTATATCAATTATTGATCCTAAAGACCTCTCACCACCCACGTCAACTTTCTGGACTATATTGGATAGATAAGACTGTATGAGGTCAATCGCCCGGTTTTGAATGCCATATTTTAACTTTGTGATTAGGGGTGCATGACTCATACAGTCAAAGGCCTTAGATAGATCCCAGAATACCCCAACGCATTCTGTGACTTCTCCCAGGTGTTAAATATATGCTTTAAGAGCGCTATACCTACATCAGCTGTTGATCGACCTTTAGTAAATCCGTATTGATTACTAGTTACTATATAGTTACATATGTAGCTACTATATACTAATGATTTGAGTGACATTGACTTCTTATGAAAAATTAAGATATATTATGGAATTTACGGTGCTATTAGGAATACTCTGTTTCTTATGTACGTCCGCAGGCACAGCTACTTCCGAGGAATACTTCACGCGATTTTATGCCTCTAATATAAAGTACGTACATTACACGACGTAAAAACCCTAAAATGTTAGGGTACAGACTTATGTACTTAATTGAGTCAGTTACTAGCGTACTACTTACCTATACCTAATAATATACCTACTTACTTACTTTATCTTTTATTGACTGGTTTCACAGCTTATTTGGAAGATCTGGAAGATCTGCTTTTAGTGTTGTGGGCTCTATTCCGCCTCAGCTACGAAATTTAAATAATTAATAAATTTAATTATTTAAATTTCTACTAATAAATTTAACATAGCGTCTTCTGGCCCCAAAGTTAGCAGAGCTTGTGTCATGGAAACTATATAACTGATACATATATACTTCTTTTTGTCAATATATACATAAAGAAACACCAAGACAGAAGACAAACATTAAACAAACGTTAAACATTTGTTTGAGGAATAAAGATGTTTGTTATGTGCCTGGGTGTCATACAGAAGGTATCATAAATATGTATTTAAAAGGTAGGTACTGGAGGTACTGTAAAATCGGGATGGTATTTTTCGTTGAACTGAAGAACACTTCGAGTTTGGATTTCTACGTGGAACTGATCCCAGATGAGTGCTGTTTGGAGACTGATGATGGAGACGACTGCAGTAGTCTTCAAATTATTGGGGGTTAGTCCCCCTGCTGACTAACAGAAGAGCTAGAAGGAAAACTTAAAACAAACCCAGCTCGGTGCCAGCCGTTATGCACCTGCAAACAAACTGACACCGCATGTACTGACTCGTCTTTCCTGCGGGTCCTGTCGGCAAGGTTGAGAGGTTAGTGTGGGTACCTGGGAAGGTCTGCGTTATCAAACAGAATCCCATCCCAGGCAGAGTGGCATCAGTGTAGAGGAATCTTCACCCACCTCAGCTTACTGGAGTGGATCCATGAACGAAAGTTTTCAATTGCAAAGTGCTACAAACTGCTCTGTAACTTGACTGACGCCACCGAAATCATCTTCAACAGATGAACTAAGACTAATCATAATTTAAAAGTATATCAAGTATGTAATCTATTCTGGCATCTGGTTCTCATAGTACAGTTGGGGGCTAGATCTAGAAAGGTGATGAAGCCACACAAAATTATTTACTAGTGGCTCTATGAGCTGTAGACCTCGCGAACATTTTTCGAAATAACTGATATATAACTTTTTTACGCTGTCAAACCCCATATCCCGCCATTTTGAAAATTTTCCAAAAACTGAATCGAAAAAAGCGGCGAGTTACTTTATCAGCACCTATATTGTGTCACATATATACAATACATATTATATGTCACAAATATCAATACATATAGGTAAACAAGTACCTACCTTCTACCTCCGTAATAAAAAAAATACCAAGCCCTTGTGACATAGCACAGAGAAGGCTTCAAAAATAAGTTATGATAATAATGCTAGTCATTATGGTCAGGTCCTAAACCAATCCGACACCATTTAATTAACATAGCCAAAAAATGTATTGGGCTTTTTTATGTTTATAAATCAGGCTGTTACTCAAAATCTAGTTAAACCTTACAACCCGTTATAATTTTTCTTGGCCATGTAACCTCAATCAAAAATTAATACATCGAAGCTTAATATTTATCAAACGAATTGAATATCTGTTTAAGAAACGTAGAATCATTGAAAGATATATCTAACGAGATGACACATCTAACGATATGACACATCTGACAATATGACTCATCTAGAAATATCACACATCTAACGACACGATGTCGTTGTCATCTAACGATGACACACGATGTGGTAGTAAATAAAAAAATACTATCTCACTTTACATGTACGGGAGGAGAGGAGGGAATACTATTTTTTTTTTAATATTTCAAAACTCTGTAATTAATACGTATTAACATTGAACATTCGGGTGGACGGACAAACAGACATACAGGCGAACATAGTAAACTATACGTGTTCTGTGTGGACCCTAAAAATATCTCTGTAATTAAACCTCAAAATTGTTGTTACATTCAAAATCAAATAAAAGCTAATTCCCAAGCGATCCATAACCTCGGCGAACCGTGTCCAGAACAAAATAGATTTATTTTTAACAAGCCAATAATAGTCCTTTGAAGTCGAGAAAAATTACCATTCGCCGAATGATCTATGATGTAATTAGTGATTTGACGTTATTTATGTACTAGCCGCAGGACACTGATATGCACGAGACAGAGATGAATGGACGTCTGGACGGAGTGACAGAAAGAGACAGTGATGTGTCTCTTTACTTGGGGCAGATTAGATGTAGAGTAGGAGCTGACTTGTGTTTTGATAAAGCTTTATAAAAGTTGCTGTTTTTTGTTTTATTGTCTGCTGAAATAACTTTTGAATGTCTTTGAATCCATTTATTAGGATCAGTGTCAAGCGTTACATAAGATATTTCAACACAGCATTCTAACCATCTCAAACATTTGGGACTTCGTTATCTTTCAACGTTGTGTCTAGAAAGTCATGGAAGGACATCTATGTAACCTTCAAATTCAAAGTGGCTTTTCAGGCGTGTGCATTACTGACACTTAGCTGCTCGTGTATAAACGAAGTAATTATATTTACGAAGTCTCTCTACATATAAAAAAATGCCTTTAATTTCATTAAAATACAATCTATCTCCGCACCAAATTTCATCAAGATCTGTTAGGTTGTTTAGTCCTGAAAAGGTAACAAACAGACAATCAAACGTACAAGACAGACATTATGTTTTTTAATAATTAGTATGGCTATAGATAAATACATAATGCTCATTAAGCATGCTGTACTTAACTTGAAAATTAAGGTATTTTGTTTTTCTTTATTAACTGTTATGACAATCCACGTTGTGTTCCATAAGTTTGTGGCCGCCAGCTCCTCTGCCTCTCGTAGCTCATATCAGCGAATGTCACCGCGGGCAGTTTGAACATCGGTCGGCGGCATCGCCGTAATGTCTGCCTCTATTGCACGACCATGAATAAATTGTAAACAGGTCTTTAAGTAAACTGCGATAAGAAATTATTGCCTCGAATCGTATGAATAAACTTCTACCCGCAGTTTTGACGCGTTAATAAAATGCATCCTATATTAGTCCAGGTCCACATCAAAATCTATAGGTACCAAGTTGATTTCATATTCGTTCAGCGGTTACGAATTGATTGAACCACAAACAAACTTATAGACACTGGGAAACCAATTCAAATAATATAAATATTCAATTGATAAATGTTATTGGAGGAGAATCACAATTCTATCCCAATTTCTCTGAAGATTTCGTTTGTGTAAGACAACGTGCGAATATTTTATGTGGAAGTCAGGTGTTTTATAAATCCCTCTGGGAAACAAGGCTTTTCTAAATAAGCGTGTACATTAGTATCTATTTTTTTTAAGTTATTTGATGTTAAACATAAATTTAAATAGGTAGTAAATTCTTTATATTTAAATAGGTCTTTAGTGTGAGAACAACATGCGTCGACACCCACTGCATCCCATCTGTCGGCTACTTCTCTTTGAGCTGGCACGGCAGCCGATTGTGCCTAAAGCCTCAAAAGGTGCAAATATGCCGGTCTTGATAGGGCCATCATATTTAAGCCTTTTGAAGTCAAGGCCTGTAAGGAACGGAAGCCCATCGCGTTTTCAAAATTATTTCGAGATTAAAATAAATAAATTCAAATCGGTTCAGGCGTCTTTGAGTAATCGTAGAACATACCTACATAAAAAAAAGATTCCGACGAATTGAGAACCACCTCCTTTTTGATAAAGTCGGTTAAAAAAAAACGGGTTGCACTCCGCGAGTGCCGACAGAAGTGAAAACTGATTTTGGCGCGTTAGACATTTTTTAGTTGGGTACTAGGGTTATTGGGTATTGGGTTATGAATTGCATTTTATTTATGAATTGTATGTTATTAGTTATTAGAAACTTTAAAAAACATTTAATATTCTTTTATGTTTCTGTTCAGAATGTAGATAATATATCAAAGAACCTAACTCAGTAAACTTCTCCATACAAAAGTAGACTGTAATCATGTGAGTTAAGGTTTATAATCAAATGGGACGTTATACATTGGGAGAAAACTGGCGTGGCACAACTAAAAGTGTGTCTCATTGGGTATTCCTATAAGCGGCGATGGGCAACCTGTCATTCATCAAAGAGTACGCTACATTCGTGTACAATCACGTGTATAGTGTTAAAGTCACGTATGAGAACCTACTTACTCTTTGACCATACCAATGTACCTACTATTTTCACCATCGTGGTTCTCTTAGCAATTCATGGCCAATTCATACTGTCCTAAGCTATGAAAGCACCAAACATTTATTTATCGATAAGATTAGTTAGATTGACGGAAAAGCTTACCCTAGCGGATAAAGAAAATTAAATGTTCTCCCATACATCGATATACGGTATTTTTTTACAAGCAAATGTATGCAAGCAGTTGCAAAAAACTTTTAACATTGATTTTTATATTATCAAATAAACGTTTGTCTGGTATCATTTTTATGATTCTGGGTTAAACGAAAGTACCAATAATTACGTTTTAAAAACTAAAAGAAAACCTACTCCATAGGATACATTTTGAGACCATAAAGTTATTTTATTTTGATTTTTTTAGTGGAAAGTACATGTATTTAGTTTATATATAATATGGGTAGACCAACTAAACGCACTGCTCTACACTACACGCAACGAAAATATCATAGATGTATACAATTTTTAGATTTTCGTTGATATTTTAAAAACCGCTTTCGATAAAATTTAAATTTAATTTAAATAAAAAAAAAATTTACAAAAAAAAATGTTCAAATCGGTTCAGGCGTTTTCGAGTAATCGGTGAACAAACATTAAAAAAAAAAAGATTCCGATGAATTAAGAACCTCCTCCTTTTTGATGAAGTCGGTTAAATAATAGACGTTTTCCTGGTCTGTCAATCCGTGATAGGCTAATTTGCTCGTACAAATGGCGGGATTACTAATGTACCATCACGCAATCAGTGTGGCCTGATTTACGATCCGAAGAGGGCCCGAATAAAATAAGTAGGCCGAAATAAAATAGGGGCTATTCATCACTGCATGGAGCTGGATTTGCAAATCTTTCAGACTCTAAGTGCCCCGAAATTGTGAAGATAAGTGATTTTCGGTAATGCTGGGCTTATGTGCTGAAATTAATGTTTTTAGGCGTTAATATAGGCCAAACGCTCATGGCATAGTCTAGTCGATAATTCAAGTGAATTAACCTTCAGCAGTCCTTGAATGGATGATAGCAGTAGCATTTTCATTTGAGCGCTTCGGAAGGAAAACTTCAACTTGTGTCCACACGCTTCACTTTGAATAGAAAATACAGAGCGCCAAACTATTCTGTTCATATTATTTAAATATTTAAATGTGGATGAATATATATATCAATAAATGTTATAACGATACCCCAGTTTTGTGGTATTTCAGTACTTAACAAGCAGTTAAAAGTCAATCATAAAAATGTCATTTTGACACTGGCTTTTACCCAAGTATTGACACTGTTTCGATTCATATAGAGAACTTTTGTCAGGGTAAGTTTGATCTGCGGTTTGCTGAGTGTACCTGGAGTTAACAAGATTCTGTGTGATTGTTGTAACTCTTATGTAGATAAACTTTTTGAAAGAAGGCTACACACTAGGTTTGACAAGGTTGAGGCTAATATCTATGGAAACATTCTTTGTATCACGTAAGATCCGCGAAGCAATTGAAATAGGCCAAGTTCTGAACTTCAACTGAGACAAGGGTAACGATGTGGAGTCTGGTGGAGATACTGTTATTTATGTATGTTTGCTGAATACCGATGTTGAAAGTACAAATTGTGAACAGGAACCAGCACAAGCGTCAGATCCGTCACCGCCAGCCGCAATACAACCTCCTCCACCAATATATGCGACACGCTCAGTTAGCCACATCAATCGCAATGCGAATGGCGAGGGCAATAGCTATCAAGCGGATCGCGATTCAAACTCACCCTAGTGAAGATTCTCTGGATCAATTGAAACAGTGTCGGTGTCTTCATCGTGAAAGTTAGACGCGAGTAAAAGCCCGTGTATAGTATAAATAAATAAATAAATAATCCCGAACATTTCACACAGCATCATCTGGCCCCAAAGAAAGCAGAGCTTGTGTTATGGGTACCACATGACTGATATACTACTTATATATACGTTTTTTTTTGTAAATACATACATATTATACACCCAGACCCGAGACAAATACTTGCAGATCATACAAACATTTGTCCAGCGGCGGGAATGAAACCCGCAACCTTCTGCGTCTCAGCCGGACCTTAGCCCACTATGCTACAGAGGTCGTCAACAATATAGTACAGTATAGTACAACTCACGAATGTTTTTAAAATCAAAGACACAAATGTTTGTTTTGGATTGGGACCGAACTCACAACCTACCGCGTGACAACATTATCATCATAATAAAGACAATTCAATAAAGAGAAGTGTTTTATAAATCTTGGTCTTTCCTCACTTAAATTTTATAGCAAAACTAGCATTACCCCATTTCCTTACAAACGCGCCATCAACGCCATCAACGCCACCATTTCTCAACAGAAGAAAGAACGCTATGTTGTAACGTTCCATTAGTGGCCTGTCACTGCTCAAAGGAACAAGGAAACAAACTGGAGAATGGAAAAAATAAAGTGGATAAGGGCGTGTTGGGTTGGTATAGAACAAGGGTTCCGTGTAATAAAACTCAGGATCAAATTAACTTCAGTTTTGATGGGTAACATCTTTCCTCTAACTTTAGTGCCATCTATGGGAGTGATTCACGAGAAAAGGAACGGAAGACGGGAAAGCGCGCGCTATTTGATTTGATCTATGAGCGCGCGTAATGGTAGAGTTGGCCGTCAGATGGTACCAACTTATTTTCTGAGAGGTTGGTATTGTCTGCCAACTGTGTGTGCGTGTGTGTGACGAGAAAGAGAAAAAGAAATAGAGAAGGAGAATGCATCACCTGTGGGTTTAACCTACAGTGTTGTGTATAAAGTGTGCTGTTATATAAACTAATTTAGGATATAATGTTAATGTCGCTTATTACCAAGGTGATATGTCAGATGTTATATTATCATACGTGACTTCTTTAAGGCTCGTTTGTTGGAACGAAGTTTCTTATCACACGGTACGGACTTGGCGGATGGGGGTTAGCGAAAAGTAAATGATGAATCTAAACAACATAAAATCATTCCATAATTACACTGTTACATATTATTCCGTATACAGTACCTACACAGTTCTTTCGAATCTTTTAGTTGCAAGAGAACCCTAAAAAGTTTTGCAGAACATGCCGTAAGGTTTCAGTGATTTCTTTTGAGTGACCCAGATAGTTCGGATGGTTTTCATACCATATACAAGTAAGTTTATACTTGTAACATTTAAAATTAAAATATTTGAATTTATTTAGGTTATTTGAATTACTTACTGATGGCGTATGGCGCGGCGGGTGAAGGCCCGTCTGAGACGCAGAAGTTTCAGTTCAAGTCAAAGTTTGAATTAGAATGACATATTTATATTACCTTACATATATTTCTAATTGACGTGTTTTGGCTCACTTTAGTCGCCATGTAAATTGGTGTTAATTAAAACTGCACATAATCTTTTCATAAGAAGAAAATCAATTTCATATTAGAACGAAGTGAACATTATTACTTACACCTTTAGTTATGAACGTCTTCTGTCAAAACTTGATCACTGTTTAAAACACTTAAAATAGTACCACCTAGCCCAAAAGTAAGCAGAGCTTGTGTTATGGGTACCACATGAATGATATACTACTTATATACTTTTTTATTGCATGAAACACCATAAAGCTAAATATAAATCAATATATCAACAATGAGAAATAATATACAGTGGACAGTCTTATAGCTAAGCAATAAGACTGACAATCTTTGTTTGAGATAAGTCTAAATTAAATTTACATATTTTAATGCTACTAAAAACGAATTAGAACAGTGCGTTTTTAAAAACTAATGCGTGCGGCGTATCTGTAACGCTCTGTAACGTTTCGCTCTAAACACGTTTTTAAGTCGTTTGTCTGAAAGCAGCATAAACTAGGCCAACTGATTACAGTTAATATAAAAGATGATAAAAGATATAAGATAGAAGATGTGTTATAAGATTTATAAGGCTTCAACTAATTGGAACAGTGCGAGTCACTGGTGGATTTACAGCTACGCTGAAGTCTCCACGATTCGTATCTGGAGGATTGTAAAGCTACCCCCATATTCATAATGACTATTTTACTAGCTATTTTGAAATGTTCGAAATGTACGATCTGCTCTACAGAAAAAGTGAAAGTTTCCAAAGTCAGTTATGATAGGATTGACTAGTGGCCAGGTCCCAAACTAATTCAACAATATCTAGTAAGCATAATATAATAATTTAGTATGAAGGTATAATTATTTTTTATAAGGTTTCAAATTAGGCTGTTACTCATAATCTAGCCTTAATAATTTAATATATGTAACATATATAAACTTTTCAGGTACCCCCAAACAGTAACCCTTGTTGGACCTCGAAATCCTAACCTTAATCAAAAAGCAGGACAAATCGAAGACAGAACCTTTCAAAAGGCTGACAATAGGCTCAAAGCCGGGTGGGAATAGAAGTTGTGGTCGCATTGAAGTGCGAACGGCACCCGCGGGGCCAATCACCGGCCATTGCTGTCTATAATTGGGTTACGTACGGACAGTCGGACGCTCCAGTTACGAACACAACAGATAGTGGAGGGTTTTGATTTTTGCAAGAGTTTTTTGAATGACACAAACGGTCGGCAATCGCCAATAGGCCAGTGTGGCATAGGCACCCTTATTTGACAATAATATCAAACATTGTAAGAAGCCCGCGGCTTCTGACGCGTAAGACTATCATACAGTAGCCTATGGTGCAGTGGGCTAAGGCCTGGCTAAAACGCAGAACGTTGCGTGTTCGATTCAAGGACAAATGTTTGTATGATCTGCAAGTATTTGTGACGGGTCTGCGTGTTTCTATGTATATGTATAGTTAATTCACAAAATAAAAATAACTCATAGCTCAAGCTTACTTTGGGCCAGATGATGTGTGAAATTTGAAATTTATTATTATTTTTATTATGCAATCTACTCGTAGCTCGTTGCTAATTTTAATGTAGATCTGCTTAGCCGTTTATTCGTCAAAATGGAACAAACAGACACTTTTGAGTTTATAGAAGTATGGATCAATTAAAACATGTTGAAATAGTGCAATGCCAAACTTAAGAAACTAAGACGTTCTTGCTGAGCTTTTTAACACTAAATACTGAAACACAATTTAAAGTAGACTACTTAATTATTTATTATAACAGTTCTATGAATTTGTGGTATACCTACCAGTGGCTATTACGAGTTTACAGACAACGCAATCTTTCAAGCATAAACTTAAAGAGATACTCGTTTAGAAATCATACTATAATAATGATGATTTTTTTTAATGATTTATTATATTATATTATTATGTTACTAATTTATAAGTTAATTTGATTGTGTTATATTATTTATAATAAAGAGATTTTTTATTATTAATTTTATCTATAATTATTGTTACTGTGTGTTGATATTATGTAAAATTTATAAGAATTGAACTGACTTGTAACTATCTTGTTATGAATAAATAAACTCAAACTCAAACTAGTACGTGGCATGGACCACATTTTGAGTTCAGCATCAGCAATTAGCTGATGATTTAGTGTTTTAGAACTGAACTCGAGCTTTGATCAAGAAATAAATATAAATAAATCTATATATAGTGTGTAAATAATCACGCGTGAACAGCTGGACCGATTTCGCTAATTCTTTTTTGTTTTTGTTATTGTTATTGTAAGGAGAAGGCTCTTATGAAGAAAATAGAGAAAGTTGAAGAAAACTTAACGACTATATTAATTTTTCTAATGAAACCTTCGCGCTTTTGACAATATTAACTTTTCTAAAACTTAACCTTATAGCGATTGACAGTTATAGAATATACCAATTCGAATTCAATATTCATAGTTAAGACAGGACAACGTCTGACGGGTCAGCAAGTTTTCAATAATTATACCACACCTACTGAGAAACATTCCATGCCTTTTCCCAATATAACTTAGAAAATACATCATTTCAGGCCTATTAAAATGCAGGACGGAATAATCTATGGAATTTAATTTCTAATGCCGCTAATCGGGAGAGAAAAGTGTAAGGAAATCCATTTCTAACGTTTTTTTTTTTTTTATTTCTTCATAGACAAGTTTTAACTCCAAGTCCGCCAAATGATTTATTCCTCTTCCGATTTCCGAACAATATTTTGAAAATAGAACCTAAAATAAAGGCATGCGCGGGAATTTCTTCGAATTTAGATTTGGGTTTGGTAATTTTATTAATTCTACAGAATATCGTCGAGTGATAGTGAAGATGAAGATGAAGTCAAATGATACACTCGATAGGAATTAGGTACTTTCTCGCCTAGGTGTACAATGTACTATAAATACAATGTACTATTAGAAGAAAACCATCAGCTATGAAGCATCCTCTTAATTTTTAAAGCCGGTTAAATAAGAGATAAAATCACAAAGCGAAAACGCCGCACGTAATTCACAAACTCGTTGTCGGTTGAGATGGAAGATGGGAGATACATTATTCCTGACCTAAATAGACTTACATAAACGAAAACAGAAGCCAGCACGTAGTCTCCCGACAAACATTGTCTAGACGTGGACTTTGACAAATACATGCATTATTCAATGGTATTAGGTACCGATAATTAATTGGATTTGTGGGTTGCTGATTTAGGTCTATATTATAATCAGACTTTAGCTAAAATGTGTTTTAATATATTTCTATCTTTATTCATTGATGTTTTAGTGACCAGGGGGTAATTCTGTTAATATCCGAAAGCTCGATTGAAATCCAACCACAGCCGCTTTTGACATGTTTCCGTATTCTTCTAATGAAAAACGGCTCAGCTTGCGCTATGTTTACGAAGTCGCCAACGATCGATTTAATTTTTCTTTTTTTTAATCATAAAGGTAATATGAAATGAAAAAAAAAATATTTTGACACACACACAGATACAAGTAACATAATTACATAGCATGTACATAGGTACACAGATAACAGAACAATTAAACTAATAACTAACTAATACCATACATTTATTTTTGCGCCCAACAAGGAGGGTGACATCATGCCGTGACTAAACGAACAAAGTTACAATTAGAACTGATAAAAGTAAACAAAAAAAGAAGAAACTTTCAAATATAACTTAGTTTAAAGGATAACAAAATATATATAAAAAGCAACATATGTTTTAGATAGTAGATATAGATTACTATATATTATATATATACTATTATAGTTAGTAGATTTGTGTTAGATAGTAGGAAATTTAAAACATAGCCTAAAGAAGCCTATAACTGGTACTATGTTGTGATCACACACAACTAAAATAATGAACTGCCTTTACTGGGAACAAACTGGGCTACATACAATTAAAATTTTCACTACATATAACACAACTACATATACCCATTATTATATTATAAATTATTATAACAATATAATTTCATAGGTTTTTAGGAAATTATCGAACCGTAATTGGAGCTGAAACATAGATGGGTTGGAATAGAACGGAAACCGTTGTAAATTTACAGAATTTAGGCCCTGAGCTGCGATTATGGAACTCTGATAAAGGAAATCATAGATAACTGTTTGCTCCTTTTTTTGAGGATTTGGTATTACGTAAGGTTGATGGTAATTGTAACACATGCTGTAATACAACATTCAAATAGTCGACAGAAACACATGTTGTCAAAACTGGTTCCAGTTACAATCAAACTAACATTTGAAATAATGCCTATACGTAATATCTACCAAATCTCAAACCGACACTTTTTATTTTTATCATAGATAGATAGATCTCGCCTTATAGTAAGCGACGATGCGGCCGACGATGGAGCATACAGGTCTAGAAGACACTTATTTACTCTTGACTTGAAGAGATTAGTTTTCAGTAAAGACAGACGATGGAAAAGTATTCTAATCCTTGTCTGTACGCGTTATAAATGTGGAAGCAAAGCGCTTTGTTCGTAAGGGTGGCAGACTGACAAGGTATGGGTATTGAGCGGTACGTCTGCTTGTCCTGTTGTGAAAACGAATAATAATTGATTATATCTATTAATTCATAGCTATACAGGACATACTATAGTTTAGCGCCATGTTAGTTAGTTATGTGAATATAAAACAGAGAGATAATTTAACTATTATATATATATATGTAATATATATATATAATAGTAGCTTATATTATATACAAATAACAATTTATTTAAAACTTTTTTGATTTTATTTAGCTAAGAATATGCCTTCTAAAGTGAAGTAGCATAAAGCTGAGACTGGGCCTTTTTGGCAAACACAGACTGGGTTAGTGCAGGGTAGGTACACATGGGGTGCAAGGTCGGGTAACCTCCTCGTGGTGCACCCTGGTAACACCATGAGATACTTCTCTTGTACGCTGGAGAAGTCGCGCATGGTGGCCAATAACCCGACACGAACGATCTCTCCACGTGTCCCTCTGAATAGCAGAAGGCATTGTGAGATGAGGCAGGGGCAGAGGACTGCTTTGGTGGTCTAGGCATGGGCTTGTGGCCGTGGCTCACAGAGCTCTGCCTTGTAAGGCAGAGCGCCTTACAAGACAGAGTTCTACCGGCCATGTCCGAAAGCAGTGAAGTGGGGACGTACTTGGTGTGCATTTCCCAGTCACTTGTTGGAGGAAGACACTCGCAGTGTCTTTTTCTGACTTGCGGCCGCTCGGTATCCACACATAGGGTCGGGGAGACCCGTGGGACCGAGTGATCTTGGGGGTCTTTGACCCTTGAGTGGGGCGGCGGCACTTGCAAGGATGTGTCGTCGCATGTACCCAAACAGGCTTATGGGGGATTTTCCTCCTTGCAAGCGTCAGACCGCTCAGTATTCGCTAGGTCGTCAGACCTTAGTGGGACCGAGTGGCGGAAGGAATAGGGGCTTCCTCCGCGCGTCTCTTCAATGAGGGTGTAGTGGTTGAAGCGGGGATGAGCTTGGTGTGTATGTACCTGGTTGGAAGCTCGCAGAGTAATCTGCAACCCACTTTCTTCTAGCTGGGTGGCGGCACTCTGCGAGTATGTGCCCTCGATACACCCAGCAGGCTCTTGAGATCTCCGACGTCCCGCCGCTCGGTATACGCAGTTTCTTTTAGTTTCTTGTTGGACCGAGCGGCGCACTGGGTCCGTGGGTAGTCGGAGTGAGGGCTCCCGGCTATCCGTTCGCGAGCTCAGGGAAGGCGGAAGTTGACATGTTTGATGTGTTCTGCCGTAAGCACCGGGCGGGTGCGCGGAGGTGGCTTGCCACTCCTGGGATGGGCTGCCGCCCATTTTCTTTCTAATAAGCACATATTTAGCTAGCATACCGTTAAAGTATTTTTTGTCCTTATCATTCTAATATCAATAAATAAAGAAAGCAATAGATTTATTAGCTAGTGTGTGTTTAGGTATAAGAAAGACAGTCTTATGCAACATTATTTCCTTTTATTAGACAAATGTATAGTAAAAACATTTAATAGCGTCTCGTAAGTGAGAAAAAATTCCACCTGACTGTAAAAAGTCGTCTAGACAAGATACAGCGTTCGTGCGTTCGCTCTATTTAACAAAATAAAAATTAGTCGACCCTTAAATTAATGTGCTGTGGCCTTATTCTCTTTTATACAAAGGTTAAATATTTATCAAAACCCGATAATTACCCAAAAACATATTCTTTTCTGTATCTGTATCTGTATCTGTATCTGTATGGTTAAACAAATAAAACGATCTATCGTTGGCGAATTCGTTAGCATAGCGTCAGCTGTTATTTTCTGGTATATTTCGTGAAATACGTACGATATTATTTTGTTTGGTGCAAAGTCTGAAATAGGGTAACATTTTAAAATTACTAAATTTACTAAACTGGCGTGTTCTTGTCAACATGTAAAGTTGTTGTTTAAAATTGCGATCCTAGGAAAATCTATTCGGTAATGGAATAAAATGACAATAACAACTTTTAAAATTGTTTATAACGATTTTTTTTTAAATTAATTTTGTCTGCCAATAAGTTCCACCCGCAAAGACTTTCAGTGTATCTCGTGATCATGGCGCATGCAACTTAGCAGTAAAACTCAAAATCATGGTCATCAACATTTTAAGTAAAAAATATGTTCTAAACCATGACCGTTTCAAAAGTAAACTATAATATGTACTGGTAAATAGAGTAATAAGACTTAGATTTAGAAATAAAGTCGTTCGTATTTACGGAAACTTTAGCTAGTCTAGCGAAACAATAGAATTACCACCATTTATATTTAAAAGTCAGCGCGGAATAACCATCTAAAGTTTTCTTGGATTCCTCGTCGTAGAAATCACAAATCAATTCACTACATTACCCATCTTCTTTTTATCGCGTCACTAGATAATTTGACAAGTGTGGTGAATGGATAAGGTGCTTCAGAGGCTTTACTTTCATGCATTTGGCACATATGTTCGTACTTTGTAGGTTTCCACACAATTTTTTCCTTTACCGTTTGTGAGTACTGGCATAGCGCACATCAATCAATGACAACCTCTGTGGCGCAGTGGGCTAAGGTCTTGCTGAGACGCAGAAAGTCGCGGGTTCGATTCCCGCCGCGGGACAAATGTTTGTATGATTTGCAAATATTTGTTTCGGGTCTGGGTGTTTCTATGTATGATATGTATATGCATTTACAAAAAAAAAAGTATTTAAGTAGTATATCAATCATGTGGTACCCATAACACAAGCTCTGCTTACTTTGGGGCCAGATGATGCTGTGTGAAATGTTAGGTAAATAAAAAATATTCATTCAGAAAAAGCTATAGGTGCACGACCGGATTTGAGCCCACGACCTTCAAAACGGAAGGCGGGGCCATTGCCACTACACCACCAGTGCTGTACAGTACACTAAGAGAACACAACTTATTTCTTAAAATTGCGCTAAGATTATCGCTACATATTAAATAATAAATAAATAGATATGGGTACCACATGACTGGTATACTACTTACATTATATATAATCATAAGTATGTATTAAAAAATATATAAGAATTCTATCAGTCATCTAGTTCCCATAATACAAGCTATGCTTAGTTTGGGACTAAATGGTGTTGTGTGCATTGTCCATCAATATTTATTATTTATTATAATATTTTTGTAAATAAATACATATTATACATAGAACACCCAGACCCGACATAACACTACGAAAACGCATTAATAAGATCAATGTTACTACATAAAACGTCAAACAAATAATTCCAATTGACACCTATTGGCGCTCGCGGCGTCCCTGTGCCGTCAAAATGTCAATAAAACACTACGTCTGTCCTCGACAAGGTGACGTCATACGTTTCTGTGACGTTTGCCTTTTTCCATTTTTGAAATTGTTTTTATACGAGTTTTTCCGTTTGATAGATGCAGTACTGAATATAGAAATATTCTTGACCTATTTCAAATAAATTTGCATGAGTGAGTTGTTGAGTAGCTTGAAATTAGATATGGTAGTTTGAGACTAATGTTCAAATCTTGTTTATCAATAGTTTTTCAGTTTTAAGTAAAAATATTCCATTCTGAAGTCTACCAAGGTACTCTTATAGTTTCGCTTTGTCCATCTGTCTGTCTATTCGTCCCTTATCAAGGCAATAAGCTCGTAAACTGTTAGTTTTATCGTAATGAAAATTTGCACGACATTTTCTGTAAGCCTCTGGGTTAACTACACAAAAATAAGTACGACGCACTGCGCGTGATGTATAATAACGTTCAGGGTGATGTTGGGGTTGCCGCGATTTTGCAGTGCGTCGAGGACGGCTGGCACGCCATCTTAAGCAAGCGGCGTTAGCCTTGGCGTCAGTACTACCACTATTCTGAGCACTTTATCAGACAGGTGGGAATCACCATTGATAGGGCATTGGAGACTTTAAACGACGGGATAGCTAAGATAGAAGGTAAGTTCCTTACCTACCCAGGCAGGGTATTTACTGCGCGTCCTATTTGGTATTGTATTAAAATTTTAGTTTCTGTTTTTAATATGTGTGTTTTATATTGTTCTGTCCCTACTATGAGCGACATGCTTGACTTATATGAGTTTATTATTCTAAAGAAAGAAGTGAAACTTTTTTTTTAAGGGCTGATCCACACGTAAAGTAGCATTGTTTTTTTTTAATCACTAACCCATTGTGTGGCATATAGTTGGATAGGTCTCTCTAAGATATGGCTTCTTGAACAGTTTTTCTTATATTCGTTTGATAAATAAAGCATTGATGTTGTTTATGCGAAGAAGCTTTTTCTGTGCGTGGACTAATGGGCTTGACTAATTTATTTTCACTCCGATCAATGTTATACCTGTTAAGTACATAGTACCTACCTACTGTAGTACATGTGAACTAGTGTGGTTCTGTGAGCTGTAGACCTCGCGAACATTTTTCGAAATGACTGATATATAACTTTTTTTACGTTTCAACCCCATATCTCCATCATTTTGAAAAACTTTCAAAAAACTGAATTGACAAAAATAAATCGATATAATTATCGAACCTGTTTACAAAATTTCACGAGAATTGGTTGAGAAATGCGACCTATAGACGAGAACATCCGGACAGACGCAGGCAGGACGCCGCCGTTCGGACAGACATACGAAAGCATATTCGCCTAGGCTGAAACGGAGACACTCGCTCGTGCTTCGTGCTCGCTCGGTCAATAATATGCATGATTTTTTCCACGTCCTGTGTGTCTGTCTCTTGGCCGGTTTTGACTACAGGGACTGCGATAACTGTACATCTAACCTAATACTAACTTGACTATTAAGGACCTTGTTGATCTGCCTCTTTATTACTCTCTGATGACTTACGTACCCAACTTTGTTGGTAATGGTACGAACGCATTTCAGGCAATACCTCTCTAACGTAGTTTTCCAACTGGTACGTACCTACGTATTTAGTTAATTATTTCACACTTATTTCACTGTTTTTCTCTGTTGAATGCTCATTAAATATTATTATTATTAATAAGTGATGCCCGCTAGTGGTCTGGTCTTCAGCTCATCTCGTTTTCTATCGAGCACAAAATGACGATTTTGAAAAATACTCCCCTGTTGGTGTTGTTTTCCACGTTACTTAGGCAACAAACAAGAAAAATAGCACAAATACAACATAAATGTAAAATTTACGTTAAACTCTCCGAATTAATGAGTTAATTGCTATTTACCAATTCAAAAAACATGAATTGCTATGTTTTAATATCAATTAAAAATCAAATCCAATTATTACCTTCATAATTTCGAGTGCCTGCGTTGAATTAACCCGTCATTGCTACCAGGGGCGCATAAATACCCAGGTATAATAAAACGGTAAGCCACCGCTTTTAATCACGACGATAAAAAATTACTGGTATCACGAGTTCTCTGGTACTTTTTACAAATACACGGTGAGCATTTTGAATATGGAACGATATTTTTTATAGAGGTTTTGAATTGGGAACAAAGTTAGTTTCACTACCTTTGTAGTTTAAGGAGGTTGGCTTCAATCAAATAATTTCTACACCATTTGGATAAGTGCCAACAGTAAAACTTTCAAAGGAGTGTAAATAACGGAACGTAAGAAACAATTGAAACTTTCATTTCACTGCAGTTTCCACCAACAAATATATAAGTTAAGCAAATTAGCCTCTATTGCTTTTTAACAACTAATTTCACCATTCTCGGCGCCAAATTGCAAATTAAAACGTTAGTACGAGCGGTGCAATCAGCCCCACCACTCGGAAATTCTAAAAAAATCCCATTAAAACATTATGAAGGCATGTCTCATAGAGGAAACCTTATTCCCTAGTCTACCAACCCGTTCAGACGAGAAACGGTCTTGTTAAGTTTGCGATACAGTTCAAAATGGGTTGTTTAGTTTATAACAATAAGGACTTTTAAGTCAATTTAGTTTTGTATAAACAGTCTGGCTCAGAATTGTATCATTCCCCCTTGTTTTTAAAAATTCACGATTTTTGATTGGATTTCTGATTAATTAGACGGGAAAGCACGCACGGTTTTATTTAAATTATACTTTGTAATTTTATGATGTTACTTTGATATTCCTTTAAGTCTCTATTTTTACTTTTAGTACCTCTTTCAATAATTAATATTAAAAATAAATAAACAAAACATAATAGGTTATATATACGGAACCAACCAGAAACAATAAACAAAAAAGTCCCAGAGTTCCATTCACAATGTCCTTCCTCATCCTGGTATACTCCAGAATAAAAACAGAACAAAAGCACTCAAAGTTAAACTCGTCAATTTAAAGGGCTCGGAATAATTTTGCGAATCTACAAAACAAAGCACAGGGATGACCAAAAGAGAATAATAACGGAAAAGGCCCATTTCCTATTAAGGAAAGTAGGGATGTGCTTTTTCCGACTAACCGGCACACTGTAGCCGGTCTGCCAATTTCTATAATATAGCTCTCCGACTAGTATCCGTATGCTTCAGGTATTTATGGAAACTTAAAAAAAAAATTACTTCAAGGCTTAACTTTCTACGGCTTAACATTCTGATATATACTCTATGCTGCTTAACACTTCTGCCAAGTAGTAAAAAAACTTATATATTATAATTACATAATTAATTAGGGTGGCGATAAGTTATCGTCATTAGTTAGTTATAAATTAAATAATAAAAAAATTGCATACAATGACACAACACCATCTAGCCCTTAACTAAGCATTATCATGTACTATGGTGACAAGATGATTGATATATCCATATATTTTTAAATAGATAATGTAAGATTGTCTAAAAATAAGATAAATGATAGATAGATTAATGCTTTATTGTACATAAAACAAAGCAAAGCAGCATCATCTATCCCCAAAGTAAGTACAGCTTGTGTTATAAGAACAACATGACTGTTAAACTACTTTAATACTTTTTTTGTACATAATCATTATACATAGAAAAACACCCAGACCTGAGACAAATATTTGCAAATCATAGAAACATTTTGTACCGCGGCGGGAATCAAACCTGCAACATTTTGCGTTTCAGTCAAGCCTTCGCTTACTGCAGCATATAGATCGTCAGATATAATTAGATGTAATTTTAAGTAAATAAAGGTTTAGTCGACTACTATTCGGTCGGACTAGACGGCAATTTAGCCGGCAACTAAAAGTCTGTTCTGACTAGTCGGCTTCTAGTCGGCATTTGGTTTGTCCCATCTCAAAAAGAGGTCCATTCGGATGGTCCAATTTGCATGTTAACACAACATCCGACAATGCGTTAATTGAATGCCCCGTGTAATCCACCCTTTGACAATCCTTTGAAGGGTGATTTTTAATCTGTTCAGGTATTATCATAATTTGTTAACGATTTTATGGTTTGTGTAGGTGTTATTGAAGTGTGGACGTGAATCAGTTATTTTTGGTACGTTTTGGAGAGATATTGATACCTTAAGCGGCCTAAAATACCAGCCCCATACCTACTCGGCCTTCTCTCAACTTCTAAATCACTGTTTTAAATAGGTGTCTTCTAGACCTCGGTCGCTCTTCGCCCCATCGACGGCCACATCGTCGCTTAACATGAGGCGAGATCGTGGTAAAAAGCAGGTTTATCGATGATAAAAAATACCTTTTTTATAAAATGACAGGGCGAATCTTCTGCAGTATTGAAGCAATGTTCAAGTGGAAAGGCGTTTATAATTAGGGCCGTATATGTAAATGGCGTTCAACACCAACACCATCCATACCAGGAAAACATGTTCTTGTTTGAATTAATAGTCAAAGTCAAAGTCAAAAGATATTTTATTCAATACAACCACAAGGATCACTTTGAAACGTCTTACATACTAGGTGAATTTAGGTGCCAATACATCCTAACCCAAGCCCGATAAGAACTGGCAAGAAACTCGTCCTTGTCCAAGCGCTTTTACATGATCCATCATAATATAACTACCTTAACAACGTAAAACGAATACAAGAGAGTTTATAGATTTCAAATGTGTCGGTTAACTGTCAGAGTGCAGAGCAACATGAGGCCATGCATTCTTATCAATAATATTATAATTTATATTATATATGCTTTCTTTAAAAGACTACCTTTTATGTAAACTTTAAATTTCTTAAAACTATATACTTAATTACTTAATTAAAATTAATAAGAAAAAATATTGAAAAAAACGAGCGAGCACACAGTAGTTCTATTATGATGTTACATCTGAAATCTCAGGAAAATAGGTTAGGACGATCTGACGGCTAACTCTTTTACCGCGTGCTTATTGGTCAAATCAAATAGCGCGCGCTTCCTCGGCTTTCTGTTACACACTTCCGTCCATTTTCACGAAATCACTCCCACATATATCAGGAAAGCAAGAAGAAAGATGTTGCTCATCAAAAAAATGTTTTACGAATTAAATTAACTTTAGATTTTATAGCCATAATCTATGCTAAATTAAGATTTTCAAATTCCTTAAGATTATTAATTAATAATTGTAACATCAGTTAAATCATCAGCAATACAACATGAACAAATCTATAGTAAAAACATCTAAAAATTCCGTCTCACTAAGTGGGCGTTTACACCCCAGCCAAGGATGCAATAAATCAAACCGGCAGCTTGCGAACACTCGCCGCTCAACTTGGAACAATATATTGTGCTGTCCGATTGTTATTGACTAATCAGCGTGCTGATGTGTGTTCTTATATGTGTATTGGGGTTATGTTATGACGTTCACAAATTTCAACGTAAGTATGCTTTTTTGAGATGGAAAAACGGTTGACGGAGGACAAAGGCAGTGACTGAGTGGTGGCAGCGAGGGTCAAAGGCCATAGCTATTTCAAATTAATTAGTTATTCATTCGTCATATTTTATGTTTTTTTGTGCACTCGGCACAAATGTACACAATTTAATTGACCGAGCGAAGCGAGTGTCTCCGTTTCAGCTTAGGCAAAAATGCTTTCGTATGTCTGTCTGTCCGGTCGACGTATATCCGGATGTGTTCCTCTACAGGTCGCATTTCTCAACCGATTCTCGTGGAAATTTGTCGATTCAGTTTTCAGATTTTTTTTCAAAATGGTAGAGATTGGGGGTTGAAATAAAAAATATTTATTTCAGTCATTTCGAAAAATGTTCGCGAGGCCTTAACAGCTCACAGAGCCACTAGTTTAAGTGTGTTATATAAGTTTAAAACTTTCATTAACACCATGATTAGTTTTTCTGCTTCCCGATATTTCGGCACAGTTGCATGCGCCATACATGGCGCAACCAACAGTTTATCGGGTGCCGAAATATCGGGATGCAGAAAAACTCGCATATCATGGTAAAATGCAGTTTTGAGAGAAAATTGAGTTTATTATGTTTTTTTGTGATTTTCACGACAAGAAATCTAAGAAAATTCTAGTCAGACATTATGCGATGACTTTAGAATAGACAAAAGACGATCCATTACGACTTTGTTACGATGTTTTATTCAACATAAAAAAAAAAAAAAAATATTAAATAAAAATAAATAAAAATATCAAGACAGCCATTATAAACAAATAAAATAAATAATGCATCTGGCCCTAAAATAAGCAAAGTTTGTATTATGGGGAATATATGACTAATATGACTACTTATAACTCACTCAAACCCACAGCGCTAGTTAGATTAGTTTAAGTTATCACTGTCTATCATTTCTTTGTAAATTCATACACTTTGTACATATAAAGTGTATAATAACATCCAGACTCGAGAAAAATACTTGCAGATCATACTAAGATTTGTCCTGTTGCGGGAATTGAATCCATAACCTTTTGCGTTCCAGTAGGGCCCAGGCCCACTGCGCCACAGAGGTCGTCAAAATTATAGAGAGAAAAGAAGATAAAAACTTAACGTGAGGTATTTGTTAAGACTCCTGTAGGACGATTATGGAACTCTAATTACAATCAATGTCTATCAGTTTTCGGCGTAATTTCAATCATTCGTTTGACGAATTTGACGTTTCGATAGACATTGATTGTTATTAGAGTTCCATAATCGCCCTACTGGTCTATTCTAACAAGATTCACCTCAGTTTAATACAGATACCGACACCTTCCAACCTTGTAGACAGTTTATAAACAGATCATCAGTATAGATAACCGCAATCAAATATTCAAATTGATCCCCACCGAGTTTATACAAGGTGTTTCGTAATTGAAATACTATCTCTAAAACTTGTATCAGTACAGTATTTCGACTTGTAATTTGGCAAAGGTTATGGTTTGGCACATAGCTAGTTTATGAAATACATATGTAATATGAAATAAAATAGACTACCTAAGGACCGATTAAAACGATCTGTGTAGCTTAACTGATCCAGATCACTACCAGAGCAGCGTTCGTAAAAAACTAGCATAATACGCTGGGAAAGATAGAAGACAGCTCTTGGGCCACGCGTTTCTATCAGACGCTATGAATTAATATAAAAAACGTGATGGGCTCTTGTTCCTCACAAACCCAGGGTCTCGTCTCCATAAGGCTTAAATATGGTGGCGTTATTGAGATCGGTATATTTATAATTTAATCAAATAAATAATTAAAATAGGATTATTCATTGAGTTACCTACATGTTTTGAAAGCAATCATTTCAATAAAAACATTTTGACTACAAAGTCTAGACACAATACATTCCGGGATATTTACACAAAAACAACGTTCGTTTACACCAACAATGTAAATGTAACCTGAATAATTGTAAATAGGTACCTATACAATAATAAACATTAACATAATGCCGCTCGTATACGTGAAGCTGCAAATATATTAAAAAGAGGTTCCATTTTTAATAAAATATATGAATATAGAATGGGAACAGCTATTTTAAAATCTTTTAATAAAGAGAAACGAGTTTATATAATTTACTTAATAAATTTATAAATTATTTACTTAAATAATAAAATAAATAAATAATGCCGGACATTTTACACAACATCATCTGACCCCAAAGTACGCAGAGCTTGTGTTCCACATGACTGATATACTACTTATACCTACACTTATTTTTTGTGCATACATTATTATACATAGAAACACCTAGACCCGAGACAAATACTTGCAGATCATACAAACATTTGTCCCGCGGCGAGAATCGAACCCGCTACCTTCTGCGTATCAGCCGAGATTTGGCCCACTGCGCCACAGATGGAATCAAATGTAGGATAAATAATTATTATTAACTCTAATACGCTTAACCATTATGGTTGAACCATTACTATAATAATACTAAAAATACCTACTTAATATAAGTAGGTAAGTTATAGTTAATAATTTAGTGCATCCCGACCAATCTTTTAAATAACTTAAGCTTCTCTCCACCCAAAAGTTGTCTGGAAGAAATCGCTTCCTTGGCGATAAGACCGCCCATTGTACATTTTTCGTAAATAAATTTATTTATAAAATTGACATAATTTGTTTTAAGGTGTACAATAAAGAATTTTCATTCATTTTATTCATTCATTCTTTCATAATAAGGACTCTACGATACTTAGTTTTATTAGCTTTAGAGAATGAAAAGGTGAATACAGATTTTATAACACACACCCACAGAGACACTCTCACACACACACACAGTAAGTATATAATCTCGTGCAATTTGTCATCTCGAAGGATAATAGTTGAAAATTTGTGTTTGATCTTTGAGCAAAAATTATGCGTTGAACCATTTTTTCTGGCTTCACTTAAGTGCTTAATTTGTTTTGTTTAAAGTCTCTTAAGATTCATTTTAAAATTAATCAATGTAATGTTGGTAGGTACAATGCAGGTATTAGGTATCTTGTCATATTCTTGTCTTGTCTTGTCTAGACCTTGTTATCATTCACATTTCGGGTTCCTTCTAAAAAATAAAGTAGGTCTTCAAACCGAAATTAATATCAAATACTTTAGATCTGCGGTTTATTGAAGCTATAAAAATAAAGTTTCTTATTTCACGCACCAAAAGTACGGCCTAAATACGGACAAAAAAAAGTAGTACGAGTTTAACAATGAAAATACTATTATTTTTATTATTCACCAACTCGTACCACATGGTACGAGTTTTTGGGTGCGAGTTAACGAACGACTAATTTATTTACGGTCGCTTATTTGGAACTCCCCTGTAAATCAAAACCTAGAGTCCTTTAGGTTGACTTAAAATCATGAAATTTGCCAATAAGGTCTCACGACACGAGTAGGTACTCAAATATACTAGAAAACCGTTCATTTATCTATATTACACATAAATAAATTAGTTTGTGATTGCAAATAAGAACAATGTGCGAAGCTTATTTTTCATAGTTCATGACGTTAATTTGACCAATAAGCGCGCGCGGTATTGATTTGACCAATGAACGCGCGCGTAGGTAGAGTTGGCCGCCAGATGGTATCAACCCATTTTGCTGATATCTTAGATGTTACACATCTTATGCAACTACTGTTAGACTCGTGCGTTTTTTTTATCTCCGTGTTTATACTACCTACTGTTTTTTTTTTAATATTTGTCTGAAGCTACAAAAATAAATGCCTTATCTATTTATCAATAATTGCTACTGAAGTTTACTTTTCTTGGCTCCATGTAATTTTATTATTATATCAACTGTGGATACGTACATGCTGAGTGTATTCAAATGTTTGCCCACAAACAATGTGTTTGCCAATACTTTGTCGGCGTAAATATTATTGAAATTGCAAACTAGACCAGGGTAGAAGCCTTTAAAAATATTAATAAGTAAAAAAAAAATAGTAGGAAGAAACCCATTGGAAAAGGAGGAGAATATTATAAAAATGAAAGGAAAAATAATTTACGGGCGATCTGAGGTCGGGAAGGGGAAGGGGGTGAGTTTTTATAGAAAACGGTTTATCTCGATTTCCGGCAAAACTACAAGTCCTATGGAAAAAAGTCAAATGGCAATGTTGTAGGTGATAAAAAGATCTACAACTTTTGTATATACACTTTCACATAACCTCAAAATTTATGTGAAAAATTCAAAAAACCAAATTTTTCTTATCAAATACCATTTACAAAAAATATGTTTTTTTTCACGAAATTTGGTGAAAAGTTACTTTTTTATGTCCCAAATACACAGTGTATTTGGGACTGAATTTATGTGGTGAATTTATTTGATTTGATTTATTATTGTACAAGCAAGTCCTGATGCCAATTTGGACTTATGGAATTCAGCTGTGGGGCTGTACCAAAAAGAGCAATATCCATATTATCAAAAATAAAGTTCTAAGGGAAATAGTGAATGCCCCCTGGTATATAAAACATGACGATCTCCATAGAGACCTCAGAATAGAGTTCGTCGATAAGGTAATACAAAAAATTGCAGAAGTTCACGAACAGAGGCTTCATTACCATGTGAACGTCGAGGCAATCCAGCTCCTCGACATCACGGACATTGTAAGAAGGCTCAAACGGAAAAAGCCATTTGAGTTAGTGTAATTTAACAAAAGTGAATTGCTGAGCAACTACATAAAAACACATGAAAAAAGTGTCTTCCCCTTAACTAGAGACCGTAAGAAAAGTGCTAATGGACACATTCTTAGTATATTTTTTTTTATAAAACTATGTCAAAACAAAATTACTCATTAGCTTATTTGGCTAGATTGTAATATTATTTAGCGCATGATCAATATTGTGCTCTAAAATAACAAAAAAACAAAAAACATTTGATTTAACATATTATTTTTTTCACCTTATTTTGACTTAATATCGAAAAAGCACCCTAATTTTCAATCGAAAATTCACCCGTCAATATATCAGCTTTTTTCAAAAAGTTGGTGTACTTTCTGTTTGTTGAAATCTCTACTTTCCGATGGTGTAAAAAAATATATATTACTATAGTAAATCTTCTCAGAAAATGTAGTACTTCTCAGTACCTGCAAAGGTTACTGTCATGCCGATCAGCCAAGGTCCTAAATACCCAGCATTCTGCTATTAATAAGTGTTATTTTATTACGTACATCATTAGAGTTTGTCCAAGATAGAAAAACTTCCGAGATTAAGGTCCGAGGTTAAGCCTATCTTTTGAATAACATACTCCAATCTGTACATTTTCATTACCTCATCCGATCACCTCAGAGTTAACCCGATACGCGTATCAATGCCTAAACATGTTAACAATCTCACAGGGCATCCCAGCAGTTCACAATTTGTTCCACAATATTAAATACACAACACCAGTTCGAATGACTTCGATAAATAATTGATTCATGCGTGACTTTGCTGATATCCATTTCAGAACACCATCCATTACAGAACATGAAACAGACAAATATTTAGTACTATTTCGCCATCTTTTCCTCAAATATAAACACCAAGATTCTGCTCTGCAGACTTGTTGCTTGTAGCGCTGCATTGAAACTCTTTTGAGTGTCATTCCAGCACTTCGCTAAGTAAAGTTTTATTTGTAATTGGGACTACTATAGTGATAGTATGAATGAGTTCTGGGGGCATATAAGAGTAATTATGCTAATAGAAGCAGGTGGATCCCTGCGTAATGCAGGTGCTCAATGCAAAACCCGTCGTGACCCGGTATCTTCCCGCTACCAAGGCTTATATTCTTAATAATATTTTGACTGCACAAGCTGTTAATAAATAAACGCTTCATCACGACTAGGTACAGACACGCGCACCTCCTCCCCAATCGCCCTCCCCCTACTTCTGCAACTACTCGTCTATTAAGAAATGGTAATGGCTCTATCTAAAAATCCTTCGTTAAAGTTACGTGACTGCAATATCGGTAAAAACAATTTCGTCGTAAACAAAACTCTACTAAAGAAGCGGGTAGCTTACTTACCTATTACTCGCCTATCGCTTACCCACAGGTGAAAGTACGCTTAACGATCGCGCAATTCACGCCTTTGCTAGTTGTCTCTACTTACGTAATCCAGGAGCTTGTCTCACAAAACTGGTAGCCGAGCGCTGTCTTTTAAAATAAAATACCCAGCTAGGTTTTGAAACGACCCACATTTCGCTAACATTTCATAAAATATATGCCCGTAGTTTCTAGATTTACAAGTCGTGGGCAGCAACAGCTTTTGTCAGACATTTTCATAAAATACCTTCATTTTTCAGGTTTACCTGAGAGTGCCCACGACCTTTTGCGGGGTTTATAGTATAATAGTCCATTTCATAATGAAACTGAAATACGTGAAGCCTAAATTTACCTTAAAAACGTTGCCTGTTATACAACAGTATCATTAATTATGACGATTATAACACTTTCTAAGTCCAAATTTTTTGTAACTTTTTACTTATTTAAAATCTTGTGATCTGCAAGTGTTTGTCTCGAGTCTGGGTGTTTCTCTGTATATGTATGTATTTTAAAAAAATGTATATAAGTAGTATATCAGTCATGTAGTACCTACCCATAACACAAGCTCTGCTTACTTTGAGGCCAGATGATGTTGTGCGAAATGTCCGGCATTATTATTTATTATTATCTAGCTATAAAAAATGCTGAGCATGTGTTATCATGACTAATATACAATAACAATATACATAGAAAAAACCCCGACCTTACTAATACTTGCAGATCAAACATACATTTGGAAGTCGAACCTGCCACCTTCTATGTCTTTTTCGGGCCTTTACCCATTGCGATACAGAAATTGACGAATGTTGTTTGCCAGCTACTATATTGGAAAGACGTTTCAAACCGTTTCTATATTTTGAAGATACTTTTATGCTTTAGGTAAAAAGTCTTCAACATTTGTTTTTGGTAAAAGGTTAAATGTCCAGGTAAATTGAGAGCATATTTTTCTAAAGTACTTATTTCGAATACTCTTCAACGTAACAACATACTAATCAAACATAAACTTCATCACTCAACACACCTTGTAATATAAATTAGACCTTCACTACATAGTATAAAACAAAGTCACTTCCCGGTGTCTGTCTGTCTCTATGTATGCTTAGAACTTTAAAACTACAACTTTTTAACAGATAAAGCGATTCAAGAGGATGGTTTATATGTATAATACATGGATAATATAGTAGAAAAACACTGATCATTTTAGAGGTTTCTAATGCAAACGTTGGCTGAACCCTACGAGATAAATCAAAATAATGTACTACAGTATTGTACACCTTAATAAAATCTACAAAAAAAACCGCGATAGTATATGTCTATCTCTTAGGTTATGTTATTCTCGTAGATAACGTTGTATACAAAGACATTCAATAGTATATTTAGCATCGGCATGCACCCGTGCGAAGTCGGGGCGGGTCGCTAGTGTAATATAAATGTAAGTCATAGCACGATCTGCTTATAGGGTGACATATAAAAGTAATCGACTTAGTTCGGTTAGAGCTTACAACTAACACGGGTCGACAGACATAATTCTCGGCAAGACAAACAGCCATTACTTCAGCTTCTTTCACACAACGAGCTATATCATATATACAACGAATGAGTGCATAACTATAATTTAATTACATCAGTGAGCTCAGAAAGTGTCACACGACATCATCTCAGCGGATAATTGTATATTTAGTGTGAGATTATGTCATCTGCGTGAGATATGTATCTCACTGAGTACAAACTCACAGGACAGTGTTATCCTATCAGCTGAATGGCTTTTAGTGGTCGATAGGACCCAATTTTAAAACAACATTCAATGGTGGCAATTTGGTTGGTTCATTTCTAAAATTAGGAATTGTCTAAAATATACTTTAGTTGGTCATAGCATTTGTTAAACTTATTGCGCTGGTACCATTTAACTAAATTAGGAACGCTTAATTAAATTATATAAAATTAAATTAGGATAAGTTGGTAACAGCAGAATACCAAGTTTCATTTGACACTTCTAAACCTAATTTTAGCTAAAATTAATTAGGTTGGTGCCAACAGAATTGAGGCCAATAACGAGGGACTGATGATATTAAATATTTGTCATTAACCATAATAGATAATTGATTCAGGCGTGACTGCAGAAATCCATTACAAATCATTAAACAGACAAATATTTACTGTTTTTCCGCCAATAATTACTAATGAATTAGACACGATGCGAAGCGTTATCAAGTTAGTTAAGCGCACACAATCCACACATGCAACCTTCAAACTAAATTCGACACGTGTTTCGCTTCCGCAAGGCATCCTCTGGAACAATTGTCTCGCTTCGTACTGTATCGAAAAACACCAAGACTGCTCTGCAGACTTGTTGCTTCGCCGAGCGTTGGATTGAAACTCAGTTTCAATCCAGCGCTTGGCAAACAAGTCCAATAATGTTATCAACCATGGTCATACGTTTTGAGCTCCTTTATGTTTGAGGCGAAAAGATTAGGTCCCTTTAACCCATTTAAAGACAGGATCAAAAATGTAGACAAACATAAATAAATAAATAACATAATAAATAATGCTGGACACCTCACCCAGCATTATCTAGCCCAAGTAAGCAGAGCTTGTGTTATAGGAACCACACGACTAATATACTACATATATGTGAAATGTACCAGATCTGAGACAAATATTTGCAGATCATACAATCGAACCCACAACCTTCTGCGTCTACGAGGGCCCACTGTGCCACAGAGGTCGTCAAATCTGTACTCCATACTAATATGATAAATTCGTAAGTATGACTGTTTTTTAACCGACTTCAAAAAAAGGAGGAGATGCGCAATTCGGTTGTATTTTATTTTCTTTTATGTTGTTACCTCATAACTCGGTCTTTTATAAACCGATTAAAAAAACGTTTTTCTTGTAATAGAAAAATCTTTCCGATTGGTCCCATAGAAATTTCATAAAAATCGGTTTAGTAGTTTCGTTTTTAAGTCAAAATAGCTGAATATAATTACGTTTTAAAAACTAAAAAGAAACCGACTTCATTGAAAACAATTTGATCCTATAATAAATTTTTAGTGGAAAGTAGATGTATTTTGTATATATATAGTATGAGTAATGAGGCCAAATAAACGCACCGCTCCAATGAGACAGCGAGGTATCGAAGTACATGAAAACATAATCGATGTATACAATTTTTAGATTTTCGTTGATTTTTCAGCTTGATCGATTTTGATAAAATTTATATGGGACCACCTGTGAAGTATACCCTTACAAACAAAAAAAGGATTTTCCAAATCGGTTCTGCCGTTTTCGAGTAATCGGTAAACATACATAAAAAAAAAAGATTCCGACGAATTGAGAACCTCCTCCTTTTTGATAAAGTCGGTTAAAAATATGTCATACAAGTGAACGAAATTTTTAGTTTTTAATACGTCATTATTTGCCACTTTCTCACTGTCACATCTGAACGGATCTTAATAAAACTGTTATAGAGATATAGCGAGCCGTCTAAATGCTTCTTTAATTACTATCACACAGTAAGTATAACGATAGTGTGACAGTATTATCACATCGTATTTCCCTATTTCCTGACAACCCGAAAATCACTACATAAATTGCGGCAACACCCTCAAAGGACTAAACTGATAACAGGAATAGCGGTGCCAAACTATGCCTGATGAGGTTGCTTGATTAATTTCACCACACATACTCGTATACGTACTTAATGTATATACATACATACACACACTCTTGTCTGTCCGTCCTGATATGATATTAATTGAATTTCTCGGAGCGGCTACCGTTTAAGGGTACCCTTTAGCTATGGGAATGAACCTTCAAATGCCTTTTTAGACCTTTTCAGTAAATAAAATGTGTACACAATTATTAAACTAAGTGAAATTAAAATACTTTATTTCAGATAATTAAAAATCCTTATTAGGTATCTTAGGACTAAATATAGAGTTTTTTATTTACAGAAATGTACAGAATAATATACAATAATATAAAATACACGTGAAATATTTGAGCTATCTAAGGACCGTTATCGTAATTATATCAACAAAGTTTGCGGAATAAACTTGCGAGTTTCCTTGTTTCGCGCATAGACTCGCGAATTATACATAGCGTGTTCGCGCGTCGGCAAACCGTCATCTTAATTAATTTACACACCGCAAAACAAGACAAAAATATGTTTTATCAAAAAGCTTATAATTGATTAAATGTATTGTGATTATAAAGATATTATATTAATTTGTATAGTAAGCGAGTTTCCAATTAGAACCGTACACTACAAACTTTATTTTGTAAGCTCCTAACATATGTGACATAACAATTTTTCAAGCAACATCATGCATTCGAGCATATCGAACATTTTTTTTTTTGATTACGAATTTGAAGTTTTGACCTCATTTTTTACTAAAGTTGAGACATTCTGCAATTATCATTTAGCTTTTTTATTTATAAATTTATTCAGGCGGTACGAAGTTTTAGGTTTGCCATAGGAGAGGTTAACCCATCCGATATTTCATTGCTACAAAGCGTCCTTAGTTTCAAATTGAAACTCAAAAAGTTTCTTACGGACTCAAAGGCTTACAATATAAAAGCACAATGTTCAAACACGCAATAACGCCAAGCCATAGAATAAAATGAAATAAAATTAATTTATATGCTAATGGAAATCGGTGAGCGTTGATAAAGCGCACCCATTGGATTTTCTGGAGATAATGGGTTCAGATTTTATAATGTTTGAGCTTATGCTACGATTCAAAACTTAGCCTAGGCTTAGGCTTATCAAATCACACTGAATATTGACAAAAGGAATCTTTGCCAAAATAAAGACAACTGTACGAGTAGGTATAGTGTTTGCCCAAAAACTGAAGTCTACTTCATATGGAGAGATATAATCTTGCTAGTGACATAAATCTCACAGGACGATTTTTTTAACCAACTTCATAAATAGAGGAGGTTCTTAATTCAATTGTATATTTCTTTATGTTTTTTAACTTTTAACTCAAGGATTTATGAACCGATTTGGAATTTTCTTTTCGATTTGGTCACGTATAAATTTGTAGAAAAAAACACAAACGCCTAAGGGTGAAAAAATAGGGCAAGATTTTTTTATTGGATTTTTAATTGAGTCAATATAATTTTATTCAATAAAATCACATGGACCACTTTGAATCGTCTTCTTACATGCTAGTGAATCTAGGTGCCGGTTCCTCTTAACCCCAGTTCAAGAAGAATTCGGCAAGAAACTTGTCTGGTCTGGTCATACAAAAAAGTGTTATTTTTTGTATGATCCTTGACAATTTTGTTACGGATGCCGAGTCCCAAGTCCACAAGTGTCTGTCTGTCACGATACATTTAATCGTGAATACATTTTCAACTGTAATACATAAAGACCCTTAAGCAATCTATACCTATAAAAGAGCTTAACCTGACTGACTGACTGACTGTTTCATCATCGCCGAGCCGAAACCGCTTAAGCTAGAAAGCTGGAAAGCTGAAATTCGGACGGTAGCTTTTTTTTATAGCAAAACCACCCAATATGGCGGGGTTTTTTGAAATTCAAAGAGGGTGGTGAAAAGGGGTGAAAACGAATGTATGAAACTTTATAACGTGTGTTGCGATTTGCTTGAAACTTGATTTGAATAATTAAAATGCAAAATAAATGGACCCGTGTTTCAGCATTTTCCAAAATAACCCTAACAAAGGGGTAAAATGAGGAGTGAAGTTTGTATGAAAACTTATTAATGGGGGAGTCAGGTGATTGTTTTGAAACTTATCTATAAAATTTGGCTACAATTCCATTAAAAAAAAAAGCGGACGAAGCCGCGAGCAAGAGCTAGTTAAATATAAAAAAAACGTTTTAAATACGCGGCCATTTTTAGTAGAGGTCAGTGCGCACCAAAAGATACCACATGCTTTCAAAATAGAAAAATCTTTAATAGATTTACGAACCACAATTTAGGCTAGCACGACCAGATAAAACAAAACTAGAAATTTTCACTTAAGCCCCTCATTAGCGAAGTAAGATGCTTTGGTGAGGGATCAAGTAATATTGGTTTGCTATAGTCTTAAACTTTGAGATAGCATCGTTGAATACCACAGAGTGTGCAGTCAATGGATTAAAATTTCACATATTTTTTATTTAAATAGGTACCTTCTTACATATCCAATACTGTATTTATTAAAACAGTTACATTCATTCGAGTATTGCCACCGTTTACAGTGTTATTCCTATTATTAATGTTGCGATCCGGCTAGGTGGGAGGAGAAGTCAGAGGACCGAGACAGTTGGAAGAAAACTCTCTTCGACGAAGACGAGCATGGCTTAACTTGCTGTCTCGAAAGCGCACTTTCGAAATCAATGAGCTGCTCTCCTTCTTCCACCTACAGGGACTGCTCTTGTTGACCGAGCGAGCGCGAAGCGCGAGTGAACGTTTCAGCTGTGTCTCAGCTGAGTGTTTCAGCTTAGAAAACGTAAAAAAAGTAATAATTCAGTCATTTCGAAAAATGTTCGCGAGGTATACAGCTCACAGAGCCACTGGTATAGGCCTTAACATACTATAAATGTTCCAAATATATATGTATTTTAATGTATCTTTTAAATTTTTTTTCATTACCCTTTATCACCATTACCTTTTTTATTCTTAACAAAGGTTTACCTTAAAAATTTCCAACCATTTGTTAAATAAACTTTGGTACTAATTATTTTTTAATTTACTAAATATGCTAGAAACATCAGCTAAATGCTTATAAAATTCAGATCGTTTTAGTTTAGTTAAACATAAATGGTCTTACTTAGAAACGTCTGTTAACTTCTGTCAAAAGTTAATCACTGTTTAAAATAGTGCCATTCTTTTTTGTAAGATAGTGACAGATAGTGACAGAGCGATTCTTAGGCAGTGTTCAAGTTGAGAGACTTTTATAAGTAAGGCATATTGTTTTAACCAATTTAAAGACTATTTAAACTAAAAAGAACAGTATGTTTTTATCACAGGTTCAGATTTAACAGGCTACAAGTATACTCCAGTGTTAATCCCTCTAAGCAAGATATGCATACAATGCGCATCCTAAGTTATATAGACCGTGGCGATAGAACTTAACTGTTTTGAATACACTGCTCATTTACATAAGATATGAAAGTTAGCTTGAGAACAATAGTGGGAATGGACAGTATTGTTACTTGTTACTGTAAGTACCACCATAGATAGGCAGCATGAGTGTGAATGGGGCTTTGAAAGGCAAATTGTCAAATAACACCATAGATGGTATCGAATTAAGCAGAAAGACAATGTTGGTATTATTAGAAGTAATAGTAAATAATAAATAATGATGCACATTTCAGACAGCATTATCTGGTCCCTTATAGGATATAGGTTAATTTTATATTGCGACATTATATACTACATAGGAATATAACGACGCAAAGGTGGCGCATTGAGTCTACACTGGGCAACCTTCTGCGGTTGCGGGTTGATTCCCGCCGCGGGAGAAATCGTTGTATGATCTGCAAGTATTTGTCTCGGGTCTGGCATTTTTGTTACTAAAAATTGGTTGTCTGTAAAGTCGGTTTACGGAGGATAGTATAACGTGATATAACGTCGTATAACGTGCTCTAGCTACGATCGTAACGGGACAATGAGCGTAACGGGACAATGAGTCATCCTTTTTCGTGCGTGAAGCCGGCGTTCATCGATGATGACGGATGACTTATTGTTTAGTTACGCTCATTGTCCCGTTGTGCTCATTGTAACGTTACGATCGTAGCGAGAGCGCATATGACGTTGTCACGTTATACTATCGTCCGTAAACAGACTTTACAGATAACTAATTTTTTTTATCGTAACTAAGTTTGAAACAAAACACTTTCGAAGTTACCTAATAAAATGTAGGTAAAAGCTTCATTTTAACATAGGCTTTTTAAGTTTTAATGTATAACGTTTGTAAAATAAACGTGTATAATAAAATTTAAGTAGTATATCAGTCATGTGGTACCCATAACACAAGTTCTGCTTACTCTGGGGCCAGATGATGCTGTGTAAAGTTTCCGGCATTATTTATTATTATTATTATTATATCTGTCATGTGGTACATTACACAAGCTCTTTAGGCTAGATGATTATGTTTGAAATGACGAGCATTATTATTAAAGAATAAATAGTTTTATCAGATAAATAATTTTATGAAATATTAAAATCTTGTTCTTTAATGTTTTTATTGACGTGATAACGTTTTATAAATGGATGAACGCTGGCTGCACGAAAAATTATTAAATTATTAATAAAAATAAATATTGTTTTCCGTATTGTAACACTTGGCAGACAATGGCGTTTGACCGAAATCAATGGAAAACTCGAGGGGAGGCCTTTGCCCAGCAGTGGGATAGTATGGGGTAAAAACAATAATAACAACAACAACAACACTTAGCGTTAAGATAAGAAAAACATTGTATTTAATTAATCTATACATATAAAAGTGCTTAACCTGACTGACTGATTCATCATCGCCGAGCCTTAACCGCTGAAGCTAGAAAGCTGAAATTTAGATGGTAGATTTCTTTTACAGCAAAAACACACACAAAGACGGGATTTTTTGAAATTCAACCCCTAAGAGGGTGAAAAGGGGTGAAAACGAATGTATGAAACTTTTTAACACGTGATGCGATTGGCTTGCAACTTGATATGAATAAATAAAATGCCAAATAAATGGACACGTGTTTCAGGATTTTTCAAAATAAGTCTAACAAAGGAGTAAAATGGGGTGTGAATGATCGTAGGGAAACTTTTTTATAGGGTGGGTGTGATTGGTTTAAAACTTATTAATTAAATTTGACAAGGAGATAAAAAGCATCCTGGGGAAGGATTTAAGCTACAATTCCTTTAAAAAAAGGCGGACGAAGTCGCTAGCAACTGCTAGTTCTATATATAAATGTTAGTCCTATGAGGGAATCGACCTCTACAGCGCAGAATTCAGAGTTAATACCGACTTAGACGTCAGTATAAAAGCATCCTTAAGTACTCCTGTTCCGTGACATTAAGTGTGATCCAGTCACCGCAAATCCCATTCATCACGTCGACAACCGGGACAACTGCGGCCGTCTTACGACACCATTAACGTCACCCCGTATGGATATAGAACGGACTTCACGTCCCCACTTGACCAGTCAAAGGGATCTAGACTGGTGATTGGGGTTCCTAACTATTTACCTAATACTAGGCTTACTAGATCAGTTGGTGCCTACTGCATAGATTGTCAGTTCAATCCTTTTCCAAAGACTTACTTTTGTGGACACATGTGCTTGCTGACAAAGCACAAACTTCCAAAATTATTAAATATTAGAATGACTCAATAGCATCTCAAATGCTTTTTTATGGGTGTTTCTATGTATAATATGTATGCATTTACAAGAAAAATTTAATTAGTATATCATTTATGTGGTAGGTACCCATAACACAAGCTCTGCTTACTTTGGGGCCAGATGGGACTGTGTGAAATGTCCGGGATTATTATTATTTAATACAATCACAAGGATTACTTTGCAACTCGTTATAAAACAGATGAATTCATGTGCCAACTCCTCCTAACCCAAGTTTAAGTTGTATTCAGGTCTCATAACAATTCAACATGGTTAGTAAAATAAAAGTATTTCGTATTTGGCTCATTTTATAGTTTCAGCATAAATGACGATCTCTGTGGCACAGTAGGCCAAGGCTCGGCTGAGACGCTGAAGGTTCCAGGTTCGATTTAAAATGTTTGTATGTTGTGCAAGTATTTGTCTCGGGTCTGGGTGTTTCTATATATAATATAGTGTATGTATTTACAAAAAAATATATATGTAGTGGTGCATGCAGTCTATATTTTATTTTTTTTGTTTAATGTATGTTCTGTTTGTTTTAAATTATTATTATGATAAATATGGCTCTAATTTGTACATATACTTGTGAAGGCTGAAATAAATGAAATTGAATTGAATTGAATTGAATATCAGTCATGTGGTACCCATAACAGAAGCTCTGCTTACTTTGGGGCCAGATGATGCTGTGTGAAATGTGCATGCTTTATGTTTTATACATGTTACAATTTTAAAAGCTTTTCAGATAGGGTATCTGAAAAGTTCTTAAAATTTAAGCTTAGTGGATTATCCGGTTTACTTCAAAGCTTAATATTTATCCCACGAATATTATAATATCAAGCAACTGGTCAAGAAACCTAATATCTTTGAAAGATCTCTACAACGATATGCCACACGATAAATAAATCGAATCGATATAAATCGAAAATTTATAAACACTAAATAACGTATAGATACTTTCAAAACTTTCGTGATTTGTAATATGACAAAATAATAAGCGAGTAAAACCCTCAAAAGCGCTATGGTTACATTAGAAAAGTTAATATCGTCGTTATGTTTTCTTCAATTTTCTAATTTTCCACGCAACTTGCTTAATATGTTCATTAAAAACCTTCTCCTGACATTAACAAACACAACAAAAAAAAAATTTGCGAAATCGGTCTAGCCGTTCACGCGTGATGATGATTTGACCATGGGAAATAGGGTTATATACTCACATAATCTGTAAATAAACTAAATATAATGCTGATATAAATAAATACACAATAGGCATAAAATAAACAAAAAAAGCATAAAAGTGTGTATTAATAATATATCAATAATACGGAAATAATTAGCTATAACATCACGACAAATATTGATTCATGATGTTCTTGAAGATGAGGAGAGACTTGGACACATATTCCTATGGATACTGCCAAGTAGGCTGAGCGCTGATGACATACTCAGGTGCTGCAAGCTAGCATCATAGCATCTTAAGAATGAGTAAAAAGTTATATCTAGCAAGATCCAAAGACCTTTATTACAGCTAGAGGGCAAACGCCAATTACCTACAAAAAGCTCAATCCCTCCACATTCTTAAACTTGCAAATACAAAAGCACGGAGGAAGCAGCCGCCGGCGTCAATATCAAACAACTAGCCCTCGACCCACCAAAGGCGACTCGCAAACTACTTAAGGCCGGTGACCCACTAAAGGCAACAGACACGTTGTAATCAGTGGCTATGCTGAGCTCGTCGATTTTGGAGCTAGGAAACTGGCGTGTTGAAGAAAAACAGAAAAGCCGTGAGCAAACACTTTGACGTAAAACATCTTTCCTCTCGCTTTCCTGCAATCTGTGGGAGTGATTTCGTGAAAAGGAAGAAATTGTATAACGAAAGGACCGATCATAAAGCACCTGTTAATCCTTTCACCACACTGGTTCGAAATAAATAATGACATGATAAGAAGAATATTCTGACTTTGTTATCCCCAGACAGATATACTTCGATGTCTAAATAATCAGTTCTTTAAGGATCACAGGAGGATATATTGAAAGACTTTTCAGTCCTAGCAGTCGTAAAAATAATCGTACTACTAATATAATATATATAATATGTTTAGTTTTTACAAGGTTTAAGATTTTTGTTGCCAAATAAATAAAAAATAAAATGAATAAATGAAATATAAATGAAGAAATAAAAACAAATTAGCCAAGATAGATAGTGAAGGTTTTCGAAATCAGTAAGCATAAGAAAGACTTATCAAGTCCCGGGATAATTCAACAACATAAGCATAGCAAAAATAAGTTGTTTTATGTTTAATTAATTAATTTATTCCACTTCAATCAATTCGGTTGTAAATCTTTATAAATATATATTTTGTGTTTGTTACCTTGTAACTCCGACGTTCCGAACCAATGTGCAAAAAAATATTTTTATGTTAAAGTCTTCCCGATTGGTCTCATAGAATTTTCATCAAAATCGGTTTAGTAGTTTCGTTTTTAAATCAAAATACCTAGCTGGAAAAAATATGTCATCCATGTAAACGATATTTCGATATTTGGCTTTCCTGTGATTAGGAATTTCCAAGGGTGATTAGAAATTTCTTAAAATTATAATGTAAAGAGTATTTTTTTAACCGACTTAAAAAAAAGGAGGAGGTTCTTAATTCGTTTCGTATTTTTATCGGCTCAAATGTCATTCAATGAACTCGATTTTCGTTTTAGTTTTTAGAACGGGTATTTTCAGGCTTACAAATCAGACTGTCACTCAAATTGTAGTAGAACCTATCAGATTAATTTCATGTAATAAAATTACAAGAAGGCACTAACTTCAAAAATTGCAACTTCAAAGCTTCATATTTATCAAACGAATAACTGTTTAAGAAACCTCCTAGTAGATCTTTAATAGTTTTTTTTTCATAACTTTGTAGTGGTCTCTAATTAACATATCCGTGAAAAATTTCAGCGATAAAACTAATAGTCTAAGAGCAATAAAATTGTTTAGGGGCGAACAGACAGACAGACAGGCACACGGAACTAGCGGAAGTATAATGGTTTCATGTGGACTTCAAAAACAAGAAATGTTATTTATATTTATGTTTGGTTTTGAGTGTGTGTATAAAACAGACAACCTTATCGATGACCGCTGGCCACGATAAAGTTTCATAGCCCACCTCTCCCCGCTCGGGGTATGTGTTACAAGCCTTATTACATGCAATTTGTTGCCGCCGAAGTGATCGTGTATTCAATACTCTGATAGATGGGCTCCTTTGTGTATAAACGTCTTTTGTTTACCAAGATGGCGATTACAAAATTGCCAATAATTTTCAGAGAAAATTGTGGAAATTCTAAATTGCATGTTTGAGTCGTGGCGAGTATTTGCTTTCCAGTCGCTTGTTACCTTCGTTACCAGATTTGGCCACAAAATTATAAAAATAAGAAGAAAAAGAACGAACACTAAATAACGTCTATTTAGTGTCTGTTCTTCTTCGCCTTCTTATAGTTTTGTGGTAAAATGGTTTCAATTATTATTGTCATATGGATTTGGATCTGTGGTTTATTTGCTTTATATAAGTAAGTTATAGTTCATAAATTAGCGCACCCCGAACAAACATCCAAATAACCTAAGCTTCTCTCGATCCAAAGGTTGTCTGGAAGAAATCGTTTCCTTAGCGATAAGACCGCCCATTATACATAATTTTCGTAAATAAATTTTGTTATAAAATTGTTATATTTAGTTTTAAGGTGTACAATAAAGAATTTTCATTCATTCATTCATGATATAACCACGTTTTGACTAAAAAATCCGCGCAGGCTGCATGCAGTAAGAATAAATATAATTAAATATAGTAAGTGAAATTAAATAAGGCAAGTCTGTATATAGTTAGATATCTAGACCAACTTCGTAACTTGTGTACCGGGTAAACTTTGCTACATCTCAATTGCATTGCAATTTTGTAGATAAACTTAGTTACCTGCTTCGGTTAGTGAAATTCTGTGTTTTGAACAGTTATACACGCTTTAGTTTTTGGAGAAATAGCAACATCTTAATACAGATACACACTTAGTAGGTATAGGCACTTAGGTATAGCGCACATGACGTATTAATCATCGGCGATTTTTTAACGCAATTCTGTGGAACATAAAATCAGATGTACGCACGCCCTAGCAGAAAAACAACGTTGAAAATGACTTCTTTTAGAACACACATAAGATTAGCGCGGTTTAAACCGCACGGATTAATTCGCAAGTGCATATTAGACCTTAGGCTTAGCATGTAAGTTTTAATGGCAATTATTTTCAGTGTATACGATGAGACAGACGAGCACGGTGTACGAAGTAACGAAAAAAACAGCGTTGAAAATTACATACTTCTTTCAGGTTTAAACCGCAGGTTAATTCGCTTGTGCGTGCTTGGCCTTAGAGACTACAATAAAAGAAGTCGTAAATTAACATTGTTCACTGACGCAGCCTCTAAAACTGGGGATTCAAAATAAGGATTTTCCAATCTCACTATAAAAGTGATGTTTATGTCATTGAAATAAGGTGCAAAATACAATGATTCGCGCGTCTTCATGAAATGAAAATAACTATGACATTACAATACAGTGTTTGCGACATGTGGACTGCGGTGTGCTCTGCGTTTGACATTTGGGGAGAATGCGTTGTCTAAAAACCGCGGATTTTCCTATAAATGCCCTGGGAAATTCGACCTAATATCATGTCGAAAGATGTAAAACGAAATAAAAATGTACTTGTAAATATATACCGACTGAAAAGTTGTGAAAACATTAAGTATTCATTATACGATTTATAGACAGTTCAACTGATAAAGATCTCTTCCAGAGAGAATTGCCTCCAAGTTGCTGCCTTCTGCGCTGTAGGTTGGAGGTTCGTTTCCCTCCCAGGTAAATCATTCGTGTGATGAACATAGGTGTTTGTTCTTTTTCTTGGTGTTATAAGGTATAATATGTATTTAGATATACATATATGTTATATCAGTCATCTGGTCACCATAACACAAGCTATGCTTCGTTAGGGGCTAGAGTGTTGTGTGCACTGCTCACCAATATTTATATATGTATAGGATAGGAGCCTGCTTCAGTCACGGGATGTTTCCGACAGACAATGCTTTCAATAACTTCTGGTGAGTATATGAACTTCTATTTAGATTTCATTCACCAGCCAACGTTAGAATAGAATTACTCCTGCACTCCTGGAGACGGGTTCTCGTGATGTACTTACCTACCAACTTAGGGCCCCGGGCAAATATGCAACTATGTCCGGTGACTCGCGCGTTTCCATTGACTAGCTGCAATTTTACGAATCTGGTAATGCAATGCTACGATTTTTCACTTAGCAAACTTTCAAAGCCCTGCCTTCTGTAGGTTGAACTTTTGATTCCCTCATTGGTCTGATCGACATAGATGTATGTTCTGTGTCTGGGTGTTTTAAAATATCACATCCGTAGGTATGTATGTGTTTGAACATATACAAGTAATCTTTCATTCATCCGGTCTCCATTATACATTTTATGTATGGTTTGAGGCGTCTACTGCAACTACTGTAAGGCTCGCTCGTTTTTTTACGTAATAAATCCTTACTTATATTATTAATGCGAAAGTAACTCTGTCTGTCTGTCTGTCTCGCTTTCACGCCAAAACTACTGAACCGATTTAAATGAATTTTGGTACACAAATAGTCTAAAGCCTGAAAGGACATAGGCTACTTTTTAATTGAAAAAAGTGTAGTAAAGGGTTGAGAAGGGGGATGAAAGATTGTTTGAAAGTATTGTCATTTTCAGAACTAGAAGCATTCAATTTAAGGCTGTTGATTCCTACTAATATTATAAATGTGAAAGTAACTCTGTCTGTCTGTCTGCTACGTTTTCACGTCTAAACCGCTGAACCGATTTAGATGAATTTAGGTATAGAGATAGAAGGGACCTTGGAGAAGAAAATAGGCTACTTTTTATGTAGGTACCTTGCGTGCGAAGCCTCAGGCAGCAGCTAGTAATAAATATATATTGGTGGACAATGCACACCACACCATGTAGCCCCAAACTAAGCAAAGTTTGTATGATGACGAGATGGCTGATAGAATACTTGATTGTTTGTTTGTTTTTAGCCCATTTGCCCAGCAGTGGTACAGCCGCTGCTGGGCAAAGGCCTCCCCTCGAGTTTTCCATCCATTTCGGTCCAACACCATTGTCTGCCACTGACAGCAGCTAAAGCTGTCCAGCTCGTCGCGCCATCGCTTGCGTTTCTACCGCCGTCTCACTGTCTCAGGGCTCAACTCAGCAGTAGCTTTGGCCCTCAGTTCGTCCGGCATGTGGCAGGTTTGCCCTGCCCAGTACCACTTCGCAGCTTTTTCAGCCAGGTCGAGGACCTTTGTTTCGGAGCGAATAGTAGCATTTTTGTTTCGGTCGGTGAGTTTTATGCCGAAGATGCTTCGCTCCATTGCCCTTTGACAAACCTCGAGTTTAGTCCTCTGAACACTAGCAAGGGACCAAGTTTGAGCACCATAGGTTAGAATTGTGAGGATACAGACGTCCAATATATTTTTAAAAACATACTTATGATGTTTTATAACACCCAGACATAGAACATAAGGGGTGTGGTCTACGAAATACAAGCATAAACCTAGGTTTAGATTTTAAACATATTTCGTTGAACAATGCAAACGCGCTCCGAGCTAACAATCACAATGTTGTCTTAAGCAAATCGTCCTGAACGGCGACAACGGTGTTTCTATGCTCGCGTACACAAGCCTTTGTCATTGTGTACCCACTGTGTACCCATCTGTGTACTCATTCTATGTGCTGTGTACCTCTAGCTAGACTAGACATCATCGAGTCGAATTGAATTCGTTGTTTGTTCGTTTGTGGGACTGAATATTCTAGTAGTTTGTGTATGCTTGATATATATGAATTTAATTGGCTAGACTGCGTATATTTTGAATTAAACAAACTAAACAAATATAAGTTCCGAGGAGTTCGTATGTAATATGTATGTATTTCTATTCTATTCTCTATTCTATTTTCAAAAAAAAACGGTATATAAGTAGCATATTAGTCATGTGGTACCCATAACACAAGCTCTGATTTTGGGGCTAGATGATGCTGAGTGAAATGTCCATCATTATTTATATTTATTGAAAAAATGTCAATGAAGAATAAATATATATTTAAAATAAAAATAAGTTTTCTATAGTGATCTAGTCATCCGAAATGAAATCTTTATATAAAATATTTGTATTTCGAAATGTCCTTATCTAATTAGGGGTTGTTTTTATTTTGTTTTATTAGCTAATGGTGTGGCATATCATTGGATAGATATTTCAATGATATTATCAGGTTTCTTGAAAAATTTACATGTTATTTCGATATAGGTGTTTGTTTTATAGTTATTAAAATTTAAGATTTGATTTAAAAGTAATCCTTATCGGTTAAACCGCTGTTTGGAGGTATCTAAAAAGTAATCAAAATAGTAGTAATTAGGTAATTTGTTTCTTAGGTTAGGTAGTTTTAAATAAATTTTATTTGACAGATGGAACTTATAATGTACATACCTACACATTTTATTTACAAAACAGAGCCATATATGGCAATATTTTTAATTTAGTTGATTTTAGATTATATTTTAACTGTGTTTTAATTTGTTCATGTAATAATTTTTATGAAATAAATATGCTAATAAAAATAAAAAATACTTATAAAAATTATTATAAAAAGAAAATTGGATCTGTAGGTGCCCGTGTTCACGTGTATGAAGCCGCGGACGGCAGCTAGTGTTTTATATTTTGTAATGAATCATAGAGCACGTAGTATGACAAGGTTTTATATAAGAGGGTGATGTGAACAGTGATACTGTACGGTATTAACATAACGAAGTGGTCGACCATGCGTGGACGCTTATCTAGGGTTGCTGGTACAGGTACCGACAACATGTGAAGCTAATTAAACCACGGGTTTCTTCACGACATTTTCTATCACCGTTTCAGAGCACACATATTGCACATATATTTTTAACCGACTTAAAAATTATGAGTTTCCGAATTCGGTTGCATATTTTTTTTTATCGTTTTATTTTTTAATAATATTAATAATAATGCCGGACATTTCACACAGCAACATCTAGCCTCAAATTAAGCAGAACTTGTGGTATGGGTGACACACATGACTGATTTACTACTAATATACCTTTTTTTTATAAAAACATACATATCTTATGTTTTTTTTTCATATATTTGCGTCATTTTAAGAACCTATTTAAAAAAAAATCTAAATGAATAAACTTTCTGATTGGTCCCATAGAAATTTCATTGAAATCGGTTCAGTAGTTTTTTTTTATCAAAATAGGTGGGAAAGATCTGTTATCAAAGTAAACAACATTTCGCAATTTAATATAAATTAAAAAATCGTTTTTAGTTTTTTAATCGTAATCAGTCTGCTTGTTTGCTACATTTTGGCGGCGAACCGCCTCAATGGATTTTGATCAAATTTGGTAAGGAGATAAATTGAGCTTTGGTGAAGGGCATAGGCTCTTTTTTCTATAGGTATCACGTGTGTAAAGCCGCGGGCAGCTAGTAATCTTAAAAACAACACTTCCTAAAATAAGTATAACTTGTGTTGCTATCTGTACCGCCCGTGTAATTCAATTCGGTAAATGTTAGAGTCGGGATGGTTTTGTCCTATTTGGGCCTATAAAATACTTATATATAAATATATTCTTAAATGTTTTTTTAAGTCTTTACTTCAAAAGTAGTTTTTTTAGTTTTGATTTCAGTTAGATTAGAAATAATAATCCTGCGCTTAATTTTTTGCTAAATCAATCTTTTAAATTATCATCCAACTGAATTTGATTTTTTTCTTTCTTTAAGTAATATCTATAGGTTTCTACATCTAACCAAAATACATTTTATAGCGCAATGAAATACGTAATAGGTGCACCGATACAAGGCAAAACATATACTACTAGCTGCTGCCCGCGGCTTTGCACGCGTGGTACCTACATAAAAAATAGGTTATATATATAAAAATATCCTTTCTCAGGTTTTAGACTATCTGTGTATCTGTGTAGACAAATTGTATATAAATCAGTTCAGTAGTTCTGGCGTAAAAGCGGGACAGACAGACAGACAGAGTAACTTTCGCATTTATAATATTAGTCAGGGTTTATGAGAAATGTTTTATATTATATTATGACGACCTCTGTGGCGCAGTGGGCTTAGGTCCGGCTGAGACGCAGAAGGTTGCGGGTTGGATTCCTGCTGCGGGACAAATGTTTGTATGATCTGCTAGTATTTGTCTCGGGTCTGGGTGTTTCTATGTATAATATGTATGTATTTACAAAAAAAAAAAAAAGTAGGTATATAAGTAGTATATCAGTCGTGTGGTACCCATAACACAAGCTCTGCTTACTTTGGGGCCAGATGATGCTGTGTGAAATGTCCGGTATTATTATTATTATTTTATATTTTATATGAAAATATTTTTTTGTGATTAACTCCTTAAACTATAAATCCAGGCTCAAAATACAATGGAATTATGTTAGATTCTTTTTAAACAAGCAATTAAATGGTATATTGAGATTTAGCAAATTACGACTTTGATAATTTTAGTATACCATTTCCTAACTGTTCTATAGCAGCAAATAACCGTGCGTCGGCATTACGAGTTACCCAAAAGGGAAAGACCCGTGTACTGCTGATGTACGCTATCGTACATCAGCACGGCCGAACGCGTGCGCGTGCGCCTTTACCTATTATTATTTCTGTGTCGGCCATGTTGGGGTGAGGTTTACAACTTGTTATCATCTAGATCTGTTTGTTTTATTTTATTGTTATTTAGATTATTCCATTATTCAAGGTTTAATTGTTTTTATGAAATAAATTATATGCGTTTTATTCCTTTATATACATTACCTTTTTAATTTTGTATATTTTATTTAGTTATTAGATACATGATAGCAACTTAAGAAGAAACCGATGTCCTACCCCACGATATAATACAACACCTTAGCAAATCTCACCAAGATTCGTTCAACCGTTTTGCCGTAAAAAAGCATCAAATACAAAATCAGACAGACCTTTTCAATTCATAATAAATAAATATTCTTTTATTTTCTTAATAATAATAATGCCGGATATTCAAACAGCACCTGGCCCCAAATTATGCAGAACTTGTAAACTTTTAGTAAATATATACTTACTATAGATAAGTTTGAAGATATGTGCCAAGTGCACGAAAGGAGCCTTTGAGGCGCACTACAATCCTTTCACCACACTGTTTCGAAATAACTAGTAACACGGAAGATGAAAAAAAAACATAAGCACCTATATATAAATATATTAAAAGTCTATATAATCTCTCTATATTATATTAAAGGTATATATAGGTCTATATTAAAGGTATATTAGTTTTTTTACTTTTTTAGCTTTAAATGTATTTGCATACATTAAAATAAACTGATGTTCTTTAAAATGAGATAAAATGTTGTCAAAATGCTCGCATGCACTCAAAAGTCAGAACAAATCAAAGGAGCCACATCGAGCGCTGTTTGCAACGAATCGTAGCCAATCTCTTTGGACAAACACATAGACTGCGGCTTCGGCTTTTACTAGCTAATATATTTGACTTCAACTATCCACTTACTGATTTATGTGGTTTGTTTTGTAATTTACGAAAAGATTTAAATTATATAGAGTACAGAATATATCTTTATCATTTTCATATCGTGTCACATGTAATTTCAATCCAGTGTGGTGAAAGAATTAAAGTGGGCCTCAGCGCCTCCTTTCGTGCACATGTTTACGCACTTTTTAGCTTCGACGACATGTCGGTTTCTTCCCACTGTTTTCTTGCACCGAGTACCGAGGGAGTACTTGTAGGTACACATTTATTTAGCTTATAGAAAAATCTATTAATGCACGACCGGATCCAAACCCACTCAGGAAGGAAGGATCTTAGGAAGACTATTGACTAGACCACTAATGCTCTTAACCTTGTTCAACTAATCTAAGGACCGTTTAAAACGCTGATAGCTGGACTGATCCAGACCACGGCCAGAGGGCAGCGTTCCGAAGACACTGGCGGGTAATATGCTGGGCCAGATTGGAACAAATTCTTGGGCCACGCTATGTTTCTACCAAACGCCGTGAAATTATTTTAAAAACGCTATGGGCTCCTTATGGGCCCCCAGGGTTTCGACTCCAAAAGGCTCAAATAAATAGGGCCTGTACCTGTATATTTACGCCTTTTGAGACCCTCGGTTTAACGGAAGTCCCCAACAAATGGGATGCGGCCAGGGTGTCTACTCAAGTAGCATCCGACAATCTAGAAAACAACTGGTATGTTGACGCTGGTAAGTCCCGACAAACGATAGCGATAAAAGACTACACACAAATGTGAGCATTTACACAGAACTTAGAAATAGGTTTAGTGGAACTGATTTCAATTGAATTTGGCATAGATAAAACTAGTCAATACTAAATAGTTCAGGTGCCTATTTTTTTCTGTTCCAAATTCAATTTCACTTGGATTTAGAAAAGGTTTTATTCTGAATTATATTCATCTCCCTTGTAAATGGTTAATACTAAAAAGATAGTAACTGCTAATGAAGCTGGCGAAGTACCTATATTCAGTAGTATGTTTTTTATCAAATCAGATTGATCAAAATGCTGAAATATTCGCGTTTAAGTCGATAAGCTACCAATCACAAAGATTAAAGTGCAAACTGAATCAGCAAATTAAATTTACTCAAGAGCTTCCTTGAAGATTTGGGAGTGGGACATAGCTTCTAGAACGAATGGAATAGAACTGCACCCGTGACATTGCGACTATACAAATTTCTTACCCAGTATGTTTTTATCTGTGGGCTTTTTATTAAGAGAAAAGAACAGTGTGATGTGAGAAGAAGAGTTAAATATGAATGTGGATTAGTAAGATGTATGTAAGTGTATGAGACTTGAGTCTCATACACTTACATACATTATCTATTATTAGTATTTCTTAGTCATATCGTCTTTGAAGACGATATGACTAAAATATACTTTGATGGTTTAGTGGCCTCACCTTCCGATCCTAAGGTCGTGGGTTCGAATCCAGTCGTGCACCAATGGGTTTTCTGATCGAAATTTATGTGCGATATACCAGTTTCTTAGAACGGTGATAGACAGCATGCCGATAGCTTGACTTCATCTTATAAAACTGCGCCATATTTTGTTATGTTGTTCAGACATTAAACTGGCGTGATAACATTCATTCATCATATCATATCAGCCTTTAAGAAGTCCACTGCTGAACATAGGCCTCCCCAATAGTAAGAATGAGTAAGAATGTATAATGAGTATTCTATCAATTATCTGGACTTCAAAAAAAGGAGGAGGTTCTCAATTCTTCGGAATCTTAACATTTTTGTTATTATTTCTTTATGTGTCACCGATTACTCAGACGCCTGAACCGATTCGGAGAATTCTATTTTTTTATTTCACATCATCGATGTATACGATTTTCATATTTTTTAAATAGGCTTTTTTAAATTTAAAAAGGACTACCTTGGAAGTATATTTCCAGTAAGTAGTTCCACTTAAATTTTAGCAAAATCAAAATAAAAATAAAAATTGTATACATCGATAATATTTTTATATCCATTGAAGTCGGTTTTCTTTTCAGTTTTTAAAACTGGTTTTAAACTTTTAGTTGGTGACTTGATGGTACTGTGTTAATTGCACATCATTTTTATTTATTTTATGGCCATCAAATTATATCATAGCTGGGACCTACATCACTTCCAGTTTCTTTATGCTGGAACCTCTACTATTTGTAATTCTGCAGACAAAGTGTACGTATTAAATTGGAATCCGAGTCAACATTGTCCGAGGCTCTTAATTTACGTGTACATTATTCTAAACATAAAAGAACAGAGTTACAAACTGACTGACAATCTAGAAGAAAGCTCTTTTATTTATTTCTCTCGAAACACAGCACCTAGAGTCTACACGACCTCCTAGTTAAACTTATTATATAGGAATAAATTAAGAATATTTTTTTTTATTGCAAAAAACTTAGGTTTATGGGTACATAGTGCTTAAATATATGAATCAGGTCACGTTAAACAATTTGTGATCATAATGCAGTATGAAGTATTATTTGAGATTTGCGTAAACATCGTTGCCGGTTGGTTTGTTTGTTTTATTAATAATAATAATACCGGACATTTCACACAGCATCATCTGGCCCCAAAGTAAGCAGAGCTTGTGATATGGGAACCACAAGACTGATATACTACTTACTTACGTGTTTTGTGCATTATACACAGAAACACCCAGATCCGTGACAAATACTTGCAGATCATAAAAACATTTGTACCGCGGCGGGAATCAAAGCCGCAACCCTCTGCGTCTCAGCTAGACCTAAGCCCACTGCACAGAGGTAATTAAATTACAAATCAGTTTGTGCATGTCTGATAATAATTACAAATAATTTAAACAGAATTTGTATAAATCCAAGCGAAGTTACGAAGGTTTACTAGTTCATTGGAATTGCAAAGTGTCCGAAATTCGAGACTTCCATCTCATAATTGATAATTTGTTCAAGTTTTGGACCACTTTGTGACTATAGATTATTGCGATAAGTACTCTCAGTGAAGCTTAGTCGTAACAGATCAACATCAATCGAAGTTCAGTGTGCTCATTGTCATAGTCACTTACTCTGTCGTTGTCGCTAACGAAACTATTTCATTCTTCATTATTATTTCGTGAAAGTTGTCGATGGTAATGGAAAGACATCTTGATAACGATTTATATTTTGATGTCGCCTTTAAATTTGGTATAAAGTTCTTTTTATTTATGTCTTGAAATGCTACTCTAATGTTATTTTATAAATTAATAAAATAAAAATAATAATATCGGATATTTCACATCTCACACAGTATCATCTGGCCCCAAAGTAAGCAGAGCTTGTGTTATGGGTACCACATGACTGATATACTACTTATATACATTTTTTTGTAAATACATACATATTATACATAGAAACACCCAGACCCGAGACAAATACTTACAGATCATACAAAAATTTGTTTTTGCATCTGTAATTGAGGTGTCACTCAGTATTTTGTATAAGTTTGTTGTATTATATATTTGGGTGTGCTAATTGATGCAACTAATCAATAAATAAATAATTAAACTAAGCAATTGAAGGTAAACGACCATAGACAACGACGTGTGTTCGCCGAATGGGCACTGGAGCAGTTAGCAACTGACCGTAATTTTCACAGAAAAATTATCTTCAGCGATGAGGCCCATTTCTGGATGAATGGGTACGTAAACAAACAAAATTGTCGAATTTGGGACGATACCAATCCACATGAGATCCAAGAGCGTCCAATGCATCCCGAAAAAGTTACAGTTTGGTGTACAGTTTGTGGGTTTTGGGCTGGCGGCGTCATCGGGCCATATTTCTTTGAGAACACATTGGCCAGGCCATCACTGCGCTATAGCTATAGGTAGCGCTATAGGTCGATGATTTCCAACTTTTTTTGGCATGAACTGGATCATCTGAACACCAACGACATGTGGTTTCAACAAGACGGCGCTACGTGCCACACAGCTCATGCCACATTGAATATTCTGCATGAGAGATTTGAGGGCATGGTCATCTCACGTGGAGCTGATGTGAACTGGCCACCGAGATCTTGTGACTTAACCCCGTTAGACTTTTTCTTGTGGGGTTTTCTAAAGTCGCAGGTCTATGTGAATAAACCACAAATCACAGCGGCCCTCAAAGCCAACATAACCTATGCCATAAGTCAAATTCAGCCTGACTTATGCGCAAAAGTCATGGAAAATTGGATATCTCGCATGCGCTCCACCCAGAGAAGCCGTGGCGGACATTTGAATGATGTCATATTCCACACATAATGGCATCACTATATCTTTCAAATAATATGTATAATTTTTTGTCGATTCAGTTTTTGGAAATTTTACAAAATAGCGGAGATATGTGGGTAGAAAACGTAAAACAAGTCATTTCGAAAAAAAATCGCGAGGTCTACAGCTCATAGACTACAGTCACTAGTAATTAAAACGTCATAAACTAAGATGGTAACCATATAACATTTAGTTTACCAATATTTATATGAATTTTTTTATTTAAATTTTATAATTCTCCTTCATAAGTGATTGAATGAAATATTTTGGCTCAAAAACAGTATGTACTAATAAATAGATGTTATATAATTTTTACTCAAAACGGGGTATATACCATATCATGGTAAATATCCCGTTTTCCCGTAGAATGAAAATATGGTCAAAACCTTGATAGTTTTAGAAGTTAAATGGATACTATGACAGCAAGATCGCTAGTCTAAAAACTATAGTAGTGCTTAAAACGCTCCTTGTCGTTTGTTATCCGAGTTGGTATTGCGGTTTTGCATTAGTGTTATGTTCTTTGGTATAAAAAATACCAAAGAATACAATATTTACTCGTACTTATCTATATGATGACCTCTCTGGCGCATTAAGCGAAGAACCCCCTAAAACGCAGAAGGTTTGAGTACAAATATTTGTATGATCTGCAAGTATTTGACTCGGGTCTGGGTGTTACAAAAAATTCGTGTATATCAGTCATGTAGTACCCATAACATAATATCTGCTCACCTTGGGGCTCGTTGAAGCTGTGTAAAGTGTCCTGCATAAATTATTTATATATTTCATATTACTTGCTACAGTAAAGATAAACACGCTTCAAAGAAAACCACACTGACACCAACGAGTGGCAAATCCAGCCAAATGAAATATAGCAGTTCTCGTGTGTGCGGTAATCTCTCATCTTAACGCCTGTTTCGGAACAGACCCGGGTAACACGTGAGTACGCCTGACGTGTTTAAGAGATTGTGTGTTGAGTTATGATATTTATATTCATTCTTACATTTATTATCTTATATTTAAGATTACTTAACTTAACTATTGGTAAACTCAACGAATAAATCAATCAGGACGAATAGCGCGGTACCTTTTTGACATTTAGATTAGCCATATCCAAACCTTTGTTAAAACAAATCCGTTCAGTGGCAATTACGCTGACAAATAGCGCGATCAACATACAGGCTAATAATCCCGTTAAAGCCGACTTTGTTATATTTCTTAAAGATTATAATTAATTTATAACGTACCTATTTAGAGTAGAGTATAAGATTGAAAATAATTATTTTGAACACGTTCGAAATTTTGCACGTTCTCTACCATGGTTCCTATTTCCTAATTTGGCCTCTAAAATACAGGTTACAAACTTAGTTTAGAGGCACATAAAATGTAATGTTTTATTTTCTTTTCTGACTGTAAAATATGACTGTTATATCTATGTATAACATGTATCTATCTAATAATTATAGAAATGTACAAAATAATATAAAATACAAGTGAAACAGTTGAGCTATGACCGTTTAAAACGATCTATAGATAGCTCAACTAATCCAGATCACTGCCAGAAGGCAGCGTTCCCAAGACACTGGCGGCATTGCCTCGTTGAACGGCAATGCTGCCAGTGTTAAGCTGTGCCAGAGAGAAGCCCGCTCATCATTATCTAACATCAACCAGGGTCATTTACCAGATGCCGTGAGATAATTTTTATAACGCGGTGGGTTCCTGTTCCCCACGGGCCCAGGGTCTCAACTCCAAAAGGCTCAAATATGTAGGCCTTATCAAGACAGGCATATTTGCGCCTTTTGAGGTCCTCGGCACATTCACCCGCCGCACCAGCTCTAACGGAAGTCCCCAGCAGATGAGATGATTATATACATATATTTTTGGTTGTCATACCCCATATTGTGCATGATAAAGAAGTCTTCTAATTAGTCGGACTACCGAGGTCCTTGAGGGTGTTCATTCCATGCGTAACGAAAATTGTCTATGGACTACATTTGCGTGTCCGATAATAGAGTAAGTTCACTATCGAAACTTCATTTTAATTTTGTCCAGAGTTTTTAACGCTACCATATAGTCTAAGCGATATACATAGACATATATACGATAGACAGTTTACAAACATACCTGAAAGTTATCTGATTGTTTGAAATACTTAACAAACTCTCTTTCTTTTTCAAATTAGTGTTATTCAATACAATCACTAGGACTAACTTACATGCAAGTCGAATTTAGGTCCCGATTTCTCCTGAGCCAAGTCCGAGAAGAACCCTAACTAACTCAGTGAGTTATACTATATGTAGTCAGAAGATAACGTGCATTTTGCAAAATAAATATTTGTAAAATAAATATTTGAACGATAAAAGGCAACAAACAACAACAATAATCCTTGGGAATTAAAAATAATGCCGGACTTTTCACACGGTATAATCTAGCTCCAAGGTAAGAAGAGCTTGTGTGATGGGTATAATACTGACTTATATATGTATTTTTGATAATTACACATACCAATTAAACATAAGAAATCTAAAACCAGACAAATACTTGCAGATCATACAAACATTTGCCCGCGGCGGTAATCGCACCAGATTAGATGATTAAAAAAAAGTAAATAAAATTATCGAAGAATAATATTGATTTTACAAAAGACAAATTCGATTGGATTTGATTAGTATTGATTTTACAAAAGATGTTTAGCAAATCACTCATCATTACGTTACTAAACATTAAAAATTTTAACAAAATAAAACTGACTTCAAACAGAAAACTAAAAAGTAAAAAATCCCTTGACTGTCCTTCGTCTTCATCATCATCACCCCTAATGACAGTCACAACCCATCTAGGTGTAAAAGTTCTGATCAATATAAATTAGTGAAGCCCGAACACCAGGTAATTTCTGTAAATCGTTAAGGAGTTCCCTTCCATGAGATCGGCTTTAGACCTTCATTAAATAGTTGTGCTTTAAAATACTTACGTAACTAACGCACTAATCACCACTACGATTTTTGAAAGTTCCCCTCGATGTCTCTGGGATGCCATCATTAGATCCTGGTTTTCTTATCACGGCACCTTGGAATATCTCCACTCCAAAAAACAATCGTCAAAATCGGTTCATAAAAGACGAAGTTATCCGCGAACACACATTAAAAAAATCTGAATTCTTCTTATTTGTTAGTCCCATAAAAGGAACAACTCAAAGTATCATAGGCCTTAAAATGAATGTAGGGATGCAGGTATGGGTTGGTTTATAGAAGACTGTGTTTATTCAGAGATCGTCGAGTCAGCGCCTGCCGACAATGGGCCCGGAAAGTAGCCGGTAGGTGCAACAATTATGTGCTGGTACAAGTCATGACAGCACCAATAAATAAATTTTTAAATATACCTTTCATCTTCTTACGAGATGGTTGCAGAAATTATTTTTTTGTCGAC